>JAEOAD010000038.1:14256250-15624375 GCA_036365145.1 Orientallactaga sibirica | reverse complement strand
CCAAAGCTGGCTTCCTCCAAGAATCCCCCTGAAGACAGACTGAACATGGAGGGTTAGTGACCACGGGGCTAGGAATACAACAAATGCCCCATGTGCAACCATTCCCTCCTGGACCCTGCAGTGTCTAAGGAGCACTTCTGGGAGGGGTTCATGGTGGAGTCCGCAAGTTCACACATAGTTACTGCCACTAACAGTTAAGAACAGACCCTCGTCTCTAATTACCATCAAGGCTGATAGCAAGAATCCTCTCTCTTCATACGCCTTGTGTCTCCAAAGCTAGACACTCGTGCAAAGAGGCTGACTCTGCAATATTTGATCCAAGAGAAAGGACAGCATTGAATGTCAATTCTGTGGTACTGTGGTGTGGTACTGCCTGCAGAGTCAGGGTCTCATCCAGGATGGTGGACAAACTTCCAGGAGGCTGTCCTAAGAACAGATTTATACTTAAGGTTAATGGTCTAGCAGACATATGAAAAAAAAATCCTTCTCAGGTATACAGTACATTCACATACCTGCCAGACAGTGGTCGGTTCACATCCATTCCAGAAGCCAGTGTTGCAGCAAGGCATCCTGCCAAGGTGGAAGATTACACCGAAGAGGACACCTGGGCCTGACTGCTTTAACTAGACAATGCAAATGAAAACAGAGACCTGTGCAGAAAAGATGGCAAAAGATCCAGAGGACAGATTATAAAATGAAATAAACAAAATAGATCCTTTAGCCCAGGAAAAGACCAACACAGACAATAGAAAAATATTCATAGAAATAAGAGAAGAAAACATCCTTGAAATAAGTCAACAACTAACTCTAATAAAGACATAATGAATTATTATTCAGAAAAAGTGATAGAAGAAAATAGTGACAAAGTCACCTTCTAATATAGTCATAAATATTCAAGACTCAACAGAGAATCGGGATATTTAAGCAATGATTCAGATGTCATGGGAAAGTGGACTATCTTCAGGCTTGTTTGCAGCAATTTTTTTAACTTTTTAAAAAATTTATTTTGAGAGAGAGATGGAGGGAAAAGGGGCAAGGGGTGGGAGAGAATGGGCGTGCCCGGGCCTTCAGCTGCTGCAAACGAACTCCAGATATGTGTGCCCCTTGGTGTGCATGTGGAACATTGTGCACTTGTGTCACTGTGCATCTGGCTTACTTGGGACCTGGAGATTTTAACATGAGTTCTTAGGCTTTGCAGGCAAGCACCTTAACCACTAAATCATCTCTCCAGCCCTGAAGCAATGTCTTACACCAGAAAGTAAGGGGGCAGAGTCTGCACAAGTCTGCTGGAAGGAGATTTCAATCCAAGAATGCCCATCCTAGGTAAAGGTTCAATTCATTAATAAGACCCAACAAGAAACCTCCCTCCAAAGGCAGGAAGATATTTCAACCACTGCTGAAATCTATCTTATATGAGTGTAGCCTGAAATGGAGTAGATCTGGCCCCAGAAAAGAACCAGAAAACACAACAATGGCCCAAAGAAATGATAAAAGTTCATTTCTGGGCTGGAGAGATGGCTTAGCGGTTAAGCACTTGCCTGTGAAGCCTAAGGACCCCAGTTCGAGGCTTGATTCCCCAGGATCCATGTAGCCAGATGCACAAGGTGGTGCATGCATCTGGAGTTTGTTTTCAGTGGCTGGAGACCCTGGTGTGACCATTCTCTTTCTCTCTCTCTCTCTCTCTCAAATAAATAAGTTTTTAAAATTATGAAAAAAAAGTTTATTTCTGCCTGTCAGTGGGTACCATGAGGTCCATGAGATATCAAAGCTCTAAGGTTAAGATGTACTGAGAAGTCTTGACAGTATAAATCATACTAATTGTGGTAATCCTTGAGAAGGAAGTTTGGCCCAGACAGGTGAAACCCTTTGGTTACCAAACAGAAGCAAACACTGACCATTATCCTGTAAGTGTTCTGTGAGGTGAAGAGCAAGGGCAGACACATCAACTTCAGTTGATGACAGACACATGGTGAAACACTGCCAACCCTATGACATGCCACCACTGGAGAGTCAATGATCTCAGCAGAGAAAACATGTGTACATCTAAAGCTGAGAGAATGACTCAAACACATACACAGTAGCTAAAGAGATTAAAAGGGACTCTAACTTGCCAAGGCCGGAGAGAAAAGAAATGGAAAAGTGTGGGGAAATGAGAAAAGCCATAGACAGACATGAAAGACTTCACAGAATTTGGTGACCCAGAATCTCTCTAGTAATGCAAAGATCTAACAGGCAGGGACAGGGTATAGCTCCATGGAGATGTGGTGTAGCATGCAAAGGCCTTAGTTTCATCCCCTAGAATTACAAATAAAAATATCCACTAGATGAGGGCTGGAGAGATGGCTTAGCGGTTAAACGCTTGCCTATGAAGCCTAAGGACCCCGGTTCAAGGCTCGATTCTCCAGGACCCACATAAGCCAGATGCACAAGGGAGTGCATGCATCTGAAGTTCGTTTGCAGTGGCTGGAGGCCCTGGTGCACCCATTTTCTCTCTCTCTCTCTGCCTATTTCTGTATCTCTCTCTCTCAAATAAATAAATAAAATATTTTTAAAAATATCCACTAGATGATACATTCAGTTAAGTAAGGCTGTGTGGAGAAGCCACTTCAAATAAAGCAGTGAAATAGTGGGAAACAGTGAATAAACATCTGTAAATCTCTGAGAGAGAAAAAAATTTTAAGTAGGCAGAGAATTTTATACCCAGCTAAGTTGTCCAGTGTGAATAAAAGGAAGGGGCAGATATTGTTAAGTATCCAAGGACTCAAGGGTAGTGTCTATGAGCCATTCTTGAATTAATTGGGAAAAATTCATTCCACTGAGAGACAAATGAAAAATTGAGAAAGAGACTCCTCAGTTTAAAGAAAACAAACAAGAATAAGAAGTCAAGAGTGAACCTATTTATACTAGGATCAGGACTAAGCCCTCGTAAGAACCATGTGCAAATGCTTACACTGACAAAGATTAAATGCATTACAAAACGCAGTTGGGATAATGAAAAAGTTCTGATATCTAACCCTTCTAGAGCTAGCAGAGGAAATGGTCCCACCTACTTCAGCCTTTTACATCATCATTCTTAACCTTACAGGAATCCTTTAGGGTTTCATAACTTTTATGTGCCAACAAGAAGTCTTTTATTCTTCTCTAGCTATTATTTATGTTAAATTTAATTAAAATCATAGTTAATATTTTTTTTACTTTTTCTTTGGGGGGGGGTTTAAGGTAGGGTTTCATTCTGGTCCAGGCTGACCTGGAATTAAATATGTACTCTCAGGGTGGCCGCAAATTCAAGGCAATCCTCCTACCTCTGCCTCCCAAGTGCTGGGATTAAAGGTGCATGCCACCACACCTGGCTTCATAGTTAATATTTTAAATAAAATTATTAGCTAGGATGATTTCATGCCTGTAAAATATTTTTTGTCTACCTTACTTCCTGTTTCAAGCACATATGCTCAAAAAGGTGTTTGAAGTTCCTAAAGTCTTTGATAGTTATTTATGGGGGTAGACTTGCATTTCTCCTTTTTCTTTTTATTAAGATTTTTTTATATTGCTTGAAATTTTATTCTAAGTATATATAATTTTTATAAATACAGTAGAATTTGTTTTACAGATAAAATTTAAAAATTGAAAACAGAACTGTTCTATCCTTAAAAATTTAACATGACTGGTCTGGAGAGATGGCTTAGTGGTTAAGGTGTTTGCGTACAAAGCCAAAGGACCCCGGTTCGATTCCCCAGGACCCTTGTAAGCCAGATGCTCAAGGGGGCACATGTGTCTGGAGTTCGTTTGCAGTTGCTTGAGGCCCTGGCACACCCATTCTCTCTCTCTCAAGTAAATAAATGAAATATATTTAAAAATTTTTAACATGACCACCTGGTCAACAAAGATATTAAATCCTCCATGCATTTATCTCTCATCTGCAAAAAATAATGCTGAACCCATGACCTTTCCCTGAATGTGTAAGAAGTCTTCCCTCCTAAGGTGAGATTTAATAAAAGTGAAAGAGAGAGGGACTATTTGTTGCTCTTCTTTACATAAAGATCAAAAAGCGAGAGGCATCATACCCACAGTCACCGAGCCTTAGGTCTATGGCGTGGGCATCTTCCTCAGAGCTGACAAAGCTCTCCACAAGACAGGCAGAGCTCACAGCGCCTGTCCACTAGCTTCAAGGACAGTGGGATGGAACCAACAGGAGGGTGGCTTCCTCCATATCAGGCTCAAGGAGACACCTGTTGAGATGTGATACCGAAAAGAGGTCGACCGTGTATTGGGCATCATTAAGTAATGCGAACTCACCACGGACAACCTCCCTCCGAGTACCAGGAGGTGGTGCTGCTGGCAGCGTTTCCTGCATCTTCCTTGCGGCGGGACAGCTTGGGAGTGGCCTCTGAGAGTGGACAGGACCCTAAGGATGAGTGGACCACGTGGCTCAATTCTCAATAAGACCCAGGCTCTCTGGTTAACCCCTGGCTCACCAGCCCAAGGTTAGTGTGGACAGGAAGGCCACTTCCTGCCCATGGTTGGCCATGCAAAGACACTTAGTAACACAGAGACATCAGCAGCACACCCAAAGCAAACCACACGTTTGCAGAAGCAGGTCGCCCCGGCGCCTTGGTGAACCTGAACTCCCCTTCAATGAGTCCCTGCAGGGCGTGAACTGTTGCAGATTAGTCAACCAAGGGTCCCACGAAGTCCTGGCTCCTGCTCTGGTCTAACAAAAGGTGCTTCTAAAAGGGTCTCTCCGTGATAGAATTTAGTAGTAAGGAAAACAGAAGCTAGATAGGAGATTTCAGTGTTTAAAACGTTAGGGCCTCCCAACAGCCTCGCCAGCCTTTCTGAAAGTTGGTAATGCCTCAGGAAGTCTCCTTAGGGTCAGCTGGGACACTGGGGTTCAAAGGTGACTATCATGCAACTGAAGGAAGTCTTTTGTCACAGGCTTGGCCATCCAGAAACCCACCTTGGAAGCAGCACAGGCTCAGGGAGTTCTCTGAAGCAGAATTTGACACTAAAAGAGAGGAGAGCCGTGTATGACTCGCTTTGATGAATCGAATTCATCACGGCCAGCCTCTCTCCAAGTACCACAAGTGAACGCTGGTGGGGAATGCCTCGCCTCTCTCGCAAAGGTGGACGGCCGTCTCGGAAGTCCTGTTAAGAACGGGTGGGATGACATGGGGTAGTGGGCCGAGCCGAGTGACATACACCCACATTAAGTGCATGCTCACCCGAGGCGCACTTACCTGAAGGGAGCGTGGAGGCACTGCATCTGGCTAGTCCTCCTGGACAAGAGGGGGCGCCACTGCACAGCCGGCTTCAAGGGAGTACATTCTGGTGGTGCTGGTGACAAGCAATGGCAGGACCCCTATGGCTGTCTGCCAAACATGTGCACAGGCTCCCCTAGATAGAGACAGGGTGCTGGGGTCAGAAGATCATGGGATGTGTTTAAAGAGTAAGATGATACATGCCTGTTGAAGAACGAACTGGTCACGCACCCAGGAGAGGAGCTGACCCACTTCAGGTCCCTCAAAGGAAGTCAACATCATGTCCACATCAGAAGCCAACACTTCAAGTTGGCTGTGAGTGACGGAGGAGCCACCAAGGATGGCTCATTGCATTTTATGTCAACATACACCCCCCCAAGACCACAGTTCATTCTGGTCCACTGAGCAGTCACAGCCAGCAAGTCCACTGACACTTCCCCAAAGTTGGCAGGGTTTCTGGAAAGTCTTCCTTGGCTGGGATTGATGCTGAGGGTTGGTGACTAGGTGGCCCACAGGGTGAACAGAGTGCACGCCCCTCTGGTCAACCAGTCACACACCCTGGATGGTGCTGGCACCAACATCTCTTCTGGAAGCTGGCCTCTTTTCAGAGTCTTGTAAGGTGATGCTTGTGGCAGGACCACAGCTGCCTCGCCAAGGTTGGCATGGCCCACTGGGACGCCCACAGATGGATCAGATGCTCAGGTTGCCAGGCCAGGTGACTTACAGCTAGCTCAAGCACACTGTCCATGGTCAACCATCCATACTTGGCTTCTCTACAGCTTTCACAGAAACATCATCTTTCTGGAAGTTGCCATCAGGTCCAGGAAGTCCTTAGAGGTAGCATTTGGTACTGAAAAAAGTGTTGTCCGTGAATGATTCGTCATAAGTAAAGCGAATCCACCACGAACAACTTCTCTTCAAGTACCACAGAAAAGCAGAGACAAGACAGACAAAGGGACCCTTCCATGTCTCCAAGGACTGTGGCTGCCAATCACCAACCTGCAGGCAGATTGCATGCTGAGCATTAGTGAGGCCATGAACAGGTGTCCAGGGAACACATGGGGTGGGGCAGGGGTGTCCACTCACCTCCTCTCCAGTGAGGCTGACAGGCCCCCTTCCCTGAGGTGGAACCTTGTTTCATTTCTGAGTCCACACAGGCAAGGTTTCAGAAATGAGAAGAGGGAGACCACTCGTCTCGGGTCAGCAGTCCTCTGCAGTGTGTGGAACCCAGGGTTCGTGAGCACAGTTGCACTTCTCAACAGAGCACACTCAGTTATTCACCACGCACATCCAAGTACCAGCCGAGCTCCTTAGGGACCCACTGGAAAGGGATGTTCTGGAGTCGAGCCCCTTACTAGCTACCTATGACAAATCACACAGGGACACCCAGCTGCCTGGTCCTGCCATGCTTTCCTTGCTATGACAAAACTTACCCTCAAAACCTTAAGCCAAAACAAACTTTTTGTCCATGCATAAACTGCTTCTGGTCAGGTCCCAGCCATGAGAAGGTAACTGCCACATCAGGTCTCTCTAGAGCCGAGCACTGCTACTCAAAAGCCTTTCTCAGGGGGCTGGAGAGATGGCTTAGTGGTTAAACGCTTGCCTGTGAAGCCTAAGGACCCCGGTTCGAGGCTCGATTCTCTAGGACCCACGTAAGCCAGATGCACAAGGGGGTGCGTGCATCTGGAGTTCGTTTGCAGTGGCTGGAGGCCCTGGCGCACCCATTCTCTCTCTCTCTCTCTCTCTACCTGTCCTGTCTATTTCTATATCTCTCTCTCTCAAATAAATAAATAATAAAATATTTTTTTAAAAAAAGGGCTGGAGAGATGGCTTAGTGGTTAAACGCTTGCCTATGAAGCCTAAGGACCCCGGTTCGAGGCTCGATTCTCCAGGACCCATGTAAGCCAGATGCACAAGGGGGTGCATGCATCTGGAGTTCGTTTGCAGTGGCTGGAGGCCCTGGCGCACCCATTCTCTCTCTCTCTCTCTCTCTCTACCTGCCTATTTCTGTATCTCTCTCTCTCAAATAAATAAATAATAAATAAAATATTTTTTAAAAAAAAAAAAAAAACAAAAAAGCCTTTCTCAGCAAGATGTGTCTGTCACTCAGAGAATCTTCCCTGGCCAAAAGCAGCAAGGATGACCAACTAAGTGTCAGTCACTGGTGTGGTCAGGAAAAATCTCAGCAAGTTCTCACAGTGACCTGTCGCCATAGACTGAGTCATATCACCAAAGGACAAAGTTCACCGAGAGCAGGAGGGAAGGGGTGTTGTGGGGTCACCTCCTTAGGATGGTTTGAAGAAGCCAACACCACCCCACACCAGAAAATCACAGCCTGCCTAGGAGGTCATGTCGTGACACGACAAGGCATACAGTATCAGGGAAGTGTGTGCAGAGACTGTCCTGGCACATATCCTGTATGGACACCAAAGTGAAGATCTCCTCACTGAAGGTGGCATGATACCAGGATACCATCCAAAGCAACCTGTGATCATTAAAAACCGCATGTCCCTGTATGATTTGTCATAAATACAGTGAACACAGCAGGGTGATCACTTTTCATATCCCAAAGGCAACTGCTGGCAGCCTGTCTTTTCAGAGCTATCCTTGCTCCTCAGGATGAACTGAGGACTGGAGGTTAGAACTGGTGGGATTGTTGGAAAATAAGCCTGTGCTCCCTGGCCTCCCATGCGTGCCTGCCCCTGAGAGAACAGACCTGCCCAGGCAAGAGCGATGCTTAGAACACACAGCACTCCTGTGTGGGGCTCAGCATAGAGAAAGCATACCCTAACCCGAGCAAGCAGGATCACGAGTTCAAAGCCAGCCTGGGCTACACAGCAAGAACCTGTCTCAAAAAAGGATGGGGGAGCAAGGAAGGAAGGAAGGGAGCGAGGGAGGGAGGGAGGGAAGGAAGAAAGGGGGAGGGAAAAAAAGGAAACCATTAAATAAGTAAATGGAAAGAAATAATAACAAAACAAAGTTAGTCAAGAGAATGCCTTCTCATGCACCAGGGCAACACCCCCACAAGGGTTTCTGAGCTGGAATGGCTTGCATGACTCTGTTCTCAGAAGTCACTGGATAGGAAGGGACTGTAGACCAGGGGACATATATAACTTTAAAATGTATATTCAAGCCAGGCATGGTGGCTCATGCCTGCAATCCCAGTTACCAGGAGGCTGAGGTAGGAGGATTGCTATGAGTTTGAGGTCAGCCTGGAACTAGAGCAAGTCTTAGGTCAGCCAGGGCTACAGTGACACCCTCCTTCAAAAAAAAAAAAAAAAAAAAGTAAAATGCTCCCTGACTGATCATCCACCCATCCCCCACTCAGCACCATTCCAGATGTGGCAAAGGAATCCCCATGCCTGCTGTGGTAGTGTGAATAGACACCCCAATATATTCAATGCCTGCTGTGGTAGTGTGAATAGACGCCCCAATATATTCCATGTTTTATTAGTTTGTAGTCTGCATCTGCATCTACCTGGCTGGAGGCAATGTCACTGGGCAGATCTTAAGGTCCAGCCCTAAGGTGTGTTGGTGGGTTTAGGATTTCAATCTAAAGATATGCAAAGTGTGCCTAGCTGGATTCCTGAGGTGTGCTGTGCTGTGTGGCCTTTGGCTTGTGGCTTTCTCTTTCTCTTGCCTGGTCCTGTAAAAGACAGGCCAGCTTCTTCTGCCATTATGGAACTTCCCCTGGATCTGTAAGTTTCAATAAATAATATCCCTTCCTCCATAACTCTGCCTGGTCTGGAAGTTCATCTCAGCGAACCTGAAGCTGTCTGCTACACCTACCATGTAGGTGGCTGGATGTAGTGAGTCCAGGCCACAGAAGCCTGTGAGCTGTCTCCACAATCTGCCCTGCGGCCTGGGCCCATCGGTCCTTCTTAGACCTTGGACTTCCTTCCTGACGGCCTCTTGTGTGGGTGACTCTTTAAGACACATCACCCCACCCAAACTTCCTCTGCTGGGGAGAATGAACACGGCTGACATCTGAGGCACTCTGGCCCAGAAAACATCCTTAAGATGGCCTGCACAGACTACAGGCTGCTGGGCTCCAGGGGCTGGGTGCCTTTGGGTCCACGTTGCTCTCACATACTTTAAGCCAAGGCAGAAGGATCCCTTCTATGAAGCCAGTGTCCCCTACAGGCAGCTATCACAAACTGACCTCGCTCAAGGATTCAGACATGCTGGCCACTACAAATGGCACAATCACCCACAGCAGGCTTCAGGGCCTCACAGCCATCTCAGGGTGTCACCCCTATAGGTAATGGGGCCCAGAAAACATAGCCCAGCCTCCCTTTCCCATAGCCAAGGAATACCCTTAAGCTAGGGTCTTCCTCACCAGCTAGATGCGACACACAGGAAGCCATCCAAGGAGACACTGAAGAAGTGACGAGGGGTTGGCCATGTGGTCTCCACCCTTGAGGAGCAAGGAGCACCCAGTCTCTTCCAGGGTGAAAGAGTGGGATGCGAAACCCCAGTCTGGTGAGGGGTGCTCAATGAGGGTCCACCTGAGGAGAAAGGAAATACTGGGGCCAGTGGGATCTGGGGAACGATAGCCTGAGAGGAAGAGGAACAGGCTAGGTTGGCTCATATTTTACATACCTGGGAAGGGGTCAAGCATGTATCCCAAGAGCCTTCCTAAGTAGCGCCTGACCCTCGAAATCACACTGTCCGAAGGAGTGTCTGTGGAGGCTGTGACCATGTCTTGAGCACCCTAGGAGAGCAGAAAGACATGTTCTCTGTGCTGTTCTGAGAGGACTTGGTATGTCTAGGAGCGGGCTGAAGCCCTGGGGTCAGCTCACCCATTAAGCGCAGGCTGGCATGACAGGGGCGGTGTGGAACTCCGTGCAATCAGAAAACCACATCAAATTCACTGCAGACAGGATCAAGCTTCCCAGGGCTTGTCCCCCCCACCGTCCTCATATCCAGGCAGTGTTCCAAAGAAGTCTCGAGCTCACACAAGGCACACACTCTCACGTCTCTTGAGCAGGAGACCTCCGAGGAGAAGTTTGATATTCAAAAAGAGGTTAACCATGTATTATTCATGATTAAAAAGCGAACATAGCACGGATAACCTCTCCTCAAATATCCTTAAGGAGTCCTGACAGGAAAACCATGACTTCTTGCCCACTTGTCATCGTTGTTTCTGGAAGATTCTTCCGAGGGATGAGCTGAATCCTCAATCAGGGAGACACACACCCAACAGCCTGTAGGAAAATATAGACGCTGGCATCAGTCCCCCAATGCCAACATTTGGCCTCACATCAAAGCATACCCCCACTGGACCCAGGTTCAGGAAGTTTTCTAAGGTAACTCAATTTATAACAGAAAACAATGGCTCCTCCAGGATCAGAGGACACGAAGTTAGCAGGTAGATAGAGGTGTATCACAGATGGGTAGACAAAGCCATTGTGGAAAATACCTCTGATAAAGCGGAGTGTTGCCAATGTCTGCGGACAGGATCCCTTCAGCAGAGCTGTTACACTTCCAGGAACTGCTCCTTAGGACTGACTGGAAATGGAAGGTTACAGAATCAGATGGCCTCAGTCATCAGTAACACGTGGGTCTCAGAGACCCCAGCACTGATAAGTAGGCATGATTTGATTTTAAAGAGTAATTGCACGGCATTTGTGTAGAAAAGGGCCCTGTCTCAGCCAAACACAGCTCAACACCAAACAGCAGGAAACCCTTATGATGGACAGCATGAGGGACACAAAGGGACGGGGTGGGGAGAGCACACATCACATAAACGCGCATCATCTCCAACTCCCAGTGGCTACGTGTGTTGTCCGCTGACCGGCAGCATCAGCATCACTTGAGAACTTGCTAAAAATGCAGAATCTTGGTCCCTGAATCAGAATCTGCTTTTTAACAAGAGCCCTAGGTGATGAAAATCTTAGCAGCATTTTAAACTTTGAGAAACACTACTCTAGCCAATGATTCACACACTCGCACACACACCCCTAGGGGCTGGAGTGAGTTGACCAGGTGTGCTGTTGTTGTTGACCAGAGTCTTACTCCAAATGACTCTAAGAGAAGGTCAACCCAAAAGAGGGCCGAAGGCCATGTCACGTCCACCAAGAATAAACAATAGAAATACGTAACGGGCAGCTGCTTAGGAGCAATGTAAAGAGCAGCAGTGACAGGAAATGTCCCCAGTGATGTTTGTATCCCCTACAGGAAGACTTTCATGTGCAGATTGGACACCAAGGACTAGGGATGCTGAATCTAGAAGCACATGCCCACCCTCCATCTGTCTCGAGAGATGCTTGACCCCAGCGTCTTTTTTAAGGAATCCCTCATAGCTAAGGTTTAATAGCAGGAACAGGCAAGAACAGGCAAAAACAGATAGGTGAGTAATTGTCAATACCTTCCAAACAAGAGACCAGAACCCCCCAAACCCAACTGGTATCACCACCTGAAAGCTGTCAATAGCGTGACAAAAAAAAAAAAAAATCACACAGGAAGGGAGTTACTTTCTGAAATCACTGAATTAGTTATTATGAGGCATTAAGAAAGTAGCACTCTGTTGTGGAGTTCGAGAAACCTTCTGCAGCAAATTCGGATACGAAAACAATGGTTGTCCGATATTAATCATCATAAATACAGAGACCACACTACGGACAGCCATTCTTTAAGTACCAAACAACCACGTCATCGAGAAGATGTCAGTATCTCCTCCAGAGCAATCTTCTCCTGTGGTCCAGACCACGGGGTTAGTGGATCAGTGTCACACGCATGCTTGGGGTCAGTCACACTCACAGGCAAGAGGCAGGGAGTCTGACCCCATCACCCATCCCTGAGATTGGCTTTACATCCAAGAAGTGCCTCTTAAGAAGTGGGATTTGATAAGCTACAAGAGCCATGTCAGCCCAGGGACAATGTCCATGGCTAGTACAGGTTAGGTGGCGGCACTCGGGAACTGCTGCAGGGTCCTGAGGTGAGGAAACAGAGTGCCCACCACACACTGGCTGGGTGTTCTCTCCCCCTATGCCCAGGCAGGGAGCACACATGCACCTCTTTACAGAACTATCATGGTGTCCAGGAATTCTGCCGGGGCAGGATTTGATACTCAAAAAGAAATTGTCCTTGTATGATTCGTCTTCAATAAAGCAAGCACACCAAGGAGAATTTCTCCTCAAGTATGAAACAGCAGCGTGATGGGACACCAGCACCCTCAGGCCTCCACACGGTAACCACCACTCTTCAGCCTGCCAAACACAACACACACGTGCACAAGCCCGCATGCTCTATGCGTGCACTGCGCATGGCCTCTCTGAGTTCCAGGGAGACCAGATTCCATGGGACCCACTCCCCACTCAGCACGGCTGCTTTCACTCAAGAGCCCTTCTAGGGATCATGGTGGCTGGGGTCAAGAATCTAGGGACTGTCCCCTCCTACATGGAGCAAGTGTTCTTGGTGGCCCTATTGACACGGGCCTGTTGACCCCATGACAGTGCATCTTAGTGCAGAAGTCATCGCAAGATGGCTCATTGACAGCGTCACAAGCTTTGGTGACCTCATCGTAACACAGCACCAACTCTGGGCTTCATGATCCACTCACATACCCCACGGAGAACTTCTCTGTCCCAACATTGCCGCCCCCTCCCCAAAAGGACAGGTTTTTAATAACACGACCACCAGTACAATTTTGTAGCACATCAAGGTTGTGCTGACAATCAGGCTCTGGGCTAAAAAGCCACGTACATGCCTGAACTGTTCCAGCCCCAGCATCCCTACACCAATATGACTTCCATGTGACAAGAGAGACAATAGGCAGAGCACGATGACATCCTTGCCCAAGGCTGTGTGATAGGAAATGTCAGAGGCGGGATCCAGACACGGCACACCAGGCTCGAGAGTCTGCGCTCTTGATACTGAAAAAGTGGATGACCCTGTACGATTCGACCTGAGTGACACGAAGAGGACAGGGATAACCACTCTCCAAGTACCAAAGGTTGGCCTGGAAGGGAAGGCCACCGCCTTGGGTGGACTCGCTATGGTCTTCCAGGTGGGATCCTGGGGACGAATTAGACGCTCACAGTTAGCAGACAAGGTCGCACGCACCGAGCAGAACATGCATACACAGGTACCAAGTCACGACAGCACAGCAAAAAAAAAACCACACCCCACGCCAGCGCCAACGTGGCCATCAGCCTGGGCTGGGGAACGCCCTGCCTGGGATGCAAGGACCCAAGCCACACGCAGAGTGCATGCTTTGGGACCCACCCACACGGAGCAAGGAGAGGGGTGCTCCCGAGGTCTTCCCTGAAGTCACCATGGGCCCATGAAGCCAACGGTGGATGACCTGGGAGCAGTTTGTCACACACAAAACAGATACACGCGGTCATGCACACACATACCACATCCCTCGCTGAGTGCGGACTGGATCCAAGACAAGGTTTGATACTCACAGAGAGCTTGCCCTTGTATATTCCATGTCAATAAACCGAATATACAAAGGGCAACCTCGCTTTAAGTACCAAACAATAACATGGGGCGGGCTCCACGCTATCATTCACAGGGTCAGCCTCGTCGCCCGGGACTCAGCCTGGGGAGGGATGGGAGATGTAGAATCAGTAGACCAGGTGGCAAACACCACCTGCCTGGTGTGTGCCCGCTGGTCAGTTCTCAATCCAGGGAGCCTGGGGCGGGCAGACACCGGGCAGGCGAGGGGCTTCACTGATACCACCATTGGTGACAGAGACCACTACTGATTGGACTGGTCACTGAGGAGGAGAATAAACCTCCCAAGGACACTGAGATGGGTTTAATTTTGGCAGGAGACCCTGAGTGGAACCACTGTCTCCTCCCTAGCATGGCACCTCCTCCAGGAAGTCCTTCTGATGATGGTTGTACATGGAGGGTGGGGGAGGGGGACAGCAGATTTACCCAGTAACTAAAGCCATGACCCTTTTGGCCTACTATAGAGACATGGACACCAATGTCACTCCCAGGGACGGCCCTGCTCCTCCAAGCCCTCCCAGAGGCTGTCATCATGTCCATGAAACCAGACAAGGAGAGAGCTGATGGCACACAGGAATGCACCCCACCCACATGCCACTGAGTGGTGGAGACAGCACCTCAGGGCCCCCTCTTTCAGGAAGGAGCAGACAGTGGCTGCCATGGGTAAGCAATGAGCTACGGCCAGGCGATGTGCTCACCTTTCTCTGTCTGGAGTCCTTAGATTGGGGCAGCTGCAGTGCCACCTCCAGATACAGGTGCAGGTCCAGAAGACCCCCAGGCAGGCAGGAGGTGAACATAAATCTAAGCTTCTTCCCAAAGACAAAACACCACTTCGAGGAAGTGCTCCTGGGGGGTGGGGGGTGGGGGGCTGACGGATCAGGCCTGAAACCAGCACAAACAAAAATGGGCTCTGTGGCCTTGTCACTTGTACTACACACCACCACAGTCCCCTTTTAAGGTTGGTGTTCTGAGCAGAGAGCCTCTGCAGGTGGCTGGGTATAAAAGGCAGGTCCATGTGCCACGGTCCTTTACAAAGCAAGCCAACCTTTATGCCATTACAATCGGTGCAGACTCAGCATGCACAACAACTCTCTCCCACCCTCCTCAGCGTCCTCTCAAAGAGGAACTGGGAGCTGAGCACTGGGGTTCAAGGGGGACCAAAGATCAGCAGCTTAACCATAGCCCCCGTTCTAGGAAGCAGAACATACCTGAGAGGGGCTGACATCACACGAAAGTCTTTCCTGAGGACGGAGCTGGGTCAGAGAGCTTCTCAGACAGTTTGATACGCAAATAAGAGTCTCCCCCTGTATATTCGCCATCAATCAAGAGAACATACAAGGGTATCCTCTCTTCAAGTACCAAAGAGCAGGCTGGGGGGGCGGGGTGGATGGTTCCCTCTGTGGGCCTGAGGCCAGGAGCAAGGGCGGGGACCAAGCCTCAGCTTGCACACTGGGACCCAGCTTGGAAGTTGGCTTTGATTCCTGGCATCCTCCAGGACAGGGCTGGCTTCAAAAAGACAGATGTTCCTGCATGACTTGATGGCAAGTGATGGCAAATGGCCGAAGGATGTCTCTTTAAAATCACCCTGAGGAAAGAATGACGGCCGGGGCCCAAAGCCACCACCTCTAAGAAGTCTTCTGGTTAAGCGTGGACTGAGTGTGCCAGAACTCATGGCAACATGCATCCCTGAAGAAGGAAGAAAAAAGAGAAAACCGGCATCCCGCCACCTCCCCCACCCCTTCACAAACAAGGGGCAGTGTACTTTCCCCTTGAGTCTGACATTGTGTTCAGAAAGCTCCAGGAGCCACGAATTTTTATACAAAACACTCACCCAATGCAACACTCACCAGAGGAACATGGAACCCCCGAGGGCCAACCCCGTAACTAAACAATAAGTGACATCACCCATAATCCATCAGTAATTTATGGCCGGAGGGGACACCTGTGGACGGAGGCTTAATGGTTTCATGAGGGGCCTTTGGCACTACCGTACTGTGGATATACACCAACCTCCCAACACCCCTTTCCTTAAGTGGATAGAAAAGCCTGGGGTCCCCCCCCCCCCAGGATGGTCTGGCTATGGAAAGTGGCAGAGCACGTGACCTGCATCTAAGTGGGCACTGACTATCCACTGATCCCATCTGGGAAAGTCTTCCAGAGGATCTCTGTCCTTCCATGGGGCAACTCCACCATGGCACAGTTTTCTAAAGAGAAACTCAGCTCTGCCAAGAAAAGCACGGCATTATCTCCAAAGTTAGTATCTCTTCTAGAAAGTTCCCAAAGAAACATGCATGGGATTAGGAAGGTCACACACAAGAAGAAAGAGACCCAGGCTCTGTGGCCCGCCCACCATGCATCTGCATACCTTGGAGCGGTCCTGACCTTCTGCCAGGTCCCCGACGCCAGCCTCATTTCCAGGCAGCATTTGCTCTTCGAAGAGAGCTTGCCCTTGCATATTCATTGAGCGTAAAGCAAACACACAAAGGATAACCTCTCTTCAAGTAGCAAACGATAGGTGGCGCTGGTGGGAGAGCCCTTCTGGTTGAAGAGGAGGCAGCTGGTCGCAGCCTGAGATGGACAGATTGGATGTGCAGTTAGTGGCCCACGGGTTCGGAGGATGCGCCTGTGGGTGAGTCACACGCTTTGCCCCACTGGGAGGGCTACCTGAGGAATCCTTTCCCCAACCTGACAACTCACTCAGGTACTAAGGTGGGACTGGCTACACAGAAAGAAATGGACCCCAGATGTAACACAGATAAGCAACTCCATTCAAGTTCATCTATCAAAACACTGCCCTGTGGGTAAGCAAGCAGCTGACACACGTCACACAAAGCACGAAGCCACAGGGGTCCATCCTATGCCCAGGAGGGGTGCAGATGACACGTCCTTTTCTTCACGGAGACGTTATGTCCTCGAAGGTTTCCCAAGCTGCATTTGATACTGAAAATGTGGATTTTCCTCTATGATTAATCGTAAATATTGTACTCATAGAAGGAGAATCTACCTTTTAAATACCAAAGAATGAGTCCATCCAGGAAGCCGTGAACTTGTGCTTGCGTTGTCGAAAGTGAAAGTCTCGTTGGTCAGGTGGTTGCCTCCAAGCAGAAGGTGTGGCCGACCCACAGGGCCTCATCCCCAAGTTAACTTTCCATGACCACTTCTGGGCACAATCCTTTTCACTGTGACACGCTGTGGGGGGGTCTACCAATGCTTTTTACCCACCCAAACCCTCTAGTCTCTTCCAGAAATAACTCCAGAGTAGCATTTGATACTGAAAACGTGGATTTTCCTCTATGATCAACCAGAAAACACGTAAACATAGAAGGAATATCCACCTTTTAAATACCAAAGACGGGTGGAATTGGAGGACCTGTGCTCAGTTCATCGAACATGGATGCAGGAGAGCAAAGCCTCTTGCTGTGAGGCCCGGGTGCTGTGGAGGTAACGAACCACAGCCTCTTTGCCAGAAGGTGATGGTCAGCCGACATATGGCATGGGTGACACACATGTCCCGCAGCCCACCATCTTTGCACTTACCCGGAAGGCTGAGCCCAACCTTGCCTCCTTGTCGGGTGAACATTCCCAAGCAGCATTTGATACTGAAAACGTGGATTTTCCTCTATGACTAACCACCAAACACGTAATCATAGAAGGAAAATCTACCTTTTAAATACCAAAGAAGGGTTACTTCTGGAAAGCACGCCTAAGTACAGTCTACCTGAAGCCCAAAGAGGCTCTACTTTGCTGTCATGGAGAGACTGTGACAAGACCCCAGCTCTGTGCTGAGCCGGCAGCTCGCCAGAGGTTCTCCTCAAGATGGGTGGGTGGTCCGCAGACATGCGCAATCAACACGTGCTCTGTGGGCCACCAACTCTCCGCTCACCCGGGAGGGGCGACTTTACTGTCTTCCCTGATGGTGGCTTTAGCCCAGGCCCGCTTCCCAGCAGCATTTGATACTGAAAACGTGGAATTTCCTCTATGTTTAACCACAAATGACATAAACATAGAAGGAATATCCACCTTTTAAATACCAAAGAAGGGTTTAGTCCTGACGAGCATGAGCCGAGGCACAATCCATCAGAAATGAAGAAGACTCAGGACAGGTGGTCTCGGCATGGCCCAGAGGACACAGACCCCAAGGGCGAACCTTGCTAAGGACAGCGCAGGTTCTGAGATTGACTTTCTCTCTCCCCGAGTGGGGAGGAGAAGAGGGGCTAACCTTCTCTCTTCCTGAGGTATTTTGCATTCGTCAATGTCCCAGAACGACTTGAGATACTGAAAATGTGGGTTTTCCCTCTATGGTTAGTCATAACTCATCAGCATAGAAGGAACATCCATCTTTTGAGTATCCAAAGCTTGGCAGCCCTGGAGAGTGCCAGTTGAACACAGTTCGGTGACCGCAGAAGTGGCATAGGCCAGCAAAAGTGTCCCATGGGGGTTTCATGCCAGGCCCTGCCTGTCATCTGCATGGCTGACACAACATGATCTGGTTGGCCTGGCCTGGCTGTTACTTGCTCTGGTGTGGGTCACCCGGATGGAGAGGTCATGGCAAGCAGTTTGTCTCGCATGGTTCCCAGAGCCAGATCTACTTCCGTACAGCCTTCCTTTGGCACTGATGGCAGAGGTCCTGTCCTAGTGTGTGCCGGAGTAACCTCTGGCCACACACTTTGAAGTGTTGAAGACATCGAGAAAATTTCCAGAAAGTAAGACTTGTGTCCCGAAGGCTCCACTACACAATGTCCAATGTGTCAGTGTACTAGATGCTAAGAATGGGCAAACACATGACAAGCAGCATGCGTTCAACATCACTGAGTGACAGCAACGTGCAATGGATGCTTGCTTACCACCAGATCCCACCACAACTAGCACAGCTTTCCAGAAACAGAAGCTTACCAACACATGCACTGTGAGCCCTCAACACAACATGCCTTCCCCTTCCCCCACCCACAAAAATAATACATAAGCACCCAGAATCCCCAGTTCAGTCCCTGTCTGCGAGGCAGCTTCTTTAGCTCGGTCTCCACAGGTGGGCCGACACCTGCGCTGCCGCCCTTGCTTCCCTAAAGTAGGAATTAGCTCAGAAGTGCCACACTGAAAAACCACTGCCACCCATGAAGACAGTGTCAATTGTTCCTCCTCAAGAGGAAAGGATGCCCGAGGCCAGAGGACCGGATGATGCCTGTCCTCCACACAGGGGCAAAGAGAGACCCTCCCCTGCTAAGCCTGATCCCCTGGAAAGTCTCCAAAACAAAGTGCCTCACAGATAAAGCTATGTGGACAGACATCTTTGAATTACCAGCACAGCCAAGCCACTGCCCCGGGCTGGCACTTCCTTCAGGACGCTATGAAACCCTAAGAAGAAGAAACAAGACATGCTTGGTTAGGGGACCCGACGATGTGACAGCTTCATCTTTCCTGCACCCAGAAGCAGTTCTGGAGGATGCTCTCAGGAATAACTCCTGAATATATTTATTGTTGTTGTTTTAAATGAAATTGAAATTCAAACAAGCAGAAAGACCCTGGATGGACGCAGTGACGGGCCAAGGGCCACCCACTGTCCCCAAGGAGTTGGCATCATCCCCCAGGTGTCCCACAGAAGCAGAAACGCCAGTCACAGAACCAGGGGTGTCTGCTGGCTGACGATCATCTGTGGAGGATCCCTTATTCCTTATTCCCAATAGGACCAGGCTCTCGTCACCCTGTACCTGCATGGCAGCTATCTGAAATCACACCTCTAGACAGGCTTCCCACTTGCTCCCTGCAGCCCATCTCCTGAAATGGGCCCCTTCCGGGACACATCCTATGTGCACCCAGGGATCTAAAGGTCGTTTTGCTGTACTAAGCAGAGGGTTATTAGCCAGGTATGGTGAGTTTGAGGCCACCCTGAGACTACATAGTGAATTCTAGGTCAGCCTGGGCTACAAGGAGACCCTACCTTGAAAAACCAAAAGTTAAAAAAAAATTAATTTAGAAAATTAAAAACTAAGAGGGGTATTGCTTCTGGGGAGTCCCAGCCAGCAATAACAAAGAAGGGTGTAGTCTCTGGAGAGATCTTCCCAGCAATAAGAGAGGCTTGGTCTCCAGGGATGACAGACAAAATGGGTCAGACAGCAAGTTTGGGGCTAAAGACCCCCCCCCCACCACCAAGTAGGCAGAAGAGGAAACAGTGTTGGAAGCCTGCTCAAGAGTCCCAGCAGGACCTTTCTCAATTTAAAAAACTTGAGCTCAGTGTAGGCGGACACACCTGTCATGCCAGCATGTGAGAGGTGGAAGCAGGAGAAATTCAAATCAGCCCTGGTTACAGACCAAGTTCAAGGCCAGCCTAGGCTACATCCAGACCTTTTCTTAAAAATATTAGTTATTGGAGCTGGAAAGATGACATAGCAGTTAAGACACTTGCCTGCAAAGCCTAAGGACCCAGGTTGGATTCTCCAGTGCCCTCGTGAGCCAGATGCACAAGGTGGCTTATGTGTTTGGGGTTTATTTGCAGTGGCTAAAGGCCCTAGCATGCCTATTCTCTCCTTCTCTCTCGCTTTCTCTCTCTGCTTCTTTCTCAAATAAGTAAAATAATTTTAAATAAGTTATTAAAATAAGTTATATAAAATAACTTGTGCAATAAAGCAGTAAAATGCCTCATATTTACTCATAAAATTACCAGCTGCATCTCATATTTGGCATGTTCATCTTTTGAGTGTATATGTGTCTTAGAGTACAGAGAAAAACTTATTTTATCATTCTTCTCAAAATCTGAAAACCATGTTAAACATGTTTTCATTCACATTTTTTTTTTTGTCAATTTGTTAAAAAGAAACTGGTGCTATAGAAAATGAGTTTTTATATTCAGATTTACCTTGGGAAACAAGATTCTATCATGATTCATTCAATAAACTCTCAAGTCTCAAAATAAAAAATAAATAAGTGAAAACACTTGCCATCTGGTCAACCATCTGCTCACATACCCTCAGCAAAGGACTGGCATTCACATCCTGTTCCTGAACTTGAAACTGAGTCCTTCAAGGGGGACCGCATGCTCAAAAGAGGTCAACCTTTAATACCTGCCACAGGTAAGCACATGGTGGACAGTGTCCCTTTAGTCTTCTCAGGCCAGGTGCCATTCTCCTACCCAGGATTCACTTGCCAGGCACATCTCCTGCAAAGGCAACAGCGAGTAAGGGGTTGTGTCCAGAGAGTACTCACTATCAAAAACAGAAGGTTTATTCAGGGCTGCCTTGACATACCTGGGCTGGTGGGGGCAAGGACAGCTGTCCCTAGGTGAGATGAGTGACATGGCTCTGAAGCCATCCACCCTGAGGGATGAGGCGCCATCGTGAAAGAAAACTGCACCAGGCAGAGTTCCTTAGGCACTAGACACGTCCATCACCGGATAACTGTCCTTTACCTTCCTCAGCAGAGTCCCTCCAGGAGGCACACAGGCCGTGACGCTGCGGCCTACGTGGCACGTTTACAAAGAATACAGCGTGTCCGCTGCTCCTCCAGGACTACGCTTCCTTGAGGCCGGAGCCCACTAAAGGGAAGGGGGTATGCATGTGAGTAATATGGCTTGGCCATGCCCTGCAACAGCCTCTCTCAATGATTTCTGGACAAGAGGGCATCTGCTGCTCCCCCATAGTGTCTCTGCAATCTGAGGCAGCCCAGAGAAACCTGGGTCAGCTGAGACAGCATGACAGGTGATGTGCTGGCCCTAGCGTCTCTTCAAGACGATAACACTGGCCTTTGATGACGGAATGTGACACTGCTCATACAAAAGTGCTCCCAAAGTTTGCACCATAAATAAAGCCAAGAAACATGGATGCTCTACCCTGCAACCATGAAGTGGACCCAAAGAGACCCGGGCCATAGAGCCAGGACGTCCTCTAGGGAAAAGTGATGTGCTGTGGCCCAGGTGGCCAAAGGCATTCTCACACATGCTTCCTAAGTAGGTAATCGTCCCTCACTCACCTGAGAGAGCCACCGAGGTCACCGGAAGTCCCACTCAAGCATCTCAGCTTGAAAGCAGATTGACGCCAGGAGATGGTTGGCCGAGAGCCTTCTTCATCATAAAGAAAATGCATCTACGACGTGAAGGTGCACACACGGAGGGCCAAAGACGGTCAGCAGTATGGAGTGAAGTTGGTGCTCTGGGCAGCCTGCTGTGTCCCCGTTCCAGGCAGAACCAACTCCCGCAGTCCTGGGGGCTTGGTAGGTGACATCAAGGAACAAAGCATGTGGAGACATATGAACCCTGGAAAAAGAGTCACCATTGTCCTCGGTCAGTGCTTCGTGGTGTGTGTGAAAGTCCCTGGGTGACACTTCAGATAAAGTACATGCAGTGGGCGCCCATGCACATATGTCCCCAGAGAGAGCTGCTGGGCGGCTTGCACTGGTGGTTTCGTTGTTCTGTCATTGTCGTCACTGTGTAGCATTGTTATATTTCTGGGCAGCCCTCATCTGACCCAAGCCCAGTGTGGGGGTATGGTACTTACAACAAGGCCTAGAAACTTCCCTTGCTGTGAGGAGCTAGCAAGTGACCAAGGGTCCTGTGACCTGTGCCTGTCCAAGCACCCGTGAACCCAATGACACACAGAGTGTCCCAGGACAAACCCTCCCAGCATATAGGGACCCAGTCATGACCCCAAGCTCCCTCGCTACACTTCCAGGGTGGTGGGGGGCTGGGAGGTCTCCACGTTGAGCTTTGATAGCGGAAAAGAAGTGCACCATGTTTGTTTCGTCACATATAAAGCGAAAAGAACATGGGCAACTTCTTTTCAGGTACCACAGATGAGCACTTGCTTGCTCCGGCAGTGTGCCTGCATGTGAAGGGACCTGGGGGGCTGGGTGGGCCACTGGCTTGTTCTGCAGGAGGAAGGCTGTGTGGGGAGGAGCCGGGGCACGGCGGGGCCTGAGCAGAGGTGGACGGCGCAGTGCTCGTCAAGCACAGAGCATTCCGGCCCAGACCCCCTCTACATCAGGATCCCAGGAAATCGAGGTGGGCAGAAGTCAGTCCTCCGGGCCAAGAGTTCTGGAATGTTGGCTGGCACCCCTGCCAGTGTTCCCGAAGAGCCTTCCTTTGGAGAAAATGGGACAGTCCTAGACCCCTAGCTAGAACTCCCTGAGATTGGTAAAGTCCTCTTCTGGAAGTGGAGCAAGGAGGACATGGAACAGAACCGGGTGACACAAAACCCAGGCAGAACAAGCTCTCAGCCAGGTGACTGTGCATAAGTCTGACTCTGACTCCAGGGTCACCCCTAAGGTGTCCCTACACCCACCCACCCACCCACCCCACCCCCAGACACCCAGCAGGCCGAGTTTGTTACCCCAGCACAAGCAGTGACTGTGACTCAGACAAACACATAAAGCTCTCGTGGAGAACGAGAGAACAGCAAGGATGCAGAAAGGACGTCACTTCCCAAGGTCAGCCACAGGGACACGGGCCGGTGGTCCTCAGGACAGAGGCATTCGAGTGTGAGGACTCTGGGCAGGTACTGTAGGTCCGCCATCCTGCTGGTCTCCTGGAGAGGGCCAATGGCCCCGCCCTAGACACAAAACACATGCATGTGTTACTATCACTGCAAAGTTAAAACACTGACGTTCAAGCACGGTAGATTCCACAAGAGAAGAGTCACCTCACCCCACTCCCTACCCTCACCCCAGCCAGACAATAAGGACAGCCCAGCAGGAGGACACATCACGGAAAGACTGTCACTTGTGTTGACAGAATGCACCACCCATTCCTATCCCAATGCGATAAAATCCCGCTCACAAGGACTTAAACAAAAAGTGGACGGTAAACTCATCTAACTGAAACGCACAAAGGTGGGATAAGCTGTGCGCAGGGCTGGATCCAGGACTCAGGTTGAACTCGGCCATTTAGGTCCCCAGCTAGGTTCCTCTCTGGTTCTCCAATTTGTCTCTGCCCCCTATTTCCTAACACAGCCCCCAGTCACGCTCCTCTTGTTTTGTTTTTTGTTCAATAGCTGTGGTATCTTCACAGGTATTTTCCAGAAGCCTCAGCAAACATCTCCTTGCATCTTATTGGCCCAGTGGGGTTAAGAACTCATCCCTGAACCAATGAGCTGAAAGGGGAGGAATCAAAAGGTTCTTTTAGATCTGGACTGGTGGAGGAGAGGGTTAGTAGATCTGTCCAAGCTGAAGCTACATCCATGAAAAGAAAGATCCGGGAGAGTTCAAGAAGGGAAAAGAGGCAGTCTTGACCCAAGCCCACTACACAGGCGTACGTGGCTTCCTTGAAGTTGGCAGCTGACCCAAGAAGTATTCGACGCAGAAGAGGATGCTGAAAAAGAAGTGCACCGCGAATGTTTCGTCACATATAAAGCGAAAAAAACACGGGCAACTTCTCATTAAGCACCGCATGTCAGCACCATCGAGCTGGAGCTTCGCCAAGGCCGGCTGAGGACTTCTTGTGCATGGGTGAGCACGTGATCCCGACACAGTCCTGCCCAGAGAGACCTAGGTACCTCGGGGCTCTCCCAGGTCTTGTAGGAGGGGGTGGAACCAGGCACTGTTTTGAGGGGGAGGGCTGCACAAGCATCACAGAATGATGTCAACACAGAAACACTGACTATGCTTCTCAACATCCTTAATGGACCAGGGAAGAGGCTTGAGGAGAGTCACATGACCATCTGGGCGTGGCCTCAGCCCACTGGAGAAATGGGCAGCACTACCAGTAAACTGGTGGGCCCTGGGTCCAGGGAGTCTCAGTGAGTGGTGACAAAAAGCATATTGAAGGCCTGTCGAGGCCACACGTACTTCCTGGACAAAACTACGTGGCTGGCATGGAATGATGTGGACTCGACAGCACCACCATAGTTGACCCTGAGCTCAACAAGCGCTTGCCAGGATGGGAAACTGGAGGTTGATGAGTTATGAAAGAACAAGGAATAAATTCTATCTTCCCGGGACGGGCGTGGTGGCGCACGCCTTTAATCCCAGCACTGGGGAGGCAGAGGTAGGACTACATAGTGAATTCCGGGTCAGCCTGGGCTACAGTGAGCCCCTACCTTGAAAAACCAAAAACTAAACATTAAGAAATATATCGAAAATCTTCTAGCTAGACTGTTGTGGTCTCTCTAATCCTTGCCCTTGGCCTTGGCCAATGACATGGGAACCGGAAGTGCTAGGCCCCAGCCTCAACCTGAAGAGGTATATGTGTTCCCACTTACCCTCTTGCTCCTCTGCCAAGGTGGTAAGGACCAGATGCCATGAGCCTGGGGACTGGGGGAGAAGCCACCTTCACCTCCAGAGTGGGTGTGTATCCAGAAGTATTTCTAGGTATGGAAGACACATCTGAGATTAGTGTACCAGGAGACTCTCATAAATAGAATGTAATGTTGCCAGACCAGAAAAAAATCTTACCTTTTACGTCAATGGGGACTTCAGTGTCCTTCCCTGGGGTGATGCTGCATACAGAATGTGCGTCAGGTGGGAGCTGGTGTTGAGAAGCAGCCCGTGGGTCTGGTCCTCAGAAGGCAAAGTGGGACAATACACAGAGATGAGCAAGGACAACTGAGACCCTTCACAAGTTACAGGTGTGGGCTTGACATCAGGCCCAAGACGTCCATCACTCACCAAGAGTGCTCCCGACCACAGCAGTGCCTTCTGAGTTCTGGCTTCATGTCCAAGACTTCCCAAGGTGGTGTTCACTGAAAAGAGATGTACCAAGGGACATCAGTCACACCCACGGCACGCTTTCCACATAGCCACCCCTCCAATACCACAGGGAAGGGCTGGCATCCGGCTCACGGGCACTGGCACACATGCGGGTACTGGCATACTACCCCTGACCCACCCAAGGTTCTGCTGGGCTCCCATCAGGTACCACACACATACTGCATGCTCATGGGCTGGGGAGACCTCCCTGGATGCTGACACCAAGGCTCTTCCCTGATCCCATGTGCAATCAGGCTCACAGCTCTCTGAGGCAGGCCTCTGACACTGTTCATGGCATATACTTAGTTTTACAAAGTAGTTTGAGGACCTAGGAGAATGGCTTAGCAGCTAAGAGTGCTCGCTGCACAAGCATGGGACCCTCAGGTCAACCCCCAGCATGCTCAGAGAACGCTAAGCACTGTCATGAGTGTATGGTGCTGAAGAGAGTGGACTGAGAGAATTGCTGGGTCAGTGAGTTCCAGGTTCAGTGACTGTCCCAGGAAAGGAAGGCAGAGGAGCAATGGTGTAGGACGCCCAACCTTTTTCTCCTGTGCCCTCTGCACACATGTGCACAGAGGCATGCACATCAGCATTTACACACTATCCACACAACTCATACACACACACCAAAGAAAAACAAACAAGTGGGAAGAAAAGCCCTCTCAAAGGCAGACCCCTCTCTAAACCCTCAGATTCACCTTGACCCTCCCTCCCTCCCTCCCTCCCTCCCGCATCTTCTCCACAGCTGCCGTGTGCACAAGGTGTCATCCCCACAGACGGCCTGGGTGCTGGTGGATAGTGAGACGGGTGACCTACATCATAAATGAAGTGCACGCCACCGGTCCACCATCCCCTCAGCTACCCTGAGAGCAGTGGGCTCTATCGTCCCTTCCATCACGGTGCTGGCACGTCCTAAAGCCATTCTGGGCCATGAGTCCTCACACCGTCCAAAGCCACAGGGAGCAGCCTCCTGCCACTGCAGGGACACTGGCCCTTCTCCAAATGTGGCTTCCCTTCCGGGAGCCGTCATGGGAGGGCAGGGTCTTGAGGGCGTACCCCCACAGTCCATGTCATACAGTCCAGGGTGGAGATGTCAAAGGTCCCTTCCCTGAAGGCTGCATCAGGAACAGGGAGTGCCTCCAGGGTGGGGTTTGATACTAAAGAAGAGGTTTCCCGTGTATGTTTCATCGTAAATACAGAGAAGACAACACGGACAACCTCTCCTTCAAGTATCGAATTAGCACTGGTCAAAAGCAAACGAAAGCAAACAAAAATGAAACAGCTGCATCTTCGCTGATGACGGTGTCAACTCCAGGAAGTGTGCACGAGTCCACCTGGCTTCAGGGCCAGGCATCATGTGTCCGTTGGGAGAGTGTGCCTTAAGAGTCAGGTGCCATGGGGAGTCAGCCCAAAACCCCTTAAGACTTGACAGTGAAAAGAAATGACCTAAGCAACATTTTCCACCAACACAGACCATTTTGTGTTCAACTGCTCTCCAGGTTTGAGAGCTCGTCCTAGGGGGATGGAGCATCTAGGAATTCCACGGGCCTCAGGAAGTGTCCTGGGAAGAGCAGCTTGCATCCGGAAGGCAGCACATCTGGAGTGTTTGGGTGTGAATCTAAGATTCTGTGGTCGAGGGGCAGATGGGTGGTCTGAAGTAGACCTTGATGGAACTGGCCACGACTCTCCAAGCAACCTTGCAGGCACCGTGGACTCTAAAAACAGACGCACAGTACATGGTTAGTGGAAGAGAGGAAGTTCTCAATGGCCTTCTTCTGAGTGAGGCAGCAGAAGGGAGCCAAGAGTGATAAGCTACCTGTGCCATCTCTGGTGGAGTGACTCTGGCGACCACCATCTTCCTCCAGCTTGGAATCCTACATTGGTAGAGAAGTCCTCCTGAGAATGGATAAGATAGCAAAGGTTAGGGGAATGGGTGATGAAGGCCAGATGTATGGGACAGGTTTTGTGGTCACCCACTTATTTGTGTGTATTTATTTATGTATTCATGGCCCCTCCACAGTGGAATCTGATATTGGGAAAAAAGAGGTCAACCGGGCGTGTTTCATCCTCATGGAAGAAAAAAAGACCAAAAAAAACACCTCTTTTCAGTGCTAATTATCTCTAATTAACACTACCAAAGACCCCCTTAGACACCTCCCCAAATTTGACCTGTGGTCCTGGTTGCCCTGTTCAATAGGGAATTTGCACACACACCGAGTGTTAGTGACATTGCTTGAGCAAAGCCATTAGTTGAATGCATGCTGTCCAGTAGCCATCCCTTCACACACCCAGTGAAGCTGACCCCATGGCATGGTCCTCAAGTCAGCACAATGCCCAGAGAGCAGTGATGCTGGACAGACTGGCCACAGGGCCACCTAGTATGTTATCAGAGGGGCAAGGATGCCTCAAACCAAGGCTGACACCTCACAAGGACTCAGCACTGACGTGTGTTACATGGTGACCTGTACCGTACATTAAGTGCACACACTGGCCAGCTGATCACATGGGTCATTTGGGATGGCGTAGACAGCATGTCCCTTGTCCTAAACAATGTGAATGTTGAGGAAGACCTCCAAGGAAAGAGCCGTCATGAAAGCCCACCGCGGTCAGCATGAGTGTCACGATGGCTTCAGGTGCTCTCTCTGAGGGTAGCAGGGTGCAGCTGGCCTTGCTATACTGTATCTTTCCCCCCAAAGATGATATCTCTTCCAGGAAGTTCTCCAGGGGAGGGATTAGATACTGAGGGTTAGTGGACCAGGTCACAAACGGCACAAATACAGCGTGTGCTCTCTGGTCAACCATCTCATGTATCCAGGCACGTGTCGATGCCACTCTCCTCATGCTCAAGTCACCCTCGCCCTCGTAGCCACAAAGCCAGGGCAGTCTGTGGAGAAGGCTGCCACGCGAGCGGTGTCACCACACACAAGGCAAGACAAACCCGCGGGGTTGCATTAGCGCAGTCTTAGTGAGAGTCCCCACCCCCCAGCTGGTGTTAGCTCCAGGAAAGCTCGCAAGGCGGGATTAGATACCGCAAAGAGGTCGACCGTGTAATGTGCGCCATAAATGAAGCGAACGCGCCACGGACCACCTCTCTCCAAGTACCAAGCAGCAGCAGCGGGGACACCGAGACAGTGGCTCTTCCTCAAAGCTGATGTCACCTCCTGGAAGTCTTCCAAGGCGAGATGTGATATTGAGAAGAAGTAGACCATGTGTCCTACGTCATAAATAAAGCGTACACACCATGGTCAACCGCATCTTCAAATACCATGAAAGGACGCTCACCCCACCTCACTTCCCTTAATTTGGTATCACCTCCAGGAAGCCCTTACAGTGCGTGTCACAAACTACCAGCAAGTGGCAAGCGTGGCAATGAGCGCAAACCCATGTGAATGCTGCTTGGACTTCCAGGATGCCCTGTATACAACTGGGATCGGGTGCCAAGTATTGGCTGTGGACCAAGTGGCCAGTGGCACAGACAGAAAGCATGGCCTGCAGCAAGCCACCTGGTGATATGTGCTGGATGGCACCGACTGCCTGGGCTCTGCTTTCAAGTTGGCATGGCCTCCAGAGAGCCCGTGCAGCCTGGCTGATGCTGAGATCCCATGGACCACGTTGCATACAGCATCACCAAGGCATGGGCTCTGTGGTCTACCATCTCTGCAAGTACTGAGCGATGGTGCTAAGCCAGACCAGGGTGTCACCCATGAAATTGGCTTGGCCTCTGGGAAGCCCCCCATGACCAACTTTGAGATTGAGAAGATGTGGACCATATTCCATACGACGCAGAGCAAGCGCATGTTCTATGGTCAAGCGTCTTTTCAGGTACCGGTTAGAGGGGTAGTCTGGAGGACTCACTTTCCTCTCATTACTATCACTTCCAGGAAGCCCTCTGAGGCGAGATGCAGGGTTGAGAAGAGACCACCATGCAGGGTCTGCTGCAGACGCAGAGAACCAAGCAGAGAAGAGGCTCACAAGGACCCGAGTGGAGAGGACCCTGCAACTAAGGCTGTACTCGGCACATTCACGCTGCCTACAGGGAGCCCCGGGCGCATTTGTGGTTAGGAAAAGGTGGCCCAAATAACATGCGTTGTAAGTAAAGCACTGGAAACCCCGAGGCGTCTGTCCTGTTGCTTCATCCCCTGAGGTTAACATGGCCTCTCTGCAGACCTTCAAAGCCAAAGTTGATACTGAGAAAAGTAGGCCACGTCACACACGTTGTTAATAAGTTACATGCAGGGTGGCTGAGCCCTCTTCAGGTACCGTGAAGTCATTGCTGATGCAAGAACCAATGCCCTGTCTCGGAGGCTGGCAGTGTCTTCAGCAAGTTCTCCAAGGTGGGGCTCAAGATAGGAAAAGGTGGGCCAAGGAGTAGTTTTGTACTGCAAGCGTGCATGATGGGGGTCACCCGGATCTTCATAGAGGAGTCATGCAAAGTCCAGAGTTTGGGCATCTTCCTTCAGATGTCTGGACTTGATATGGAAAAAAAGACATGGCACAGGAACCATCAATGACAAAAAACGAGTGTGTCTTCAAGTACCTGCAGTGGCACTGTCTCGTGCACCCGTATCTGCTCTTCCATGGGCACAGTGTCCTGAAGGCATCTGAGGCGACTTCAAGGGTAAGGAAGACAGTGTGCGTAGCCCCTCTCAATCGTGCGCATTTTCAGAACCAGTCACCATGTCTTCAAGTCCTAAGGGAGGGTGACATGCCCAGATGGAATGCAGGACAGGTTCATTGCCCATCATTCTGAAGAACCCCTCAGATGCTGCACTGAAGCGGAGCGGAAGACTGTGTTGCAAGCATTAAGAGACAGAGCACACAGCGAGCAATATTGTTCTGCCAAGCAGACTGGCATGGGAAGGGTGCCGAGACAGTGCCCTCTTCTCTCGCTTCAGGCTCGCTCCTGGGCGGTTTAGATGGTTGGGCTGGATACCAAGAAGCGGTTTACCATCCCACATACATACTCAAAATGTCTGTGGGACGGTAAACCATCTCTTCAAGTACCGCATGATGGCAGTGACAGCTGTAAGCAGGCTTGTGCACACGGGGTTGTCTCAGGACACCTCCTCAAAGTGGTGTTTGGTGCTGAGAAGAAGCAGGCCATGGCGTTTACTAACCCCGAGTTGCCTAGTGAACTGTGTCAGAGGCCACAGGCCAGCACTGATCCCAGAAAGCATTAAAGTCTCCTCCCCAGAGATGGCGAGAGCTCGCAAGGCAGAACTTGATACAGGAAGAGAGAAGTTATGCTCATTTCCCATCATGCAGGAAAGAAAACATGCCATACAAAAACCATCTCTTCTGGTGTCGCGAAGAAGCCTCCATGGTGGCTGGGCCCAATGGCGCTTTCCTGAAGACAGCGTCGTCTCCAGGAGCCTCGGGGATGGATTTGATACTGAGGGTTAGTGGACCGTGTTACATACGTCACAGATAAAGCGTACGCTATACGGTCTACTATCTCTCCAAGTACCACACAGAGGCGCCGAGGACAAAGGCTGAGAGGACGTCCAGAAAGCCCTCAGAGGTACTTGGCTGGTGGAATCACAGGGCTGGTTGGGCACAACACATGCATCATGCGACAAGCACACACAGGCTAGGAGTCTTGTCTTCATGTTCAGGATCAACACCAGCTCTGGAACCAGCAGCTTATCCCCCACACTGGCAACTCTTCCAGGAAGCCCGTCAAGGCTGCAGAAGGGTGATGCCGTGGTCTTATCACTCCATAAATGCTGATTCGGTGCCCACTATGTACCGGGTACTTTGCTGAGTCTGAAGGAATGGGGAATCGGGCACAGTGACCATGGGGACATGAATATGACTAGCAGAACATTGGGGTGGGAGGGGGGTGAGAGCAAAATAAGAAAAGCATAATTCCCCATGTTCAATCAAAAAGACCACCTGGCTCCCTAGACAGAGCAGGCCATGCAAAATATGACGGCTTGAGAGGCCCTGTCTTACTCAAGTCTTAGGCACAGAAACACTGTGCCACTAAGAAAGGCCAATCGATCCGTGGTCACATCTGCCTCCGAGTCACAGGCATTTCTGGGAGGCCTTCTGAACTTGGGTCAGACTCGGACAAGTAGCCACCAACCATCTTTGTGAACAAAGAAGGTAGAATGTTTGGTCAACTGCATGACTAAGGTCAGAATCTCTGTCTCCTCCCCAAACTTGGTACAGCCTCAGGAAAGCCTGCTGGGCCTGGACTGAAGCTTCAGAGGGGCAGGCATTAGCGGCATGTCTCCAGTGCCACAGAGCAGGGAGGCCCCGCTCAGGGGGGCATTGGCTCCATGAAGCCTCCAGAGCTGGCCTGCTGGGAGGCGACTGGCCACATCCCACAAAAATCTCCTTGTGTGTCTGCCACATGGAAAACCATCTCTTCAAGTATCATGGCTGAAGGTCCAGAACAATTCCCCAGAGGGTACAATGACTGCTCAGAAGAGATAAGCCTCGTCACATGAACCAGACATCAAGCATAGGCAATAGGAATTACCCGGAGCAGTGCGATGCTCAGCCCAGATTCTCTTCCCCGATGTTGGCAGCACCTCCGGGGTGTGCTCCGAGGATGGATTGGATACCGAGAGTTAGTGGACCATGTTACATAGGTCAAAAATCATAACGCCTACGTTCCATAGTCTACCATCTCTTCAGGAACCATGGAACGGTGCTGACCCCAGAAACCAGGGCCTCGTCCCTGAAGTTGAAGTCACTTCCAGAAAGCTTTCTGAGGCCCGATCTGGCACTCGGAAGTAGGCAAGTGGTAAACAGCAAGCCCTCCTCGAATGGACGTGTGGCGCTGTCAGGGGCAAGGTGCCTTTCCCCAGGGTAACGTCGCCCAGGAAGACTATGCCAGCTTAGAAAGGGACCACAGTTGTGACTGCGCTCTGGCCTCTGTGAGCTCAACCATTACTCAGGCGAAGTGAAAGCCAGTGGTAGGCTCCATGTGGCCGAATGGAACACTGCAAGGACACATTTGACTTGTAGGTGACACCCTCCCAGGCACCCACGCTGTGCCTGATCTCGCCATATACTGCACCATCCTCACACGCTTCCACCTCAGGCTGAGAGGATGGGGGCCTCCCTAGGTCCTGGTGAGCCTCTTTCCCTCTCACAATCTCTTGGTCCATCTCACCAGCTCTGTGACGAGGTACAAGGCCATGAGTTTGGTTAATCTCCATAGAAGGGCAAGGCTGGCTCTTGGGCTCCCCTGAAGGAGGGCATGGCTGACTCTCAAGTTCTGGAAGGCCGGTTTCCACAGGGCCACACCCCCTATCCACACTCACACTCCAGATGTTGCTATCCCCAGAATGACACTTACATCATAATTTGATCCCTGTTGCCTCCCTTCCCCTGCTCCCCAAGAATCAGATAGTCTTGCATCTCCTATGTTATCCTTTGCTCACTCTACTCCTCCCCGCCCCACAGCACCTCTGCTTGTATCATTCTCCCACCCAACACCTGGCTGCACTGCCCCACTCTGAATCCCAGCCAGCCACACCAACACGCACCGGCATCTGTGGCCTTCTCCCAGACGAATCACACTTCCTTTATGGTCCGTCTAGTTTAGGAGACACAGGGTATGGAACCAGACCACCACGTCTAGGTCTCCACCTACTGTCACCTCCAGCTTAGCAGCTTAGCAGGGACTCTCATGTGAAAATCATCTCTACACAGCATGCATTGCCAGAGTAAAAGAGACGGAGGCATCACAGGCATGCGAAGAGCTTTAAGCAAAAGGATCAGAGAAAGCTTCTTAGATGTGTAAAGCAGAAGTTGAGAGGATTCATGGAGGAAGAAAGGAGGAAAGGAGATGGTATAGGAGGAAGAAGAGGGCTGCATGGAATGCAGAGGAAGTAAAGAATCATGGTATGCATGGGACATGGTCTGGGGGAAGCGTATGAACCAAAAGTATCCCTTCGGATGAAACAGGTGGAACCAGGAGCCAGGCTGGTAGAGCACAGATCATGCAGGGCTTCAGAACAAAGGTGAAAGAGCTTGAACTTGTCTTCAGATCAGTGGGAAAGCCATGGCCAGTTGATAAAAGGAAGGGAGAGCCTTTCACAGTTCCATGTCTCTCTTGCCCATGTGAAATTGAGGTATTACTGATAGAAAGGGCAGGCTCAGGGAGACAGAATCCAGGTGCCCCCATAGAAAAAAAGGCATTCAGGTTGGAAGATATAGAGGTTATATTTGAAACTATCTATCCTGAGAGAACCTGGTGGTACCCAGTGAGGATGAGAGATGGTGGCCAATAAGAAAATGTCCAGAGCCCTACCCCACTGGTGATGGTCAGAGTTGGGGCACTAGGAGATGAACAGCATGGGGCAGGAATGAGTTCAGAGAGGACGGAGGCCGAAGCCTTGAGGATCCTCACCAGAGGGTTCAGTGGAGTGGTAGGTAAGGAGCCAAGTACCTGTGACCTCTGCAAAACCACCAAGCCAGAGAGGGGCCAGAGCGGGTTCTTGGGCTATTTAAGTATGAAGGGACTTCAGAGCATCAAATGAACCAAGGGGAAGGTTGCAGAAGAGAGAGGAGGTAGAGGGAGGCATGTAAGAACTCCGTGGAACTGGAAGGATGGGGCCTGAGTTCATGGGCCATTGTGGAGCGGGTGGGTGGCAGCAAGAAGCAGCAAGGACCCCACGGAGAGGAACAATGGGGCACAACTGGGGCGGGTCCTCGGCAAGCCCTGTGAAGGTTTTGGTTCTCCTGTGTGGAGAAATGAAGTGTCTTCTTCTCGGTGTGGGTCTGCATCTGGGACAAGGGGCCCACATGGGCCACAGCAATGAATCCGCAGTAGAGGGGACTCATACCAGTGATGGACAGAGGGAATGGGCAACTGCAAATGGCAGAGCCAGGCTCTGAGAGTGTCCTAGTCCTCTCAGAGAGCGTGGTGTGGGTCCCATTTGTCTCCAGGGTGACTGGAGGTGTGGCAGTCCCTACTTACCACCTGGGCTCCCAATACCTCACACCCAGCTTGGGTCTAAGCAGCTCAATCCTTTTTGGCACTTCTGAATTCCCACCCCGTCTGGTCTTCCAATAAGCCTCCATTCCTCCAGACACTCCCCTCCCTTCAGAATCCACTGCTGTATGTTCTGGTCCTCTCACATATACACTCGCCTTGTTCTCCCTCAGACCCTCGGCCATCGAATGCACAGGTCGAGCCTGTGCCGAATGCCCATGCCAAGGCCCAGGTAGCTTCCTACCTCCCAGGAGCACAGGGCGTAGACTAGAGTGAGATGGCTTCTCCCTACACAGCGAAGGATCCGGAACTGTCTAGGTGGTGACACTGGAGGTGTGCACAATCCACCCACAGACAGGACATGGGAAGCTGGGCCAATGGAGCCCAGAAGCAAAGAGACCTCTGGCACCCAAAGCACAGGGCCCAGTGCTGGAGGGAGACTGGTCTCTGGGGGTGTGGGAGGTTACCTGTGATTGATGCCATTTAATGGGTGAATATAGGGTAAAGTCAGACAGCATGATTTTTTTTTTTTTTCATTTTTCACTAGAGAAATACAGGGTGAGTGTGGCTTTTAGGAAGCTGAATGTAAGCTGGCTGGTGCTTTCTGATTCCCGGAGAACATTAAAAAAGAAAAATACAGTCTCAATGACATAGCAAAAGATAGCAGGAGGGGGAAGGAGAAAAGAAACAAAGCAAGCTCGAAGTGCAGTTTTTTTTAAAAAGCTCAAACATGACAATCAAGGGGAGAATGTAAATGGATTACATACCCTCAAAAAAAAAAAAAAAAAAAAAAAGGGATTTTCAATTTGTGACAAAAGCTTCAAATCCAAACTATATGCTGTCAACTTAAGACATACTGTAAATAAATTAACTGGGGAAAAAAAAAAAAAACACCTGCAAAGCCAGAAGATGGCCCAGAAAAACAGGAAAGCCCCAGATTCCTGTGTTTAGCTTTGAGGAGGTCCCCACATGTGCATCATCTCAGGCAAGTTTGACCACAGCTTGTGCCAACACACCACAAGTGTGTCTCTCTGCACCCACGGCAGTGTATCCAATCTGCTTGGGCAGTTGGTGAAATAATTCATTGCAGAGGTTTTCTGAAAGTGTCAGGGGTCCCCAGTGGCACTGTGAGAAGCGTGCCAAGCACCCAGCCTCCAAGGTCACTACCTACCTCTAAATAGGACACCTCTAGCTCTAGTTTTACCTGTTTTATTTGAGTAGGCTGCTTGGTAAGATCTGACTAACGAGTTTGGCAGCCCATGTAAACAATTATTTAATTATATTTTGTTCTTATTTTATAATTAAGTGGAAGTGAAAAAATAAAATTGTTCATACATGTGGTCAGAACACAGATATCTCATCTATCGTGGAAAAATTAAGATGAACATGGAGCTCATTGGGCAGACTCAAAACCATCCATCCAAGCTAGGCTTCAACAATTGAACTGAGGGCAGTCAACTTTGTGTTCATAACTTTGTGTCCATGAGATGTTAGAAACTGCCTTGGAAAGGGGCCAAACACTGAGCGCTGAGCAGTGAGCGCCCTTGGAAGGAGTACACAAGTCTCCAAAACGAGGAACACTTTGCCTTCCTTGGAGCCTCCTCGAAATTACTCAGGAGGAAATTACGTCATTCAATTTGGAAACAAAACTCCAAAGACAACATGTGCCTCTGTGATCTCAAGTCAGGTCAACTGAGAGCCTCCTCCCTGAGATGGAGGATAGAAGCCACGGCACAGCATCAAACAATGGACAGAAAGACAACAGCAACCCAGCGCTCAGAAATCTCAGTTCCGAAAACATCATACAGGCCAAAAGGAAACACATCTCCTATTTAACAGAAAGTAAAGGATGTTCATTTCATCAATATGAGCTGATATTGCCCAAGCAATGTGAGAGGTAAGTATTACAAACTTAGAATTAAGAGTAAAATTATGATTATTTATAGATTTCAGTTCTTTCCAAAGGAAATCAATCCAAAAGGATCAGATGAAAACTAATCACATTAAATATCTTTACATAAAAACCTATGCCCAACACATCTTATTTCAAAGGCCCAAACATTCACTAAATTGAAATATATATATGTTTTCGGAGGTAGGGTTTCACTGTAGCCAAGGCTGACCTGAAACTCACTCTGTAGTCCCAGGCTGGCCTTGAACTCACAGAGATCCTCCTACCTCTGCCTCCTGAGTACTGGAATTAAAGGCATGCACCACCACACCCAGTACATTTTTTGCATTAAAAGGCATTATGCAATTTCTCCAAAGTAGAATTTATATGCCCATATTCACTCGCCACAATTAAATACAGTTATATTTGAATACAAAATAACTGACAAAATATAATCCAAGTAAATTAGAAGTTTAAAAGAGAGCTGTTTTTCACATGTAATTCAGATGATCATCTCTTCTAAGAACAAAAAGAAATGAGAATCATAATTATGAAGATTTAAAAATACTGAAAAGACTATATATTAAAACTTGAGAGATGCAGTCAAAACTGCCCTCAAAGCAAATTCGTAGCATGAAATGTTTTCATTACAAAGAGTAACAACAGGGGTATATGGAAAGAGCATCAAGAAGCTTAAGAAAAGTAGAAGGGAGGCCCAGCAAAAATAGGGGCAGGTGTTACTGAATTTGCAAACACATGTACACGCATACACAGTTGAATAGAAAAATTATTCCAATAACTGTTTTTTTTAAAAACCCTGCATAATAGAAATTTCTTTAGCTCATGAAGTAAGAGATAAAGTATGCATTTACAAAATTTAAAAAGACAGGGTGATACAGTCATAAAGATAAATAAAATTCTGTCATGACAGAACGTTGTAACTCAGTGATTACTAAAATTTTAAATCTCAGAAAAAGGTTTTTGTCTAGGATTATAAAACCTAAAGCTAATTATTGAGTATTCACTGCATTCTAGACAGAGTGCAATATACTTTATCTCGTAATCCTCACAATGGCCTTCTTGGGCTCTCATTTGAAATACATAACAAATGATACACCTAAGAATTAGGGGCGACAAGATTTACAAGGTCATATCGTAAAGAATTTAAACTCAATATATCTGAATGCTGGCCTAGAAATTAAACCAACAGCATGACAGAAAGCCAACACAATGTAGAATATGCTGCATGTTTAAACACCAGGCTACATTAGATAAAGAAATAGAAATTATAAAAACTATTGAAAAATCTAAGGATTCTTTCCAACCAATACAAAAGAAACAGGAGGCACTGTGGAAGAAATCCCAGAAGAACTACTTGTAGACAGGGTCTTTCAAGTTGTTACGGACTTTTATCATTTCAATGATGTATATATGGTACAGAATATAGAAAAAGATGAAATGCTCTCTGATTCATTATACAAAACAGCATAACTTCGACACCAAAAGCCATCACTATATATTGGAGAAATCTTAAAGTAAATATTAGCAAAGCAAATCTTACTTCAAGAACAATATACCACAATGAATTAGAATTTGATCCAAAAATGCTTCAAAGTTATAAAATATTATAATTAGTTGTATCAACAGATCAATAGAGAAAACAAACATAAATATCTCTTAAATATCAAAAAAGTATTTCATAAAATTTTAAATCCACTCTTGATTTTGAAGTCACATATGAACTAAGAATGCTTCATTAGCATCATAAAAACGCTGGTAAGCAGATTTATGTTATTACCCAATTTCAATTTTAGAAGATACAGACAATGCAATGAGACAAGAAAGATACTGACAAGATAAATGAAAGTAAAGAAATCTGTATCCTCATATGAATGACTCTTTACCTAGAAATTCGAAAACACTCAACCTTGTAGAACAAAAAACTAAATGAGACAGAAACTATAAGTATATAAATGCTTACCTACAAACAAGTAACACGTTAAACAGAAGGAAGAAAAGGAGCCAAATTTACAATAAAAGCAACACTTAATTCTTTGAGCTAAACTTACTGACAAATTTCAAAACTGTCATGTTTGACAAATAATTGATATATACATATAAAGCTGCAAAATACCATGCAAAGTCTAAGTGTTAAAGCTATTTCTTCAAATCAGTTTCTTTTTTATGGAGACAAGGTTTCACTGTGGAGTCTAGGCTGACCATGAACTTGTGATTCTCTTGTCTTAGCCTTATACACCCTATGGCCAGATTTAATTCAAAATTTCACAGAAAATAAGATCACTTAAGTCCATCTGAATGAATAAACAAATGTGACTAACCAAGAAAATCTTAAAAAGTAAAAATGACCACTCAATAATAATTCAATACAGTAGAAAACAGTAACACCCAGCAACGCTGGCCTAGAAATTAAACCAACAGCATGACAGAAAGCCAACACTATGTAGAATTTGATATCTCTTTCTCACAGTAATTAAATTACTGGACTCACGGTTCAAATATAAAGCGTGAAATTATGAAAGGTCTAGAAAAAAACAAGATTGACTACATGTATCCCATTTGAGAAATGCCTTCCTACCAGAACATAAAGTGCAAATGAGGAAACTATTAGGAAAAAATTAGTGATATAGTTTTTAATGTAAAAAATTTTAAACAAAATAAAAGCCTCCACAAATAAAATGGGATGGAAAATGAAAAATATATTTGTAGCATGATGTTACAGAAAATGAGTTACTGTTCTTGCTCTACAAAATATAAACAAAAGCTGATCATTGCCAACAAAGAACCAAAGGGAAATGACTTGCAGTTCAAATGCTCACCACCCTTCCCCTTAACATGCTGTGTGAGAGTGAAGAAGTTTCCATCTTGAGAAAATACAGGCTGGGGCAAAGACAAGAGGGAGGAGGGAAAAACTAAACCCTAACCAGCAGTGAGAAAGCCTGACCCAAAGCCCAGCACTCATCAGAACTCACAGACATGTCTGCATGTGGCAGCATCAGGGACACAGCTGGGTCTCCATAAGTGGAATTGGCTGATAGAGAAGAGGGTAGAGGGCTAGAGAGATGGTTTAGCAGTTAAGGAGCTTCCCTGCAAAGCCTAAGAACCCAGGTTCAATTCCCCAGGACCCACGTAAGCCAGATGCATAAGGTGGCACATGTGTCTGGAGTTTGTCTGCAGTGGCTAGAGGCCTTAGCATGCCCATTCTCTCTCTCTCTCTCTCAAATAAATAAGTAATAAACGAAAAAGAGAAGAGGGTAGAGCCCACATTCCTTACGTACTGTGCAAAGTCCTCTCTAACCCTAAGCACTGGTTGATGTGTTAGCAGGGGAAGGAAAAGCAGAGAGGTTTGGCTCGGGAGGGAGGTGAACATGCGGTGAAAGACTCCAGAATCAAGGGAGGAAGAAGACAGAGAGGACATGGATGTGCACAGTTGTAATCCCAGCACTTGTGAAGTGAGTCTGAAGCAAACCTAGGCTGTATGAAGCTTTGTCTACACCCCACCCCATGCAGTCCCCCAAAAAAGGAAAAGGGGAGAGGACAGGACGGTACTGGACTGCAGACTTGGATCAGCTGCACATCTCTCAGAACTCCAGCAGCCAGAAAGACAGTCTCTAATCCAAAAATGAAACTTCAGAGCCTCTGAATAGTTCAAAAGACTGAAACTGCTCAAGTATGGGGTCCCCCATAGAATGGAAAGACCAGTCAGCTAGCTCAATCTACAATAATGCCCACAGTCCACAAAGTCCACCACACACTGGATCTCCCAAACAGCTCATCAATGTGGGTGTGTGTTTGCACATGCACACAAGCACATGCAGGAAATTTAGGAAAGCATTTACAGTGCAAACTAGAGACACATACACTCCACAATGAAGAAACAAAGTAAAGAAAAAGCTCAGTGATACTGTAGGAATAAGAAAATTTCAGAAAACCCAATATTAACATCATGAGGGACACCAAAGAAGCAAATGCATCCATGAAATCAATATTACAGAATATTCCTTAATGTGTAAGGGAAAGTGCAGAGATAGGAAAGCAGAAAGGAAAGCAAGTGACAAGGAAAAGGACAAAAAACTGAAGAGTAGGAAGCAGAAGGAAGATATAAGAACCGTAGAATCAGTGAAAGAAGCCCAAAGGAAAAGCGCAGCAAAGATAAATCAAGGTGAGGAAATATTCTGGGCAATTGTTTGCAAACACATTCTAGGGCTGAGTGAACCTAGAGGGGTGGGGGACATGCCTAGTATTTGCAGACCATCTGGTTTAGTCCCCAACAAGAGACAAAGAGAAATACCTAGATGTGAAAGATGAGTCTAGCACTGGCTCCATACCAGCATGGAAACTTGTGAAATCCTGAAACAAGGGGAGATGATGAGAAAATTCTCCAGGTCTCAGAAAATGTGAGCAATCACAATGGCTGGGAAACATGATCAAGTATCCCTGATAATATTAGTTTTTAGTTTTCATTTCCTTACAGACTTTCTAAGCTGCTTGCTTATTTTTTTCCTTTCATTTCCAAGTGAATGTGTCTTTTAAAAGCTTAAGGAGAGCTGGAGAGATGGCTTAGTGGTTAAGACATTTACCCGTGAAGCCTAAGGACCCTGTTTGACTGACCAGGTCTCACATAAGTCAGACACACAAAATGACATAGGCATGAAAGGTTGCACATGTGCACAAGGTGGTGCACATATATGGAGTTTGACTGTAGGTGCTGGAGGCCCTGGTGTGCCAATTCTCTCTCTCTCTCTCTCTCTCTCTCTCTCTCTTGCTCTCCCTCTCACTCTCTTGCATAACCAAAAGAAGACTTAAGGGGAAATAAAGTTTCCAATTTGGAATTTTATACCTAGCCAAATTATCAATGTCAGAATGGACATTTTCCTGTGTAGATACGTAAGATCTCTAGAAAGTGATGTCCCCTTTCTCCTAGAACTCTAGCACAATAGCATAACCTATAAAACATGACAACCTGGGGGCTACAAAGTCAGGAATCCATCCAAAGATAGAAAATCCTGAAGCCTATCCCAAGGAAGAGAATTAGGGGAAACTCGGGTTGGTGGCAGGTACCCTAAAGATGAATAAATCCATGTCAGAAACAGGCAGGAAAGCTCCAAAATGAAATGTCTCTAAGATGATAAACATATTTGCATGTTTGAAGAGGCTTAGAATAAACCTGTACTACATTCAGAAAGAAAAATCAACCAAAGAAACCACACACACACACACACACACACACAGAGAGAGAGAGAGAGAGAGAGAGAGAGAGCTTATACTAATGTAAACTCTGAGTATTGATCAAACTAATACTGTGAGATAAATCTATTGGGAGGAAGACACAGAGAGGGACGTGTAGGGTGAAGTTAAGGGCACATGAAAAGAGAGTTAAATCTTTGTCTTCACCAGTAGAAAAAGTAAGATAATGCATATGCTTAAAATAAAGAAAGAAAACCAAGAAGCAGAAAAACAAGAATGTTACTCAGAATTATAGATGTAAATGTCAAGAAAATCAGTTAAGGCGGTTACAAGCTGCCACTCTGTAATGCAGAATCCTCGGGTGGAGCTGGGAGGGTGGGAGGGTTGATGCTTCCATGACAATCTTCCAGAGCGATTTGACTCTTAAAATGATGTGTATGCATGATTTTGACAAAAAAATAAAAACTAAATGAATAATGAGAAGTGTGAAGAACCTGAGCTGGCAATTCAGATACAACAACCCACAGAGAAGCAGAGAAAGTGTTCTGGGCCACAGGTAATAAAAGAAGTACAAGTGAAAAGGTAAAATGCCATGCTTTGACAAGCTAGCAAAGGTTAAAGACTTTGATAATTCCCAGAGCAGCAGGCACTTCTCAAACTAATTCTCAAAGTGTAGGCTGGCAACAATGTATATGGCAGGCAGTTTGGTCACAAAGTGCTCATGCCTTCTGACAGAGCCCCTCCCTGGTAGCACTTAGGACAAGAAGCCAATCAGAGGTGAGAAGGTGACCAGGTGGAAGAACTCTCCTAATTTACACAATGCAGCCTTTATATCTTTCTAAATATCAACATAGGCAAACCAATTGCATCAACTTTCTAAAAAAAACTATGTGGCCATTAAAAAGCACAAGATAGGACATTTCTTCATGGTGTAAAGAATGTCTAGGATATGTAGTTAGATGAGAAAATAAAATGGCAATGATGACTCCAATTGAGTGTGTGTGTATACACACACACTTACACACTTCATAGAAGTAAAAAAAAGCCCAAGACTGGCCCCCAAATGTTGGCAGTAGGTATCTTTGAGTGGTGGGGTGAGGGAGAGTCCTTTTCTTCCATTTGTTCTTCTCCATATTTTACACATCTTTTTTTTTTTTTTTTTTTTTTTTAGTTTTTCAAGGTAGGGTCTCACTCTGGTCCAGGCTGACCTGGAATTCACTATGTAGTCTCAGGGTGGCCTTGAACTCATGGCAATCCTCCTACCTCTGCCTCCCAAGTGCTGGGATTAAAGGCATGCGCCACCACGCCCGGCAGGCCACATCATTTTTAAAAGTTGTTGTATGAGTAATTTAATTTTACAGCTTGGTATCTTTTATAGGAAGAACACGCACAGCTGCTGCTTGCTGTATTCTTCAAGGCAATAATCGGTTCACAGAGAGCAACAATCTGAATCATTGTTTCTGTTTTGTTCTGTGATCAAGTCTCACTCCATAGCCCAAACTTGGCCGAGAACCCATGGTCCTCCTGTGCTGAGGTGACAGGTAGAAGACACCACACAGAGCTTGTCTGCATCATTTTTAAAATACCATGAACAGGGGAGCAGAGGTAACCAAAGCCCAGGCTGAGCTGCCAGATGGGACGCTGAAACTGCTCAGCTGTGACGGCAGACTAGTCCAGCCCTCAGGTGGGGTCAGGGATGCAGGCATTTTCTAGCCAACCTTGCCCTCCGCTCAGAAGAGCCACTGCCGGAAGTGAGGCCCCCCCGAGCTCAGCTCAAGGCAGAACAATTACCAGGCCTCTATACAACCTTTGCTTACACTCCAGCTAGCCCTGTTTGACAGCCTCCAATCTTCGCATCCTAAACCAAGTCTGGCCTTGTCTCAGGCACACACAATTAAGAATAGACCTATGAGAGCTGGGGAAATAGTTTAGCGGTAAAGGCATTTGCCTGTGAAGCCTAAGGACCCTGGTTCAATTCCCCAGGACCCACATAAGCCAGATGCACAAGGTGGCGCATGCATCTGGAGTTCATTTGCAGTGGCTGGAGGCCCTGGAGTGCTCTTTTTCTCTATCTGCCTCTTCCTCTCTCTCTCTTTCTCTCTCTCAAATAAATAAATAAAATATTTTAGAAAAGAATAGATCTAAGAAAAGCAGAACTCACCCAACAAGGCCAACACCGCACTTCTGACTGCTGTCCTCACAGGAAGCCAGGGTCAGGCAACCACACCCCAAAGGGCTCCATGCACAGGCACCTTCCAAGATAAGAGGAGCAAGTCACAAGAGGAAACCCAACAGAGCATGCTCCTAAACTGCAGTCTGCTCAGCAGGTTCAGGACAAAGACCATTCCTTGACAGGGGACTTTGGGGAGGGCAGGTTAGGTCAAAGCCAGCTCCTCCCTCCTGCTCTTTGGTTACTCCTGACCCTATGTGCAACAGGGGTGAGCAATGAACATGCAGAGAGGTTCTGGGGCATTGAGTAGCATCTGGGGTGAGGCTGGGGGTGTCGGGATGTCTTCAGAGTGTGGAAAGGGTACAGGAAGTGTGAATGAGAATAACAAGCCTGCCCACAACACGATGTAGGAGCAAAAGTAGAAGGGGAAGGACTCGTGGAGTGAGAGACTAAGGCCCAGGGGGCTGCAGGACGCTTTCCGTGGGGGTAGATGCTCATGGCTGCTGTAGGACACAGTGAGGCTGGAGGAAGGAACGGCAAGTGGAGGTCAGCCTCCTGAGACCAGATATGGTGCAGGAGACTGACCCTGGGTATGCAGTCAGACAGGAAGTGAGAAGGAGGGATCAAATGCCACATAGGAAGTGAGAAATTTGGGATGGAGGATATTCAGGATATAACATGGGAGAAGCCTGGTTCAGAAAAGGAAGGAGTTTCTATTGGAGGCACACAGCCAAGGAAGGTAAGCAGAGTCACTGGTGATTTCATTTTATTCTCCATATTGGAAGACTTAAAGATTCCATGTGCACCCAAAATCTCTGCTCCCCCAAGCAAGAACACCACTGTGACTTACATCCCTGCACGATCTGTGTTCCATACTCACCAGCTTCCCGGATGGGCCAGCTTGCTCAGGTGCTCGATTTGGGAGCCACATGCTCAGGACCAAGCTTGGATACTGATACTTCTCATCATAGTGCTCTTGGCCCAAATGCTGAGCTCACTGAACTCCTTGCTGGAGAAGAAATGAGCTCCAGTTAACTACCAGTGAGGAACCAAGAGGCTGTCCCCAGCGACACAGACATGGGTGTTTGGGGGCCAATGGGTGCCAAAGCTTGGGTATTATGGTGCGTTCATTCTTAAGGGCTGAGGGAGAGCTCTGTGGTCACACCAAGGCAGGCTCAGCCTTTCAGATTCACACTATCTGAGTTAGCTGTCAGCCTGCGAGAAGGGTACTAAACTGGGAAACTGGGGGGAGGGGATGTTTGTTAAGCTAGGTGGTTGTACTGAAGTGCTCATCCACCAAAGCTTCTAGAAAGAAAGAGGTCCAGGCTGGGGAGATGGCTTAGCCATTAAGGCACTTGCCTACAAAGCCAAAGGACCTCGGTTTGATTCCTCAGACCCAGGTAAGCCAGATGCCCAAGGTGGCACATGCATCTGGAGTTCATCTGTAGTGGCTGGAGGCCCTGGCACACCCATTCTCTCTCTCTCTCCCCCTCACTCTTTCTCTTAAATAAATAAATTAAATTAAAAAAAAAAATTTAAAGAAAGAGGTCCTAGTCTCCTTCAGCAGCCAAAATGAGGAGGGAGGTTTCATATTGTCATCACACCTCCTGGCAATCACTGGCTTCAGCTCAAGGCTCTGATGAAGGAAGAAGGAACTTTTCTCCTAATTCCCAGTGAGGTCTCGCAAGGGCAGAAGGAAGCTGGGCCATGGAGGCAGCATGGCTGGCTTCAACTGCAGCACAAAGACTCTATAGGTTCAAAGACCTTGAAGGTTGGGCAAAGGCCAGGGACGGACACTGGGGGTGAGCTCTTGCCTGCACCCAGCATTCTACCTGGCCTAGCACACATGTATTGCAAGGGGCAGGAGGCGCTGAGCAATGAGCTCACCATGAGAGCATGGCCCACAACACCGAACAAGGACATTTTTACAGAGGAAGCAAATGAAACCAACTTCCCTCTTACAGATAAGGACTATGGTCTTCTCCAAGCATGTGCACAGATATCTTCTGCCTGAGAAAAGAAAGAAGATGCCAGATAGGTCAGTGTCCAGAGTCAAGGTCCCTGCATCCTGCCATCCCATGACACGGTCCCCATTGGCTGTACCTCCCGACCCAGCCCATGGCAGAGGTCTACTCCCATCAGCCACTCAGCAATTTTAGGAGGAAGCTCCCTGCTGGCTCGGGGATATTTGAGGCTTCAGCCAAAAGCTTGGAAGAGCAACTAGGGAGGGGACTGAGCTCACTCGGCTTCACGGAGAAGCTAAACAAACCACAGGCTCTGCCCTGCAAACCATCAGCCGGCTCAGTGACAGCAGGACTTGTTTTCCATCTTTCCCCCTTCCCTTCTCTGAGAGGAGGCCCCAGCGTGCATCTCCTTCAAGCCAGATTCAACTCTGGCCGGCAGCCACAGGGTTTCAAATTTTGGAAGAGGCCCACTTTGCAAAATGTTCAGTTTCAAGCCTTCGTCTGATTGCCCACACCCTATCCAAACTTCCTGGGGGAGTGAGGGTTATTGAAGCTGGGACTAGATCCCCATGTTGGTGCCAGGCAATTTCAAGGATTAGGGTTACATATCTCCTAATGAGGCACAGGCGGAAGGCAGAGAGAGTAGGGTTTGAGGAGAGTAGGCGTCAGCTATGAGCAGGGTTGCCCATGATCTAGGGACACCAGGCCTTGGCCAGGTGTATACTCTGCCACCATGATGTCCACACAGTCACTGTGTATGTACTCCCTCATCACTCATTTCCCCAAAGATCTGCCTGGCCAGTTCCTATGCCCCAGGTTCTGTCCTGGCCAGTGGAGGGCAGAGCCCCTAGGACCATGCATAACAGCTAGGGAGGCTCAGGCCTGCTTGAAATGGCACATGTCTAAACAGGTCAAAAACTAAGGAGATGTCTCTAAACATAGGTCAAGTTCACAGCATAGAGTGTGGAGCGCTCGGACAAGAGGCAGGGAAGTCCTGCCATTGTTGAGTGATATTGGGATAGCGGAGATGGGGTTAGGACAAGAGCTCGGTCAAGCACAGGGGTGTATATGCAGGTAAATTTGGGAGGGCTGTGGAGGACACCCAAAGCTGTGGAGCAATGATGGGAGGCACCGTAGAGACTGAGCCAGGAACTTAGATTTGGTCCTGGAGCTTGGGGAAGCTGAGTGAAGGCTGTAGGAACATAAGACTCTTGGACATGCCAGGAGAGGATGGCCACTCAGAGGAGAGGTAAAGACCACCCACAGAAGGGAAGCTGGGAGCAGCACAGTAGTGGAAGAGGACGGAATGAGAAAAATGGACTCATAGACTCATAGGAGATGCTAAAGGGGTAGGATGGAAGCTTTGGTGGGGACTCAGTGGTGGAAGGCAGAACAAGGGAGACAGTGGAGTGATCAGCTCTTGAAACAATGCATGATCCAATGTTTCTCAGGTAACCATGTAAGAAAGTGATGGGAAATGAAATAGTGAACCGTTTTTGTGAGGGGCTGGAGGTGCCCAGGTGAAAAACAACCCAACTAGGAGAGTCCAAATTAGAGTCTCAGGCTCTAAATATAAAGTCAGCATGAGGGAGTCTACCTGATCGGGTCCTATGTAGGAGGGCCAATGAATGGTATGACCTGAAATCCAGTCCTCACCAAAGGGTGGACTATCCCACATCATCACTGAGTTTGAAGAGAAGATGTGAAACCAGGAATGAAAGCTGGAACCTGGGGTCAGGAGCCAGCATGGCAAGAGAGAGGAAGAATGGTCAGTGGCAGGCATATGGCAGTATTGGACATTCAAGAAAGGAGGGAGAGGGCTGGAAATATGGCTTTGTGGTTAAGGTGTTTGCCTGCAAAGCCAAAGGATCCTGGTTCAGTTCTCCTGGACCCACATAAGCCAGATGCACAAGGGGGTGCATGCATTTGGAGTTTGTTTGCAATGGCTAGAAGCCCTGGTGCATCCATTCTCTCTCTCTCTCTCTCTCTCTCTCTCTCTCTTTCTGCCACTTTCTCTCAAATAAATAAATAAAATAAAATTTATTTATTTATTTTTATTTTTTGGAGAGAGACACAGAGACAGAGACAGAGAGAAAGAGAGAGGAAGACAGATAGAGATGGGCACGCCAGCAGCCTCTCAGCCACTGTGAATGAAATCCAGATGCATGAGCCCCCTTGTGGTCAAGTGTGGCATTGCACCCTTGCCTCACTTTGCATCTGGCTAAATGTGGGACCTGGAGATTGGAACCGCTGGAGATTGGAACCAGTGTTCTTAGGCTTAGGAGGCAGGCACCTTGACCTCTAAGCCATCTCTCTAGCCCTAAAATTTATTTTAATAAAAGAAAAGAGAGAGAGAGAAAGATGGACTTTGGGCAAGTTCCCCATAGAGCAAAAGTGTTACAAACGTACTATTCTCTGTTCCTTGGTAGAAGAGCATGGTCAACATGGTCTGGATTGTCCTGTCCCATCTGAAATTCTTCCCAGAACTTGGTTGACCTGTCTAGCCTTCTAAAGTATTAGAATTTGAGTATCACAATCAGTTTTAAAACAAATACAGCTAAAGTAATGGAAATCTATCTACTTTTGGTGGAATGGGGGTTGAGTAGTAGATGGGTGACCTCCCAGCTGTCACGCTGCATTCAAGATAAACATGGCGGCACCAAGGGCCCTGTGGGGAACACAGCCCATCTGGAAGCCATCCTCCCTCAGCAGACGCGGCTGAACCTGCTGGTCAGGAGGTGTTTCTCATCTAACCCACAGCCCCACGGTGAGGAACGGGAGGAATCTGGTTTGCTTGGAAAGGCAAGGCTTGCGCCCACTCAGTGGAAGCATAAAAACAAGCCTGGGTTATTTTCGATCTCTTGGCTTGGCAGAAGTAAGGGCAGCTTTCGGGAAGACCCAGGGCTTCTATTCCACCATTTCAAGCCAGAGTTACCCAAGGATGGGCCAGTGTCCCGGGCAGTCAGAGCTGCCAGCATCCTGTCTCACTGGCTGGCACAGGAAACAGATTCTGGCGAGAATCTGGTCCTACAAGGGAGGATGCCATGGACCATCTGACACATAGCACACTCCTCCAAGAGCGAATCCCAGGCCATGCTGGTGCCACAAAAGCACATGTATTTTTAGTCATTTGCTCATTCATTCAGCAATAACTGACTGGGTGTCTACCAGGCTCAGGGCTGGGCAGGCGCTAGGGATCCAGAGAAGAATTTGACCCAGTTCCTGGCCCTCAAGGCACTTCAGTGTAGTGCTGACATGTAAACAAGTGTCCATGTTAGAGGAGGCTGGGAGCTCTGGCTCAAGTACTTAGATTGTGGTGTAGAGCCGGGTGTGGCAGCTCGCCTGGGAACAGTGAGAGCAAGAGGAGCCCTGACTGAGTTCATTCACTCGGTGCCTCACGTGGGGACAAGCTGACTCACTTGTTCCTGGGCTGACTCATTCACTTGTTCACTCGCTCACAGAGCACTTGGTTCACTCCTTGACTGCACGTTCACAGGCTCATTTACTCACGATTCAGTTCTTTGACTCGGTAACTTCATTTGTGCCACCATTTGCTTGTTCATCTACTCGCTAATTTATCATTTCTCTTTCGGGCATGTTTCTTGCTCAGTGAATAAATTCAATTTTCCTTTCCTCAATTCATTCATTCACACACTCATTCATTCGTGAGGATAATCATGAGTCATTCTCTCATTAACCGGTTCACACATGGACTTACTGACTGATTTATTCCCTCACGATGAATGACTTTCATTCGTAAGCCCATTGAGGAATTCATTTTTCATCCACACTCTTTTCTCATTCATTCACTCCTTGGCTTTTTCTCTCATCACTCACTCCTCCCACAATGGCTGTGACCTCAGCCACTCACCAACTCCCTGTGCATTCCTTCACCTTTCAGTTTCGTAACTCATTAACTCATTGGCAATCTGCTCATTTGCATAATCCTCTCTATTTTCAATAACTCGGTTAGCCATTCTTTTTTTTTTTTTCCTCAAGGAATCATTCCGTCAGTCAGTGCTGTAGTCAGTGACCATTTACTTACGGTCTCATTCAGGAAGCGCGATTGCACGTGCTATGGCCAGGGAGTCGGGGAAGGTGACCCCAGCTTCATGTTGCTCACCACCTCCAGTTGGCGTTTGCTGAGAAGTCATACCTTAGAAGGCATCTGAAATGCAAAGCTGAGTAGAGCTCTGTGCCTCTCCATGCCCATTTACATGCCCTATCAGATTAACACGTTTCTGAACTGGCCTCTACCTAAATTTAGAGAGCTACTAGAAGAATGAGTCGTGCTCATATACAAACCCCAGGCCTGATACATGGCCTGACTGAGCTTGACTTTTTTGCCCAGAAGCATACCACTCATATCATTGGTCCACATGTAGCCTTCCACTCAGCAGGGACAATATGAATACCCTGGATGGGTAATAGCCTCCATCAAGTCAAGGGGTCTTTCGAAATCATCAGTAAGACACTGAACTGTCAAAAAGTAAACGGAAGAGCTGTACGCTTCTGCCTCATTAAATTGGATTAATTTTGGATCATAACATAGCATCATTATCATAAGCCTATAAGTGGCCTCCTAATATTTAATTACCTTTTGTAATGACACAGATGAAGCAATGAGCTAATGACCCAAACCAAGAACTTTATTGCTTACATTTCATACTATTCTCTTTCTCCAGGGGGCTAAGGCAAAAAGCCTCATGGATGGGAAGTAAGTTAATTAGCTGCTGTACATCGTGGGGACATAAGTGGACATTCAGAAACGATAGGGTCTAGACCTGGGTGTAACCAAGTGGACACAAGGTACCCGTCATACAAATTGATCATAAACGGTGATTTATGCCACATTTTTATCTCAGACTCACAAAGGGCCCAAATTTTATTAATCAATGTCTGTAGTTCTCCATTTTAACAACACTGTGAAGAACCCTAAATGAGACACACAACATAGGAAGAATTATGACTGCTACTGACTCCACGTGCCTTATCCCATGAGCTAAGCACACAGACCCACTAGTCCACAAGTGCTGAACTGGATGTACCCCAAACCTTGATTTGATACTAGCCTCACCACTGGTCTTGACTGGCCTTCATTATTTGCATTGCATACTTTGAAATCATTTGAAAACATGGATTACTCACCCCAAACCAAAGGACTCTGCCATTGGAGAGTGGTTTTCAGCTGGAGGGAGGCCATGTTGTGAGGCTGAAAGCAGAAGTGGAAGGACAGGGCAGGAGGAGATGGAAGGGAAAGAGAGAAATGACAAGTGCATGTGAGCACGGCACATTGATACAGACGGAGGGAAGTAACGAAACCTACTACATTATGCACTAAAAATTTAAACTGAAAGAAGAAAAAGAGAGCAACTATTATTTCAAGACATGCTCATTACTGTTCAACACTTTCTCACTTTTAGGTAATTGATTTTTATATTTATATTCACTTAATGTCTATGAAAACAAAATTGCTATTTTTCACCCACTTAAAACTCCTGCATTTATAGGGCTGGAGAGATGGCTTAGTGGTTAATATGCTTGCTTACGAAGCCTAAGAACCCAGGTTAAGCTTCCCAGAACCTATGTAACTCAGATGCACATGGTGACACATGCATCTGGAGTTCATTTGCAGTCGCTCAAGGCCCTGGTGCACCTGTTCTCTCTTTCTCATAAATAAAAAATAAATTTAAAAAAATCTATTGCACATATAATGTTAGCCCAAGTAGATTTCTCAGTACTAAAATGACACAGACAATGTAACTTTGTAATGGAATTTAGTAAGCACAGTAGTTCTTGGTCTCTGTCAAACTTTTGCCACAGCCTTCAATTTCAATGTTTAATCTTGTATTACTGACTTTTCTATTTAGTAATAAAATGATCCATACACCGAAGATCAGCAGAATATGAACATTGATAATTCATGCATCTATCTACATTCTAATGTTTAAAACAAACAAAACTATACGTGAACTTCAAGTGAGAAGTACATAGGTATAACAGTTTCCTTTAATACATAGCCATAGTATTTTATTTACATATTCCTATTTTGTGAGCCACTGATTCACTTGCAATGTAATCATTATCGATGGAACACAAAAGTATAAGAAAAGGATAACTAAATGTTTTAACAGCTGGCTATGGGATCCTAACAGTAGACTAGATCTCTTCCATGGGGGCTGAGGCCTCCGGAGACACGGTTTACCTTTGACTTGTCTACCATTCATCATGACCAACAGCCCAGAGTGAAGCACATTTCTCATCACTCTTATCTTTCCATACATTTATTCAAGATTTAACTACTTGGGGGGCCTGGAGAAACGGCTTAGTGGTTAAGGCACATGACTGTGAAGCCTAAGGACCCAGGTTTGATTCTCCAGGTCCCCTGTAAGCCAGATGCACATGGTGGCACACACATCTGGAGTTCGCTTGCATTGGCTGGAGGCCCTGGTGCACCCATTCTCTCTCTCTCTCTCTTTCTAATAAATAAATAAAAATAAATCTTAAAAACAAAGATTTAACTACTTTGTAAAAATGAAATATACAAGTCGGGGGAGAAAAAAAGAGAGAGGGATGAAAACCATGGCCTCGGTCTGTAGATCAGTCCACACTGCAACCAGCTCTTCCCTGATCTCAGCGTCTCAAGCATCAACCCCATTGTTCACTAAGGGCCGATGGTTGCCCTTTGTTAATTATGTCTACTGCTTGTTTGTGATGGGTTGGGAGCTCTTACACAGACCAAACCATGGCAAGAAGTATGACCATGGAGCTCATGGCCCTGACACAGGGCCTGACTCAGCCTGGGAGCCCAGTCTGGTGCACATACGGAAATCACAGGAAAAAAAATCTCAACTTCCTCTCCCTTGGTTGTGGCCTCCCATCTCCCATCTTCAAGTCACTTAGTGTGTATTTCTGTAACATTTGGGAATTTATGATAAACAAATGTTGATTGTGCAATGGACTCAGAGCAGTGACATTAATTAGCAATCGGTAGACTATTAATAGAAGAGCTGAAGTGCTGGTTCATTTATTATCTATTGCAAATGATTTTGGTATTTCTTTCCTTGACATATATGTTACCAATTAGAATATGGCTCTTTCTCTGTCTGGTTTTGATCACTCCAATGTTTTATTCCCTGATTTTCATTGATTAATTTATATTCAAATAATCTAAGCACAAAACCCTTGGGAATGTTTACCATCTATCTCTGGATTCTTCCCAAAACACACATAGACTAGATTGGTGCTGTGTTAGGACTTAGTGTTACACACACACACACACACACACACTGCATGATGCACAACTGCTATACCATCACCATTGTCATTGACACAGGCTCGGTCCTTGCTTTCCTTAACTGATTGATGAAGTAATTCATCAGCTTACTAAAAGCTCTTCCCTAAGATTCACAAAATTGTGAGAATAAGATTCTTGAGTATTTCAAATATTTTTCTATATAATTATTACTCATAGCAAAACATCTCATTCGATATCCTAGCCTCAATGTCATATATTTGAATTAATCAGTATATTGCTTTATATGAGTTCTATTTTTACAATTAGGTCAAAGTTTCTCTTAAATGATCATATTTCACACTTTTAAAATAATACTGTGAGTGAGTTTACAAAACAGGAAAAGAATTTTGACTCTTACTACTCAAACGGGTCTCCACACTCATACCAAGATGCAGCATAGGTCTTCAGATCAAAGACTGATACTGAATCAGTGCAACTGGGAACATTCTCACAAGTACAGAGCCAAGAAATCTTTAATTATCCTCAATGAAACATGAATAGAAATTTCCCTATCACCACCGTAGCTGTCATCATGGATACCATGATCTGTTAAACAAACAACCAGAACTGAATCAATAGTACTCACTCTCACGCTGGTCTGCGTGCTCCTGACCACGGGGCATGGAGAGCACACAGCCACAGAGGCAGCAGTCATAGGCATCCATGGAGCAGAAGGCAAAGCGGAAAAGATAACGACAAAATGAAGACATTGTTACCTATCTCTGTCCCCTTCAATTGCTCAATCATAAGCAATCATTTATACAAACAGCATATTGATCTCATGACCTCTTAAATAAATGAATAATTAACCTTGGCAATGACCCAAAACATGCTTATGATCCATAATTTATGTTGTCACTATCATCATTATCCAAAGGAACAGCAGATATGCATGATTCCTCAGGGACCTAAATAGCATTTCTGGTTCACAACATACTTAGGACAACACTGGCCTTATTCATCTTGATTTGTGTACATGTTCATTCTCACATTGTCAACTTAAAAAATAAATAGAGGGGGCTGGAGAGATGGCTTAGGGGTTAAGGCGCATGCCTCCTAACCCTAAGAACACTGGTTCCAATCTCCAGCGGTTCCAATCTCCAGGTCCCACGTTTAGCCAGATGCAAAGTGACGCAAGGGCGCAATGCTGCACTTGACCACAAGGGGCGCAAGCATCTGTATTTCATTCACAGCAGCTGAGAGACTGCTGGCGCACCCATCTCTGTCTCCCTCTCCTTCTCTGTCTGTCTCTCTCTGTGTCTCTCTCCAAAAATTAATAAAATAATTTTTAAAAAATTTTAAAAATAAATAAATAGAAAAGGGTAGGTGCATAAGGACCAAGGCCAGATCCACCTTGACTGTTACCATCCATCACTACAATCACCCGAGGTGGCAAAACTGGACTGTGTGAAGGATTTCAGCGTTCCAGACACATATTCACTGTTTGTGAGTCATATGTCACCAGTGGCCACCACTGATCAGGAAATGGTCAGTTTTCCTCCACACATTTCTACATCAATGTGTAGCCTTCAATACTTATCTCCAGTTTCACATATTTGCATAACTTGACACACTATTTCCTATACCTCCATATTTCTAGTTGGTTACACTAGACCTCGGGTGATCATATTTCACTCCTTTTAGTAATGCAGGGAATAATCTTCAACAAACTGCCTGAAGCCTGACGAGCTTTGGTACTCATGTTGGTTCCAAGCTTGAACACAGACAAAGGGGTGGTGAGCATGTGTAAATCGCCTCCACATTAGTTACATACATAGAACATGAACACAGAGGTGGTCTGAATCTGAAATGTTCCCATGGGCTCATCTGTTTGAATATTTGGCTGTTCGAAAGGCTGTAGAATCATTAGAAGGTTGAGCCTTGCTGGAGGAAGTGGGTCAATGGAGGTGGGTTTTGAGGTTACTTAGTCCAGCCCCACTTCCTGTTTGTCTCTGCTTCCTGCATACGACTACAATGTGACCAGCTGCCTAACCTCTTCCTGCCTTAAGTGCTTTATCACAGCAAAATGAAAAGTAATAAAAGAAACTTATTCCATCTACATAATCTTTGATCAAAGGGGAAAGAAGAGTCATGGAATATTGTCTCAAGTAGACTTCAAAGTTTTCATAATCAATCATTGTTTGTTGATCTTATAAATTATAAAAAATTATAAATTTTTAAAGAATTGAACAAATCCTTATAGATTGATTTTCACTGATGTAATTATAGTAAAGGAATCTAAACATATGAACACCCTTTTTTTTTTTATTTTGGGGTTTCTTTTTAAGGGTCTCACTCTAGCACAGGTTGACCTAGAAGTCAGTCTATAGTTCCAGGGTAGCCTCAAACTCACAGATGCTAACCAAGGGCTGGGATAAAAGGCATGGAACACCATGGCCAGCAACACCAATATCTTTATGTATTTTTAATGTGTGTTTAGAGGGTGACTTCTGTCAAAAAAGAGATGTGTTTGTTTTGTGTTGGACATTAGTTTCAGGCACCCCTTATTTGTCATATTTGACATATAACACCAGCCAAGAGCATAAACCCGTGCTTCCCTCACTTGAGTTTCATGTGTTTGTGTATTTGTTTTATAATATGCATAAGAATAAAATAAGCCAGGCTTGGTGGTGCATGCCTTTAATCCCAGCACTCGGGGGGGCAGAGGTAGGAGGATCTCCATGAGTTCAAGGCCACCCTGAGACTACATAGTGAATTCCAGGTAAGCCTGGACTAGACTGAAACCCTACCTCAAAAAAAAAAAAAAAAAAGAATAAAATAAATACATGGTTCATAAATCCCAAAAAATAAGATCCTCAAAAAATTGAGCATTTGTGTAAAATCCTTTTGCTCATTAGCCTATGACTTTGGAGAATTTACCTCTATGTGGCTCATGATAAATGAATTACCATAATATTCCACATGGTCTTTATTACTAAGCAATAGCTGATTTTGATTATTTTAATGACACAGTGAATACCTTCAATCACTTGCTTCAAGGAGATGAAGAACTCTGGAAACTATACACAGTGGTCTCTTGTTATTGGAGGAAGTCTTGATCAGAGCAGAATTCTTCTATTAGTTAGTTATGGTCATTCTGAAGAGTATAAATCAGATAAGATTATGAAAACAAACACTGAGACACGCATCCCTCTGTCCAAATAGTCAACCCTTCACTCACAACATCACTTCAGTCACCTGTAATATTAATTTCTCCTAAGAGGATATAAGTCAAGGTTGTACTACCTCAAAAACAATGATTGCCCAATACACTACATCAACTTACTATCCATTTTAATTAAGATTAATATTCATTTTACTTACTACGTAATTTAGTAATGAATAATGCCTTGCTCTATTCAAATCTATGAATTTATGACACTGTTTATTCATACCCTTAATTTGTTAAAAGTAATACTTTTTAATTTATGAAGAGAAAGAAAAAAATATCTTTCTATATCCTGACATAAGAACTCCTTCACAAAGGGGACTGGCTGAGAGTCCATCTGTGCTGGACCTCAGAGTTTCAGACACACAGTGTTTATCATGAACAACTCACACTCAACAGTTGTCATTATTGGTCCCACACTGGCCCTCCTTCCCCTCATAGTAACAGAGATGTGCCTATTAACTAATTTGCAAAGAAATGTCCATGAAGCACAAAATGCAAGAATATATGCCATGAAGAACTCTAATATCCATCTTTAAATTCACTTCATCAGAGACTAAATTCCCTCTGACTGTCTTTAGTGTCACCTGGACCAATTGCTACAGTAGCAATGTCAATCTAATATCAACATTGGTATTTTTACCGTTCTTGACTGTGGTTGATCATTTCTAACAAATAAAATAACATTTTCCAAAGGGATCCAAGGGGCTGGAGAGATGGCTTGGCAGTTAAGGCACCTGCCTGCCAAGCCTAAGAACGCTGGTTCCAATCTCCAGGTCCCACATTTAGCCAGATGCAAAAAGTGACGCAAGGGCACAATGCCACACTTGACCAGAAGGGGACACACACGTCTGGAGTCATTCACAGTGGCTGAGAGGCCACTGGCACGCCCATACTTTATCTCTACCTCTCTAGCTCTCTCTCTCAAATAAAAAAATTAAAAATTAAAAAAGGCCCCAAATAAGGCAACCATTAGCTATTACTCACATTTGTCCCAAACTAGCAGAGATAAAAGCCATGGGCTGCTGACATGGAAGACTCCCTCCATCTAGAGAGTACCAATTCTGTGAACAGTGAGCTGAGACATGGTGAACAAAGCCACCCTCTGCTCGCTCATCTGTGCGGGTCTTCTGCCATTTGGCCTTTGATTTAGGTGATCATTATGGGAGAAAATTAATTTCATTTAATTATAAAATGAGAAAATGTGACTTCCCCACAGAATAAAATTATTGTCTACATTTGAAAAAGGTACATTAGTCCTAGCCAAAAGCTGACAGTCATGGGCTAATCACTTTTCTTTTCAATCCTTTGCATTTAGTGGACATTACAAGTAGTATTTCTTGACTAATCACGTTTCACCTTATATTGATATATTGCATATCATCAATATTATCAATGTATCAGAATATATTATTATTATTACATTTAGATATTCTCTCTTGATTTATTCTAATTGTATGTTCCCTTTTGATTTGATCTAATAAAATAGTGCAAACTATTTGAACATGGAGACCAGATCATCTTGGGATGGACCTCAGAGTTCAAGACACGTGCACAGTATCTGTGGCTCATACCCCACCCTTGGTCATCATTGATCCAGGATCAGATCTATTGTTCTCCATAATTACTATACTGTCTGTTAATTAATCATTAAGACACTAATGATAATAGAAAACCATGCTATTCAAAAAACTCCCAGAAACAGCTGTGATGTCTCTCGTCTATATAAAATCCTTTCTCATATCAATGTGAGTCCCTCAATAATTAATCTGTTTTTCACACAGGTATGATTTGCTATAGTGTTACATGTTAATTCCATATGCGTCACTGGGTACATCTGGCCAAATGTGATTAGATTTCACACTTTAATAATTGAAAGAATAACCTTCAAAAACACCTAAATCACAACAACAACTTTGAATCCTGCTCACACTTGCCCAAGAACTAACACATAGATGTGAAAGGTGGGCTGGTTACCATGGGACAAGCAAAGGGAAACACAGTGGAGTGACTCTAGATAACAATTGTCCTACTTGTCATCTTAAAGGGTAAAAAGAGAAGATTCTGAATATTTAGACAATGAGAAACTTAACCTATCTGACAACTTATATAACTGCAGATGTCAAATGCCTAATGGTAACAAACTCTGTGTATAAGACAGAAGAAAGAGAAGACACCATCTTCAAATTGCTTGATTGTAGTTGCTTTTTCCAATCTACCCTTAAGACCTTGAGTGAAATCGTTTTGTTGTTGTTGGTTTTTGAGGTAGGGTCTCACTCTAGCTCAGACTGACCTGGAAGTCACTATGTAGTCTCAGGGTGGCCTCAAACTCATGACAATCCTCCTACTTCTGCTGGGATTAAAGGCATGTGCCACCACACCTGATGAGTAAAATCTTTTTATTTTATTGTCTTCTTTTTCAAAATACAAAATATATTTTGAACATTGTAAATCAGTAATACATGGAAGATAATTTTAGCACTTACATTAGTTTCTGTCAACACAATGGCTTCATGTTGATCAGGAGATTCTTGCCAGTTCAGTGCTGCCATTCTGATGAGTACAAAGCAGAGAAGAGAAAGACAGCTTGGATGGAGACTCCCCACTGGCTCATACTGTATGCAGTGCTTCTTAGCCCATCTTAATTAAGTTGTATATTTGCTTTTTGATTCACTCAGGAAGCAATCATATTGAAAGAATCAAAAAGCATACATATAGAGCCAGACCTCTTTTCAATGGACCTCAGAGTTCCACGCACGATTTCAACATCTCCCCTCTCAGATGCGCCTCGTGGCATTGTGGTCATCATCGATCTAGAACTGGTCTGGCTTTGCCCTTCCATCTCTACCTTGTTTGAGGATTAATCACTATTTTAGTAATGGCAATTCAAAATCTGACTATTCAAAAAAAAAAAAACCCACAAAATTGTTTTGATAGTATTTCTCACATACTTATAACAAACTAGCTCTCACCAATGTGCCTTCCTCCATAATCAACCTTAGCTTTACAAACATGCATAACTCAATATATAATCCATGTTAATTTGTATATGCCATTGGTTACATTAGACCTAACATGATTATATTTCACAACTTTTATAATGCTATGAACAACTTTAAACAGATATTCAACCATGACAAGAACACAGGCTATTAGTTTCAGTAACTCTAAAACTAAATGGAATAATTCAAAATATGATTATTCAAAAAAATCACAGATATAATCTTCATACTATTCCTATGTGTAAAATAAGTCAGGTAACATCATTGCATCTCCTTCAGCAACCAGCCTTGGCTTTTCCTACATACATACGTAAATATGCAATTCACCATAATGTTCATAAGTCAGATTAATAATGCTATTAGCATGCCTTAATGAAGCTATTTAATGATGACAAGATATTGACTAGTCCTTACATTAATCTAAAGCCCTAACAGATAGATGGAACAAGTGGCCATTGACCATTTCAGAATCCTGAGTCCCCTTAGTATACATTCCTATCTTGTATGCAAAACAATGCACTATACCCCATACTTGGGAGAAGGATGCTAAGTATAACTTATACAGTCCAATTCTCATTAGCTCAAGATGTAAGAGTGAGGGTTTTGTTTATTTCAAAGGGAATATCCCTGTTTTTTAAGTAATATTAGTACAGTTTTATTTGACTCTGCATGCAGTTTTTAACATGAATAGTACATCATGAATTAATACACTAATGTTTTCCTTAACTGAAGTCTGATGACAGAATCCAAAATACGAACACAAGAACCAGGATTGAGATTCTCTCAAAATCCTAAATAGGTATACAGGATGTTACATCAAGAAAAATAGACTATATAATATCTCCCCACTGAGGGGAACCAGTCCACATCTTGGGCATCCACAGCTATCATTAAGATTTCTGATAACAATGTTTCTTACTGGAGATTCTGATAGACAGTCCCAGGTGATATTGATCATGGAAATTTCTTCATACACTCCTTGCCAACATGTATGTTTTCTTTGATAAGTGTGTCATTAGTTTTATTTTGTTTTTCATTTCATTCCTAGTTCATTTACCATGGAGGATCAAGCTCACTACATATTCCAGGTATAAACCCTAAGTCACATGCTCTTCATGAATAAAGGAGAACTGTATTAAATCATTTCTGGCAACATAGGTGATAAGTAAAATCATTATATTAAGGGAAATAGCCAAGCACAGAAAGGCAAGTACATGATGGTCTCATGCTGAAGGGTGTAGGATTCAGTGGAAATAAAGAGTGGGGAAGTACTTTCTAGAGCTGGGGATGAGAGGGAAGAGAAATGGCGGCACCATGAGTAATGTCAACATGACAATACGAAGCTCTGGGGTGTTGAAGTAAAGGAAGGGACTCTAGAAGACAACTACCTAAATTGATCTAAAATGGGGAGAAAAATGGACATTAAATTTTTGGATAATGAGAACTTACATAAATTGAGACTATAAATAAGCTTAACCTGAGATAAAAAGGGTGGAACTTCATTATAAAAAGCTCTTGTGCTACCACATTAGAATAAATTCTGAATAGTCCTCTAGGTGTCAGTGAAAATGAGAGAAAAGAAAGACATCTTCAGGTGACACCATTTTCTGTTGCCTTTTCCAATCTGCTCTTCTTATTACTTTTAGCAATACACTGGTGATTTAAATTCTGCTTTTATCAAACACACATAATATATATTTTGCAATGCTATTACAATGTTTACTCAGCTACCCAAGAGAGATAATGTTTGCTCTCACTCACAGTTCTCTTCTTGTCAAAAACATGTCACCCTAGGAAGTGTCCATCAGAGGAAATTCTCACTCAGTTCAGTGCCACCATTCTGATGAGTACAAAGCGGAGAAGAAAAAGACAGTTCAGATGGAGTCTCCCCACTGGCTCATACTGTATGCAGTGCTTCTTAGCCCATCTTAATTTAGTTGTATATTTGCTTATTGATTCACTCAGGAAGCAATCATATTGAAGAATCAAAAAGCATACATACAGAGCCAGACCTCTTTTCAATGGACCTCAGAGTTCCACGCACGATTTCAACATCTCCCCTCTCAGATGCGCCTCGTGGCATTGTGGTCATCATCGATCTAGAACTGGTCTGGCTTTGCCCTTCCATCTCTACCTTGTCTTGTCTGAGGATTAATAAATATTTCTCTAATGGCAATTCAAAATCTAACTATTCAAGAAATATACCACTCATTACAAACAGTCTTGATATGATTGCCCACACACTTATAACCAGCACCTCTCATCAATGTGCCACCTTCCACGGTTAATCACATCTTTACAAACATGCGTAAGTCAATGTGTAATTCATCTGGATCATCAGTTACATTAGACCTAGTGAAATATATTTTACACCTTCTAATAATTCTATGAGCATCTTTTAACAGGCTATTAAGCCTTGACAATGGCACTGACTGCTCATCACATGGGGTGAAATTCTAATAGGCACATGGAGCCAGAAATCTCTTGATCAGAGAAGATGCATAAGTGTCCCTAGTATATGCCCATTTATAGGTCTTTTTTAGAGAAAGTTATATTCACTTTATTGTGCTTTTTTTCATTACAGATTATTTTGCTATTTAGTGTGTAGTCCACTATGTATTCTAAGGATAAAGCACTTCCTAGGTAATTTATAAAAATAAAGGAGAATGGCATGAAATCATTTGCATTGATGTGGATGTCACTAGAATTTATTATGGGGGGAAATAGGTCCAAGCAAAGTTGCTTGATTTTCTATTTCCTTTTTGAAACCACCATTCAGACTATCAATAAAGTATTTTCATTTTATTGTCTGCTTTATCAAAAAATACTTAAGTATAATTAATAAGGCTGTAACTATCTACATTCATTTACTCAAGAGAGATAATGTTGGCTTTCACTCACAGTTTTCTTCATGTCAGCACAATGGGATCACAGGAAGTGTCCATCAGGAGATTCTTGCTCAGTCAATGCCGCCATTCTGAAGAGTACAAAACAGAGAAGGGCAACACAGGCGAGATTCAATCTATCCACTCATTCATATTTCCTAGGGTGCTTAGCCAATCATATTTTAATTTATTTTGTATATAGGCTTATTGATTCATTCATAATCCAATTATAGTAACTGAATCAAACATATCAATATAAAGCCAGATCTCTTTAGCATGGACCTCAGAGTTCCACCGTCTTTCCTCTTACATGCGCCTCATGATTATTGTGGTCATCATCGATCCAGAATTGCTTGGCTTGCTCTTACATCTCTATCGTGCCGGACAATTAGTCACTACGATTTTACTAATGGCAATTTAAAATCTGACTATTCAGGAAAATCCCAGAAAGAATCTTGATACTGTTTCCCACATATATATAACTGATCAGTTTCCATCAATGTGTCTCCCTCCATGACCAGACTCAGCATTTCTTACATGCATAAGTCAATATGTAATTTATCTTAATATCCTATAAGTGTCAAATATGACCTAATTAATTATGGTTGACACATTTTAATAATAATATGAACATGCTTTAACTAAGCTTTTAAAGAATGACAAGAACATTGACTAGTTCTCACATTAACCTAAAGCCCAAAGAGACAGATGGAATCAGTGATCCTTGATCTTCAAGACTCTTGAGTCCCCTCAGTTAATGTTCTTATCTTTCATGTAAAACAATGCCTATACTTGGGAAATAGAAATGAGTCCATTTTTCATTAGCCATGATGGAAGGATTTCCTTCATTTCAAATGGGACCTCACTGCTTTTATATGTATGTAATGCTATTGGACTCACCATGTATTTTTTACCTCAAATAGTAAATTATGAATTAACAGACCAATACTTTCCTTAACTTCAGTCTAATGATACAATCAAAATATCTGAACCTTGGAGCCAAGATCGAGATTCTCTCATAATCCAAATGTGTTTACAGGATGCTCCATCATGAAAACTAATGTAGATGATACATCTCATCACTGGGTTCCGACCAAGAGCACCTTCATCTGCATCTGGAGAATCTACTGCTACCCTTCATTTTTCTGATACCAGCCTTTCTTACAGGTAGGGTGTGATATCTCACTTTGATTCTGATATTTCCCAGGTGAAGAGTGATCATGAAAGTTTTTCGTATGTTTTTGACAGATATATATATGTCAAATGTATAAAGGTTTGTTTTGCTTTTCACTTTATTCCAGATTCTTTTGCTATTATGGATCTAGCTTATTGTATATATTAGCTATAAACCCTAAATAAAATACTCTTCACAAATGAAAACAAAGGACATTGTATCATGTCCTGGGCTGTACACGGTAATGGACATCGTCATGCTAAGGGACGTAGCCAAACACAGAAGGACAAATATAGGATGTTCCTAAGCTAGAAGAATAGATGAGGGACTGGGAGTTGAGAATGGAGCAGTGTTTTTTCTAGAGCAGGGGATTGGAGTGGAGTGGAATGAGGAGATAAGTGGTCACGCCTTGAGCTGTATTAAAGTAAGATGGCAATAAGCAGCTCTGGTGTGTGACACACCATGGAGGGACTCTAGAAGACAACTTTCACAATTCATCAGAAAGGGGGGAAGGCTAATAAGAAATTTTTGAATAATGTGAACTTGTAAAAATTGAGACGATATATATGTTTAACCTGAGATAATGACATTATTTCATGTATAAATAACCTTCTGGGTACCACATTTTAATAAATTCTTTCCATTCCTCTTGGTATCAGTCAAAATGGAAAAAAAAAAAAAAAAAAAAAAAAAAAAAAAGGAACTCTTCAAGTTACCTCACTTTCTATTGCTTTGTCCAACCTGCTCTTATTATTCTAATCAGGAAATTGATCTTTTAATTGTCTGCCTTTTTCAAATATATACAATATCTATTCCTCAATGCTATGGCTATCTTTGCCAAGCTATTGAACAGAGGTCATCTTGGCTGACACTCACAGCGCTCTTCATGTAAACACACGGCATCATAGGAAGTGTCCATCAGTGGCGATTTTCACACAGTCCGGTGCCTCCATTCTGGAGAGTACAAAGCAAAGAAGAGAAAAGAGAACTTGGATGGAGTCTCTCTACTTGTTTCAGTGTTTAGACTATCCTAGTTTATTTGTATATTTGCTTATTGACTCATTCAGAATGCAACCATATTGAAAGAATCAAAAGGCACGAATGTGGAAGCAGAGTTCCACACACAATTTCAACATCTCTTCCCTCAGATGCACCTCATGGCCAGTGTGGTCATCATCAATCCACTAGTGGTCTGCGTTTGTCCTTCCACTGCGACGTTGATCATTAATCACTATTTCAACAATGACAATTCAACATATGACTACTCAAGCAAATCCTACAACCAGTGTTCCTACTGTTGCTCATTGGTCAGCAGTCCAACAGAAGGATGTATCAAGTAATCTCTTGATCAAAGAAGATGCCTAAGTGTCACTCACAGGGTTCTTCATGTCAAAACAATGGGATAATGGGAAGAGTCCATCAGAGGAGATTCTCACTCACTCAATGCCAAGAGTCAGAAGAATATGAAGCAGAAAAGGGCAACATAGGTTGCTCTGAGTGTCTCTACACAATGATATTTTTCTACTAACCTTACTGAATCTTATTTTATTTGCATACTTGCTTATTGACTAAGTCATGATCCAATCATACTAATAGAATCACAAAGCATGGATTTAAAACCAGACCACTTTAGAATGGATCTCAGAGTTCCACTCACGATTTCCACATCTGCTCTCTAACATGTGCCTATGGTCATTGTGGTCATCATCAATCCAGAAATGACCTGGGTTCCCCTTTCATCTCTACCTTGTCTGAATACTAATAACTACATGAATAATGACAATTCAATGTCTGATTATTGAGAAAAGTCCCAGAAATATACTTAACACAGAGTTCTGAAAATCATTCAATTAGGAGAATGACAAGGACAGGCTGGTCTTATGTTAAAGGAATATATGATGTAGTGGAGTAGTATTTTCCAGAGCTGGGGACTAGAATGACAGTACAGGGAAGGGACGGGTCACATCATGTGTAGTGTTAAAGTGAGGTGATTTTAAGAAGCTTTGGTGTCTTAATACAGGGGAGTGACTCTAAGTAACAACTTTCTACTATTCATCTTAAAGAGGAACAAAAATGGATGTTGAATTATTGGATGTGAACTTATAAAAATGGACATGATAGATATGCTTAACCTGAGTTAAAAATTACATAGTTGGGCTAGAGAGATGGCTTAGCGGTTAAGGCGCCTGCCTGCTAAGCCTAAGAACCCGGTTCCAATCTCCAGGTTCCACGTTTAGCCAGATGCAAAATGACGCAAGGGTGCAATGCCACACTTGCCCACAAGGGGGTGCATGCATCTGGATTTCGTTCACAGCAGCTTAGAGACTGCTGGTGCTCCCATCTCTATCTGTCTCCCTCTCCCTCTCTGACTGTCTCTCTCTGTGTCTCTCTCCAAAAATAAATAATAAAAAATAATTTAAATTGTTTTTTAAATTCCATAATTTCATGTATAAATAGCCTTCTTGGTACTACATTGTGATAATTTTTTTGCATGCCTCAGGCGTTGTCAAAAGGAAAAAAAAAACGAAGACACCCTCAGGTGAGCTTATTTTCCGTTACCTTTTGCAGTCTGCTCTTATTACTCTTATCACTAAACTGGTCTTTTAAAGTCTGCTTTTTTCAAGCACTCATAATATCTATTTAGCAATGCTATATCTGATTCAATTCAGATAGTTAAGAGAGATAATGTCGGCTCTCACTTACATGTGAACCCAATGACATAACCAGGAGTATTCATCAGAGGAGATTCTTACTCAGTTCAATGCCACCATTCTGAAGAGTACAAAGCAGAGAAGAAAAACATAGTTTGGATGGAGTCTTTGCTTCATATTTTCTACTACACTACCCCATCTTACTTTAATTGCATATTTGCTTATTGATTCATTCATGATTGAATCATCTTGATTTTTTTTTTTTTTTTTTTTTTTTGGTTTTTCAAGGTAGAGTTTCACTCTAGTCCAGGCTGACCTGGATTTCACTCTGTAGTCACAGGGTGACCTCAAACTCACAGTGATCCTCCTACCTCTGCCTCCCAAGTGCTAGGATTAAAGGTGTGTGCCACCATGCCCGGCTGAATCATATTGATTTAAACAAAAAGCAGGAATAAGAAACCTAACATCTTGGGATGGACCTCAGCTTTCCACGCACGACTTCAACATCTATCCTCTCAGACGTACCTCATGGTCATTGGTCTGGGTTTTCCCTTCTATCTCTACCTTGTCTGATGATTAATAATTACTTCACTATAGCATTTCAACATGTGACTACTCAAAAATATCTAACAAACTGTCTTGATACTATTTCTCATATACTAATAACAAACCAGGACAAATCAAAGTGCTTATAAACATACCTAAGTCATTATGTAATTCATATTTGTCATGGCTAAATTAGTGCAGATGTGATTAGATTTCTAACCTTTTAATAATGCCATGAACATCTCTTAATAGAGCTATGAAACTATGATAAGAACACAGACTACTAGACTCATTGGTGGGAAGCTCTGACAGACAGATGGAACCAGTAATCTCTTGACATCAGAAGATGTGCAAGTGCCCGTATCTTTTACCAAATGGATTCACTATTGCCCAGACTCAGTGAATAGACATTGAATGTAACACCTCTTATCCACAGAATCTTAGCCACAGAAGGAAGAGGAAGGGTTTCTTCATTCACTTCAATATTGACTTCACTGTTTTTAAACCATATGCTAGGGTTGCCTCAGTATGCGTTTGAATTTGAAAAATGCATCTGAGTTAATATAGGGATGATTTCATCAATGAAGTCTACTGACAAATATCTGGACACAGAAACCAGGATCGAGATCCCAGTGTAACCTAAGAATGTCTGTGTCCATGAAGAAAGAGAACTATAGGACATCCCCACCAGTGTGTACAAAAGGAACCCTTTCTCCACATCTCTTTCATCCATTTCTATCTGCAGCCTTTTGGACCAAACCATTTTCCTATTATCAGGAGGTGACAGCTCTCTCTAATTTTGATAGACATTTCCCAGGTAATAAGTGATATTGAGCTGTTTGTCATAAAAGTCTTTTTTGAAAAATATATGTTTATGTTTCTTGTACTATTTTGCTATCGGTTTTTTTAGTTTATTGTGTATTCTAGGCAGAAATCATATCCAGATACTTTTCAGAAATAAAGGAGAATGACATGAAACCATTTACATGAACGTGAATGTCACTGGGACTCATCCTCTCATGGGAAACAAGCCAAGCAGAGAAACACTAGCAAGTGCAATTGGTCTCACTCCTATGGAACATATAAAAGAGTTGACCTACCGGAAATGGAGAGTGGAGACATGGTTCCCCAAATATAGGGGATGGACTGGGCAGAGATAGATGAAGAGTGGTAACAACAGGAGCAGGGTTACAGTGGAGGGTTATGCACAGTGGAGTGACCACAGTTTTTAACAGTTTTTTCCTATCTAAAGTGTTAGGCTGGAGAGATGGCTCAGTGCTTAATGGTGCTTCCTCACTTAAAGGGTTAGAAAAGAGGATACAGAATCTTTGGATAATGAGGAACTTATGAAAATTGAACAGGTTGATATCGTTAACCTGAATGACAAATGAAATAAGTGCATAGAACAAATCGCTTCATGAGAGCACATGGTAATAAACAATTTCTATGCTACTATTTATCAGGCAAAGTGAAAGACAAAGTTCTGGTTGCTTCCTTTTCTGTTTCCTTTTCTAATCTACTCTTGAAAAAAAATCGGTAAATGTTTTCTTTAATTGGCTGCTTTTTCAAAAGTATGGAATGTACATTTACTAATGCTATCACTATCTTTACTTAGGCCCAAAGAAAAGGATGTTGGTTCTGACTTACAGAGCTCTCTGTGTTGATGCAATGGCATCATGCGAAGTGTCCATCAGAGGAGGTTCTTGTGTAATTCAGTTCTACCGTTCTGAAAAGTACAAAGCAGACAAGGGCAAGATCGTTTGCATGGAGTCTCTCCACTGGTTGACATTTCCTCTGATTCTTAGATCATCATATTGCTTTAATTTATTTGTATAAGTGCTTATTGATTCACTCATGATCCAATCATATTAATAGAATCAAAAAGCATGAATATAAAACTAGATCTCTTTTGGATGGACCTCAGAGTTCCACGCACGATTTCAACATCTCCCCTCTCAGATGCGCCTCGTGGCATTGTGGTCATCATCGATCCAGAATTGTCTGGGTTTGCCCTTCCTTCTCTACCTTCTCTCATAATTACTATTTCATGAAAATTTTTAAAAATCTCACAAATTTTCTTAGTACTATTTCTCAGATATTTATAACAAACCCACTCACCTCTATGTGTCTCCTTCAGTGATCAGTCTCAGATTTTTGCAGTTGCATAAGAAAATATGAAATTCACATGTCATTGATAACATTAGACATAAGGACATTTTTATTTCACACCTTTTAATAATGCTATGAATATCCTTTAACACAACTCCTAAACCATGACCAGAACAAGTGATTACTATTCACATTGGTTGGGTGCTCTAACAGACAGAACAGTAGTCTCTGGACCACAGAGGATGCATGATATCTATGTAAGTTCTCATCTTTTATGCGAATGAGAGATAGGCAATGAATGTAACATATACAGTCCAATCGCCTTAGTGAAAGTTGTGAAGTAGGGCTTTGTTCATTTCAAATGGGATCTCACTGTATTTATGATGTTACAGCACTATTTGACTTGGCATGAATTTTTATCCTTAAAAGATATATCATGTCTTAATAAATTAATGATTTCACATATCTGAGCACAGCAGCTAGTAATGAAATTGTCTGATCTTCCTAAACATGTCTATAGGATGCTTCACTGAGAAAATGGACTAAGTCACTCCCCACCAGTGGGTACCAGGGGAACCCTTTCTCTAGATCTCGGGCACCCACTGCTATTTTTACTCACCCTGATCATAGCCTTTCTAAGTGGGACGTGGGAACAGGACATGTGTCTGGAATTCTGAATGACATTTTCCTTGTTGGCAGTGTCATTGAGCTGCTTTTCATACATGTGGTGGCCATTTTATTTTTGAGAAATATTTATTTTGTTTTATTATGCTTTTTATTTCATCCAGCTTCTTTTGGTATTGAGTTTGTAGTTTAGTGTATATTATAGTTATAAACCACACGTTGGATACTTTTAGTAAAAAAGAGAATGGCAAGTTATCATCTGGAAGAACCGAGGTAGTAATGGAAACCGCTTTGTGAAGGAAAACCCAAAAACATAACGACGAGTACAAGACGGTGTCTCTATGATCCAATGCAGGTCGAGAGTGGACAGGTCACTGTCAGAGGCTGGGAACTTGAGTGGGAGAAGACATATCAGAAGAGGCTGCCCCATGGGTAGTGTTCTAGTGAGGTGACATTAAGAAACTCTGATGTGTCATGCACATTAGAGTGATACCGGCTAATAATTTTCTGCTTCTCTTCTGAAGAGAAGAAAAGAGGTTATTGACTATTTGGTTAATGAGGAACTGATAAAAATAGGGGCGATGGATCTATTTCATTGAATGACAGATGACATAACTGCATATATGATGTCACCTCTAGAACAACATTGTTAAAAATACGCCCTATACCTTTATATATCAGGCAAGATGAAAAGAATCAAAGGCATTGTAAAATTGCTTCATTTTGATGCCTTGTCCAATCTGCTATTAAGATCATCAGTAAATATTTTTTACTTCACTTTCTGGTTTTTCAAAAGTAAATAACATATTATCATAATGCTATCATTATCTATAATAATTTATTCACAGAACATAATGTTGGCTTTCATTCACAGTGCTCTATATCAACACAATGGCATCACGGGAAGTGACCCTCAGAGGATATTCTCACTCTATTAGGTGTCTCGACCCTGGAGAGTACAAAGCAGAGAAGGGCAAGGTAGCTTGCTGGGAGTCTCCCCACTACTCATACTTCATACTAAGCTAATCTTATGGTTTTTTATGTTTTCAGTGTTTGCTTTATTGATTCTCCTTGATTCAATCATACTAATAGAATCAAAAGCATGAATTTAATGTCAGATCTCTTTAGGGATGGACCTCAGAATTCCACACACGATTTCAATATCTCCCTTTTCATTTCTCATTTTTGAGAAATGCATATATCTAGGCCTTTCTTTCTTTCTTTCTTTCTTTCTTTCTTTCTTTCTTTCTTTCTTTCTTTCTAGTTTATTTTGCTATTGAGTTTCGAGTATATCATATATCTTATGTAAAAACTACATGTCAGAAACTTTTAGCAATAGAGGATAATGACATGATGCCATTTGTGGTGACATGGACAGCACTGGAAATCATTGTGTTGAGGGAAATTAGCCAGGGACAGAACAATTACAGTGTGATCTCACTCCTGTGGGGAACAGGAAACAGTTTATCTACTAGCTAAGTTGAGAGTGGAGCTGGTTTCAGAGGCTGGGGACTCACAAGGATGAGAGGGGTGGGCAAATGTTACTCCATGAATGGTGTGACAGTGAGGTGACATTAAGAAGCTTGGTGTGTTATGCACATGGGAGTGGCTCTAGACAACTTCACACCATTCATCATAAAGGAGGAGAAAAGGGCAAGAGAGAGGGCTTAGCAGTTAAGGCACTTGCCTGAGAAGCCCAAGGACCCAGGTGTGATTATCCCAACACCCATGTGAGCCAGATGCACAGGGTGGCACGTGCATCTGGAGTTTGCTTAAAGTGGCTAGAAGACCTGATGTGCCCATTCTATCTCACTCTCTTTCAAATGATAAATTTATAAAATTTAAAAATCTTTAAAGAGGAAGAAAAGAGGACAATGAAAGTTTGGACAATGTGGAACTTATGAAAATTGAGGACATGGACATGTTTAATCTTGTTGAAAAATGACATAACTACACATGACAAAACCCCTCCTGGTACTACTTTGTAATAATGACTTTGATTCCTGTACATATCAGGAAAAATGAACGGAACAAGTCAGTTTCAAGTTGCTTCATTTTCAGTTTCAATTTCAAACCAACTCTTTTAAGACCATAAATGAATTGTTTTCATTTAAATGTCTACGTTTACAAAAATCATACTTATTATAATTAATACCATGCCTATCGTTACTCGGTTACCCAAGAAAGGTAATATTGGCTCTCACCCACAATGTTGTGTGTTACTGTGATAGGAAGACGGGAGTGTCCGTCAGAAGAGGGAACTTCTCACTCGGTTCAGTGCCATCATTCTGAAGAGTACAAAGCAGACAACCGAGAAACAGTTAGGAAGGAATCACTTCCTTCATTCATATTTTCCACTATGCTCAGGCAATTTTATTTTAATTTATTAGCATATTCATTCACTTATTGATTCATTCATGATACAATCTCATTATCATAATAAAAAAGCAGGAATAAGGGCTGGAGAGATGGCTTATGGGTTAAGGCACTTGCCTGTGAAGCCTAAGGACCCATGTTTGACTCTCCAGATCCCATGTAAGCCAGATGCACAAGGTGACACAAACATGCAAGGTCACACATGTGCACAAGGTGGAGCATGTGTCTGGAGTTCAATTGCAGTGGTTCGAGGCCCTAGTGTGCCAAATCACTCTCTCTGTCTCTCATTTTAAAAAGCATGAATAAGAAACCCAACATCTCAGGATGGACCTCAGAATTCCACACACGATTTCCAATATCTCCTTTTCATTTCTCATTTTTGAGAAATGCATATATCTAGGCCTTTCTTTCTTTCTTTCTTTCTTTCTTTCTTTCTTTCTTTCTTTCTTTCTTTCTAGTTTATTTTGCTATTGAGTTTCAGTATATCATATATCTTATGTAAAAACTACATGTCAGAAACTTTTAGCAATAGAGGATAATGACATGATGCCATTTGTGGTGACATGGACAGCACTGGAAATCATTGTGTTGAGGGAAATTAGCCAGGGACAGAACAATTACAGTGTGATCTCACTCCTGTGGGGAACAAGAAACAGTTTATCTACTAGCTAAGTTGAGAGTGGAGCTGGTTTCAGAGGCTGGGGACTCACAAGGATGAGAGGGGTGGGTAAATGTTACTCCATGAATGGTGTGACAGTGAGGTGACATTAAGAAGCTTGGTGTGTTATGCACATGGGAGTGGCTCTAGACAACTTCGCACCATTCATCATAAAGGAGGAGAAAAGGGCTAGAGAGAGGGCTTAGCAGTTAAGGCACTTGCCTGAGAAGCCCAAGGACCCAGGTGTGATTATCCCAACACCCATGTGAGCCAGATGCACAGGGTGGCACGTGCATCTGGAGTTTGCTTAAAGTGGCTAGAAGACCTGATGTGCCCATTCTATCTCACTCTCTTTCAAATGATAAATTTATAAAATTTAAAAATCTTTAAAGAGGAAGAAAAGAGGACAATGAAAGTTTGGACAATGTGGAACTTATGAAAATTGAGGACATGGACATGTTTAATCTTGTTGAAAAATGACATAACTACACATGACAAAACCCCTCCTGGTACTACTTTGTAATAATGACTTTGATTCCTGTACATATCAGGAAAAATGAACGAACAAGTCAGTTTCAAGTTGCTTCATTTTCAGTTTCAATTTCAAACCAACTCTTTTAAGACCATAAATGAATTGTTTTCATTTAAATGTCTACGTTTACAAAAATCATACTTATTATAATTAATACCATGCCTATCGTTACTCGGTTACCCAAGAAAGGTAATATTGGCTCTCACCCACAATGTTGTGTGTTACTGTGATAGGAAGACGGGAGTGTCCGTCAGAAGAGGGAACTTCTCACTCGGTTCAGTGCCATCATTCTGAAGAGTACAAAGCAGACAACCGAGAAACAGTTAGGAAGGAATCACTTCCTTCATTCATATTTTCCACTATGCTTAGGCAATTTTATTTTAATTTATTAGCATATTCATTCACTTATTGATTCATTCATGATACAATCTCATTATCATAATAAAAAAGCAGGAATAAGGGCTGGAGAGATGGCTTATGGGTTAAGGCACTTGCCTGTGAAGCCTAAGGACCCATGTTTGACTCTCCAGATCCCATGTAAGCCAGATGCACAAGGTGACACAAACATGCAAGGTCACACATGTGCACAAGGTGGAGCATGTGTCTGGAGTTCAATTGCAGTGGTTCGAGGCCCTAGTGTGCCAAATCACTCTCTCTCTGTCTCTCATTTTAAAAAGCATGAATAAGAAACCCAACATCTCAGGATGGACCTCAGAGTTCCACGCACGATTTCCACATCTCCCCTCTCAGATGCGCCTCGTGGCTTTGTGGTCATCATCGATCCAGAATTAGTCTGGGTTTGCCCTTCCAGCTCTACCTTGACTGATGATTAATCACTAATACATTAATGGCAATTCAAAATATGATTATTCAAAAAAATCTTAATATAACAAATTAGCACCAATCACTGTGTTTCTTTCAGTGATCACCCTCAGCTTTTCACACAAGCATCAATCAATAAGCAATTCACATTAATTTCTTTCTTTTTTCTTTTTTTTTTTTGTTTGGTTTTCCAAGGTGGGGTCTCATTCTAGCCCAGGCTGACCTGGAATTCACAGCTAGTAGGCATCTCATCTGAACCAAAGAGGTGAGATGAAGGGTTTAGTTCATTTCTAATTGGTCTTCACTGTTTTTATACTGAATTTATACTGTTCTTCAATTCAGCATGTACTGTTTTCTTTTGGTGGGAATGCTTGAAGGAGGCTTGCACTCTAGTCCAGCCTGACCTGAAACTCACTTTGTAGCTCCAGGCTGACCATGAATTCACAGTTATACTCCTGCCTCAGCCCACCATATGCATGAATTAAAGGCATGAATAACAGGCCTGGAAGATCCTCTGATATTTCTAAACATGTCTAGAAGATGTTACATCAAGAAAAATATATCTTCACCAGTGGATATCAGGGGAAGCCTCCCCTACATCACTGGTATCCATTGCTATGTCTAGTCATCTTGATAAAAGCCCTTCAACCTAGGGGAGGTGACATCACATTATGATTCTGATTGACATTTCCCAAATGATGAGTGATATCTAGCATTTTTTTATAGAAAATTTGGCCATTGTATGTCTTTTTTGTTGGAGAAATGAAAGTTGTCCATCCCTTTTTTGATTCCTGAGGTTTTGCTAGTGAGTTTCTAGTTTGTTATGTTATGTACTCTGGGTTTAAGGCACATATAAGAAGTCATTCAAGAGAAAAGGAAAATGACATGAAATCATTGTATCAATGAGTATGGTACTGGAAACAATTAACTTAAGGGAAATAAGCAGCCAAGCATAGCAGGACAAGTGCAGTATGGGCTTACTCCTAAGGAGAATATGGAAGATGCAATCTACTAGAAGTTGAGAGTAGAAAGGTGGTTCCCAATGGCTGGGGACTCGAATAGAGGAGAGAGATGGTAAAGGGTTTACCATGCATGGTGTTACAGTGAGGTGATTTTAAGAGACACTGGTGTGTTATGCACAGTGGAGGGACTGTAGAGAACAATTTTTTCACTTATTTTAAAGGGCAAAAAAAGAGGATATTGAATGTCTGGACAATGAAGAACTTATAAAACTTGATAGGATAAATAGTTTTAATATAATTGAATAATGACGTAAAAACATAATCAAAACATCTCATGAAGCCAGGCGTGGTGGCGCACGCCTTTAATCCCAGCTCTTGGGAGGCAGAAGTAGGGGGATTGCTGTGAGTTTGAGGCCACCCTGAGATGATATAGTGAATTCCAGGTCATCCTGAGCTAGAGTTAGACCAAACCTCGAAAAACAAAAACAGCAACAACAAAAATAAAAATCTCATGATATTACATTGCAATTAATATTTTACATCTCAATGTGTGAGGCAAAATGTAAGAAACAAAGACATCTTCAAGTTGATTCAATTATTATTGATTTTTTCAATTCACCTTCATGACCACCAGTAAATTGTTTTCATTTAACTGTCTGCTCTTTTAATAATGAATAAAATATATTTAATAGTGATGATAAGCTTTACTCAGTGTTCATGGAAGATGATTCTAACGTGTACTCACACTGCTCTGTGTCAGCAAGATGGGGCATCATGCAAAGTGTCCGTCGGAGGAGGTTCTCACTCAGTTTGTGGGAACCTGTGGGCAGAATACAAAGCAGAGAAGAACAACATAGCTTGGGTGGACGCCATTGACACGTATTTTTTCCTATGCTTAGCCCATGTGATTTGAATTTATTTGCTTTTTGATTCATCAAGAACCAACTAGACTAATAAAATCAAAAGACAAATGAATGTGAAACCAGACTTCTTTGGAATGGACCTCAGAGTTCCACGCACGAGTTCAACATCTCCCCTCTCAGACTGCGCCTCGTGGTTTTGTGGTCATCATCGATCCAGAAGTGGCTGCCTTTCCCTTCTATCACTAAATTGTCTGCTTGGTTAATTATGAATTCACTAATGAAATCGTAAAACCTTATTTCTCACGAAATCTAAAATGCAATCTTGAGTTTATTCTTCATGTTTATGTAAGAAATCAGCTTACAACAATGAGGCTCCTTCAGTGATCATTCTCAAGCCTTTCATACACACACATATCAGCATCCAATTCACATCAGTTCCCTACATGTCAATGGTTATATTTGATCTAATATCACTAAATTTCACACTTTTTTTTTCCGAGGTAGGGTCTCACTCTAGCTCGGGCTGACCTGGAATTTACTCTGTAACCTTAGGGTGGCCTTGAACTCACAGCCATCCTCCTATCCCTGCTGGGATTAAAGGCGTGCGCCACCATGCCTGGCTAAATTTCACACTTTTTAATAATGCACCACCTCAACCATGACAAGAATGTTGACTAGTACTCACACTGGTATTGGTACCAGCTCTCCTACAGGATGCAAAAGGAGATCTTAGGACCAAGGAAGATGCCTGTGTCCCCTTGAGAGAAGATGCCTGTGTCCTTAATTCTGAGGAGTATAGAGCAGAGCAGAAGGCAAAAAATTATACTATTCTCCTTAGATCTGTGCTTATCATCTCAGCTTTTTGCCCCCAGTATGTGCTTACTTGTAGCTATTGCAACCTAAGACCTGCATATCAAAGAGAACATGTGGTTTTGGTCTTTCTGAGTATGTGTCACTTCACCTAATGATTCTTTCCAGATCCAACCATTTTCCCGTAAATTTCATAATTTCATTTTTCCATGCTGCTGAATAAAATTCAATTTTTCATTACGGCTCATCTGACACTAGGCATATAAGCTAGTTGCAATTCTTAGCTTTTGTGAGTTGAGCCGCAATAAACATAGATGTGTAAATATCTTTGTAGTAAAGTGTGGTGTCCCCAGAGTACACGCCCAGGAATAGAATGACTGGGTAGTATGGAAGGTCTAGTTCTAACTCATTTAGAAGCCTCCACACTGCTTTTCAGAGAGGGGGTTAATAACCAGAGTTTACAAAGAACTACAAAAATTTTTTTAAAAAGGCAATTTGCCAATCACCAAATGGGCTAATAAAATGAATAGACAGTTCACAAAAGAAGAAACATGAACAGCCAAAAACTATTTAAAAATATATTCAATATCCCTAGCTATCGGTGAAATGTAAATCAAATCTTACCCCAGCCAGCAAGGCTGGCATCAAGAAAAGAGAAGAGAAATGCTGGTGAGGATGTGGGGAAAAGATGGGCCCTCACCCACCACTGGTGGAAGTGCAAACTAGAAGAGCCATTATAGTTATGGTTTGGAACAATGCTTCTTTAATTGATTGACACATGCTTACTTTAATTGAAAATACTCAAAATATATTTGACAATGCTATGATTATGTTTACTCAGTTGCCCATGAGGGATAATGTTGATGCTTACTCACAGTACTCTCTCTGTCAAGACAACATCATGGGAAGTATCCATCAGAGGGGATTCTTGCTCAGTCCAATGCCACAATTCTAAAGAGTATGAAGCAAAGAAGGGAGAGACAGCTTGGACAGAGTTTCCCCAACAGTTCACATTTTCTACAATCTTAGCTCATCTGGTTTTGTTTAATTGATCTCTATAGTTACTTATTGATCCAGTTATGATCCCATGATACAAACAAATTTTAAAACATGAATGCAGAGCGAGACTTCTTTTGGGATAGACCTCAGAGTTCCACGCACGATTTCCACATCTCCCCTCTCAGATGCGCCTCGTGGCTTTGTGGTCATCATCGATCCAGAATTGGCCTGTTCTTCCCTACTAAGTTGTCTGTTTATGAATTATATTCACTAACAACAACTTAAAACATTATTGTTCACAAAAAAATATCAAAAACAGTTCTTCATATTATATAAAAAAAACAAACAGCTTATATCAGTGAGGTTCCTTCCACCATCAGTCCCAGTCTTTTACAAGTGCATAATTGAATTTTTTTTGTTTTTTGTTTTTTGAGGTAGGGTCTCACTCTGGCTCAGGCTGACCTGGAATTCACTATGTAGTCTCAGGGTGGCCTCGAACTCTTGGCGATCCTCCTACCTCTGCCTCCCGAGTGCTGGGATTAAAGGCATGCGCCACCACGCCCGGCCATAATTGAATTTTTAAGTCACATTCATTTCCTGTATGCTATGGTTATAATATCTAATACCTAATATCACTGAATCTCATATCTTTTAATAATGTAGTGACTAAGGCTCAACAGACCACCTCTACCATGACAAGGATACTGAGTAGTACTGGTATGGATCCAGCTTTCATACAAAGATCAACTGGGCTCTCGGGACCAACGTATGCCTAAGTCCCCAGGTGCAGCCATTCTGAGGAGTACAGAACTGAGCAGAAGGCAAAAAATTATACCATTCTCCTTGGTGCCTTGCTTATCCTCTCATTTTTTCTTGGTCTCAGATTTCCAGACATTTATCACTCATTATCCAAGAGTCAGTGGTCATCATTGGCCTGATAGGGCTCTCTCTCTCTTTATTTTCTCTTTCAATGTTCAGTGAGTCCTCCACTAATCACTGATGATATTCCTAGAAGCTCTGATACACAAACATCACCAAGAGCACAGATATTGCTAGTGTGTGTGCAGAATGCTTCCCAAGATCTTTCATGGACTCTCTTCAGTTTTTATTAAATGCACTACTTAGACCCCAAATTTCATTGAGTTCAACAGGCCATTGTGAGAACACAGCCCAGTTAAGCAAGAGAAAACACAACCTACGTAAAACACCATTAAAACTATGCTTGTCACTCACACTGATTCTCTTGCTCCTGGGGGAGTTGTGGGACGGAGCGCAATGCCAGGAAGACTTCCGGAAAGAGCTCGCAAGATCCATTGGAAGAGCATTGAGAAGAACAGATTATTTTTTTTAAGACTAAGGAAATGAAAGCTGAGACACTTTCTATGAATGCTAGATTTTTTTCACATTTGTTATACAATCATTAATTTAGTAGCATATGTTCTTATCTTTAAGGCAAACAAATTCACAATTACCTAATGCTCAGGTAACAAACATGGACTATAACTAAAGATGTAGGTGTAAGGCTTTCATTTTTCTCCTAGTATTCTTAATTCAACATATATATTTGTATTTATACAAGATTTCTTTACTTGACTGAATAATGGTTAATGTAATTGAGATCTAGTGATATAATCTGACATATGGTTCAAGATCAAGATCTTTTTTGGGGGGGAGGTGGTTTTGGTTTTGGTTTTTTTGAGGTAGGGATTCACTCAAGCCCAGGCTGACCTGGACTTCACTATGTAGTCTCAGGGTGACCTCAGACTCACAGTAATCCTCCTACCTTTGCCTCCCAAGTGCTGGGATTAAAGGCATGCACCACCACACCCAGCTAAGATCAAGATCTTTTGATATTCTTAAATATGTGCAGAGCACACTTTGCATCAATAGCGATAGACTCATTAATTTGTGATTGATGTGAGTGTCTGGCCATGTTTCATTCATCATGAAAGCTCACTTGAACTTGGTCATCATTATTGGTCAGTACTTTCCTTCTTTTTCACTTGTTTTTATTATCTTGTAAGTTATTAAAGTAAAGCAACAAAATAACATGATTTACTAAAACCAAATCTAACAAATCTAAACTCAGCCTGTAGTCTTTTCCATATTAGAGTACATATCTTTCGATAACTAATCTTTGAGTGACAATGATCAATAAAGCAACACAAGGATCATCCTCAGATTTATCATTGAGCTGTGGTTAATCTATAGTTAACTTCTGATTAATTTAAATTTCTTAACAAAGTATATTACTGTGTGAATCTGCCATATTTTCCTCATCCATCTATCAAGTGATGGAATACTTGTGTCCCCTCCTATTTTGACATTTGGGAATAGAACAGCAGTGGGCTTGGGTGTGTAGGTATCTCTGTTCCATAGGGGTTTTTTCCCTTCATTTCAGTACACACAAAAGAATTTTTTGTATCCTCAAATAGTTCCATTTACACTTCTTATACAACCTCCACTCCACACCATTTGTTATTATGGCTTACCATTTGACATTCACATTGATAGTGTAAATGGGCAACCATTTCTCAACACCTCTCTGAAGCATTTCTACATTTAGACTTTGTGCTAACAGCTTTTATTTGAATTAGGAGAAATACCACCATGGTTATGCTTGACACTGACTCGGTGAACAGTTATGTTTCGTATCTCTATAAACTCCTTGACAGTTTGTGTATTCTTAGGAATATATATTTGGGTCAATGGACCATTTATGTAATTGCACTCTGACTTTTCTGATATTAGTTTTGAGTTCATTATACATTCTAGGAATCAACCACATGTCAGGTAGAAAGAAGAATGATGTGACATCATTTGCAGCAACATGGTAGGAAACATTGAAAATCATGTTAAGGGAAATAAGCAAAGCCAGGAGAGCGAAGTATGGCCTCACTACTATGAGCAATAGGAAAGAGTTGCTCTGCTAGAAGTTGGGAATGGAACAGTGGTTACTAGAGGCTGGGGACTAGAGTTTGGGGGGAGGTCACTCCACTGGAAGCGTTACAGTGACATGATGTTAAGAAGCTCTGCTGTGGTATCCACAATGGGGTTACCACAGCAACAATTTTCTACCATACACCTTAAAGGAAGAGCAGTTTTCAATAATGATATAATAATGATACAGATAAAATAGAAGAAACAGGTATTTTTAATCTAAATGAAAAGTGATATGACTATATATATCAAATCATGATGCTACATTGGAATAAATATTTATGCCTTTATGTGACAGGTAAAATGTGAGAAGCCAAAGACATCATCAAGTTGCTGAGTTTACTATTGCCTTTTCCACTCTACTCTTAAGACCATAAGTAAATGGATTTCATTCGTTTCTATGTAAACAATATTACATCTTTGGTAATGCAATTACTCACAGTTCTGTCTGTGTCAACGCACTGTGTCCATCAGGAACGTCTCCACTCAGTGGCGTCTTTCTGAAGATTACAAAGCAGAGAAGAGCAACCTTGCTGGGACAGAGGCTCTCCACTGGCTCATATTTCAACAGCACTTAGCCCAAATTCTGTTAAACTATTTGTACATTTGCTTATTGATTCATTCATGACACAACTATTATAATAGAATCAAAAAGCATGAATATAAAACCCAACCTTTTTTTGGATAGACCTCAGAGTTCCACGCACGATTTCCACATCTCCCCTCTCAGATGCGCCTCGTGGCATTGTGGTCATCATCGATCCAGAATTGGTATGGGTTTGCCCTTCCATCTCCATCTTTAAGGCTCAATGACTATTTTACTAGTAATAATTGAAAACCCTACTATTCACAAAAGTCCCAAATATAGTCTTGATATCATCCCTCACAAACCAGCTTGAAGCAATGAGTCTCCTTCAGTGACCAGTCTGAGCTCTTAACACATCCGTAATTAAATATACAATTCACATGAATTCTAATATAACAATGGTAACAACTGATCTGATATGATTTTACTTCACATATGTGTTTTTAATTCTTGGTTTTTTGAGGTAGGATCTCGCTCTAGCCCAGGATAACCTGAAATTCTATGTAGGCTCAGGGTGGCCTTGAACTCATAGCTATTCTCCTACCTCTGCCTCTGGAATGCTGGGATTAAAGGTGTGCGCTACTTCACATTGTTTAATGATGTAATTAACGTTCATTAACAAAGCACTTAAACTATGATAAGAACATTGAATAGTTCTCACATTAATCCAAAGCCTTGTCAGACAAAACTGGTAATGTGTGGAACATAGAAGGTACATTTCTCCTTTGTCTGTATTTCTAACTTTGAAGAAATGAGTTGACTCTGCCCCACACTAAGAAGATTGACTGCAACATGTAATTTCCAAATCATCTGAACCAATGAGGTAAGAGTAAGGGTTCTGTTTATATCAAAAATCTCACTGTTTTTATAATATAACCATAGTGTTCTTTCAGCATATCTTTTTGTATTTCAACAACACATCATTAATTGAGAGACTGATGCTTATATTAATTGAAGTCTAATGAGGGAATCAAAACATTTCATCACAGGGGCCAGGGTTGAGATCCTTTAATAGTCAGAAATATGCCCAGAGGATGCTCAGTCAAGAAAAAGGACTGTTCACTCCCCCACCTGTGGGTACAAGGGGAACACTCTCTCCATGTCTTTCAAATCTGTTGCTACCTTTAATATTTTGATAGTAGCTTCTCTATTGGAATGATGTGGTATCTTACTGTGGTACATTAACATGTTCTGGTTAGTAGTGATGTCGGCCATTTTATAGACTTTGTGGAATTTAGTGTATCTTATTGTTTTTTTAACAAATGCATATTTAGGTCTACAGCCCCACTTTTGAATTTCAGTTTCTGTTGCTATTGAGTACATTTTATATTCTAGGTATAAAGGATGTTAGATACTTTTCACAAATAGAAGAAAATTATGTACTATGTGTAACAACATGGGTGGCATTGCAACTTTGTGTTAACTGGAAAGGCAAGCACTGCATGGTCTCACTCATATTGGGAAGATGAAAAGGGCTGACCGATGGGGAGTATGGGAAGTTGAGACTGGAGACAAGGATCCCAGAAGCTGGGGACTGGGGTGGGGGGAAGGGGATGGAGGAGCATCACACCATGAGTAGTGTTGAGGGAGGCAACATGAAGAAGCTCTAGTGTGCTCAAGGAACTTTAGGTCACAACTTTAAAATATACATCTTACAGGAAATGAAGACATTGAATGTTTGGGTTATGTGAGAGCTTAAATGTGAAATGTGTCCCATAGCTTAAGGTGTTTGTGATAAGTCTTATAGCTAAACCCCATCTCCTGGGACCTTTGGGAGTGAAGGCTTGCTGGAGGAGGCGTGTCAGAGATGTGGACCTCAGGGTTCTTTAATCAGGCTCCTGCCAGCGGCAGTTAGCTTTCCCTTGCTGCTTCCTTTCTGCGGTTATGTGACGATGTGACATATCCTGCCCCTGCCATGCTTTCTCTGCCATGATAAAACTTCAGCTCAAAATTATAATCCAAAATGACCCCTTTCTTTTCATAAGCTGCTTCTGGTCAAGTGAATTGTCCCAGTAATGAGAAGGCTATTGTTTCAGATTATAAGAAACTTTTAAAACTAAGGAGGTACTTATATTTCAACTGATTGTATAATCATGTAAAAATTATATATCAAAACACTTAATCCCATGCTCTAATAAATGCTTTTTATGTCTGTAGATATCAGGAAAAATAAAAATAAGCAAAGACATTCTCAAGTTTGCTCGTTTTCAGTTGTCTGGGTTTTTTTTTTTTTTTTTTTTTTTTTTTTTTTGGTTTTTCGAGGTAGGGTCTCACTCTAGCTCAGGCTGACCTGGAATCACTATGTGGCCTCAGGGTGTCCTTGAACTCATGTTGACCCTCCTACCTCTGCCTCGGCATCAGTTGTCCTTTTTAAATCTCCTGTTAACACTATAACTAAGTTGACTGTATTTTACTCTCTGAACTTTCAAAGTTAAATAATATATATTTAAAAAGCTATGGATATTTTAAATCAATCACCCAAGGAAGATGACATTGGCTTTTGCAGTGCTCTGCACATCAACACAGTGGCATCCTGGGGAGTGTCCATCGGAGGAGGGAGGCTCTCAGTTCTGTGCCACCATTCTGAGAATACAAAGCAGAAGAGATAGCTTACATGTAGCTTCCCCACTAAGTCAAATTTTTTACAATGCTTAGTCCATTGTATTCATATTTATTTGTATATATGCTTCTTGACTCACTCATAAACTAATCATATTAATAGAATCAACAAGCATAAATACAAAACCAGCCTTCTTTTCAATGGACCTCAGAGTTCCACGCACGATTTCAACATCTCCCCTCTCAGATGCGCCTCGTGGCATTGTGGTCATCATCGATCCAGAATTGGTCTGGGTTTGCCCTTCCATCTCTGCCTAGCCTGATGACTAATGACTATTTCAGTAACAATACTTGAAAACTCCACAAAACCCCTAAACTCATCTAGGATATTATTGTTCACATAGGTAACAACCAAGCTCATATCAATGTAGCCCCTTCAGTGGTGAGCCTCTGCTTTTCATACATGCATAACCCCATGTGCAATTCACATTAATGACATGTATGCCACTGGTTACATTTAATTTGATTTTATTTGTCACTTTTTAATAATGTAGTATGCATGCTTCAACCAATAGCTAAGCTATAACAGTGAGTACTCCTCGCAGTAGTCCCAAAGTCTACCGCAGAGATGCAACAGGTAGTCTGAGACAATGTTCTCCATGCCTATGGCTGATCCTATCCAGATACATGGGCTGAGGCTCCCATTCAGGCAGATGTCATCACTGGTCCATGAAGAACCAACGATCACCTCATTGTTGTGGGCACTTTTGCTGAATCACCCATTAATCCACCCACTAATGAGATTCCTAGAAGTGCCCAGTACCCAAACACCAGCATGCGCCCAGCTATCTGAGGTATGGATTCAGAATGCTCTTCGAGATCTTTTGTAGAATATGCTCAGCTTTCCATTGAATGAGAGACTAAGTTAAAAGAATCACTTTAGGGGCTGGAGAGATGGCTTAGCAGTTAAGCACTCATCTGTGAAGTCTAAGGACCCCAGTTCAAGGCTCAATTCCCCATTACCCATGTAAGCCAGATACACAAGGGGGCTCATGCATCTGGAGTTTGTTTGCAGTGGCTAGAGGCCCTGATGTACCCATTTTCTCTCTCTCTCTCTCTCTCTCTCTCTCTCTCTCTCTCTCTCTCTCTTTCTGCCTCCTTCTGTCTCTGTCTGTCACTCTCAAATAAATAAACAACAACAAAAAAGAATCACTTTAATCCCAAATTAATGGTCAGTGCACTGGCCTTATGTGATAACACTACCCGATTTAAGAACAGAGTAAATTATCTATTCAAGCCATTATAAGAACCAGGATTCTCACTCACATTGATTTGTAGGCTCCTGTGGGAGACACATGATCAAGCCCCTGACCATGAAGAATTCTGGCATTCGTCCACTGGAAGAGTACACAGCAAAAAATAGGATAAAATTGGAAAAGATGAAAAGCTTGGACATTGTTTCCACTGAACTTTGATTTTTGCTTTTGTTTCATAGTGATCTATATAATCATTAGCTTATCAACGTATGTTCTTGCCTTTTAGCTAAACAAATTCACAGTTTTATAATATATTAATAGCATTATTTGACTCAACACACATTTATATTTGAACAATATATCATTAATTGATAGAATGATGCTCTCCTTAATTAAATTTTAATGATAGAAACAAAATCTCAGGCACAGGGGCAAGGGTCAAGATCTTCTGATATTCCTAAATATGTCTACACGATGCATTTCATCAAAAAAAAAAAAAAAGTTCTAACTTATACCCCCACCAGCGGGTACTGGGAGAATCCTTATCCGCAGCTTTGGCATACGTTATGATCTTTATGTGCATCACAGCCTTTCTTGTTGGGAGTGGTAACCTCCCACTATGATGAGGAGTGACATTTCCCAGGTGATTAATGGCAATGAGCGTTCATTTTATAGACTTTTTGGTCAGTTTTATGTCTTTTCTTGAGAAATGTATATTTATGTTTATCATTCTTGCTTTCACTGCAATTTCTTTTGCTAGTGAGTTTTGAGTTCAGTGTATAATCTAAAAGATTCCATCTATCAGCTACTTCTCATGATAAAAGAGAATGACATGTTATCATTTGAATCTACATGCATGACACTGAAAAACAGAGCACTCCAGGCACAGCAGAAGTACAGTGTGGCCTCACTCCTGAAGACAGGAAAAGCTTGATTTATTAGAAGTGCAGGGAGGAGCCGGGCACGGTGGCGCACGCCTTTAATCCCAGCACTCGGGAGGCAGAGGTAGGAGGATCACCATGAGTTTGAGGCCACCCTGAGACGACATAGTGAATTCCAGGTCAGCCTGGACCAGAGTGAAACCCTACCTCAAAAAAAAAAAAAAAAAAAAAGCCGGGCGTGGTGGCGCACGCCTTTAATCCCAGCACTAGGGAGGCAGAGGTAGGAGGATCACTGAGAGTTCAAGGCCACCCTGAGAGTACATAGTTAATTCCAGGTCAGCCTGGACCAGAGTGAAACCCTACCTCAAAAAAAAAAAAAAAAAAAGTGCAGGGAGGAAGCACGGTTTTCAGAGGCTGAGACTAGAGTGGGAGGAGAAGGGTGGTAAAGGTGACCAGTGAGGTGACATTAAGAAACTCTGGTGTGCTATGCACATTGGAGTGACTCTAAATTATAATATTTGTACCATTCATCTTAAAGGTGGAGAAAATAAGATACAGCAGTTTTGGCTAATGAAGAAATTCTACAAATTGAGGGGATAGATTCCACATGACTTGAAAATATATAACTGCATATATCAACATACTTTGTGATACTATGTGGTGATAAATACTTTTATCCCTTTATGATTCAGGAAAAAATTTAAAAACATAAAAACTTCTTCAGGGGCTAGAAGGATGGCTTAGCAGTTAAGGTGCTTGCCTGCAAAGCCAAAGGACCCAGGTTCAATTCTCCATGACCCACATAAACCAGATGCCCAAGGTGGCACATGTTTCTGGAGTTCATTTGCAGTGGCTGGAGGCCCTGAAACACTCATTCTCTCTCTCTCTCTATCTGCTCCCCCATAAGTCAAATAAATAAATAAAAACTTCTTCAGTTTGCTCCATTTTCTGTTGCTATTTCCAACCTAATTTCAAGAAACTGTTTTTATTTTATTTTCTGCTTTTACAAAAATATGCAATATACATTTAGCAATGTCATGACTATTTGTACTCAACTAGGCAATATAATGTTGGCTGTCACTCACGGTGCTCTTTGTGTCAACACAATGGCATGATGGGAAGAGTCCATCTGGAGATTCTCACTCAGTTCAGTGTAGCCATTCTGAAGAGTTCAAAGCAGAGAAGAGAATGATAGTTTGGATGGAGTCTCTCCTCTGCTTCATATTATCTACTATGCTACCACATCTTCTATTTTAGTTTGTTTCCATATTTTCTTACTGCTTAATTCATGATCCAATCGTATTAATAGAATAAAAATTTGGGATGGACCTCAGAGTTCCACGCACAATTTCAACATCTCCCCTCTCAGATGCCCCTCATGGCATTGTGGTCATCATCGATCCAGAACTGGTCAGGGTTTGCCCTTCCATCTCTACCTTGATTGATGTTTAACTCACTAACAACAATTGAAAACCCTATGATTTAAAATAAAAATCTCAAAATGTCTAGGTATTACTCCTCACATATATAACAAATAAGGCTTTATCAATGAAACTCCTTCAGTGATCAGCCTCTACTTTTCACACATGCAAATTTCTTATACTTCACACCTTGAATGTTGCAGTGAATATCTTTAATAAAGCTTTTAACCCACGACAGGAACATTGACTGTACTCACACTGGTTGTAAGGCTTCAGACAGACACGCCACTGGTAGGCTGATGAGCATGAAGGATGCATAAGTCTCCTCACTGCGCCCATTCTGAGGATGGATTGGAGCAGCGAATGAACAATGACACTGCACTCCCTGGATGTTGCTTATCCACTTATCTCATATGTGGAACCTTACAGTTTCAGACACAGCCATTCATCACCTGAGACTCACGCACTGGCAGCTGCCATCAATGGTCCATCACTCATTCATATCTACAGTGTACTGACTATCCAGTTAATGCCCCTACTCATGCTTTTAGAACCCACTGATGTACAAGTGCCCAACAAGGGCCCGGCTGTCTGGGGTGGGTTTCTAGAAGAATGTCATAGTAATATATATGCATATATGTTTCATGAATCATCTCAGTTTTGCATCGATGCTTTAGTGAACAATAGTCTATCAATCCCAAATGACACTGGTTACAGTTTGGCTTTATGTGACTATGTTTCACATATAGAAAGATAAAAATAGAATGATTACATTAAAAAGACCAACCAAACTAAGTCAGTGTTTATGATTGAGCTATGGGTAATTTTGATTCACTAACATTTTTAGTGATCCTGTGAATACCTTTCTCCAGGATGCAGGTTGAGAAGGGGACTTTTGTCTCTTGCTCTGGTGGCTTCTGTGGTAACAAGATGGCATCACAGTGCATTCCCTGGGCTGGTTTTCTGTAGCCATTCTGAAGACCACAAAGCAGAGAAAGGGAAAAAAATGGCGAGGCATCCTCTCTGTTAATCCATATTTTCTACCATTGATCAGCATAGTTTGGGGGGGCGGATTTTATTTATTTATAGCAGTTATTTCTTTTTCTGTTCATGTAATAAGCATTAACTTGCAATTGATCAAGAGAAATGGTTCTATATCATACTTTAATATGAAATACACTTGATCAATTTATAATCTATTCCTTTTGGGGGTAGGGTTGAGGCAGGGTGTCACTCAGGCCCAGGCTGACCTGGAATTAACTATGTAGTCTCAGCGTGGCCTCGAACTCACAGCAATCCTCCTACCTCTGCCTCCCAACTGCTAGGATTAAAGGTGTGCGCCACCAAGCCCAGTAATCTATTCCTTTTCTATTAACACTTATTTCACATAAACATGTTTCAGTCATAAGCAATGGGTCACCCTCTTTGGCTCTTTTAGTAAAAAAATACTTTATTTTTATTTATTTATTTATTCATTTGACAGAGAAAGAGGGAAAGCAAGAGAGAAAGAATGGGTACACCAGGGTCTCCAGCCACTGCAAACAACTCCAGATGCATGCGCCCCCTTGTGCTTCTGGCTAATGTGGGTCCTGGGGCTTTGCAGGCAAGCACCTTAACCACTAAGCCATCTCTCCAGCCCATGGGTATTTCTTTTTGAAGCAAGCTCATGGACAAAAGTCAGGATAGAGATGGATTTTGTTTCTCACCTGTCTGTGATGAATGGAAAACACATTATTGTAAAAACATCAAGATAAATATATGTAAAATCAAAAGAGCCAAAGAGGGGCTAGAGGGATGGTGTAGTGGTTAGTGCGCTTGCCTGCAAAGCCAAGGGACCCAGGTTCGTCTCCCCAGACCCATGTAAGCCAGATGCACAAGGGGGTACATGTATCTGGAGTTTGTTTGCAGTGGCTGCAGGCCCTGGTGCACCCATTCTCTCTCTCTCTCTACCTATTTCAGTATCTCTCTCAAATAAATGAATAAAATATTTAAAAATGCCAATGAATCTAATAAAACAACCTTGAATATCATTAAGCTCACTCTACACAATCACTTATACAGAGCCCAAATTCCTTCTGTAAACTAAGCTCAGTATTGCACAATGAATTACAATGATGTAATTCTATTTATAAAAAATATTTATGTTATTTTATTTTTAAAAAAGAGAAAGAGAAAGAATGAGGATGGGCATGCCGGGGCCATTGCAAATGAACTCTAGACATATACATCACTTTGTGTATCTGGTTTATGTGGAAACTGGGAAATTGAACTCAGGACATAAGGCTTTGTAAGCAAGTGCCTTTAACTGCTCAGCCATTTCCCCAGCCCACAACAGTGTAATTCTTTTTTTAATTTTTTTGGGGGGAGGGGGATTTTCGAAGTAGGGTCTCACTCTGGTCCAGGCTGACCTGGAATTAGCTATGTAGTCTCAGGGTGGCCTTGAACTCATGGCAATCCTCCTACCTCTGCCTCGCGAGTGCTGGGACTAAAGGCGTGCGCCACCACGCCCAGCAACAGTGTAATTCTTAATCAGAATCTAACACCAACATTGGCACATCTCATCTTTTCCAATTAAATTTAATACTTTCGATAATGAAATACCTTTTTGAGCCAAAATAACAACAGTGATTATTAGTCACCTGGGTTTCATGTTCCTGACACGTGCAGGTAACCATGGAGCTCAAGACCATGGAAGGAGGCAGTGACCAGCTCAAATCCTGACTGTGGGAGACAAAGCAAAGCAGATCATTAAGCAGAGAGACTGTCCTCGATTTCTGATTATCATTTAGTAAGTCATTATTTGTAGACTATTTATTTCTACTTCACCCAGGTGTCTAATGTTACCTATTAATTATGCTGTCTACCTCATCCTAACCCAAAGAGCTTACAGCAGTATTTTTATTCCATTTAGTTAACAACATTTTCAATGGAGTAATATAATATTATGCTTTGCCTCACTATTGATCTAATAACTGGATAATTCTCTTCATATGCACACATGGTTCCACTGATCCCATTATGATAGTTTAAAAATAAATGAAGGGCTGGAGAAATGGCTTAGCGGTTAAGGCGTTTGCCTGCAAAGCCAAAGGATCCTGGTTCGATTCTCCAGGACCCACGTAAGCTAGATGCACAAGGGGGTGCATGCATCTGGAGTTCGTTTGCAGTGGCTGGAGGCCCTGGTGTGCCCATTCTCTCTCTGTCTGCCTCTCTTCTATCTCTCTCTCTGCTTGCAAATTAAATAATAATAATAAACTAAAATAACTAAATAAAAAGAATCATGAACCCATTATTAAATCCCAGCACTCAGGAGGCAGAGGTAGGAAGATCGCCATGAGTCCAAGGCCACCGTGAGACTACATAGTGAATTCCAGGTCAGCCTGAGCCAGAGTGAGACCCTACCTTGAAAAGCAAAACCAAAAATGAATGAAACATAAAACAAAAGCATTCCATCTTACTGATAGAATACTCAAAGAACACAAGAGATTGAGGGGGCTGGGTCCCAGAGTCATAGACATGTATTCACCATGGAACACTCATACGTCATAGGTGGTCATCATCATTCCAGCATCTTCTCTACTTTGCCTATTGATTAACTCATTAATCATAAGCCCTATGACTCACAATGCCCCAAAAGAACCTTGTTACACCCAGTCTGCCCATGGAATTTTTCTAAGCCTGATGTATCCATCGTGTTAGTGGACGTCAGTCTTCATGACTGCTCTATGAAAGGACGCTTTCATGGTTATCCCTGTTATTCACCTGGGCACCATCAATCCCATGATCCACTCTGTAAATATTACAGGAGATCATTTCAAACAAACCTCCCCAACCAAGATAAGAAGGCATCGGAACTCACATTGGTCTTATCTTCCGCCCCAGTAAGGTGCAAACAGAGATCTGAGCTAAGGAGGACCCTCCAGTCACAAAGTACATCCACTCTGGGGGTACAAAGCACAGAAGACATAAAAGCCTTACTTTTCCAGTTGTCATTTAGCAGCATTTGGGGTACATTCATCTCAGTTTCTTTTAATAAAATGACTTATTTTTGACTTGCAACTGACCCAGAATATCATCTCTAAAGATGTGATCTACACTATCATTAGCCAATGAGAAGGCATGCATGGTACATGTATTTCCTATTGGGCTTCACTCAGTACATAACAAAACAGTGTTTGCCTTCCCTTATACATCTGAACTGGACAATGCTTCACCGATTTTATCTGCTTATTCATTTTCTTACTGCTCTGATAGTGAAAATAGAATACAAAATATGTGACCACAGAGAGAATCTGTAGTAGAGAAATCTGTGTAGAGGAGCATATTGGAACAGAAATGAAGCAGATTTCTTCCATCTGGACCTCAGAGTTTCAGACATGCATCCATCACGGACAGCTCATATGCCACCGGTAGTCATCATCGGTCCAGGGCTGGTCCTCCTTTTTCCGGTCCTTTCTATATTTTCTGTTCTTTAACTCGGTGCTTGCTAACAGTAACTTCAAACCCTATGATTCACAAAAATACTAAGAACAGCTTTGATACACCTGCTCTGTATCTAGAATCATCAATTCTTCATAGATTTACTAACCTAATTCTTTTCCACTAAAACTACAATTGATCTTCCTTGGCTCTGTTTCACACTGGGCATCATAGAGCGAATATCTTAAATAAGCAACTCAAACCACATCAAAAGCCTTGACAACACTTACACTGAACTTCATGTAGCTTGTGTCAAGAGTGAGTGGTTACACACCATCTGTGCACACAGTCTGGGACTGCAAAACAGAGCACAAAAGACAAAATTAAGATGACCATGTTCTTTCATTCCTCCCTTTCACATTTGTTTATTAATTTTTCATGGCATATATTTTCTCCTAACCAAAAAAGGACAAATTCAAACATTTAAAATCAAACAAAAAATTCAATAAAACATTTTTTGCTAAAATCAAACAAAAAGAGGTCTGGATTGCCGTGAGTTCATAAACCTGAGACTTGTTAATTCCAGGTTTGAGACCCTAAAAAACAAAACAAAACAAAACAAAAAAAAAAAACATGGCTGCCTTACTGACAGTAGCCATGACTACAACTTATCTCTGTCTATCTTACTTAGGAAAGAGAGAGCTCTTACAGTTCAATTATTCATTATAGACTTGAGTATTTACAAATTATATTAATTATACTAGTAGTATTTCTTGCCTCAATTCACCTTTTTATGAGTTCGAAATCCTCTTAATGTTTCTTTATGTAATAAGTATAAATTGTGGCATTGACTTTTTTTAGAATAACAATCAAAATTTGTAAACCACAGAAATCCATACGGCATAGCCTTTATGTACTGCTGGTGTTTGTTTCTTTATGACGAGTCACAGAAAAGCTAACAGAGCAGGTCCCTGTCCACAACAAACCAGAGTGCCTGACCTGTGCTGCTCATCATTTGCGACAGTTGAGCCACCAGGAATTTTCGCTTCCTCTCTCTTCTCTACATTTATTTAATGATTTGCTAACTTTTCAGTTATCCAGCAATAATAATTACCCAAGTCACAAAATAAACAATTTCCTGCCATAACCATAAGAACTACCTATCCAGCAATTCTGCTCGGTATCCATATCTTTCAGTACTGAGTCTCAGTGTTATAACTATCTACTAAGGAGTTTGTATCTTCCATCAATCCCATAATGGTCCATGTGTGACTTATTTGATTGTATAATTGCATTGATTAAACAATATTATGTGTTCTTAGTAAAGCGCCCCTAAAAATACAAGTGCTTTATTATTCATTTTGGCCTCTATGTTCCTAGCGCCTAGAGCTCATAGCCATAGCAAAATGACTGTTAGCTCCAAGCATTCATTCTGGGGAGTTCAAGTAATGTAGCTAATAAAACACTGAGATGCTGTTCTCATTATTACAAGTCTTTCACATTTCATTTTCTTAGCCCTTAGGTATTTATTATCTCGTGGTATAATTTATTTATCTTTTATTAAGTGGATGTACACTTGAACTCATCCTGGACCCCTCTTCCACATCACTGCCAGGTCCACTTAGCCTTACCCACAAAGGCAGCACCATAGGTGTCCTTCATGAGCTCCCGGGGTCCCAAGTTATAAATAATAATTCTTGCCTCACCACATGTTTTCACGCTTGGATATGCTTCACTTTCTTCATCTTTATATGCTTCTATCCTCTGTTTATTTATTTTTTCATCTACTGACTTTTAATAACAAAATAAAACTCCATGAAGCACCAAAAAATGTGAAGATAGTCCTTTATTGTTTCCAAAATCAGTCTGCATGCTCATCCCCATGGAAACAAGCATGTAAGGCCCTGCTTGTAATGGACCTTCAGTAGGTCATGGGCACTTGGTTCATAAACACAGCTCAGAGTATGTTTGCTTCTTAGCCCTGGCCCACCATCTACAACATAGATCACCATTAGCTCTCAAACGCTGACCCATACTTACATTTCTCATGCCTTCTCCTAATGAAAATGTCTTACATCTTTGTCTCTTAAGGAACATTCAGGGCACATCTAGAATACAATTTTAAAGACCTACAGAATTAGTGACATAGAGAAGTTAGAGCTGTGACTCAGTTGGTAGAGTTCTTGTCAAGCATGCACAGAGTCTTGGTTTCAATCCCCAGAAACACACACAGTAGTAACTATATATATATATTCGTTTTTTTTTTAAAAATTGCTCCAATAATGAATTGAATTAATCATAAATGTTAGCACTATGTCACTCATACAGGCTTGATATTGTTGGATAGCATTCATGTATATAATCATTTGTACATTTTTAATATGTGTAGTGAGAAGAGAGTGGAACAATGGTCTTTAGAGGCTAGGAAGTAGGAGGTAGGTAAAGGAAGGTTGGATAATAGATCTAAAAGCCGGAAGTGTTGACACATATTGTAATCTCAGCACTCAGGAGGCAAAAGGTGTCTATCCTCATTTATAGTGCTGATATTTACTGACTCACTTATGGTAACAACATAGCAAACAAGTGGTTGTTTGTGGGGGTGGAGGGGGACTTTCAAGGTAGGTTCTGAGTCTAGCCCAGGCTGACCTAAAACTCACTGTGTAGTCTCTAGCTGGCCTCAAACTCACAGCGATCCTCCTACATCTGCCTCTCAAATGCTGGGGATTAAAGGAATGTACCACCAAACCTGGCTTCTCCAGATAAGTTTTTTGAGTGCCTCTGAGATCTGCCATTAGGTTAATTTCCAAGAAAGCAAATAAAGAAGGTTTACTATTGTGTAATAGACTATTAAAAGATGTGCAGATGTAATGATTAGACAGCCAAAGCAAGCCTGTCCTACACAGTAAGACGCTGAATTTAAAGTTAGAGGGGCTGGAGCGGTGTCTTCGTGGTTACGGTGCTTGCCTGCGAAGCCTAGGAAAAATAACTTCTAGTGTTCTGGAGCTCTACACGATGAATGTATTTTATCTTATTGTGTATTTTATAAAGAACTAGGAATGGGCAGCTTATAGGCTTCCAACACAAAGCAATGATAAACATGTAAAGAGATGGCAGCTAAGTGTCCTTGGTTGATCATTACAAACTATGAGAGTATATTGGATTATCACTGCACAGCAAAATCATGCGTGATTATTATCTATCAATTAAAAATGAAATATCTAAGCTTTAAGTCTAATCCATAGATGTCAGTAAATGTAGAAATGCACAAACAGGGAAGAAGTATAAAATAGAATAGCTCACAGCTATGGACATAGATGGAAAACCTCGATCTCTTTTTAAATCGGGTCCTGATGTCAAAAGACTCTTAATCTCTCATATTAAATAATAGACTAACTGTTAATCTCTGATATTAAATACATCCACCTAATCAGTGCATACCTGGCTTGCATTCTCTTACTTTTTTTTCCATTTGGATGTTTATGTAATGTTTACGTAACTTTTTCTAATTTGCTAAAGGACAAAACATAAATTCACAAGCATCTGCAATAAAGACACTGCGTATTTACACATCTGTTCATATGCTGGCTTTTGACGTGGGTCACAGGCTTTATCTATTTTTAATCAGGGACAACGGTGTCAGAGACACGAAAGGATGAGCCTTGTTCCAGTAAATAAGCTCATCGCACGGCTGTTCTTGAACACGTTTGTCTCTCCTCACCTGCACTACTGCTGTTCACTGACTCATTTGTGGTAGCATCAGCAATCAGCAAACCTAGCAAAAGCCCAAAACAAGTGTTTTGAGTGTCCCTAATAGGCTCATTTCAAAGACAGGCAATAAACGAGGTTTACTTTTATGTAGTGGACTATCAAAAGGTATGAAAATAAAGTGAATAGACAGTCTACTTCAGATGTGATTCCATTCATAATTTTGGCCAGGCCTTCCCAATTTTATTTAGATTCTAGATTCTGTTAGGGTGTCTTCCTCAGCCACTCGTCACCTTATTTCTGATACAGGGTCATTCACTGAACCTAGAACGCACTAATTCAGGTAGACCAGCCAGCCAGCAAGCTCCAGGGATGTTCTGTGCCACCTCCGCAGGGTGGGGCTGTAGGTATACACCACCACAACCCACGCTGTACAAGGGTAACGAGGTCCTTAGCCTTGTACAGCAAGAATTTTACCTCCAAGCCACCTCCTCAGGCCCAAACACTGAACATTCTTAAGTGCACCACCTCCACTAAGAAAACCAGATGCTTGATGGGCGTGGTGGTGCACGCCTTTAATCCCAGCACTTGGGAGGCAGAGGTAGGAGGATCACTGTGAGTTTGAGGACACCCTGAGACTACATAGTGAATTCCAGGTCAGCCTGGGCTAGAGGGAGACCCTACCTCGAAAAAGAGCTAATCATGGTGTCTCATCCAAATACACAATAATCCTGAGTCTCTACAAGCAGACATTGCTTGCAGACCCATGGTGTCTCTATTACTCAAATGGGTGTCCATGGTTCTACATAGAGGGGCAACTGTGGAGCTCTCATGTGAAAAACAGGTGAAAAACAGAATTTTCTTCATTCTAACAGAGACAACTACATAAGATTGTCTGTGTCTTGGACTTGAGTGCCAAACACAAGTTCATTACCTGTTACCACACATGTCACCAGTGACCATCATCAATTCATGTTTGATATTCACCACACATCTAAATAAATTATCTATTCACTGACTGTAACAAATATTTGATTCATAAAACCCAACACTACTCAATTAAAAAAAATAAAATCCAGCCGGGCGTGGTGGCACACAACTTTAATCCCAGCACTTGGGAGGCAGAGGTAAGAGGATTGCCATGAGCTCAAGGCCACCCTGAGACCACAAAGTGAATTCCAGGTCAGCCTGGGCTAGAGTGAAACCTTACCTCAAAAAAAAAAAAAATTAAAAATAACATAAAATAAAAGCCAAGAATAAGACACATAAATTCCTAACATTAGATCTTTGACTAATGGGCTCATCATTGCTCATTATTAAATATTCAGTATGACATCTCAAATTACACTAACTACCCAATAATAATTAACTTAATAAATTTTAACGAAGCAGAAGACATTTTGGAACAAGTGACTGACAACAAGGACAGGCTTTTGGCTATTACAGTGGCTGACCAAAAAGGCAACACAATCCAGATGATGTACCAGTTCAGCAGAGGTGGACACTGTCCAAAAAAGTAACATGGTTGAACCAGGCTTTTCATCATGTGTGTGTGTGTGTGTGTGTGTGTGTGTGTGTGTGTGTGCGCGCGCGCGCGCGTGCATGGTACTAGATACAACCAGAGCTTCATGAGGAGGTTACTCATGTAACCACTGAGTTACAGCCCTTGTCTCTGCCCATCTCAAATGACACTGTGTTCTTAATGTGCACGGGTAAGTGGTCTTCTCTCAGAACATTTCCATAATTGATTATGCTTTACCTGCTCATATTTGTATTTGCTTATTGATTTCTTTTATAATTTTTTGTTTGTTTGTTTTGGTTTTTCGAGGTAGGGTTTCACTCTAGTCCAGGCTGACCTGGAATTCACTCTGTCTTCTCAGGGTGGCCTTGAACTCACGGCGATCCTCCTACCTCTGCCTCCTGAGTGCTGGGATTAAAGGCGTGTGTCACCACGCCCGGCTTCTTTTATAATTTTAAGGTACCCCATTATACTCATGGGAGCAGAATCCATGAATGCCAAGGTCAGGAGCACCAACTCACTAAAAGAATCTAGTCAATAAAACCAGATTGACTTTTGCATTGGGAAACACAACTCTACACTGGACCACCAACGCTCTGCTTCTGCTCTGGGCCACTGAGGTTAAGGCACGGATCGCCCGCCATCTCTGAATTCGCAGTCATGGTGGACAACCGTCTTGACGGCTCAGAAACCATGCATAACGTTTTATCTGGCCATGTGCTTATTTTGGGTAGCAACTGCATTTTTACATTTTACATGAAATATGTAATATTCATATGCACAATAGTCTCTAAGAAAACATTCAAAAGGAAATGTTGAAATATTACTCACGTTTGTCCATGTGGCCCCAACAGCACAGGCAACCTTAGAGCTCAGGGCAAGGCAGGGTACCCCCGTCAGTGGACTTGAGCATGACCGTTCTGAGACACATAGAGCAGAGCAGAGCAGAGCAGAGCAGAGCAGAGACTGACACACTGTTCGGACCATTTAATCTGTCAGTCAACCATTTAGGCTTCAACCTTCTCTTAAGAAACAGCAAAACCCCTTCTAACTCAGAATACGAACTTTAGTTATTGCTTCTATAATCTGTATTAGGGGCAACATACTGGAATCACGCATTGGTTACATATGCTTCCAGTATATATTAATGGCCTCCATTCTCATCCAATTAATGTTAATCATAGTATGACCCTTTCATCATCAACATTTTTTTGTTTGTTTGTTTTTTTGTTTTTCGAGGTAGGGTCTCACTCTAGCTCAGGCTGACCTGGAATTCACTCTGTAATCTCAGGGTGGCCTCGAACTCATGGTGATCCTCCTACCTCTGCCTCCCGAGTGCTGGGATTAAAGGTGTGCGCCACCACACCCGGCTGATCATCATCAACATTTTTATTGATGCTCGTTTATTGAGTTTCCCATGGGTCATTGCAATATAATCAAAAAGACATCAAGAGCATACTGCTTCATGTCCTCCTCCATGGGCCTAGAGATGTTCCTAACACAGGCGAATGGACCTCAGACTTCCAGACCTGTAGTCACGATCCACGACTCATCTGTTACAGTTGTCATCATCGATCCGAGACTGAGCCTCTGTGTCTCCATTAATTTCTACATGTGTTTATTAATTCTTCTATCATGCCACTCACACCATCTAGGCAACTATGGGTCACACAGTTCAGAACAAGATCCTTCAGAATAACCTAAGAGCTCTCTACGGGATCTTGTGCCACGGCTTCTCTTCCTTATCAAGGTCAGTTCTGCAAAAGTTGGTGACGTGACAAAGTGTTCTGCGGCTATGCTGTTTTTCTTAATCGGTTGACCATAGCTGGCCTGACTGGATTTGGTGCAACGCTGCCACCGTTGCAGCAAACTCTATGAGAAAACCCCAAAGCCAAGACAAGAACATTAGCTGTGCTCACCTTGTTCCCTGAGGTCCTGACACATGGGCGACCGTGAGTCTGGTGACCAGGAAGAATGCGGAAACCAGCTGGGATGCATCTATCCTAAGGGTGCAAAGAAGAGATGAGGGGAGAGTGACATCCTGCTCATGTGCCCGTTCATTCCTCCTTGCATGTTATTACCCACTTAAATAGCAATTCAATCGTGATGACTTTTTTTTTCTTGAGAAACAACATTGAACATTTGGGCCTCAACAAGGACTTCGTGTTTCTTTCATGGCATGATTTTTGTATAGGACAATGCTTAGTCACTTTACTCGAACTTACTGATATATTTCTATAAGGGTTCTTTCATTGATGCAACGATAAAACTGGAATGAATAATCAGAAACTCCAAGACCAAAAACATCCCTGACTATTCCTAAGGTATACTGCCAGGAACAGAAGGGATGGACTAGCAGCCTTATGGTGTGGACCTCAGACTTCCAGACCTGTAGTCACGATCCAGGACTCATATGCAAAGAGTTCATCATCGATCCACCCATGGCCCTCAGCTTCCCTATGAATCCCTACCCTCGTTTGCTGGCTAGGCATTCAATTCACTAATGAAAATAGCATACTTAGGAATCACAAAAGTTAAGAACTAGGTTCTTAAGTATAATTTACAGCTATATGTGGGCATTTTTGCCATGCCAGTGATAACTGTTTTGTTCATCAATCTTCATTTGTAAATATTGACTAGTCACTACAGTGTATCGTGCCCATGCCATATTTCACACTGGGCCATTGTTGGGCTCCTTGGAGTCTAGGTAATGTCTTTATCAAGATGGGGGAAAACATAAAATGACCCAGAACCAAAACCGTACTTACATTGCAATCTATGCACCTAATACACAGGGCGAGTATGGACCTCATGGCCAATGAAGCTGGTTCTGATCAATCAGCTTGGGAGAATCCGCTTTGGGAAGATTTGTTCTGGGAGCATAAAACAGAACAGATGATAAAAAGGTTGAGAGATTGTGCAACCACGTTCTCATTACTCCTTTCGTCTCACTGCTCATCTAACTGTGTACTGAATGGTGTGATTTCCTTCTTGCAAAACAAACATTTTGGACATAGTGTGATATTAAGAAGAACTATGGTCTGTCCTTGTGCTGCAGACAGCATCCTTACCCTCTGTCCCATGAAGTACTGTCTGTGATGTTTATCATGAGTATTATTGCTAGGAAATAATTTTCTGATGGGATAACACCTTGTCCACTTTTATTTATATGTTTAACCTAAAGGGAAAATAGAATGAAAAAAAATATATACAAAAAGGGCCAAATAATGGGCTCGACTCTTGCTAACATCTGTCCCTAGGATCAGATCACAGGTTAAGTGTGTGGACCTCAGACTTCCAGACCTACAGTCACCGTCCATGACTCGTGCCACAAGCGGTCATCATCGATCCAGAACTGGCCCTCGCTTCTGCATTACTGTCTGCACTTACTTCCTGACTATTCACCCTTGCATTGACCGTATTGAGAGAACTAAGAATCGTAAACACATAAGAATTAGATCCTCAGAACCATTTATGTGATCTGTGCCTACACTGAGCTTATGTCTTTCCTTACTGTGAATCTATTTATCAACACCCTATTTCATTGTCACATTATCATTTTTATTTATTTACTTATTTATTTAGCCATAGTTGGCCTTCTTGGACTATAGAGATATTTTTTTAGGGCTGGAGAGATGGCTTAATGGCTAAGGTGTAAAATCTGTAAAGCCAAAGGACCCAGGCTCAATTCCTCAGGACCCACATAAGCCAGATGCTTAAGGTGGTACAAGTGTCTGGACTTTGTTTACAGTGGCTAAAGACCCTGTTGTGCCCATTCTCTCTCTCTCTCTATCTCTGTCACTCACTTTATCTACCCTTCTCAAATAAATTAATTAAAGTTTTAAAAAAAATAAATAAAAAATAAATATATATTTAAAACCACCCCTAAACAAGTTAAAATTTTGACTATACTTACATTGACTTGTGGGCCTTGGAACCGGAGAAGAATGAGACATTCCATGCTAGGTGAAAAGCAGAACAATATAGATAGATAGATAGATAGATAGATAGATAAAGAAAGAAAGAAAGAAAGAAAGAAAGAAAGAAAGAAAGAAAGAAAGCGATTCTGTCCAACTTGTTTACATTTCTCCTTTAATTATATTAAGCATGACTCTGAGGCCTACATGGACTTATAGTCATTATTTTTACTGTGTATGTCACCTTGAATAGAGGTTGTTACAACTTGACTTTTAAAATTTGATTCCAGTGCATTTTGCACATATTCATAGTATTTCTGTCATATATTTGCTTTCATACTTAGTAACTGAGTTCTTTATGTATCTTTACTAGCTTATAATTTTATACAATAATTCTTTCAGTAATCCAAGGTACAAAAACAGAACAAAAATTAACTAACACCAACATCAAGGACACTCTTGAGTGACATCTAACCCTCTCGCCCTCGGAACGAAGACAGGTACTAAACCAGACACTTCACTGTATGGACCTCAGACTTCCAGACCAGTAGTCATGGACTGACTCATACGCCATCCAGGCTCATCATCGATCCAACCCTGGCCATTCTCATCTACATGCATAGCTACCTGTGTTCACTGACATTTTTAGTGCCTCACAACAACAAGTGAATAACTAGGGGTCAGAAAACACTTGCAATCAAGAGCCTTAAGTACATTTGAGATCTATGGAAAGGACCTGTACCAAATTGGATGGATCTTCTTGTCAACCTTCATCTTTTAATGTTTATTAATAAATATGTATTAATAAAGCGTTTCAAGGTCTATGGTCATTGAGCCACGGTTGACATTCTTGACCAATCTACAATGTTTTCAGCAGTGAAGGGAACCATTCAAACCAACATAAGGACTTTAAAAATACTCACAATGGTTCCTATGTTCCTAAGATACAAGGACAACCAGGGACTGCGTGACAAGAGAAGAATTCCGAGATCAGCTCAGGAGCAGCCGTTCTAAGAGTACAAAGCACAGATGATGATAAAAAATTATAGACGATTCGATTATTCATGTGGTACTCTCATTTTATTACACCTCAAATTGTATATTGAACTGATATTTTCTTCAGAATACAAACACGGTTCGGAACCAAGCAAAAATTTTGGCCTCTATTTTTAATGCATATAGCATTCTATGGTAGCATCCATGCCACAGATGTACATTAGATGTTTGAGTGTGGACCTCAGACTTCCAGACCAGTAGTCATGATCCTCGACTCATACGCCATCAGTGGTCATCATTGATCCAACACTGCAGTGCTTGTCTCCATCAATGCCTGAATTGATTCTACTAATTAGTAATGTTTAAATAACCTCAAATCATAATCACCTAAGAATAAGATCTTACATTTATCTACCAGATCTTTATGCCACATGGACTTTCTTTATTGTTAGTTTAAAATTTCACACATAGACAGTTCAACCGTGTATTGTGTCATTGTGGACCTCCTTATCAGGACAAGAACATTAATTATACTCACATCAGTGCCCAAGCTGGCAAGACTCAAGGGGACCCGTGGAACTCAAGACCAGGGAAGAGTATGGAAGTCATCTTGGGAGCATTCACCTTAGACGACAAAGCAGAACAGATCATAAAACGATTGACATTCAGCCCAAATGTTTTTATATTTCTTCTTTGTAAGGTACTATGTAAGTCAAATTGTGATGACATTTTTTTCTTTTAAAAAATTCACCTCAGGGGCTAGAGAGATGGCTTAGCAATTAAGGCATTTCCCTGCAAAGCCAAAGAACCCCAGTTCAATTCCCCAGGACCCATGTAAGCCAGATGCACAGGGGGCGCATGCATCTGGAGTTCGTTTGCAGTGGCTTGAGGCCCTGGCATGCCCATTCTCTCCCTCTGTCCTCTCTCTGTCTGACTCTTTGTCTCTCTCAAGTAAATAAATAAATAAATAATATATATATTTTTTTAATCACCTCACAGAGACGTAGTAATAGTTAAGGTGCCTGCCTATGAAGCTTAAGGACCCAGGTTCAATTCCCTAGTACCCACATAAGCCAGATGCTCTAGGTGGTACACACATCTGGAGTTTATTTAGAGTGGCTAGAGGCTCTGGTGCACCTATTCTCTCTCTCTCTCTCTTTAAAATAAAAAAAAATATGTAAAAGGCAATACTTTAAAAAAAAAAAAACACAGTATAGTGGCTGATGCTACCTACACAAGACCTGCATAATAGGAGGAAGAAATGATGACATCAAAATAGAAGAGAGGGCTGGAGAGATGCCTTAGCGATTAAGGCGCTTGCCTGTGAAGCCTAAGGACGCAGGTTCAATTCCCCGGTACCCAAGTAAGCCACGTGCACAAAGTGGCACATGTGTCTGGAGTTCATTTGCTAGAGGCCCTGGTGCACACATTCTCTCTCTTTCACACACATAAAAACAAACAAATAAACAAATAAATAACTGAATCAAACACTGTAACAAAAAAAAATAGAAAAGAGATTAGCTGGAAAGAAGGTGGGACTCAGTGGAAGTGGGATTGGAGAGGCAAACAAGAAAGGGAGGGAGGGGAGAGCAGACTATGATCATGGGATACTGTCTATGCTTATGGAAGCTGGCATTTCAAACGTTTCAAAGAAAAAGAAATCAGACAACATGGAATAATCAGTTCCTGGCTGTAACAAGAATTTAAGAAACTGACTTTACTATATATTTTCTATCAACTAGAATCAATGTTTTTCACGCATCTGAGACCATTATTTATTAGATTTCCAAGTTTTCCACATATATTCATAACATTTATTGCCCTAATTGGCCAACACTTCATATACTTTGTCCACACTTGTTTATAGATTTTTTTGTGTGTGTATAATGATTCATTGATCAAACCATTAAAATGGAATGAGATTGCAAGAGCCCCGAACACCAGTCCATGCCTGAGTACTGCTAACGTCTATCTCAGGGTCACCAGCACACACTAAAGATCATCCAGTGTGGACCTGGACCTCAGGCTGCTAGAGCTGGAGTCATCATCCGTGACCCACATACCACCAGAGGCCATTGCGGACACAACACTGTCGCCTTCCCCTTCTCTATTAAGGGATACACGTATGTCGAAAAACTCACTGGCTAATTAATAATAATTCCCATGAAAAGGAACAACTTAAGGATGATTCTACTTTATTTTGAAGTAAATAACAATTTGCCCTTATTTGAATAAATTTTGTACTTCATAATAATACATAAGAATCTCCTTAAACAAAGCAAAACAGAATAAGCCTTTATACTAGCACAGACAGGGAGTGTGGAAGTTCACAGCCATAATTCAATGTTAACATGAGTGTGGAGCCATTCAATCTGAGAGATAAAGGACAGAGCACATGAAGAAAAAATGATGACAGCATCATTGGGCTTTTACTCTAGATATTATGAATCTGTGGAAATGTCTATATTCTTTATCTTGATAAAATTAACAATGTAAAACTTGAAATAGCCAGGCTATTACTGACTGCTACTATTCTTCCCTGTCTTTAGGAGTCTGAGACAAGGAGGTAACATAAAGGAGACACGGTTCCTAAGGTGTTAACGTGAACAGCATCTTTTCCTCACCTCATATATCACCTCAGATATTCATAGTTGAACAATTTATCTTCTCCCATTCATTTATATATTTAATTATTAGTCCTATAATTGATCAATTCATAACAACAAAATCACATTTCATTAACTCAAAATCTGCTCACAAATGTCTTATTGTTGGATTTAAGTCCTTAAATGGTCACTAACCTCAGCCTAGGCACCCATGTCCACAGAGACAATCAGAAAACATTCACCAGTGGAGAGTGGTTAAACTGGCCACCGTGGATCCATTCTATGAAATATGAAACAGAGGTTAGAAAGAATGAAACTACTGTGATTTTTTTCCTTCTTTTTATAGATGTCATGCATTATTGGATTAATTGAACCCTAGCTTGTCACTAGCTTGTGAATGACCTAATTTTCTTCTCACAGTTAATATTTAATTATATAATGAATATAATTAAACTTCTCAGTAGAGACAAGAAAAAAGTTTTATCTCTTAGTAACAGTTGTTTCTATGTTCCTTCCTCATGTAGATAATGATATGTGTCTACTTTTAAAATGGACTACAGTTGGATCAATTTAGTATAAGAATCATGTTATAAATCAGTCTCATCAAAGGCTATGGTAACCTTTGTTTATGTGGGTGTGCACCTCTGTGAACATCTGTATGTAGCTGTTTGTGTATATACTCCTCCTGAGTTTCTCTAATCCTGCCTAACATTTCTGATGAAAAATGGACAGGTCAACATGTCATCAAGGCAGAACTAAAATGTAAGTGTGTCTTCATACCTAACACCCAAGGCAGAGATGGCCATGGTGGCTCACATCTATCATCCCAGCCCTTGGGAGGCTCAGGCAAGGGGATTGTAAATTTGAGGCCATGTGATAAGACAAAGAAAGTGGGGAAGAGAGGAGAAAGAAAGAGGGGAAAGGAAGAGAGTAAGAAAGGAAGAAGGAAAGATAGAAGTCAGAGAAGGGAGTGAATAAGTAGGAGGAGCCTGCATCGTTTTTCTGTCTTATTCCATAATTATGCGTCTCAGTTGTCGAATAGCCTCTCTTTCGTTCAACTGTTCATGGGAAACTTTTATTCAACACTGTTTTTCTTTTGTTAATACAATGAAAAATTGCCAAATCACCCTATAACCAGAACCAGCACACTATCTGTTGCTATGGTCTTTCTATGAGCATCTCATCTAGAGCTGTAAAATGCCTTATGTCTTTTTAGTGGACCACAGCACTTCAGCAGTTTTCTTAAAAATAATTATTATTTTGCCATGTAATCCTAAAATAGATCACTTTCCTCTTTAGATTGTGCACTCGTATATTAACACAAGCATTAATGTATGTACAAGAATATTACCACACCCTCCCTGTACACTTATCTCCACAGCAGCCGCAGATCATTCCCTTCAGAAACAGGTGTCACTGATATTGGACTAACCATATCCTTGGTTCGCACCCCCAAAACCCATGATGGTCCTGGCCCTGTTTACTGTTCTTCATTATCTTAATTATTCATTCTCCAGATTTCATTGATGCATTACTAATATAGTCATTACATATGAATAATAAACTAATTTCAAAAATGAGGCTGGCATGTGGCTCAGTGGTAGCATGCTTGTCCAGCTGCATGAGGCCATGAGTGATATCCCCAACACTGATGAGGGGAAAGCAACAAAAAGAAATAAAGCTTTCCTAACACTGAACAGTGATTCAGTTCTCAGAGAGACAGTCAGTGATTCCCTTGTGAAATAGACTTCTGTCTGCAGATTTGAAGGTTAATGAACACCCCTGCCTTGTGTCAGTCCCATACTTTAACTTGATGAAAACCTGATAAGCTTTGTTTACTTCACTCATATTTTAAAGATATGAGCCAAAACAAGAAGGTACCATCCTTTTGCTTCACACGTGGAACAGTAAAATATCTTACTTTTTTTTTTTACCACAACTATATGATATACTTATAAAGAGATGGAGGATAAGTCACCTGTCACTTGAAATAAAATGTCATAATCAATTTTGCACTAATTAATTGACAACTAAATAATTATCTGTGGTGCTCAGATAGTCTTGCTTTTTCCACACACAGGAGTGGTGAATTAGTCCCCACACACGCCCTTTTCTCATTCCATGCCCATTTATCCTCTGGTAGCAATAGCGCTCACACCTATGATAGCCATGAAACCAGCATATGCTACCTGCTTGGGTTTCTGTATTCATTATTCAAAAAGATAAGAAACAATATCCCCTTACCTAGCATGACTGTGTGGTTATGTGTCCATTCTGTGGAGTGTAAACCAAATATAAAACAAGAAGATTAGACATATGGATAGATACATAGACAGAAAGTCGACATTCAGATTTTTGAAACTGAGTCCAGCTCAGTAAAGATGAGGAATTACTCCTCTGTTCTCACAACACACGAAAGTTCCATGGTATACCCCCCCGGAGAGTCACTGACAGATCACGTCAGTATTACGCTTACAGTAATAGGACACTAGACAAAAGCATAAGAACCATGACTTTTACATGTGTCTGTCTACATGTCAGGGAAGAAAAAAGTCATACACAAACACATATGAAGATATATGGTTACACATGGGACCATTTAACACTTCAATTTTAAGGAAATTGCTCAAGAAGCTAACATGGGAAATTCTGTCCAAATATATACAATCATAGTCACAATTCAGAAAATGGCAGAGCCCAGGTCTGGTCTCTATACCTGGAGTGGTGTGGGACTAGGTTAAACTTTGCCTCATTTCACAACACAAGGTCCCTCACCACTCTATTCTTTCCTTTCTTTAAGGGAGATATCATCATTCTTTGTCCATATTTCTCACAGCACCATTCCTGCTGTGATTCAGCAAAACCTGGACGATATTAATTTCTGGACAATATTATGTTCAGTTGATACAGAAAAAAGGATAAGATTATTTTTATTATTTTTAATTAAGCTAAGGTGATGAATTTAATAGGATTGCTAGATTAATCATAATTACTCATATGTGACATAACCTCAACCCAGATCCATCCAGGGAAAGCTCTTTCTCAATTAGGTTTTTATATAATTGATTATTACTTTAAATAAATATTTTGCTCCATATACAACTTAAATTAGAATAGCAACAAAAAAAAAGATTCTGCATCCACTACCTATAAATGCTCCTGAGCCAAGCAAGTCAGCTTTGACCAATATGTTATTGGAATTCAGTGCTTCATAAATGTAATAGTAATGGTTCTTATTGCATCAACTACTTGTATTTCTGGACCAGGAATAACCCAATTGTCTGTACTCATTTATAGGTTTCTTTATTGACTTATGTGTTGCTTACTGAACATAACACAACACAATCCATCGTCCAAAGCCTAAGAATACAGTCAATGTTATTTTTAGTTCCAGAAATAAGCTCATATCCTGTAGAGATAATACACAAGAATTTTTTTGTAATGGACCTCAGAGTTATAGGGTTTAATCAAAATCCTCCTTTCAGACACCCCAGGGTACTCATCATTGATCCACAATAAGCCATCTTTGACTTATTTTTTTCCTTTCAAAAAGAGTTTTTGTCTATTGATCCATTCATTGCTTCACCAGTGGTAATAAAATCTATACTCATGAATTTTTAAAAATTCAAGAACAATAATCTTAAATGTAACCAAGATCTGTTGAAAATGCCTTTCCCCATAGATAAGATCGTTTTCAGACCTTTTTCCAGCAGCAGTCAGTGAGCCATGCATGGATCAATTGACAGCCATCACATCTGTGTCTATTTCCACTTTCTGTGTGTCTGTTCTTCAGTGAGAAACTGCACAATTGCACTCGGTGCCTTAATGTATCACTAAGTGCTTCCCCCAGGACCTTCCCATATAACCTCAGGTAGCTGTAAAGATACATGGAATGTCGCTACTATGACTAAGAAATTGAATATAATGTCTCATTAACTTTAATGCATTTAAATACAAATAGCTACTTGTGGGTGGGGGAGTACCATATTGGACATGCAGGTCTTGATTTTATTCCTGGATAAATTTGAACTAAAGTGCAGTATACAAATCAGATGAACTTAGGCAGATCTGAAAATAAATAGGCTGTCTTCTGTTCTAACCACAGTTGTGTTCATTAGATTCAGTATAATCTTTGTTTCATGATGTGCTCATATAATTTGGTCTGCATATGTGTATCTGTATATAGATTTAATAAGTCAATGAACACTAATGAGAAATCAACCTTGATTGACAGAATTCTTTGCCAGGTATTTAGTCATGAGGAGTCTTACCCACGATGGCAACAGACAAGCTCTTCACCTGCACACAATCACTACAGCAGCCATAGTCTTCACTCTGTGGTGTCAAATACAAATTTTTAGAAGAAAAGCCAGGCAGAGTTATGTCATTCGAAAAGAACTAGACTAATCAAGAAGTTGAAGTCTCATTTTCATTCCTGACCCAAGAATGACACTTCTTTTACTATTAATTTTAATAAAATGAATTCTGTTCAATTCATTTTAAGAAAAAGATCCATGAATGAATAATGCACACATCTATCTATAGACACCCCTGCCCACAGACAACAGACAGTTTATGAGGAAGTAAATGAATTTATACTGTTCCCCACTAATATCTACAATTAATGCAAATAATTAATCAAAAAAAATTTTACAAAGGTTTTTTTTTTTTTTTTTTTGATGGGGAGTTGAGGTAAAGGGTCTCCTTATGTAGCCCAGGCTGGCCTTGAACTTGTGAGCCTCCTGCTTAGCCAACCAACAGCTGGGATTACAGGCCTGTGACACCATGCCTGGTCATATGCTTTTTCTTATTTTAATAAAATCCGGGGATGGATTAATCATCATCCTTTTCATAGCATATCTTCAAGATGAACTGTACTCGTTCCTTTCTGAATTGAATAACTAATTTACTACACAGTTTTACTTACACTACAGATAAATTTTCCTTTTTCTAGTTATAAAACAATCAGCAACCATCATTATACTTTGAACTATGATCCTGTTTTATGTAGATCTGTCACATATTCCCTTTAGAAAGGGCAGTGACTTGGATCAGTATGTATCACTAGAATTCAGTGCATGTAGAATATGTGCCTGTGCAATAATAACACATGTCACTCTTCATAGTGGGCCACGCTCAGCTCCCTTCATCCCGACCCATGTAATGCATCTCAATCCTGAATTATTCAAAAAAAAAAAGTGCAGCCTATCCCTGCAAACTGTGACTACTCCTGGTCAAAAATACCTGAATATTCTGAACATCTGTTATAAATTTATTTCCTCAGAGAAAAAAAAGGGAGGGCACTTTTGAAAATGGACCTCAGAGTTCCAGATGGCTTTAATCAAAAATTTTGATTCAGACACCCTCCAATCTCATCATTGGTCCAGACTTGGCACTCTTGTATTTCAATCAATTATACCTTCATTTTAATGAATAAGACCCTTGAGATTGCTGTACTATGTCCCTCAGCTCAGCTCCTACAAAGTATAAAGCTGCAGAACACTGACTAAACCTTGAGTTTGTCTAACTAGAAGGGGTAGAATTATCCCTCGTGACCCATCATAACACCCACAACCACAGCACACATGGTGTGTCTCATTTAAAAGCTCCCCCCAATACATAATAGCCCGGATCACATGGTATGTTACATTTAAGAGCTCCCCCAGAGCCACGCATGGTGGCACACGCCTTTAATGCCAGCACTAAGGAGGCAGAGGTAGGAGGATCACTGTGAGTTCGAGGCCACCTGGAGACTACAGAGTGAATTCCAGGTCAGCATGGGCTAGAATAAGACCCTGGCTTGAAAAGCCAAAAAAAAAAACGAAAAAAGAAAGAAAAAAAGAAAGAGTGCCCGCAAACCCATCGCCGCAGCCTGCATCACATAGTGTGTCACATTTAGGAGCTCTCCCGAACACATTACAACCTGTATTTCTACCAACATGGAAATACTTAAATCAACTGTGGTGAAAAAAACCATGGCACATGACCCAGCTCGAGAAAGTAATTCAGTTCTTCTCAGCTCTTCACAGCGCATCACAGTTTTGCTAAGAGGGGTTCATGCTACTCCATGCCCATTTTACCCTCCTCCTGTGAGTCTGCACTTGGTGTTCCAAATTTCATTTGGGATTCACAGGTTTTGTTTCATACTGCAGTGAGCACGCATGAACACATGAACATGAACACGTGAACATGAACCATGCAAGATCAGCCTTCAGAGTGCTCCTAGCCCTCCTCACCTCCAGCAGTCATGGCCAGATCTTCATCTGCAGAGAAGTGACCAAGGCCGGGATCAGGCGCTTACTCTAGAGAAAAACAGATTGCCAAAAGATAGAAAAGTGTAGATTTTAGGTAGAATGTAGTCCTGCATTTGTAGATTAATCATAAAACTTGGTTTGTGTCATATCTTCAATGTTCCCAGAGTATATTATTTTCATGTACTGATATATTTCATTTTTAATGAGATAAAATGATTAACAATCTTTGACTCTACTATCCAACAGAAAAAAAATGATGATGAATATCTGTCTGTCTACCCATAGATCCATCAGTCTATCTACCTACCTACCTATCTAGATGTCTCTACCACGTAATGCAAAGGCCAGATAACTTTTAAGGAAGAGTTTTACAAAATAGGCTGATTAGGACTGAATGCACACTTGACCACACTGGACTTTAATAATGTGTTTATTTATCCATTTCTTCAATAACTTTAAGGATAATGTAATTATCTATTGTTTCATTCGACAAAGAACCCCAAATGGCCAAATGTTCTTCTAGCTAAAACTACAGCCAGTTGTAACGGTCTCTAATTGGCCCTGTTGCATTAGACTTTCTGAAATGACACCAATCTAACCTATCAGCACACTCTAGAATGGTTTGGAATGTAGCTAGGATGAATGAGAAACTCGTCTTTATTGTTTAATTAATTTGAATTTACATGTCAATCCTAAGCTGCATGTAGACAGTATAACTCATTCATGAAGATGGAAGTGTGTGGTCCTCCTTGAAGTGACTTGGAGAATGTGGATAGAGGTAGGAGGATCACCATGAGTTCAAGGCCACCCTAAGACTCTATAGTGAAGTGCAGGTCAGCCTGGACTAGAGTGAGACCCTACCTCAAAAAAAAAAAAAAAAAAAAAAAAAAAAAGCTAGGATTAAGGCTGCCAACACCTAAGTCAGCCATGTGCATTTCTCATTGGTTCATAGGTTTCTACTGATTTATTTACTTGCATGTTTGTTTGTTTGTTTGTTTGTTTTTTAAGTGGCATCTTTCTATGTACCAGAAGCTGGTTTTGAACTACACTGGTCCATGCTGGCCTGATACTCAACTTATAACACTCCTCTCGCCACGGCCTCCTATGTGTTAGACTATAAGCCATGCTCACACCACCATGGTCACCCTTGCTTAATGCACTGAGAGGGAAATCACTCTTCTCACTTACAATAATGATACCAATGTGCATGACAATGTCTCTAAGAGACACTACCTTGTGCCACTCATTTATCAATAAAATCATCCTAATTTTTGCTTTCAAAGGAAACAGTGAACACGAGGATCTACCATTATTATTCATGCTCTCGGGGATCGTGCTTTGCTTTTTCCACCCTTTGAGTAATCAGGGAGTCTTTTAGATTCATTAATTGTATTGTTTATCAAAAAAAATCTTAATGTACTAAGCATAATGACTTTTTATATTGTCAATATTGAATGTACTTAGTTATTTCATTAGTTTTGTTTATTAAATATTACACAAAATACATAATTTCATTAGGTAAGTTTACTTCATTGGTCTTTTTATGAGACAGCGGGTGGGAGAGAGAGAGAGAATTGGCACACCAGGACCTCCACCAGTGCAATCAAACTCCAGATACAGGCGCCACCTTGTACACATGTACAACCTTGCACACTTGCATCACCTTGAGTGCATGGTATACATGGGATCTGGATAGTTGAACATGGATCCTTAGTCTTCACGGCTATCGCCTTAACTGCGACCCCCTCATTCATCCTTTTGAAAGGAAGGCGTGCACTAGGTAAGTGAACACCAGCCCCAAGCACCAGCCCAGAGAGCTTGTCTAGGTCCTTCCCAGTGGGGCTAGCCTGAGTCTAGTTGATGTGAACCTGAAACTTCAGACAATGGACAGCAATTTTTGATTCACAGCTGAATGGGATAGAACCCTGCTTTTCTCTTATTTAGGAGCTGATTAATGTAAAGTTCTACTATAGCCATGAAAAAAAGTACAAGGCCAAGGGAGCCATTTTCTGAGTCCTCCCAAATTCGGCGAGAAGCACATTTCCCATAGGTACAGTGGACCTCAGAGTTACAGACTGGGTTTAATCAAGACATTTGATTCAGATGCCCCACGCATACTCATCATTGATCCAAACTTGGTATTCTGTGCTTTCATTCAATTACATTAGCCTTCATTTATTCATTGATACACTAATAACATAATCAATATCCAGGAATTAAGAAGGGCAAGATCCTGGAAGATTTGAGTATGTCTGGGACAGCTTGCACCCCACAGCACAAGGGCCAGCTCTCTGTCCTCAGATCCTCAACAAGACACATATGGATTAATCCAGTTCCTAATTCCACATGAATCCACTCCTAGCCAATGGGCCAGGCCTGGGCCTGTTTCATTTAGCATCTTTACATTAAAGATGGAATAATGAATGACCATCTTTATCATAGCTGAGAAGACAAGATTCTCTGTTTCCTTATCTTCTGCCTCAAAAAGTTAACTGCCCACAACAATATCAATGGAAGAGTGTCTAAATCCATTAGGACAAAAAAAAATTGCAGTTATTTTCAGCTATGCATCCTTAGGAATTTGGCTTGTTGAATTGGATTAATTTACACGCAATTCCTTCACAGGCCACTTGTGAGAGCCCTCCTTTGCGGTCTCTGTGGTCACTGTGATGGAGCCCCACTCCAGGAAAGAACTGGAACTTGGATATTTCACTTACATCAGTATCTTTTCTCCTTATCCATAAGTCAGATGCAAGAGCGTTTCCAGAGGGTAACAGTTATCTGGGGAGCAAAAGGCAAACATTGGAATGAGTGAGTCTAGTTTGGCTGTTGACAAGGCACCACAGTTAACCATACGGCTCAGCTTGCATTCCCACTTGAAAATGGGGAGGTGGAGCTGCTTCATATTAACTTATACGATTTGAAAGCGAGAAAAACACTTTCTGTTTATGAACGTAGGTAATTTTGTTTTAAATAATACAATGAACACAACTGAATCTAGCAATAAAAACAAGAAAAATGACTGTAGTTATCAGGAACATCTGTCTGTACTTGTTATCGACATATGTAAGAGCAAAGGCCATCTTTTCTGTTGGACTTTGTGCAAAATTGGATATATGGAAGATTGGATGCATGATACAGTCTCCCCATAGTCTAAACCTCTTCTTAATATATTTTTAATTAACTCACTAACCAAACTACTTCATTAATCATGGGATAATTTTTCTAATTTGTTTTAAGTTCACAGCCATCAAAACAGAACTCAAACACTAATGAAGCCAATTCCTGCATGCATAATTGGAAAGGCCTAGAAATCTTCTCCTTGCTGTACATTTCTGGGGTGAAGAACATCATGAATTGGGATCTTTATACCCAACGCATCTTTCCATGTAGCTGGCTTTTCAAAAATTGATTGAGGTATAAACTTATGAATTTCTTCACTCAGAATTATATTTCAGTAGATGTTGGCCCACTTACACTGGACAAGAGCCTTAAGAAAGGTTTGTTTTTCATTATGTCCTTACTCACAGTAGCAAATAATTCAATTTAATATTGTTTGCTTGAATAAAATTGCATAGATAGGTTCATGAATCACTAGTGCCATTGTTATAAAAGGCTCGCTGTTGCTCCTTGAGTTCATTTTCTCTTTGGTCTCTCTTTTTTTCTATCTCTTGCTCCACTACTTATGTAAATATATTTCCTTTCTTTAACACCATAATCAACGGGCATAATGCTTCAAAACAGAAAAAAAAAAAAATCACCACTGACTGTGTTCAGATCACGATCTTAGGAGACTTCACCAAGAATCTCAACACCAGCAGTCCATGTGCTGCCTGCCTGACATGCTGTAAAATATGCATGTGTGCCTTTCTTTGCATCTTCATTTTTCCACTTTATTTATTTATTTATTGGTTTAGCTTAGTTTGACATTGTTGTTGTTGTTGTATTGAGACAAGATCTCTCTACATGGCCCAGGCTAGCCTCCTGCCTCAACCTCCCAAGTGCTGAGAATAAAGTCATGTGCCATTCTGCCCACTATACCTTTCTTATTTTTCATTCATTGGTTTATCCTTTATTCATGAATATTATAATGTGAGTCAAGTAATCAAGTAACTATTTCTAACCTCATTTCCACAGAACGCAGGTATCTCTTTGCAATGGACCTCAGAGTTGCACAAGGTTTAATCAGGGTCCTGGTTTCAGAAACCCCATGCCATTCATCATTGGTCCTTCCTGGACACTATCTCCACTTATTGATTAATTGAACAATTCACAAGTAATTATCCAATCACAAAGTCCCTAAAACCTAACCTTTGAATGCCAGATTCATGGCAAGGATACTCAGAGGCACACAGATAGGGTGGACCACATCCCTGCTTCACAGTGATCCAAGGGAGAGCTGGCTGCTGCATGTTCCTCTACTTAGACAGCCCAAATGTCAAAGATCATTCCGTGGGACATAAGGAAGCTGCCATCTTTGTCCACCTCTGAGACACTCACAACACCATCCCCAAAGAGCTGCTCACCAAGATCTCTACCCACATAGAAATGCTCAACTCAAGCAAGATATAAAATAAGGAATGATATTAAACTATGTATACAATAAATCAAATAACATCTGTCTTCTTTTAAAATCATTTCAGTTGTATTCATTTAGATAAATATAATTTTCAGATCATTAATGCATTCTCATTATTGGCCCATTATTTATTTATTTATTTATTTATTTATTTATTTATTTATTTATTTTGGAGAGAGACACAGAGAGAGAGAGAGGGGAGAAGAAGACAGAGATGGGCACGCCAGCAGACTCTCAGCTGCTGAGAATGAAATCCAGATGCGTGTGCGCCCTTGTGGTCAAGTGCTGGCATTGCACCCTTGCTTCACTTTGCATCTGGCTAAACGTGGGACCTGGAGATTGGAACCATTATTCTTGGGCTTAGAAGGTAGGCACCTTAACTGCTAAGCCATCTCTCCAGCCCCCATTATTTATTTTTTATAGATAGACACATCATTTTGAAATCCATCAACTACCCCCAAACAAACCCTTCAAACAATGATCATGAACTAAGGGACTTACCTTCATTAGTATCTGGGATCCTTATTCAGGATAATACTTCAAACAGCTGTCCAATGTTCAGCATGGGAGGGGGAAAAGATTGAGACTAGAGTTAGAATTTTCAATCTGATAAGGATTTAAGTTCAATACCCAGTCTAAGAACAGGATCTATAACAATGACAAAACACTGCCGAGATAAACATCTTTTGAGGAGGTAAGGATGTAATGGCTTAATGGCTCGTACACTTTCCCTATTCTTTATTTATTATTTTTCTTTTTTCTTTTTCTTTTTTTTTTTTTTTTTTTTTTTTTTTTTTTTTTGGTTTTTAGAGGAAGGGTCTCACTCTGGCCCAGGCTGACGGGATTTCACTCTGTAGTCTCAGGGTGGCCTCGAACTCATGGTGATCCTCCTACTTCTGCCTGGGTGCTGGGATTAAAGGCGTGCGCCATCACACCCAGCTCATTTTCCATATTCTTAATGAAAACAAAAACAGCAAGCTACAAAAAAAAAAATCTATCTAAACTACAGGTACTAGTACACTCCCTATGAGAGAAGGTTGCAGATTGCATGGGTGTATTTTACTTCAAATTAATAAGTGCACTTGTTATAGCATGCAATAGCACTATGATATGTAGTTTATTACTTGCTACTAAAATCCCAGTGACAAGTTGACTGAATGTCCCTAGATTCTGCTGAGGTATGTCACAGAAGACACTAGCTGCCTGTCATCATTGAGGGGAGCTCAGAGTCACACACAGAGCTAGACCAATGCTGTCGACTCATACCTCTCCCCCCAAATGCTCACAGATGCAGCTGTGGCCATCTAGTTTTTACTGATTCAGTCAGCTGTGCATTCGCCTATAATGATGACGCCATCAGCACCTCTTCCTGTAGAGCAAACACACTGGACCGCTTAACAGAGAACTGCTGTTTGGAATGTGAAGCATCTGTGCTTCATGGCAGTTCCTTTCTCATGGAGGGTATCTGTCTTAAAACTGGTGGCAATCAGCACTATGAGCCTGGCAACATGGAAGCCTGACAAACTGACATCTGCTTCCCTCCATGGCACGATGAGAACACAAGGAAGCCATTGGCCAGTGAAGGACAGTGGGTGGGATGCCCTCAGCTCCTCTGGGTTGATTCTTAGCTGGGTTGCATTGAATTAAGCACAAAGTTTCATCCATGACACATGTCAATTACAGGGCCATGAACACCATGCCTTAAAAATTTCTTGTGTTATTTAACGGTATATCTTATTGGGATCATTTAGCAGGCTCCTGTGAAGGAATGCCACCTCAAGCCTAGCACATCATCTTTGTTGGCCACTTACGTCAGATTTTATGCTCTGAGGTTCAGCGACGACAGAGACGGTCATCGTGGCTGGAGAATGGTCACATCTGCTGTGATTTGCACTGTGGAGAGGAAACGAAAAGGACTCTTCTGAAAAGTACACCCATGTTTTTTAAAGAGCCGAATTACCACAGCTCATAAAACTCTGTACATCTTTCAAAACAATAGAAGAGCCCAGAATTTTTCTTAGAATATCTGCCATGAAAAAAAGAAAGCATGGATCAGTTTCTCATGTGATACCATTTGTTCCTAATTGGCCCATGGCTGGCTGACTTTGAAAACATAAACTGAGGAGCTTGGAAACATTTGTGGTAGAGAATTAGCCTGTCGAAGCCAAAGCCCAGGAGAAACTGGATGTGATGGCACATGCCTGAATCTAGCAACTGGGAGGTAGAAGCAGAAAGAGCAGGAGTTCAAGGCCATCTTTGGCTACCTAGTGAGTTCAAGGCCTGCCTGAGCTATGTGAGAACCCTGTCAAATGCATAGCTAAATAAGCTTTAATCCCAGCACTGGGAAGTCAGAGGTAGGAGGATCAATGTATAAGTTCAAGGCCAGCCTAAGGCTACAGAGTGAATTCCAGGTCAGCCTGGGATAGAACAAGACCCTACCTTAAAAGAAAAAAAAAAAGCTAAATAAGTGGTATAAATAGATGGACTACAAAACCATACCTTCTTCCTAGGGTGCATGGTACCTATGATGTCACAGCCCTGGGCCACAAACACTTAGGAATATTTAAGTCTATCTACAGTTACTGTCCTAAAGGATGAGAGGTTCATTTCTTTTTCTATATTTATCAAAATTGGTAAAACTTGAAAGGTTGGATTAACACTTTCGCCATCACTCTCAGCTAACCTCACAGTTACATGCCTAGTGAGTAACTTGCACATGGGAGTCATTTCCTTAAAACAAGTCAGCCAGCAACCATCACCAACACAGAACAAAAACGTTTATGTACCAATGACCACACACAGCTTACCAAAATGGTGACATCCTTGAATATAAATTTATTGGGAGTCTTGGGTCAATTTAATAACAACCCATGACTCCTGACATTTCTTTGTAATAATTGCATGACTTGTCATTTTTTTAAAATCATATTTTTTTCAACCATGGGTTGATTTTATAATAAAAGTAAAAGCCACATCGAGAGCATAGCTTGCTAGATGCTACCCTCCCCAGCACTGAACTGTCTGAACAAAGAATATGTTAAAATTTATCCTCCAGAAAAGCCCAAAGACATAGTACCATGAGCTTATTTCCCAAACTAGGAATAGTTGTGTGTCTCTCTGAAAAGGACCTCAGAGTTGTACATGGGTTTAATCAAAATATCCAGGTTTCAGATACCCCATGGTACTCATCACTGGTCCAAGTACATTTTCCTTCCTCTATCTCCTCCTTCAATTGTTAAGTTATGATTTCACACATAAGTGCAGAGTCACAGAGTTTGAGGGACTGAGTCTCCCTCCTAGTTGCTCTTTGCTCATAGAATAGATCTCCCTTTGCATTGGACCTCAGGGAGCAAGGGTGATTAATCCTTAATGCTTCATATCACATCTCCATCGGCCAGTGGTCCCCTTTGGCTCCTTTGAATCAATTTGCACATGTTTAAAGATGGGTCAATGAAAAGTAATGAAGCCACTATCTTCCAACACTCACAATATCTTCCATATGCTCTTACACTGCCACACAGACAGACAGGGCCACACAGATAGTGAAATAAGATATAACACTAAACAGTTTTGAAAATAAGTGAACTTTTACCTTTTAAAATCACTGCCTTTATGTATAATTAGATTAAGCATATTTTTAAATTTATTTTTATTTGAGAGAGAGAGAGAGAGAGATGGGCATACCAGGGCCTCTAGCCACTGCAAATGAACTCCAGTTGCATGCACCACCATGTGCATCTGATTTACATGGGAGCTAGAGAATTGAACCTGAGTCCTTAGGCTTTGCAGGCATGTGCCTTAACTATTAAGCCACCTCTCCAGCTCAGATTAAGCATACTTTATTAGTTCATAACACATTCCCATCATTGGCCCATTTGGGGAGATTTTTATTCCTTTATATGCAGATCCCTTTGAGCTACCACTAAATACATACACACACTCACACATGCACACACACAGCCACCCAAATAAAGGGTTAGACTTGAGGTTTGACTTACATTAAATCTCTATGTTCTTTACCACAGAACTACCTGCCAAGATTTTCTTTCTTAGAAAAGCTGAATGAATGAGCTGTCCTGTGGCCATTCTGTGGAAGAAAAGCAGACTTAGCCAGACATAATGTTCACATGGGTATTAGTTATGGTCCTTTCTAATTAATTCAGGGTTTGATTTTTCTTTTAAATGATATAACTGTTGCATCTGCCATTCAATAAGATCTGTCACTGTTACAAATATCTGGATAAATACCTGACTCATATAGAAAATGATTGCCTTTTAATGGACTTTGTTTAAATGCCATTAGTTAAATACATACCCTCATTCACTGTGGGTCAAGGTTAACCCTAATGCATGTGCTCGTTGGTACAAATCTGAATTATTATGCATGTTTAATGATCCTCATTCACGTACATGGTAGCCAAGGCCTGCATGCCTAGCTTGACAAAACCACTAAGTGGTGTTTGACACACACACACAAAGGGAGAAACACTTCAAATATAAGGGAATAATATAAATTTAGGTTATTATGCATTGACATTTGTCAAAAGAACTACATGAACCAGAATGTCTAATTTATGTCACATTCTCTTCTTTGAGAAGGGCAAACCCTCTTCTTTATTTAAATAATTTCATTTTAATATAATACCACTAGAATCCACTGCCACCAAAAAAAAAAAAGAATAATTCCCCTTAAAAATATGTGTTTGGGGCTGGAGAGATGGCTTAGCCATTAAGGTGCATGCCTGCAAAGCCTAAGGACCCCGGTTCGATTCTCCAGGTCCCACATAAGCCAGATGCACATGGTGTTGCATGCATCTGGAGTTCGTTTACAATGGCTAGAGGCCCCGGTGTGCCCAATCTCAACTCTCTCTCCCTCTCTATGTCTCTAATAAATAAATATAAATCTTTAGGGCTGGAGAGATGGCTTAGCAGTTAAGGCGCCTGCCTCCTAAGCCTAAAGAACGCTGGTTCCAATCTCCAGGTCCCACGTTTAGCCAGATGCAAAGTGAGGCAAGGACACAATGCCACACTTGACCACAAGGGGGTGCACGCATCTGGATTTCGTTCATAGCAGCTGAGAGTCTGCTGGTGCGCCCATGTCTGTCTTCCTCTCCCTCTCTCTGTCTCTCTCTGTGTCTCTCTCCAAAATAAAAAATAAATAAATAAATAAATCTTTTTAAAAAATTATGTGTTTTGGACTTGAGAGATGGATTCACAGTTAAGGCACTTGCCTTCAAAACCTAAGGACCCAGTTTCGATTTCCCAGTACCCACATAAGACAGATATACAAGGTGGCTCATGTGTCTGGAGTTGGTTTGTAGTGGCTAGAGGCCCTGGTGCACCCATTCTCTCTCTTTCTTTCTCTCTTCCTCTCTCTCTCTCTCTCTCTCAAATAAATAATTTTTTAATATGTGTTTTAACAGCTTTAATCAAAATGTCATTTTAAGGAACTTTACTTTTGCAGAATCTGTGTACATTTAAATCCTTATTCCCACTCATAGTGATGATCTCTACTGGATTCTATTTTGCGTGTTTACTCACTTGCTTAATTAGTCATAGAATTATTTGATCATTTGTTTATTATCTAAAGCAGAGGCTAGATGGCTACTGGCAATCTGTAACTGAGATGCTGTTGTGTGGAATGACGCACATGGACCTTAGCAACTGCCATGTGACCCCACTAAAGCATTTCTGAGCATAGAGCTAAGAATTCTATATGATACTTCAGAGATACTTGAACACAAATATTCACTGTTGCTCTATTCACTATAGCTAAGAAATGGAGTCAGCCTAGATGTCCAACAATGGATGAATAATTAAAATGTGGTACATATTCCACACAGTGGAATTTTATTTATCTATAAAGAAAAATGAAAATATGAATTCGCATGAAAAGGGGTAGATCTGGAAACTATTATATTAAGCTAGGTGACCCAGAGTCAAAAAGATACATACTAAATGTTCTCTCTCATATGAGGATCCTAGCCCTTGAGTTTTTATTTATGTGGGTGGATGTGTGGGTGGGTGTGGGTATGTGTAGAGATAATGTAGAAAAGGGAGCATGAGGGATGAAAGAGGAAATAGGTTTTAAGGATGGGGAGAAGGTAACAGAACCCAAGTGAAAAGGGGAATATTGGGAGTGGAAGGTACAGTTGGGGGGGACAGAAAAGTGGGGGAAGAGGAGCAATATAAAGTATTATGAAAATGCCATAATAAAACCTATGATCCTGTATACCAATAAAATTTATTTATTTAGTTAGTTAGTTTTATTTATTTGAGAGAGTCAGAGAGACAGACAGAGAGAATGGGCGTGCCAGCCCTCCAGTCCCTGCAAACAAACTCCAGGCGCATGCGCCGCCTTGTCTATCTGGCTTACGTGGGTCCTGGGGAATCAAACCAGGGTCCTTTGGCTTTGCAGGCAAATGCCTTTACTGCTAAGCCATCCCTCCAGCCCCCAAATTTTTTCAAGTTAAGGAATTGTGTCAGTTGTGACAAGAATGAATTCAGTAGTTGTTACACGAAGCCCAGCACAGGAAGTTGGCACTTCTACTTGGAATCTCAAAGGGTGGGACCTCATGGGGGTCTAGGGTAAAATGGGCACCAGCAGCTGGCTTAGAGGTGACAGAGCAAGCAGGAATGTGTTGGTCAAAGAGCCCACAGACAAGAGGAGTAAGTTTTGCCATCTTGTAGGAACCTAGAAAAAGAAAAGGGAGCCAGGCGTGGTGGCGCACGCCTTTAATCCCAGCACTTGGAAGGCAGAGGTAGGACGATTGCCATGAGCTCAAGGCCATCCTGAGACTACATAGTGAATTCCAGGTCAGCCTGGGCTACAGTGAGACTCTACCTCGAAAAACCAAAAAAAAAAAAAAAAAAAAAAAAAAAATTAAGTAAGTAAAACATAACAGAAAGGAGAGGAAGAATCAATGAAATCAAACTAGGAAATCAATGGGACAAAGAGCTGTTCTCTGAGAGTTCAGTAAAATGGAGGGCCATGCATCTAGCGCTGCAAGGAAAGAGAGGAGCAAAGAGCCACCGATATCAGGAACAAAGAAAGCCATCACTATAGATCCTAGGGACACTGGAAGGATAGGAAAAGACTGCTATGACCAACTCTGGGATAACCCATATGAAAAGCATGGACGCCTTGGAAGACACAAGAAGCCAAGAGTACAAAGGAAGAAAGGGAATGAAAGAACTGAGCCACTGAGTAGTAACAGCACAGAACACAAGGCAGCACGTCAAGGCAGATTCAATGCAGAGCCGCCTCCAAGTGTGGAAGGAGGAAGTTAGAATAATTCTTTAATGTTCTTTAAAAGACAGAAACAAAGGGAACAAATTCTACCTTATTCTAAAGGGCACCACTACACCAATGCCAAAACAAAACATGAAAAAAAAAGGCATTATACAGCAACATGTCTCACCAATGCATATGTAAGAAATCATTGCAAAATATTAAAATCAAATCTAACGATGTATAAAAATGAACCATAGACTACAATCAAGTGGAATTTGCTCCAGGTATGCAAGTCTGACTCAAAATTTAAAAATCAATTAATGGTACCAGTCAAGGAAATGGGCTAAACAAGAAAAAATATCATATTATTACACCAATAGCTACAGAAAAATGTTGGAAAAGAGAAAATTTTCTTAAGTAGGAATACATGGTTACTTTCACAACTTCACAAATGAAGTACTCATTTTCAGCTAGTTTTATGTTTTAATGAGGAGAATTCAAGTCAGAAACATGGCAAAGCTGATTTCTAAAAACAGGAAGACAAGAAAATGCAATAAAATAGAATTGTAGAAAAGAAAGAAAACTTTGCTCTTTGGTTACATGATGAACTATGTAGAAAAATTCCAAAGAACTGGCAAAAAAAAACTAACAAAAACAATAAGTGATTGCAGAAAGGTTGCAGGATACAATGTTAATATAGAAAATCAAGTCAAATTTGAAATTGAAAACATGTTATATATTTTATCAATGCAAAATGGAGATAACTATGTGTAAATCTAACAAAATATAGAAAAGATCTTTATGACTAAAAATATGAAATTCTGAGCTACAGGGATGGCTTGGCAGTTAAGGACTTGCCTGTGAAGCCTAAGGACCCCGATTCGAGTCATAATCCCCAGTACCCACATAAGCAAGATGCACAAGGTGGCGCATGCATCTGGAGTTTGCAGTGGTGGGAGGCCCTGGTGTGCCCATTCAATCACTCTCTCTTTCTCTCTCTCTTTCTCCCTCTTTCTCTGTCACTCTCAAATAAATAAAAATAAACAAAATTTTTAAAAAGAAAATGAAATTATGATGAAGAAAACCAACAGATATTCCATGCTCATGGATAGACTCAATATGGTCTAGATGGATTTCCCAGCTTGGTTTGGAGACTCAGTACAATTCCAATCAAAATGACAGCTGTTATTCTATAAAGGTTAAGAAGTTACATCAATCAATTAGATAGTAAAACAAACAGGCAGTCTCAGAGAAAAAGAAAAGCACAAACAGCCAATAAATATTTTTAAAAGTGTAAAAGGGAAAGGTGGCACACCCCTTTAATCCCAGTATTGTGGAAGCTGAAGTAGGGGTATTATCAGGAGTTCAAGGCTAGCCCAGGTTATAGAGTGAGTTCCAGTTCAGCCTGGGCTAGTGAAACTCTGCCTCAAAAATAAAAATGAGGTCTGGGGCTGGAGAGATGGCTTAGCAGTTAAGGTGCCTGCCTCCTAAGCCTAAGAACGCTGGTTCCAATCTCCAGGTCCCACATTTAGCCAGATGCAAAGTGACACAAGCATGCAATGCCACACTTAACCACAAGGGGGCACAGGCATCTGGATTTCGTTCTCAGCAGCTGAGACACTGCTGGCCATCTCTATCTGTCTTCCCTCTCTCTCTCTCTCTCTCTCTCTGTCTCTCTCAAAAAAATAAAAATAAATAAAAATATTTTTTAAAAAAATGAGGTCTGGAAAGATGGCTTAGCACTTAGGGGGCTTGTCTGCAAAGCCTTATGACCCAGATTGGATGTCTCAGTACCCATGTAAAGCGAGATGGATAAAGTGGGACATGCATCTGGAGTTTATTTGTACTGGCTAGAGTGCACCCATTTCTCCCCCCACTTCTGTCTGCCCTCACTCTCTCCCTCTCTCTCTCTGCATGCAAATGATAGGAAAAATCGGGTACTTATCAACAGTGGAATTGTATTCAGCCATAAAGAAAATTGAAATTATGAAATTTGCAAGAAAACAGGTATAACTGGAAACTACAATATTAAGCAAAGTGATTCAGTCTCAAATATCACATATTCTCTCACATGAGGATGCTAATCTGTGTCTGTGTGTGTGTGTGTGTGTGTGTGTGTGTGTGTACATGTGGGAGGACTGTGGGCACAGGCTCTGAAACTGGAAAAGAGACCATGACATGTGGGGGAAACTTGGTGCTAGGGACGGAGAAGAGTGCAGTGGGACGCAGGTAACGTGAGGGTGAGAAGCCACTGCCGTGGAAGGATACGATGGGGGCAGGAAGAAGTGGGAAGGGGCAAAGGAAGAAAAGACAACATTTAAATTGTTTAAAAACTCCATAATGAAACCAAATATCTCGTAGGCTCATTTGAAAAACAAAATAGAGCTATGGAAATGGCTCAGTAAAGGTGCCTGCTTGCAAAGTCTGCGGCCCAGGGTTCACTTCCCCAGGACCCAAGAAAAGCCAATGCACAAAGTGGCACGTGCATCTGGAGTTTGTTGGCAGTGACAAATGACCCTAGTGCTCCCTACTCTCCCTCCCTCTCCCTCTGTCTCTCCTTACAAATATATATATATATATATTTAACATGAGCAAAATAAAATAAAACAAAAAGTTTGTATATAAAGGAAAAAGAGCCAGAATAGCCAACGTGGTATCCTCCAACACTCAGTACAACCTTGCCATGCAATAGGTCTGCCACCCGCCCTGGTAAAAACTCAAAAGAACTGCAGACTCAAAACCATGCAACTACAACAACCTTGATGTCTTTCGGCAGGGTAACTGATCAACTGTCATGTATCCAGATAATAGTATGGTTGCCAGACAAAGAAATGAGCTATCAAACCATGAGACAACATGGAGGAGACCTAAGGGCATGTTACTTGTGAAAGATAGCCTGAACACTTCATCCTTGCAATGCCTTGACTTCTGAGAAAGGCAGAAACCCCATGGCTGCCAGGGGCTGGGGCTAGGAGGCTTCGAAGGGCAGTGGGGAAGATTTGCAGCAGTGAAACATTCCGCACGACGCTTTATGATGGATATGCCATTACACATCTGCCTAATGCATAACACATGCAGCGCAAGAGGGAGCCCTCGCCCAAGCTGGACAGTGGGTGGTGAGGAGGTAACAGCAAGGGTCACAGATCTCAGCAAGCGTCCCGCTCTGATGGGAAATATTAACAGTGGGAGAGGCTCAGGGACGTGTGTATGTGGGTTGTTCCTATACCTGACATCCCATTTTACTATGAATCCAAAACTGCTCTGAAAATAGTCTTAAAACAGAGAGAGAGAGAGAGAGAGAGAGAGAGAGAAACATTTAGAAAAACAACTAGCTACCAACCAATACAGAGTCTTCCTGAAGCCCTCGTGTCCTCACCCATATGTGACCCTTGGCCCATTCATTATTGGAATGTGTCACTTGAAGACTGCTAACCCTATTCCTTATTTCATCATACGTTCCCATAATGAATCTGATCGTGGCTCTCTTTCTCTGAACTCACTTGTGTATCTTGCCCCTTTATTCATGTATCAATTTACATTGAACGTGGACTAAAGAATCTCCTCAGACGAAGAACAAAATCTAATCCTTCCTGATTTCTGCTCTCTACCCATCTCTCACAGAAATGCTACTTTTGTTTGTTTGGTTTTTTAAATGGGTCTTCAGGGTTTAATCATACTCTTGTTTGGACACCCTGGGGTCAGTGGCCTCGGCAAATTTCATTTATTCGATTCACTACCAATAGCAAAGTCAACAAACCAAAAAAGAATTCCCAACAATAACAGCATGATATTGTTGAGATAAATACAATTTATGGATTCAGTGACAACGAATCTCAATGTCACATATCCATAGCCTTCCTATACCTTACCTTAGCGTCCTAACTCATCGCAGACCCATGCTGGCTCCTTTTTATGGAGCTTATTTACATTTTAACTATGGTGAAATAAACAACCATAAAGCCACTATCCTGCCCCACACCAGAAATACTGACACCAGGATCAGTCACAGACAGAGAGGTTAAAGAAACCTATATGGTGCAAAAACAAAGTGTCATGATGCTCTGAAAGGGGTCAAAATACCCTTTATCTTCTCTCTTTTCAAAGTCTCATTGAGGGACTGGAGAGATGGCTTAGCGGGTAAGGTGTTTGCCTGTGAAGCCTAAGGACCTAGGTTCGATTCCCCAGCATTCACATAGGACAGATGCACAGGGTGGCATGTTCACCTGGAGTTTGCAATGGCTGCAGACCCTGGCACACCCATTCTTTCTCCCTCTTTACTTGCCTCTTTCTCTCTCAGATAAATAAATATTTTTTTAAAGTCTCATCAAGTTAAATTGGAATAAAATGATTTTGTTTTTTATGTGTGAGCAATTCTTATCATAGTGATTTAAAATGCACAGGGCTTTCAATTGTATTTAAATGTGGGCCCCTTTGTTTCTCTGAAATAATGAAATCCAGCACAAACCTCTCTGATAAGAACATAAATGTTGATATTCACTTGAGTTCATTGCTATTCTTTTACCCACATAAGGAGTAGCTAAGATTTTCCCAATTGAAGAATAATTAAGTCACGCAGGGCTCCCATTGTTGGAGGAAATGCAGATCTATGAAAAACCAGCCTACCTTTCAGTCCTTCAGGGGATATTTGTGGGGACCTACGTGATTAATCATAAGCCTTGATTTATGCCACATTTAAATCAGAGACCCAAGAACAGTCTGACACACTATTATTTTATCTGGTGCCCAACACAAAATGAGACATGAGTATTTCTTTCTGTCTTCTCTTCCAATATGGCACAAATGTGAAGTGCTCTTCATAAGAGAATACCACTTATGCAGAATTTGAAGTGTGTTTTTCAAGACACTTGTTACAAATAATCCATGTTAGGCTCCCTTTCCTTTGCACATGTATATGTGTACAATGGGCATGCATGTGTGTATGCATATACAACAGGGTGCCCCTGTGTGTGTGCGCGCGCCGTGTGTGTGTGTGTGTGTGTGTGTGTGTGTGTGTGTGTGTGTGTGTGCATGTGGAGGCAGAGATTGACACTGGGGTGTCTTTCTTAGTCGCTCAACTTTATGCGAGGAGGTAGGGGCTCTCACTTGAACCCAGGACTTGCCGATTCAGCTGGTCTAGCTAGCTAGCTTGCCGCAGAGATCCCCTGTGTCTAAGTGCAAAGCTCGGGGGTTACAGGTGAGTCGCCATGCCCACTCACCATTTCCATGGGTCCTGGGGATTAGAACAAGGGTCCCCACTATTGCTTGGCAAGCTCTTTAGCCACTGAGTTTTCTCACCAGCCCCAAATGTCAGACCCTCTTTATGTATCTATTTAGTGATGCATTATTTTACTGATTCATTTATCTCAATAGACATGAATAACTTGAACATCGATTTACTTTTCCAGAAGAAACATGGTTTTCAACAACTCATCAACAGCCCCAAACTGCACAACAATTAAATATAGCTTGTCATAGGAACTTGACCCAGAGAAACAAGAGGCTTGCTTTTGCTTGGATTTCTTTTCTGAATATCAGGAGAGTGCAAATAAGAATAATTCACATGCTGTGTACTTAACATATGCTCCTTATTGGCCCATGTCTTACCCCAATATTTCTCAACTAGGAGCAATGTTGCCACCAGATAACATTTGCCAGGGTCTGGAAAAGCCTGATTGTCACAACTAGGGAAGAGGGGATCAGACATAGACATGGGGTAAACAAAATCTGCTGAGGTCCCTGCCATAATCCCACATGAAAAAAATTATCCAGCCCAAAATACCAACCATGCTGCAGGGAACACTGCTCTGCCCCCTCCAAAGTAGCTAGTGGAAATAGTAACTTATTTACTCACTCACAACAGCTTTGAACATGCAAAGTGCATTGGTTATTTCAAGAGTGGGACTGGGGGCAGAGCTCAGTGGCAGAGCACTTGCATTCCAGGATCAAGCCCTGGGTTTGATGCCCTCTGCTCAGCACATGAAAAGAAAAGATGAACAAGATTCGAGTGGCGTGAACACCTACCTGCCTATGTGCTTTCTGTCCATAATAACCTCCTGGATCTGATTTTCTTATTTCCAATAAGTCAATAGCACCCCCTAAATAACCAAGCACAGTTATCAGTTCTCAAGGCTTAGCTGTCTCTGCTCCTTATTCAACTGGCTACCAGAGCTAATCAATTTACAGTGGAACGGCCTCACAATTAGGCTTCATATAATTAGCTTCTGTCCTCGTCTGTTTGTAGTTGTTTTTGTTAACTTCCTTAGTAAAACAAGACTGACTTAGGAACCTAAATAGCCTGAAAGTAAAATTCTACATGCTCCTGACCTCGACTGCTACAAGATCATGTACTGTACGGGGGTGGGTGAAGACTCCTAACAGTGGGCCTCAGAGTTAGGGGTTTAATCAAAATCATTGATTCAGACACCCCAGAATACTCATCATTGGTCAGGGTTTGGCTCTCTCCTCTCCCCTCAGTCCTACATTTATCAATGACCTTCTTCATTGAGTCACTATACTCACAAAACCAATGTGCACAGACTGCAAAGCAAAGCACTAGATCTGTTACAAGCGGAAAATCTAGAGACTCACTTTCCTCAGAACAGAGAGACTGCATCCTCTGCTCAGGGGGTGTGAGTACCTATGACGACTCGGACTCCTGGCTTCCTATCCATCCTACATTTATACTGTGCCTCTTCTCTTCTTTAACTTGTCTGAATCCAAAAAAAAAAAAAAGAAAAAGCCCATGGTGTAGCCAGCCTCTAAGATGGCACCCAATAAGCGCCACGACATGCACAGCCTCACGGCGTTTCTTACCATGAGTGTGACCACATCTAAGACTCACAGAAATGCATGGAAGTGGTGGCTTGGACCATCTGTGGCAAAGTTGTGAAAAACACACTGAGGGTGTGTCTTTTTCTGTCCTGGATGTTCTGAGGACACTATCAGTGCAGAGGAACACCTCAGGTAAGGAGCAATGGTACACTCCCAACCCTCCCCACCACCACCAAAGCAGTCACAACAGGCACCCTGTGTGAGTCCTGTAGGCAGGACCTCAAGCACAGTGAGGCAGTATTCCCCATAGCATCTCACCTGCAAATACACAAGATACCCCACACCCAGACAGCCCCGTAAGTTCTGCTGGATCCATGCCTCATGGAGATTGTGAGGAAATAACACATGATTATGACACTTTGAGCCTTGAGGTCATGGGGTGAGGGGGTACACACCAGGTGATAACTAAAACCATGTATGCTCAGTTAGCACTTGTCCAAAAATCATGGCATCAAAAAGTGCTTGAAAGCTGGGCATAGTGGTGCACGCCTTTAATCCCAGCACTCGGGCGGCTGAGGTAGGAGGATCGCTGTGAGTTCAAGGCCACCCTGAGAATACAAATGAATTCCAGGTCAGCCTGGGCTAGAGTGGGACCCTACCTTGAAAAAAAAAAAAAAAGTGCTTGATGCGGAAGAGGGGGCGGATAGAATGGAAGAGCCAAAGGAAGGGTATGACTCCTTCCAATGCAACTGCCCAGACAGAAATTGGCCTTGATATCTGTGACCTTGCAGTGCCTAGCAATACCATCACAAGACCCTCATAATAGAAGAAAAAGATGATGACATCAAATATAAAGAGAGAGGGGATATGATGGAGAGTGGAGTTCTAAAGGGGAATGGGGGGAGGGGAGGGTAATATCATGCATTTTTTGTATGTAAGTATAGAAGTTGTCAATAATTTTTAAAAGTATAATAAAATAATAAGTAAGTAAATAAATAAAAATCTATTGAAAAAAAAGTGCTTGAGATTTAGGGCTTTCTTTCCATGTTTTTGACTATTTACACAAACACAATGGGATATCTTAGGGATGGAGCCCCAAAATAAACAAAAATTCACTTGATTCATATGCACCTGATACATGTGGCCTGAAGGTCATTTTAGACAATGTTTTTAGCATACCTACATTGTGACTGGAGGCCATCAGGTAGTCAGGTGTGGAATTTTCCATTTGTGGAAAATTCAGTAATAGTTTTTTGACTTATGAACATGTCAAATTTCTGATTTTCAAGTAAGGGGTGTTCAAACTACACAGCAAACAACCCTAGTCTGAGTATAGTCACAGGGAGGACACTGATATGATCCCCCCTCGTCCTGTAGTTTCAAAACCTCAATGAGGGCTGAAGAGATGGCTTAGCAGTTAAGATGCTTGCTTGCAAAGCATAAGGACCCAGGCTTGATTCCCCAGTACCCATGTAAGCCAGATCACCAGGTAGTACACACATCTGGAGTTCATTTGCAGTTGCTAGAGGCCCTGGCACACACATTTGCTCTCTCTCTGTCTCTCTCCCATCTTTCTTTCTCTTGCTCTCTCTCTTAAATAAATAAATAACCTCAATGAGGTCGTAACCTAGATATTTACCACTAAAGAAAAATCTACAACAATGATGACATAAAACAAATTATAATACTAAAAAATTCTGAAAACAAATGAAAGCCCTCCATCATAAACGGAACTCAGCTGGGCTTAGTTATATTAACTATAAACTTTGGTTCATTTTCACTACTGGTCCTTCACTGCATCCTCTTATTTTGTTTATATATTGGCCATTTGTTCCTTTGACATATGTTAGTGATAAATAAAGCCACCTACACCAAGGAAATGAAATTGGGCTGTTCTCTACAAGCGTCTCTAAGGTCCTTACCCATCCAGGTAACAACGAGCATCTTGATCATTACTGAATAATTCAATCTGCTTTGGTGTTTTCACTCTGTGAAGTACAAAGCACACTTCATAAAGAATGGGACTGCACAGGCTTAGCTCCTCTTAACAGCCTGAGTCAGGAGGGATTGGATTAATCATAAACTGTGGCCGCTATCACATTCTCATTATGACTCAAAAATAACTCTACTTCTTATACACTGACTTATGTACTGTTTAATTTTTAATATAATGGAAACTTAAATCTACCACCTAACACAAGAGAAATAAATGAAAGTATTATAAATATCCATCCATCTACCTATTCCCAACCACGCACACCCTGACCGCATTCATTCTTTGTTTTTTGAGGCAGGGTCTCACTCTAGCCCAGGCTGACCTGGAACTTACTGTACAGTCACAGGCTGGCCTTGGACTCATAGTGATCCTCCTACCTCTGCCTTCCCAGTGTTGGGATTAAAGGTGTGCGCCACCACACCCGGCCTCATTCATTGTTTCAAAGGACCATGCTGTGCATTGCTCAGAGCACACCATGAAAGTGATCCAAGATTCACCCCGTTCATGAATTAACTAACTAAAGAAAAATGTCTTTTGTTCGTTTTCTTAAGGAAAAGGCATCGAACCCCTCAGTAATCTGGGATGGGAACAGCATTTCATGCAACTGCTGCTAGGCATTGTGTCCAGAGTGCAATGAGTCTGGATTTCTTTTCTGCAAAGATGGATTAATCACATTTTCATTTCATGGCATTTTATTCCCACTGGCATAATCAACTGAGGACTGGAGAAGATGGCTTAACAGTTAAGGCGTTTGCCCGCAAATCCAAAGGATCCTGGTTCGATTCTCCAGGACCCATGTAAGCCAGATGCACAAGGGGGTCATGTGTCTGGAGTTCCTCTGTCATGGCTGGAGGCCCTGGCGTGCCCATTATCTCTCTCTCTCTCTCTCTCTCTCTCTCACTCTCTTTCTCTCTCTCAAATAAATAAATAAATAAATAAATAAAATCTATTTTAAAAATTAATCAACTGAGATATGAATTCATTTATTCACTGGCTCTTAAGAATACATCAAAATGAATAAAAGTCAAGACACTGGACAAGAATATCCATCCACACTCACTGACCACAGGTAGAAGGACCAGGGGCTTTTTGAAAAAAAAAACTAGTTTTCAGTGAACAGGATTGAATTAAATGTACTTATCCTGTGCACAGTAGTACTTCATGCTTGACCTTCTTTCAACTGTGCAATCATTCACACAATCATTTTTAATATACATGATCTGCTTCTTTTCTCAACAACGCAAATGCCAGAAACCCACCACCAAGCCAACACAACAGCATGACATCTCCTGGCATGGGACGTGTCATGAGGCTCAGCACTTTGGAAAACGATGACGCTGAGGAATGATCCTTGATTCCTTACAGACGTGTGAAGTTGACCATCACTCACTTACACATCTTTATTCGGTCTTACAGTTGGCTCAGGTATAATACAGTTTACAGACACGAAGAACTACTGACTATAACTAATTACTGCTGTAAGTACCTCTCCCACAGAGCAAATGAAGAGGGTCCTTTTTCTCAAGATGTGGAACTAGTTTACAGTTTAGCCAAAACCTTTGACTCATATATCTCAAAAATTATGCCATCTTTCATATATTTTCTTCCTTTACTTACACATGACTTATTATTATTCATTGATGAAATAATATATAATAATATATAAATATATAATATATATAATATACTTAGACAAAATTCAGAAACCAAAAGGCTCAAGAACACTGTCTTTCAATATTACTAATAACTGCCCAAGAGCCCATTTCCCACAAGATTAATAGATAAGGTGATTTTTTTTTTTTGCAGCATATATGCCCCTTTTGCCCATGTAAATTAGTGAACTTTCATGTTCCATATTGGCTCCTTGCTAGCTATTGACCCATACTTGATCCTTCCTGTGTCCATCTTCCTGCTTCCTTCTCCCTTAGGAAATGAATTTCCTAAATGTTGATCAGTGGAGAGGCACTTCAGTGAACTATGGCGCAAAGCTGGACTAGGGTAAGAAGCAATCCTGAAAGTGAATGAATCGCTGGGCATCTTTCTTACTGGGTTTACCAGTGCCAAATGAGGTCCATCAGCAGTCCGCACTCTGGGCACACTCTCCTCAGGGGGCATCACTGGAGCTTGTTGGCTTTATTTATGAATATATCCATTTATTACTTTAGAAAGTGCAGTCAACACTCATAAACCAAACTCCAGGCCCAAAACATTAAAGGCTATTACTCACATGAGTCTCTTCTCACCCACAGAGGAAAGAGCTAAGACCTTTAGCACTCAGAGATGATTAACACAGCTGTGGCGCAGTCGTGTGATGGCAGAACACAACCTACAAGAAAAAGAAAGAGCCTAGATTAGATGTTAATAATGTATACTGATTTCACAAACTAATGAGCTTCAGGTGAGGCTTCCACATATGTACGTACATGCGGTACTTTGATCACATCTGTGCCCTTCCAAGCTTGGCCCTGTGGCCCTTTCACTGCCCCTTCCTATTTGCTAGTAATCTCCATTCTACTTCCCAGTCTTCTGTCTGTCTGTCTGTATGTCTGTCTGTCTGTATGTCTGTCTGTTTAGCAGGATCTCACCAAAACTGACCTAGAACTCACTCTAGCTCAGGCTGGCCTTGAATTCATGGAAATCTTCCAACCTCAGCCTCCCAGGTATTGGGATTAAAAGTGTGTGCCACCATGCCCAGCTCAAGTGTTTATTGCTTTGTGCTTTTTTTTTTTTTTTAAAGATTCCACATATGAAAGAAAATGTGCCACTTGCCTTATTAGGTTATGAATGTCTGTCTTATATTAGTAAATTAATTTGATTAATCAAAAATGGATCATCTCAAAAACTCATCACAGCCCAAATTCCCTTATTACCCCTTGTTATTGACATTTTTAGTATTTGGTTTTAAACAGTACAATTGATACTAACATGAAGGAAAGAGTTGAAGCTATCATAAATATCTGTTTATATTCTCCATACCTATTAATCTAACAGCCAGCTGATTGATAGTAACAGGCCTCACTGGTGTAAAATTGGTTAAATGTGACCCATTTCAATGCATATTCTCACAAATAATGTGCAGTATTCTGATTTACATATTTAGTGATTCATTTGTGTATTCAAGTCTATAATTATGTGGGGATTGCATTCATTGTATATCTTTATAAATTCTGATGTGCACTTGATCCAAATGGGAAGTTCTCTTGGGTTCTATTTGTGCATCTGGGCAATGTGGGAGTGTTGCAGGAATTGCAGATGTCTGTGGTTTGTGACCTGTGTCCCTCACTGACCTTCCCTTAAGGGATTTAGGCAGGAGCACATCCTTGCATGCTTCTGCAACAATACATCATAAGCCATGAGAGCTAACACTGAGGTTAAAATGCCACAGATCAGTCACACATGCCCATGAACATGACCATTCTGAACTAAACTTAGTGGCTATGCTTGGAATAGTCAGAACCCTCACCTTCTAGCACCTTCTCAAAACAGGCTCATGCTTGGTCCTTTCTCAAGAAGAGCTCACCAATCGCCCAGAACTCAAATATTCTTATTTCCTAATCTTCCTCCATGAACTTAACCAGTGCTCTTTCCTAGCCCAGTGGCATAGTTGCCCATCAAGGCTACACTGCTCAAAGGCTCCACCAGCTGAGGATCAAGTCTGAAGCATAATCACAAACCAATGGGGCTACAGGGGATCCTTCATATTCCAATCACCACACAGTGTAAGTACCTGAGAGCCTACAGACCCCATGCTTGAACACTAAAAATATTCACAACTGCTCATAGACTCACTGTCCGTGGAAATACCTATGTCCTTGTCAATTTTTGTTGTTGTTTCCATAAAATTCAGAGGACACAAGTGAAGCTTCTAGAACCATGGCCATAGAATGCATTCTCTGCATTGGTCCACACTCGCTCCTTTTCAACGACATACAGGTGAGAACACTGATATCAATCGTTACTTCTTAATAGAACTGACAACTGGCCATGTCCTACCACTCCTGAATGCCAACAGGACCCCTAAGTGCTCTGTGCATGCGTGTCTGGGGCCTGGGGGTCCTTTGTGCCCCAAACCATGGCAGTTTTGACCTGAGCACGTAACTCATGATTAACAAATTGCTAATGGCATCATGATGCATTTTCCTAAACGATCCACCTGAATGAACCATCTTTGTCTTCAGGTATGTATTTGTTCATTTACATCAACACAATCCTGTAGGAACTGCTGAAGCCCAAGGGCCAGATCCCAGGTTGACCTGAAGTTCTTTCAGTAACCAGGCACCTAGACCTTCTTCTAATGGACTTCAGTTTAGGATTTAATCAAAATTATTGATTCATATGCCCTAAACCAACTCAGCATTAACCTAGGCTCAGCGTCGTCCCTTCATTTGTTTATTATTTATTTATTCATACATTATTGATCATTTCTGCATTCTGTATTGACCATTTCATTCATGGTCTCACCAATTAAAAATATTAGTGCCTATGAGTTACAAAACTCAAAGAATAAAAATCTTTAAATATTGCAGCAAGCTGTCTCCAGGCTCATGTCCACAGGCAGGTAAATAAAATCTCTTCTTAATTGGATCTCAGGCCTGTACATGAGGATTAATCAATAGTGCTACCTCCTACCTGCCCATTTCCCTGCCCAGTCGGCTCCTGATTCCTGCCTTCTAAATAGAAGGCAGCCAAGCCCACAAGCCGGCACCACCATGGCTGGAGCACCCTCAGTATCCTGCATCTTGATGGGGGCTTCCAGGGTACTATTTTAAAAAGCCAACTTTCTGAAGATGTGGCACAAATGTAAAATGGACCTTTAGGTAACTGTGAAAATCAATGGAACACCTACCAATGTTGTTCTGAATGGACCACAATTGTATTAAAATGGTTTAATCTGATAATCCGTGGTTCATTATAAAGTCCCAGTATTGATCAATACATGACATTCTTCAATTTTCTTTCTGAATTAATTAAAATGAATGTGTTAACTGTGCACATTACATTTTCAAGGGTTTGACCATTACCAAATAACATATTGTAACTCATTAAGAGCAGCATTTTTTTCATTATCATCTTTGTGGTAAAAACACTTAACATCCTTAATCTTGGCATTCATTTTTTTTGTTTTTATTTTGAGGGATATTTTTGCATGTATGTGTGTGTGTATGCTGTGCATATGTGTGTAGATCCATGTTTGCACATGTGTATAGATGGTGAGGAGACCAGAGGGTGACATAGGGGGCCTATTTACTGAAGCATGATCTCTCACTTGACCCCAGGGCTCTCTGTTCAGCAAGTCTATCCATCCAGCATGTTGGGGGATGGGTACTCCCGTCTCTGCCTCCTGAGCATGAGATTACAGGTGGGCTACCTGCATTTAGGTGGATGCTGGGGAGCTGAACCCCAGTCCTCACACTTGCACAGCAAGTATATAATTCACTAAGCCATCTCTCCCCAGCCAAGTTGTGAGATTTTTTAGAACCAAGGTTCTCACTATGCAGTCAAAACTCGCCTCGACACACAGCAATCCTCCTGCCTCAACCTCCCAATTGCTGTGTGAGTCACCACGCCATTATCTTGACATTCTTTGATTTTGTGTCTGCTGGCTGTCAGTATGCATTCCTTTGATGTACGCCCATGGGCAGCATGAGTCACCTCCTCATATCAAAAACACTGGCACTGCACTTACAGGAGGCCCTTTGCTCTTGTCACAGATGACATCCAAGAACTTCAGCCTGGACATGAACAAATGAGATGTGGTTTGTTGAATCTGGAAAGTGAAAAACAGGTGTTAGAAAATTCAAGAAGTAGTTCAGGCTGGACTTCACTTCTGGCACCACAGTCCTTTTGCAAACAGACTTATCAAAGGCCCAGTTTTTGTCCCATTCTCATTATGAACCCCAGAATGGCCCACATTTTATTGATTGGTTTCTTACACTGCTAATTTATGTGATCTAATTAAAACTGTAAGAATTATGCCTGGCCCCAGTCCTGCACTCCTCCCACACAGGTGAGAACTGAGAATATGTGGGATGTGGCTTCCTTAACCAGAGCTGGATTAGCTAGCCTTCTCATTTCTTGACATGATCTCACTAATGGTTCATGCTGACCCTAACTTATGAATTATTTTAATATTCATCTATTTCTTATCTGCACATGGAAAGACTTGTTTATATTTTTATGTCAAAGCAATTCAAAATGGACTGTACTTGTTACAGGTCATGACTGCCTCTATGCTCTTCACCCAAAGCCAGAGAATCTCGGTCCCAATTGATTGAGACATGCATCAGCAGGGTAGAAAAAAAGAGTAATGAACTTTTTATTTCTGTGTTTGTGAATCCAGGGGTTTGTGCATGCCAAGGCAGCAGAGTGACTTTTTTGACTGTTACCCTCCTTGGTCCATGCCTAACCCCTTTTACTTAATCCCTTCTTTCACTCACTTATAAAAATGCCATCAATATTTATGGACCTAGATATCCTGGAAAAAGAGTTCAAATTCACAAATTCAACAAACCACTCTCCCACAGACAGACAACTTGATTTTTTGCTACAGTACCAGCCATTTAGCAGACTGATTTAGCCAGGACTTCTACTCTGTACACGTGGTTAACATTTACTTCTGCCTGATCTATCAGTTAGGTAGTTCTCAATTATTCCTTATTCCCTTTTCACCTTTCTCTTACTAAAATCAAACCATTACCAACTCAAAAATGTTAAATTTAATCTCCATCTGACCACACGTTGCTCACCAACATAGTCTTAAAACTCCACCTTCAAAAGGTTTCAACAATAATTAACTGCTCATTCCAGTGTCGAAATTAACAAATCTTTGTCTACATTCACCCCTGTGTTTATTCTTTATTCTATACATACCCATTCCCTAATGTTGACACCTACTGGATCCAGATTGAAGACCTACAAAACCCCAAGAGTAAGCCTCAGTGCCCTGCATGCTCTGGTCCCACTGAAGCAATAAATCAAGCTTGTTTCTTCATGGACTTCAGAATTACAAGGGAAATCAAAATCCTTCATTCAAATATCCCAGGGTACCTATTTAGGCTTGAGTTTTTTTTTCTTTATTTATTTATACATTTGTTGATTGGTTCCTTAATTGATTGACTCCTAATTACTTAATCCTTGCACAAAAGCCAAGACTACGAACTGTGATTGTTACTAATTCTGTCTCTGGGCCAACTCCCCTGCACGTCTTTCTCCAGTGGACTTCCTGTTGCTCATGTGCATCCATCACCATCCTCGTCCACCCTGCAGTCACTGTGGCCGATGGGGCCCCTTCCCTTCATTTTCAATTCGTCTACATTTTAAATACTTAACAAAGAACATGCAGAAGTCTCAGCTCTGCTGTCCTGTTGGGATCTCCTCTGTTTTCTTACTCTTGCTATATCAGAAACCTATTTTTATCAAAAGCAGAATGCATAGTTAAGTGTAGCAAAAAAAAAAAAAAAAAAGGAGCTGGACATGGTGGCGCACACCTTTAATCCCAGCACTCGGGAAGCCAAGGTAGGAGAATTGCCATGAGTTCAAGGCCACCCTGAGACTACATAGTGAATTTCACGTCAGCCTGGACTAGAGCAAGACCCTACTTCGAAAAATAAACAAATAAGTAAATAAATAAATTAATAAAAATTTTTAAAAAGCAAAAAATCTGATGTCTTCCCTCTGTGGGAATCAGCCAGTGATGGGGGGGGGGCGGGTTTAAGAACTTTGGGATCTTGCTCTTCAGCAGTATCGATTACATTTTTATTAGGTAATATTGTATAACTTGAGGCCAGGTTCTCTTCCACTTTTTAAATGAATACTACTTTTCCAGAATTGAATGTCTCTAAAATGTTGCTCCATGGCGCATTCCCCCTCATTTTGTTTCATCAGTATCATTTTATTCTAACTCTTGACCCACTGTGAGTATCCATCCATCGGTTTATTATCTTATTCATAGATTAATCCCATTATCTGTCTTTAAAAAATTAACAAGTAAACAGTAACCAGCAGCCAAACCTTAGCACTATAACTTGCATCTATTACTCCTGTACGTCATGGCCTGTCTAAGGCTTCAGCAATGTACAAAAAATTAACAAGTTGCCAGGCATGGTGGCACATACCTACCTTGAAAAATAACAACAAAAAAAATTAACTAGTAAACAGTAACTAGCAGCCAGACCTTAACACTGTCACCTGCATCTATTACTCCAGTACGTCATGGCCTGTCCAGGGCATCAGCAATGTACAAACCCTCTGTCCTACTTGCTTTGGAACTCCTGGTCATTTCTGGTCCACCAGCCTGCCTGTCCTAACAAACTGTGACATTAATGTATTCACTGATTTCTTTATAACTCATAGCTTGGTACTCAGAGAAACTAAAAGTTCAGAATGAAATTATCAACTGTAAATCTGTCCCTTAGCTGCAAAGATAACCAACTGTCTTTCCTGGATTCATCAAGACCCATGACACGTGACGAGCCTCAGCACTGGTTCCCGTTCATCTCCTCATGATATAATAATAATCTCCCCCCATGTGGACACAAGAGCAGCCACCCATCCCTGTGTGTACACGCACTTTAATATGCCTCAAAGCATGCTAATAATGGTACCTGCTCCCTCCACATATCCACCCATCATCGGCCCTCTTTTCTCATCTATTTACAGGTGTATTCATACATTTAGTCCATTGGTTTGAGGATGGATTAACTGGTTCATTTACAATGTAATAATATTGTCATTGCTGCTGAGCCCTGGGAGCCTAAGGTGAAGGTATGCCATGACCCTGAGCCTAACCACACACTCACACCCACACTCCGTCTTGCCGTGCTAAGCACTGGACATGCTAGGCCTTGCTCTGGCTAGTCACGTCACCAGCTACGTGGTCATGGAAATAACTTTCTCTACAAAACAGAAATAAACACAATAAAACAAAGACAAGCAACATGCCACAAGTCCAATACCACGGCCTGAATTCTCACACACATCTGTTCAAAGAACACTTACCTAAAGGATTTAACCATTGTGCAAGACTCTTATGGAGTTCAGTGCTTAAGAAAAAATTCAAAGCTGGATGTGGTAACGTGCAACATTAATCCCAGCACTCTGGAGACTGAGGTAGAAAGACTGCAGCAGTGAATTCAAACCAGAGTGAGTTCCAGGTCAGCTTGGAACTCTGCCTCAAAAAAAAAAAAAAATCAAAGTTAGCTCTATTTCAGTATATGCTTTAACATTTATTAATATTTTCAATATATTTATTCAATTTTATTGACTCATCTATTGATTAACTAATAATAATATAATTAATACATATGGATCAAAGCAAAAGAAAGAGCCTTGAATATTCTTCCACAGGACAATGCAATGCAAGCCACGCATACAGTTTGTTTGTTTGTTTGTTTGTTTGTTTGTTTGTTTGTTTGTTTTTATTTGAAAGCAACAGATAGAGAGAGAAAGAGGCAGAGGAGAGAGAGAGAATGGGTGCACCAGGGCCTCCAGCCACTGCAGACGAACTCCAGATGCATGCACCACCTTGTGTATCTGGCTTACGTGGGTCCTGGGAAATTGAGCCTCGAACTGGGGTCCTTAGGCTTCACAGGCAAGTGCTTAACCACTAAGCCATCTCTCCAGCCTTTGTTTTTGGGGTTTTTTTTTTTTGTTGTTGTTGTTGTTTCTTTGTTTTCTTAGGGAGTGATATGTTTTGGGCTTTTGTTTTGCTTTGGTGTGATTTTGGAGTTTTGAGACAATCTCATTGGGTAGTCCAGGCTGGTCTCTCAATCCTCCTGCCTCCGTCTCCCAAGTATTGAAATTATACAAACACCCCACCGTGCATGGGTTATATATATTTTTTTAATTGTTTATTTTTATTGATTTATTTGAGGGAGACAGAGAAAGAAAAAGGCAGAGAGAGAATGGGCGCACTAGGGCCTCCAGTCACTGCATACGAACTCCAGATGCATGCACCACCTTGCGCATCTGGCTTACGTGGGTACTGGGGAATCGAACCTTGAACCGGGGTCCTTGGGCTTCACAGGCAAGCGCTTAACCACTAGGCCATCTCTCCAACCCAAGGGTTATATATATTTAAGCTTTATCAAAACTATATTTTTTTTAAAAAAACTATATTTTAAAAGGTTAAATGAAAAAGGCAAAATTAATTATGAAGGTAAATTTTATTTACTAAGAAACTATCAGAGCAACATTTAACCTATGTAAATAAGCACAGAACTAGTTTATTTTGTACATGAGAATTCTAAATTGTGTACATATTTTATGCATAATTCATGTCTCAATTCAGTCAGTGACAGGCCACAGGCTCCAGATGGCTACTGACCACTCTATTGGATAGTGGGTCTATAAGATAATTTCCCATAGAAATATGGATTTTCTTCCAAAGTCAATATGCATGACACATACAGATCGACTGACATTCTCTTTACTTTCCTTCCTTCTGTTTTTCTGAGACAGAGTCTTATTCTAGAGTCCACACTAGCCTTGAACTCCCAACCCTTCTTCCTTAGCCTCTTGAGGGATAGAGCTGCAGGGGGGCACTGCCACATTCAACACTCTCGGCACACAGCACTCCCACGCTTGTCACTGCCCACCTTCGGCTCTCTTTCTGGTCTATATTTCAGAGATGATATGACAAGCAACTGTGACCCCACCATCTTCTCCCATAACACAATCCTGACAATAACTTTTGATCTCCCCACATGTTTTCCTCTCAAGGAGTCAACGACACAGATCCTTATCCACAGAGTGTGTAAAACTGCTATGCAATATTGAAATGCTAATAGCAACTAAAATAGCCTTATTGCATTTTGGCTGTTGAATTGGATTAATGATGACCTCGGTTCATGTCACATTTTCATCACTGACCGATACAATACCGTCAGTGAGGCTTTAATATACAAAGCTATTTCTTTTAGAAAATGTAGTCAACATATCTGAGCAAGCAATCCAACCAGCAGCAAGAACTCCATCCTTTCCTCCATGTCATTTTCTGCCAGGAGGTCACTGCTGTGGGATGCCTGACTAGCCAGTGCATTCACACCATGCAATAGAAAGCAGGTGTGAGAAAAAGTGAAAGATGCCAGATGTAAACAGTTTAAATGAGTGTTTGTTGTGAAGCCCTGGATCAACTACACTCCCTGGCTCCATCCACATTCTCATGACAAGCTTTCCTTCTCAACATGGACCTACACTTAGCACTAAATGATTCACTGGTTGTGTCAATTCATAATTTTCAATTAATCCAGTAAGCACCACTGAATTTCAATTAAAGAAGTTGTCAATAAAAAAGTAAATATAAAAATTAAAAAAAAATAAAAGAATCAAAATGGTGACAATAACAAAAGTCTGTCTATAAGGTCCTCTCCATGGTGGGAGAGGTAAGCAAGGAGACACATCACCTGCCCAGAAGGATCTCAGAGTTACAATGGATTCTCCAGGTTTTTCTCTTTCCCAGAGAGAAATCTCCCTACCCATGACAGCCACGCTCTTGAATGACAGCATCCTGGGAAGAACTTGTTATATGTAAATGTGCACAAGCTAGAGGGATGGCTTAGCAGTTAAGGCGCTTGCCTGCGAAGTCTGAGAACTCCTGTTTGAATCTCCAGGTCCCACATAGCCAGACGCACATGATGCAAGCGCACAATGTCGCACATGCACACAAAGGGGTGCACCCATATGGAGTTCGTTCACAGTGGCTGAAGGCCCTGGCATACCCATTCTCTCTCGCTCACTCTCTTTCTCTTTCAAACCAAATAATAATAATAATAAATAAATAATAATTTTTAAAAACTCCCATGTTAGCCGGGCGTGGTGGCGCACGCCTTTAATCCCAGCACTCAGGAGGCAGAGGTAGGAGGATCGCCATGAGTTCAAGGCCACCCTGAGACTACATAGTTAATTCCAGGTCAGCCTGGGCCAGAGTGAGACCCTACCTCAGAAAAAAAAAAAAAAAAAAAAAAAAAAAAACTCCCATGTTCCAACCAACCCATAACAACTGATGGAATTACATAGGCTTATTCATTTCTCTATCAACTTTTTAGCATTACTTTGAATATATGTCCAATTGTTTATGTGAAGCCACTAGTTACATAAGACTATTCAAATTAAAATAATTAGGGTCTGGAGAGATGGCTTAACAGTTAAGACACTTGCATGCAAAGCCAAATGAGCCAGGTTCAATTCCCCAGAACCCATGTAAGCCAAATGCACAAGGTGACACATATGTCTGGAGTTCGTTTGCAGCGGCTAGAGTCCCTGGCATGCCCATTCTCCACCACCCCCACCCCCACCTCGTTCTCTTTCTTTCTCTCTCAAATAATAAATAACAATAAAATATTTTTTAAACAATTAAATAAAATAAATTTCTATCGCCTCACACATGCTCACCACATGTCAAGTGCTCAACAGTCTCCTGAAATGAAAGGCTACCATATTGGACAGAAGAGATCACAGCTAAGGGTCCTAGCACTGCAGAAAGCTCTGTGATGGGGCTGGAATACATCCTCTCCTTTAGGAAACAGCCTAGCACTTTTCCTGATGAAGTGAATTGAATTATGCACGAGCCTTGAATCATGAAACATTATTATCTTTGGTTCCTGCTGACTCTCTTTGATTTGATCATTTCTAAAGAAATATCAGTGGGGCTGGAGAGATGGCTTAGAGGTTAAGGCATTTGCCTGCAAAGCCAAAGGACCTTGGTTCCATTCCCCAGGACCCACATAAGCCAGACGCACAAGGTGGCACATGCATCTTGAATTCGTTTGCAGTGGCTGGAGGCCCTGGCGCGCCCGTTCTCCTTCTCTCTCTCTCTTTCTGTCTCTCTTTCTCTCTGTGTCTGCCTCTTTCCCTCTCTCACTCTCTCAAATAAATAAATTTTAAAAAAATTTTTTAAAGAGACCTGGGTGTGGTGGCACACACCTTTAATCCCAGCAGAGGCAGAGGTAGGAGGATCTCTGTGAGTTCAAGGCCACCCTGAGATTACAGCGTAAATTCCAGGTCAGCCTAGACTAGAGTGAGACCCTACCTCAAAAAACCAAAAAAAAAAAAAAAATTAAAAAGAAATGTCAGTGGACAGTGATCGGTACAATCTCTTCTTCTCTAAGTACAATGCTAACAGCACCCTTCATCTCCTTTTGCACTCCTTGCTCAAAAAGTAAACAACCTCGATCTGTATTTAAAGGCAAATGCTTAAACAAATTATGTAACATACACAAGAAAATAGAAAACAGCTGGTGAAAACAATGAAACAAGCCAGCTTGTTTCTATGGTGGTCAAGAACACAGAATTGAATTAACTATAATCCCTTCATACTTGGACCATTCTCATCACCAGCCCATGTTTTGGGCTTTAATTTCTTTTATGCATGTATGTAATTATTTACTTTTTGTACTAAAATTAATATCCAACCCACTATCATGTTTGCATGGTTACATGAACATTGACTAATTCCTTAATCAACACATTGTTAAAGGACGTTTGATGTGCACACTTCGGATGACCTCAACTCCAGGATGAGCTGTGTTTTCCTTCAACCTTGTCTTCAGGTCCCCCTCAAGAAAGTTGCCAGTCATGCAAACCCTGCCATAGGGAGACTCGAGGACATGGCTAACAGTACGCCCTCACACCATTCTTCCTCACCGGAGCAGCAAGTATAATGTCCATTGTCCTGACCGTGGCCGGTGTCCTCACAGGAAGCTGGAATACCCTGGGAGACGCCCTAGGAGGCTTGGCTGGCCTATGTCTCTTTTATTCTCTAGGGCAGTTCTAACCAGGAAACAATTTAGACTCAAGTGTGTGGCTCAGGGAAGGCACAGGGGAGGTAACTCAACAAAAGACATGAAGTAATAGAAGTAGTTTAAACCATTACTTGCTGACCCCACACAGACAAAGATAGCTGGAAAAATAAAATGAGGCTTTATTTGGGTCTACAATGACTTTCTGCAGGGAGTTTAAATAGTAGGTTTAGACAAGCCAGCATGTCTGCCTGGCCCATGTGTGGTGTGAGCGTAAGTGGGACAAGTCAGTAATGCTGTCCATAGGGAGATGACCTAGGATCAGTGGTTTAGGGGCGTCATCTGTGGCCACCATTTTTTTTTTAAAAACTGGGAAGAGCCTGGTTTTGGTCTGAGAAATTTAAACTTAAGTTCGACATGGATATGGCGACAACATAAAACTATCAAATCTATGGGATGGAGAGATGGTTTTGTAGTTAATGCGTTTGCCTGCAAAGCCAAGGGACCTAGGTTCAATTTCCTAGGACCCACATTAGCCAGATGCACACGGTGATGCATGCGTCTGGAGTTCGTTTGCAACAGCTGGAGACTCTGGCGTGCCCATTCGCTCTCTCCTTCCCTGCCCCTTTGTCAAATAAATAAATAAATAAATAAATAAATAAATAAATAAATAAAAATACTTAAAAAAAATAAAAAGACAAAAAGCCGGGCGTGGTTGCGCACGCCTTTAATCCCAGCACTCGGGAGGCAGAGGTAGGAGGATCGCCGTGAGTTCGAGGCCACCCTGAGACTACATAGTTAATTCCAGGTCAGCCTGGACCAGAGTGAAACCCTACTTCGCAAAACCAAAAAATAATAATAATAATAATAATAATTTTAAAAGCCAGAAGAGGGCTGGAGAGGCGTCTCAGTGTCTAAGGCGCAGGCCTGCAAAGCCCAAAGACCCAGGTTCCATCAGCTAGCACTCAAGTAAAGCCAGGTGCACAAGGGACGCATGCGTCTGGAGTTTGTTTGCAGTGGCTGTAGGTCCTGGTGTGCCAATTCTCTCTCTATCTGCATCTCTCTCTCTCTCAAATAAATAAATAAATGTATGTAAAAACATCCAGAGCAGCTTGGAATGATGTACTTCAAGTTCTGAAATACAACAACTGCCAACCCAGGCTACTGTGTCCAGCAAAGCTATCCACCATAACTGAGAGAAAAACAAGAACTTGGCCGGGTGTGGTGGCGCACGCCTTTAATCCCAGCACTCGAGAGGCAGAGGTAGGAGCATCGCCGAGAGCTCAAGGCCACCCTGAGACTACATAGTTAATTCCAGGTCAGCCTGGACCAGAGTGAGACCCTACCTTGCAAAACCAAAATATATATATATTTTTTTTTTTTAAATATCAAATCTATGAGATTTGATCATCTTTGCCCCATGCCTGCTCTCTCTTGGCTTGTTCATTGGCTTGTTCTTATTCATTCATTGACTTATTTATGAATAGTTTGGAACAACTCTGCAAACAAAGCATGGCAACTTCGACTGTGACTTACGTTTCCACTCCAGTAGGTCAAAATCCTCAGAAATGCCCCGTGATTACATAAGCTATGATGCGTCCACTCTGTGCAACACAAAGTCACTATTAAGAATGTCCATCCTGGACACATTCTCAGTGTCTCTCACCTGTGTGGATCTGAACGAGATTTAGCCTGTGGTCTATGATTGGTCCTTTCAGATTTCTGAAATATACTTCTCAGGGCTGAAGAGATGGCTTAGCAGTTAAGGCGCTTGCCTACAAAGCCTAAGGTCCAAGGTTAGATTCCTCAGGACCCACATAAGCCAAATGCCCAAGGTTGCACATGCATCTGGAATTCATTTGCAGTGGCCAGAGGCCCTGGTGTGCCCATACTCTCTTTCTCTCTCTCTTCATCTCTCCTCAAATAAATAAATAAATGAAATATATTTCTTATGAATGAACACCTTTGAATCCTTCCCTAACAACTAAAAGACTGCCAACATCACACCTGAAACCCCAAACTTCAACAGGGGTGAGTCCAGACATAGCGTAGTGCATTCATTAGTTAATGAAAGAGCATAAGTAGTTTTGTTTTGATGCCTCATCAATTTCAAGAATTAGATAATTATAAATCTGAGACTATGATGTTATTTTCATTAGTCCATGCTTAACCTTCTTTGATTTTATTTGCTTACACATTCATTCATTGATAATAAGCCCAAAAGTATACATGAATTCACCATTCAACCACCCCCCCAAAAAAAACAAGGAAACATACACATCCGATGTGAGATACATGCAATATGCAAGTGTGTATATGTGATATGTGCACACAGATAAGCTGAAACACATTCATGATGCTTTTTGCTTTGCTACTTTCTACACCGGGAAGAGCCTTGTGATATTATTTTTTAATTTGGTGATTGTTATGCCTAATTGAATTAATTACTGTTGGTTCATAACCATCTCATCACTGGCCTGTGCTTGGCTAGCCTTGGTTTCACTTACGTACCCATTCATGTTTCATAATGCAATAAACACCCAGCAACCAACTGCCCGAGTTCAAAATAACAGTATTAGCCATTACTCACATTGTTGGCCCATGGCTCATTGCTCACGGAGGTCACTGCCAAGGTCTTTACCAACAGATCAGCTGCCCATTCATATTAAGGCCCCATTCTGCAGAATACAAGGTGAATATTAAAAAGAATGAAGAACTTCTCCACAGCCATGGCTGAGCACAGCAGCACTAATCAAAAATTTTGGCTCATGACACAGTCTCACCCACTAGCCCAAGCGTATGTATGTGTATGTATGCGTATGTATGTGTATGTACGTATATATATTCATTTATTGGTTTTCATTAGCGTAATGAGTATACGTAAATTCACCACCCAAATCAGAAACAAAACCATTATTTTGTTTGTATTATTACAAGCATCAACCGCTCCCTGCCAAGCTTCTAGGCACAAGGGAACTGACAGATCCCCCCCCCAACAAGACTCACTCACACATAGCTGGATGTAATCTCATCACTATTCCCATTCTGCCTGCTCATTGTTTTTATTCATTTTTAAATACAATAGACACAGATTAACCCAGTACTAATCCAGAACAAAAAGATACTATAAAAAATTAATTGCCCCAAGTGATTCTTATACACAGAGGTGAAAGTCTTTGGTTTGAAAAGTCTATGATTATACATCAGTAAATCTTTAAGGTAGAAAATCTTCCATCTTTAAGGTAGAAAACAACATTTTTGGTGGACCATTCTTGACCTTTCATTTTGTCACATATTTATTTGCCCATTTCATGGTTTTTTTTTTGTTTTTTTTTTTTTTTTTTTTTTTTTTGTTTTTGCTTTTTTGAGGTAGGGTCTCACTCCAGCTCAGGCTGACCTGGAATTCACTCTGTAGTCTCAGGGCATCCTTGAACTCACGGTGATCCTCCTACCTCTGCCTCCCAAGTGCTGGGATTAAAGGCGAGCGCCACCACGCCCGGCTCTCATGCATGTTTAACTATACAGCAAATACGTTGGAAGCCACTATCCCACCCGAAACCAGTGACAGTACTGCACTCCTTCTGAGGCCCACACAGCCCACGTGCCTAAAGCTGCTGAGATTTTAGATTTTCTTAAATAACCTCATAGAAACACAGAATAAAAAGGTCAGTGGGTATGAAAAACAGAGAGGGTACAAACTTGCATTTGTAAAATGATTAGTTCTGGACATCTAACAAACAACATGGAGACTACAATTAACAACACATATACTTGAAATTCACACATGGTAGTTCTTAAATAGTCTCACCCACATACACAAAACAGTCCCCATGTTAGGTGATAAACATATATCAAAATTTACACCTTAGATAAAATTCTCATTAGTCAATTAAGCATTAATAAGATGACAGAAAGAAGCAGGCTCATCGTGGGTCCACATATGACACTCCTCAAAGCTAATTGTACCATGTACAGTATTCCTTCCAGAAGTGACATCCACCACATGTGGCTGTCACCTGTGCAGTGTGGCCAGTTAGTGGACTTGGACTTGTCATAGTACTTGGTTCAAAAGGTTCTCACAACTGTTTCTGTCAAGGCCTCAAGGACAGTTTCTTACTCTTTTATAATTTTGTTTGTTTTGGGGGGGTGTTTGTTTGTTTGTTTTTTAGTTTTTCAAGGTAGGGTCTCGCTCTAGCCCAGGCTGACCTGGAATTCACTCTGTATTCTCAGGGTGGCCTCGAACTCATGGCGATCCTCCTACCTCTGCCTCCCGAGTGCTGGGATTAAAGGCGTGCGCCACCACGTCCGGCTTCTTTTATAATTTTTAATAATAAAATTTATATCCACAAACGATTTTGGATTCTTTTTTATGTTCCTGCTTGTGGCGAATTAATCTTGGCCCTTGGGTCAGGACCCACTCTGCATCCTCACATCTTATTTTGCTGATTGTTAGAACTGCTTGGGACAAATCACATGTGGATCCAGTTTGTCTTCTCCAACCCCCCCACCGTCATTTCACAACCCTCCCCCCAAATCTTTAACAATCATTCTCGCCCTCCCCCATATGCATTTAAACACATGTGTATGTGTAGAATGTGTTTTCCATAGTGGGCCTCTGGAAAAAGTCTCAGGTGAAGTGAGACACACAACTTGACTTCAAAGTATGCCCACACAGGTGTGGTGCTAGGACTTGAACCCAGACCTTCACACACATGTGCTGCCACCGCCTATGCCAGCAATCAAAGGGCAGAGCAGACCACTGGTGAGAGCACATCTACACATGCCACAGTGCCCCCAAACCCCAATAAAAACAATAACCCAGCTTCCATCTCACCTAGCTGTACAGCATCAGGAAAGATGGATAACCTTTCTGGGCCTGTTTCCCCATATAAAACAGTACAGTAACAGTCCCCAAGCAAAGTTAGTCACGATCGTCACGCCAAAGTCAGCCGGGTAAGAGCCCTTCCATCCACGTCTGAGACCCTCACTGAAATCTTTGCTCCCACGGCAGCAGCGCTTGAGCCATGGTGCTAGCCAGACAGAGAGACCAGGTTCCACCCCAGCAGGCACTCACGAGCTGTGTAACTGCCGAGACGTGACCTGGCCTCTCTGTCTTATGCCCCGACTTGGAGGATTTGTAGAATGAGGACAGCAACACCCTCCTGGGTCCAATGCGAAGGTGAAGGACTACCGACCGCCTGATGGATGGATCCTGAAGCAGCGCCCACCCTGCGCACATCCTGCCTGCCCCAGCCCCATGCCTCACTCCACACTGGTCCATCTCCAAACAGATTAGAGAAGCGAATTCTTTCCAAGCCCAGGACAGTCCAGGGGTTGTTAGAAGGATGGGCGTCAGGCAGGACCCTGTTGAGGGCTAGTCTTTTTTGAACACATGAAAACTTAACAATCACCTTGGAACATGGCAATCCAACCAAAGTCATGCGCTACAGAAAACCAAAATGTACTTCAGAGTAGGCTACTCGTGGGGGAGTCTGTGCCATAAGATTCTCCAAATTCAAATTGTGTCCCAGAAACCAAAGCAGGCTTCTGCAGACCACACCCGGTCAGCTCCCCACCCACCCTCCTAGCACAGGGACAGGTACCCAGCACCCGGGCCTCAGGTGGTGTTTGAGGCCCCTCTGAGCAGCAGGGGTTGTTAGCGCTGTGCCTCCTGGTCCCCAGCACGCAGCAGAGCATTCGTGGTGTGTGTTAGCATACATTATCTCCTTTCATCCTCACAACAGTCCTGCAAATGAGACATAACAGTCATAATTAGCCCATAGTCATTGTATGCACACCCTGCTCCAGCGCCATGCAGCCTCCTGGGCAGACACTGGCATTCCTCGGGTGTGGATACCCTCAACAGTGTCAGCCCCCTCCACCAGAAAGTTCTTAGCACCACTGCACTCTAAGGCACTGTGAACAAAACAGACCCAATCCCATGAGAACTGACGGCGCTGGGGGAAGAGCCTATTCAAAATGAATACAACCGAAGTGATTGGAATGGTGACAAGAACCATGAGGGGTCAAGGGGGAAAGCCCCCTCTCTGGTGGGGATATTTGAGCAGAAGAACCAGAAGTCCTATTTTATACACAGGGAACCTGAGCTCCAGAGAGGTTAAGTGACACAGACAGACCCACCGCTAAGAGACAGCGCTTGTCTCGCATACTTGACCCCACGCCTTGTTTCTGCAGCACAGCCCCACTGCCAGGCAGACTGTGCGAATGCGGGAATGCGTGGTGTGTGGTGGAAGGAAGGGCTTGCCTGACCTCCCACACAGGCAGCCCCAGCAGCAAAGAGCTCCCCCACCCCAGGAGCTAGCAGAGCCCTGGACAGTTGCATCAATGTGCTTCTTGGAGGAATTACAGCACCTACCATCTCTACAGGACCAGCACAGACTTGCGCCCAGCCACGCCGACCCCACAGCCTACCTAAGCTCGGGCCAGCAAGCTGGCACCCTTGCAAAGACCAGCTCCCTTCACTATGCTGTTGGGCAGCCAAAGGTGCCATGTCACCTAGGCTCAGCTTGCAAACATACTGCCCCAGGAATAAGAGGAGGTCCCCCTGCCACCCACACAGTGTGAAACTTCCGAATCATTAGGAGCAGCCTCCCTCACAGGAGTCAACAATGACCGTAAAGGGGCTATTCTCTCCTCACGACTCCCCAAACACTGGATTGGTAAAGAAGTTTTTAATGGGAGCATATGTAAACCCTGCATCCACTTCTAGAAACCATGAGGTTTAACTAAGTTCAACTTCAGCGGATCCCGTTAGGAGAACATCCGCTACTTCACTTCTCAACCAGTGTGAGCCCCGTGCTGAGTGGGAATCCCTCCGCAGGAAGTCTCAGACTCAGGCCTGGCTTAGTGAGCCATGCCATTTGGTGTGACTTCTACGACTGCAGCTAAAATGTTCGAGTCTTCCATTTGCATTTCTGTTTCAAGCCCTCACTCTCTCACCTGGACACTCGTGGGAGGTATCTGTTCAGTGGGGGGTAACAATTCTTACCACAGGTACTAAACGACTTTTCAGTGAGAAGTAAGTGTGATGAATGTGTAATATTTATGGAGTGCTGACCACCCAGGACTATCTGATAAACACTTTAAATACTCAGGTCATGGGCTGGGACAATGACTAGTGGTTAAAAGCACTTGCTTAAATACTCAGTTCACTCATCACCAAGTACTCATTAATGTGGTACCATGGGTTTTTCCATACCCCAACTGAGTAAACTGAGGCACACAGATATACTTTGTCTAAACTCACAAAACCAGTAAATTGCAGAACTGGGGCTAAAATCTGAATACCTGGGATGTGTGTTCATAGAGCCTAGCCCTGGAGACAGCTTCTCAAAATCTGTCTACTAAATTGAAGCCCGTTCCTCAGAGTGGCTTGCTGATCTGCCTCAGTCCTCTGCCAGGGTCCCGCGTGGGCCCCTCGCCTGACACCCCTCCAGCTGTGGAGTCCTTGTTCCAGCTGCCTCATTGGCATTCAGTCAGAATCTGAAATGGCAGAATCCTACTTGATCAAGTCTACTATGAGACGCCAGGGGTAGGTATGGCCCCTCCTTGTGTGATGATTGCAAATAGAATGTACTAGTGAGGATGCCCCTTGAGAAATAAACTCGAATCTGGTTGGTGAGAAGTTCAGCTCACTGATGTACCAGGAGAGGGAGCCTAACAAGACTGAACCCCAAGGAGCGCAGGGTTGTTTTATAGGCACAGCCACAGAAAAGAGGAAGCCAGTCAAAGGATAGATTTGGAAGGAAGCAAGACCAGAGTTCAAATCCTGAATCTGCATTTGTTCCCCATATGACTTTGGGTGAGTCTTTTACCATAATGGAAGTGTCTCTTCTCCTTTTTCCTTTTTTTTTTTTTTTTTTTTTTTTGTGGTGTGTATATGTGTGCGTGGTGTTTATGGATGCATGTGTATGTGTGAACTGCGCAGGGGAGCACAGAGATGTGTGGAGGCCAGGGAGCCACATTAGGGGCTTTTCTCAGACTTTCCCCACCTTGTGCTTTGCAGAGGGTTGAAATGCTGACTTAAAACTCACCGGTCAGCTAGACTAGCTGGCCAGCGAGTCCCAGGGAGTCCCTAGATGCACCTCCCTCACACTGGGGTTTCAGGTGCACACCACACTGGGGACCCCAACTCAAATCCTCACTCGTGCTCGCATTTACCCACTGAGCCAACTCCCTAGTTTTCTCCTCTGACCAATGCCAGCATGGAGGGTGACTGCAATTATCAAACACTGATAAGAGAACACCAAGTTCAAGAGGAGGCTGAGCATGTGGTCGGGCTGAGGGCTTAGTCATCCAGGAGAGCCAGCGACAGCCTGCTGCTCCCAAGCGCATGCCTAAGCAGCAGGGACTCCGAGCTGCCAGGAAGCAGCTCCAGCATCACTGCTCAGACTGGGTCCACCTGTTGCCCCAGAGCCACCTGAGACAAATCAGTGCCCTGAGAGGCAGGACAGAAGGCAGGCGCTTCACCAGCAGGCTCTGTTCAGAAGAAACTTCTCCTGAAAGATCCAGGAAGCCTTTGATCTTGGTGAGACACAGACTATTCTCTCTCCTTCCTCTATTGGCCCACATCTATCGGGAAGCTTGCTAATCTGCACATATTCACCCTCCCATCTTGCCAACATCCATCATCCCGACAGCCACCCCTGCTTCGACATGCACACACCCATCCATCTCACTGACCCTCCGTCCATCTCACTGACCCTCCATCCACCTCACTGACCCTCCATCCACCTCACCGACCCTCCATCCATCTCACTGACCCTCCATTCTTCCACCTCTCAATTTTGCAAAGGAATCAGACAAACCTGGGTTGGAACCCAGGGTCCTGAGTCCTAGCTGATCTTGAACGAGTTCCTGACCTCTCACAGTCCTCTCATCTCTAAAGTAATGTGAATCTGATGTAGCTGTGATAGAGATTTAAGGAGAGAGTAGATATTCCAGTGCCTAGCCTCAGCAAATTGCCATGAAATGTTCACTCCCTCTGCTTCTGCTACTGGGCTGGGATAGACGCAGGGGAAGAAAAACAAAACAAAAACCCCACAGCATCTTGCATTATATGTTGAGAAGAGCTTTTAGGAGGCTACCTGAAAATGCTTTGCTGATGTGAGTTCCCCTGTGGCACCCAAAGCTGGACAATGGGCGAAGCAGCTGGGGGCGGGGGGGGGGGGTGTCTGTCCTGGACAGAGGAGAGTGTGCCACCTAGCGGACTGGTACCCTGTGGGGTCCCAGGACCCAGCCCCCAGGACTGCAGGCTACCCTTGTTGAGATGTGGGGCACGTACTGTCTTAATCACTCAGGGGCCCTGGCCTGCCAGGCGCCTTTTGTTTGTGGACGATGGCCAGCTCAGTCTTGCCTACCCCAGTCCAGCTCTCCTTTAGAGGTTTCCGGGAAAAAGCAGAATTCTAGCAGCTGCTGCTGGCAGCATCTCTAGTCTCTGTCCAATATAGGGCTGGGGTTGTATATGCCTCATCTCGAACCTTCAGGTGGCCCCGGGAGACACCCAAAACTTGCCCATTTTCAGGGAGAAAACTGAGGCTTGTTATAGTTGTGTTTCTGATTTCAGGTCTAGGCAAATGTTCAAATCCCTGAGCTTACCTTCTAGAACCCCACGTGCCCCTGGAAAGTGCAGAAAGTAATTTGGAGAAAGATTCGAATGACCAACTACAAAATACACAAGTCAGTCGGGACTATTTGAATGCTGAATGGAGATTGGATGGAAATAAGGAAATGCTGTTAATTTTCTCATTGTGATAATGGTATCATGCATAAGTCTATATAAAAGTTGTGGTAACAGGATCATTCTGATGATTTTGTGAATGAAGACAACCCTTTTTAAGATACACGCTCAAAAAAAAATGAGATACACACTCAAAAATGTTCAAAGAAGATAGTATGATGTCTGAAATTAGCTTCCATACAGACTAAGTTTAGCAGGGGTGGGGGGGGCAGTCTGGGGTTCAAATGGAATAAGAGTTAGCAAGATTATGGTGATATAAAAGTTAAATTGTGATTTTTTTTAAGAAATTGCACTGTTTTTTCTATGTGTTGTCTGAAAAATTCCTATAATAGGAGGCTTTTAAAATCAGCAAGTAAAAAATAACAATAAAAAAAAGATAAGGTGGGAATCAAGGGAGATACTTTAAAGCTCAAAGGGGTCTAGAGTCCGAACTAAATCATGACAAGTATTGTGGGGCTGATGCACTGGGCACAAGTCCTCCTCTGAGTGGAGCAAGGACTGCAGAGATACAAATCACTGCAAGCTGGGTGGGGCAAGGGAAGGCCCCGGTATACAGGACACAAGCAGAGCCAAATACCACCTATGCCCCCAGTCCAGCTCCCTGTTGGCCCTCTGCACCCGTGGCCGGACCCTGGCTCTTCTAAGGCCCATGGTATCACTCTGCTCAGAGCACACCTGGCTAATGATCAGTGCTTCCCTAAGATGCTGGCACCAGCGCGGTTACTGGGACAGTGCAGTCACCTGCCAGATGTGCTTTGAAGGAAGAGGCTAGAGTAGTTGACTCAGTCGTGCTGGGAAGGATTTAGCTATCTGGCTTCCAAAATCTTTATTTGTTTTATTTTTTAGCCTTTTTTTTTGGGGGGAGGACAAAAAGTTATGCTTTTCCTATAAAACAATGTGCCAAGCTGCCCTTAACCACTCAAGCCCTTCTCTGTGCTCTCAGTCATGGGACAGCAAATTAACTCATCTTAAGACCCCCTTTCCCTGATCCACACCTGTCTCCTGGATGTCTTGGTCCACCACAGCTAGGTCCCTCCACATCCTCCACTTTTCTGGCTCTCCTGCAGTAGCCTCCAGCTTTGGCCCCATCTTCCCTCTTCCCTTGGGCTTCCTGGGCGTGTGGCCACTGTGCACAGCCTGTAAGCTCTCTCTCCCTCATCTTTCACTCCCCACTTTGGGAGGCAGGACACAAGAACAGCTCCGACCCTCGTCTGCGACTGCAGCTGCTGCATTGCAGCTTGGCCGCTGTGAGGGAGGGGTGCAGCTTGCAGCCACCCAGGGATACTATCGCCCCCCGCCAGCCAGCCAGCCCGCCCGCCCGCCCGCCCGTCCGCCGCCCACATCTGCTGCAATTAAAAGCGCCGGCAAGTCCCTCTTGGTGTCTCCCCCTCCTCACTTTAAGGACTAAAAAAAATGTAGCCCAGGCAGCCCCCTTGTGGCACTTGGGGGCGCCACAGACTCTTGGCTGGTGTCTGAAGAATTCCGACCATTTCCACTGCACCGTGAGTTGGCACAAATCTTAAGTGCCAACTACTATCCAATGCAGAACTCTGCACTCTGCCTCTGAGGCGGGGGCACCTCTCCCTCCTCCTCCTCCTCTCTGCATCCCCCTCTCTCCCCCAGAAGAAACAGGAGCAGACTGGGAGGCCCCTGTTGAATACTGCTCTGACAAGCAGACAGGTGTCTGGCAACCGTAGCTGTGGCGGGAGAAGGCTGTGGGAACGGGGTCTCCTCTTGCAATAGCACTTGATTTCCATCTCTACATCACATATGAGAAACTGAGGTGAGGGGAGGCGCGGGGTCCCTGACTATCTGAGAAAAGGCTTAGGGTTTCTCTCTCCTGACCCTACATGAGTGGTTCCTGTGTGGGGCATGTCCGTGAGGCCAGGGGGCTGGCTGGCTGCCTTAGGAGGTCTCTGCTCCCAGGCTCAAGCCTCATTCCCAGCAAAGCCAGTGTTTCCCACGGGGAAGCCCTGGAGGGCCCCTGGATGTTCTCCGTCCTCTCTAACTCACTGTCCACACAAACAAACCCCAGCCCCCACTGTTTCTATCTGCAATCTGCTTGCAGACAGGCAGAGCCTCTCCACATCAGGTTAATAATGCCATTTTCATAAGCCTCTGCCCATAGGTGCTAGCACCTAATTTTGAATCTGCCCTTCAAACGGATTGGGCCACAGAGGAGCTGGGATCTCAAGCACCGCTGGGAGGTGCTTATAACTGATCAATCCATCCCCTGCCCACCCACACCCCCCAGCACTCGGCACAGCCTCGCTGAGCAGTCTTCAGCAGCAGGGTGTGGTGGGGAGCCTCCGAGAGCCTGGGGTTCCATTCTAGCCTGACCTCGCATCGGCTGGGAGACGGTGAGTATGGGACTTTGCTTTTTGGTGCCTCAGTTTCTTCATCAATCAAATGGGGATCATGAGACTCTTTTCAGGGGATTTCCCGGATAAGTTCTATAGAGACAGCCCAGCTCAGGGCTCTTGCCGGAGCTCCATAAATCTCCCTGCCATCCCCCCTCCTTGATCATCTTGATGTATAGTGTATAGTGACTTATTCTCTGTTTTTCCCTACCAGACTCACTGAGCCTTGAGGACAGGAAGCCGACTGACCGATCGACTGACTGACCATCCGATCAGCTCACCTCATCCCCAGTCTCACTCTCTGGACTGGGCCCAGGAAGGTAAGTGTGCTGCAGCAGTTTGGAGTGTGAGTGAGTGGACGGACGGCTGTTCACAGTGTGGGAGATGCCTGGAGCCTGCTGGCTTTCCTTCTCAGACCCCTCCCTGTCTGTGCTGGCCTTTCATAGAAGTAGCAGGAAGAATGTCCCTTTCTGTCTTTCTGCTTTACCCCTCATGCTGTCACATACTGTGCAAACACTCGGTCTATTAAATGCAGATGTGGGCTCTACGTGGCATTTCTGTTACATCTACTTTGAGTTCCCCAGGCCAGGGGATGCCTCTGGCTGGCTTGATATGTGCGATTAAGCAGGCAGAGGGGCCTCTGTCAGGAGAGGTTGCCGTTTGCATTGGGTGCAGGGTCTTGAAAGGCCAAGCTGTTTTCTCCCTTAGGACACTTGTTACATGCCGCCCTCCTCTCCCCCCATCCCTGCGTCGACTCCACAAGCATTTATGAAGTGTCTGATGTGTGTTAAGCTACTCTCATCTCGTTGAGTCCTTGCTCTCAGCCGGTGAGAAACTCTCACGTCTATTTCACAGGGGAAAATTGAGACCCTGAAAATTAAAGGGAATTTCGTGGCCTCACAGCTAGAGAGTGGGAGTCAAGCCCTCCTGAAGTCCCCCAGCCCTGCTGCAGCAGCTGCTGCTTCTCCTGCTGCTGTGAGGTGCTTAGGGCCAGCCAGGCAGCCAGTGGCTCCCTTGAAAAAAACCAGGGGGCTTTGCATAGAGAAGCTTCTTCGTAGCAACTGGTGAAAGGGGGGAGAGAGAGGAAGAAACCAAGGGGGCTCAGAGCTGCTTAAACAGAGACACAGAGCATCCCCCCCACCACCTATAGGGAAGTACCACACCCTCCCTGTGGTCTTCTGACACAACAGCAGGGCAAAGGGTTCTGTCCCAGGTGCAAAGGCACTTCATAAAAGTTCAGAAGCCCCCAAGCTTGCTCTTATGGGGGGCGGTCCTTACTATCTGGCAGAACTGGAAAGAGAGGGAACTTGCCTCCTGAAGAAGCCTGAGGGCTGAGGAAACAGCAGCTGCTGCACAGCTTCAGGCAGATGTAGAATACAGGGGAGGACTGAGTGGAACAGCTCAGTGTGCAAACCCTAAGCAGGCTGCTGGTGAGACAGGGAGCCCCCTGTTACAAGAGGCATCCAAGCAAAGTGGTAGGATGGTATGTGACTAAGGACACATGCAAAAATGGTTCTCTGGATGGCTAGTACTAGAACTAGGCCTCTGCAAAGCTCCCACAATGCTGAGACCTGAGCAAGCAAGTGGGGACGGCCAGAGTAGAGGCAGCTGGGGTCAGGGCAAGCATGCATGGCCCTGGCCACGGCCTCACCCCAGGTTAAATGGCAAAGGCACAGGGATGGTTAGCGGAGAACCGTTAGCCCAATGAGGCCGTGAAGGAGAGGAGCAGAGATAGAGGTGAGTGCTTCTGGCCCGAGGGGGATGGTGAGGACTATCTGCAGCCAACTTCCCTCTTAAGGGTTGGGCCCTGGACTGGTCAAGTAGCCCTGAAGGGCTGCCTTGTGTGTCCTCCCTTAGGCAACAAGCTGGCAGAATGGGTGCAGGGAGACAAGAAAAGGGGTCTGGTATGTTGAGGTACCAGCTGGTGACTGTAAAGGCAGGACTTTATTTTGGAGGCTGGGCCCCAACCTGAGACCCAGTTGGCCACCACACTGTTAACTGGGATGCTCTGGAGACTTGAGAAAGCACCCTCACTCCACAATGGGACCAAGGGGGCTGTATGCTGATGAATGTACCCAAGCTGGAGTGGAGAGCTGCCTCTCCTGGCCCATTCATGGGGGCTCATTTTCCAGGGGCTGCAGGTGAATGCAGCTGTTAGTAGAAGACCTCGGTTAGACATGCCTGTGTTGTGCAGATTCTAAAGGAGTTTCTTGCCTTTGTTCCTAGCATAGGCACACGCACATGCGTGTGCGTGCATGTGGTGTACGTGTGTGTTGGCTCTAAGGCTCTCTGGGTTCCTTGTCTGCAAAGTGACCAGGGTGGCCCGGCTAAGCCTGGAGCAGGGCCACACCTCTATGGGGCAGAGAGATTTGGACAAAGGAACTTCATTAGGGCAGAGATCCTGCTTATTGCTGCTTTGTCTGTCCTGCTCCCAACAGACAAATCGGTTGCTCTCAGGGGCGCTCGGCTGCTCTGACCCGCCAAGTGGGGGCAGCATCGTGTCACAGGTGAAACCCTGACTGAGGGCTCTCTTCCAGGCCAGCAGACTGCGGCCACCGCAAGGTTGAGAAAGGCGAGAGCCCTGGGGAAATGGTTTGCTTTCAGAGCCCTGGTTGTTTCGTAGAGCTCTTGGTTGTTCCGTTGCTAATGAGGCTGTTTTAATCTATTAACGGATTTGTTTGAAACTGTCCTGTGAAACATTTGGCAACATGGGATTCCTACATGTGTGTGATGGTCTTTTGCGTTCTTCCTTGGAGAGGGGGCTCTACGAGATGTGGATCAGGAAGGTACATATTTGTAGAACTTGGTGAGTTAACACTTCAGGTAGAGAGTGGCTGGAGACCCCAGACAGGGATTGGAAGTAAGTCGCTTTGTGGTGACTATGCAAAGTCCCTCAAATCACTAACCTGTAACTGAATCCAAGGGGCAACTAGAATGTTAGCCCCCACTGGGCAGGTAGTGGCTGGACTGGGGGTGGGGGTGGGAAGGACACTCTTAGCCACCAGCTGATAATTCCTGTCACTTCAGGCACAGATATGAGGAAAGGGGCTTTCTATGGAAATCAGGGGCCACATTGTGGTTGGGGGGCAATTTCTACCTGACCCACATCTCACTCCTCTAAACACCAAAAAGAGAGGCACAAAGAATATCACTTGTGTGTACCAGGCAACATGCAAGTCCCACCTCCCCTGGGAAAGCTGCCTGACACTCAGAAGGCTCCTTGACGCCGGGTTGGGATGCTTTATTTTACCACTGAGGATAAGCTAGGTATCAGAATTTGGGGGGAGGTCTAGGAATTATGGCCCCCTGGAGACTGCCACAACTGCTTCTCCCAGCCACCCTTGCCAAATGCTGTAAAATAAGATCCCCCGAAAGTGGCCTGACTTAGTGTGTGTATATATTTATACAAAAATAAAATTCACTCACATTGAAGTGTCCTGGGAAACCACGGGCAGGTGGTCCCTTGAGGGCGTCTGCGAGGGGCATCGGGCGGGCGCAAGCAGGAGAGTGAGCCCTCAGCTTTATTTTCTCAGGCATTCTTGGAGGCTGTTTGTTTTCCCCTACGGGGTCTTTTCTGAAAAGGAGTGTCTGTCTTGAGGAGAAAGAGTGGCTAAGGCAGGGAACGGACTGGGATGGGAAAGCCCTGCATTTCGTTGGGAACTCTGAACAGCTTCCAGCACCAGTGATTTAACGGAGCTGTTTTCACGGTGAGATCTCAACAGCCCTGTGTGAGGCAGATGATTGCTTTTGGCTTCTTACATCAGGAAGCCACGGCTCAGAGACACCTGTGTACTATCCAGGGACACACAGAGCCAGTCTGTTCTCTAGTGGATTTGAGCTCACAGGACGGCTGCCTCCTGCCCCCCAGGTGCCTCGTGTCCCGTCTTTGACACACAGACCAGTCCCTTTGCCCGTGGGGGCAATGCTGACAAGACTCTAAGATGGTGTCCACTCTCAGCTCTGTCCGATCCTGTCCCTCTAATCTGCGACACGGCCCCAGCGGTCACCTGCCTTTCCCTCCTACTGTGTCCCGAGACCAGGACTATTTGTAGACAAGAAACAAGCTGCAAGACAGCCAGTCATCACCAGGCTGTAGTTGTGCCCTGAAACTCATCATGGGGGTCCTCTGTGTGCGTGTGTGTGCATGTACATTGCTACAGCAATCTGCAGACTCACCAGCACCATGAAGCAAGCAGCATGACACTCTGACCAGGGGGGTTTCAGCTAGAGAAAGTCATTCCCAGACAATGTAGAGTAGCTGGAAGTTTCTGGAAGGAACAAATGAGAAGGGGTGATTAACAACATTTGGCCGCTTTTGTTAATTCTAGGGGAAAAAATAAATAAATATTCTCTTAGCCTGGGAAATCTTGCCCACAGGGCATCACGATTCTTGCAACAGTGGTCTGGTGGCTGTTGGAACATGCTGGGGCACACATCTACCTTTGAATTTGGGGTGTTGTAAGCCTGTTCTTGAATGCCAGGGTGAACCTGGCTGAAATATTAATATATGTCCAGCAGGGAAATAAGGGGTGGAGGACATGAGGTGGACATGAGTGTTAACACTCAAAGGTCTGTGCCAGGTAACGGTTTTGTTTTGGTTTTGTTTTTGTTTTTTTCTGGACTATAGCCCAAAAGATTGGGAAGTCAGCTGAGGGACTGAATGCAAGGCAGAAACAAGATCAAAATGGCATTTTAGAAAAATTACTCAGTGAAAATAAATGTGTGCAAACCATTTAACCAGCTATCCCACCTCTAAGGAATTGGTGTAAACATCGTCAGGGATGTGCTCAGAGGCTCAGCTACCAGAATATTCTCTGCAGTGATGTTAGCCACTGCACAGAATGGAACCGGCTTTGGTCTTCTTTTTAATCAGCCATAGGTTGAGCCAGATCCTATTAATTAAAATGTCTGTTTGTCACATGCTCAATCCTTGCAGACACTACTTTTATTCATGTATTCATGTTTATTCTTTTAAATAATATAATGAACACCCAGGAACCCATGACCTGCCCAGAGGAGGAGGACTCTGACTAGCTTCTATTGGCACACTTCCTCTTCCCCCAGAGGACGTACAGCTGGGATTTTCAATAAGAGTATGCTGTAATTGACAATGGTTGCATACATATCCTGGAATATTAAACAGCTCTTAAAAAGAAGGAAGCAGCCGAGACCTATTGTCTTTTAATGGACCCGCAGAAGTGGATTAATCACCGTCCTTTGTGCATAAACACTTTCTCATCACTGGCCAGGGATGTCCCCTTTTATCCTGCTAATTTATACATTCATATATTCATTTGTGACAATGTCATAAACACTCATGAGCCCACTCCCCACTTCCAGATCGCTCAGCAATTACTTACACCTGCCTCCAGGCTGCCCCCACCGGGGTAAATTAGGATCTGGGGTTTCCGTGACAGAAGCGAGGTGTTTAAATCAACTCCAGTGTGTGCATGTCATGGGAACCTGGGGTGCCGGGTATAATAAGCAATGTTGCTGATCTTTCTTACTGCCAAGCGAATTCTTGGGGGAAAAAAAAAACACACTAATGCAAAATCAAGAGGAAATATACACTGTGACATGGCTTGTGTCAAAAAGAAACCAAGTCCTATATGTGAGTGCTGTGCATGCCTACATATGCGGATGGACAGAGAAAAATAAGGAGCTGTGTATATACACAGGAAAATGATCGTAACAGCTACTTTAAGGCAGGGGCTGGAACTGAGGGGGTTAAAGCTCTGTGCAAAATTGACTTTTACTAATGTGTATATCAACTCCAATGCATTTCTGATATAATTACAATAAACATTTTGTTGGGGTTTTTTTTGTTGTTGTTTATTTGTTTGGGTAGGGGATTGTTTTTGTTATTTTTACAAACACAAACAGCATTTTGTCTGACACTTAATGAGTCAGTTACCTATGCCCAAATTTCTGAAGACACAGGGGGATTTATGGTTTATCTTTTCCCTTCCTTTCTTTTATTTCTTTTTATTTTTAATTCTCTGTGCTCTAACGCTCCAAGCTTCTGCCTCTGCCTGTCAGTGACAAGCGGCCAGCAGGTGTGAGCCCGAGCCTATGATTTCACCACACAGCCGCCCAACCTCAGTGTCTGCAATGCGCTCATGGGGGAGCACTTTTCCTTTTTGGTCTTAAGAGGCCCCGAAAGTTAATGCCTTGGCCCATGTTCTCAGGGATTAGCTGAGTGGAATGAGAACTCCAGGGGAATGTGACATAAAATAGATGCTGGCGAAGGGGACACAAGCATCCCGAGAACTGCAGACGCAGCAGCCTGCATGTGTCAACTGCAGAGACGGCTTGCTGGCAAAGAGTCGGGGCCTTACCGTATGCCCTGACATCTTGATCCCCGTGCAGAACATGCAGGTGCCATGTTCCCTTGGGGGACTTGCATTGGTATTACTAACTGATCAGCTGTGCTCTGGCACTCCCCTGTCCCAGGGCCTGTTGTATCCCAAACCCATCAGAAACATATCAGAAGTCCCTTTGTCTCCAAGGGACTCACACACTAAGCTTCAGGCCAAATAGCCCAGGCCCCCTGCAGCTGTCTTAGGCTGTCAAGAGTCCCAGAACTTGCACATAGTTGTGTGACAAGGATGGGATGATTACACTGCTGTCTGTAGAGAAAGACGAAGCGAAGGACCCTTAGAACACAGAACTAAGCTGACTTTAAACTTTCCAGGTGATCAGTGAAATGTCTTCTCTCAGTGAATACAGACCCAGCATTTGGAGAATATATATATGATCTTCTAGCCAGACTTATTTTCAACCCTGACTTTGGGCTGAAGAAATATGAGATATGGGGGAGGGAGGGTAGTACCATGGGATATTGTCTACAATTAAGGAAGTTGTCAATAAAAAAATTAAAATTAAAAAGAAAAGAAATATGAGCTATATTTACCAGTCTTCTGCCCATGTGCTCAGCCCTTAATCACCTTGGCCACACCAGAGGCTCTGCTGTTTAGTATGTGTTTTATGGACTGGACTCAGTCCTTGTGAACACCATGAGGAAACTGTCAGGCTTTTGTAAATGCAAAATATTTTTATGACCAGTAGAAAATTTTTTTAAAAAGGCAATTCCAAGATTAAAGTTCCTGTACTCAACCTATCAGCTGGGTAACACTGTATAAAGACAGAAAAGCTAGGGTGGTGTCAAGAAAATGCCCTAGGAAGCCAACACCGCCCTCCTTCTTGACCCTGTCCCCTCCTCTTCCTACTGAATTGAAAAATAATGAAAAGAGCTTTTAAGCAGACACTGGCTGCTTTAAAAAAAAAAAAAAAAAAAAAAGAGCTTCTAAAACAGACCCACTTAAATAAGATTCCCTTTCTCACCGGGTGTGATTGTATACATCTTTAATACTAGCATTGGGAGGTAGAGTTGGGATCACCATGACTTCGAGGCCACCCTGAAAATACATAGTGAATTCCAGGTCAGCCTGGGCTACAGTGAGACCCTACCTCAAAAACCGGGGGGAAAAAAAAGTTTCAAATGAAGCTGAGCCTAATGGTATAACGGTGCACACCTTTAATGCCAGCACTAGGGAGACAGAGGTAGGAAGATCACTGTGAATTCAAAACCAGCCTGAGATTACATAGTGAATTCCAAGTCAAGTCAGCTGATCTAGAGTGAAAGCCTACCTTGAAAAACAAAGAAACAAAAACAGTTAACTAAACAATGCTGTCCGATCTTACAGAAGGAAGAGGGGGTTAGAGTCATGTGTCCAAAGTCATCCACCTTTTCTTCAAGACCAGCTCACCCTCCTCAACCCACATAAGCCTTGAGCCCCATCACAAGTACCCCTGCGGCTGCCTTCACACTTGGTGACTCTTGTTGAGGCCTCCACTGGTAGAGCCTCTATTCTTCCAGAGCTGCCCTCCCCCCAAAAGGTTGACAGGTGTATGTGAAAAGGGCACTCATACCTGGCAGGGTACTGGGCCTGGGCCGGGGGGTCACGCAGCAGGAGAGAAGAGCTGCATCCGGAACCCACTGACTCACTGCCCCTCAAGGGCAGTGAGCCCCGTCTGCAGAATGAAGGGGTTCAAATTAGTTCCATTCTAAGAAATCCTCAAATTTTCCAGTTGTCTAAATTAACATATTAGGAAGGAGAAAAAGATCATTTTCAGACCTTTTTATTCGATCCTGGCCCAGACATCTGCTTCCCTCCTGGGAAAAAGCAGCCATTTTGTCTCCAGGCCACCTAGTGGGAAAGAAGAGAGAAGCCATTTCAGAACTCATGAGGGCCAGGGTACCCCTGCCACTCCAGGCACTTAACCCAGACCTCATTACCACCAGCAGCCCTACTATGTGCCAGGAGAGAGTGGGAATAACAGAACAAATCCCAATGGGCACCAGGGCCAAACATGTCAGACCCTGTGGGGGAAGAGGGCATCAGCCTGAGAAGACAGAGTATACAATTGCCCCTGAGAGGGGAGATTAGCAATAGGGAGGCCCAGGCCCCAAATTCACATCAACCCTATATTTATTTGCCAGAGAACCAAATGGAGGTCTTCCTTCAACCTCTAGGGGGCTTGACAAAAGCTTGAAGGTCCAGCTGAAGACCATAGGCTGGACAAAGGCGCAAATATGGGAGGTGTGAGGCTCTGCCTGGGGCATGCCGGGCAGGAGACCTTGCTCAGGCCCAGAAAAGACAATGAGGCCCACACAGAGAGGAAGTAGGACTCTGAGCCTCAATTCCCCTTCCAAAAAGTAGGGATTTTTTTTTTTTAAAGTAATGCCTGCGCAGGCTATTTTAGGGGGTGAAAAAAGGCAAGCGTGTGAGCCACTTGCAAGCATGCCTGGCCCATGGAAAGCACTAGACAAACATCATGGGGCAAAGTGAGAAAAGCGGCTCACGATAGGAAATCCTGCAACGCCGGGCAGGCTTAGGGAACTGTTAAACTGCCACTGGACAGGACACCCTTCATCTGAGAAAATGCATTTATCCCCTAGCTTTGCTGAAAGAAGCAAGGTTCAAGCCCCGTGGGACCAGGGATCTACTTGGACGCTTGCAGCCAAGGTAAGCAGGGGCAGGGGTCCCATGCTGGCCTCTGCGGGGCACAGGGAGGCATGTCTGGGTAATGGGCAGAGTGTGGCTGTGTGCGAGAAAGAAGGTTAAAGGGTTAGTTTGTATTTTAAAAGAAAAAAATAGGAGGGGATGCGGCTGGGGGTACGCAGTACCTCTGTTCAAATACTTGAGCCTCTATAATTAGCAGATCCTTAGCCAGCTGTCCTGTCCTGTCTCTCTGCTGACACCAAATAAGTCCATATGATTTGGGAATGACAGCATGAGCCTTTTGGGGAGATGGAGGCAGACACTGAGGCCCCCACTTTTGCGGTCTGGCTGCCCGTCAAGCTATGAGGCTGACAGTATCAATAGCATGGAATGAAGGCAGCCTCCTGCCACGAGACCCCTTCCAGGTCCTAACATGGCAACTGCCTGATCCCACATTGGGCACCTGTTCCTGCCTGAACCATCTACCCAGGGAGGGGCAAAAGAAACCTGGCTCTGAACCTCTCTCGATCTGTCTCTGTCTGCCTGAGCACCAGGAGCGAGCCACAGTCCCACTGAGACCACTGAACAATCTCCCCAGACCCCTAAAAAAAAAAATTTTTTTTTTTTTGCAATGCTAAGACTGAAACCCAGGGCCTTGCACAGGCTGGACACATGCTCCACCATTGAGTTATATTTTATATTCCTCACCTTCACTCTGCAAAATGGTGGAGCATTTCCCATGGGCACTTGAGGCCAGGACAGAGCCTGCTGCTGAGAGTCATGAATTGTGATGAGGAAATTCCTGTCAGCCCTTTCGGGGACACCTTCCATTTTCAGCACATCCATGGCCCATCCCTGAGGGACAGTGGGGAGGAAGAGGATGTCTAGTGGCTGGGGTCAGTCCCCTGTTGCCATTGGTAATTAGGGCTCGTGGGCAGTAGATCCATCCTCTGGACTGAAGTGTGCTCACTTCCCAAAGCAGAGCTTCATCCCCTCACCGGGCTAATGGGAAAATTAAAGTTGACACCATGCGTGAAACGCTGTCTACATCTCGACCCTTGCAATTAGAGTGGGTGTTCTAACAGCAACAATCAAAAGAAGCCCTAATAAGAACAAGCCCAGGCTCATGCAAAGCTTTCACAGTCGACAAAGGGCTCCCCAGGAAGGAGGTGGCCTTCCTGACTCATAAATGGGCAAACTGAGGCCCTACAGGGCTGGCCGGCTTCCAAACCCTACTTCCAGCTTCCTCAGAAGCAGGCCCACTGGCCTGCTCCAAAATCCACCGCACTCCTGGGCTGTAGCCGCTGAGGTACATGCAGGGAGCGAGCAGAACACCAGCTACAGGGTGGGGTTGTAAAGCCAGGACAGACATTGGGAGAAACCAAGGTCAGGGCTTGCAATTATTGCTTAGATGGGGGAACTTCTCCTGAAATGACGTCATATGAAGACCCAAATGTGTAAGAGCAGCTGGTAGAAAGAATGAAGGCAGGATAGGGGTCCCTGAGTGCCCGTAGCCCCTGCCTATATTCTCCCAGATCACCCTCAGACCCCTTGCAGGAACCCCAGAGATGACCAGCACCATACCTTCCCCTGCAGACAAAGGGAAACTGAGGGCCGGGGTAAGAAGGTCATGCCTAAAGTCAAGGCCTGGGCAGGCCTGGCAGCGGCACAGGCCCTGTCGCTGTCCGCTTGCCTTGAAAGGCAAGATTGGGCTAAGGAGCAGCTGATTGGCTCAGAGATTGGGCAGCCCAAAGAGGAAGGGCGCACTCCTGCTCCTGCTGCAGCCCCTCCTGCAGCAGCACACTCCCTACCCACAGTTATTCTGGGACAGTGATCCAGCTGCCCCCTGAGCTGCCAGGCAAGTGTGCAGAGATGGGGACAAGGTGTTGCTGGGTCAAGGGCACCATTGCTCTGCCTCTCGATGGGTAAGAGGCTGCGGATCTTTCCAGGAGGCCTCCCACCCTGCTGGGAAGTCTTGATCCAGAGTCATGAGGTTCCCCCTTCCAAGGATTCATTTTCCCCATCATGTGGATCATGTCCGAAGCCCTTGGGTGCTCAGTGTGTAAGGACTTCTGTCCCGGCAGAAAGGAGAATGATTGGGTTTTACTAAGCCAAGATGTGAAGGGTCTCATATCTACACACACTGTCAGGAATATGTGCTGCGCAGGTCAGCTCCCCACAGACTTGAAGGCCAGTGGTCTGCCAAAGTCCCAGGGACACATGTTGACCATGGTATTTGTCTAACAGAATAAGTCAGTAATACAGTCTCACCATGTACCTGTGTGTCCACTCCATCCATGCCACTAAGAGATCAGAAAGCAGTTGGGGGGGGGTGACAAGGAGAAATTTATCTTGAGGTCACTTAACTCTTAAGATCTAGTGGCTGAGTGTCTCATACTCAAATGCCTCTGTGAGCAAAGGGACCGGGGGGGGGGGTCTTCATCTTACGACCACCCTGAATCTGCAGCTCCAACTATGAGGGCAGATATCTGGATGCCATGGAGAGGGGACAAGGATGACACTCAGGAAAAATCCCATGGAACTCCCAATCTCTCCTTGCAGCCTGGCTAGCATTACCTTCATCCTAGACTCCTAGGGGGCTCCCTCCTCCTCCTGTCCTCACCTCTCCCCTAATTCTTCTCCCCCCCCCCGCCCCCCCTGGCCCGCACTCAACACTCAACTCTGCTCCTAAATATTCTCTCTTCTCCTCTTCCAAGCTCTATTTTTAAAATCAGATCTCCTTTACTGTACAGGGAGAGGTATTCGCTGAGGGATTTGCCCCCCCCGGCCCCCCCCACATCCAACCCTTCATAGATGCGCGTTGGCAGCACTGAGCCCATGGGCCACTTGCTCAGAGGCAAGCAAGGAGCTGACCTGACCGAGCAGTCTCTCTCTAGCCATTGACGGTGGTGAGGCTGGGGTGTCTGTCTAAGTGTTGGGGGGCAGAGGTTCCTAGCATCCAAGACCTGAAGGACAATTCCAACTTCAGGCACTAAATCCAGATTTTATAGGTGCGGGAAAAATAGCACTTCCAAATCAATAGATATTTCTCAAAGAGACTGTCATAAGGTTTGAGAATATTTATGGAGATGTATTTGAAGGATGGAGACTATTCCTTCTGTGAGCCCAGAGGAGAGGGAGGGTGGGCTGGTGGAGGGCAGGTCTCAGGCAGGAAACCAAGGTGAATGTCCACAGCTGTACTGAGAATACCAGGTGTCGAGGGATCTTTCTGTTGTCCCTGGGAACCCACGCTTACCTCCCGCAGGGCCTGAATCTCCAAGGAGCTGTCCTCATCAGCTGGCCAGTGATGGGTCACAAGGCGGGCTGCTTCCAGTTCTTCCCATTGGGGTCTCAGCACTGCTGCCTAGCCCAGAAAAGAATGACAGGCTGCTGAGTGAACGAATGAAGTATGGGCATTAAAACAAAATGTGAGGACAGCAAGATGGAGACAGGGTTAGGCAGGGGAATGAGAACGTCACTCAGTCTAGAGAAAGAAGTTACAGGAAGGTTAAAAGTTTTTGTTTCATGCAAAGAAATTTAAACTTGATGTCTTGAGGTTAAAATAAAGAGCAATTCATACATTTTTCAACATGAAATACTTGCTCCAATTTCCATTCCACACTTGGGCATTTGGATTTTACGTCACGGACCTGAAATTTGAAAGTTTTGAAGCTGAGAGTGTCATGATTAAATCTGGGTGTCACGCAAAGACGTGGAGAGTTTTCATTAATAATGGAATAACATTAAAAGATTTTAAGCGGGAGTTTCGTGAATAGATGTGGGCTTTGGAGATAAAAATCTGGATTTGATTTTGAGGGGTGACGGGATCAAAATTGTACAGCACGTAAAGAGTTTGGGTTTCCGCCAAAAGGTTTTTTTGAGAAATGTGATGGTCATATTTTTGCTTGTGGGAGAGGAGGCTGTGGAAAAGCATGATAAAATATATTTTATGGTTAACTGCTTTGAACTTTATTATTACAAGCAGCGAGGAAACATAGAGAAATCATAGATAGAAAATTAACAGGCACAGATTGAAGGATCGTGCCCAAACATTCTGACTCTCTATGTTGAGGGAATGCCAAACTTTGACTTGCAGGACATGCCTACGAGGTAGGATTAACTTTGACACTGAAGAGAGATTTTAATTAGAATAGTTACATGATCGGCTTTGGGAATACACAGAGAAAATTTATTTAGAGACCCGGACATGATGAGATTTTTGCACATGCTTAGGAATCTGATTTATCCAATAAAAGTTCTAAAGCAGTGACATGGTGAGGTTTTTGTGTTTGATAAATACAACAGTGCAATTTTGAAACAAAATTCTCATTGCGTGCCAAGAACCTGGACTTGTATGCTCCACACAATTGACAGACATGGTAGGGTGGAGTCACAAGATCAAATTTAACATACTGTGCTAGGAAGTGTGAATTTATTTTAAGGGATGAAATGATCAAATTTTTATATCATGCTAACAAGTTTGGATTTAAGCCAATCAAGGGCTTAAAAGTATGTTGGGGTGAAAATTTGTTTTTTTTTTCTAGACCAGCTTGGAGGTAAGTGACATGGTAAGATGTTGCGTCATCTGTTAAGTATTGGGAACGTTATGTTACAGGCGATGAAGAGACTTTTGGAAAGATTTAAATTGAGCAGGGTGGACTTTGATACATGCTAAAGAGAGGCGATTTCACGTCAACGTGGAGGGTGCCGCGGCACTCTGAGCTGGGGTGTGAGATGATGTCCTTTGGAATCCTCATGTAGAGGTGATTGAAGCTTTAGCCAGGGAAGGGTTTTGAGGAGTGAAATGATGAGGATTTTGTCTCCAGAGGAATTCAGTGGTAAAACTTACTTTATGCTAAGGTGTCTGGATTTGATGAACTGTTTAACGCATGAGCGGGCGTCCTCAGCTCCTCGGCAGAGGCGCCCCCTGCGCAGGAAGCCAGCCAGTGTGAGAGCTGTGTGCTGTGGCAGGGCCGGGTCACTTACAGACCAGGCAGAGTTCTAAGATGAGATTTACATTGCATGCAAAGACGTTTCGGTGCTGTTTGGAAGAGTGACAGGAACATATTTTTATGCCATGCTAGGAATTTGGATTTTGTCCATTATGAGATTTTAGGAGAATGACATCGTGAATTTCTGGGGGTTGGATGGATGGGAACAGTCTGTAGAGAAATGTATAACTTTATGCTAACACATTAGCCTTATCTCACAGGTAATTCAGAGATGTTGTAAAATGTTAAACAGAAGTTACAAGAGCAAATGTGTGCATGTGGCAAGAAGAGTGGCCTTTTGTGTGGAGAAATAACGTGACCAATGTTTTGTGTCATGCTAAGATGCTTGGAATTCCGCCAATCAAAGACTGCAGGAATGGCTTGTGAGATTGTGGATTTTGTATTGATCGGTTGACAAATAAATTACATGGTCAAAAAGAATTTAATTTATGCTAAGTGGTTGGAATTTCATATTACAGAAAAGAAACGTGTGTGTTTTAAATAGAGCAATTATAGGATAACATTGAACTTTCTAGCAGGTTCAGTGCTGATGTTGGGCATTAAGATTTTTATGGCATGCCCAGAACATGAAATTTTAGGCTGAAGGCTGGAAAGTTGAAAGGTTTAATTATTTACATGATTAAATTTATGAATCTGTTAAGAAGTATGGAGTTTTCATTAAGAAAGTATATAGTCTGGTTTTTAAATCAGCTAGATAGGGAATTTCCGTTTTAGTCCGTAAGTGATTTTAAGTGAAAGACATGCTATGAGTTTTATTTCTGATGGATAAATCTGCAGCTGAATTAGTCACATTTTTGTATTTCAATCAGAACTTTAGCGACTTGGAACTTCACAGTATGACACATCCCTTAGAGGGCTTTTCTGACGAGAAAATGGGTTAATTTATGCAATGTGCTGTGCGTGTTTCTGGGGTGATGATTTTACCTAATTTGGACACCATGCTTAAAAAATGTGATCTCTACCTCAAGGATTATACTAAGGCCTTTAAGTTTTATCCAGAGAATGGTTTTGGTGAGTTTATATGTCAGATGTGTTTATACTAAAACGTTTGGATTTAATATTGCAGACAGTAAGTAAACAATGAAAGGCTTTAATCAGAGGGATTGCATGATCAAATTTAAGTGACATGCTAACGAGGCTCTACTTAACCTTGCTTGAGAAACAGCAGATCTGAATTTTGCATCCTGTTGGAAAGTTTGGATTTTAGCCAATGTGGAGTTTTACATAAGGGGAGACATGGAGTTTATTTTTGTTTGGTTGGTTCCTCCACCGCCCACCCCCCAAATAGGCTAGCCCAGTGGCTCTAAGAAAAAAAGTTCAAAATAGCAAAGGGTGTTAAATCTATAAGGGCCACAGCCACACAGCTGATCTACTGAATCGTCGTGGTTTAATTTGCTCTGCAAATTATCCCAAGCAAGAAGTCTCTTTAAATCCAGTCTCAATTCACTAAACCCACTCATGGCTAGATTTTCAAAAGTTCCAGGGCAATCAGATTTCTAAGAATATTTCATGCTCTCCCCTTCACCCAGCCTCCTATCTCTTGTAGATACTCCCCTATGATGGGAGGAAATCAACGGTGAGGGAAAGGAAGGGATTTGCTAGCACAAGGAGCCTAGGTCTGCCTGAGCAAAGAAGGAAGCAGGGGATAGGAATCAAGAGATTTGCATGAACAGGACTGAGGCCAAATGTCTGGAGTTCCAGGAACTCTGAAGACAAGGGACAGTCCTGGGAAAGTGGGCATTTTGGGGGGGGAGGGGGCTTTGGAGGTCTCATGCTGGAGCAGGCATGACTTTGAGAAGAGATCCAGAAAAAAAAAAACAATTTCCTGAGAGTGAGACCTAGGATCTAGGAAGTGCCAGTACCTGAAACACAGTGGGCACTTCATAAACATGAAAAGCCAGACCTAGACTTCTGTGCCTCTCGCCCACATTTTGCAACCTAGAGGAGGAAATAAGAGCTATTTTGAGCTGCTGACCCAACTGGCGGGATAGTGGCCAAGTGCCCGTTCTCTCCTCTTCCCCCTGAGCTTGTTAAACAGGCAGCATCTTTGCTATGGATTCCTGCCTCCACAACCAAGCAGACTGGCTTTGGTCCAGAGCACCAAGCCTGCCAGTAGTGGCTTTGAGTGGCACTGAGATGTGACCCTTGTGACTTTCGGGTGCCTAGAGAACGGAAGAAGGACTGATCAGGCACGGGTGCCAGGGCAAAATGGGCCAGCAGTGCACCCTGCCAGGTGCCTGCCTGCCTGCCTGCCACAGGGGACCCAGAGCCAGTTGCTCCACAAAATTTATGAACTGTGAATTTCTCACACCCATGGAGGAAGCAGGCAGGCAGGCGGGGCAGACAGACTCCGCCTGGGAGGCAGGTCAGGGTTGACAGACTCTCTCCCTGGAGGTGCCCTAGTGGCCAGCTGAGGAGGCTGGTTTGAAAGCAGGATTTCTCTAGCTCCTCTCTGCTTCTGATTACTTGGTCATCTTATTTGTCCTGAGAACTTGACCCTGACCTTGTGAGACCCTAAATTGCTGCCTTTCCTCCTGCCCTATCCCCTCCATCCCTAGGTTCTGATCTTCACGGTCGCAGCTGCTGACCGCACGCATCGCAACCTTACCAGTCTTCAGAGCACACTCTTTTCCAACCGACGACATGATGGAGCCCTCTGAAGACTCATTTGAGACGATGATGGAGCTTAAGAATCCATCATCAAAACAAATGGAGTCCTCCGAGGGCTCATCCAACACCAACGTGGAGACACTGGGCAGCGCAGCGCAGGCGGAGGTGGGTCTAGCCAGTGGCCCAGCCCGGGAAAGAAAGGAGCCACCAAGTGGCTCACTCCAGGAAATGGAAAAGCTGCCCATTGATCTACTCCAAGACATGGAGGAGCCATCCAGTGGCCCACTTGAGGAAATAGAGGATCCACCCAATGACCTACTCCAAGACATGGAGGAGTCACGCAAAGGGTCCCACCAGGAAATGGTGGATTCACTCAATGAAGCATCTGACGAGATGAGAGAAGCATCAGTCAACTCATGTGAGACCCAGGCCGGGGAAGAAGATGAGTCTAACCTGACGGAAGCGGAAAGGGAGGAGAGTCTCGAGGAGAACCAAATCCATATCTCTCCCGCGGAGGTCATGGCGGCAATGAGGTCCGTCATCTCTCTGTTCTTCCGGATGCAGGACCTCAGAGAACAACAAAGAGTAGCAGAGGAGATCCTGGTCCAGGGGATCAATGCCGGCCGACTGCCCACCCCCAGGCACTTCTCTGGCGACCGCAGAGAGTATCACGAGTTCATCGTGCTCTGCCAACTGATCTTACAGAGCTACCCGACCATGTTCTACAGCGACCACCTGCGGGTGAAGTTCGTCATCTGCCACCTGTCTGGCATGGCTTTAGAATGGGCCAAAGGCCTGATTCAACAGAATAGCCCCCTGCTGAACGACTTCCCAGCCTTCCTGGAGGCCATGTCGGAAGTGTTCGAGTACCGGCAGACACTGCGTGTGGCAGAGGACGCCATGTTCAACATCAGGCAGGGGAATCGCTGTGCCACCGATTACATCAACGAGTTCCAAAGCCTGGTACCCACCTTGCGCTGGCCAGACGAAGTCCTACAGGCGCATCTGTGCCAGGGGCTCAATGAAGATATCAGGCATTATCTGTTTCGGGTCCCTCAGCCCGATTCCCTGCACAGTCTGATCGTGCTCATCCTGCAAATCGAAGATAAGCTGGCTGAGAGAAGAGCCATGCTCCGGCTGCCACCTGAGTCCCGCCCACGGAACCTGACCTGGATTGACTCACCTGCTCCAGAGAGGTGGATGGTCAGTAGCTGGCTGCCAAGTGACTTCCACCCAGACATTGATCGTGCTCACCTCTTCTTGTTGCTATTGGTGAGGGTGAACCCCTACCACTGTGTGGCCGTGCAGGCCCTGGTGGACTCAGGAGCAGAAGGCAACTTCATGGATGAAAAATTTGCCCAAGAACACTACGTGGAGCTCTACGAGAAGCCCTATCCGCAGTCCATCCAAACCGTGGATGGCTCGCTGATCGGAGACGAGCCCGTTTGGCTCTATACTGAACCCCTGGTGTGCATCCATCAGAACCACCAAGAGTCTATCGAATTTGACATCGTACCTTCGCCAAACTTCTCCGTGGTCTTAGGCATCAACTGGCTCCGACTGCACGCCCCCGAAGTTGACTGGGTCAGAGGCCGCTGCACCTTCCACTCTCCCTACTGTCTGCAGAACTGCTTCCGCCCACCCCCACCATGCATCGCACTGGAAAAGCACAGCATGAGCCTGCTCCCCGGATTGCCACACCCATACTCAGACCTGGCCGACGTGTTTAACCCGAAGGAAGCAGATGATGAGACTTCCGACCAGCCAAGCTCAGACGGATCCGATGATCTTTCTGAATCAGAGCCCTCTGAGCTTCAGCAGGCTGGAGACAGTGATCACAGCGAGACCTTTTACGAGTGTCCCTCCACCGCGCCTTGGGAACCTGTTGGTGCCAGGATGCAAGAACAAGCCAGGCTGCAAGAGGAATACTGGGAGCTGTACAACATGCTGACCGACAGGCAGGACTACATACAGATGATTCCGGAACTGTTTGACCAGTTACACGGAGCTGCATGGTTCACAAAACTCGAGCTGCGTGGGACCATTGTGGAGGAAAGCGTGAATGTCATCCGGACAGAAGACACATGGAAAGCAGCGTTTGGTTTGGAGGTTCAAGATATGAGTAACTACCAGCCCTTCTCGCTATCCTCAGACCCTATCATACCTCAGAACGTGCTTCACTTTATCCTGAAGGACATGCTAGGTTTCTTTGTGCTTTCCTATGGCCATGAGGTCCTAGTCTACTCAATGTGCCAAGAGGAACACCTCCAGCACGTCCGCCAGGTCCTAGTCCGCTTCCGACATCACAACATCTACTGCTCACTGGATAAGAGCCAGTTCCACCGCCGCACCGCGGAGATCCTGGACTTTGTTGTGTCCCCCAAAGGGGTGAAACTGAACAAGAACATCATAAGCATCATCATGGACTATCCTCCCCCCAGGACCAGGAGGTGCCTGCAAAACATGATCGAGTTCCTCTTCCCCTACCGCCACTTTGTGGAGCGCTTTGCCTTCCTTGCAGAGCCCCTGGTACGACAGGTGCTGAGCACAGAGCCCTTCCGCTGGGGAGACGAGGAGGAGGAGGCCCTTGAGTGCCTAAAGAGGGCTTTCCGCAGGGCGCCCCTTCTCCACCACCCTAAGCCTCAGAACCCATTCTACTTGGAAACGGGGTCCAACAGATTGGGCCTGTACGCCTCCCTGATCCAATTTGATGAGCACACTGGCAAGAAAGTCACCTGCGCTTTCTACTCGCGAAACCTCTCCCCCATGGAGGAGGAGTACCCTCTCGTGGAGTTGAGGATCCTTCCAATCCGGGCTGCCTTCATGGTGTGGTGCCGCTACCTGGAGAACACCGAGGAGCCCATCATGATCCTTCTCAACACAGAGGATCTAGCCTCTCTGAATAATGACAGGCTCACCGTACTTCTCCCCGGGCACTGGGTCTTCTTCTTCTCTCACTTCCACTTTGACATCATGGAGCTCCCAGACCCAGATGATGGACAACCCCTGACACCCATGAGAAACCGGAGAGGTCTAAGGGGCAGACCTACGCGGCCAATACTGCTCTTTGCCATGAGAGGACCCTCCAGAGACGAAGAGACTGACTCCGGGGAGGAAGACAGTGATGACGAATCAGATGAGGAGGAGTTTGACGAGCAGACCCTGCTGCAGGAGCTCCTGACTGCCATACCAATTGACCAGGTCCTCAACAGCTTCCTGGCCCACTTCAGCATGGCTCAGATCCGGGCCGTCATCCTGCACTTTTTCAGGGGCCTGCTCTACTGGAAGAACCTCCTAGCTCTGGCAGCCCTGCTGGTGATGATGAGGGCGAGGGAGCACCTCTCGCTGCTGCCCACTCCCTCCATGGTGGTGGTACGGCCCCAGCCTAGGCGCTCACTCAGACTCATCCTGGACTCAACCCTCATGGTGGGCAGTGGCCTGGCCACTGCCATTGCCCAGCTGCTTAGCCAGATGCCCCCACTGGTAGGTGCCAACACTCTCCCAGCTGAGGAGCTGGCCGAGCTTTTCCTAGGCCCCGGACACTGGCAACGAAACGCCTTGCACTCCCAGCCTAACTGGGGTCTGAGATTCACCCCAGGGTTCTGGTTGACCCTGTGTGAATTCTTTGGTATCAGGCTCACACCTCGAGAGGGCAGCCTCCCTGCCCCGCACCAGCCCCGGTATTTGGAGCCGCACGTCGTCGGAGAGGATGTCGTCTTGCGAGAAGCCCTGCAAGACGACCTGCAACGTTACCGTCAGTGTGGCCTGCATGACGGCCTGCAAGACACCTCGCAGGACGCGCAGGTCAGTGACGTGCCACAGGCCCTGCCTGGTGACAACACAGCCGTCGCTCTCCCCTTCCGCCCACGCAACCTGCTGGACCCCGAGGTCCTGGACTTCCTCAACAACCGCTTGCTCTACATCCGTGGTGCCGATGGCCGGCTTACTCTGCTCAGCAGGCAGCAGGTGGCCCGGGCCCTGACAAGATTCCTGGCCATGATCTCCATGCAAGCTCCGCCCATGCCATCCAGAGAAGAGGCAAGGTTAGAGGAGCTGCCAGACCTGGATGATGGCGACCTGGACTGAAAACACCACCTCTACGCCTCTGACCCTACAGTCCCTGCCACTCTCCCTGTGCCTCAGCCAGCTTTGCTCAGTCCAGCCGCCCCTCCTGCCACTCCTAACCCAAGGGGAACCCACTTGTGAAGGGCAAAAAAAAAAACAAAACAACACAAAACTTCAACTCATCAACCAGCAACAGCATCTGTGCTAAAAGGACTAGCCAACTGTCAGAGTCCCAGAGCCAGCCAAGGCTGCACAACCCTGTCTTAACTCTCCGGGTCCCAGCCCGCAGCCGGAAGTGAGGACAATGATAGGAGAAAGCAGTGAGAGCAACCGTGACCCGGGACCCAAGGCCAAATGCAGAGCAGGCACAGCAGGTGCAGCCAAGCAAGCAGATGCCAGAGACCCCCCACCCAAGTGGCATGCGGCCACCTGTGCATTCTGGGACACTGACCTCGGGTGCTCCACTGACTTCTACCTCCACGCCGGTGCTCCAGCTCCCCTGGGCCCCGCCCCCGCCCCCTCCCAACCTCCCGAGGTCTTCTGGTGCCATGCTTCCCCCAACCTCAGCCCACCCTGCAAGCAAGCCCACCCCCACCTTTCCCCGTCTGGTCCAGCTCCCTTGACACTCATCTGACCCTGCCTGAACTCTGAGCTTACCTGGACAAAGCTGCACCACATAGTGGTCTCCGACGTACCAGTGCTACTTACCTGATGGGCTTGCCCACCTTGATGGTCCCTGAGACTCAGGGACAGTACCAAGTGAGGCTCTCTCCATCCCAACACTGAGAACTGGACAGTGCAGGGCCCAGAGACCCCCTTGATAAGGAGAAGGGTGTCTGAGAGAGACTGGCAAAAACCCCAGACACCCAGCCCACTGTGCCTGGGAGACAAGAGTGCTCTGACCAGACCATTGCTCTTTGCCACGCCTTCACCTTCCCCCACCCCATCCCTACACCCTTTTTCATCCCCTCAAATAAAGCAGAATAAAAGTTTATCTGACTGTGTGGTTTGTTCTAAAAGGGGTGGAGTAGGAACAGCCAGGAGGGGTAAAAAGGTAGGCAGAGGGACAGGGGGGAGGACAGAGAGGATGAGGTAGAAGGGATACAGGGACAGAGAGCTCGAGGGTGGGTAGATGGCTGGGGTCAGGAAAGGTTTGTCTCTTTCCTGAAACAGCCCACAGAGACACATAACAACAGGCCTCCCTTCCACTCCTAAAGACGCGGTGTCACTCCACTCACAGCCCCCTGAAGCTCACCCCAAGGAAATGTATGCAGCAAAGGACGTAAAAATACACAGGGGTGGGATGGGGCGGGGGTTGCTAGGATCTGCCTCTACTTTTGAGGATCTCAGAAATCCAAGTCCCCCTCTGGCCCCACCCATCTTGTCACATGAAAAATGAGGGTGGGCAAGCTGCCCACTTGGATGGTCTGCAAGCCCTAGCCTGAAGCAATTCCCACACCTTCCCCTGCGGACAAGGTCTGGGTCTCTACACTAAACATGGCTGATCTGGGCACTTATTGCCCTGGGAAGGGGAGGGGTTCCTAGGGATCAGGAAAGCAACAGGGTTGGGGGCACATGCTTACTGTAGGCTCCAGTCAGCCCACACTGATCCCTCCGCCTGGCCACGATTGCCCCTACCCAGGAGCAGCCTCTGCCTTCAAAGAGCACATCTCCACAAACACACATGGGAACTCGACAGAGTCACTGGGATAAAGAACGGGGGATCCCCTCAGTGTTACCTCAACCCTCCACTGGTGAGCAAGATAAAATGAAGGATCCATGCCCAGGGTCCTCATACCCCATGGATACCAGTTCTGCCCAGTCCATCTGACCTGGTGGTAACTGATCTTCCCTCCGTTATCCCCAAGAGACCACCCAACAAAACTCAATTTCAAAGATCGGGCTCTGTAGGGACCTGACCTGCCTTCCTGGAGTTAAGTTCTCATCTGCCCCTTAGGAAGGACCCTTCCCTGGCTGGTGTTCCATCCCACCTGCACCACGGTCACTGAGCTTGGAGGCAAGAGCCCTGGTCCAGAGCAAGATCCATAGCAGCCCAAGGCCACCACTGGGAGCTTGTCCCTTCTCCACCCACACTCGAACCTTGTGCCCTTATAGGTCTCCAGGGGCAACTGGCTACTGCTCACCCTCCATCTAAACAAGGAATCTACCCCTGACAGCATCACCAGGAGATCATGGTCAGGATCCCAGGTTCAAGGTCAGGGGCTCTACCTCACCTCAGGACTTCTTCCTGCTCTTTAAAGAAGTCAACAGTGCACCCACTCAGGCCCCTGACTACAAGACACATCCCAGCCTCAGTTTCCCCATCTAGCACTGAAACCTATGGGGGCTCCTAAAGGATTTCAAAAGGATTGTGAATATAGAGCTGGGCACCACCAGTTCTCAGAGACCCCACCCTCCAGCTCATCATCCGGGAACTTCTGATGTCATCTACTGAGGATAAACCTGGGGAGATGAAGGCCCTGAGAGGGCTGTGGTAACTTTTATCTTCTTGCCCTGGGCCACTCCACCCACACAACTCAACAAAGGATTCCACCAGAACTGTTTATGTCCACCCAACGCCTGCCTCCCATGGGTTAAGGTCAGCGGCTGCACATCAAGAACTGCACTGGTCCCCTGGAGACTGGGTCATGGAAGGCCCTGGCCCTGACTGGCTAGGTACCATCTTCCCATGGGTGACCTAAGAGAGGGATGATTCTTTTCTTGGGGCTCCCGAAGACGGTCCACCACCTTGAGGTGGAGCTGGAGTCCTAGTGAGGGAAACACCTGAGCCCTGGGCCCTAGAACAGGTGTCTAAAGTCTCCCTCAGGGAATCTGCTAGGCTGAACCTCAAAAGCAAACCTCTGTCCCTACTTGGCACAGACTCCCATGTATTCCATGGGCCCAAGGCCCACCATGATGGTAGGTAGGTAGGGCAAACAGACTAAGGGAAACAGAACTTATCACCCAGCCATTAAGGGAGCAGAGGGTGGAGAAACCCACTCAGGCAGATGCGTTTACCCTCAGCCCACATCTACACAGACAGCGAGGGCCAAGGTTGAGTGCTGGGATCCCACAGGAGGGAAGGTACCCAGATCCCAAAGACAATAGCGGCCCAGGCAATAGAAGGTCACCATGACATCATTTATAGACAAAGTAAAGTTGTAAAGTGCAATACAAACCTTTTTTCTCTCCTAAAAAAAAAAAAAAAAAAAAGAAAGAAAGAAGGAAAGAAGTTGGCATTAAAGGACATGTTAAGTGTTGACATCACACAAGGCGAAAGGTCAAGACAAGGCCCTGATTAGGCAATAGCAGACTCCACACCCTAAAGAGTGGACACCCTCACTCAAAGCTCTGACAGCATCCAAGGGACAAAAGAGCACCAAAGACCCACCCTTGGCAGGTCCTGCCTGTCCTTCCTCCCCGGCCAGTGTACCCTACCAAAGCCCCTGACCCTGCAGACAAGGCAAAGCACACAGAGCTGTTTCTGGAGCCCACAACAACACACACAGCTACTCACCAGCGGGTCCACATGAGCTCATCTCTCCGACAGGTGGACAAATGTCACATTAGGGGCCCTGACACAGCCCATCTGCTCCTAGCAGTAAGGCCAGAACAAAGGCAGAGGGTCCACTTCTTTGCTCACCTGGGTGGCCCCGGTCAACTCCCATGGTGATAAATAGAAAAATCACACAAACACCATCACACAACCTCCTCAAACTCCCATCCACCCACCTCAAATTCCACTACTGAGCTCGTGGGCACTCTTGTCACACCCCATGGCCACCACTCTTGATGTGAATTCGGAACAGTGAGCCTCATCCTGACCTTCTTCCACCCACGAGAACTCGGGACCAGCACAGCCATCGCCCTGACACCAGCAAGGACCACAGCTCCAGGACCCGCACTGAGAGAAGTCCCAGGTTAGGCCCAGGCTCACCCTCTGGTCTGTCTGATCTAAACCACAGAGTCAGAAGGTGACCCTGGGTCTAGCCCCGGGGAGTATTTCATCAGGAAGGATGCAAGGTGAAAAGGTAGGAAGAGGGAAGACAGATGGGGACAGGGGATGGGTAAAGCGGGACCAGGGAGGGGCAAGAGAAGGTGGGATCAGGTGGGAAAGGAGGGAAGGGCATGTGGCCCCTTCCTGCCCCATTCTAATAGCCTCCCAGACTGGCACGACCTCCCCCACAGGCCATTCACATGTGCCTGGGCTGGCTGCCATGGCTGGTTAATGTGGTTAGTGACGTGTCATGGGTTTGTGTGTGTGGGTATTCTCTCTGCATGCAAGGGCCTGGATTGGTGGGGTGCAAAAGACAGAGGCCCCCGGGCCAGCTGCTCGTTGTGCTGTTATACTGTCCTTGGGCACTAAGCCCCAGCAGGGCTGGCACAAAGAAGAACTGAGTACCTTCTGATCATCACCAGGGGACCCAGGAATGCTTGGGCAGATGCCAACTGTCTTCAGAAGGGTTTAGGGAGGAAGGAGGAGGTCATCGTGAGGGGCCTCAACCTCACAAAGAGTCCTGGGGGGAGGCAGAGGCTCCTCAATGAGAAACTGCGCCGAGGGCACTGGGAAGGGGCAGTTCCACTCTGTCCCAACCCTGGCCCTTGGTCTTGGAAACAACAAAGGTGCCATCTCTCCACCGTTTGCCCCTCTCTCCTGTGAACCAGGTCCCTTTAGAGGGCTCCAAGAAGAACACAGCCACAGGACCCACACTGAGAGAAGTCCCAGGTTAGGCCCAGGCTCTCCCTCTGGTCTGTCTGACCTAAGCCACAGAGTCAGACGGTGACCCTGGGTCTAGCCCCAGGGAGCATTTCATCAGAAGGACATACAGCTTCTCCTCCAAGGAAGGACCTCAGCGATGGCCCAGCCCCAGGCCCTCCCCTCCAGGAACTTGGGGATCTCGAAGAGAAGAGACAGCACTGTTGGGACCATAGCAAGCCAGAGACGCGTCCTCGTGCAGCCCAGCGTGCAGAGGAGGGTCCGGGGGCTGCGTGCCGTTGAAGGGGGTGAAGAAAGGCATCATATAGGAGCTGGATGACTGTGCAATCAACTCCTGCATGACGCCGTTCCCACCCCCCAACTTCTGACTACACCGCGACCCTCCTCCTGGAAGGAGGCAGAGCAAGCACCCAGGACAGAAGTGGGGCAGACACCCGCTGCTAGTGGTTAGAGTAGGGACATGAAGGGGCAGCCAGCCCAGGCTCACCTGTAGCACTGTGGAACCACGCACCCACCTCATCCAGCCCAGCCTCCTCCAGAACCCCTTATTTGGCCTCCACATTGCCCCCAGGAGACTGGAGCCAGGCCAATGAAGGAGGAAGAGGGGAAGAGGGGGAAGAGGGGAAAGAGGGATAAGTAGGCTATCTGCTGGCCCAGGAGCAGTAAGTCCCTTCCCCTGACTCCACCTGGCCTAGCTACAGCTCGTTAAGGTATTTCCCTAGCCTCACTTCATCTGTGAAATGGGACTATGCCAGCCTCCTCTGAGGACCTGGAAGGGATTCCTGGGACCCAACAGGAGCTAACAGAATCCTAGAGATGGCATGTTCCCATATAGCTCCTAGGACACTGCAGGAATGGGAACTGGGGACAGCTAAAGGCTACTCAGTTTCTTTGAGGAGATGAAAATTCTTTCAGATTGGGTTTGCAGATGGTTGTACATATCTATGGGTAAAAACCTCACAAATCTGTATGAGGGTAAGGGGTCAGTTGAGACAGGACCCAACTATGTAACCCCAGGCTGGCCTTAAACATTATTCCTCCTCCCTCAACCTATATGTTGGAATTACAGGTCACCACATTCATTCAATCCAATTATGCATTTTAAAGAGTGGATTATGTACATGGAGATTATATCTCAATAAAGTTATGCAAAAAAATGCTTTGTTCCCGCACTCATTTTTCAACTACGACGTTTACCTTCCTAACTGCCACCCATATTTCACACTACCCATCAGCATACAGTCATGCCAACACAGCCTGGCACAGGAGACCATCAACAAGCATCTGGGAATAATGACCTATCGCTGCCAAATTCTCCGGGAGAACACGTGAAGGGAAAAGGAGAGGGATGGTGGGAGGCCAAGAGGGCAAAAGAAAATAGTTCTGGAAAGCGTGAGTGAAGGGGGACTCAAGGCAGCTCAGGTAGAGAAAAGGAGCAGAGGAACATGTGAGAAGAGGAGTGAGGGGCTGGCTAAGAAACAGGAGGATGGGACTCCATATGATAAGAGAGAGAAGATGAGAGCAGAGTAACATGGTGGGTGGGCATATGTGACACACAGGAGGGAGAAGTTTGAATCCAGTGATATAGGAACAGGTACTATGACTCAGGCTACACAACAGGGAAGCAACTGAAAATCTACAAAGGACAGTCTCTAAGACACAAGAAAGAAAGGAGGACCCCACGTGACACCTGTACAAGAGGGGCTCTAAGACACAAGGGAGAGAGTTAACATGATATATGTAAAGGAGGGGGTTCCTTGAACATGGGACCAAGGGGTTGGTGGGAGACATGTAGAGGAAAACAGGGGAGCCCCATGACACAAGGGAAAGAGGAGTCAGAGTCAAAGGAATGAAGGAGGGTCCCCATAAAACAAGTGAGACAAGAGAGGTTCAGGGAAGTCATATGAATGGAGAAGGTTCCCCCTAAAACATGGAAGAGCAGAAGGGTTCAGAATAACAGAAACAGAGGAGAGTACCAATGAGACAAAGGAGAGAGGAGGGGCTGAATGCAACACATATAGTGGAGGGGATCCAGGACACATGGGAGAGAGGAGGGGTTCAATGTAAGACGTGTAGTGGGGGGATCCAGGACACATGGGAGAGAGGAGGGGTTCAATGTAACATGTGTAGTGGGGGGATCCAGGACACATGGGAGAGAGGAGGGGTTCAATATAACATGTGTAGTGGAGGGGATCCAGGACACATGGGAGAGAGGAGGGGTTCAATGTAACACATGTAGTGGAGGGGATCCAGGACACATGGGAGAGGAGGGGTTCAATGTAAGACATGTAGTGGAGGGTATCCAGGACACATGGGAGAGAGGAGGGGTTCAATGTAAGACATGTAGTGGAGGGGATCCAGGACACATAGGAGAGAGGAGGGGCTCAACATAACACATGTAGATGAGGGATCCAGGACACATGGGAGAGAGAAGGGGTTCAATGGGGCACCTGTAGTGGAGGGGATCCAGCACAGATGGGAGAGAGGAGGGGTTCAATGTAACACATGTAGTGGAGGGGAACCAGGAAACATGGGAGAGAGGAGGGGTTCAATGTAACACATGTAGTGGAGGGGATCCAGGACACATGGGAGAGAGGAGGGGTTCAATGTAACACATGTAGTGGAGGGGATCCAGGACACATGGGAGAGAGGAGGGGTTCAATGTAACACATGTACTGGGGGGATCCAGGACACATGGGAGAGAGGAGGGGTTCAATGTAAGACGTGTAGTGGGGGGATCCAGGACACATGGAAGAGAGGAGGGGTTCAATGTAACACATGTAGTGGGGGGATCCAGGACACATGGGAGAGAGGAGGGGTTCAATGTAACATATGTAGTGTATGGGATTCAGGTCACATGGGACAGAGGAGGGGTTTAATGTAACACATGTAGTGGAGGGGATCCAGAACACATGGGAGAGAGGAGGGGTTCAATGTAACATATGTAGTCGAGGGGATGCAGGACACATGGGAGAGAGGAGGGGTTTAATGTAACATATGTAGTGTTTGGGATCCAGGACACATGGGAGAGAGGAGGGGTTCAATGTAACACATGTAGTGGAGGGGATCCAGGTCACATGGGAGAGAGGAGGAGTTCAATGTAAGACGTGTAGTGGGCGGATCCAGAACACATGGGAGAGAGGAGGGGTTCAATGTAACATATGTAGTGGAGGGGATCCAGGACACATGAGAGAGAGGAGTGGTTCGATGTAACACATGTAGTGTATGGGATACAGGACACATGGGAGAGAGAAGAGGTTCACTGTGACACATGTAGTTGAGGGAATCAGGACACATGGGACAGAGAGGAGGGGTTTAATGGGGCACGTGAAGTGGAGGGGATTGAGGACACATGGGAGAGAAGAGGGGTTCAATGTAACACAAGTAGTGTATGGCATCCAGTACATGTGTGAGAGAGGGGGGTTCAATGTAATATATGTAGTTGAGGGGACGCAGGACACATGGGAGAGAGGAGGGGTTCAATGTGACATATGTAATGGAGGGGATCCAAGACACATGGGATATAGGATGTGTTCAATGTAACATATGCAGTGGAGGGGATCCAAGACACATGGGAGAGAGTAGGGGTTCAATGTAACATATGTAGTGGAGAGGATCCAGAACACATGGGACAGAGGAGGGGTTCAATGTACCACATGGAGTGGAGGGGATCCAGGACACATGGGAAAGAGGAGGGGCTCAACATAACACATGTAGATGAGGGATCCAGGACACATGGGAGAGAGAAGGGGTTCAATGGGGCACCTGTAGTGGAGGGGATCCAGCACAGATGGGAGAGAGGAGGGGTTCAATGTAACATATGTAGTGGAGGGGATCCAGGAAACATGGGAGAGAGGAGGGGTTCAATGTGGCACCTGAAGTGGATGGGATCCAGGACACATGGGAGAGAGGAGGGGTTCAATGTAACACATGTACTCTTTGGGATCCAGGACACATGGGAGGGAAGAGGGGTTCAATGTAACTTATACAGTGGAGAGGATACAGGACACATGAGAGAGAGGAGGGCTTCAATGTAAGATATGTAGTGAAAGGGAACCAGGATACATGGGAGAAAGGAGGGGTTCAATGTAAAATATGTAGTGGGAGGATGCAGGAAACATGGGAGAGAGGAGGGGTTCAATGTAACACATGTAGTGGAGGGATCCAGGACACATGGAAGAGAGGAGGGGTTCAATGTCAGACGTGTAGTGGAGGGGATCCAGGACACATGGGAGAGAGGAGGGGCTCAATGTAACATGTGTAGTGGAGGGGATCCAGGAAATATGCGAGAGAGGAGGGGTTCAATGTAACATATGTAGTGGAGAGGATCCAGGAAACATGGGAGAGAGGAGGGGTTCAATGTAACATATGTAGTGTATGGGATTCAGGTCACATGGGACAGAGGAGAGATTTAATGTAACATATGTAGTGGAGGGGATCCAGGACACATGAGAGAGAGGAGGGGTTCAATGTAACATGTAGTGGAGGGGATCCAGAACACATGGGAGAGAGGAGGGATTCAATGCAACATATGTAGTGGAGGGGATGCAGGACACATGGGAGAGAGGAGGGGTTTAATGTAACATATGTAGTGTTTGGGATCCAGGACACATGGAGAGAGGAGGGGTTCAATGTAACACATGTAGTGGAGGGATCCAGGACACATGGAAGAGAGGAGGGGTTCAATGTAAGACGTGTAGTGGAGGGGATCCAGGACACATGGGAGAGAGGAGGGGCTCAATGTAACATGTGTAGTGGAGGGGATCCAGGAAATATGCGAGAGAGGAGGGGTTCAATGTAACATATGTAGTGGAGAGGATCCAGGAAACATGGGAGAGAGGAGGGGTTCAATGTAACATATGTAGTGGAGGGGATCCAGTACACAAGGGAGAGAGGAGGGGTTCAATGTAACATATGTAGTGGAGGGGATGCAGGACACATGGGAAAGGGGAGGGGCTCAATGTAACATATGTAGTGGAGGGGATCCAGGACACATGGGAGAAAGGAGGGGTTCAATGTAACATATGTAGTGGAGGGGATCCAGGAAACATGGGAGAGAGGAGGGGTTCAAAGTAACACAAGTAGTGGAGGGGATCAAAGACACATGGGAGAGAGGAGGGGTTCAATGTAACATGTGTAGTGGAGGGGATCCAGGACACATGGGAGAGAGGAGTGGTTGAATGTGACACATGTAGTGGAGGGGATCCAGGAAACATGGGAGAGAGGAGGGTTCAATGTAACACATATAGAAGAGGGGATCCAGGACACATGGGAGAAAGGAGGGGTTCAATGTAAAATATGTAGTGGAGGGGATCCAGGACACATGGGAGAGAGGAGGGTTTAATGTAACATATGTAGCAGAGAGGATCCAGGACACATGGGAGAGGGGAGGGGCTCAATGTAACATATGTAGTGTATGGGATGCAGGACACATGGGAAGGGGAGGGGTTCAATGTAACTCATGTAGTGGAGGGTAGCCAGGAAACATGGGAGAGAGGAGGGGTTCAATGTAACATATGTAGCAGAGAGGATCCAGGACACATGGGAGAGGGGAGGGGCTCAATGTAACATATGTAGTGTATGGGATCCAGGACACATGGGAGAGAGGAGGGGTTCAATGAAACATATATAGTGTTTGGGATCCAGGACACATGGGAGAAAGGAGGGGTTCAATGTAACATTTGTAGTGGAGAGGATTCAGAACACATGGGAGAGAGGAGGGGTTCAATGTAACACATGTACTGGAGGGGATCCAGGACACATGGGAGAGAGGAGGGGCTCAATGTAATACATATAGAGGAGGGGATCCAAGACACATGAGAGAGAGGAGGACTGCATATAACAAATGTAGTGGAGGGGATCCGGGACACATGGGAGAGAGGAGAGGTTCAATGTAACATATGTACTGTAGGGGATCCAGGACACATGGGAGAGAGGAGGAGTCCAATATAACATATGTAGTGGAGAAGATCAAGGACACATGGGAGAGAGGAGGAGTCCAATATAACATATGTAGTGGAAGGGATCCAGGACACATGGGAGAGAAGAGGGGCCCAATGTAACATATGTAGTGGAGAGTATCCGGGACACATGGGAGAGAGGAAGGGGTTCAATGTAACACATGTATTGTATGGGATCCAGGAGACATGGGAGAGAGGAGGGGTTCAATGTAACACATGTAGTGGAGGGGATACAGGACATATGGGAGAGAGGAGGGGTTCAATGTAACATATGTAATGGAGGGCATCCAGGACACAGGGGAGAGGGGAGGGGTTCAATGTAACATATGTAGTGGATAGGATGCAGGACACATGGGAGAGAGGAGGGGTTCAATATAACAAATGTAGTGTGTGGGATCCAGGACATATGGGAGAGAGGAGGGGTTCAATGTAACACATGTAGTGGAGGGGATCCAGGACACATGGGAGAAAGGAGGGGTTCAATGTAACATATGTAGTGGAGAGGATGCAGGACACATGGGAGAGAGGAGGGGATCAATGTAACATATGTAGTGGAGAGGATGCAGAAAACATGGGAGAGGGGAGGGGTTCAATGTAACACATGTAGTGGAGAGGATGCAGGACACATTGGAGAGAGGAGGGGTTCAATGTAACACATGTAGTGGAGAGGATGCAGGACACATGGGAGAGAGGAGGGGCTCAATGTAATACATATAGAGGAGGGGATCCAGGATACATGGAAGATAGGAGGAGTCCAATATAATATATGTAGTGGAGGTGATCCAGGACACATGGGAGAGGTGAGGTGTTCAAGGTAACACATGTAGTGAAGGGGATCCAGGACACATGGGAGAGAGGAGGGGTTCAATGTAACACATGTAGTGGAGGGGATCCAGGACACATGGGAGAGAGGAGGGGTTCAATGTAACACATGTACTGGAGGGGATCCAGGACACATGGGAGAAAGGAGGGGTTCAATGAAACACATGAAGTGGGGGGATCCAGGACACATGGAAGAGAGGAGGGGTTCAATATAACATATGTAGTGGAGGGGATCCAGGACACATGGGAGAGAGGAGGGGTTCAATGTAAGACGTGTAGTGGAGGGGATTCAGGACACATGGGAGAGAGGAGGGGCTCAACGTAACATGTGTAGTGGAGGGGTCCAGGACACATGGGAGAGAGGAGGGGTTCAATGTAACATATGTAGTGGAGGGGATCCAGGACACATGGTAGAGAGGAGGGGTTCAATGTAACATATGTAGAGGAGGGGATCCAGGAAACATGCGAGAGAGGAAGGGTTCAAGGTATCATATGTAGTGGAGGGTATCCAGGAAACATGCGAGAGAGGATGGGTTCAATGTATCATATGTAGTAGAGGGGATCCAGGACATGGGAGAGAGGAGGGGTTCAATGTAACACATGTAGTGGAGAGGATGCAGGACACATGGGAGAGAGGAGGGGTTCGATGTAATATGTGTAGTGGAGGGGATCCAGGAAACATGCGAAACAGGATGGGTTCAATGTATCATATGTAGTGGAGGGGATCCAGGACACATGGGAGAGATGAGGGGTTCAATGTAAGACATGTAGTGGAGGGGATGCAGGACACATGGGAGAGAGGAGGGGTTCAATGTAAGACATGTAGTGGAGGGGATCCAGGCCACATAGGAGAGAGGAGGGGTTCAATGTATCATATGTAGTGGAGAGGATCCAGGACACATGGGAGAGAGGAGGGGTTTAATGTATCATATGTAGTGGAGGGGATCCAGGACACATGGTAGAGAGGAGGGGTTCAATGTAACATATGTAGTGGAGGGGATCCAGGACACATGGGAGAAAGTAGGAGTTCAATGTAAGACGTGTAGTGGGGGGATCCAGGACAGGGGGTTCAATGTAACCTATGTAGTGGAGGATCCAGGGGAGGAGGGTTCAATGGACCATATGTAGTGGAGGATCCAGGAAACATGGGAGAGAGGGGGGCTCAATGGACACATGTAGTGGAGGGGATCCAGGAAACATGGAGGGAGGCATCCAGGAAACATGGGAGGGGATCCAGGACACATGGGAGAGAGGAAGGGCTCAATGTAACACATGTAGTGGAGGGGATCCAGGAAACATGGGAGAGAGGAGGGGCTCAATGTAACACATGTAGTGGAGGGGATCCAGGAAACATGGGAGACAGGAGGCATTCAATGTAAGACGTGTAGGGGAGGGGATCCAGGACACATGGGAGAGAGGAAGGGCTCAATGTAACGTGTGTAGTGGAGGGGATCCAGGACACATGGGAGAGAGGAGAGGTTCAATGTAACACATGTAGTGGAGAGGATGCAGGACACATGGGAAAGAGGAGGGGTTCAATGTAACATATGTAGTGGAGAGGATGCAGGAAACATGGGAGAGGGGAGGGGTTCAATCTAACACATGTAGGGGAAAGGATGCAGGACACATGGGAGAGAGGAGGGGCTCAATGTAATACATATAGAGGAGGGGATCCAGGATACATGGGAGAGAGGAGGGGTCCAATATAACATATGTAGTGGAGGTGATCCAGGACACATAGGAGAGAGGAGGGGTTCAATGTAACATATGTAGTGGAGAGGATGCAGGAAACATGGGAGAGGGGAGGGGTTCAATCTAACACATGTAGTGGAAAGGATGCAGGACACATGGGAGAGAGGAGGGGCTCAATGTAATACATATAGAGGAGGGGATCCAGGATACATGGGAGAGAGGAGGAGTCCAATATAACATATGTAGTGGAGGGGTCCAGGACACATGGGAGAGAGAAGGGGTTCAATGTAAGACGTGTACTGGAGGGGATCCAGGAAACATGCAAGACAGGAGGGGTTCAATGTAACATATGTAGTGGAGGGGTCCAGGACACATGGTAGAGAGGAGGGGTTCAATGTATCATATGTAGTGAAGGGGATCCAGGACACATGGGAGAGAGGAGAAGTTCAATGTAACATATGTAGTGGAGGGGTCCAGTACACATGGGAGAGAGGAGGGGTTCAATGTAAGACGTGTAGTGGAGGGGATCCAGGACACATGGGAGAGAGGAGGGGCTCAATGTACCATGTGTAGTGGAGGGGATCCAGGAAACATGCGAGAGAGGAGGGGTTCAATGTAACATATGTAGTGGAGGGGATCCAGGACACATGGGAGAGAGGAGGGGTTCAATGTAACATATGTAGTGGAGGGGTCCAGGACACATGGGAGAGAGGAGGGGTTCAATGTAAGACGTGTAGTGGAGGGGATCCAGGAAACATGCGAGAGAGGAGGGGTTCAATGTAACATATGTAGTGGAGGGGATCCAGGACACATGGTAGAGAGGAGGGGTTCAATGTAACATATGTAGTGGAGGGATCCAGGACACATGGGAGAGAGGATGGGTTCAATGTATCATATGTAGTGGAGGGGATCCAGGACACATGGGAGAGAGGAGGGGTTCAATGTAACATATTTAGTGGAGAGGATGCAGGAAACATGGGAGAGGGGAGGGGTTCAATCTAACACATGTAGTGGAAAGGATGCAGGACACATGGGAGAGAGGAGGGGCTCAATGTAATACATATAGAGGAGGGGATCCAGGATACATGGGAGAGAGGAGGAGTCCAATATAACATATGTAGTGGAGGTGATCCAGGACACATGGGAGAGAGGAGGGGTTCAATGTAACACATGTAATGGAGGGGATCCAGGACACATGGGAGAAAGGAGGGGTTCAATGTAACACATGTAGTGGAGGGGATGCAGGACACATGGGAGAGAGGAGGGGTTCAATGTAACACATGTAATGGGGGGGATCCAGGACACATGGGAGAGAGGAGGGGTTCAATGTAACATATGTAGTGGAGGGGTCCAGGACACATGGGAGAGAGGAGGGGTTCAATGTAAGACGTGTAGTGGAGGGGATCCAGGACACATGGGAGAGAGGAGGGGTTCAATGTAACACATGTAATGGGGGGGATCCAGGACACATGGGAGAGAGGAGGGGTTCAATGTAACATATGTAGTGGAGGGGTCCAGGACACATGGGAGAGAGGAGGGGTTCAATGTAAGACGTGTAGTGGAGGGGATCCAGGACACATGGGAGAGAGGAGGGGCTCAATGTAACATGTGTTGTGGAGGGGATCCAGGAAACATGCGAGAGAGGAGGGGTTCAGTGTAACATATGTAGTGGAGGGATTCCAGGACACATGGGAGAGAGGAGGGGTTCAATGTAACATATGTAGTGGATGGGTCCAGGACACATGGAGGGGATTCAATGTAACATGGGAGAAACATGAAGAGAGGAGGGGTTCAATGTAACACATGTAGTGGAGGGGATAAAGAGACACATGGTAGTGGAGAGGACATGGGGAGTTCAATGTAAGGAGGATCCAATGTAACATGGGGTGATTCAGGACACATGTAGTGGAGGGATAAAGGACACATGGGAGAGGAGGGGTCAATGTAACCTATGTAGTGGATCCAGGACACATGGATGCAATGAAACATGGGAGAGGGGAGGGGTTCAATCTAACACATGTAGTGGAAAGGATGCAGGACACATGGGAGAGAGGAGGGGCTCAATGTAATACATATAGAGGAGGGGATCCAGGATACATGGGAGAGAGTAGGAGTCCAATATAACATATGTAGTGGAGGTGATCCAGGACACATGGGAGAGAGGAGGGGTTCAATGTAACACATGTAATGGAGGGGATCCAGGACACATGGGAGAAAGGAGGGGTTCAATGTAACACATGTAGTGGAGGGGATGCAGGACACATGGGAGAGAGGAGGGGTTCAATGTAACACATGTAATGGGGGGGATCCAGGACACATGGGAGAGAGGAGGGGTTCAATGTAACATATGTAGTGGAGGGGTCCAGGACACATGGGAGAGAGGAGGGGTTCAATGTAAGACGTGTAGTGGAGGGGATCCAGGACACATGGGAGAGAGGAGGGGCACAATGTAACATGTGTTGTGGAGGGGATCCAGGAAACATGCGAGAGAGGAGGGGTTCAGTGTAACATATGTAGTGGAGGGGATCCAGGACACATGGGAGAGAGGAGGGGTTCAATGTAACATATGTAGTGGAGGGGTCCAGGACACATGGGAGAGAGGAGGGGTTCAATGTAAGACGTGTAGTGGAGGGGATCCAGGAAACATGGGAGAGAGGAGGGGTTCAATGTAACATATGTAGTGGAGGGGATCCAGGACACATGATAGAGAGGAGGGGTTCAATGTAACATATGTAGTGGAGGGGATCCAGGAAACATGGGAGAGAGGATGGGTTCAATGTATCATATGTAGTGAAGGGGATCCAGGACACATGGGAGAGAGGAGAAGTTCAATGTAACATATGTAGTGGAGGGGTCCAGGACACATGGGAGAGAGGAGGGGTTCAATGTAAGACGTGTAGTGGAGGGGATCCAGGACACATGGGAGAGAGGAGGGGCTCAATGTAACATGTGTAGTGGAGGGGATCCAGGAAACATGCGAGAGAGGAGGGGTTCAATGTAACATATGTAGTGGAGGGGATCCAGGACACATGGGAGAGAGGAGGGGTTCAATGTAACATATGTAGTGGAGGGGGAGGATCCAGGACACATGGGAGAGAGGAGGGGTTCAATGTAAGACGGACACATGGGAGAGAGGAGGGTAATGTGGTGAGGGGATCCAGGAAACATGCAAGACAGGAGGGGAGAGAGGGTTCAATGTAACATATGTAGTGGAGGGGATCCAGGACACATGGGAGAGAGGAGGGGTTCAATGTAACATATGTAGTGGAGGGGATCCAGGAAACATGGGAGAGAGGATGGGTCAATGAACATATGTAGTGGAGGGATGCAGGAAACATGGGAGAGGAGGGGTTCAATGTAACATGTAGTGGAAAGGATCCAGTAGTGGAGGGATCCAGGACACATGGGAGGAGGGAGAGAGGGGTTCAATGTAACACATGTAGGAGGGTTCAATGTAACATGTAGTGGAGGATGCACACATGGGAGAGAGGACAATGGAGAGAGGATCCAGGAGGGAGAGAGAGGGGTCAATGTAACACATGTAATGGGGGGATCCAGGACACATGGGAGAGAGGAGGGGTTCAATGTAACATATGTAGTGGAGGGGTCCAGGACACATGGGAGAGAGGAGGGTTCAATGTAACATATGTAGTGGAGGGTCCAGGACACATGGGAGAGGACACATGGGGGGGAAGTTCAATGTAAGACACATGGGAGAGAGGAGGGGTTCAATAGTGGTGAGGGGATCCAGGAAACATGTGAGAGAGGAGGGGGGTTCAATGTAACATATGTAGTGGAGGGATCCAGGACACATGGTAGAGAGGAGGGGTTCAATGTAACATATGTAGTGGAGGGGGGATCCAGGAAACATGCGAGAGAGGATGGGTTCAATGTAACACATGTCAGGAAACATGGGAGAGAGGGAGGGGTTCAATGTAACATATGTGAAGGGGATCCAGGACACATGGGAGAAAGGAGGGGTTCAATGTAACATATGTAGTGGAGGGGTCCAGGACACATGGGAGAGAGGAGGTGTTCAATGTAAGACATGTAGTGGAGGGAGGGATCCAGGACACATGGGAGAGAGGAGGGGCAGGACAATGGAACATGTGTAACATAGTGGAGGGGATCCAGGAAACATGCGAGAGAGGAGGGGTTCAATGTAACATATGTAGTGGAGGATCCAGGACACATGGGAGAGGAGGGGGGGTTCAATGTAACATATGTAGTGGAGGGGTCCAGGACACATGGGAGAGAGGACACATGGGGATCCAGGACACATGGGAGGGGGGTTCAATGTAAGACGTGTAGTGGAGGGGGATCCAGGAAACATTGGAGGGAGAGAGAGAGAGGGGTTCAATGTAACATATGTAGTGGAGGGGATCCAGGGACACATGGGTAGAGAGGGAGGGTTCAATGTAACACATGTAGTGGAGAGGATGCAGGACACATGGGAGAGAGGAGGGACTCAATGTAATACCAGGACACATATTCAATGAGGAGGGAGGGGATCCAGGACACATGGAGAGATGAGGGGTTCAATGTAACATATGTAACATATGTAGTGAGGGGAGGACACATGGGAGAGAGGAGATTCCAGGACACATGCACAGAGAGGAGGGGGAGAGAGGAGGGTTCAATATATCATATGTAGTGGAGGGGATCCAGGACACATGGGAGAGAGGAGGGATTCAATGTATCAAATGTAGTGGAGGGGATCCAGGACACATGGGAGAGAGAAGGGGTTCAATGTAACACATGTAGTGGAGGGGATGCAGGACACATGGGAGAGAGGAGGGGTTCAATGTAACACATGTAGTGGAGGGGATCCAGGACACATGGTAGAGAGGAGGGGTTCAATGTAACATATGTAGTGGAGGGGTCCAGGACACATGGGAGAGAGGAGGGGTTCAATGTAACACATGTATTGGAGGGGATGCAGGACACATGGGAGAGAGGAGGGATTCAATATAACACATGTAGTGGAGGGGATCCAGGACACATGGGAGAGAGGAGGGGTTCAATGTAACATATGTAGTGGAGGGGATCCAGGACACATGGGAGAGAGGAGGGATTCAATGTATCAAATGTAGTGGAGGGGATCCAGGACACATGGGAGAGAGGAGGGGTTCAATGTAACACATGTAGTGGAGGGGATGCAGGACACATGGGAGAGAGGAGGGGTTCAATGTAACACATGTAGTGGAGGGGATCCAGGAAACATGCGAGAGAGGAGGGGTTCAATGTAAGGGATCGGACACATGGAGAGAGGAGGGGTTCAAGTGGAGGGAGGATCCAGGACACATGGGAGAGAGGAGGGGTTCAATGTAACACATGTATTGGAGGGGATGCAGGACACATATGAGAGAGAAGGGGTTCAATGTAACACATGTAGTGGAGGGGATCCAGGACACATGGGAGAGAGGAGGGGTTCAATGTAACATATGTAGTGGAGGGGATCCAGGACACATGGGAGAGAGGAGGGGCTCAATGTAACATGTGTAGTGGAGGGGATCCAGGAAACATGCGAGAGAGGAGGGGTTCAATGTATCCTATGTAGTGGAGGGTATCCAGGAAACATGTGAGAGAGGATGGGTTCAATGTATCATATGTAGTGGAGGGGATCCAGGACATGGGAGAGAGGAGGGGTTCATTGTAACACATGTAGTGGAGAGGATGCAGGACACATGGGAGAGAGGAGGGGCTCAATGTAATACATATAGAGTAGGGGATCCAGGACACATGGGAGAGATGAGGGTTCAATGTAAGACATGTAGTGGAGGGGATCCAGGCCCCATAGGAGAGAGGAGGGGTTCAATGTATCATATGTAGTGGAGGGTATCCAGGACACATGGGAGAGAGGAGGGGTTCGATGTAAGACATGTAGTGGAGGGGATCCAGGACACATGGGAGAGTGTAGGGGTTTAATGTATCATATGTAGTGGAGGGGATCCAGGACACATGGTAGAGAGGAGGGGTTCAATGTAACATATGTAGTGGAGGGGATCCAGGACACATGGGAGAAAGTAGGAGTTCAATGTAAGACGTGTAGTGGGGTGATCCAGGACACATGCGAGAGAGGAGGGGTTCAATGTAACCTATGTAGTGGAGAGGATCCAGGACACATGCGAGAGGAGGGGTTCAATGGACCATAAGTAGTGGAGGGGATCCAGGACACATGGGAGAGAGGAGGGGCTCAATGTAACACATGTAGTGGAGGGGATCCAGGAAACATGGGAGAGAGGAGGGGTTCAATGTAAGACGTGTAGTGGAGGGCATCCAGGACACATGGGAGAGAGGAGGGGCTCAATGTAACGTGTGTAGTGGAGGGGATCCAGGACACATGGGAGAGAGGAGGGGCTCAATGTAACACATGTAGTGGAGGGGATCCAGGAAACATGGGAGAGAGGAGGGTTCAATGTAAGACGTGTAGTGGAGGGGATCCAGGACACATGGGAGAGAGGAGGGGCTCAATGTAACGTGTGTAGTGGAGGGGATCCAGGACACATGGGAGAGACGAGGGGTTCAATGTAACACATGTAGTGGAGAGGATGCAGGACACATGGGAGAGAGGAGGGGTTCAGTGTAACATACGTAGTGGAGAGGATGCAGGAAACATGGTAGAGAGGAGGGGTTCAATGTAACACATGTAGTGGAAAGGATGCAGGACACATGGGAGAGAGGAGGGGCTCAGTGTAATACATATAGAGGAGGGGATCCAGGAAACATGGGAGAGAGGAGGGGTTCAATGTAACATATGTAGTGGAGAGGATGCAGGACACATGGGAGAGAGGAGGGGTTCAATGTAACATATGTAGTGGAGGGGATCCAGGAAACATGCGAGGGAGGATGGGTTCAATGTATCATATGTAGTGGAGGGGATCAAGGACACATGGGAGAGAGGAGGGGTTCAATGTAACACATGTAGTGGAGAGGATGCAGGACACATGGGAGAGAGGAGGGGTTCATTGTAAGACATGTAGTGGAGGGGATCCAGGACACATGGGAGAGGAGGGGTTCAATGTAAGACATGTAGTGGAGGGGATCCAGGAAACATGGGAGAGGTGAGGGGTTCAATGTAAGACATGTAGTGGAGGGGATCCAGTACACATGGGAGAGAGGAGGGGTTCAATGTAAGACATGTAGTGGAGGGGATCCAGGACACATGGGAGAGGTGAGGGGTTCAATGTAAGACGTGTAGTGGGGGGATCCAGGACACATGGGAGAGAGGAGGGGTTCAATTTAACACATGTAGTGGAGGGGATCCAGGACACATGGGAGAGAGGAGGTGTTCAATTTATTATATGTAGTGGAGGGGATCCAGGACACATGCGAGAGAGGAGGGGTTCAATATATCATATGTAGTGGAGGGGATCCAGGCCACATGGGAGAGAGGAGGGGTTTAATGTATCATATGTAGTGGAGAGGATCCAGGACACATGGTAGAGAGGATTGGTTTAATGTATCATATGTAGTGGAGAGGATGCAGGACACATGGGAGAGAGGAGGGGTTCAATGTACCATATGTAGTGGAGAGGATCCCGGACACATGGGAGAGAGGAGGGGTTTAATGTATCATATGTAGTGGAGAGGATCCAGGCCACATGGGAGAGAGGAGGGGTTTAATGTATCATATGTAGTGGAGAGGATCCAGGCCACATGGGAGAGAGGAGGGGTTTAATGTATTATATGTAGTGGAGAGGATGCAGGACACATGGGAGAGAGGAGGGGTTCAATGTACCATATGTAGTGGAGGGGATCCAGGACACATGGGAGAGAGGAAGGGTTCAATTTAACACATGTCGTGGAGGTGATCCCAAACAAGGTGAGATAATAGGGGTTTCATATGACTCATGTAGTGGAGGGGATCCAGTACACATGGGAAAGTGGAGGGGCTCAAAGTAACACATGTAATGAAGGTGATCCCAAACAAGGGGAGATAACAATGTGACATATTTAGTGGAGGGAATGCAAGATATCTGTGAGAGAGGACTCATGGAAGAAAGAAGGTGTTCAGTGTGACACAGTTAGATCCAGTGGTCCCTTAAACATGAGAGAGGGTGGAACTCAATGTGTCATTAGTAGAAGGCACACTGCATAACATGTCAAAGGTAAGGAGGGGCTGATGTTGCAAATGTAGAGGAGGAACTCAGTGACACATGAGGGAGATGTCCTCCATGTAACACAGGTAGAGGAGGGGCTCATTGACACACGGAGAGGGGAGGTTCTAGGTTACACGTGATCAAAAGGGTCTGCAAGTGAGTGGAACACCTAAAGGCATGAGTGACAGACGTTTCTATGGCACATTTGTGTGAAGTGGAGTTATATGCCCCGTGTTGAGACTGTGCATGGGACAGACAGGTAACTCAGTGACACATGTAGGTCAGGGCTTCTCTCAACACATCAGAAAGAGTAGGAGCGCCAACACACCCATTTGCGAGACCTGTGATATGCTAAATGGCAGGAAGTTCAATTCAGTGTGCCCTGTGTGGAGTATCTGCTCCATTTGACCACGAAGGAGTTGGGTTTGGTTGTCATATTTAAGAGGATGGGCTTAATGTGACACATGACTGGAAGAGGGACATAGTCTGCTCCTGGGTATCGGGAGTGACCTCTTGGGAAACGTGAGTTGATTAGGGTCAGTGCCATTCTAGTGAGGAAGGGTTACTGTGAACCCCTGGTGGAGGGAGGTCTCCGTGTGACAAGGGGGAGGAGCCACTCTTTGGGACACACAGGAGGCTTAGGTGTGAAGCATGAGTGGATGAGGGGCCCATGTGCTACATGCGTTAGAAAGGGGTTCAGTGTGAAGTTCAGGTAGGAGAACTCGTCCGTGTGCTACATGGGGGCTCCTCAGAGGACAATACTAAGGGAAGGGCTTGGTGTGTCCATGGAAAGGCTCGTGGTCATACATGTGTGTGATGCATGCTGGAAGGTACTCTCTCACCTGTGTGACATGTAAGTGCAGGAGGGGCTCTGGGTGACACAGAAGTGGTGAGAAACTCCCTGTAACCTGCACGAAGGAGGAGTTTAATGTCAATGCACAAGAAATAGGGAAGAGGGGTGTGTGACACAGCAGCTCAGATGACAGGAGAAGGATTTGAAGTGACAAGTGAGTGAAGAGAGCTTCGTGTGCTACATGGAGGAAGGTGTGACAGAGCAGAAAGGGGACTCTGGGTGATAGAGAGGTGGGGGGAGGGCTCAGCATAGCACATTGATAGGGTTCGGAGCTCTGAAACCCAAGGAGAGGGCTCCATTGGCATATGACTGGGGAAGGCCTTAGTGTCACATGGATGGGGAGGCACTCAGTGTAAAACATCGATGGAAAGGAGCCAGGTATGACCTGCGAGAGGGTAAAAACCTTGATGGAATAAACGAGTGGGCTTCATGTATGATGTAGTTGGAGAAGGACCTCCATGGGACAGGAATGGCAGTCACTGTAGGCAAGAGAGAAGGAGCGGCCGGCTGGGTATGACGCGTGGAGAGGGAGGAACTTGCTATGACATGGGTGAGGGCAGGGTCACATGTAACACTCTGAAACAAGGTTCTTAGAAGAAAAGCAACGTTGTCCCTGTGACTCAGGGGTGAGGACACAGGGGTTGAGGTGAGCTGAGGGATTCATGTGAAATGAGCAATGGACAGGTTCAGTGTGACATTCAAGAAGGAAGAGGAGCCAGGAGACACACGATCAGAAGAGACTCAGTGGGACACACAGTGGGGCTCAGTTTAACACCTGGGTGCAATGGCTTCATGTCACAAGTGTATGGGTGAGATTACCATGGCATATGGGACACAGAAAGGCTGTGTGAGTAACAGGACTGGGAAGGGGCTTGGCACAACATGGTACTTGAGTCCACTGTCACACACAGAGGTAGAAGAAAGGCTCCCTGGGACCCATGGGCAGGGGTATGGCTATGAGTGACACATGGGTGGAGAGAGGTACTCTGTGTCACACATTAGTGGGAAAGGGTTTCCATGACACAGGAGTAGGTGGAAGAACTCAGTGTGACAGATAAGTGAGAAGAGATCTGTGTGAAATGGGGGGGCGGGGGAGGAGCTCAGTGTGTCACAGGAGAGAAGAGAGTGCCATGTGACACAGAAGAGAAAACTCAGTATGACACCTGACATGTCCTCTATGTAAGCTGAATGTGACAGATGAATGAGGAGGGGTGATCCTTGCTGTGATGCATGGGGGGTGGGGGAGATAGTTTTGTCTAAAGTGAGTAGGGGAGGGGCTCAGTGACATATGGGTGGGAGACTAGATGTGACACATAATGAGCTTAGTGTGACACATGGATGGAGGAGGGGATCCATGTGACATAATATCCTGGCTGATTCGTGGGTGGTAGGAGCAGATAGGTATGTGATGTGAGTCTACATTTGACCCACGTGGGGCTCCATTAGAGACATTGATGTAACAGGAGCCATGTCACTTGTGAGAGGGTGAGGTGCTCAAAGTGACAGGGCTGGCGGGGAAGGTATGTGCACCACATGAGAGGAGAGCCAGGGGGATGATGCAAGGGAGACATTCAGTGTTTTGTGGCTTAGAGAGGAGTTTGTATGGACAAGGGGCTCAGTGTGACATGTGGATTAAAGGATGACACGTGAATAGGGTGTGCAGGGAGTGGCTCTGTATGGTATATGTGTAAGGGAAAGTTTCCAGTGACAGAAGGGATTGGTATGAACTTATTATTTTATATATATTGGTTTTTCGAGGTAGGATCTCACTCTAGCCCAGGCTGACCTGGAATTTACTCTGTAGTCTCAGGGTGGCCTTGAACTCACAGCGATCCTCCTACCTCTGCCTCCCAAGCGCTGGGATTAAAGGCGTGCACCACCACACCCAGCTGGTATGAACTTATTGTGACACAAGAGAGGAGTGGGGGGCTCTGTGTTACACATGGGTGGAGGAAGGAACTCCGCGTCACACATAATAGAAGCTTGTGTGGCACAAGGGCAATAGAGAGTCTAACTATGGCACATAGATGGGAGGACAGGTTCCATGTCACAAGGGTACATATGTGGAGAAAGGTGGAGTACGAGCGTTGGTGGAGGGCTCAATGGGACACAAGAAGCCTGGTGGGACAGTTTGGTGGGGGGTGGGCTTGGTGCAAAACACTGATGGCAGAGAGGCTGCAGAAGCCACAAGATGATGAACAACTCAGTGTGACACAGTTAGGGAACTTTGTGTGTTTGTAGGCACAGGAAAATCTCCATGTGACATGAGTAGGGAAAGATTCCATATGGCATGAGGAAGGGAGAGGGATTCAGGGTCATACCTGAGTTAGGGAGAAGCTCAAGGTGACATGGAGTGGAGTTAAGAGGAAAGGAATTGTTACCACACATGGGGGAAAGGCTTACCTGCCAAACGCATGGGGAGATACACATAGGTGGATGGAGGGATCCATGTAACACATAGGTGGGGTGTGGCCGAGTGTGACACAAGAATGGGAGCCCTTAGTATTGCACACAGTAGGAGTGGAGCTCAGGAACAGAGAGGCTGTTCAGAAGGAGCAGTGACATCCTGAGTTGAAGGTGGTAGGCCCGAAGACCACTTGAGCCACACAGAGCCCCAGTCATCTCTTCAGCCACCCAATTCTGGTTCCAAATCTAGTAAAACCTGCAGGTGGCCGTGCCTGCAAGTTAGCAGCGCAGTGCACCCCTGAGAACCTCGCCTCAGCCCCTGCATACCACCGTGGCTCCCCAGCACTGGTCCTCAGCGGGACCTGCAAGGCCTCTGAGCTCACCCTTCCCAAAGCATCCACAGGATCTTCATGGACACAAGAGATTCCCAGACCTAAGAACTTCCAGCATGGATATTTGATAACCAAAACTTGACCAAGCAAAGACAGAAATAGCAACAACAAAGAAATCCCCATCCCCTACCACCACCATTTTGGACCAAAATCCCCTGCTAAAACTCTAGGACTCCCTCCCCCCAACAAGGTGGATAGCCTGGGAGGGGGCCTGACCCAGAAACCAGGGTGCAGATCCCTCAGGGAACCTGGGAGCAAGCCATCGAGGAGGGTTTGGAATCTGAGGGCCTGAGCCCCTGGTATCACTGCTGTGACCTCTCCTGGCAGACTCTGTTAGCAGGACCTATGCAGAGCCTGTGCCCCACCCCCACCCCCCAGTGCACCCTTATGCCCAAGCAGCCCTGGCCCAGGCCCTCCCACCATCCATGGGCTTGCGGGTGTCTCCCTGAGGCGTGTGCTCCCAAGGGCATCTACACGATGCCTGGCACAGGGCCTGGCACACAGTAGACCTTCACCGAATGTGCAAACGAATGAATGAAAGCCTACCATGTACAAGGCCCTGGCGGCCAGAATGAGCCCCGAAGCGAGGATGATGGCGATAAGGCAGGTGATGGAGGCTGGGCTGACCAGAGATGAGACGCTGAGCCCAGAAGGACAGAGGCTGGGGGAAGGTGATAGGAACCATGATGGTGAGTCCATGGTGACAGACATGCGTGAAATGGGTACTTCCCACCCAAAAAAAAAAAAAAAAAGGAAAAAAAAAAGAAAAAAAATGAGACAGACAGGAGAAGGAAGCCAGGACCCAAGGCTGAGCCTGGAAACGTCTAAAGGTCAAGGTGGGCTGCATATCCAGCTCAGTTCCTCTTCCATGCCCATTTGAAAGGACAGACCATCAACCCTATGTGATGCTCAGAAAACGTCTAAGCCTGGGCACGCTGCCAGGGAGGAAGAGCCAATGCCCTAAGCAGGGCTTGTCAAACTGCTGTGTGCAGACCCCACATGGAATCCTGGAGAATCACATTGCTTCCCTTCCCCCAGCCTACCTAAAAATTGGCCACAAAATTTCCACAGCAAGTTGGAAAGCCTGCAGTGTCATGGCCTCCAGCACACTGACCAATGACTTTGTAACCGACTTGTCAGATTTTCACAGTTGCCCCTCAGTTCACATGTCCATGCTCAACCTTCCTGTAGAGCACTAGGCAAAAAGCTTTCTCAGAAAAACTCTGACCTATCCGTTCATAGGCATCAAAAAAAAAAAAAGAAAAGAAAAGAAAAGAAAAGAAAAAGAAAAATCCGGCCTGGAGAGATGGCTTAGCGGTTAAGGCGTTTGGCCTGCAAAGCCAAAAGACCCAGGTTTGATCCCCCAGGACCCATGTTAGCCAGATGCACAAGGTGACGCAAGCGGCTGGAGTTCATTTGTCAGGGCTGGAGACCCTGCGCACCCATTCTCTCTCTCTCCCTCTTTCTCTGTCAAATAAATAAATTAAAAAAAAAAAAAAAAAGACCAACATCCCTTCCAATTCCTAATCTCAGGAAGACATGTCACATCATATTTGCATGCATTATGATACAAGAGACAGAAACTTACCTGGAAGCGTGTGCGTGGTGGCCACGTCGGTGAACTGCAAGGACGGGTATAGTCACCCTCTGTGACTGAAGCTCCAGTGAGGGTGTGACGCAGCAGAATGCGGAAGGCTCCATCCCGAATTTCCTAGGCCAGCACCACAGGGTGACAGACACCCCAGGCTACAGCTAGGAGGAGGGGTGCTGGGGGGCAGCACAAGACCCATTCTTGTCCTATGTACCACCCTGGGAAGTGGAAATTAGGGGCGAGGAACTGGGGACTGGTCAGAACCCTGGGCAAGGGTGCAGGAGCTGGGTGGTGGGCAAGTCCATGTCGGACGGATAAGCTAATAGGGCACACGTGAGGAGGGGCTGTTGGCAGCTCGTGGCCCTGAGGTACGCTAGCTGTGTTCGCAGCTTAGGCTGCCTCTGCTGCATGGGCAGGAAGGGGGCGGAGTAGGAACATGGAGCAAGGGGCATATGACCCTTTTTCTATCCTCTGTGGTGGCACTGGGCACAGACTTGGGCTGGTGCACAAAGGCAATGGGGGCTCCTGTCAAGATGAGGTGGTTCTGGGACAAAAGTGGACATGGATTCTGCATTTGGGGCACTGGAGTTTGGGAGAGATCCAGCCAGTCTTTTCTCACTCCCAGCCACTTGCTACCATCTGTCACACACACACACACACACACACACACACACACTCTCTCTCTCTTTCGCACATGCACACACGCATGCAATGCACACGTACATATACCCACACACATATGAGCAGACCCACACCAGTGCAGTCTGGCAGGCACATGCACCGACATGCACACACACACACACATGTAAGTCACACATCCTTGCCACCAACACAGGCAGGGCCCTCGAATTCTGAGCCCTACATGGGAATTGAGTGCACACCTGAGTCTAACAAAGGCCAGTGGGCATGAGGGCCCAGTCGCCCCACACCTGTCAGGCAGGCACCTTTCCAGTGTGGTGGCTGCACAGGGACTAGGTAAAATGGTGAGACTAGGCTCCAGCCATGGCTCACAAGTGGAAGAAACTTCCAGAAAAGGCACTTCGGTAGGCTGTCTAAGCACAGGGCTGGGAGAACTGTAAGAGTCACCCATTTGGGAAGGGTCACATTCCATTTTAATTAGAGGGATATAGGTCCCTTGCTAGGACAATAATCCAAGGCCCCAGGTCAGCAGGGGCTTTTTTCCTACTTCCTGTAAAGGGGATCCAGCTACCCCTAGGGACATGTGAAAATGCCTGGCTGGCCCTTGCCCTCCCTCAGAGCCCAGAGGCTCTGCCTGTGAGGCCAGACAAACACAGCCACCTCCACTCCCACCTTGCACCATCATCCACCACCAGGCACACCGTAAAGTGCTTTGTAAAGTGCAGGTATATAGACAATGACCAGCATACCCCACCAGCTCCCCCCCCACACCCCTCGTGCAAACAGCATGGCTCCAACAACCTCCCGACCCAGGATTCTGCCTACTCACTGCCCAGCCACCCCCAGAGAGTGTCAGCATACAGTAGGGGCTGAATAAGTACCTTCTGGGCTGAACTATGCCAATACCAAAACCCTATCCAGGGCAATTCACAGTCTGAGGGACTCTGAGTAGCCGGAGAGGCCCGTGTGCAGTAAAAAGACAAGAGGTCTCTCTGGGCTTATGGGAGAGCCACAGGCATCATACAGCCTCATCAGTGTCTCCATGGCATGGAGCAGGGGCCTCCCTCCTTGGCTGAATACGACCTGATTCTTATGGGTAGGTAGCCCCTGGCCTGCCCCCTCTGCTCACCCAGCCAATGGTGAGCTAACCTCTGCCAGGGCCATGTGTGGTCATTCAGACTGACTTTCTGGAGGTCTACACTGGGTTTTTATATCACCAAATAAGACACTATGTAGGATGGTTGGATGTAGAGGCACAAGATGGGTCTAGAGTGCCTCCAAGAAGTGAAATGGGGGCTGGAGAGATGGCTTAGTGGTTAAGGCATTTGCCTGTAAAGCCAAAGGACCCAGGTTCAATTCCCCAGGTCCCATGTTAAGTCATGGCACATGCATCTGAAGTTCATTTGCAGTGGCTGGAGGCCTTGGCATGCCCATTCTCTCCATCTCTATCTCTATCAGCCTCTCTCTCAAATAAATAAAAATAAAAAATTTTTTTTTAAAAAAGTGGAATGGGACCATTAAAAACAGAGCTCAAGGCCTCAGGTAAATGAAGAAAACAGCCATGCTTAAAAAGGGACGCTGGAGACCTGTCTCACATGCCTGTTGGCCTTGGCTCCTTCCAGCTTAGCCTCCGAAATGGCAGCCACCATCAAGAACAAGAGAGAAAAAACAGTTGCTGGAAGAAAAATGAGGTTCAAGAATCAGACAGCCCCAAGTCCTCCCAGGCTTAGCTGGGAGTGTTTGGGAAGTTGGGGCCCAGTTCAGGCCCCCAAGAAGGAAAAAGGCTCCACCTCCTTGTCTCTGATTTCTTCTGCTCACAAAGCTCACCATGTTGGGGTGATGGCTCGAGGAGGCCAGGAGAACAATAGGCTGAAGAAGGACAGAGGGAAACTGAGGCTCTGAGGCTAGGGAAAAATATCAAAGAAAAACTAGGGCTGAGCCTAGCACCTGGACATCCATCTAGAGATGGGCTGGGTACTACCATCTATACCTCTCTCTCTCTCTTTGGAGAAAAGTGGTGGCGATAGAAACCATGAACTCACACATGCTAGGCGAGGCAAGCACTCCCGTCCTGAGATATCTATCACCCCAGCCCTGGCCTTTCTACCTGGTCAGGAGTTTTGCCCGCTGATGGTGCACAAGTCCATGCTGTTCTGATTGGCGCCACCACAGTTCCACGTGGGTCTTGCTCCTGCGACTGAGAACTGGCTTCCTCGGAGATGGCACATTTTCTTCACAAACTTCACATGCTCAGTTCACTAGTTTCCCATTTGGCTTCAGAATCTGTTGCAGGGACTTCCAGGAAGTCAGCAGAGAGTGAGTCTCATAATTGTTGGTTCGTGGTTCTTGGAAATCTTATAAAACAACATGACCAGACGAGAGCAAGAGTGGGATGGTGCAGTCCTCCAAGACGACGTTTCTTCTTCCTTCCAAGCCAGGTCTACAGTTCCAGGTCTCCAAAAGAGAAGTTCTGTATACATAGTCCAAATGCGGCTAAAATTTCCAGGAAGTGCCACCAAAATGGTGAGTATGGATCCTCCATACTCAAGCTGAACAGAGTAAGTCATTTGTGGGAGACACTATTAGAACCACGTGGGGATAGCACAACTGATGGGGTCAGATCATCAGAAGCTGTAGTCGGTACCATAATGTTCAGGGCTCTTCCCCCCAGTGGTGACATTTTTATCACTCCAATTATATCTATCAATGACATTCTTATGGCTTCTGAGTAAGACCCTATTTTGGCATTGTTTCATTAATTGTCATCTCTCAAGTTCAGTAAATACAGTGGTGTCAACCAAGTTCCTAGAGGGCAAGAAATGTCACCAAAGGCCACAAGATAAGACCCCAGCTCCAAACACAACTCCAGCTGGGATGCCAGCATCCATATCTTCATGTATTTGAGGGTCTCTTGCAGTCTCAGCTGTCTTCACACCGTCACAATAGCCTTTCCCTGTCTCCAGTCTCAAACTCAGTGAAATTCCACAACTGGCAGGAGGCAAGCACATACGACCAGCCCCAAGGTCACAAATTCACACCTGCCTGGTGAGTCGGTGTTTAGCACCTTGCACAGGGACAGGAGCTAAGCCGCAGAAGCAAGCTTAAGTTACATGCCAGGGTCTGGCCAACTTGGCAGACCTGAGTGGCCAGCCCTAAGTCCAGCACCACTAAAAGACACAAAATGGTGCTTTAGGGTAGGCATTATTGAAAAGGCCACATCGACAATTCATGACGTCAGCACTTATGTTTTCTTAAGATTCTTCTGTTTCCTATCAGGAGTCCCGCTCCACATCCCTCCTGCCCATGTGATGGAGCCCATCTTTCACGCGAGGGATGCTAGTGAGGCGCGCTGCAGTCCACGGTGGAAAGGTATTGTCCTTTGCTCTCACTAGTCTCAAGTCACACTTTGGTCACACCTGACCATGCCCAGGCAAGGCCACGGTCTTCCGGTTCTCTCTGTGTCTGGATAGCTGAGCTTTTTTAAGAGACAGAGGCTGGAGATGAAGGACTTCGCTCACATTGTCACGGGAACGTCATCAGTGACTGGAGATGGAGTTTCTACTCTAGGACAAAGAGGGCCCTTTTGATGGACACCTGAGCTCTACTGGAGGTTAAAGATGGAGCCCTGTCTTTAGAAGAAGAGATCTCTTTCTGGATGTTTGTGCTTCATCAGAGGCTGAAGTTGAAATTCAAGATCTAGAACATCAAAAAAAGTCTCTATTGTTTGGCATTTGAGCTTCACTGGAAACACCTCGGCTCTCGACTATGAAGTGGACCTCTGAACACCACTAAACACTAGAGATGCAGTCTTTGATCTAGAACATCAAGGAGCTTCTTCTTTGAGGACATCTGGGTTTCGGAGCCTAGAGCAGGAATTGAAGCTCTAGAACGTAGAAGACGTTTCTCGTTCTGAACATCTGTGCTTCATCAAGGGCTGCAATTTGAATCCTTGTTCACAAAAATTTTTAAAAATATATTTCTCTTTCTGGATCTATGAGCTCCATCAAATGCTGGGTGAAGTCCTGGAGCTACAAGATCAATGGGATTTTTTTCTCTTTCAAGACATCTGAAAAAGTCCCTGGAGACTAGAGCCAGAGTCATAGCTCAAGTCCCAGTGGCAAGGAAGTTCCTGTTTTTGGACATCTGGGCTTCATTGAAGGCTGGAGGTGGAGTCTTTGTTCTAGAACACCAAGGTGTCAAGGACACCCAGCTTTCTGGGCCTCATCAAAGGCTAGCGGTGGAGTCCTGGCTCTAGAAAGTCAAGTTGTGCTGTTTTTCTGAATACGCCAGCATCACTGGAGACTGGCTAGATCTAGCGTGACAAGAGGGTCCCTTGTTCTGGACACCTGGGCTTCATCAAAGGCTGTAAGTGGAGTCTTGGTTCTAGAACATCACTGGCACCCATCTTTCTTGACATCTAGCCTTCACCAAAGGTTAGAAGAAGAGTCTTGGCTCTAGAAAATGAAGGAAGACCATCTTTCTGGGTATATGAGCATTACTGGAGACGCGAGGCAGAGAGTTCTAGATCAGGAGTGGAGAGGAAGTCTCTTGTTCTGGACATGAGTTTCAAAGGCTAGAGGTGGAGTCCTGGCTCTAGAACATCAAGGAGGGACCCCTTCCTGAATACACTGACAACGGACTCCTGACTCAAGAGCACCACGAACATCCATCTTTGTGGACATCTGAGCTGCGGCTCTTTCAAGGGTCTTGGCTCCAGGAAGTCAAGGAGGTGCCTCTTTCTGGACATCTGAGCATCATTGGAGAATGGAGCTGGAGTTCCAGATCCAGAGTGTCAAAGGAGCCCCTCTTTCTGGACACCTGGGCTTCATCAAAGGCTGGAAGTGGAGTCTTTGTTCACGAACATTAAGGACATCCATTGACATCCATTTCGTCAAAGGCAAGAGGTGAAGTCCTGGTTCTATAAAACCTAGAATGTCCCTCATTCTGGACATTTGAGCATCAATGAAGACCAGAATCAAGAGTTCTACCTGTAGAGGTCAAGTCTCTTTTTGAACATCTTAACTTTCAGAGAAGGCTGGAGGTGGAGTCCTGATTCTAAAACATCAAACATCTTTCTGGACATCTGAGCTTCATCGAAGACTAGAGGAAGTCCCTTCTGCTGGGCATATGAGCAACATTGAAGATTGGAGCCAGGATCCTGGATCTACAGTGTCAGGAATGTTCTTTGTTCTGTACATGTGAGCTTCATCAAAGACTGCAGATAGAGTCCTGTCTCTATAACATCAAAGAAGCTCGTTTTCATGAACCTTTGGGCTTCACAAGAGACTAGACATGGAATCCCAGGTCTAGAACATTAAATAGGTCCCTCTTTCTGGATTCCTGAACTTCATGGAAGACTGGAGCTCAGTTTCAGCTTTAGAAGATGTAGGTGGGTCATTTTCTATCTGAGCTTTGCCAGAGGCTGAAGCTGGAGGCTGGCTCTAGAATGCCAAGAAAGCCCCTCCTTCTGAACGTGTGATTTTCATCAGAAGCTGGAGTTCAAGCTGAGGCGCGTCAACGAGCCTCCTTCTAGATGCCTGAGTTCATCAAAGGCTGCACTACGAGCTCGGAGACGTCCATGAGAGGACTCGTTCTGGACACTTAGGGTCTTTCAGAGGCTCAAGTTGGGATCGTGGCTCTAGGACATCAGCGGGCTCCTCAATACTGACATTTAAGCTTCATCAGAGGGCTGGGGAGATGGAGTCTCAAACTCAGGACCATGGGCAGGGTCCCCCACTTACATACTTGAGGTTTGTCAGAGGCTGTGGGTAGTTTTTTGCTGTAGAATATCAAGGAGGTCTGTCTCTGAGCTTCACGCAAAGCTGGTGTCCTGCTCTGGAGCATCCGTAAGGCACTTGTTCTAGAAGCCTTGGTTTCCCCAGAGGCTCTGCTCACCATCAGCAGGAGTCTCCTGAGTATTCAGCCCCTATGACAAGGCCCCACTTTGCCTACGTGGTGCACATTTTACAGGATATCTTTCTCTTCTCAGTGCCGCCTGTCACGAACCAAGTCTCCATGGCACATATCCAACCATGGGGCTGGTTCTTCCAGGATGGGCCACGGCCAGCCTTAGCATGTTTTCTTCTCCGCAAAGAGACCATGTCAGTCCTGGGAACCTACAGTGGAACTTGCTTATAGGTCTCTGGAGGTGCAGCTCTGAAGAGGAGGCAGGTAAAGGAAAGGAAGAGGAAGAGGAAGAGGAAGAAGAGATAGATGAGGTAGAGGAAGAGGAGAAAAGATAGGAGAAGGAAAGGAAAAAGAAGTGTAGAAAAGAGGAGGAAGAGCAAGAAAGAAAAGAAGGAAGAAGAGGAGGGAAGAGGAAAGAGGAGGAGGAGGGCGGTGGCAGCAGCAGCAATGTCGGCAATAATCATGGTGGCCGCTGTGGTGGTGGTGGTGGCTGTGGTGGTGGCCGCTGTGGTGGTGGTGCTGGTGGTGGTGGTGGTGGTGGCCGTGGCTATGTTGGCGGCTATGGCGGTGGTGGCCGTCATGGTTACGGTGGCAGCAGTCACCTTTCCTGTCCTCACAGGGGCTGTTCCTTCAATCTGCCTTCCCAAAGCCCGGACCTAGGAGCTCTGAGCTCGTGCTGCCCTCCCCTTGTTCCCCCTGCCTCCTCTCCCCCAGGCTTCTTAGGCAGCCTGACTGGCTCCCCAGGGTCAGTGTGGGGAGGCTCACCTCCCAGAGCTCAGCCAGGCAGGGAGAAACTGAGCCAAAATAGAGACCTTACCGGAAGCCGTCTAGTACAATGACTGCGGACCCGAGTCCCAGTGGGACAGACCCATCTGGTTCCTAATGACCCCTCAACCAGGGCCCTGACAAAGGTGACTCTGTGAGATCTAAGCCAGATTCCCCCAAGCCCCTAGACACTGCAAAAGGAAGCCCCTGCAAAACAGAAAGCCAACACTCACCCTTCATATTAGTAGCACATTAATCACTGCTTTGGTTAAGACAAGAAACATTTATTAAGAGCACAGTGAGCTGGCAAGCCCTGTGCTCCTGAACCACATCTCAACCGCCTCACAACAGCCCTGTGAGGTAGGTATCTGAGCCCATTTCACAGATCTGGACAATGGAGAATTCAACAGCTCCCCCAAGTCTCAGGGTCCATAGGGGCAGGCAGGAATCAAAGTCCTGTGCCTGACCCCCAGGTCAGCGTAGTCCATCAGTCAGTGGGTGGGTCGCTACTCAAGGGGAAGCCCCGGTCCAGAGTCTTGGGTCCAGCCTGTCGCGTGGGAAGTGTGCAGGGCCTCTCGGTGGCTGTGGAAGCTGAGAGAAACACAGCTGCAGATGAAGCCCGCCTGCTGCCCATGCCTCTGGCTAGCAAGAGCTCTCATGCACCAGACAGAGGAAGGGACATCCCGGCCCTCTGCTCAGGAAGCCTAAGCCAGGTAGAAGGCCCAGCTTATGGACAACCATGGGGGTGGGGCAGCACCCAGCCACCAGCTCCTGCCTTTGCTAACTCAGTCTAGAATCCCTCCCCCCCCCCTTCTAACAATCACCCTCAGCTCTGCCAGCCAGCCTAGGAACTAATCAACTGCAGTGTTTCCCTGACAACTTCAGTCTCATCCTCCTCTCTTATGGGGGCTTCTAAATACTCTTCCTGGTCCTCCTCCCACTTCTGCCTCAACCTCGCCCCTCTCCCCAAGCCTGCCCTACTCTTCTGTCTTCCTAGAGCCGGCCAGGTGCTACCCTCAGGCCCTCCATTCTGCCCAAGCATCATGTGGATCAGTAATTTGGGGGTGCATGGCCTAGAACCAGCTTCACATGAGCCTGCAGGAGACAGGGACCAAAACATCTGGGTACCAGGTAATAAAGCATTTATTTCACACATAAACAATCTCATTGGATTCCCCAATAACCATGCCAGGTATGCAAGACTATTTTGAGGTTACAGGTAAACAAACCATGTGGACAATAAGAAGCTAGAGTGGCCTTGAACCCAGACCTTGATTCTCTTGAGCCAGTGTGTGATGGGCTCCTGGCTATCCCTAAACAAATAGAGTCATGGGGGGGGGGGATGGTTTTAGGGAACTTGCCCAGAGCTCAGCTGGCCAAAGGAAGTCCAGGTCCAGAGCCCAAATGGAAAAGACCCCACTAAGCTCACCCCTACACACATGCTCATAGACTCCTCTGGAGAGAGCAAGGAATCAAGGTCTAAGGTTCAATCCCTCTCTACCCCCAGGCTGCCCCATGCTCAAGGCTGTATCCCAAACTAGCCAGGTGCCTTACAAGTCAATGCTGAATGTCACCAATGGTGGGAACAAAGGCTTTGGGGGTAGAACAGCTCCCTTTCCCAAAACAAAAGCTCTGAGACCATAAAAAGGTTATGGGCATGGCGGGGGTCCTCCTTAAAATTTGGGAATTGCTAAATGCCACCCTGTTAGAATCACTCTTTCAAAAACACCAGCGAAGGCATTTTTAGTGCAGAAAACAATTAATTCTAGCTAAAACGATCTCCAACGCCATGCTTCAGCCAGGAGGGACCCTCTAGTGGCTGACCAGGCCCCGGAGAGGATTAACACACATGGAAAAGCCTCGGGCTTCTGCAGTCCTTGCCAAGAAAACACAGCCTTCCACTTACAGAAAAGCACAACCATCCTCCTCTTCACATCCACTTTGTCCCCATGCTCCTGCAATGGGCAGCAAGGGTCAGGCACCTCCTCGCACAGAAGCAGAGCTGCCATGGGTCAGAGCCATTCAGGCTCCCCAGCAAGGGTTCAAATGCAGCTGAACCCGGATCTTCCACACCTTGCTTTCTCTCTTGCTACCTTCAGGGGATGAAGCCCCTGACAGAGCCACACATCGGTCTAGCTGCAAGGGGCTCAAAGCTGATCTGGGAACAGACACCTGCACATAGACTCAAATGCCCTGGAGGAAGCTGCCTACCTGCTTGCCTCCACTGTGGAACCCTCCAGAATACACAAGCAAGACCCTCTGTGCTTCTGACAAGTCATCAATAGTGGACACCACCAGGCCGAAAACGATAGTCTGCAGAAGGCAGAATTGGAAGCTGGTGGTAGGTGGGGCAGGGCAAAGGTGAGGTGGCCAGGGCGAACAATGACAGCTCAAGCTCCTGTAGCAGGAGGCCAGGGTGACAGGACCAAGAACCAGCAAAGCATCAAGGCACAATCACCAAGGTTTTGAAAGCCTGGGGCAAGAAAAGGTGATGGGGGGCGGCTTCTGGAGTGGGGGATGGGATAAGAATGTAGGAGTAGAATTCTGCTCCCCCCACATGCAAGGGACAAGGTCTAGGAGCATAATTCAGTGGTATGATGGAAGCCCCAGGACCTCTGCTAGAGCCTGGCCAGGCCAGCGCGTTGGCTGAGAGGCCCAGGGAACAGAGCCTCCTTACTCCTCCGGTGGTGCCCCTCCCTGTCAAGAAACTCCTAGGAGCACCATGGGCCAGGCCCATTGTGAAGACAGGGAGCAGGGCTGAGCCTGAGGAATAGGAAGGCTTATTTGGTGGGCAGGAAAGAGCTATTCACACAGGGCTGTGAAACCCCAGCTGTTCCTGACTCCCATCAATAGAAATGGCTCTTAGGTGAGGACAGTGGAACAGTGCCTGAGAGCCCAGGCCTGGCAGCAGACCATGGGGTGCAAAATATTGATTTCCTCACATCCTGCCAGGGAAGGAAAGAAAGAAAGGGGCCTGAGGCGAGCAGGCACCCTGGCCTTGCAGCTAAAGGTGAAAGGGGGCATGTTAGACCTTCCAAGAAGCCATCCCCTCAGGATCCCTCTGTAGTGCCACCTGCAGTTCTTCCCTAACCAATAGCCCAGGGTGGACACGCACACGCACACTTGCAGAAGCACCTCCAAGCAAAACCATCCCCTCATAGCACCCAAAAGCCAAATGGCCCAGCCAGCTTGAGCCAGCACACAAGTAGCAGCAGCAACCATGATGGGAAGGGAAGGAGAAGGAACTCATAGAAGGCAGAAGCTGCCATGATGGGAGGATGGGAGAGGGATTCATGGAGGGAATAAGCTGTCATGATGGGAGGATGGGATAAAGTTTCATGGAGGGCAAAAGCTGCTATGATGGGAGGATGGAAGAAAGATTCGTGGAGGGCAGAAGCTGTCATGATGGGAGGATGGGAGATGGATTCAGGGAGGGGAGAAGCTGCCATGATGGGAGGATGGAAGAAGGATTCATGGAGGGGGAGAAGCTGTCATGATGGGAGGATGGAAGAAGGATTCATGGAGGAGAGAAGCTGCCATGATGGTAGGATGGGAGAAATATTCATGGAGGGCACATGCTGCCATGATGGGAGGAAGGGAGTAGGATTCATGGATGGCAGAAGCTGCCATGATGGGAGGATGGGAGAAGGATTCATGGAGGCAGAAGCTGCCATGATGGGAGGATGGGAGAGGGATTCATGGAGGGGAGAAGCTGCCATGATGGGAGGATGGGAGAGGGATTCATGGAGGGGAGAAGCTGTCATGATGGGAGGATGGGAGAAGGATTCATGGAGGCAGAAGCTGCCATGATGGGAGGATGGGAGAGGGATTCATGGAGGGCAGAAGCTGCCATGATGGGAGGATGGGAGAGGGATTCATGGAGGGCAGAAGCTGCTATGATGGGAGGATGGGAGAGGGATTCATGGAGGGCAGAAGCTGCCATGATGGGAGGATGGGAGAAGGATTCATGGAGGGGAGAAGCTGCCATGATGGGAGGATGGGAGAAGGATTCATGGAGGGGAGAAGCTGCCATGATGGGAGGATGGGAGAGGGATTCATGGAGGGCAGAAGCTGTCATGATGGGAGGATGGGAGAAGGAATGAAGAAGCTGCCATGATGGGAGGATGGGAGAGGGATTCATGGAGGGGAGAAGCTGCCATGATGGGAGGATGGGAGAGGGATTCATGGAGGGCAGAAGCTGCCATGATGGGAGGATGGGAGAGGGATTCATGGAGGGGAGAAGCTGCTATGATGGGAGGATCAGAGAGGGATTCATGGAGGGCAGAAGCTGTCATGATGGGAGGATGGGAGAAGGATTCATGGATTCATGGGGAGGATCAAAGCATGGAGGGCAGAAGCTGTCATGATGGGCAGGCTGTCATGATGGGAGGATGGGAGAAGGATTCATGGAGGGGAGAATCTGCCATGATGGGAGGATGGGAGAAGGATTCATGGAGGACAAAGCTGCCATGATGGAAGGATGGGAGAAGGATTCATAGAGGACAAAGCTGCTATGATGGGAGGATGGGAGAGGGATTCATGGAGGGGAGAAGCTGCCATGATGGGAGGATGGGAGAAGGATTCATGGAGGGGAGGATAATGGGAGGAGGCGAATTCATGGAGGGGAGAATCTGCCATGATGGGAGGATGGGAGAGGGATTCATGGAGGGGAGAATGCTGCCAGGATGGGAGGATGGGAGGAGAAGGATTCATGGGAGCGAGAGGGAAGCTGCCATGATGGGAGGAGGCGAGAGGGATTCATGGAGGGGAGAATCTGCCATGATGGGAGGATGGGAGAGGGATTCATGGAGGGGAGAAGCTGCCATGATGGGAGGATGGGAGAAGGATTCATAGAGGACAAAGCTGCCATGATGGGAGGATGGGAGAGGGATTCATGGAGCGGAGAAGCTGCCATGATGGGAGGAGGCGAGAGGGATTCATGGAGGGCAGAAGCTGCCATGATGGGAGGATGGGAGAGGGATTCATGGAGGGCAGAAGCTGCCATGATGGGAGGATGGGAGAGGGATTCATGGAGGCAGAAGCTGCCATGATGGGAGGATGGGAGAGGGATTCATGGAAAGCACAAGCTGCCACAAATCAGTCACACAAGTATTTACCTGGGGCTACGTGGTCAGCCACTCACAGCCAGCTGTATACATTGCATCAGCTACTGGAAATACAGTCTGAGTATAAGGCTCACACTGCCTTTTTATTCTCTGACTACTAATAAAAGCATCCCTATGCTTTCAAGCCAACCCCATCACACCACCATTTCCAATGACAGCCAGCATGTGCACCATACCACAAAAGTGGCCTAGTCTTCAACCCTCACAACAACCCTGTGAGGTAGGCTTTCTACAGACACACACCTGAGACCAAAGGAGACCCAAGGTCAGAGGGGCAAAGGGACTTGCGTGACACTTCAGTTAGTTCAGTGGCCCTGGAGTCCCAAAGAGTCCACATTCTAAGCGAATTTCCATTACATAACATCTGAAGTACCCCATGGCCTGCTATCACCACAAGATACAAAGTGACAATTGTTAATGGGTTAAGAACGAAAAAATACAATCTCATAGTAGAGGTCACAAACATGTGCTCTTAGGATTGGTTACAATTCTGTTAAGTGTCCATCCATGGAGCAGCAAGTGAGCCCCTACCCTGGCACTGTGTTAGGCACCAGACCTCAGACAGTTCAGCTCGATGCTATTGGTGGTAGAGGAGACATGTGGAAAGGTGAAAGAAAAGGGACAACCCACGCCAATTTTACCACTGAAAGGAGCCTTTTAGAGAGACATAAGTAGGTGCCGCCCACAGGCCGTAGACAGAGGCACTGCCCTGACAGTTGCCAAGCATTCCCTGCCCTTTACTGAGTTGAGTGTGGATGTGCCCCTGGGGACCAGGGGCATTTCTCAAAGAGTCCCCCAACCTATGGCCTGAAAGTTCCTGTCAAAATGAACCCTAAAAATCTTAAAATGCTATGCAAATTTAGCACACAACCCTGCATGTGAAAACACAATAATTTCCAACACTGCAAGGGTTATCTCCCCCCGGGGATCTGGGTCCCCAATCCCATGGTACACCCCCAGGGGCACATACACAGCCTTTCCAGAATGCTAGTCAGAAAAGGTTAGTTATACCAGTCCTCACAACAGCCCTGCGAGGTGGGTGCCACAGTCCCCTCCACCACTCTCACAGTGAGTTTCAAGCACACAATTTGTCCAGCTCCAGGTCCTGGCTCTGCTCCCTTCTGGTTGGTTCCAGTACAAGGCACAGAACTCGGAAGAAACCTGTGTCTCTTTCTCTGTAGCCTTAGAGAGCCGGAGGAAGAGCTCTTTGAACCCGAGACCCACCCGACTTCTCAGGGTTCCGCTCAGGGTCTACAGAGCGCTACATGCCTTGCCCATCTGGGTCTGTGAATGGATTGTTCATTGTGGACCCCTGTCTGGGCCATGATCTTTGTCACTTGTACGAGCAATCATCTCCTGCAATTTTCTCTAAAAAGAACCGAGCATTAACTAAGCTCAAAAGTGACCAGAATGGCTCTCAGATCAGCCCCATGCAAGAGCAGAGTGTCATACTACTTTGAAAGCCTGCTCGCAGCCGACACCAACCGCTTAGTGCAGACCTCTGCGCTCTGCCAGGCCTCTTAAGGATATGGGCTGTGATTTCTGAGCACCCAGGGGACATGGTCTGCTGATTACTAATCAACCTAGTTTTGTGAGGAGCAGAGTTGGAGAGGGCAATCAAACTTGCAACAGAACTCTGGCCTGAAGTTGAACTGAATCAAGGACCTCACCTTATTACGAACACACAAACATTACAAATGTTCTCTTCTTTTCTTTCAAAAACAATGGTGGAGTGAGGCCTCGTGAGCCAGCTCTAGTATAGCACTAACTAATTGTTGAAGATGTTTTACAATGGTAAGAGAATGAATGAAGGGGTGAAGGAATAAATGAAAGAGTTACAATCACTGCCATTGGTGGAGAAGCTGCAAGGCTGACGACAGAGCTCACAACAGGGACCATGCACGAGGCAGGGTGAGGCCTGGGGAGGCACCTCCACTCATGGGGGGGAGTGCTCAATCCCAGGCTACTCAGGGACCGGGACCATGGATCACAGTTGAGGTGGGTGAGGTGTGGAAAAGCACCATGGGAAGGAACGCGTTAGAGATGGGATCCAGCTGGGACGTGCTCAGAGCAGTGACCCGGGGTTGGAGGTTATGTAAGAGCGTTCGCTTCATGACACGCTCACGGCACTACAGGCTGCCCAAGAGTAGGTTTGCTTTCAGGAAAGGGAAAAGGCCAAGGGCAAGAGATGGAGACTCAGTGCATGGATGGATGGATGCATGGATGCAAGGGTGGGTGGGTGGATGGATGGATGCATGGATGGATGGATGCATGGATGGATGGATGGATGCATGGATGGATGGATGCATGGATGGATGGATGCATGGATGGATGGATGGATGCATGGATACATGGATGGATGCATGGATGCATGGATGGATGCATGGATGGATGGATGGATGGATGGATGGATGAATGCATGGATGGATGGATGCATGGATGGATGGATGCATAGATGGATAAATGCATGGATGGAGGGATGGATACATGGAGGGATGCATGAATGGAGGAATGCAAGGATGGAAGGATGCAAGTATGGAGGGATGCATGGATGGAGGGATGCATGGATGGAGGGATGGATTAAAGGCAGATTGAAAATCATCACTGGCCTCCCAAGCTTTGATGCTGATGGGATGAAGGGATCAGACACGGGGAGAAATGCTCAGTGCTATAGTAGAGGGTCAGGGAGATGGCTTTCTGGAAGACAGGGAGAAAGCCCTCCTTGGGGACACTCCCTACTCAAATGGCCATGATTGCCTTGTGAGCTCTGGCTGGCTTCAAGGTACAGCGTGAGGGGAAGAACAACCCTTGTCCATGCCTGAAGGAGATTCCTGTCACTGCTGATCAGAATGCCCCCTTCATTCATGAACAGCCCACACAGCCAGATTTCAGAGAGATTTATAGGGAAATTGTGGTGCCAGGGCAGGTATTCCTAGAAGAAAAATGAGGTGTGAAGTTCACCCCCCAACTGAACAAGGTGGAGGCCATGGGCACCAATGACACATAAGAGTTTCAGAGGATGAATGTGAAGGCACAGTGTACCCAGGGGATAGAGCCTTAAATGTCCCTTCCCTGTCAGTGGAAGATGCCCATATCCCCAAGTCCTAAAGTCAAACTGACCTGAAAGGCCATGTGGCCAGCCCCACACCACTAAGGAAGGCCTGTGAAAAAAACTCTGCCAGCAGCGGCCCAGCCTCCAGTAATGGAGGGGCTCACTCATTCCAGCACCCCCGACCACTCTCCTCAGAAAGCCATGGCCCACTGGACTTGGACAAATAGTTCACAGAAGATAAGATACAGTTAGCAAACATGGGTGGCATAAAAGTGTTCAGCCTTCATTAGTAATTAGAAGTTGAAAACCAAGCAAAGGCATTTTTTGACAGTGAAAAACCAGCAGATACCTTTAAAATGCTAATACATTGCTAGACATTGTAAAGCAAACATGGTAAGCCTTCGGAAATTAATCAATACCCATGCACACACGCCCCAACTTTCACCCAAGAAGCCCAGTCATAGAACACACGTTCATTCACTCACTCACTCGCTCACTCACTCATCACCCACTCAGCCATACTTCCTTCTGTCCTCTCACCTGCCTTCCAACCTCTCACCCACTCACTCACTCACTCAACTCAGTCCACCCTTCCATCCACACACCCAGCAAACATCTGTAAACAACCTGAAACACATTGGCACTAAACATACAACGACCAGTTTGGCAAGCCCCTGGCCCCGTGTGGGCTCACAGTCTAGCAGGAGGAAGTGACCATAGGATGGAGGAAGTGACGTAGGAAGCAGCCATGACAACCACTAGGGGTGAGAAAGCACTCGCTAAGAGTGGAAAAATGGGTGCAACAAGCCATTCGTAGTGATGGAATTTATAGTATTAAAAAGCAGGTCAGTGTAAGCCACTCAGTGGAACCCAAAGCAGAGAGGCAAGGGACAAAGAAAGCCATGGCTGACAGAGCACGTGATGGAAGACTGGTGGCAAAAAAAAAAAAAAAAAAAAAAAAAGTGAACAATGGTAGTTAGGCTTTAAGAAACGGATGCGCATTAAAAACACACACGCACACAAACCTATGGTGAGAAAACAAGAACTTGGAAGGCAGAAAGGAAGATAGTGACATATGAAAGCATGAGTTGTGGGCGTGTTTCCTCCCACTATGGTCACATGACATAACACCTCTGTTCAAAGTCACAGGGATGCCAAAGAGAGCCATAGGCCCTGGCTTACCCAGGAAAAGGACTTGTGTGTGGGTACATGTGCGTGTCAATCAAAAGATGAAGTTTAAAGAAAGGAGGGGAGGGAGAGAGGGGAGGGAAGTGGAGGAGAGAGAGGAAGGGAGGGAAAGGAGGAGGGGAGGGAGAGAGGGAAAGAGGGAAGGGGGAGAGAGGAACCAGAGGGAGGGAAAGAGGGGAGGGGAAAGGAGGGGTGGGAGAGAGAGAAAGAGGGGATGGAAAGAGGGGAAAGGATAGGAAGGAGGGAAAGGAGAGAGGAGAGAAAGGGAGGGGAAGAAAGGAGGGGAGGGAGAGGGGAAGGGATGGGAATGAAAGAAGCACATCTAAATGGCCCTAAGCAGGCAAGAGTGCTGGGATCCCAACTTGGGGAGCACATGCAGGTCACCCCCACCATGCCCTGGGGAACTCTACCCTGACTCTCAGAACCCTAGAAGTGGATTCCTTTACAATCCCACCTCTGATTAAGAGCCAAAGATGTGAGAGGCCCAATCCGCCCCTCAGTGTTCCCAAGAAGACACAGCGGTCACACACCCAAGCCCACCTGCCCTATGGGACATTGGTAGGTCCCGCTGACCCAGTCCAAGCTTTAGTGGCCCCTCCACAGCTCTTGACTGCGCGTTGAGAGAAGCCCCAATCACCTGCTGGTGTGTACCACTGTCCTTCCAGACACCACCTTCCATATGGGGCAGTTCCTCTCTCCTCCTCCCCTTCCCCTACCTGCCATCTATGGAGTCTCATCTGACTATCATCCAAAGACCCTCTGGGTCCCTCCCAACCCTCCTGAGCCCACAGGGGCACTTGGGCTTGTCTGGAGAGTCTTCAGGTGCCAGGTCAGCAGGTGTCCCAGGGACGAGGCAGAGCCTGGAGACCCCGATTCTGAAAGAGGAGGCCAGCAGACCCCTGCGGCCCCAGCTCCACGTCAGGCCCACGTGGCCCTGCTCACGTGGCCCAGACACGTGGTGCTGGGGGCACAGAAGGTGGCTTCTGACACGAGAATCCGTGTCTTCCATGTTCGGAGGCTGTTGCCATCTATCCAGTGCCTGTGCTAGAAGCTAGAAGCACGGAAAGCCCCAGTCTTCCTTCCTCAGCCCTGAGCATCCCTCTTGCAATCCTAGCATAGCCCCAGGACCCACTTCCCTGCCAGCTCAGACCTCCAGTGATTTGGCTAGAGCAACCCCACACACACACACACACACACACGCACTGACCAGCCACAATGTCTTCCCACCAGGTCTCAGAGTAGCTATTGCAAACTCGCTCCCTGCCCTCTCCCCGGGCCTGCATGTGCTCCTTCAGTCCACCCACACTTGACTCCTGCTTGGGCACTTAAAAACAATTTTAGTGTTTTCTAATATCACCAATAAGAATTGAAAAGTAAAGGTTAACCCTGATTTGTACAGAGAGACACAGACACATAACACAAAATTGTACAAATCTTACCCACCAGAGAAAGGAAGGTGAACAGAAGCAAGGAGTTCCAGAGAAAACCAGAACAAACCACTCTCCAGGTCAAGCCAGGAAAAGGCCCTTCAGTGTACGATACAAAAGCACTTTCCACCCATGACAAAACATAGCATGAAACAGTCCTGAAGACAGGCCTTGAAACGGGCTCCAGGGGAGCCATGCCTGGGGCCAGGACCCAGGACTATGTCTGGAAGCCCAAGTTACACCTGCCTCGGACCCCTGAGTTGAAATAAGCCAGCGTCCACCAGGCACATCCCAGGGAGTTGCAAGAACAAGGTTCCTGGTGCTTCACCCTGGGTTCTTGGATCCCTGGGCTACTTGTCACCCTTAGCAGATGTTCCCAACCGCTTTCTGTCCCCTGCACCAGACCCTGGATGTGACTAGGCGCCACACCCATGGCGATATGCAATAGGCAGGACCCAAGCCCTCTCCAAGGCCTCCTGCTCCCACCCTAACCCTCTGCCGCCCACCCACGTAGGGAAAGTCCCCTCTCAGGTGGCTCACAGTTGGCCCTGTCCAGGGAGAGGTCAAGACACCCACTGGGCTTAACACCCCTTGTTCATGCAACCATCTGCAGAGCCCGGTTCATGCCCTTCCCACACATCTAAGGCTATAGATAGAGCACTGTGGCCGGGGGCACCTTGGTTCCCAGGAGCAACTCAGGTGGGGAGCTGGGGCCACTCCAAGTTCACAGATGGAGATGATCGAGGAAGTGAAATGGTCCACACAACCAGGAAATGACAATGGCACTCCCAGTCCAAGGTCATCTTGAGCCACTGCTAGGTGAGTAGCCACAGCCATCCATTCCAGCCTCGCTCTGTTGGCAGGGCACACGGGCCCCTCCCTTCCTTCTCTTCCTTCTAGATCTCTATCACCCTCTCTTGCATTCATTCATTCCCTCCGATTTGAATTTGGATGGTGGTGTTCAGGGCACCAATCCTGCTCTACACGAACAGTGACCCTTGGATCAGGAAGACCTCTCTGTTGACAAGTCCCTCCTCCTGATGCACGTGCTGTTTTCATTCCTCACTCTGTGTGTGATTTCTCCCCACATGTCAGCTTCCTCTCTCTGTTCCTTATTCTCTCACTTTTGTGAACCCAGTGCGCAGCACTGAATGAAGCATAGGGCTGGCCCAGGTCCACGGAGCCTGCTTCCCAGGTTCCGCACATTCACTCTCTTCATCCATTTGTCTGTCCTTCCTTGCTCTTACTTGGGAAATTGATTTTTTTTTTTTTGTTTTGGCCCATCCATCCCCTGTATTAATTAAAATCCCACATGCAAAACAAACATCTCTGGCCCTTAAAGATTTGCGTTTACAATCTTTCGTCCCTGAATTTGGTCACCACTTACACTTAAGTGTTTACTCTTTTATTTATTTATTTATTTATTTGTTTATTTATTTATTCTGGACCTCAGCTGCATATATTTTATCACAGTGGTGGGAGATACAGCCTGGTTTGGAGGCCAACGTGTTGTTCTATTTTTCGTTTATTCTTTGAAAGGTGCACTGTATTTATCTATGTAAGGAGCATGCATGTGAACTCATCACAATCCCTGTTCAGACAGTCTCTTAATTACCCATTTATCACTTGGTTCGTATCTTTCCTTTTTGCCTTTTCTTTTCTGAACTCTCTCCATTCTCGTCCCCACAGAACGTGGGTTTGTTTTGCCTCATCGATCTCGAGGACAGCCAGCAACCTTGTTACTGATCACAGCGGCTCTCCCCTCTCTGTCTGGTTGTCACTCCCCCTCTTCTGTCCCCTTGTCACTCCCCCCTGCTCTTTCACAGGAGCTTCATTGCGCCTTGTCCTCTCTCTTCCTTTCTTTTCCCTTTTAGTTATCTCAGGAGCCCAGAATGGGAGATGAGCAAAATTCCCACGGGCAACTCCTTCCTGGCTGCTCCAAAAATTTCCATTTCCAGTTTATTCATGCGTCCTTTCACTCTCTCTGTCACTCTTTTATTTCAATATTTATTCTTTTAGCTATGAACCTCAGGTGCCCAGAATTGGATTAATCACAATCCAGGGGTCTCGAGCCTCCTCAACACAGTCTGCGTGAGGCTCGTTTGGTCTTTAAGTCCCGCTGGTGGGTGGGTTTAGGAGTTCATTCAGTTATCTCAGGAGGCTGGGTTTGAACTGGCCATCATTCTTACTGTCTTCTGTTTCCTGTGCTTGCCCGGTCCTGCCTCCCACACACTGTGGGCTGCACTCTGTGCTGCTCTTTACGTCTGCTGCTACTTGATTCCTTCCTCGCTTGCTTTCTCTCATGGACCCCCTTGTACGGACGAGGCTGAGTGCAGAAGCGGGTTAATTACAGCCATCACGTTTCCCTCACTCCCTCACTGTCACGCCTCAATTCATTGTTTCTTTTCAATATTTGCTCAACTACTATTTATCACAGTTAATAAATATTTACTCATTACATTAAGTATTTATCCAGGAAGGATCTTTTTTCCTATGTGTCCATTTTAACCTCCCCCCCCATCTTTCTTTCTCTCAATCTTCCAGTTTATTCAGCTCTTTGTACCATTTTTATTACTATTTAGACTTCAGGGCCACAGTTTTGCTTATCTGCTTGCTTGCACTGGGGGGCTGGGGATGGAATCCACCCAGGGCCTGGCATATGCTAGCCAAGGGCTCCACCAATGAGCCACACCCCAACCAGAGCCTCGATTTTGAATTAATATGGATGACTTGTGTTAAACAAGCCCTCCCTCGTAGGCTTCACTGCTCCACTTATTATCTTTTCCACTTTTTTATCCGTTTTCATTTTTCCCATCTTATTGTTACTGTCTATCACTCTTTTGCCCTTTCCTTATTGTGGAGATCAGCCCTAATGATCAGATGACCCTGAAGTGCTCTGCAGCACCCCCCACCCCATTAGTGAATGCAAATCTTTTTTCTCATTCATTCATTCACGCAGTCACACATCCATTCAGTCTTTCTTCGGACTTCAATGCTGGTCTCTACACTTCCCAAGGGCAGGTGCACCTAATTGGATACATCATAATCTGCTATTAATGGGCCCCCTCCCCCACCCTGCAGCCCAGAGGAAACCCTCCCTGCCGCGTAGAAGCAGGGCTCCTGCTTATTATCCGTGTCCGTCTATCTGTTTGTTAGTATATTACCTTTCTTCTTTTTCCAGCTAATATTTACATTTCTTTCCATCTTTCATAATTTGTCTTTTCTACTCTTTCCCCCTTTGAAGCATCACTGATGGGTCAGAAAGTCAACTACACGCACTCTTCCTTGGATTGCCTAGCTCTGCATCTCTGCATTCACTCACTCTTGCATCCATCCATCCATCCATCCATCCATCCATGCATGTGTGCATCCATACTATACTTTCTTCCTACTTTCTTTCTTTTTTCTGTCTAAAAACCTCTACTAGTGGGGATGAGGTGCTCAGCTTTTGAGTCTTGCCTAACTCTGCAATGAACCTACTCACTTATCCATTTAGTGGACTTTTACTTTTTAAAAACATTTTTCTGTCTTGTTACAGCTTCCTGTTGCCTGACCATCTTGGCCTTCTTACATCCAAGTGGAGCCGGGTGCCCAGATGGGACATACTTCAGCACCTGAGACCTCTCCCAGCCCCAACCTCACCTCACCTTCCTGCACTTTCCTGGTGCTCACTGGCTTGCTTTGCTCACACACTTCTTGTCTGACGGATGAGCTGCTGCTCTGGGCAGTGACAGCCAAGGCCCTGCTTCAGGATGACCTTGCACCATAGCCCCAGCTTCCTTTCAGACCTCTGTAAATTCACCCATTTGTGGACTTTTTCCCTTATTTCTGGACTTTTTTCCATATTTTTTTCTCTCGCTCATGTCTTTTGTTCTAATAGATCTTGGGTCCCAGGAATGGCTGCCTCAAAGCCACCTTCCCACTCATCCATCCACCCATCTGGTTTTTCTTCCCCCCATTCCCTGCCTTCCTTTCTTGAATCTTGGCACATATTTATGTAGAGACTGCGGGTGCCCGGCCTTGGTTGACTTGTGATTCAGCTGTACCCTTTCCTCGCCATGAGGTCCTCTCTCGTTACGCCAGCACATAGCCTCTGCACAGTCCATAGGCTTGGCTGATAATACCCTAGCACGGTCCTCCTTATAGAGTCCCACATGCCCTCATATTCTTTTCATCTTTCCTTCTCTCTTTTGCTACTTTTCCCCTTCCTCTCTCCTTAATCACCTACTCCACTTCTCAATTTAATGGGCCTCCAAATCTCAGGATTTCCTTTTCCTGTTCTTTCTTCATTTAGGTTTTCTTTTTTTCAATTAATAAACTTCTTTGGTCCAGGAGCAACCAGGACCAGTGTGTGTGTGGTCTTATGTCCCTATCAACCCAGCATTTTATTAATTCCTATATTGCCCACCTGGGCATCAGAGTGGCTGAGTGATGGGTGTAAACTTGTACCCTGACTCGCTCCCTTCTGTTCCCATTGTTTACTCACTCCTTCATGCTGCATTCATTCATCCATCTAATCATTTATTACATCATGGGACAAGTACCAATGACACAACTTCCCAACAGGAAAACCAGAACACTCACACCCTCTTGGTCCGTCTTGCTTCCTCCCATCAAGTTAACCACCAAGGAATACAAACTCACAGCCCAAAGCACACAAATGGTACACCTGGAGCAGACACAGCCAGTGTTTCTTTACTACAGTGCTTCTCCCACGGCTCACACCCTCGACATTCTAGGGGCAGATCCAAGATAATCCCCCCCACCTTCCCCAGGCCCTCTTAACAAGGCGAGTGTCTCCCCCTCTGCCCTTCTGGGCCCCGGTGAATGGACATCCCCATGAGAAACCTGTTTCAAGACCACAGAATACATAAAGACACACGGGGTACATAGTGTTCCCGGTGGGAAACGAAGGACACAGAGTTCATTTGTAAATTGCTTTGTCTGCAATATAAAAATATTTTGGCCTTTCAAGGCAATTAACAAAAGAAATTCCCCATTACCATCGCTGAGTGTCTCAATCCTAAACAATAAAGAACTTGAAGAGGTTTAGCCGGAAACTTTGAAGACAGAAAACCTGCCCATTATGTTTTCCAGACATTTCGAGGGGGTGAGCGCAGGTCATTGGAGCTCGAAGCCCATTTGAGAGGCTGGTCCCGCGGCCTGCATTTTCTCCTCGGCCCTTTGAAGGCCTCCACTCACAAGGGCACTTCCGTCCCAGTCTGCCCTGCGGCACGAGAGCCAGAGGGAGACTCCACAATGAAAGGACCATTCATTTAGCAGAGTGAATAAGAAGAAATTCTTTTGGGGTCCCACACTCGAAGCTGCCTATAGAATTCTTTTGCCACAGAGACAACACAAGAGGTCTGGAGGCTCCCATCTTAGAACATGAGCCCAGGTCGGCTCTCAGCTTGGCTCAGTGGGCACCCGCCCGCACCCAGGCCGTGGGTACTCTGCTTGGCAGCTATCCCCCCGCATCAGCCACAAGTGTGTTCATTGTACTCTGACCACTTACAATTTAGAGCTGTACTGTGCTGGGGGGGGCTGTGTCCAGGTGTCCAGGGTCGCTCCCACGTAGGATTCCGGGTGATGGTTTTGGCTGGAAGCAGAAAGCATGAGGTCACATCATAGAACCTCATGCAGATCAGCAAAGAGGAGGAGGCTGGTGACACTACTGCAGGGGGCTGGGGTGGCTTAAAGCAGGAGCACCCCAAACTTCAACAAGTTTGGAGCCCACAAATCCAAACATCTCTCTATTCAACTGACATCCTCAGTACCTGCTTGCTAGCTGCCTATAGGCGGGAAGGGTGACAGTGCAGGGACAGAAACATGGGTCCAGACCCAAGAGCCCTGGCATAGCACTACATGACAGCCCGAGGGTTGCTATGTATAAACCTAAGGTCAAAGGCCACTGACCAGTTCAGATGCAGGCTGACACCTCAGGGAAGTGACCCACTCCTGACAGGCAGGGTGTCAAAAGCACCTTAAAGTTGGGACACAAGCTGTGCCCTGGGATAAGACAGTTGTCCAGTGAGACGCAGTGTGCACAGCAAAACCCAGGAGACCAGGGAAGAATGCTCCTCCATAAGGCTGTGCTAAGAATGTGAGATTTTCATGGGCAGTATTTCCAAACATCAGAGCACACACAACACAGGATACGAGACGCCTCGGTGGCGCTCAGACAGACACCGTCACACTCCCTACGCTGCACCAAGCTTGACAAGCACTGCCAAATGCCTCGCCAGCAAGTCCTCATGATGTCAGGTGTCTGCCTCAAACTCAGGGTATGAAAAGGTGAGCCTGGCAATGGTAAACACAGGTCACTAGACAATTGCCAACGTCCACAGAAAGTGGGATACAAGGTTAGACCTAATGCCCCCATGACACCAACTACAGACTTTGCCTAATAAACAAGTGTCAAGGCAGTATCTTCACTGGAACAAATGAATCGCGATGCTAATGAGAGAGGACCGACCCTAAGAGTGGGGGGCTCCATGGGAACTGGTTTCTCCCTGTGGGTTTTTCCTTCCACTCAAAATTGCTTAGGTATTTTTTTTAAAGGCTTACCTATTAAACATTTTTATTTTGGGTGTGTGTGTGTGTGCGTGTGTGCGCGCGCACATGCATGTAGAGGTCAGAGGACAACCTCAGGTGTCACTCTTTAGGAAAACCATCTACCTTTGGTTATCTCTCTTTGACCTAGAGCTTGAAAATTAGTCTAGACTGCCTGGCCAGCAGGACCCAAGGACCCCTATCTCTGCCTTCCCAACACTGGGATTACAATCATATATGCCACTTCACCTGACCTTTTTTTTTTTTTTTTTGGTTTTTCGAGGTTGGGTCTCACTCTAGCTCAGGCTGACCTGGAATTAGTCTCAGGGTGGCCTCGAACTCACGGCGATCCTCCTACCTCTGCCTCCCAAGTGCTGGGATTAAAGGCGTGTGCCACCACGCCCGGCTCACCTGACTTTTTACATGGGTTCTGGGAATCAAACTCAGATCCCTGTGTTTGTAAAACAAACACTGTAATGATTGAGCTATTCCCCTTAAAATATGTAAATGAGGACTGGAGAGATGGTTTAGTGGTTAAGGCACTTGCCTGCAAAGTCTAAGGACACACACAGGTTTGATTCCCCAGGACCCACGTAAAGTAAGGCAGATGCATAAGGGAGCACATGTGTCTGGAGTTCATTTACAGCAGCTGAAGGCCCTGGTGTCCCCATTCCCCCCTTCAGCCTCTTTCTCTTTCTATCTCAAATTTAAAGCTTTTAAAATATTTTTTAATGTTGAAATGAGTTACTTTTTAGAATGTATTTCTCCATTCTAGTGACAATAAATGGGTAAGTGGCAAAAAGGATGTCTGCCAGGGATGGAAGTGGAGGCTGAGAACAGGAGCAGGAGGCCTCCAGGGTCGTTTCAAAACCCCGCGAGGAACTGTATTCAGTGACTCAGGTGTACAAGAGGGCCAGGGAGTAGAGGGGACTGGTGGGAAGGCTCAGAAGCTGACAAGAGGCAGGAAGAAAATGAGGAGACTTGGATATGACACAGCTCTCTGGGAGTCACAGATTCAGGTACACAGCTGCCCTATTGGCTCTCCAAGAACTAGAAGAAAGAAATTCCCCAAATCCACAAGCCCACTACCTTCTCCCCCCCACACACACATGCCCAGGTAGGTCTCTGGCTAAAGCACCTCAACCCTCCCCGCCCCCACCCACCCAGGGAACAGAGAGGAGCCACTACTTAATTCCACACCCCCTGCAAACCCTTTCCCTAGCCTGTGCTCCCTAACACATTTCCCACACCTGCTTTGATTTCCTAACTTGAAAATAAAGCAGCAAGAGGTCTGTGTATCACCTGGGAACAAACTTGAGGTATCCAAAAGCTCACGACCACTTCCCACACACTACACGCCTCATTCCTCTAGGAGCCATGCATAGCTAGAGTGCTCAGTCATCATACCCATGCTCCCAAGGTGACCGTGGGACCCCAGACTAAGAATGCACAGCAAGAACAGAGACACTGACTGCCGTTCCCCCCTCCCCCAGGAATATAGCTGGCTTCTCTGGTCTGCTGCCCCAGTTCTGGTCTTCTTTGTTTTCAACAGGAGCAGGGAAAAAAGCAGCAGCCCAGGGCATCTGGGTTTTTTCGTCCCTCTGCTCCAGGGCCCTGTGCACCCCTGGTGTGCCTGACTGTCCTTAATGAAGTCGGCATGCAGACCCCAGGCTACTGTGTTAGGTGGGACATGGCCCTGACAAAGTCGTGCCTCGGTTTGAAAGCTGCGTGTACTGACTCTGAGTCTGTTGTGATGTATTAATAACTCCGTGGGGTTAGAATCTTAACAAATGTCAGTAGAGCTGCAGAAATGAGTCACTGTCTATAGCTCAAGGAAACAAGGCCTCTTCAAAGAGTCCAGAGGAGCCACTGTCACAAGCATATGATGGAAGACCTCTTAAGTACGTGTACTGAGCTCACAGCCCACGAAGAAAGTGGTGGTAGGTGCATCAAACTCAGCCCCCAAGGCTTAACAGGAGTAGAACAGCCTAGCTCTCTGTCTTGAGGGTTTTTAAGTTTCTCTCTTCTAGAGGACCACAGGATCTAATTGATCAAGTAGGCCTTTGGCAGCAAGACCTAACGGATGTTTCAAACAGAGAAAAACATCAAAGGATTATTTTTACTAAAATGTTGATTTCAAGAAATAGAGCCTGCAGTTACACAAATGATCAGCCTTGCCTCCCGATCGCATGCTTCCTACCTGTTGAGAAAATACTACCCTGTACAACTTCCCCTGACAAACGTCAGCTCTTTGCAGAGCTAATTTCCTGTACCTTTGTAAGTCCTGGGCCCTGGACATTATGGTCCCATTTATGAAAATGGGAGAGGTAATTGGGACATCTTTTGAAATCGCGTCCCTTTCTCCTGCACTGAGCCCCCATCAGCCCCTCTAATTTCCGTTGGTCGGGTTACAGAGGGTGTTTACATATGCCTTTTCCTGGAATTTCACCTCTTTGCTTCAGGAGTGGGCAATTAGAGAGAATTAGGACCTATTTGGTGCATGTTTACCCTTAATGGATAGAGAGACTGCCTTAGGAAAGCAGTCTGCCAGTCTAACTGAAGCTGGCAATTTTTTGATTCCTCATTTCAGGCTCGCAGGTATTGTAGCAACCAAGGTCGCAAAACAAAAGCCATCATCTACGTGCTACTCACAGGCGCAGGCAGCCAGAAGGTCGTGTGAACTCCTGATTACCACACCGAAGCCCAGAGACAGAGGTGTGCGCAAACGCCTGCCATGGGCACTGGCATAGGCTGGTGCCATTAATTGTGCCAGGAGTTGTCATCCCCATTGGCCTTTGTAGAATGTTGTCCCTGAGTGAGCCAGGGTGCCAACAGGGGTTCTACCGTTCTACCAAGGGCCTCATGGCCACCAGTCTTATTACCCAAGAGTTGCTCTCTGGCCCAAAAAAGGGTTTCCCAGCCTGGCCACTGGCCATTTGTTTGAATAATGATCTGCAATTCATGTGTAACCCCTGCACCACACATGAGGCTGGAGACAAGGGCTGAGGTCACCCTTGGAGCTGGCCCCATGCACAGGAAGGAGCCTCCAGGCTGCTTCCATCTTGACCTCTCTCCTCTGACCATCTGACTAGTCACCAAGAAGCAAGGGGGCTAGTTGGGACCCGCTCTGGCCAGTCATGGACCTTCATTCCCTCCTCTGGTGAAACAGGGGTGCTCTCTTTTTAGCACCTACACCCTGGGCCGCTCTAGCTTACAGAATGGATATAGCTAATGGGCTGTGGCCTTGCGTTTCACATGGAAAAACCAAGGCCCAGAGACCAACCATCCTAAAGAAGACACTGGCCAAGACTGAGTTGGAGGACTCCTTCCTGTCCCGGCAAGGACATCACCCTGGGCATTTTGAGTGACCCAAGCCTTCAGGGTAGTCTGGACCCCGAGTGAAGCCACCAGGTTCCCTCCAGGCCACTGGCTGGGGAGGTCATGTGACTCTCATCTCTCCCTCCTTAACCAAGCACATCTCCCCCTTTTCCTCCCCCCAAAATTTTAAAGCCCCATCTCCAGTTTCTCAGCCTGGTAAGGATGGCTCTATGCCCACTCACAGGACAACCCAGAAAAAGGGTAGGAAGGCAGAAGAGACTCACGGCTGTGGTCCCTGGTGGCCAGCCACAGACACACACTCTGCCTTTGTGTCGTTCCCGCTGTCCTCCCCCCACCCCCAAACCCCCACTGATCCTCTTTCCCCAACTTTCTGTTCTGAAGTTCTATCCCTCAGCCACACTCCATCTCTAAGGCATCTTTTGGGCATCAGGCCCAGTGTGATCCAATTGCTGTTTATAACCATTGCTCCCTTCTATCCCCAGAGACCCCAAAGTACAAATTAAGCTCTGAAAAAAAAGAAAGAAAAACTTGAGGGGCTGCAGGATCATGAAAGCAGGTGGCTGACTACATGGGTCACTGTAAGGCTGGGGTCTGTGCCTCGGTCTCACACACACACGCACACACACACACACACACACACACACACAAACAGGGGCCCCACACAGCCCCGAGGGAACACACACACTCCATCTTGGGAAGGTAATTGAGGTTTTCTTCTTTTCATCTGAAGAAAGGGCACCTTCCATTGACAGGACCATTCACAGGACCTGGGAAACTCATCCACACTCATGCTCTCCCAATTATCCCCAGGTGGTTGTGCTCCACGGAGCTCCCCCACATTCCTTTCTGCCTGCCCCTTTGTTTCCAGCTGCAGCGGCCTGAGAGCTCCCAGGCTAAGAGTCTCCTCCTTAAGCCCCTGCCAAAGACCCTATTCACTGAGAGAAGAGAAGAGAAGGCAGCGTAAGGTGGTGGGGAACCAGGCTGCTGTCCCACTCCCATGCTAGGGGAGGACGGACCTCACCATCTGCATTTTTCTCTTAAGCCCAGAGAAACTAGAGAGCAATTAAGAAAGTCAAGACTACTCTGCACCACCACCCTCTCCTTAATTAACTCCTCTCCCACACACATCCCACTGGGGCTGGGCCCCCCACATACACACCAGTCTCCATCACCCAGCACCTGCCTGACACACTGCCTCCCCCACAGGTGCCCCAAAATTTGGAAGGGAAGGGAGCTGAGAAGACAAATAGAGATGTATCTGGAGACCCCGGGAGAGTGAATTCTGAGATACCTGATTTCCAACAGGACACTCGGGGCCTGGGTGCTGGCCTCAAGGCTAGAAACATCTAGAAGGCACTAGAAATTCTACCTCAAAGATGGAAGCCCAGGGCCCTGGTCCTGATGCCCTTCTGCCCTGAAAAGCGTCTAGGATGAGACACCATGAGAGGCAGATTGCCTGGCTCCTCACCAGCCCCCAAGGTCTCTCTCATTACCACCTGTCCAAGCTCTGACCCACTCTGGCAACATTGTCTTATGATGACTCTTCACTCAGAGCCCCCCGCCCCCAAGGAGCCCAGATTCTCCAAGGTGCCCATGGGCAGCCCAGGCTCAGAGCTGCCCCATTTGATCCGAATGGGCACCATGTAGAGAACCATCCTACTCAAATGGCTGTCCCTTTCAAACAGAGAACCCAACATTTGAAAATGCCTCATTCACAAAGGCCCAAATCTACCAGAATTTTCCATCTGCCCAGACCAGGGATGAAGGACTAAGCCTGACGTTCCTCTCTCCTGCTTTGTGAGCGGGACAGGGTTCAACATAACAGACGGGGCACTGATTCTTGGGGTTCAGGCACAGCCTGTTCAGTCCCCTTGCAAGAGGAGAAAGCTTCCTACAGCCCCCAGCTTTCCCAGCCCAGCACTGCCTGTGCCCTTTAACCTTGGGAGACTTTAATTTGTGTCTCTCCACACCCTCTTTGTGTAAAGCGCTGCCTCTTTTCAAGGAAAACTTCATTAGCAGGCTCATTAAAAGATGGGAAGATTGTTGTTGTTTTTCACTCTTTCTGGAAGTCAGATTGCTCATAAAAAACACACATTTAAGTCACTTCATGTAAATGAATGAATAGGAAACACATGTAGCCTTTTGTCCTTAAGCCTTGCCAGATTTTGACATTCGTTGGAAAGACATAGTTGCAACTACATTTGGGGTTTGAATCACAACTCAGGGGATACAAGGTCAAAGTCCCTTAAAAATGGCTGTAAGAAACTGGCCAGTGGAAGTGCCAGGGTAAGAGTGGCCAGGATCAGAGTCTCAACTAAACTCTCACATCTATTTCCTGCCTACTGGAGGAGCAGGTTTGAGAGCTGCTCCCATTACACCGCCATCTTTTCCCTAACTGCACCAGCTAAAGACAGCTCCTGAGGACCTGCTTAGCACCCAGGACAAATTACCAAAGACCCCCCCCCCAATCCTCCACAGGGGTGACAGGGTCCTCTGCTTGGGGGATTAGACAATCCATTGAAAAGAATCTTCCTGAAAATAATCACTTCTGTGCAACTCCTGAGATGTGTGTCTGCACAGCTGGTGCATTATGGTACATTTCAAGGTCTTTATTGAAAACCTAAGAGTCTTTCTTCTTTTTTTTTAAACCTAAATGACATGACAAACCTCAAAGACGTGATTACCTGAGACTTAAGGTCCTCAAATCCCTGAAACATCACTCAAAGTCACCCAAGTCTGGCCCAAATTCCTGGGAAGATGGGGACACATTCTTCAGAGTCTGGGGTCCTCTGGGATAAGTGACCTTGTGGCAGCACCCACCTGGCCTCACCTCATCTGGCTCAGCTCAACTCAAGAGTCCTGAGATGTCCATTAAGAACAAGTTTAACAGCCTCAGGCTCTTGGCTTAGACCAGCTACACAGTTACTTTGTCTAAGCTCCGGTTCCGGTGCCCCCAGGAGCCAGCATCCTGCCCTAAACAAAGTTCCCCTCCCTAGCCTCCTCGCCAGACACGTCACAGTGTTTGCAGGTGGCTCGGCAAATGCCAGCTATGGAGTAAATGTCACAGGGTAGAGCCTTCGCAGTGCCCTGGGCACACACTCCACCTCTCAGCAGCCTGCCGGACTCTCCAGGGAGGGAGCGCCAGCAGACAGAAGCAACAAACAGCCTGGGCTGGGTGCTCTGGCCTCTCGGCCGCACTGCCGGCTTTTGTTTGAACATAAGATCCCATCCCATTTCCATTTCAGGGGAAAAGGGCTCTGGATGAGCTGTCTGCAGATCTTCTGTTTAACGAGAGAAGATCATGGAAGCTGCATTGGGAAGTAGAGATGCCGCAGGGAGGGCGGGGCCCTGAGCGGGCTGATATACCATGCCTGTTCGTTCATACAGACTCTGGGTGTGGGTACCAACAAGGGGTGGCATCTGGACTAAGGACTGAGTTGAATCCCTTGATGCCTTCCTTTCCTGTCCCCCAGCCTCCACACTGGCATAGCCACTCTCCACAAAATCCCAAATGAGGCCCAGTAGGAGACCCTTCCTCTCTTCTGGCTGCCTACCTGCAAGGCTATATCACATCAGGGGGCCTCCTAAGTCACCCACCAGACCCTCTGACCCATGTGCAAAGCCTAGCTGGTTTCCGCCATCCCCCCTAACCAGCACCTATAGCAGCCCCAACTCTGAACCCTTAACAGCATCCCTAATATGTCACAAACAAGTGAGCCCCAAACAAACGCTCGAGTCCTCGAGTGAACGGTGTGGCTCAGAGCTCATCTGTGTCTTGTCCACCATTACAGACTTTTTTAAAACAAACAAAAACATTCCTGTCTCATCGCAATGTCAAGGGTGAGGAAAAGGGGCCAAGAGCAGAACTAGCTCAAAGCCACCATTTGATTAAAAGACATTATCAAAGCCTCGTGTGTCTGAGGCCGCAATTCTCCCAGGGAACGGCGTTGCCATGGCTGGTTGAAGAAATGTCTCTGCGCTGTGTCCACATCTCTGAGCAGACCACAAACTCGAGGAGGGGGACAGCGCGGAGGTATCCATGGAGTCATATCACGAATATGGTCAGCTAGCTTGAGTGTGTGCCTACTGTGTGTGTCTGTGTGTAACCCTGTCCACCTACCGTCTCTGGACCCTACATGCAGCAGCCAGGGTAGATGTCCACACGCGCTGACTCGGCATAGAGATGGTCTCCGCTCCAGGCAGTCTCCAGGCCATCAGGTGATGCAGTTGTTGTGGAAGGTTGGTGTGTTGCCCCCTCCCCAGTTTAAATGTTCTTATTCTTGAATGGCGAGTACTGTGAGTGGACCCTAATGAAATTGTGTGTGTCGGCGCAAGAAACTCACCCTAATCCAGGAAGGAGGTGAGAACCAGGTAGATAAGAAGACTTGGGTCCTGGCGCTGGGCCTCCTGGGGTCCGGGCGCTGGGCCTCCTGGGGTCCGGGCGCTGGGCCTCCTGGGATCCTGGCGCTGGGCCTCCTGGGATCCTGGCGCTGGGCCTCCTGGGATCCTGGCGCTGGGCCTCCTGGGATCCTGGCGCTGGGCCTCCTGGGGTCCTCCATAATCTTCTAACCACTGTTCTTCATAGTGGACAAGTGCAGCTTTGAGCAGGGGCAGAGAGAGAATCATTGCAGGGCAAACACCCTGATAAAGTCACCTACACTCACACAAAGAGACAGGGCACAGCTCACCTGATCTTCAGTGGAGAGGAGTGGCTCTGTGACACGAGCGGGACAGGAAAAGGTGTGGGAAGGGTGCAACAGGCCTGGGTGACAGTCCACAAAATCAATACCTAGTGGTCAGCAAGGGGCCTGGGCAAGACTAAATCAGCTCTTTTGGGGATGTGGTGGTGGTATGGGCAGACCATGAATAACACCCACCAGGGAATGGTGATGAGGGGACTTCTAGGGCCAGCAGGCTAGGTCACAAGCCCAGTTCCAGCCCCTTGTCACCAAGACCCTAGGGAGATGAAGACATCACCAAAGGCTTGTCCCATGGACACAAGGAACCTGTTGGAAACAGTCAGCATTGAGTGAGCAGGACAGTGGTCCTGGGACTTGGTGGCAGGGCTTCGGGCAGCAGGTGGACAAGGTTAGCATAGGCGTGGGCTTGGCAAGGACAACTAGCCTATTAGGCAGAAGGTCGTAAGCCAAGGGACAGAGACAGAGTTGGGTTATCAGTCAGGCAAAAGGCTATGCAAGAAAGTGGATGACAACCCTGGGTGCTGGAAGGCAGGGGTCTAAGCCACCAGGTAGAGAAAAGCAGGAGAGCAGCAGAGCAGAGGGGCCTGCACATGCTTCCTGGAGGCTCCCAGCATGGGACACGTGCCCTGGACAGTGACAAGAGGCTAGATTGAGCCCCAGGGGGAGTAAAGAAATCATGGGGGGTCCAAGTCACAGACCCCCACCTCAAGAGGGAGACCTGTGTGGCCAGAGCCAGGGATACACACTATGTCAGCTGTTTATATGCGCCCCACCAAGGCCCTTCAGGGCCAGGGGTTCACATTCAGCTACGGGGGTAGGGAGGTTTGCATGAAGGCCAAGCAGGCAAAACAGGCCAATCCTGTACCCTCTTGATGCATTCTACAGAGCCAGAGCTGCTGCTCTGGCATCTGGTCAACCTCCCAGCCCACCCTGTCCCTGAGAAGCAGAGGCCATCAAGGGACAAGCTAGATGTCAGGTGCCAAGCCCAGGGCCAGGACCATGGGCACGCTCAGTTAGGATCCACTGTGGATGACGGCACGGACGCGTGAATGAATGGGAGGTTGTGACCCATGAGGCCCCCTTTAAATGGGGCAGGGGTAGGAAGCTGCCCACTCCCATATCCCCCAACCCCCACCCTCCACCAGTGCTTTCATCCTATTTCTCCTTTTGTGGCCCGCCTATCCGCTCAGGTGTGGCGGTCGAGTCCTTCCATTCAGTCACCTGCCCGAGCATACACCCCACATACTCTTACTGAGCCCCACTATTTACCAGGATGGTGCTGGGACACCCAGAGGAGGGGAGGGTTGGCCTAGGGGCACCCCAAGAGGACCGGACTCCAAATTTGGAAGGGTGAAAGGAGACAGAGAATAAGACAAAGAGCAGAGGAGACAGAGTCTGTGTCCACAGGGTGGGTCCCAGGAAACAAGGAGCCCAATTAAAAGCCTACTAACACAAGGAGTGGTCTTGTTGCCTCAGGAAGTCTAAGGGGAGACTGTTGCCTTCCAGGAAGGCAGGCACTGTAAGGAGTTGCTATGTGAAGGCTGTTTCAAAGCTGGTAAGGTTTGAGGATCCTTCAGTGCAAAACCCCAAGGACCCTGGACTGAAGATGCTGGGTGAACATCCTTCAGACCCTTCTAGATTATCAGCAGTAGCTTTGGGGGACTATTATTTTATTGGTTGATAGATAATTGAGAGAAAAGGTGGAACCCAGGACCCTAGGAACTATGCTCTTAAAAGAAGTCCTTTAGAAACTGCTGATCCTACTCTTCAGGGGCACTGTGGGGAAGTGTGGGGGGGGGGGCGCTCCACTTGCAGAGACCTCAGCCCTGTCCCAACCCCTACACTTAACTCCTTCCTGTACAAGGTAATCACTGAATTCTGACCCGCAATGCCTCTGAGCCTTCAGTCGGTGGACTTACTGATGAAGGGAAAGCTCAGTAAAATATTTCTGGTTGCAATCACCTCCCTTCTCAATTCCATGCCCCCCTCCCCCCCCACACACACACACGCCAATTTGGCTGAAGTTCTGGCTAGAGCCTAAAGTTTAATTGGAGTGATCTAATCTTAATTTGATCTGCCTTGGGGTGATGCATGTACTGAACTTGGGACAAACAGAGGCAAGTTTAATTCAGGGCATGACTGCTTCAGAGGTTCAAGGATAGGGTTAGGGAGTGATGATTCCATGTGAAGGACATGTGGGCAGGGGACATGTTAGTGAGAGATTAACCAGGACCCTGAGGCCTAATATTCAGAGTTGGGGTGCTGGTGGTGGAACCCACAGCCTTGCTCAGACACTGGCTCTAACACTGCATTGTACTCCTAGTCCTTATCCAATTTGTCCCCGGATGATCAAGACAAATCACTGCCTTTGACAGCCCCAATCTCGTCAATCTGAACCCTAAACTATGCCTTCGTGAGGGTCTCTGGCACGTTGATACAGGGTATGCATGTGTGTCGCTGTGAGGGCTCCCTGGCTCCAGGGCCATGATTCGCACTGCCATCTGTTAGTGTGGCCTAAGTTCCAAAGTCCCTCACTGGGCCTGACACAGGTTGGAGGAGTGCTGGGGTGGACAGTGAGCCTGGTCAGGGAGCTCAGGGTGTGTGTGTGTGTGTGTGTGTGTGTGTGTGTGTGTGTGTGTGTGAGAGAGAGAGAGAGAGAGTAGCGCAAAGCAAGCTACAATCTGAACTGCGCTCAGCCCTTCTTCCCAGAGCTGCCTTCAACTCTCAGCCCCACTCAATGGGCCTGGCACTGGGAAGGGGGCAGAGACGTCAATGAGGAACCAAAGCTGAAAGACCAAACGTAGCAGTGTGGCTTAAGAACCCAAGGCGCCCCAGCCCCACAGCCGCGGGCTCCGCTCATTATAATAATCAGTGTGTTTTTCCTTCACAGACAAAGAGGGCTCCTTATGAGACGAATATTGGAACCCAGCAGCTACCTCATTAGCGTCTGTGGCCTCTCCCTTCCACCAGGCCCAAGATTAGCCCTGTGTTCATTAAGGGAAAAGGGCAGAAAGTGGAATAAGACTGAAAAACCCAGCTGGAGGACAGGGGAGCCTCTTTTCTATGGGCCAGTCATTCACTGCAATCCTTCTTGTACCTTGGGGACTTAATCACCAGTGGGCGGGGGCCATGAGGAGGGGGCACAAGATACAGAGGTTAAACCTGAGGGAAGGAGTTAAAAACCCAAAATGGGGTGATTTCATATGGGAGCTTCCTGGGATTTGTCACTGAAATAATCAATTTAAAAGCTTCCTCATGTTTTTTTTTTTTTTTCTTCTTCTTCTTCTTCTAAGCCTAACCTAAGCTAAGAGGAAATCTTTCTCTAGATGAGGTCTGGGTGGGTCTTCATGTTTCCTAAGTCTCACTTCCTGAATTCTGTGTCTTTAATGCCTTTTTTAATTATCCTTTTCTTCCTTCTCTCCTACCCCATCCCCTTCCTCCTATCTTTGGTCCTCTCTGTGGGAACTTAGCTTGCAAGAAAACCTTGTTGTGAACCCAATTGTATTTGCTCATGACTTCCCTTCCACCCCCCCCCCTGCTAGGAGTGTCTGAGGCTTACCTGGTGGCTCTCAGCTAACATGCTGGGTAAAGAATGGTAACCCTAGTTTAGCTGAGATCAGGTGGTGAGGAAGCCGGATCTCAGCACTAGATGGTTCACCTAAGACTTGAACTCAGGTCACCCAACTCCTGAGTGCTCAAGTCAGCCTGGCCAGAGGCAGGTTCAGGAAGTTGGAAGAACTGGATAGGTGAGTTGCCAGGAAACAGAAAACAAGGCAGGGGAGCACAGATACATCTGTGTGGCTCGTGGTGTGTAAAATCAAGTAAACTGAAGCCATGAGACAGAAGGAAAGGAAGTGTGTCCTGTCTGGGTGCTGGCAACATGTCAAGGGTAAGCTGCAGCAGAGTCTTTACCTGAGTGAGAGCCATTCGATGGCGCAGAGCAAGTCAGGAAGCAGTGGGTTGGAGAGGAAATTGGAGTTGAGGAAGGAAACAGCAGAATGTAGACAGGCGTCGAGAAGCTGTGAAGGAAAGATAGATGTTGGAGTAGCCAGGAAGGAGAACAGGAGGAAACAGAGCTCCAGGTGAGGTGGGGGATACGTGAGTCAGGTACACGGCCCCCAGTAGGACTGAAGAGCCCATGGGGACAATGACATGGGGGCCCCATTGGAGACCACTTGGCAACCTCTGCTTCCCTGGGAGGTGGCAGACTGATCCTGGACCAGGACAGGGGGTTGTGAGGATCAAATGAATGGAAGGTTGTAGAAAAGAGACCCTGAGTTTTCCATCCCACTGCAGGCTGGATTTCCACTGACCGTAAATGATGTGTGCTGAACAGTTAAGACGTAAAGAGCAATAGTAAAAGCTCCCAGCAGTTCTGGGAGACAAAAGGTTCTCTCCTAATAGCCTGAATTAACTCAAAGCAGGTCTCCGCCCATTTCATTTGTCACCTTCTAAGTCATCCTTCTACCTCCATTTGCCACATAATCCAATCAGCCCCTTTCAGAGGCCTGGGCACTATTGTCCACTCCAAGCTGAGCTTCTCTAAAGCAACCCAGTTGTTTTTGTCTTGTCCGGACAAAACTGGTTGGCTTAAAAGGGGACCAAAGAAAGTGCTGGTCAAATGAGGGCCCCAATTAGCTTCCAAGAGACTGTTCTCATTATCTTTGTATCCTAGGCCTACCCTGGTACACCGGCCTCATTGTCAGCATCTCAGAAAATGTTTGTTGCATTAATTCCATTTTTATTTATTCTGGAATTTATTTCTTCAGTTCAAATACACATAGCACATACTGAGTGCTCGCTGTTATGCGAGTGAATGGGGCCGGACAGTGGGACAATGAAGGTCAGCCTAGGGTTGTTGAGTATCTTGCTATTTCCAAGGCAATTTACAAAGCACTTTCCTAGAGTTACATCTTTCATTCTTCAAAGCACCCTGTGGGGTAAATAAACTGGGTTTTCTTTCTTTCTTTTTTTTAATCCCCATTTAGACCATGAAATGAGTTAAAACTTGCAGAAGTTAAGTGACTTGTATAAGGTCACACCTTTATTAAGAAGTAAAGCCAGCGCACAGTACCAGCACTGGGGGCCTTGAGATGGCCCCCTCCCAAAACCACCTTGGGCAAAAATGTCTTTGAAATAAAAAGGCTCTTAGGTTTGAAATAAAAAGGCTCTTAGGCTGGGCATGGTGGCGCACACCTTTAATCCCAGCACTCGGGAAGCAGAGGTAGGAGGATTGCCATGAGTTCAAGGCCACCCTGAGAATACAGAGTGAATTCCAGGTCAGCCTGGACTATAGTGAGACCCTACCTTTAAAAAACAAACAAAACAAAAAAAAAGCCTCTTAGGTGAGGGTAGGAGGTCAGAGGTCGGAGGTCAGGAGCAGCTACACTATGCCAGGGTTCAACTCTTCAACTCTGACCTCTTCTCCCACGTAGGAGAAAACCTAAAAACAAGCTGGTCCTCCCCAGTGTCCTACTGCAAATCTCAACCCAGCCCCAAACTCCACCCTCATACTGCCTTTCCAGCCTACCTGTTAAAAATTAATGCAAGTTAATGCCAAAATCATTCTCCTCTGGGAACAGAGCTGCTTCCTTACATACCCATGACATAGGAATTACATGTGAACGTGATGTAGAAAGTGCTCTGGAAATGGCCATGTGCATAATTCATGTCCTCACTCAAGCCTGTCCTTGGCCCATGGCTTGCTGTCTTTGGAAGTCCCTACCTGGTCCAAGGAGAGCCCCTTGCACAAGGGCTGCGAGAGTCTGTTGAGGGATGAGTAAGACAAGTCAGTCAAAGGAGTGGAGGGAACAGATTCACATACAATTCTTGTTAACAAACATCCACTGACAGCCTCTGCCTGGCCTGCCCCAGGCTGCTGGATCTCATTTAATTCTCACAACAACCCTAGGAGGTTGCTCCTAATGTCCCCATTCCCCACCAAAGGGAGACATCCAAGGAGACGGGGGGGGGCATGCCTTTGGGGTCAGCCACATGCTCATTCCAGAAGCCCACCCAGGGTCCTGGAGTTGCCAGCACAATGCTGGTGACCCTTGGCCCAGGTCCCCCTCCTGAGAGGCTCCCAAAGGGATCCTTCTGGTCAGGACATTGTAAGGGCATTAGCATGGACAGTCCCTTGGGGAGGGAGGCACTCCAGTTCGCTGGCAGATGAACACAAGCAGGGACACAAGGGGACACAAGCAGACAAAGGTCAGGGGTGATGACCAATGCCCCCTCACTAGGGCATTGGTTCAAGGTTCAAGGTTCAAGGTTGGAGCCCAGAGGGGGACACTGGCTGCTGGGGGCTGCTCCTCTTCATCCTTTGCTGTCCTGGTCCTGGGGTTGGGGGGTCAGCAGGTAGCTGTTCTCTGTGCTGGTGGGATCCAAGACTCCATGATCCTAGGGTCTAAAATGACCAAAGGTTAGAGGATGGAACCTTTAATAATAGCTTGGGTGTGGGTGTTAGCTACAATTTAAGTTAATTGATTACAGTTAAAGTAAACTAATGAGCTAACATTTAAACTTGTCTATAATGGCTAATGGGTCTGGGGTCATGAAGGAGAGGGGCAAGGACAGTTGGCTGGCCATGTGAAGGAACGTGAGGTGCCAGATGCACAGCGGGCACCTGGGCAGCAGCTTGGCTTTCCACTGAGTGTGGTCCTTGAAGATGAGGTGAGCCAATGATGTCATCTCTGGAGACCCTATGGCACAAGAGGGGAGGCATTACAAACTTATCTTGATGACCTCTAATGGCCAGGACAGGAACAGCAGAGAGAGGGAGGGGGCAAGTTGGAGGGAAAGGGAAGGAGTGAGTGGGAAAGGGGAGGAGGGAAGGCTTAGGAGGGAAGAGGGAGGGGTGTAGAGGGAGCAGGGAGGAGGAGCAGGGAGGGGGAGGAGGGAGGGGGAGCAGGGAGGGGGAACAGGGAGGGGGAGCTGGGAGGAGCACCAGGGAGGAGGAGGGGGGAGGGAGAGCAGGGAGGGGGAGCTGGGAGGGGGAGCAGGGAGAGGAACTGGGAGGAGGGAAATGAAGGGGGGAGAAAGGGGAGGAGGGAAATGAAGGGAGGGAGAAAGGGGAGGAGCAAAGAGGGACAGGGAAAATAAGAAGGGAGGGGGGAGAAGGTAAGGGGTTGGGGAGGCGTAAGAAGAGAAATGGGAGGGGGAGGAGAGCAATGGGAGGGGGTAAGGATGACTTGATTGACAGGGCACAAGTGTCAGCTGTGTGCGCATGCGCAACTCAAGTCACAGTCTAGCAGGACCAGAAACCATTTTCACACAGAGACCGCTAGGGGGCGCCCGGCCCGCACCAAGAGCGCAACCACCTGCGGCGCCCCTCCCGCACCAGTGCGCAGCTGCCTGAGCCAAGCTGACGTGGGGATGGGGGGTGCTCAACAGGTCTCAAGCCTGTGGGGTGGGGGGGCACAGCCCACTCCAACTCATCCTACAGGGTCGCCATGATTCCCCAACGCCTGGCCAAGATGCCGCTAGCTAGAGCCAGCTTACAGACTTCAGGGAGCGCGCACACACACACCCCAGAGGGTCTTCTGCACCCCAAACTCAGGGTTTCAACTCACACCAGAGCCAGAACCGGGAAGATGCAATAAGGGGCTCCCCAGAACACAATTACACTTTTCCTAAGTGAAAACACAGAATTTTTTTCCTCCTACCATCAGTAAATCAAATTAAGCACAATTAAAATTTAAAAGGCTCATTTCTCAATACACAACTCTCATTTTTGCAGTCTCGGGCACAAAATAAAATAAAGGCAGACCACTCTGTCCTCCTACCATCGACATCCTTCTCCCCCCAAAATCTTGCCTCCCTCCGCCACGGGTCTTCAGACCCCTCACGATGGCGCCCAGTTACCCTTTTTCACAGCTTTTTCCTCCTCAAATGAGTCACACCTTCCTAAAACCCCCTAGCCCCCTCCAAAAAAAACCCCAAAAATCATTGAAAATAAACCATTCTGCATCCACACACTTCCACGGCAACCTAAGTCACGCAACCACTGCAGATAATGGGGTCTCTTGCCTATGCGGCCCCTATGGAGTACTCCCTAGTGAACTCACAGACCACGAAACATTTCCCCCTTAGGTTAAAGAACCCGAAATCTTCCAGCAAGTCCTGCTCTGACCCCTCCATCAGGACAAAGGCCACCTCCCCTCCCCACCCCGCCCCCAAAATTCCGCAGTGCCACCAGCGCCCTCTTGCGGCCATCAAGAAAACCTTCCAGAAACCTGCCACGTAGCAGCCCGCTCACAGCCCCCCCCCACTCCAGCCCGCTAGCCCAGGTTGAGGAGGGGGCGGCTCTGGGGGGGCTAGACAGGGACAAAGGAAATGGCAAAAGGCAATTTACCAAAAAAATCAAAAGCCCACAACATGTCAAAATCTCCCAGCGACCATCACGCGAAATGCTGTAAAAAGCCACGGCGCCCAATTCCCAGTTCCCAGCACCCAAACCCCCTCCACACACCCCTTTTTCTGCAGTTTGCTCAGCCTTCTTCTCAGACCCAAGACCACGGACTTCTCTCCAACCCAAACTACCTCCTGCTTCTACTCTATCAGCCCTGAACCCGTAATCCTCCCTTCCATCACCTTCTCCAGGGCACTGATTCCGGGGGCTTTCTGCAGGTTTGCACTGGACACCATCTCCCTCCAGTGTTAAAGTGTCTGATCAGGGTAGATGCAAGTGATAGCGGCCTCAGATTTCACTTGACTTTGTGCCTGGGGTCTGTTCTGCACTAAATCTGGATATTTAGCTTTGGAATCGTTGATGGACAGGAACCTCCACCCCTGACGCCCGGATCCACCAAGAACCTGGCTACAGAGTAAGGGGGAAGTATGCCCCAAGACCCTTCTCTTCAGATACCTCCTCCCCCCTCCAACTCACTGGGCATGTAGAATTCATTGCCGCCATGTCTCCCACCATTAATTTGATTCTAAAGGTGACTCCGAACCCCCTGAATCAGGGTTTTGAACCCCCCGATAGCTGCAATACACTAGATCCCAACGTGACGATCTGATTGTTTCTGTTCTTCATAATCAGAGTACCTGTCACCCAGCTAACCCCAAGGACTGGCCGAAAAGCAAGCCCTGATGTCCCCCTAGGAAAATGTGCCTCGAGATTGCCTTCCTGACATGCTTTCCTGTCCAGTGCTTGGGGACCAGGCAAACAGATGCCTTCGGCCGAAGGTCCCCAAGCATCGGTCTTTCAGCATGTCCAGGAGGACAGATCCCAACCCAGAAGGGGATGTTGTCTTCCTTTTGCACATCCTTCGAAGCAAAGGATGGCTAACCACTCACCAGGTGGAGGACTCTCGCTTGGGCATCGGGCTCTCGACAGGAGCAGCAGCCATGGCTAGCAAGCCAAGCCGCGCTCCATCCCAGCTCTCCGCCGTCTGCGCTAGGGGATGGCTGGGTGGGGTTTATATGAAGGCGCAGAAGGGGTGGTCTCTGACGTCAGCGCATTCTGCTGCAATGCGCTCATTTCTCTAAAAGTGATTGGCCGGAAAAATGAGCCCCCCAGATTCTATGACAAATTGCTGTAGCCGCACCCAGACTGCAGCAAAGAACGGAGGAAAAAATTCTGCCGCAGTGCCCCTGGCCGCCATGACCAACACCCTGTGGTTGCTGGTGTTTTTTCCTTACATGAGCCCTGATGGTGGGAGACAGGGAGATGTGTGTGCACAATGTGTGGGGGAAATCACCCCAAGGGATGGTTGTCCTTAGGTGGCCAAGGAGAAAGGTGGAGTGCCGGGGGTCGACAGCTCACACACCCAGGTATATCAGAACATCGCTCAGAGGATACGGGCTTAAGGAGAGAAATGTTTTCTGCTTATTGTTCTGGAAAATGCAATGCCCCGGTGAAATAACTGGCTCCCAAATGTAAGCCCGAGGCAGTCCCTCTGTCCTAGCGCACCCGGTTTCCGAAGGGCTGTCTTTGAGATGGGAGACTTGTACAGTATCTTGGAGTGAGAACAGCCTTGATTTTTGACTCTCGGGCTCTGCTGCTTACAGCCTATATACCAAAACCTTGTAACATCCCTCCCTCTTCCAGGGGTCTGTTTCTTCTGTTTAACAAGGGGTACCCCCAACCAGGAGTGCAATATGAATGTAGATAAGAGCTACGTCCCTCTAAGAAAAGTATAAGTGAGGACAGGCTCATAAAGACCTGAAGATGCCTGGGGTACACCCCTCAAATTGGGTTGATTTCCCCACATTTTGAAAGACAACTCTCCCCTGTCGACCCCCCCCTCCGCAGCCCGAGCAGACAGACAGTGCCACATGTTGCTATGGAGCATAGCTGCCCGGGACTTGGCACACAAGAGCTAATCCTTAACAGGTGGCACCTCCCCAGCAACTCTGCCCTGCCTTAAGTGGCAAAGTGGGCAGTACTGTCAATCAAATGTCCTCTTGCAAAGGTCAAAATGCTGTTGAAAGGGACTGAGGATCTATCTTAGGGTAACAGGTGGGTGGCAGCTGAGAGGACAAGGAAGGAACGCCTGGTGACAGAAAAGGGGCAAGGATGAGTGATGGACCCCAAAAGGGAAAGCAGAGGCCCCATCGCGGGCTCGGGCTGGAAAAGCGCCCTGCACTTCTTTGAAGGTTAGCAGTTGCTTCCAAGGCGGAAAGTCCAGTGATCCTAGAAGGGGGGGCTGTAACCCAGATGAGAGATCCCAGGGCTAAAAAGCAAGGAGAAGGGTGACCTCTAAGTCCAGAGCTACTGACCAGGGATGTGAGCACTGACCATCCACTTTCTTGGGCCTTGGCCTTGGGTTGGGGTTGGTGGGGGGCTTGGTAACATAGTAACGGAGCTATATGGGGAACTGGGGATTTGAAGCTTCAGAGAACTACCTGAATGTGTCAGATAAGTGGGGGGCTAAAACACCCATTTTTCAGCTCAAGGAACATTCAGAGAGCCCCCCAAAAGAGGGCCTCAGAAACAACACTTGCGAGCCAGAAAGTCCCCCATCCGTCACAGATGTAACGACAGCTTGAAAAAACCATGGCTCCAAGCGCCCCAGTCAACAGGAGAACATTTATTAGCCCACGGTATTAATAGCTAGGAAACAGCCGGAGCTGGCTGAGGCCAATCAACAACAAGGAGCCCCTGTCGTCAAGCCCCTATGGCCAATCAGACACCACAAGGCCTGGTTGCTAGCCTCTAGGGGCAGAGGCGAGGGGTGCGCATTGTCACGGGGCTCGTGTTCGCGCCCTGTGCGTGTAAACCCAGGCGGCCACCAGAGAGCGTCAGCAACCATGCACTCGGGGGTCCCTGGAGGCTATGTTAGAAACCATGCCTCACACGTCAGCCCTGTACCCTCAAAAGAACATGAGGTTGATGCCTTTGGGGGAGTCTTGAAAAGAGACCCCTTCAACACCCAACAGCCATTCTCTGTCCTTCAGGCCTAGTGGCCACGAGGCAAAGGAGGGCCTCCCAGGCCTGAGTCAACCTCTGCTTTTAAGCTTTCTTTTTTTTTCCCCCCTTGGCCTCGAATTCCCTAGTCTCTGGCAGCAAACCCCACCCCTCAGCTTCAGAGCCTGACAGGCCAAGGTAACAGACCCTGAAGTTATGTGTTTCTGAGGAAAGTACTGCGGTTGGAGTCTCAGCCCCGCTCCCTCCTGGCTGGGAGGCCAAGGTCCAGGCCCTTCCCCTCTCTGGGCCCCTATTTCCTCATCTGGAAAAAGGAAAGAGTTGGACAGGAGGGTCCCTAAGGAGCCTTCCAGTCCTGCTTTGCTTGATTTGAATGTATACATCAGGCGAGTCAAATGTCTTCCAGAACATTCTGCGTGACAGTAATTAGTATCAGGTGTATCCTGCAGTCCATGTGGTTACTTCATCACGCGGCTTTTCTTTCCATTGTATTTTATTTTAAACAGAACTCCATGGCAACATGTTTATCCTTCTGGCTTCCTAAAAGAAAGAAAGAAAGAAAGAGAAAGATAGGGGGGATAGAGGCAAAGAGAGAAAGAGAAGACGTAAAGGAATCTCCACTGAGCATGGTTTAACCACAATAAAAAAAAATCCATATGTTTAAATGTTTGTGTTGGCTTTTCTGGAGCTCAGAATCTAACTTTTTAAATATTTATTGGTCCCAAGCAATGGAAGAAATTCCTGAAGAAGCCAAGCCTATGATAATGTTTGGATCAGAGCTGTTCCTCCATCTGGGCACCCCTCTGAGTGCTTCCCCTACTCAGAAAGGACATTTGAGGGTTCAGATGGTATCTGCAGAGGAGGAAATCCAGGTTTGAGGAGTGGAGCACTTTCTCTGTCTACATGCTGGGACGAAGCTCTACTGCAGGCCTGGAGGGCAGCCAGCGTCCCACAGGCATGGCTTGCCTTGCCCCTGCTGCTGCTGCTGCTAATTCCTCCTTCTCCTCCTCCTCTTCCTCCTCCTCCTCTTCCTCCTCATCCTCTTCTTCCTCTTCCACATAGATCTAATTCAAGGCACACATTTTCTTCTTGGTGTGTGGTGTGCATGAATGTGCATATACACGTTCTTATGTGTGTGAGTGCACATATGTGCATGCTTGTGGAGTAGTAGTAACCTTGGGTGTTAGCCTCAAGAACACACGTACACGTGTGTGCACTTGAACTGTCTATGAGCACTCATGGGGAAGCCAGAGGAGGGTGCCATCACCTGCCTTGTGTCCTCGAGACAAGGTCTTTCAGCGAATCCGGAGCTCAGAGTTGTTCTTGGTTTGACTGACTAACCAGCAAATGTCACTCATCCTCCTGTCTCTGCCACCAACCCCACCCCTCGGTGCTAGGGCTACAGGCATGGCCATGTCTACTTTTCCACATAGGTTTTGAGAACTGAAACTCAGGTCCCCATGTTTGCCCAGCAAGCACTCTTGTCCACTGGGCCATCTCTCCAGCTCCTTTCTGTTTATTTTATTTTGTTTTGTTTTATTTTATTTTATTGTTTTTTTCTAGGTAGGGTCTCACTGCAGCTCAAGCTGATTTGGAACTCACTCTGTAGTTTCTTTCAGGCTGGCCTCGAACTCACAGTGATCCTCCTACGTCTACCTCCCAAGTGCTGGGATTAAAGGCATGCGCCACCACACGAGGCTCCCTTTCTGTTTTTATATAGTGTTTTTGAAGTAAGGTCTTCCTGTGTGGCCCAAGCTAGCCTCAAACTCCTAGCAATGCTTCTGCCTCAGCTTCCCAGTTGCCAGGATTATAAGTATAAACTTTCTCCTTTTTGAAGTTCATCCTCCAAATCTGTATGAGCAGTTTCCTATCCACATGTACATATTTGTGGGCAAGTGTACAAACGTACTAAGCCTCTGCCAAGAAATGAACCTTGGTCCTCTTCCTCCTCTCTCTCCTCTTCCAGGCACGGGTTAACATGCTCCTCTCAACAGTGCCGAGAGCTATTGCACCCAGGGCAGCAGAGGGCCACCTCACTGCATGTCCTCTGAAATGTCAGCTTCTCCAGGAGCTCTCTGCACTGCTCAGAGGCTGCAGCAATAGTGGTTGCTGGTGAACTTACCAAGCGTACTGTACTGTTGCCAATTCGAATCCCTCAGGGTCATATGTCCCAGACCCCCTCCCATCCCACCATAACCCTGAGCCAAAGTCAGAGAAGCTATGGCACACAAAAAGGGTCTGTCCGTGAGGCTGGGCTTCTCTGTTTGGGAGTCAGTTGGAGGTTGGCACTGCCAGGTCTGAGTTGATGCTTCCCCTATGGTGAAAGAGAGCACCAGTAGCGAAGGACTCTGAGCAAAGGGTCCATCAGCGACGCTCCCTTCTTCTGAGTCTTGAATTCTCTCTTCCTGAAGGCATTTCAACAGCTTCCTAGTGTACATTTAAGAAAGAAGGGCTCTGGGCTGGAGAGATGGCTTAGCGGTTAAGGCGCTTGCCTGCAAAACCAAAGGACCTCGATTGGATTCCCCAGGACCCATGTAAGCCAGATGCACAAGGGACATGCGTCTGGAGTTTCGTTTGCAGTGGCTGGAAGCCCTGACATGTCCATTCTCTCTCTCTCTCTCTCTCTCTCTCTAATAAATAAATAAAAATAACATACTTAAGAAAGAAAGAAAGAAAGAAAGAAAGAAAGAAAGAAAGAAAGAAAGAAAGAAAGGAGAGAGAGAGAGAGAGAAAGGCGGGCTTCAAGATGGCGGTGGAGTAAAGTTCTTGCCACACAAACAGAGGACCTGAGTTCAGACCCCTTGCATCCACATAAAAGCTAGGCATGGCAGCATGAACCTATAATCCCAGCACCGGGGAGGCAGACACAGGAGGATCCTTACGGCTTGTCCAATGCAATCAGTGAGCTCCAGGTTTGGTAAGAGAACAATGGTGGGAGACGCCCCACATCAATCTCTGGCCTCCTCCACACACACATGCACATACATTGCATACATGCAAAAAAAAGAAATTTTAAAATAACAATAAAAAAGATTTTATGGCTGGAGAGATACTTAGCAGTTAAAGATATTTGCTTGCAAAGGCTGCTGGTCTGGGTTCGATTTCCTCTAGTACCCATGTAAAGCCAGATGCACAAAGTGGCACATGTGCCTGGAATTTGTTTGCAGTAGCAAGAGACCCTGGTGCACCAATACTTTTTTCTCTAAATTAATTAATTATAAAAATTTTTTAAAGCTTGGCATTGTGTGTGCTTTCAATCCCAGCATCTGGGAGGCTGAGGCAGGAAGATCTCGCGTTGGAGGCTAGCAATCCAAGAAGGTGGAGCATTGTAGCCTCCTTCCCAGAAAAGTCAAGCACTAAGTCTTTTCTAGAAAGTCAATCAAAGTCTAGGCCCTTCGGGTTCATCTCTTGCATAGCACAAGACAGTTTCTATGAGAGGTACCCCCCATGAGCATGGCTCAGGGAACTGCATTACCCTTCTGGAAGGACTTTCTCAGGCAGAGGAATTCCTAGCAGCTAAGAGCAAGAAAGCGGCCTCCAAATATTTCCTTCCTTCCTGCAGAAGGGACCTAGAGAAAGCCACAAGTAAAGGACAAGGCCAGCCAGGATGGTGTTTAGCCAGGCAGGCCACTACTGTGGGTTAGATTTTAGAAGGCACATCATGACACGTGGAAGAGATGGCCACGTCGCCAGTCTCCACCCCCTCTCGTACCCCTTAGCTTTGGGCACAGGCCAGCCCCGGATCCAGGCAAGGGGTTCTCTTGGCCCCACTCCATGGAAATATTTCCTTCGGTGGAGCAAAGAAGTACTTCATTCAACTGCCTGCGGCTAGGGAGGGGGTGGGTGGCTTTCACCGTGTTGACAGAGAGCAACCAGGCCTGGGGAGGGGCCGAGAGGAGAAAATGTATTCCAGGTAGAACAGGACTGGAAAGTTCGCTTTTTTTTTTTTTTTTTTTTTTTTTTTTTTTTTTAACAAAAAGATTGCTGACAGTTGAAAAACTGCCACCCCACCCAAAAGGCTGCAGGGGAAGATACTGGTACTAGATTTCAGAGAGGCCTGGAAGGGTCTTCCTGTCAACTGGAAGGTCAATGTGTGCGATGCAGCTTCAACCTTTATTCCAGAGCCCACAGGCAGCCTCCCTACTTCAGGCCTGTTCACAGATCCAGCTCTCAATCATTGCAGCTCCCTGGTGGGGAGTCAGGGAGACTATTAGAGCCCCCACCCACCGGCACAGTTGGGATTTTTCCAGCATCCAAAAGAGGTTAAGAAGAAAACAAAGGGCAGTATAGGGTATGCAGGGCCTGGTCTGCAATGGCCTGATGCGAGGGTTGACAATTAAGGAGGTTTGGAGTGTTGAAGCAGATGCCTGGCTTTCTTTCTTCACACAGGTAGACCAGCAGTCTCACCTGGAAGCTGAGCTTTCGGGCCCTGAGATCCAGAAAGCAAGCCACAAGTCTAAGATACTGGTTACCTGTATGTCTGTTGGCCAGTCAGTGAAGCTCTCTGAGCCTCCTTCTCACACTCCGTAGGCTAGGGAGTTGAGAAGATAATATGGAGAGAAGGTTGTGTACTCACTACATGTACCCAGTGAGCTGTGTACACATGTCCCCAGATGAGCCAAGAAGAGCCCTTGCTTGTGTTTTTCATGTTAGAATTTATTTTATAAGAAGTCTAAATGTCTATATATTATTTGTTTTTGTTTGTTTGTTTGTTTGTTGTTTTTTCGAGGTAGGGTCTCACTCTGGCTCAGGCTGACCTGGAATTCACTATGTAGTCTCAGGGTGGCCTCTAACTCATGGCGATCCTCCTACCTCTGCCTCCTGAGTGCTGGGATTAAAGGTGTGCGCCACCACACCCGGCTTATATTTCTATATATTATTTATGGATGGATACACACATGCACTGTTTATTGTTGTTTTTGTTTTTGCTTGTAGATGATGTCTCCGTATAGCTGAAGCTGGGTTCAAACTCCTAATCTAAAGCCATCCTCTTGCCTCAGCCTCCCATAGCTGTGACCAGCCCAGTGCGATGACGCATGCCTATAAACCTCGCTCTCAGGAGAGGCTGAGGTAGGAGAATCTTGAGTTCTAAGCCATCCTCGACTACACAGTGAGACTATGTCTCAAACGAACAAAAATGAGTCAACCAGTAGCAGAGAGTACGAGCCCTCGTCACCATTCTGGGCCATTTTATAATTTTAAATCTGTTAACCCAACATAGCAGGTCAATGGGCAAGCGTCTATGCCACCAACGTGTGCCCTGTCCAGCAACTCCCTTCCCTTCCATGTCAGTGGATGTGTTTTGTTCTTCTCTCTCTGAAATGTTCTGCTGTGGGGGCATGAGAAATTGCCTAGCATGTGCACACACCAAAAAAAGAAGGAAAGGAAAGGAAAGGAAAGGAAAGGAAAGGAAAGGAAAGGAAAGGAAAGGAAAGGAAAGGAAAGGAAAGGAAAAAGAAAGAAAATGGGAATGATTAGGCTGTCCCCTCTGCAGTTTGAGGGGACCTGGGAAGGCAGCAGCACTGGGCCTGGCATGTAACTTCTAGGGAGAAGGCAGGGAGGCAAGAGGGCAAGAACCCAGGCTATGAAATCAGGTGACCTTGTCTGAGTTCTGATATCAACACACGCCATCTTCCCACCTCTCTGCACCTCAGTTTCCTTCTATGAAAAATGAGGGTATTGGGGGAGTATTGACAAAGTTAAGTAAGGCAGAGCATGCAAAGTCCTCAGAGTACTCAGCTGTGTGGTATCCTTCCTGCTTGAGCAGACAGCCCAAGCTTTCCTTAAGGAGGGCACATCTTGTGATGCCACCCTGACCCTAAGCTTGCAGAGTCTAGAATCTTTGCCAGAGCCTCCTGGTTGAAGTAGCAACACCGGGGCTGGTGGTTGAGAGCTGCGGCCCTTCGTACTTCCATGCCCAGTCCTACCCGAGAATACTGGGGTCAGAGCGGTAAGGCTTACCCACTCACCCTCCAAGCTGGGAATCCTGGGGTCAGGGTGGGATGGCTAGCCCTCGCACATCCACACTGGGCTCTTACTGCCAGCACATTGTAGAACCATCTTGTAGTTAGTTGCATCTTACAGTCTACCCCCAAACTTCATTTCCTCCCCTTTGAGGTAGCATTGCCACTGTGGGTTGTTGGCATGACCAAAGGGCACTGAGGATCATTCTAGAATGCCACGGGTCACTGTGGGTACAGGTCTCTGTGTTTCACACCCACCTACCAAGTCATCCAGGCTTATGCTCTGCAAACGCTTTGCCCCGTGAGACGCGGCTGTAATGTTCAAATGTTCAACATACCCTTTTGGTGTTTGCAGAAAGGATGAGCTTAAAGGCGGGGGCCTTTAGGTAAACGGAGCTGCCCTCCTGAAGCTGATGGTAAAGAAGAACAAACAGAGGCCGCCTTCCAGAGGCTCGCCTTGCTCCCACCAGCTCCCAACTTAAAGATGCTCCTGCCCTTGTGAACTGGGGGAGGGGGAGCAGAGAGCTTGGGGCTGGTGGGGAATGATGGTGGCTCCTAAGACCAGTGCCTCCCCCCAGGAATATCCTGCCTACAATACTACAAAAATTAACACGCACGCCACAGGCTACCTGTGAACACAGAATGAGATCGACTGTGTTTTCAAAACCTGCCACATTACTCAGTTGCCAATGTCCCTGGCTGGAGAGGGAGACGCTTCTCAGAGACACTCAGAGTAGGTGACACACAGGCTAAGGAGCCAGGCTGGCCACACTGCAGACTGGTTGCCCCCAAGACATGCCAGTTGAGACAAGGCAGGGGGCTACCTGCATATGTTCATGTGTTCAGTTCAAAAAGCGCTGGGGACTGGCATTACTTTAGGTGACAGAGATAAGATGACAGGCACAGGGGGAGTGACCCTCCTCATAGCTCAGGACCAAAGGGAAGCAAGCTGTGCCCCTACTGTGCGCAGAATCTGTGCTGGGTGCCTCGACTGGAATCTCAGGTAGAAAACTGTTGCCTCCCAGCTCTTGAGGGTGGGCGAGTACCTCTCATTTCACTGAAGATGCACCCACAAGTGGGAAGTTGTCATTTAGCCAGCAAGGAGAGCCGATGCGGGGTGGCACACTTCACCTGGCATCTTCACCTGGGTGGGAGCATCAGGAAGGTGGACCAAGTCCTTTCCCGACAGCCTGGCCTTCTGTATGTTTCCCAGTAACTTGTCATGTTTACAGAGAGGGGCCTCTACAGAGCAGAGACCATTCAGACCCTGTTTGCTGCCCTCAGTCACTTTCTACCTGGCTCCAGGCACAGGCTTCTCCTGAGTGTTGAATATATGGCCACGTGGCCGCTCTAGAGATCCAAGCAAAACCCTCAGGCTGCTGGGCCAGAGCTATCCCCTGAAAGGAGCAGTGTACAGCCCAGCCCCTGCTCTGGGGTTCCCGCAGGGCCTCAGTACACCCCGCCCAGCCGGCACAGACCCAGGCCCGACTTCTAGCTGTTTCCACAGCACAAGCCAGGGCCTTCCTTCAGAGACTACTGGGTGGACCTGCCTGGAAGGGCCCCACTGGGGAAGTCAGGAAGTGATCAGGGGCCTCAGCTAAGCTGTCCTCTTCCACAGGGCTAGAAAGGAAGCTGGGGAGGGTGGGGACAGGTGATAAGGAGAGGAGGAGGATGGAGGGGGCAAAGGTGACGGAGTGCTGGCTGAGGAGACCACTCAGACCGCCCTTCTGGCACTGTTATTCTGGGGAAGGAGGTCCCCCACAGAAATCCTGGCCGGGGGGGGGGCAGGACTCAGAAAAGCCATGCAAGCCTTCCTGAAGCTTCAGCCTAGGCCCTTGTTTACTGCACATTCTGAGAATTCAAAGCTTAGTTTGGGGCCCAGAAAAGTATCCTAACAAGCAGGGCCTGCATGTGCAACTTCTCACCCAGGAAATGTGTGAGGATCTGTATCTGGCCAGAATGTAGGAGTGATGGCCTAGCCACCCTCCAGCGCTCCTACGGGACTCCCCACTCTGCAGCTCCAAGCCCTAGGGCAGGAGACTGGGTGCCTGGTAGAAGTGTGGGATATGTGGAAGATGATGCTGTCTGTACTGATCACTCAAACTCCAGTGGAACCCCAAGACCCCAGGTGACATTCCTGGAGGGTCAGAGCCAGGCCTATAAAATGGAGATCCAAGATTAGGCCACTCAGCAACCCCGGTGTTGCCTTTGCTTTGGGCCCAGGATCAGCACTTCTCCCTTACCTACAAGCAAGGGTGCTGGGTACCAACCAGGTCAGCACGTTCCATAGATGATATGCAGGAAGCAAAATGGGCTTGGACCATGTCTCGGTGTCTCTGTGGGCCTTTTGTTTCACTTTGTCTTGGTCTGCATGCTTTCACAGGAGGCTGAGACAGGAGGACCACAAGTTTCAGGTCATGGCGAGACTGTGTTACAAACATACAAAGCTCTCTTTGTTTGTACTAGGCTCTTGAGTTACTATAAATGCCATCCTGTCCCTCAGAGCATCCCCCATCATTTTTGTATGCATGCAGTCTACATGGGTGTGACTTCTCAGGAGGGCATTCTGCAATATAAAGCAGATCTCTAAAGATTCACATGTCCCAACCCAGCCATGTCCTCTCCAGAAATGATTCTTACAAAAAAAAATGACCGCACGGTGCACCAAGGCGCCTGTCATTGTGGTGTCTGAATTCTGTGTTTAGTTTGAGGCAGGGTCTTACTATAGCTCAGAATGACCTGGAATGCACTTTGTAGTCTAGGCTAGTCTCAAACTGATGGCAATGTTTCCACCTCAGCCTTCTAAACGCTGGGATTATAGATGTGAGCCACCAGGCCTGACTCCAAAGGACTTTTTTTTTTTTTTTTTTTTGTTTGTATGTTTGTTTGTTTTTCAAGATAATCTCACAATAGCCAAGGTTGACCTGGAATTAGACTCAAGCTGGCCTCAAACTCAAAGCGATTCTCCTATCTCAGCCGCCCAAGTGCTGGGATTAAAGGTGTGCGCTACCATGCCTTGGCCAAAGGGCTTTTAAAACTTAGTAAATAGCTCACTTAATCTTTGCCCAAGAGATATGCATTCTGTCATACTTGCTTTGCAGATGAGGAAACTGAGGCATGGGTACAGCTAGCAAGAAGTGTTTCTCTCTGTTGAGTGATGAGAGGGCAGGGGTCACACCGAACTGAGTGTTTGACCACATGAGTAAAAAGGAATCCCAAAGAAAGCTGGGAGTAGGGGGAGACAGTGGCACACTGGGCACCACTTGTCATTCTGGAAGTTCCCTTTTCCCAGCACAAGGCTCTGGGATCCTTGCCTTGGGATCAAATGGGGTCTCGCTATACCCATCCAGGCTGCTGTTCTCTGGTTTATGAAGTTTGACAGTCACGGTTTCCACCAAAACTATGGTCAGGAGATCTGGGGCTCTGGGCCTCTCATTTCTGTAAGGTGATAGGAAGGCCATCGGAAGGCATGACCTTCGCAAAGCACAGCATGAGAAATGAGGAGGCCTGTGCAACTGAACCACAGCGTGGTGTCTGCATGGCCCAGCAAGGGTAGTGGAATGCCTGCACCAGCCACTCTCCACAATGGCAACCTCAAAACCGCAGGGACACGCACAGCAAAGCCAGTCATGCCAACGTACAGCAGACTGGCGGACCATGAAGCACTGGCCATGGGACTGTGACTTTAACAGGTCCACGCATGGCTGGAAATTCCTAATGGAACCAAAAACACTCAACAGATCTCACGTTATCAATGCTACCAAGTGGACAGGCCACACAGACACAGTCAAAGTCCTCTAGCCACCTGCAGAGAAAGTGTGGCCAACAAGAAGAGCTCCAGTGGCTTTTGGCATCTTTAGGGTGGACCCTGTAGGTCCCCAGTCTCCTCAAGGACTCGGAGACCCTAAAACCCATTCCCTAGTCCTCAAGATGGTTTAGGGAGAAGAGCCCTGAATAGGCCTTCAGCCTCACCCATCCCCCACCAAGAGTTATTTGCAAACCTGCAAGACCAGACAGGAGGCTTGAAAACTCCAGTATAAGGGATTTTTCCTTTTCTTAAAGGAACATGATAACCCCAACCTGTAGCAGTACCACCACCCCCCCCCCGACCAAAGACTACGTCCCCCTGGATTCTGCTGTATGAGCCCAGACACAGGCTTGGAAGGAATGCCCTACAGGGTTGCAAGCTTAGAAGAGGGCCATTACCACGGATTCTGGGCTAGGAAAGAGCTGACACCCCATGTAGACCACAGCCGAGCTTTCAGAGGTCCCAAGGAGCCACACAGGGTTCATCTGACAATATATTATAACGTGGGGGATTCAGACATAGGGTTGCATCATTGTTTTTTATCCCCAAATTCTGTTCAGTCTTGGAAAAGGTCAAAGATTAAAGATCAAAAGGAGACGGGTATGGTGGTGCACCTTTCATCCCAGCATATTTGGGAGGCAAAGGTAGGAGGATCAATGTGAGTTCAAGGCCACAATGAGACTACATAGTGACTTCCAGATCAGCTTGGGCTACAGTGAGACCCTACCCTGGAATTCAAAAAGAAAAATAGATCAAAAGGAAAAGGGTATCACTCAATGTTAACCGCTTTGATACTCCCTGGCCTCTTTTTAAGTATCAGATAAAGAAGATGGAGTAAATGAGGGGAATTCTTCAGACTATCACCTCCCCTGAAACATACACCCCAAATCACAAAAACCTTCTCCTAAACCAGGCATGGTGGTGCATGCCTTTAATCCCAGCACTCAGGAGGCAGAGGTAGGAGGATTGCCATGAGTTCGAGGCCACCCTGAGACTACATAGTGAATTCCAGGTCAGCCTGGGCTACAGTGAAACCTTACCTTGAAACCCCCCAAAAAAAAAATTAGACAAAAAGGAATTTGGGGCTCCAATGAAAAGCAGGTCCAGTAAATTATCAAGATCCAGCTCATAGGTCAGGGCCACCCCAGAGAGAAGTGTGTGTATGGATGCATTATGTGTGCCACGTACATGAGTGGTGCCTGCAAGCTTGGCCTTGTACCGAAGCAGCGCTAGGCCTCCAGCATCCCACCCCCTCTGCTCTGTGCAGCCAGAGAGCTGAGGTCGGCCTAGGCAGGAAGTGAGACGGTAACCCTCCCAGTTCAGACACACCATCCCCCACCCCTGGCCTACAGCAGGGATTTCCTGGGCTTAGGATCGGCTCATTCACTGGGAACCAGGCACCTTGGGGGAGGGTTGAGTAGTCATCAAGGTTCAATTCCTTTTGAAAGGGAGGGTTTTGTTGTTTGAGGCAGCCTTCCACAAAATAAAGGCATGTCCCAAGTAGCCTGAGGACCGTAGGCAACCTGTTGTCTGAGGATTCTACACCCATGAAATAACAAAACCAGGGTGCACTGAGGTGCGTTTCCAAGTTCTGTTGCAGAGAGCTGCACTGGGGCCAAGCAGGGCCGGGAAGCCGAGGGAGAAGACTGCTGCGGCCAATTACAGCACCAAGAAGGATGGTGCGGCAATCCACCGGCCGCTGGCAGACCACAGTAACCAGTGGACCATGGACAACTGATCCACTCCAACCAAACGGGGGCAGTCCCTTATGGAGCCCAAACTCAGCACTTCTGGATGAGAACCTCTCTTCCACTCTCCGCAGCCTACCCTGTGCACCAAACCAACGGGTGAATCTACACTCATCAAATTTCTCTGGAACTCCCCAAATCTCATAACTCAGACACAGCTCTAACAAAGAAGGTTTACAGCGGCTCTTATTCCCAACGCAGAGCATGCCGGCTGCAAGGGCGACCGGAGCTCTAGCTGGTTCCATCCATTTGCAAAACAAGCAGGATTAGGTGTGGAAGGGGGCGCAGGGGGAGATCTTGTTTTCCTAAAATTAAGGAGTACACTGCTTTTTTTTAACTCCTTTTTGCCCAAGCTTGGCGAAAACTCTGAGTGGGTCATTCCAGACTGGCACTCAGATCAGGGATCTCAGAGTCGGAAAAGGAAATTGGTCCTGAGAAGTCTACACAACTCGTCAAGTTTTCCGAACGATGCCGTGAAATTCATTTCACTGATACAACAGCATGAGGGTATGGCTCTAACGCAGTCCAGTAGAACACTAACTAGGCCTCTCAACGTGCAAACCAGGTCCACACAACCCATCCAGGAAAGGAAGTTATGGGTCATAGGCAAGCGCTCAGCAGCTGGAAAACTGGGAGTGTGGGTGTCCTGGAATAGTTCATTAGGACGAAATTCTGTAGAAATTGCTGTTCCAAACACCTGGGACTCTCTGAGACTCAAGGTAAGTGGTGGTGAATATGGTGAAAGCTGGTAAAAAGAAAAAACTGCCTCCAGGCAAGGATGAACCAGTATATCCAAAAAGCCAAGACAGATCTCCTATACAAATGACAGTACACTCATGCACTGCAGAGAACTGGCAAATTTTGGGCACTACAGCGGGCAACTGACAACCATGTTGAACATTGCCATACCATGGGCAGCTGGTGAATGCTTGCTCTTTGCCCGAAGTGTAATTAGAATCTTGGGGTGAAGCTGCAGGTGCCAACTCTCCTGAAATACCCCAAAACACAATTCCTTGAACCCCAGGACTGAAAAGAGAAGTTGGGAACAGTGCATCATAATCTCAGAGCAGACAGAGCTTGGGGGGTTGGCCCCAAGGCTCAGACCTTAGACAAAGGGATCCATTTGCAAAACAATGAGAGTGGTGAGAACCCCTCCCCCCTGGAATCCCAATAGCTTTAGAATATTCCATTTTGTAAAACAAGGCATCTCCAAAAGGATTCTGGGAGCTGTTTGAAGGTTAAAGTGGGGGGTGGCAGTCATCGCCATTCTTACCGTCTCCCGGTGGAAGAGGCACACTGTGTGGTCAGCAATTCCATAGAGCCGAGACCCAAGGCCATCCACCGAGCAGTTACCTCCAGGATTCCATTGCTGAGCTAACAATGGTGGGAATAAAACTGTCCAGGCTGGCGTCGATGAACAGGGAGCCCAAAACCAGGGTCATAAGTGAACCACAGTCTGAGGGCAATCACGGGAAACCACAGTCCCCTATTTAGAGTTGTGACAGTTTCATTTCCTGAATAACTGGGCCCAGGTCAATCAAAGGTGCTAGGGGAACCCTGTAAGCACACAGTTCTATCAGAGGTGCCAAAACGTAACCCAACAGTCGTAATGGCTAACAAAAAGGAGAGAGTGTCCTCTTAACGCACACAGGAGTCCCTTCTCTTTCTATGGAGATGCTTTGACAGGTCCAGGGCTCGGGCAATCCCGTTTGCTTGAATGGTGGCAGTTCCATGCCGCTGCCGTGGCCATAGAGCCAAGCAATGAAATAATAGCAACTAGAACGCTGATGTGAAGGACACGGGACCCTCTGTGACAAGCCGTTGTGTGAGCGAGCGTACCACTCCATGCACTAAGCAAGGGGTGCCAGTGAGTCACAGCACAGGCCCACGAGGTTCCCAGTGCACCGTGACACAGGCACATAGGGTACCCTGGATCAGAAACACCATGCTCCAGGACACAGCGAACCACAGCATGGACACAGACAAGATGCACTGCACTGTGACATGAGTTCAGGATGCACCACGGCCCAGATCCACAGTGTGCCGCAACATGGGCACAACGTATGACAGCATGGCTACAAGGCACCGTGGCACAGGTCCATGGCGTACAACAGCTTGAACACATTGTGTATGGCAGCATGGGTCCATGGTGCACCATGGCACAGGCACAGTGTAACACAGCACGGGTACAAGAGGTACCATGGCATGATTCCAGGGTGCATAGCAGAACAGATAACTGATACACACCAGCAAGAACATGTGTGTGTGGTGGCACAGGCACCAGGTACAAGCACAGTGCACTGGCGCAGGTTCAAAACCAATATGGCACAAGTCCACAGTACACCGGCACGGGTACATGTTGCACCTTAAACATACACACATGTTGCAAGGCTGCACAGACACAATGCATTGTGACATGCGTATATGACACCCACAACACAGATCCATGGCACACGGCGACACAGATCCATGGCACACAGATCCATGGCACACCATGGCACAGATCCACGACACACTGCGACAAAAGCACAATGCACTGGCACAGGGTCAAGACTAATAATGGCACAGGTACATGTTGCGCCATCAACATGCTCACAAGGTGCAAGATGGCACAGAAACATGCATTGTGACATGAGTACATGACACTCCACAGCACAGATCCATAGCACACACAACGGCACAGATCCATTACATACTGCCACTCAGATGCACTGTGGCCCAGGTGCAAGAGCAATATGACATAGGTGCACACAGCACAGATGCATGCTGCACCATCATCATGCTTACATGGCACAAGACAGCACAGACACATGCAGTGTGACATGACACAACATGACTTCCCGCGGCACAGACTGACAGCACACCGCGGCACAGACTGACAGCACACCGCGGCACAGGTTCAAGAGCAGACTGGGCACTGATACATGTTACACCATGAACATGCACACAAGGTGCAATATAGCACAGACACAGCGCATTGTGGTTCAAGCACACCGCAATATGGCACAGGTACACAGTACATGGGCACTGATACATGTTACACCATGAACATGCACACAAGGTGCAATATAGCACAGACACAGCGCATTGTGACATGACAAGACTTCCCGCGGCACAGACTGACAGCACACTGCGACAGAGACACAGCGCACCGCGGCACAGGTTCAAGAGCAATATGGCACAGGTACACGGTACATGGGCACAGATACATGTTAGATCATCAGCATGCACACAAGGTGCAATATAGCACAGACATGTACATTGTGACATGACAAGACTTCCCGCGGCACAGACTGACAGCACACCGCGGCACAGAAACAGCGCACCGCGGCACAGGTTCAAGAGCAATATGGCACAGGTACACGGTACATGGGCACAGATACATGTTAGATCATCAGCATGCACACAAGGTGCAATATAGCACAGACACAGCTAATTGTGACATGACAAGACTTCCCGCGGCACAGACTGACAGCACACTGCGACACAGCGCACCGCGGCACAGGTTCAAGAGCAATATGGCACAGGTACACGGTACATGGGCACAGATACATGTTAGATCATCAGCATGCACACAGGTGCAATATAGCACAGACACAGCGCATTGTGACATGACAAGACTTCCCGCGGCACAGACTGACAGCACACCGCGGCACAGAAACAGCGCACCGCGGCACAGGTTCAAGAGCAATATGGCACAGGTACACGGTACATGGGCACTGATACATGTTAGATCATCAGCATGCACACAGGTGCAATATAGCACAGACACAGCGACAAGACTTGTGACAGACTGACGGCACAGACAAGACTTCAAGAGCAGTATGGCACAGACACACTGATTGAGATCAGCATGCACACAGGTGCAATATAGCACAGACACAGCGCATTGACAGACAAGACTTCCCGCGGCACAGACTGACAGCACACCGCAATTCAAGAGCAGTATGGCACAGGTACACGGTACATGGGCACAGATACATGTTAGATCATCAGCATGCACACAGGTGCAATATAGCACAGACACAGCGCATTGTGACATGACAAGACTTCCCGCGGCACAGACTGACAGCACACCGCGGCACAGGTTCAAGAGCAATATGGCACAGGTACACAGTACATGGGCACAGATACATGTTAGATCATCAGCATGCACACAGGTGCAATATAGCACAGACACAGCGCATTGTGACATGACAAGACTTCCCATGCGGCAATACAGACTGACAGCACACCGACGGCACAGAAACAGCGCACCGCGGCACAGGTTCAAGAGCAATATGGCACAGGTACACGGTACATGGGCACTGATACATGTTAGATCATCAGCATGCACACAGGTGCAATATAGCACAGACACAGCGCATTGTGACATGACAAGACTTCCCGCGACACAGATTGACAGCACACCGCGGCACAGACTGACAGCACACCGCGGCACAGGTTCAAGAGCAATATGGCACAGGTACACGGTACATGGGCACAGATACATGTTAGATCATCAGCATGCACACAGGTGCAATATAGCACAGACACGTGCATTGTGACATGACAAGACTTCCCGCGACACAGACTGACAGCACACCGCGGCACAGAAACAGCGCACCGCGGCACAGGTTCAAGAGCAATATGGCACAGGTACATGGTACATGGGCACAGATACATGTTAGATCATCAGCATGCACACAGGTGCAATATAGCACAGACACAGCGCATTGTGACATGACAAGACTTCCCGCGACACAGATTGACAGCACACTGCGACAGAGACACAACGTGCCGCGGCACAGGTTCAAGAGCAATATGGCACAGGTACACGGTACATGGGCACTTATACATGTTAGATCATCAACATGCACACAAGGTGCAATATAGCACAGACATGTACATTGTGACATGACAAGACTTCCCGCACAGACTGAAAGCACAGACTGACAGCACACCGCGTTCAAGAGCAATATGGCACAGGTAGCGCACCGATACATGTTAGATCATCAGGTTCAAGAGCAGTATGACACAACTGACAGGTACACAGTACATGGGCACTGATTCATGCAATATGGCACAGGTCATCAACATGCACACTGGTGCAATGCTAGGTGCAATACACAGACACAGCGCATTGTGACATGACAAGACTTCCCGCGGCACAGAAACAGCACACCGCACAGACACAGCACACACAGGTTCAAGAGCAATATGGCACAGGTACACGGTACATGGGCACTGATACATGTTAGATCATCAGCATGCACACAGGGTGCAATATAACACAGACATGTGCGTTGTGACATGACAAGACTTCCCGCGGCACAGATTGACAGCACACCGCGGCACAGACACAGACAGTGCACCGCGGCACAGGTTCAAGAGCAATATGGCACAGGTACACGGTACATGGGCACAGATACATGTTAGATCATCAGCATGCACACAGGTGCAATATAGCACAGACACAGCGCATTGTGACATGACAAGACTTCCCGCAGCACAGACTGACAGCACACTGCGGCACAGACTGACAGCACACCGCGGCACAGGTTCAAGAGCAATATGGCACAGGTACATGGTACATGGGCACAGATACATGTTAGATCATCAGCATGCACACAGGTGCAATATAGCACAGACACAGCGCATTGTGACATGACAAGACTTCCCGCAGCACAGACTGACAGCACACCGCGGCACAGACTGACAGCACACCGCGGCACAGGTTCAAGAGCAGTATGGCACAGGTACATGGTACATGGGCACAGATACATGTTAGATCATCAGCATGCACACAGGGTGCAATATAGCACAGACACGTGCATTGTGACATGACAAGACTTCCCGCGGCACAGATTGACAGCACACCGCGGCACAGACACAGCGCACCGCGGCACAGACACAGGCACAGTGCAGCGCAGCACAGGTGCATGTTGCACCATCAACACGCACACATGGTGCACCGCGGCACGGGTGCATGTTGCACCATCAACACGCACACATGGTGCACCGCGGCACGGATGCATGTTGCACCATCAACACGCACACATGGTGCACCGCGGCACAGGTGCATGTTGCACCATCAACACGCACACATGGTGCACCGCGGCACGGGTGCATGTTGCACCATCAACACGCACACATGCTGCACCGCGGCACAGGCACGAGGCATTGTGACATGAGTATAGACCACCCAGCGGCACAGATCCACTGCACACCGCGACATGGGCACAGTGCACTGCGGCACAGGCTCAAGAGAAATGTGGCACAGGTGCGCAGCTCACCTCAGCTCAGGTACACAGTGCACCGCAGCACAGCACAGGATGTTCCGTGGCACCAGTCCGCAGTATGCGTCAGTAAAGGTCCCCTGGGAGACCCAGCACTGTCAGGGTGAGTCACCACTCACAATCATCTTGACAATTTGAAATCACTAAAGTGAGGCTTTGCTGCATCTCCTTCTCCATGCCGCCAGGCAACCAAACCACACGTTTGCTCATCACGCCCCCCACCCCAGAAGTCAAAGGGTGAAGAAGGCAGCTTAGCGAGGTCTTAAGGTGGCCCCTGTCACTTCCAAATATCCTTAAAGCCAGATTCTCTAGCCCTCAAGCTTAACCCTGAAAAGGGGCTGGGAACACTCTACCTTAACATCCCTACAACCCCCACCTTGACTGTCATCCCAACCTTTCTCAGACACGCCCAAACTAGCAAGAGCTGGTGGGGGTGGGTGGAAAGCTTGAATTCTGATTGTCTGGTGCTCAAGCTAGGGTGGGGAGGTTTTTTTCTTCCTTCTCAAAGGAACATCAGGGAGCCGCCCTTCAGCCCAAAGACCACCTTCCCTGAGGGGGTTTGCTTGCATTCACTTCCCTGCTCAGCCAGAACCTCCCTATGCCCAAGGCTTAGGGGAACTTGCAAATATCAAAGGCTTGGGGGCTGGGAAGATTCAGCTTTCTCCCTCCGAGAGGCTTCATCCTTCCACTAAAAAGAGCTGGGCTCTTTGGGGACCCTGGTGTCTGGCTGCACGTCTGTTTTACTGTGATCTCAGGGGTCCAAATGGCATTTATTTCACTAAATCTCTTCTTGTTTTTCTTTGTACAGTGATGGGGATCAAACCCTGGATCTTGTGCCTGTTTGTCTTGCACTCTCCCACTGAGCTCCACCCCAGTCATATTTGATTAGATCTTGACCTAAGTCTCTGGAGGTGCTTTTTATTTTCCAATATTACAGATTCCTTGGGCAGGACGGCCTGGGCACCATGACTTCCTCCACTGTCAGTGCTAAGGTTGGATTCCAGGCCTGTAACAGTCCCAGCCCTCTTGGTGTGCTTCCAAGAATGCAAAGTTTGGGGACACAAAGAATCTGGAGATGAAACTTGAGGGGACAGCGGTGATGAGGAGCTGAGGAGGGGGCTCAGATGAGCTCAGGGGTGAGGAAGAGAGCCCAAAGTAGGGGCCCAGCAGGCCCAAGCAGCTGGAGAAGTGTGAGAACTGTACCTTCCAAGTCCTTCACCGCCTGTGCTCCAGGCTCAAGGGTGTCCTCAGGGTGCTTGCAGCTCTCTCTGGAGGGTGGTAAGATGCTGATGCGTGGAGAATGCCAATAGCCAGTGTTTGACGAGTGACAAGCTGGTAAACCAAACCGCTCCCTGCGGACCACTGAGGCAGAGAAGACAGTGGCAGAAGGGTTTCCTTGTTTATCACACAGTAAGAAAACTCCCGAATGCCTCCATGATGTTCCCCGGAGTCTCGTCTCATTTAATTCTCCCAACAGCCCAATCAAGAAACTGTCATAATATTTTAACCTTTAAGACAATTATAGGAATAATTCTTGTTTAAAAGAGAGAGAGAGAGACAGAACACAAAACAAAAATCAGAGGATGCAACGGGGTATGACTGAGGAGAAGTAGCCGTTCCCCCCACTCCTTCCCATCCTGCCTTCCTGTGGGAACCCACAGCCACACAGCCCAATTTCGGGGTCTGGTACTATACTTGGGTCAGGAACAGGAAGATTGTCATGGAAGAAAGACCTTCTCCATAGGGCATGACCTCACCCCTGGAGGGTCTGGACACTCTAGGTTTCAGGGTGTCCCTCTCTCTTTTGCCAGGTCGGGGGTTCCTTGTGGCCCGAGGTGACCATCAGAATAACCTTTTGCCCTGAAGTCACCCACCCAATGTGGAGAAGTGGGGAGTCCTAAGAAATGGGGTGGATGGTTATCCCTAAGAAGAGGGGAAGAAGTGTTGACTTTTGGAGAGGGACAGGCAAGCTCCACTTTCCCTTCCTCTCCAGACCATTCTCTCTTGAAATGCAAAGAGATGGGTGGAATACTTGATGGACCACTGCTGGGTGGGGAACTCAATGAAAAGGCCTCGCCTATTGCCTTTCAGCCCCTAGAGGAAGCGGAAGGGTGGGTATTAAGTGGATACCACTGTGCTGAGCTGACTCCCAGCAGCTAGCTCTTCCGTATGCATGTTGGGGGAGGGAGGAAGCCTGGACCAAGGTGGGGAGGACATTTTCTCTTTTTTTCCAGACTCCCATCCACCTCTCCTCAGCCTCATCCCCAGTCACCTTCCTCTCCCTCCCTCATCCCTGCGGCTCCGACTACGAGGAGCCAGTTAATAGAGTGCTGACACAATGGCGGCTGCACAAGCTACCGATGAAGAACGAAGAATATGGCAGGTTTTGCCTTCCAGAGAGGACCAGAAAGCCACTTACCCTGAAAACTAACTGGGCCTCACAGCTTCCCTTGAGTCTCTGGAGCAAGGATGGCCAGGGCAGCAGTAATGAATATTAGAATATACCCATGATGGCCACCCCGTGAACACAACCATTCCTGGCCCAGCATCCTGAAACTAGGAGAAGGCATTGGAGAGGCAACACTTCTGCGGGGGGGGGGGTTTTCAGAGCTGAGAAGGAACAGACTCTAAAGGAGGGATCAGAAGGAAGCCACCCAGCAGAAGTTTGCACCCAAGGGCAGTCCAGGATTGCCATGGGGCTAGTACGGTGGCTGTGTGGCTTCAATCCTTCCCATTTCATCTCATACCTGGCTCAGGTGTTTCACAGTTCTGTGTCAAGTGTCCAAGTACACTTGACTGGGGTCAAATAGGGACCAAGAGGCCAGCATCAACCCAGGTAAGATAGCCCAGTGAGAAGTCCTCTTCACAGCTACCCTGTCCTCTGTAGGGTGCGAGTTCCACTCCCAGCCGAGACCACTGGTCAGCATAGCTCTCAAAGGGGACTTTCCCCCTTGGGCTCTGCCCTTTTAATTGACAATAGACTTGTGTGATCCAACCTAGGATGGTAAGAAAATGAGGCTGTTGTGAGTAAAATGTGAAACAGTTTCTCAGAAACAGGAGGCCCCAGTATGACAACAAACCCATTATCTCACTTGACAGTGACTCAGCATCACAGCCTGGGTTGTCCCCCTTTCCCACAAAGACCCCTCTGCCAGTAAGTTTTTTTTTTTTATTGTATTTTGTTTTAGAGAGAGAGAGAACTGGCATGCCAGAGCCTCAGCCACTGCAACTGAACTCCAGACGCTTGTACCGACTAGTGGGCATGTGACCTTGTACTTGCCTCACCTTTGTGCATCTGGCTTACACGGGATCTGGAGAGAGAACGTGGGTCCTTAGGCTTCACAAGAAAGCAAACGCCTTAACCACTGAGCCACTCACACACAATGGGATTCACAAGTGATGTGGGCTGAAGGTTCTCAGTGTTTCAGTCTGAGGCCATTGAGGAGATACTGGCCCAGAGGGGACAGAAGGTACTTAGTCCTCCCCCTCCTGTCCCTCACTGAACCCATGCCTCACCAGCTCTGTGTTCTCTCTGCAAAGGCAGGCAGACACTCTGCACCCTGGGTTGGGGGGGAGAGCCTGGAAGAAGATGCTGGCTGTAACTGTCAAGAAATTTTCTGGCCTGTGTTGTAGCTCACACCTGCAACCGAGCACTTGGGAGGCAGAAGTAGAAGGATTGACTTCATGGCTAGCCTGGGCTAAAGAGTGAGTTCCAAGCCAGCTTGAAGCTTTACAATGAGGCTCTTAAATTTATTTATTTATTTATTTATTTATTTATTTATTTATTTATTTATTTGAGAGAGAAAGAGACAGAGAGAGAATGTGCATCTGGGAATTGAACCCTGGTCATTAGACTTTGGAGGCAAGTGCCTTAACTGTTGAGCCATCTCTTGGGCCCTACAATGAAATCTGAAACCTTCTTGTTTTTCACAATGACTTCAATTCTTACAAGCCTTTTGTATTTCCACAGGAGTTTTAGATCTCATTTACAATGAGTTGGCTAGTTTAGATCTTTAAAAAAAAAATCCTTCTTGGATCTTTATTGTTTGGATTTTTATTGTGTTGTAGATTAATTTGGGGTGAGGGAAATGACCTTTTTGTTTTTGTTCGTGTCGTTTCTGTTGAGACAAAGTCTCCCTGGGTAGGCCTTTAATCCCAGCACTCGGGAGGCAGAGGTAGGAGGATCACTGAGAGTTCGAGGCCACCCTGAGACTACATAGTGAATTCCAGGTCAGCCTGGGCTACAGCGAGACCCTACCTCGGAAAACCAAAAAATAAAAATAAATAAATAAATAAAGTGACGTCCCAACATCGAATCCTCTAATGCATTAGCAAGGCGCACCCCTCCGTGCATTCACATCTTCACCTTGTCTTAGTAATGTTTCATGGTTTTATTGTGCCAGCCTTTCATAGGTTTTGCCAAATCTATCCCTTGATATGTAATATATTTTGATTTTACTTTAGAAGGCATTTTGTTAGTAGTGAGATTATGTGTTTACTAAAGAGAAGCCAGGAAGGAATTCATGCCTGGTACTGAAAACCTAGTCAAAAGCCTGCGGCTGGGCTGAAGGGATGGCTTAGCAGTTAAGGCATTTGTCTGCAAAGCCAAAGGACCCAGGTTCAATTCCCAGGACCCACGTTAGCCAGAGACACAAGGGGGTGCACACAGCTGGAGTTTGTTTGCGGTGGCTGGAGGCCCTGGCATATCCATTCTCTCTCTCTCTCTTTTTCTCTGTCAAATAAATAAATAAATAAGTAAATAAATCTTAATTTTAAAAAAAGCTTATGGCTGAGGAGGTCATAAACCCCAAGGGGAAATCTACTGCTGTTGTCTGGCTGGATGGATATATCACCAAATTGCTCTCTGAACACTTATGCTTACGCCCATATATTAGCCCCACTCTTACCTTTGTTAGAGAAGCTTCTCTTTTCAGATGGTGGTGACCACTGAGGTGACTCAAAAATGGCCAAAGTGCTGAGAGGAAGTGACAGTGGAGTATTCAGCACGAAGTGAGACATCTCTATCACACCCCCAAGGCTCAGAGAACATTGCGGATGAGGTGGTGGAAGGAATGTAAGATCCAAAGGAGGTGGGAGATGACTTGCAAAGAGGCCGTGGCTCTCACGCCCTCACCGTGGCTGATGCTCCCTGCACAAGACCTGCATAACAGAGGGGGAAAATGATGTCATCAAAATAGAAGACACACTAGATGGAAAGAAGGGATTCAGTGGATGGGGGACTGGGGAGGGGGAAGGAGAATGTTAGGAGAGGATTATGATCATGGTATATTGTCTATATATATGGAAGTTTTCAATAAAACATTAAAAAAATAAAATAAAAGTGAAGCCAGGCACAGTGGCTCACACCTCTAATCTCCACATTTGGGAAGCTGAGGTAGGAGGAACACCATGAGTTCAAGGCCAGTCTGGGCTGCAGAGTGAATTCCAGGTCAGCCTAGGCTAGAGTAAGACCCTACCTCGGGTGGGAGGAGGGCTGAGGTGATGGCTTAGCAGTTAAAAGCTCTTGCTTGAACCCTGACTGCCTCAGCCTGATGTCCTGGGTTCGATTCCCCAGTGCCTATGTAAAGCCAGATGCACAAAGTAGAATATGCACATGGAGTTCATTTGCAGTGGCAGGAGGCCCTAGTGGGCCATTCTCTCTTTCTTCTTGTAAACAAATAAATAAAATAAATAAAAGAGGCTGGCATGGTGACCCACAGCTTTAATCCCAGCACTCAGGAGGCACAGGTAGAAGGATCATCACGAGTTCAAGGCCAGCCTGGTACTAAAGAGTGAGTTCCAGGTCAGCCTGGTCTAGGGTGAGACTGTACCTCGATAAAACTAATAAATAGATAAATAGAAATAAATAGATAAAATAAAAAAGAACAAGATTTATTAAGAAGTAGCTGGGCGTGGTGGCACACGCCTTTAATCCCAGAACTCAGGAGGCAGAGGTAGGAGGATTGCTGTGAGTTCAAGGCCACCCTGAGAATACAGAGTGAATTCCAGGTCAGCCTGGGCTAGAGTGACCCTACCTCAAAACTCCCCCTCCCAAAAGAAAAAGATTTAAGAGGTGAATGTGAAATCATAGAATATATTTCAACAGAGTGGGAGTGAACTCGAGTAAATGTTCTTTCAGAGGCCTGGGAGTTGTTGTTTTTTTCTTTTTTCTTTTCTTTTCTTTTTCTTTTCTTTTTTGGTTTTTAGAGAGAGTTTCACTCTAGCCCAGGCTGACTTGGAATTCACTCTGCATTCTCAGGGTGGCCTCGATCAGTGATCTTTTTCTATAGATAGTATTTTTCTTCAACTTCTGATTATTCCCTGTAAATATATAGAAACATCTTGGCTTTTTCGTCTCCTGCACTCTCATTAAACTCATCTTTGTTCCAGTAGCTTTGCTGTGCTGGAGTTCATGAACCACCCCACATGTCCCTTACTACTCTTCTAGTGTCTGCAGAGGCGTGGTGGCATCGCCTTTATTTTATTTTTTTATTTTTATTTTTTGGTTTTCTGAGGTAGGGTCTCTCTGTAGCCCAGGCTGACCTGTAATTCACTATGTAGTCTCAGGCTGACCTCAAACTCACGGCGATCCTCCTACCTCAGCTTCCCAAGTGCTGGGATTAAAAACAAGTACCATCATGCTTGGCTGCCTTTATCATTCTTGATATTGCTAATGTTATTTCCCTAATCTCCCTGTCTAGAGGCTTGTCCATTTTACTAATGTTACTTTTATTGCTTTGACATATTATGGGTTGGACTTAGGATCTTTTACATGCTAGGTAAGCACTCTGACTCTGAGTAATATCCGCACTCTATTTTAACTTTTTAAAAATTTATTTATTTATTTATTTATCTATTTATTTTTGGTTTTTCCAGGTAGGGTCTAACTCTAGCCCAGGCTGACCTGGAATTAATTAACTATGTAGTCTCAGCGTGGCCTCAAACTCACGGCAATCCTCCTACCTCTGCCTCCTGAGTGCTGGGATTAAAGCATGCACCACCATGCCCTGCTTAACTTTTTATTTTGACATAACATTTCACTAGGTTGTCCATGCTGGCCTTAAACTGAGTCTGTAGCCCAGGCAGGCCTGGAACCTACTATCCTCTTGCCTCAGCTTCCCAAACAACCAGCTGACAGACTTGACCATCAGGCCCAGCCTTATCCATTTTATCAATCTTCCAAGCCATCAGCTTCTGGTTTCATGGATTCTATTTTATTTTAATTTTTGGTTTATTTATTTATTTAGAGACAGAGAGAGGGAAAGAGAGAGGGGGAGAGTAAGAATGGGTGTGCCAGGGGCTCTAGCCACTGCAAACAAACTCCAGACGTGTGCGCCCCCTTGTGCATCTGGCTTACTGGAGAATTCAACTGGGATCCTTAGGCTTCACAGGCAAACGCCTTAACCGCTAAGCCATCTCTCCAGCCCTATTTTTGGTTTTTTGAGATAGGGGCTCATTCTAGTCCAGGCTGGCCTAGAATTCACTATGCAGTCTCAGGCTGGCTTCGAACTCAAAATGACCCTCCTACCTTGGTTTCCCAAATGCTAGGATTAGAGGCATGTGCCACCATGCCCGGCTCATTTCATGGACTTTTAAAATTTATTTATTTATGTATTTATTTATGTATTTATTTATTTGAGAGAGAGAGAGAGAGAATGAATATGTCAGTATCTCTTGCCACTGAAAACAAATTCCAGATGCATGAACCCACCACTTTGTACATCTGACTTTCCATGGATACTGAAGAATTGAATCCCGCCAATGGGCTTTGCAAGCAAGCATATTTAACTGCTGAGCCATCTCCTCAGCCCCTTCATAGATTTTTCTCTACCACTTTTGTTTCATAGTTTGTATATTTCTGTTTTGATCTTATTTCCTCTCTTCTGCTAACTTGAGTTTAATTTGCTTCTTTTTTTTTTTTTTTTTTTTTTTTTTTTTTTTTCTGGGCTATCCAGAGACTCCAGATCAGCCTTCTTCAAGTCTAGGCATTTACTGCTGTAAATGTCTGCCTTCCTACAGCCCAGGCCACAGTCCTTGAAGTCTTAGATTCTGTATTTAACTTTTCCTTCAGTGTATAAGACTTTCTGACCTAAGGTGGTGGTATATGTCTGTAATCCCAGCACTTGGGAGGATGGAGAAGGGGGGGGATTGGGGGATTGCCACAAGTTCAAGGCACCTTAAGCTACATATCAAAACCCTGTCTCAAAAAAAAAAAAAAAAAGATCCAGGATGGAGGGATGGCTTAGGGTTAAGGCGCATGCCTGTGAAGCCTAAGGACCCCAGTTTGATTCTCCAGGTCCCACATAAGCTGGATGCACATGGTGGCACATGCATCTGGAGTTCATTTGCAGTGGCTAGAGGCCCTGGTGTGCCCATTCTCACTCTCTCTCTATTTCTCTCTCTACCTCTCTCTCTCTCTGTCTCTAATAAATAAAATTTAAAAAGTAAAATCTTTAAAAATAAACTTTTAAAAAAAGATCCAGTAAAATGAAATAAATAGATATTCTCTACATCCCCATGCTTTTCTTTTTTATTCCCTTTTGACTTGTGGGTTGTTCCAAAATGTACCATGACATGCGATCTTTTAAATACACCACCACTGATTTCATGGCTCAGAATATGATCTATCTTTGCAAATGCCCCCTGTGCACTTGAAAGGAATGCGTATTCTTCTGTTGCCGGGTGGAGTGTTCTATAAATGTCAGCTATGTCCAGTTGGTGGCTCAGGCCATCCAAGACTACATACTCTTGCTGGCTTCCTACCTGCTTGCTCTATCAAGTATTGGAAAAGAGATATTGAAATATCCAACTGTGATTGTAGATCCCTCTATTTCCCTGTGTAGGTCTTCATGGATCTGGAAATTGTGCTATTAAGAGATATAAGTGAACAGCATTGCTGCGTCTGGTTGATTAATGACTCTATTACCTTTATCGAATGAACCTTTTTCAGCACTGGTAAGGTGCTTTGCTGTAAAATTGACTGGTCTCGTGTTAATATCCCCTTTCTTTGTAGTAGTGGAGGTGAGACCCCAGTCCGCACTTGTGGTAGGTGAACACTACCCCATGGAGCCACACGCCCAGCCTTCAGCTCTCCTTGGATCAGGGATGTCATGGTGGCCCCTCTGTGCCCTTGGTGGTGCTGTTGTCGAGGAACACGATCAGCTCTCTCTTGACTGTTCATTGGGATAGTTATGAATTTATGTGATTATCACTTGTACACTCGACCTTAGCCAAAAGGCCAAGAAGCGATTGTGCTTATCATTTTTAAAGATTTTTTATTTATTTTTATTTATTTGAGAGACAGAGAAGAAGAGAGAAAGAGGCAGCTAGAGAACGGGCATGTAAGGGCCTCCAGCCACTGCAAAGGAACTCCAGAGCATGCGCCCCCTTGTGCATCTGGCTTACATAGGCCCTGGGGAGTTAAACCTGGGACCTTTGGCTTTGCAGGCAAACACCATAACTGCTGAGCCGTCTCTGCAACCCATGATTATCAAATGTATTTGCTTTCGAACTGTTCTCTCTTCTCCCTTTCCCTTTGCTGGGATGAATTTAGTTTTTACCACACTGCTTTACTGTCTCCGGAGGCTTACAGTCCCTACTTCTGGACTTGGTTGCTTTGGCTGTTGCCTTCAGGTCTGCAAATTAACACAAGCTGTTAACTTCACGGGATGCAAGACTCTTACCCAAGCTTCCATTTCCCCACTTCCTATCTATGGTCTTGACATGGGTTTTACATATACATATATAAGCATTCTAGGCCATATATATGCATGTATAATATATACAGAGAAAGAGAATGCATCGCCAGTATTTTTGTGTTAACTGTCTCTTTTCCTTTTCCTCTAAATAAATTTAATGAATTAAAAGCTAATCCTGCTGGGTGTGGTGGTGCATACCTTTAATCCCAGCACTCGGGAAGCAGAGGTAGGAGAATCGCCATGAGTTCAAAGCCACCCAGAGACTACACAGTGAATTCTGGTCAGCCTGGGCTAGGGTGAAACCCTACCTCGAAAAACCAAACCAAACAAAACAACAACAACAACAAAAAAATATTGAATATTTACCATGCAGCTACCATGTTAGGTGCTCTGTCTCTCTCTCTTTCTTTTTTCTTTCTTCTTTCTTTCTTTCTTTCTTTCTTTCTTTCTTTCTTTCTTTCTTTCTTCTTTCTATTGCCTCTCTCTGTCTGGTAGACTTCTTTAACATTTCCTGAGGTGTGGGTGTCTGCTGATGATGCACTCTTCCACTCTGGAATGTCAATAAAAGGCTTTATTTCACCTTTGTTCTTGTAAGACTTCCAGTCAGGAGAAAGTTCTAGAGTGACAACTCTTCCCTTCAGGATGTGTCAAAGACCCCTGCTTCCACCCTCTTGCTTACATTGCTTCTGGTCAGAAATCTGCACAAACCCTTGTCTTTCCTGCCTTGTAAATACCATGTCTCCCCCCACACCCCCCCCCTTGGCTGCCTTCAATACTTTTTTTTTTCCCATTATGACTGATTTGGGGCGATTTGATTATGATGTGTCTTGGTGTCATTTTTTTTTTTTTCTTTTCCTTGGTCTCGTGCTTGGGGTTCGCTGAGCTCCTTGGGTCTAAGATCTTATTGTTGTCCACTTTGGACAAGTGCTACTTATTATTTCTTCAAATATATTTTCTGTCCTCACTGTCCCCCATCTTTAAAGTTCACGCAGTACCGGTGTATTAGGCTGCTTGGAATAACCCGACAGCTCACTAATGCTGGTTCAGTTTGGCTTGTCTTCTCTCCTCATTCCCTTTTGGATGGTTTCAGCTGCTAAATCTTCAATTTCACCAATCTTTCCTTCTGCAATGTTTAATCTGCCAACATGGCTTACAGTGTAATTTTCACCTTACAAGTTCAATTTGTTTCTTTGTGGGTTTCTTTTTTGTTGTTGTTTATTTTTGTTTTTTATCTACCATGATTGTACTTAACTTTTTGAACATATCAGATAGAGTTACAATCAGTGGTTCAATGTCTTTTTCTAATTTCAACATCTGTGTAAGTTCTGGGTCAGCCATAATTAACTAGTCTCCTCGTTGTGGGTGGCACTCTAACCTCTTTGAATGTCTGGTAAGCTTTTTAGCTGACTGCCAGACATTGGGAATTTTACCTTGTGTATGTGTGGCATATCTTTTTGCATTCCTGTAAATACTCTTGAGCCCTGTTCAAGGATGCAGTCGAATTACCTGGAGACAGTTTCATCTTTTAGAGTCTGGTTTTTATCACAGGAGAGGTGGTTGGAAACAACATGTAATCTCAGGCTAATCGTTTCCCCCTGTCGGGGCACCACCTTCTCAGAGTTCTACCCAACACACTGTGAAAGTGAGGTTTTCCAGGCTGGCTAAGGGAAATAGACAGGATTCCGAGGGAATGCTGGCCACGTTCAGCTCTAATCTTTTCGGATGGTTTAAGTCTTGTTTGCATCAGGCCTGTGCCCTTCCGCAAGAGCTACATAACAGAACACCTAACATTTTTTTTTTCTTTTTGGCATTGCATTTAATTAAGCAACCTAGGAATTTTCCTTGCATGTAAAGCCCTCTCTGTGTGGTGCTTGAAGGGGACCCCCTGCCAGCTTCCAGGGTGTCTTTTCTGTATAGCTTTCTTCCCGCCAGTGTGCTTGCCCCAGAGTTCTGGCTGCCTTGACCTCCCCAGATGCTCAGCTCTGTCTGTTTTCCCCCTCTTTCCTGTATCAAAGCCTGGAATCTCACCCAAAGATGTAAGCTGGACTCGTTCATTTGTTTCCCATCTTTCAACCATGTCCCCTGTCTTAAAACCCACGGTTTAATCTACGCATCACCGCTCTTCTTTTACATTGAGAGTAAGTCTGTTCTCTGTAACTCTATCTTGGCCAGAAATGGAAGTTCAATGGCCATGTTTTCTGAGGCGAAAGCTCACATGCCCACAGCTCCAACGTGGCATCTATTGAAACATATACCCCATTCTGCCTGACAAAAGGATGCAGTTGCCACTGGGGGGTCTCCTATTGTTTGACTATGAAAGCACCCCCCCACCCCCCCTTGCTTTCTCCAGAAAAACCAGGCAAGAATGCAGGCAAGCAGGACATCTGAGTCTTTTAGGGGAACTGGGAGGGTCACAAGCACACAAGCCCCACAGTTCACACAAACCACCAGGACGCAAGCACGCGTGGCTAGAAAGACCAAAGGGTGAGAACCTGATGTTGGGAAAATGGTGACCACTGCAGTATGGGGCAAACACAGGTCCTTAGAGAGGATTCACACAGCGCTGAGGACAGCCGCACTAGGGGTGGAGGCTGGCTGGAGCGCACGGAGGGGCCCTCCCCTACAGAATGAAGGCTTACGCCAGCTGCTCTTTCTTTCCAGCTAGGGCGGGGGCTCAGCCCTGGAGGGGAACCAGAGCTCTTTGCTGAAGGCCCATCTGTCTCTTGATCCAAGCCCCCTCCCCTCAGAACTTTTGCCTATGGGACCCAAGTCACGTCAACCAACAGGTCAGCCCAGGGTTGAGGCAGGGCAGTCCGGGGCCTCACACGGCCTGTACTGCCCAGGCCGAGGAGCTGCCAAGGTATCAGCTAATCCCCACAAGAGGCCTGCGAGGGTGGGTTTTTGGCCCTCTTTTCCATATTAGGAGCCAGAACTCCCAAGATACTTGGCTGGCAGATGGCACCCACTGAAGGGCTGACCCCGAGCCTTCCTGTGCTGGGGCTTTGAGCCCCTCCACTCAAAAACCCCTGCTCCTGAAGACCTAGGGTCTCCTGGACTCCAGACCCTAACCCTGGCCCATTGCCTACATGGAAGGGGGGCATGGAGAGCTTCCTGTCCTGATCCAGGCCTTATAAGTCAAACAAAGCCGCACATTCCCCATGCCATCTGTGGAGGTTAGCGGTAGATCACGCGGTGTGGGATGAGGGTCTGTCCTAAATAGGCCATGCTCAGATCCTGGCAGGAGAACACGGTGCCCTGGACTTAGACAGGTGGAGAGCTAAAATTGGAGTAGAGGTACTCTTGACTTTTTCCAACCTTGGTTCACCCATCCCTAGCCTTGAGTTGAAAGGATGGACAGGTGGTCCTGGGCCCATGTGCCTGGATTCCTATGCTCTCAGCAGAGGCCCTAAAATAGCTCAGGAACATGCGGCTCGGTGTCTACAATGTCCTGCTTCCCTGTGAGGAGCCGTGGGGTTTCTCCGAGCAGGCACAGGGGCTGATCCCTCCAGCCCCCCCCAACCCAAGCCTAGGGCGGATCAGGGGAGCCTGGGTACCAGGGAGGCCTCAGCTCTGTATTTCTGCTCAGATACTTGTTATTTGTGGGTTTAGAGTAAGTCGCCTAAGCCTGTGAGCCTCACGCTCTGTCTATTCAGGGTCTTTCTGCTCCTTCCTTGGTGGGACCTAGAAATGCACTATTCTCCAAAGTGCCTTATCTGGCCTTCACTCTTATTCCCCAAAGCCCACAGCCAGGCCTGTTTTCTTCCACAGACCCAGAAAACCCCAAATCTGCTATAGATTGATTTTCCTTGTGCTTTGAAGCCTACAATTGACTTCTGCCTAAATCCGCTCTCCTCCTTTTCTTTCTTTTCTTTTTTTTTTTTTTTTTTTTTTTTTTTTTTTTTTTTTTGTTTTTTTGCTTTTTTGTTTTTCTAGTTAGGGTCTCACTCTAGCTCAGGCTGACCTGGAATTCACTATGTAGTCTCAGGCTGGCCTTGAACTCACAACAATCCTTCCACTTCTGCCTCCCAAGTGCTGGGAAAAGGTGTGCGTCACCATGCCCAGCCATTGGTTTTAAGTGTCCCCAGATGATATACAGGGCACAGTGGTGTTTCCTGGCCAGACAAATGATTCACCATCTTCAGCCCTGGACTCAGGGTCCAGGCGGGGCCTTTGTCTGGTGGGAGGCAGGACCCTTGACTAAATTGACTACACACAAGGGTTCATGTTGTGCCTGATTCTCACGGGAGTCCGTGGAGACAGCTCTCTGTCCTGATTTTATGGCTAAGGAAACTGAGGCCCAGAGCAGGGAAGTCACATCACACAACCAGCAGTGCCCAGATCTGACATGTCTCCCAGTCTATCTCAATGTGGCATGCATGTCCATCCCTTGTAAGGCCATAGAAACTGCTAATAATGGTTCCTTATTCATAGCCTGGAACACCAGCTGCGAGACATGAACAAGAGCTTCCTGACGCCACGGCCCATGCCCTGGGCTATTTTCAGTGTCAGGAATTCATGCACATTGAACACGTGTCCAGGACCCCAGGAGGCCCTATTGCCCTTGCCCGCCCTTGCAGCCTACCTCAAGGCTTTCCTCTGTGCCTGCTGGACGGGCAGTAAGAAGAGAATGACGTCTTTTCCTGATAACCCCTGCCCTTGGGACACTCAGGTGGCTTGGTTCCTGGCAGCTGGTCATTGTTGAAATTTTGTTCATGGACTGTAACCTCTGCCCAATTCTGGCAGGTCTTTCTGAAGTGATAGCCTGCGTTGACCACAAGAGCAGCCAAAAAGCTGATCCTCTCTCTTCTGGGAAGCCTGGTGGCCTTAACTCAGCCCTCAAGTGACTCTCAGGACAAATACCTTCAGGCCGCAGCTCCTAACAGGACCGTATTTGTTTGTCCTGGTGTTCAGGCTGGAGCAGCAGGAGTCAAAGGGCAGGGGCCTTAGCCCACAGGCTGTATGTTAGCCTTCAAATGGTCGAAAGCACATTTTCTGAACATACACTGTCCCCTAGGCCTTGTACAACCCGTAAAGAAGGTCTCCTTCCCTAATCTACAAGAAGAAAGCCATGGGCCCGAGGGATGAGCTGGGTCAATCAGAGGGTTCAGGTCTATAAAAGCCATAGGCTGACCTTTTGGGGTATTCACAAATGTCTAGTCTTCAGCAAGCATGGTGGCACAGGCCTGGGACCCTCAAAAGGCAGAGGCTGGAGGATGGCAAGTTTGAGGCCCATCTGGTCTCACCAGCATGAGTTCCAGATTAGGCCAAGCTATATAGGAAGAATCTGTCTCAAAAAATCCCAGGGCCAGGACTGTCACTCAGTGGTCGAGTAGCAGCATGCACAAGGAAATTCAGCCCCCAGCACTGCAAAGCAAAGGCTGTCTTTCCAATCAAGTTACCTCCCTAGTCGACGGTCAAGGGCAGCACCAGCACCAGGGCTCTGTCATGTTCCACGTCCCAAGCTATTTCCAGGCCCTGCTTTGGTTTCAGGCATCTGAGTTTTCCAACAGGTGGCAGGACCACCCAAATGTCCCCCAGTCACAAGTGGAGCAGGCGCCACTGAGAGTAGGGCAGAGCAGGCGCGGGACATAGCTGGCGCAGGCTGGAATGTGCACAGGCCTGGAGTCTGGTTTCAGCCCTGCCTTGCCCTGTTGTACGGCCATCACTAGCCATTGTGTTAATAATCATGATGATCAGAACTGCACTCAACCACAAACTAGCAATTGCAGATTTCTCCCCGTTCACTGAACAGACGCCATCTAGGTGCGGAGAGAACAAGGTCTCCGGGAGGAGTGGATCTCTGTGTGTTTTCCCTGTGTCCATGTGGAAAGGTTTTGAGGCCTACATAATTCTCTGGGCCAGGGCAGTTCTGAGAATCAAAGCATTTCAGAGATTTGAGGTCATAGGCTGCAGTGAACGTGGCCCACCCCTCCAAAGCTCACAACCCCTTCATTCCTGTGAGGGCAGGAATGACACAGTCTCCACTGGGTACAGCCTGCTCAGGGATGTGACATTTCCCTCCAGGTTCCTAGTAGCCAGAGTCCCCTGGCCCTGTGTGCAGGGCCCTCTGCCTGTGAAGGGCTGATGGTTCCCACCTGTGCACCTTGAGCCCTACTAGAAAGAAACCCAGGTGGCTGGGGAGATGCTCAGATAGTAAAAGTACTTGCTGTGTCAACATGAGGACTGGAATTCAGATCCCCAATGTCCATATTTAAATTTTTAAAAAGATGGCTGTTTGCTGGGTGTGGTGGTGCATAACTTTAATCCCAGCATTCAGCAGTTTGAGGTAGGAGGATAACTGTGAGTTCAAGGCCACCCTGGAGCTAGACTGAGTTCTAGATAAGCCTGGGATAAAATGAGATCCTACCTCAAAAAAAATTAATTAATTAATTTTAAAAGTTGGCTGTTGTGTCTCATGTTTAAGCACACTGAGGCAGGGTTGCATGCAGGAGAATTCATAGGTCTTTCAAGCTAACTAGACTAGCTGAGTCAGTGAGGGACCTTGTTTCAAAAACAAAGTCAAAAAATAGAGAGCAACTGAGGCAGACATTCACTGATAGCCTCTGGCCTTTATGCACATGTGCTCACATGTCACATGCATGCACACCAATGTGTCCATATACATGTGAATATTCATACAGACATATACACACAAAAATAAAGTAAGTAATTAAATATTTTAAAACATTAAGGGGGGCTGGAGAGATGGCTCAGTGGTTAAGACACTTGCCTGTAAAGACTGAGGACCAGGGTTCAATTCCTAGCACCCGCAGAAAGACAAATGCACGAAGTAGCATGTGCAGCTGCAGTTCGTTTGCAGTGGCTATACACCCTGGAGCATGCACTCTCTCTGTCTCTGTCTCTCCTTGCAAATAAATTGATGAATGAACTTTTTTTTTTTTTTAAGAAAGGAATGTGGCTCTGGAGAGATGGCTTAGCAGTTAAGTGCTTGCCTGTGAAGCCTAAGGACCCCAGTTCGAGGCTTGATTCCCCAGGATCCACATAAGCCAGATGCACAAGGTGGCGCATGCATCTGGAGTTCGTTTGCAGTGGCTGGAGGCCCTTAAAATAAAAATAAAAAAAAAAAAAAAAGAAAGAAAGAAGGAATGAAGGAAAGAAGGAAAGAAAGAAGGAAAGAAAGGAAGGAAGGAAGGAAGGAAGGAAGGAAGGAAGGAAGGAAGGAAGGAAGAAAGAAAGAAAGGTGAGCTCATTGGTTTCAAACAACCCTTGGGCTTCAAAATCACCCTTTGGCTCCTGAGGTCCAGCTAAGAGCAAGGGCAAAGGATGGAACAGCTTGGTGAGGAGGGAGTGGCCATTCCAGATAAGCATGAGACAAAGCACATTGCAGTTCCACCCAGACTTGTCCAGTGCTGGGTGGGGCCAGGCATGGCCTTTCTCCTCATGGCTGCAGGATTTACCTAGAGTTCTGGGCAGTAGTTCTACCCCCAACTCTTTCTCTTGCCTGTCATGGCTGCTTCAGTACCAGGCCCAGGGCAGCCGTGTATGCATAACACTAACACTGTAGTGCCATCCACGCACGCAGGGACAGTTTCCTTTGGTCATATTTTTCCATCAAGGGAGCTTGCCAAGACCTATCTGTTCCAGGGGTCGGGAGCTCAAGGGGGTTCTGCCCTAGGAGACAGCAGTGTCGAGATGACTGTCCTGGGCCGTCAGCCAGAGGAGGCCCCTCCTTCAGCCAGGCTGCTGGGCCTGAGTTTCCCGGCTTTGAGCTCTGGAAGGCCATACAATGATGGCATTCATGACGAGGCTTTAGGTTCTCCAGGATGCGACAGACAGGTTTAAATACATACATGAGGAAGTTGGAGCCTGGGGCCAGACCGGGCTTGCTCAGGGTGGTGGGTGATGTTCCTTTCCACCCCTCCCAAGCGCATAGCTTTGTGCAGGACTGGAAAGTGGTTCCTCTGTGTCCACTCTCAGGGGACTCGTGTGCACCCTCATACAGTGACAGATGAGAGAAACTGTTTTCTGATGGCTCCATTGGACACTCCCTATTTTTCCCCCCAGACCTCAGCCTGGCAGTTCTTGGGGTTCATTTCTTTATCACGATAGGGGCCTGTGGTTCCAAGATGGACGGCTAAGAAGTGAGATGCAGCAGCAGTGCCAGAGCTGGCCTTGTGCCAGAAATCCAAGCAATCAAGGAAACTGAGGCACAGGGTCCAGGGCTTGTGTTGGTAAGGGGAAGTTGAAACTTCCTCTAGAAAGGACATTCTTGGGGTCCTGTGTGTGTGTGTGTGTGTGTGTGTGTGTGTGTGTGTATGTGTGTGTGTGTGTATGTGTGTGTGTGTGTGTGTATGTGTGTGTGTATGTGTGTGTGTGTGTGTGTGTGTGTGTGTGTGTGTGTATGTGTGTGTGTGTGTGTGTGTGTGTGTGTGTGTGTGTGTGTGTGTGTGTGTGTGTGTGTGTGTGTGTGTGTGTGTGTGTGTGGTGTTGACATGTACTATGTCACACCTCCCTCCAGACAGCCCAAGACAAACAGAAAAGGCCACTAAATGACCTTCAATTTCTTTTCTTCTTCTTTCTTTCTTTTTCTTTCTTTCTTTCGTTTTCTTTTCTTTCTTTCTTTCTTTCTTTCCTTTTTTTTTTTGAAGTAGAGTCTCACTTTAGCCCAGGCTGACCTAGAATTCACTATTTGGTTTCAGGTGGCCTCGAACTCATGGTGATCCTCCTACTTCTGCCTCCCGAATGCTGGGATTAAAAGCGTGCACCACCACGCCCATCAACCTTTGACTTCTTAAGGGAATAGCCAAGACTAGAGGCTCAGTGACCCCCCTATGAGAGTCCTTGAAACTCAGGACCTTGATGTTCTGAAGGTGGAGAGGGCAGAAGAAGGTGACAATGGCGGCCAAGCAGGCAACAGTAAAGTCCTCTGCAAGGCCTGGGTGACACTGTGTTGACAGGCTTTGACAAGTGCAGAAATGCAGGACTTCATCCTGTTCCTCTTCAGAAATCTGATCCCCAAACTAAGTTTTCAAAGAAGGAATTTGGAAAAGGTAGCATTTCCTACACCCCCACTAGCCTCACCAGGACAAAGACACACTGGGGTGTGGTAGTCCAGGAAGAAGTGGGGGGAGCTGATCTCTCTCTTCTTCAGAGGGTAAGCAGAAAGCCCCGCCCCCCCAACTTTGGAAAGGAAGCTTCATTCACAGAGGCACCCCTCCAACCTCAGGCCCTTGACATTGCCTCACTGGAAAAGGTTCTTTTAGAAAATGTAAAATTCTTTTTTTTTTTTTTTTTTTTTTTTTATTTCGAAGCAGGGTCTCGCTCTAGCTCAGGCTGACCTGGAATTCACTATGTAGTCTCAGGGTGGCCTTGAACTCACGGCGATCCTCCTACCTCTGCCTCCCGAGTGCTGGGATTAAAGGCGTGCGCCACCACGCCCGGCAGAAAATGTAAAATTCTTTTACGGAATGCCTAGTGGGGTCAGCTCTACTCAGTGGGCTGCTAAATGAGAAGTCGTCAGGCCCAGGTAGGACCCTTTGACATAGACAGATGGGGAGGTCACCATGCCCTGGAACCCTCCCACCCCTGAGCAATGCTCAGCTCTTCAAGAGACCTCTAAGGGCGGAGGACATGCTCCCTCCATGTCTCATTGTTTTTAATTTAAAAAAATTTTATATATATATTTTTTGTTTTTCTAGGTAAGGTCTCATTCTAGCCCAGGCTGACCTGGAATTCACTATGTACTCTCAGGGTGGCCTTGAACTCACAGTGACCGTCCTATCTCTGCCTCTGTGCTGGGATTAAAGTCGTGCGCCCCCACACCTGGCCCTCTATTGATATTCTTGAGACAGGGTCTCTTACTGAACCTGGAGCTAATGCTGTGTTTTTGTTCAACTGAATGACCAGTGAGCCCTTTCTCTACCCTCCTAAGCCCAGGGGTTTCAGGCGTGCAGGGCCATGCTCAGCTTTTTACTAGGGTACTGAGGGTCTGAACGTCGATCCTCACGCTTGTGCAGCAGGCGCGCTTACCACTGAGCTCTCTCCCAACCCCTCCATGTCTCCTCTTAAGCTTATTTTCTTTTCTGTGAATTTTGCTTTCTATACCATTCTATAGCCTTCCTCGTTTTAATAGGATTTCAGATCATCTGCCATGATTACAGTGTTGGATTGGTGTAACCTCTTTAGAAGAGACATTTCAAACTCTCCCTTTGCTGTGCGCTGCTCAAATAGATGGGGTGTTTGGGGCTCTTTTTCCTCCTAGAAGCACTATTGTAATTGTAAAAAATTGCAGCGACCTCGTTGGCCATCATTAGAGATGATGAACCACAGTGACATCCATTTAAGGAAGACTATTTAGCATCCGTTGACAGTCAGGGCAGCGTGCAGGGGCAGGGGAAGCCGCCGCACGTTGTCCGGAAGCAAAGACAAGTTGAAGGACCGGCTGTGTTGGATGATCCCATCTGTTAAAAGAAGTGAGAGTGTGTACATATTTAGTTAAATGACTGGATATGCCTAAAAATATTTGGAAGGAGCCCCAGCCACCAAAGTTAGCAGTGACTATTTTGAGGGAGTGAACACTCTTCTGTATTCGAATCTGTTACAGCAAACCACTTCTGTCTCATAAAAATAAAGATTAGCAACAAATGACTTATCTCCAGAGGTGACCTGGGCTACAGGGAGCATGTGCTATGCCTCCTGTGAGCCCACTGCTGACACATCTGTCCCTCTCCACTTCTGGTGGTAGTCTGGCACATGGGATGCCTGGAGGGTCCCTCAGTATCATCCCACACTGGGTACAGACCCAGAACCTGCTAGGACCTGTCTGCTAGGTGAACTAGCGCAAGCTGGGGACACTGCTCAGAGACAGTTTCTGTTTAGACTGGCTGGGCTCTTCGATTCTTAGTGGGAGTGGGTGGTCGGCAGGGACAGAAACCTCTGAAATTCTCCCCACTCAAAGAGGAGCAATGGACTCCATTGTCTCTGAATGAGAGAGGTTTATCCGCATTTGGTCTCCTCCTTCCTCCATAGCTACCTCTGAATTTTGCCCCCAAAGCCAGGGGAAACTGTGCTACTATATTGCGTGTGGGGACAGGTAATTGGTTGGTACCATGATCTGCCAGCATGGCACTAGGACACTAGACCCAGCTGACTAAGGACTGATATATACCCCATATTGCTTCTGGGATTGGAGCTTGGCAAAGCCCAGACAACTAGGTACTGGCTCCCCAGCATCTGAAATGTTGGGCTGAGAGAATGTTCTGGAAATGGAGAGAAAAGAGGAGAGGAGGGAGGGAGAGTGGAGGGCAAAGGACCCTTCTGCCAGAGGTGGGCACAAGAGAAGTAAGGAAGGTCAAGTGCCATCTAGTAAGGCGCTGTAGTCCCCTCACCCAACCCAGCCATGGTGCTCCCCCTACCTTGTCTCTCCATCCCTGCCCCACAGTTCACCAGGGGCCATTGACCCTTGCTGGCTTGTTAGGAGAGCAGAGGATAGGGCCATACTTGTAGCCAATACCTTCCTGTGTCTTATAAAAAGGACAAAGGGCAAATAAGGAACAAAAGGAGATTGCCTGTCACCTGGCAGGAAGAAAAGGCCAAAGACAGAAAGAAGCACAGGCAGTTTAGAGAGACCGAGAAAGAGGCTTTACTGTGTGAACGGGGAACAAGAGTGCTATGTTGTCATTTGTGGATCACACCACCCCTTCAAACTCGCAATGATTCAGTGCACAACCAACCCAACTACACACACACTGGACATGATGAGGACACAGGCCTCACATGATGAAGCCCTTGCCCAAAGCCGCAGGCGAGTCAGGACTTGCATTCAGGCTTCCTTCGTTCCAGGCCTTCACGTGTCTGTCCCGAGCATCCATACACAGAGTGGAGAGTGCAGGCAGCCCTGGGCCAGGCTGAGGTCTGCACAAGACCTCCAGCAAGAATAGAGAAATCAAGTCAGCCCTAATTAAGTTGCACACAGAGCCTGGGGTCTGGGGGTCTGTGCCACCTGCCCACAGCCCTCATTGTGTACAGCTAATCCCGTCCAGGTGTCTTCTGGCGGCCCCTGATCAATTAGTCACTGCAACTGAAGCTGAGTGTAATTAATTATTCAATTTTGAGCTGTTCCAGCTTAATGCATCTGAAGTGACATCATGTAGCTGGGGCGTGCTACAGGCAAGGGACAAAAGCCAGCAGGTCTGAACAAAAGCCCTCGTGCCGTGCACCTGACCCGTTCTGAATTGGCACTAACCCTCCAGCCGCACAGAGAGAACCGGCTCACCTCATTCCACAGCTGAGCAGGTGTGGACCCTGCATATGGGGCTGCTGACCCCAGCCTGCCCCGGGAGTTGGGCTGGACCTCCAGGCCAGTGTACCCTCCCTAATCGATTTTCTGTTTCCACCTAACTCCCCTCTTCAAATCAACTTTGAGTCCTGTTTGTCCCCTGACCCCATGTCATATCTCTAAGGGACTCCACAGGCTTCTGTCATTGCCACTGCTGGTTCCAAACCACCAGATGTGGAGGGAAGATGGAGACCTGAGAACCCTTCAGGAGAAGGCTGGGACTGAGGCGAGGCGGCTGGGCTCCTTTATGTTAAAGCCTTCCCTGCGTGGGGTCCACACTGCAGGGCAGTGACAGATCTTTAAGAATGGAGGTGGCCTCAAGACTTGATGGTCCTCTCTTATACTGTGACCTGGGTTCATCCAGTCTCATCGCCCTAAGTGGATCCCAGCATCAGCAGCTATCCAACATGATAAAGTCACCTTTGGAACCATCCGTGGCTCCTGAGCACTCCAGTCAAGCCCCAAACTTCAAACTGCCTCAGGTCCCAGGCTCTCCATCCTACCTTCCTCCTCACCCGTTGGGGTTTAGGATGATCCTCCCAGTGTGAGATGCCCACCTCTGTGGGTCCCTCATTCTCCCATCACCCTGTTTTCCCTGGCTTGAATGTAGGCAGCTCTCCAGAGCCCACGGCCAGCCTCCCAACCCTCCTCCGCCTCCCCCCGCCAATCGCACTGGGTCCTACGCGTATGTTTACAGGCATCTCTAGGTCTAGCAGTGACCTTTCTCCCTCAGTGTGTTTTCTGGGCACCCAGTCCTGTGCTTAGCACATAATGGATCCTCTAGAAATGTTTGCTGAATTCATGAAGGAAGAAATGATTAAATCAGCCAAATTGAACTCATTATCTCCCCCCTTTTCTCTCGCCAAAAGACAGAGCCCCTGGATCCTGCATGTGGATAATGGCACCGTTATCAACTGCTCAGCCTGCCCAGCTGCCGGGGGCATCTCCACTCTCCTCTTCCTGCACCCACAGCCAAACTCGTTCAGAAACAACAACAACAACAACAAAACCAGCCCTGAATACCTCCCACTACCCCCCCCCCCCACACACACACTGCGCACTGTCATCAGCCTGGTCCAGGCTGCATTGTCACTCTCGCAGACCTCGGCTCAGCCTCCATCTCTTGCCCTTCCGATTCACGGCCAAAGCAGCCCCTGACTGGGCTTTCTGAAACATCAACCTTGGCACAAATTGTGGTGCTTTATCAAGCCCAGGTGGGGCTGGGCACTGAATGGGCAGGGAGAGTACCTGCCCAGTGTGCAGAAGACCCCGAGTTCCATCCCTAACAATACAGAGAGAACAAATCAACAAAATAAAATGCTCAGGTGACCCAGCAATTCCATTCTGGCCATGCACCCAAATGAAAGTGGGGGCTCCAACAGACACTCATGCCCCTGTGTGAACAGTACTGGCCACAGCAGCCCAATTGTGGAGACAACACGTGTCCCCAGTAGACAAATGGATGTGCTGTGGTCTGTGGCCACAGCGTTATGGTCCTCAGGACAGTCTGCCACGTGCTTTAAACTTGTTCTGAGTGATACACCAGACCCCAAAGAACAAATTCTATGCAATTCCATTCACATGGTGGATCAGTGGCTTCTAAGACTGGAATCTTTTTTTATCTCCCCTCTTGTCACACCCACACACTTAGCCTCACCTGGCAACAATACAACACAGATCTATACTGACGAATTAATGACGGAGGGACGAATGTGCAGTGCTTGCTTGTCTCCAGATCTTCTACAGGATCTCTCCTTTTCTAGAGTTCATGGCCCCAAGACACCAAATCTCTTAAGAGGAAGAAGGTACAAACAGCAACAAGGGGAGACATGGGCCAAGAGTTTCTCTGAGTGGACCCCAATAACTGAAAAGATTTGCTCATTTTGTGACAAGCCATCAGCTGGTAGACTCATGTGCCTGCAATGCTTTCGGTGAAAAGAGAAAGAGAAGAGAAGAAGCAAAAAGAAGAGAAGAGAAGAGGGGGACTGGGCAGGGGTCAGCCCAGTCTAACATACCTGAGGGGTCTGGTCCTGGCTGAAGGACAGAGAGAATGGCCTCGGAAGAGACAATGGGCACTTTGCCTGTGTCACACACACAAGAAGGAGAAGAAAAGGCCTTGGAACTTTCTATGGAGCAGCCTTATTTCTGGGAACAATTGTGATGGAGTAAGAGACATGGAACCCAGAGGTTCCATAAGCTTCCTACGTTATTGCCTAAAGGGGTCATGAGTGGGTTTCCCAAGGCTGACATCTGCTCTGTTTGGGAACAGGATTGGAGGGGAAACTGTTACATGACCAAAGTGGCACTGCACGGGAAACGAGCTTTCAGCCATGGAGCTGGCCTTGGGCATGGCCATGCCAGGGGAACTCCAGGCTTGCAGAGGCCAAAAGTTAGGCAAGAAGGCCAAGGTGCCAAGAGCAGCTGGACAGAAGAAGCATCCTCTGAGCTTTAAGTTTCCAATGCCCAAAGTCCAGGTGCCAGGGGCACAGCACAGCCTCCTGACCTCCATTAATGGCGTAGTAAAAATAAGCAACTTGTCTGAGACCCTTAAGTTGGGAGCAAGGGCAGTAGGTGACCTTCAGGGGCTGGGTTCCATGACAATGCTCTGTGAATGCTCTTCTAGAAATCCCTGGTGCCCTAAAAACTGCCTGAGGCGGCTAGCCATGGTGGCATAGGGCTGGCAGGGCTCCCTGCACAGTCCTGTCTAATTGTCTTGTGGCCTAGCTGAGTAGCACAGTCACCAACCAGCAGCCTCAGGAAAGAGGTGGACTTCCAAGCGCCAGGAATTAAGCTGAGACTTTGCACGTTCATGCTATTGCCTGCCCCGACAAGCAACATGGATGCCCGTGGGCAGCACTGGGCCTCATCCAAGCTTGGCTCAGTTGCCTTCATCTGTTGACCAGTGTGGGCTCATTTAAAGGCCAGCCTCCCCCCTCAGCTTGGTTTCTCCTCTGGTCATCTCCCCAGGGACCTTGGAACCCTATTTCCCCCAGAAGCAACCCGTGAGGAAATAGCGCTGCTGGACTAGACAAGCTGTACCCTTGCGTGGGGGAGGAGGGGGGGAACACCAAGCCATGGCTTTCTAAGAAAGCCTGCTGGCCAGCGCCCGAGGCAACAGCATGACCACATGGCCTGGCCACAACCAGGTCTGTCTGGGTGGATTCTCCAGGAATTGCTGGGCCCAGAGGATGTGGTCAGAAATGGTGGGAGGAGGAAGGAAGTCATTCTCCTAGGGTTCCCACAATGGGAACAGAGGATGGCACATGCCAGTGGCACTGTGGCCATACACAGAGCTTAGGAGAAGATAGAACCAACTTTCAAACAACATATTTTAGCCAGGCGTGGTGGTGCACACCTTTAAGCCCAGCACTTGGGAAGCAGAGGAGGAGGATCACCATGAGTTCAAGGCCACCCTGAGACTACACAGTGAATTCCAGGTCAGCCTGGGCTGGAGTGAGACCCTACCTCAGAAAACCAAAACAAAATAAAAGAAAAAAGAAAAAAAAACCCATTTTAATGCTGCAACATGTCCAGCACATGGTAATAATGGAGACAGAAGAATAATCAACTGTCACACGCCTTTTCTTGAAGACCACAGCCATGGGGCAACACACTTGGAGGCTGTATTTTAATATGTAGAGTTGTGAGTATGGGACTCCTGTCCCTCACCACCAGGGCACCTTTACCCAACACTGTTCTCTGCCCTACTGTGCTCTTCCTACATGCCCTTGGAAAGTCCTCTGTTGAGATGCGACCCCCCCACCACCACCATGCACTTGCATACAGGGCTCTCTGGAAAGTCCCTGTAAGTATTTTGAGGTAGTCTTGGAACAGGTGGCTTGAAAAAGCCCAGGAGCTACTTTGGGCACCACAAGACAGGCACACGCCACCTGACACTGTCCAAGCCCCCGCAGCCCAGTGATGAATGTGCTGAGGTCTGAAATTAGCTTCAAAGCCAGGGCCACGCGCACGCGCATTTCCAAAGCCAGGCTCCTGGGGCGATTAGATTTCATGATTTCTTCTGCAGCCTGGGTTACGGGTTAGCATGAATCTTCTCACCCCTCAATTATAGCCCTGGCTTTTGGAAAACACACCAACACCTCTCCCTCCCTTGGCGCCGGCTCCTCATTCCTCCACACTCCCTAATGCTGCACAGGCCAGAGTTAATCCCCAGTGCTGCTTGTGACTGTCCCCAGCCTCCCCATCTGACCGCATACTCCCTGGCCTGGGCACTTGTGCAGTTACCTGCCTTACAAGGCAATACTGCCCACAGAGATGCTACTTTGGGACGAGTCAAGAGGACAGGCAATGTCAGGCTCTTTTTTTATGTGCTGAGCCAAGCCATTCCAGGGACCTGAAGAACAGACGGTGTTTTACCCAGAAGCCACACTTGGACATATGCTGTCTTGGTTGCGGGGTGGGGGGGGGGTTGGAGGTAGAGAAAGTATGCCCATGGCTCCTGCGGCTGTGCTTAGATGGAGCAAACGGAAACAAGCGGGAATTCTCCTCTCCCAACTGTAGATCCACTTAGTTCTGATGGCTGTCAACTGAGTCAAACAAAGGATAGCATGTTTCAACTCTATCTCCGGCAGAGACTACAACGAAGCCTTTGTGATAGGGACAGGCAAGGACCTCATCCATGATCTCCCTTGAAGGCTTGTCACACAGGACACAGCAGAAGAAGCAAGGAGGAGATGAGGGGGAAATTTGAGGGGGAAAGGGGAGCCCACCAGAAGACACCTAGAAACAGTGTATGGAAAATGGCTTTGGGAGAAGGGAGCTCCCTGGGGGCTACAGGATCATGGGAGGGAGAAGACATGGCTCTTTTCTGTCCACCCCCCAACACACACACTCCTGATCCCCACATGGTGGAAAAAAGGAAAATGGATGTTTTGACACCTTAGTAAGAAATTAGGAGTCATGCAAACAGTTGAGGCAGCTTGAGCTACTCAGCTGGCAATAAGGATCGTGCAAATAGGTACCTTGCTTTGTCCCTCCCGAGGGATATGGGCACTAAAAATCAACAGTAGGAGCACATAATCCTGATTCAGGGAGAGTCACAGGCCTCCCTGCACAGGAAGATGCTTATTCTGCACCCTCCCGGGAGTCTCCCTAAGTCCAAGGTGGACGGTTCCTTCTTTTAAGACTGCAGTGTCCCCCTCCTCTACCCAGAAGCCGCTGACACAGAGGCTGGACATGGAGGGGCAGACGAGGGGAACTCTGTGTGCAGGGGTCCCTTCTCTCTGCTTTCCGCTTTCTTCCAGCAGAGCTGAGGGAGGTCCAGGCAAGGTTCTGAGGACCCCTGAAAGCCAGGTCTAGTTCCCCCAGCCCTCCTATCTGCACCCCTTCTGGCTGTTAAGGGGGGACCCTGTTGGGCTGCTTTGTCTGGTCTCTCTGAGTGAGTTACAGCTAACCCTGGGCTGGGTGGGGGTACTGTACAGCTGCCCTCTGCCACTCTCTCCCTCCCTCCCTCCATTCCTATCTTGGGCCTGCAGCAAGGACACTGCACGTAGGTCAGGAGCCTCTGTCATTCCTCTTAGATCACTGAACAGGAATGATGGCATTTGCTGTGCCTGCACATGGCAGTAACTGGATCAGCAGAGAGCCCCTCGCTATCCTCCTTCAAGGCCTGTGCCATCCTGAAATAGCCTCAACGTATGTAAGGAATCTTCTGGAACAGACTAAGCTGACATTTAAACATTTCTAGCATGCTGTTTATGTTTGGTAGTTACCAACAAGCCGGGTGGGGCCCACAGCCTCATTCCTGACAGGGGCCCCAGGGTCAGCAGGGCACATGTCTCCCGCAACTGGGAGCTGAGGTCAGTGTCCACATAAGCTACAGCTTTCACTCGACTGACATCTGTCACCACAGGCCGGGCCTAGCTCCAGGATTCTGGCTCCAATCATTTCCTTTTATGGAAAGGGAAACTGAGCCCAGAGAGATCACAAGGACTGCGCAGGCAGGTAGCCCGTAGGTTCTTGAAGGTAGGTTCCGAAGAAGAGAGAACTCTAGTCACCACAAAGACCCCACATGGCTCCGGGCCGCATTGCTATTTGTGGGACGTGTGGTACGGCCCTGGCCTCTGCCAGCATGTCTCCTACAAGGTGGAAAACACCTAAATGTTAAATAAATTAGTTCTTAAGTTGGCGGTGTCTCACAGTTATAATCCCAGCACACAAAAGGCTGAGGTAAGAGGGTTGCCATGAGTTTGAGGCCAGCCTGGGCCACCAGAGTGAGTTCCAGGTCAGTCTAAGCTGGACTAAGACTGCCTCAAAACACGCCCACAAAAAAGAAATGATTCTTTTCTTCTCCTTCTTCTCCTTCTTCTCCTTCTTCTCCTTCTTCTCCTTCTTCTCCTTCTTCTCCTTCTTCTCCTTCTTCTCCTTCTTCTCCTTCTTCTCCTTCTTCTCCTTCTTCTCCTTCTTCTCCTTCTTCTCCTTCTTCTCCTTCTTCTTCTTCTTCTTCTTCTTTTGGTTTTTCGAGGTAGGGTCTCACTCTGGCCCAGGCTGACCTGGAATTAACTATATAGTCTCAGGGTGGCCTTGAACTCACGGCGATCCTCCTACCTCTTCCTCCCAAGTGCTGGGATTAAAGGCGTGCACCACCACGCCCGGCTCTTCTTCTTTTTTTATATTTTTTATTTTTATTTACAAAGAAAGATTTTATTTTATTGACAGAGAAAGAGAGAGAGAGAGAATGGGCGTGCCAGGGCCTCCAGCCACTGCAAAGGAACTCCAGACACATGCGCCTCCTTGTGTATCTGGCTAACGTGGGTCCTTGGGAATTGAACCTGGGTCCTTTGTCTTTGCAGGCAAATGCCTTAACCTCTAAGCAATCCCTCCAACCCCCTTCTTCTTCTCCTTCTTCTTCTTTTTGTGGTACTGTGGATTGAACCCTGGGCCTCATGCACATTAGATAAGCTCTCTATCACTAAGTTATATCCCCAGCACAAAGAAATAAAACTTTAATTGATAGCTATTAATGATTTCAATGAGGAATGCTGATGATAGGCTGGGGAGAGGACTCATTGGGTAAAACACTTGCCTCATAAGCATGAGGACCCAGATTTGATCCCCAGAACTCCCATAACCCATGATTCCCAGGGAGCCAGAGATGGGGGATCCCTGAAGGCTAGCTGGCCAGCTCATCTAGCCTAATTGGTGACCTTTAGGCCAATGAGAGACCCTGTATCACAAAGATGAACAGTGTTCCTGTGGCTTCCACACCCACGCACATACATACGTATATACCTGCATGTCTCTCTCTCTCTCTCTCTCTCACACACACACACACACACACACACACAAGTGCTTATGATATGTTAAGTGAAAAAAAATAGCATTGCATGCATAGTATTATGGTAAATGCCTATGATACAATGCTAAGTTTATTAAAAAAAAAAAAACAGAATATTGGGGGCTAGGGAACCGGGTCAGTGGGTTAGAAGCATGAGGATCTGGGTTTGATCTCCAACCCACAGGAAAAACTGAACATGGGGCTGGGAAGATGGCTCAGTGGATAAAGGCATTTGCTTGCAAAGCCTGCCACCTGAGGATCATTTCCTCAGCTACCACACACCTATAAGCTAGACACAAAAAGCATCTCCCATTCCTCTGCAGCTGCAAGAGGCCCTGGCATGCTCATGCACACATACTTGAAAATAAGCAAAACAAACAAAAAATTAGTTTAAAATTTTTATTTTTATTTTTTATTTATTTGTTTGAGAGTGACAGACAAACAGAGAGAGAAAGAGGCAGATAGAAAGAGAGAGAATGGGTGCACCAGAGCCTCCAGCCACTGCAAAGGAACCCCAGATGTATATGCTACCTTGTGCATCTGGCTTACATGGGGTCCTGGGGAATGGAGTCTCTAACCAGGGTTATTAGACTTCATAGGCAAAGGCTTAACCACTAAGCCATCTCTCCAAGCCCTTTTTTTTTTTTTTTAATGAATGGCCATCAATGACTGTAGCCTGAAGGAGTTAGAGACAGGAGGGTCACGGGGGCTCACTGATCACTGATTTTCAGCCAGTCTTGCTGAAAAACAGTGTACTGCCAGGTGTGGTGGAGCACTCCTTAAATCCCAACGCTGGGAGGCAGAGGTAGTACGATAACTGTGAGTTCAAGGTCACCCTGAGACTACGTAGTGAATTCCAGGTCAATCTGGACTACAGCGAGACCCTACCTAGGACAAAAAAAGCAGTGTGCTCCAGGTTCAGTCAGAGGTTTGTCACAGGAGTTAAGGAGGGACAGTGACCGAGGAGGACATCCAGCGTTCTCTTCTGCCCTCTGCTAGCATGTCCACGTGCACATGCATCTGCACATACACCACACATACACACACTAAAAACACAGACCATAACATTATGTGTTGTTACAGCAAAAATATAAAACTACAGGGCTGGAGAGATGGCTTAGCAGTTAAGGAGTTTGCCTGTAAAGCCTAAGGACTCGGGTTCAACTCCCCAGTACTCATGTAAGCCAGATGCACAAGGTGGCGCTTGCGTCTGGAATTTGTTTGCAGTGGTTAGAGGCCCTGGCATGCCCATTCTCTCTCTCTCTCTCTCTCTCTCTGCCTTTCTCTCTCTCACATAAGTAAGTAGGTAAAAAAGTATATGAAACTATATTGTTAAGAAATCACATAAGGAAAACATGCTAAATTGTTTGTAGTGCTGTTTTTGAACAATGGAATGAATTATTGTGTTTTGTGTTTGTTTACTGGGAATTGAACCTAGGACCTCACACATGCTAGGCAAGCATTCCATCATGAAGTTATATCCCCAGCCCAGAATAATGGAGCCATAAGCGTTTTTGTTTTCTTCTTTGTGCTTACTTGGATCTTTGCAAAATTCATGTAGGGTTGTATAATTAGAAAACAAAAGGGATATTAGTGAGTTCCATTAAAACTTTTGGAAAGGGGCTGGAGAGATGACTTAGCGGCTAAGGCGCCTGCCTGCTAAGCCTAAGAACGCTGGTTCCAATGTCCAGCGGTTCCAATCTCCAGGTCCCATGTTTAGCCAGATGCAAAATGAGGCAAGGGCGCAATGCTGCACTTGACCACAAGGGGGGCGCACGCATCTGGATTTCTTTCACAGCAGCTGAGAGACTGCTGGCGCGCCCATCTCTGTCTCCCTCTCCCTCTCTGTCTATTTCTCTCTGTCTCTCTCTCCAAAAATAAATAAAAAATAATAATAATAATAAAAATTTAAAAAAAAACTTTTGGAAAGGTCTCTGGGCATTGTCCAAAGTCTCCGAGGGTGAAAATGCCTCGGGCTGCACCCTCAGCTGTTAAGGGATAACACTATACCTAGCAGCCATGTAGGCATCTGCCTGAGGTGGTCAAGGTGCCCTGTGAACCCCTCTTTTCCCCCTCCACTCACCGCTGGTTGGGGACATAAAGCTCCCGTCTACCACACACCAGGTCTGAGTTATTGTTCAATGGAATCTACCAAGACTCACCAAACCCTGGCAGGCCCTGGGTCTAGCTTCCTGCCTCCCCAGGAGATCAAGTCTTGCTGTCAATGGCAAGGCCAGGTCTGAAGAAGGTTCTAGCTTTGGCACTGGGTGGCTCCAGGAGGCTGGGCTTTGACCTTGCCCTTCCCCTGTCTTCCAGGGACAACTCTGCTTTGCAGGGAGACCTGGGCCAGGTCTGCCTCTGGCAGAGATGACAGGGAAGGAGATCAACAGACCGGCTCCAGGGTTTGAAAGGCTGAGCGGTGTGGAGAGCATGTCAGTCCTGCCAGGCACCTTGCCCGCTCCTACCCACCCGGGGGATGCCCTTCCTTAGGTGGGCTACACGGAGAAAGATCTGGGCCTGAGGGGTTCTCACAGGCCCAAGAAGCCAGGGACCAATGGGAGATGCGGTCTCCCCCGATAGCACATCTGGGAGGGTTGGGATGTCATAGCAGCGGCTGCCTCCAAACATGAGGGGCCGGGCTGGCCAGAGAGCCCAAGGAGGTGCTGGGTCCTAGCCCAGCTCAGCAGCCTGGCGGACTTCAGTGCGAGCATGCTGCCATCGTGTGGAGGCCTGGCTGGGATAGACCACAAGGTTTGGGACACCCCCTGCCCCCCCACTGAGAACCTCACGGGCCAGGGCGCCTCTAGTCCCCAGGCCACAGGCCTAAGTGGGCCCAGATGGTTTTGGCAGCGTGAACTGCCTGGTCTGTGGCATCCTGGGGCCTCAGACCTGCCCCAGTGGGAGGGTGGGTGGTTTGAACAGGCAAACCTAATCCCAGAATGTGTTTAGGGAGATTGACAGCCTAGGAAGGGGCAGCTGGCCTGGAGCCAGACAAGGCATGGTACCTGCACCGGAGCTCCAGGTCTGGGGGCCAGGGATCCACCCTGACCTTCTGTCCAGCTCTTTCTTGAAGGATGGCCTCCTCAGGGGACACCTTGATAGTGCACCCTAAATGCCAGCTTCTCCCTTCATGACCTCACAGACTCCATGGGGTCATGCCAGCTGCATCTTGTATCCAAGGAACACAGAAGCAGCCAGAGTAACCACTCTGTCAGCCCACCCCCTTGTCTCACTGCTTCTGCTTCCCAAGATGATGGAGATGTCCCCCTTCTGTTCCCTCTGTCTCTCCTCCCCTGCCCAGAGCCACCCCCGTCCACTGCAGTAGTGGCAGACCAAGGAGCCAATCTCTCAAGCATGCACAACCCACTAAAACTTACTGTAGCCTAAGGCAGGAGGACCAGGAGTTCAGAGCCAACCTGGACTACCATTTAAGATCATATAGCCAAGATCCCATTATTTTATTTTATTATTTTTTTTGAAATAGGGTCTTGTGTAGCCCAGGCTATCCTGGAACTGACTATGTAGCTGAGGATGTCCTGGAATTTCACCCTCCTGTCCCCACTGCCCCATTGCTGCGACTACAGCATGTACCAACCCAGTGCTGTGGGCCTGCCAGGCATGTCCTCTACCTACTAACTGAGCTACATCTCTAGCCTTGCAAGACCCTATCTTAAAAACATACATATATACAGCTGGGTGTGGTGTGCATGCCTTTTATCCCAGCACTTGGGAGGATCTCTATGAGTTCAAGGCCACCCTGAAGCTACATATTGAATTCCAGGTCAGCCTGGGGCCAGAGTGAAACCCTACCTTGAAAAAACAAAACAAACAAACAAACAAACAAAAAAAAATATATATATATATATATATGGGGGCTGGAGAGATCGCTCAATGGTTAAGGTGCTTGCCTTCAAATCATAAGGACCCAGGTTCCATTCCCCAGTACCCATGTAAGCCAGATGCACAAGGAGGCACATGCATCTGGAGTTCGTTTGCAATAGCTGGAGGCCCTGGCAGCCCTCTCTGTCTCACTTTCTCTCTCTCTCTCTCTCTCTCTCTCTCTCTCTCTGAAAATAAATATTTTAATTCTTCTATTTATTTATTATTTATTTATTAGCAACAGAGAGAAAGAGAGAGAGAGAACAGTGTATCAGGGCCTCCAGCTACTGCAAACAAAATCCAGATGCATGTGCCACCTTGTGCATCTGGCTGGCTTATGTGGGTCCTGGTGAACTGAGCCTTAAACTGGGGTCCTTAGGCTTCACAGGCAAGTGCTTAACTGCTAAACCATCTCTCTAGCCCCAAGTAAAATATTTTAAATACACACAGGTGCAGTCGGGGAGAATCATATGCTAAAGGGAAGAGTCAATCTAGAAAGGAATGGGAAGAGCCTCTGGGATGTGGGTTCTACCAAGGTCAAAAGGTCTGGGGGCAAAAGAAACAGTTCTGGGCAAGGAGTACACAGGTGAACAGAGAGCCCCCATCCCCATGTGGACAGTGACCTTCCTTCTGTGGACCCAATGATGGCAACCCTGAGGTGAGGACCCATGTGTGCTCAGGAGCCCGGTCCTGTGGGGACACAGAACAGAGTGCTGGGGGATGGGAGGGACTTGGGTTCAGTGTCCACAATGTGGGGTATGAACCACACTCGTGCCTGGTGCTGGAGTGGTACTCAAGGGAGCTGTCACTTTAAGGGACCATCCCGGGGCACAATGTAGCTTGGTGGCCATTATTCCATGGGGAGACTTCAGCAAGGAAGGAAGCAGTGTGTTGGTGTGCACCCTGCAGAAGCTTTTCCTGTCCCACCCACGCGCTCGCTCTAAGAGGGAGGGTTTTGTTGTTGTTTTTCAAGGTAGGTTTTCGCTCCAGCTCAGACTGTCCTAGAATTCACTATGTAGTCTCAGGCTGGCCTTGAACTCACAGATGTCTTCCTATCTTGGCCTCCCAAGTGTTGGGATTAAAGGAGTGTGCCACCATGCCCAGCCCTTGAGAGTGATTTTTAAAAATATGTTTGTTTGTTTGTTTATTTATTTATTTATTTATTTATTTATTTATTTATAACAGAGAATGTGCATGCCAGGGCCTCCAGCCACTGCAAATGAACTTTTTTTTTTTTTTTCGAGGTAGGGTCTCACTCTAGCTCAGGCTGACCTGGAATTTACTATGTAGTCTCAGGGTGGCCTCGAACTCATGGCAATCCTCTTACCTCTACCTCCCGGGTGCTGGGATTAAAAGCGTGTGCCACCACGTCCGGCTCAAATGAACTTTCGACATATGTGCCGCCACCATGTGCCTCTGGCTTACATGGGTTCTGGGGAATCGAACGTGGGCCCTTAGGCTTCCTAGGCAAGTACCTCAACCACTAAGCCATCTCTCCAGCCCAAGTGAGTTTTTAAGAGAGTTTGAAGAGCACAGGAGATAACAGGATGAAAACCGAAGGGCACTTCCTCTTGCTGGTCTGTCTCTGTTTGGCCCAATCCCTCTGCTCTGTGCCCTTGTAGGCTAGTCCTGGGCACTGGGTCACATGGACTCTGCTGTCTCTGGCTTGTGGAGGTAACACTGGGGGGAGGGAAACACTAAGCTAGGAATTTCCTCCCCACCTCCTCTTTCTGCCCCTAGTGCACTCAGTGGCTGTGGCTCCCTCCTGCCCCTCCAGACTCGAACATCATTTTATTTGCTTCCACTTGGCCCTATATGTGTGTGTGGAGGGGTGTGTGATGTGGTGTGTGGATGTGTGTATATATGGTGTGTGGTGTGTGGGTCACTTCCTGCTGCTGCCTGCTCCTTGCCAGGTTATTACAATATACTTGTGGGGTCTCTTTACCCCCCCCCAAATATATCCATTAACAAAACACGTTCATTCTACGTCTTCAATGCTAGGTTCACCTACTGAGCTGGGAACATTCCACTCAAGCATAGTATTTTTTTTTTCCCAAGGTAGGGTCTCACTCTAGCTCAGGCTGACCTGGATTTCACTATGTAGTCTCAGGCTGGCCTCGAACTCATGGTGATCCTCTTACCTCTGCCTCGCAAGTGCTGGGATTAAAGGCGTGCACCGCCATGCCCAGCCCAAACATGGAAAGTTTTTGTTATTGTTGTTGTTTTGAGGTAGGGTCTTGCTCTAGCCCAGGCTGACTTGGAATTCACTGGGTAGTCTCAGGCTGGCCTTGAACTCAATGCAATCCTCTTTTTTTGGTTCCTCAAGCATGGCCCAGCAGCTCTCAGCTCTGCCCCTTGTCCCCTCCCTCCATCCCGCACTCACTTGACTCCAGCTGGCCCCTGGCTTCTGCCTCCAGCAGCCCTGTCTCCTCCCAGCTGTCAGTGCACCTTTGAGAACCACCCTCAGAACTTGTCACTCCCAAGAATATAAAACCTCACATCCTGAAGGAGTCTGACAAGACTGCGCACGATCTGGCCTCGCTGACTCTTCCACCTCCATCTCACCTCTCTCTGCCTGTACCCCCAGGCTCTCCACAATGGCTCTGTTGTTGAACTTGCTGGGGCCTTTGCCCGAACCTCCTTTTCTGGGCCACTCCCGCTCCACCTCGTTGCCTCCCGTCCTTCATCTCTATGAAATATGCCACATCCTCACAGACGCCTGTCTCAACCCCACATCACTCCAAGGGCCTCCTGCTCCTTCCTTTGAGAGTCTGGAATGTACTTACTTCCTCTCCCAAAGCTCCACAGCCCCTTTTCTCCATTCTCCGGGAATGGGGGCGGGGGGGGGGGTGGTAAGGAACTTCCAAGGGAAGCAGAACTCCCATGTGAAAGTCCAGATTTCGGATTTGTGGCTGCCTGGGCTTGGCATCGTCACAAGAACTGGGACGAATGGAAATTTCCTCCCCACTGGAGAACCCAGTGGGCTACCAGAGAAGGTTCCAGATGAGCTTTCAAGTGGCTTATTGAGAACTCACCGAACGTTCGGCAACGTCTCTTGGCAGGCCCAGCACCAGTGATTAAAACAAAACCACCTGCTAAGCACTCCCAGAAGCCTTTGCCCCCATGTCCTTACAGGATGCTTGAAAAGTATTAAAGGATGAAGTGAGTTTTCTTCCTTGCTCCTGCCAGAAAGATGGGACGACTTAATTAAGAGCCATCCTTAATCTTGGACAAAAGCAAGTCTAATTTCTTCAAATTATTCCACATTTCACTAATTTCTTTTTCTTTTTCTCTTTTACTGAAGGGTGACTGGACAGGAGGGCCCAGAGCACTTTTAAAAGCCTGTCTCATTTTCTTCTGATGGGAGTAGAGCATTTGCTCGTTATTTTCAAAGGGAGAAAAAACCCCAGAGAGAGCTCGCGGGCTGGAGAGCTCAGGAGGCCATCCCCACACTTGAGCTTCATTAGCAGGCCTGCAGGAGGCCTTGTCAACCCCGGGGAGGAGCGGCACCTCACCGGGTGACACAGCCCACGCTGGACAGACCAGACTGGCGGTGGTGCATCAAGCCTTCACAAGTCCCCAAGAAGCCACCATGTGCCCCACTCAGCTCTCTTGGAAATCTCACTTACACTCTGTCCTTGTTCTTTTCAAAAACAAAAAGGTCGTGACGGGAAGACAGTGGGGGTGCGCCTCGCTACACAACCGCTGCAGCATTGGCATGGAACTCCTTAACCATGTTTTCACTATCCATGCAATGGTTGGGGAATCTAAGGCTCAGGCAAAGATGCTCAGGAAATGGCAGAGGTCCAAAGGCTGTTTGTCCTGTTCTGCCACATGTCTACCCCAGAGACACCTCATTCTTCAACTAGATCATGTGTGTTCAGTATTTCCACCTGCGTTCAACGGGCCAGCACTCTGCCATGCTGGGTTTGCTGAAGGGTGTAGTCAACACGTGAGCGAGGGGGGCAGATATTCAAATCAGGACAGGCTGGAATGGATACTGGATGGTCTACACACTCAGCCTCCAGCCCCTTCCAGACCTCCCCATTCTGAGTCCTTCCTTTTTTTTTTTTTTTTTTGGTTTGTTTTTCGAGGTAGGGTCTCACTAGCCCAGGCTGACCTGGAATTCACCATGTAGCCTCAGGCTGGCATCAAACTCACTGGTGATCCTCTTACCTCTGCCTCCTAGGTGGTGACCAGCCTGAGTCCTTCCTTAAGTATGCAGTGCAAGACCCTCCCCAAGTCTATTAGGTGAGAGTTCCAGAACTCTCTCTTGGGCTGGAGAGATGGCTTAGTGGATAAAGGGAACTAATGATGTTCTGAATTCAGATTCCCAGCACCCACACAAAAGCCTGCGCAGCACATGCTTGTAAGTGTCATCGCAGTGCGGGGTGGGGGGCGGGGGCCCGGTGGAAGCAGAGACTAGGGGATCCCAGGGCCTACTGGCTAGCTTGTCAAGCCAGATCCGTGAGCCCAGGGCGTCAGTGAGAGACCCTGTCTTGAAAAGAAGGTATGGAGGAACTTGGGAGATGGCTCAGTAGATAATGCCCTTGTGGTACAAGCATGAGGACTGGAGTTCAGATTTCCAGCACCCACATCAATGTGTAATGGGCGGTGGTCTGCCTGTGAGCCCAGCACAGGGCTCCCCACAGCAAGCTGGCAAGCTAGACAGCTCAATTGGCAACCTCTGGGTTCAAGTGAGAGACTATGCCTGAGTAAATAAAGTAGAGAGTGATTGAGGAAAACACCCAACGTCAACTTCTGGACACACATACACGTGCATGCACTTTTGTACTCAAGTGCATACACACATACTTGCATAACACACACCACACGTGTGCACAATCAATCAATAAGGGCTGGAGAGATGGCTTAGTGGTTAAGGTGCTTGCCTACAAAGCCAAAGGACCCAGGTTTCATTCCCCAGTACCCAGTAAGCCAGATGCACGAGGGGGCACATGCATCTGGAGTTCCTTTGCAGTGGCTGGAGGCCCTGGTGCACCCATTCTCTCTCTGTCTGTTTCCCTTCTCTCTCTCTTAAAAAAAAAAAAAAAAAAAAAAAAAAAAAAAAAAAAAGCTGGACATGGTGGTGCACGCCTTTAATCCCAGCACTTGGGAGGCAGAGGTAGGAGGATCGCCATAAATTCAAGACCACACTGAGACTACAGAGTGAGTTCCAGGTCAGCCTGAGCTAGAGCGAGACCCTACCTCAAACCCCACCCCCCCAAAAACCCCAAAACCAAAAAACAAAACAAAACAAAAAGGAAAAGAAAAGAAGCCGGGCGTGGTGGCGCACACCTTTAATCCCAGCACTCAGGAGGCAGAGGTAGGAGGATCGCCGTGAGTTCGATGCCAGCCTGAGACCACATAGGGAATTCCAGGTCAGCCTGCGCTAGAACAAGATCCTACCTTGAAAAAAAAAAAAGAAGAACAAATAAATAACAAAAATAGTGGACAGCGACCAAGGAAGATACCCAACATCAACCTCTGGTCTCCACACACAAGCACATATATGTACACTCATATATTCCTATGAACACACACACACACACACATACACGCAAAGAAGGAAGAAAAAGAAGCCTTTTTTGAGGCCACTACTGTGTTATGGGCCCTGAGAAAGGCCCACATCTCTCATGGGAACTCAAAGTTGGCAGGGCTGATAAAGCAGCCAGGCTAGAGCGAGGCCCATGCAAGCAGGTCTAGAAGAAAGACTGCTTCTGTGTCGCCATTCGTGACTCTTCCTTACTGAGTCAACAAGGCCCCCCTTTCTTTGGAGAGCCTCCAAGGACTGCTAGTTTACTCAGGGAGCAATCCAGGAAGCTCCTGCAAGATAGTTGGGGCAGGAGGGGAAGGAACCAGACTAGCCAGCCTCGGTGAGAAGCTTTCCCTGTGGGCACTGGGGCTCTACCCCACAGGGTCTTGTGGGAAACCACACAGAAGATGACGCGGGAGAGTCCCATTGGAGGAGCAAGGGGGGTGTTCTGAAGCCAGTAACCAACCCTCAGTTTCCCAGCCTTCCTCACATGTCCACCAGCCAGGAAATGTCCAGCAAACCTGTGGAGCCTCCTGTCCACATCCATGCAAGCATTGAGAGCCAAGGTGAGCGGAACAGAGCAGCACCCATGGAGACACCCTCCCATGTTGCAGGAGGAAGATCTGGTGCCAGGCTTCTCAGCTGCCACCCTACCTACAGCTTTTCTCTGTGCCCACCCCCTCCATCTCTGCCCATCTGGTGAGAAGTGCTGAACTGCAGATCTCGCACATTCCTGGGAGTGACTGCACTCCAACAATTCAGGCTAAAAGAAGGATTCTGAGCCAGCCTGTCCTAAGGCCCTCAGTCTCAGGAAAGTGGAAACCCCATCCCTGCCTTGAGGAATGTCCAACGCTCTAAAATTCAACAACACAGAAGGCATCTTGAGTGAGGTGCTTCCTTTTTCAGCTGACAACCGTGATTCTCTATCAGTAGCAATAAAAGGTCCCCGGTGGATAGTGCTTACAGCTTAGAGCACACTTCCCCATTTATCACATTTTTAAAGTCTTTCTTAGACTGGTAAGGCTGTGTCCATATCTGTAAAAGCAAATTGCCACAGCCCCCATCACTAAGTGGGAGGCAATCCAACACCTGAAAAGTTCCCAGTAAACTAGACTGTGTACCAGGTATGCACTAACACCTGGGCCTACTGCAAACCTGGTTGTAACTCCAATAAGGAACCTTTGGGTTGCAAGCAACAGAAACACAATGCAAACTAGCTCCAGGGAGGAAGAAAATTCAAGAATTTATGGTGCCACCAAACTGCCCCGTAAGCACTTCTCTTAATGTTCATACTCGTATATTAATGCTACTCTCACTTTTAGCTAGAGAAGCTTCTCTTTTCAGGGACCTTGGGATGACCCAGAAGGCACCATGGTGCTGAGAAGAAGTGACAGAGGAGTGCTCAGCACTGAAACATCTCTTACACACCTTCCAAGCCTCAGGGTCCATTGCAGAAGATGGTGTGGAAAGAATGTAAGAGTTAAAGGAAGAGTAGGACTCCTTACAATGTGCTCCTCCAGACACAAAATGGCCTGGATATCCATGACCTCACAGTGCCTGACACTACCTACACAAGACCATCTTAATAGGAGGAAAAGATGATGACATTCAAATAAAAGAGAGACTGATTGAGAGGGGGTGGGGATATGATGGAGAGTGGAGTTTCAAAGGAGAAAGTGGGTGGGGGGAATTACCATGGGATATTGTCTACAGTTATGGAAGTTGTCAATAAAAAAGTAAAAATTATGGGACTGGAGAGATGGCTTAGCAGTTAAGCGCTTGTCTGTGAAGCCTAAGGACCCCAGTTTGAGGCTCAATTCCCCAGTACCCATGTAAGCCAGATACACGAGGTGGCGCATGCATCTGGAGTTCGTTTGCAGTGGCTGGAGGCCCTGGTGTGCCCATTCTCTCTCTCTCCCTCTGCCTCTTTCTTTCTGTGTCTGTTGCTCTCAAAAAAATAAAAATAAACAAAATAAATTTAAAAAAATTATAAAACAAATTTTAAAAAATTTTAAATAATTTATGGTGTCAAATCTAAGGGCTTGACCTCTTGCTTTCTATTCTTCCTCCCTTTCTTCTGTCTCTTCTCTCCTACTTCCCTTTCTAATTTCTACTTCCAATTTTTCCCTCCTACTATGTATGGGAGACCTATACTGATAGTGGACCAGGGTAACAACGCCTATGGAGTCTGTTTTCCCCCTGAATCTGCATAGAAGCAACCAGGCATGGACTGGTCCAGCTTAGAACATGTGAGCTCTCTCTTTCTTTTTTAGCATATGTGTGTTCATGTGTGTGCTGGCACACATGTTGTGTACAGGTGCGTGTGAAGGCCAAGGACCACCTCAGAGATGTCACCCTCAGGAATGCTGTCCACGTTTGCTTTTTGGAACAGGCACTCTTATGGGCCTGGACTTTACCAATGAGGCTGGACTGGTTGGCCAACAAGCCCCAGGGATCTTCTTGTGTTTGCCTCCCCAGCTCTGGGACACAAGCATATGCACAGCATTTTTACGTGGGTTCTGGGGATTGAACTCAGATGCTTGCAAAGCTGAACACTTTCTCGGATGTTATCTCTTCATCCCACACGAGCCATCTCTGGGAAGTAGTGTTTTATGACGTGTCTGGTGGTGAGGGAGCAGCAATCTGAGGTTGCAAGTTGTTCTACCAAAACCTCCCCAGAATGATTCCCCAAAGCACAGATGTTGGCTTATCACAACACTGCAGGGAGCACATGTTAGGTCATCACACAGTGTCGGATTCCCTGTAGGTACTTACAAGTCTTTGCTAATAAGAAATGATCATGGAGCCGGGCGTGGTGGCGCACGCCTTTAATCCCAGCACTCGGGAGGCAGAGGTAGGAGGATCGCCATGAGTTCGAGGTCACCCTGAGACTACATAGTAAATTCCAGGTCAGCCTGAACTAGAGTGAGACCCTACCTCGAAAAACCAAAAACAAACAAACAAAAAAAAAAATGAGCATGGAGCTTGACAAACACAATGTGTACAGTGCTCTTTAAAAATGAACAACCTTGCCGGGCGTGGTGGCGCACGCCTCTAATTCCAGCACTCAGGAGGCAGGGGTAGGAGGATCGCCGTGAGTTTGAGGCCACCCTGAGACTACATAGCTAATTCCATGTCAGTCTGGGCTAGAGTGAGACCCTACCTCGAAAAAACCAAATAAAATAAAATAAAAATAAACAACTTTTTTTCCTTTCTGCTTAGGTGCATCTGGCTGAAGATCTTTGAGACCCTTTTCTTTTTCCCCTAGCCCCAGAACAAAGGCACTTCCTTTATCACTGCAAACTTCACTTCCTGATATGGTGTTCTGATTCTTAAAAGACCCATAATCAAGATGGCTGTCTCATGACTACCATTTTCCTAGGATTTCCAGAAAGTTATCCAAATGTGTCTTTATGTCTCTATCTCACAGATGCGTATGGACGTTATCCCAATGTCAGATGCACAAAGAAAGCTCACACAGATGAAGTCAGTGCTTTGACACTGGCTCGTGTTCACCAAGGCCACCCTAGGATTGAGACATTCTCCTTGACCTTTTACTGGGCTGTTGTTGGCTTCCAGCTTTCAGCTGAATCCTCTCTCATTCATCCTCACCCAAAAGGACCAGCCAAAGCAACTACTTTGTTGGAGGCTGCCCACATATTACCTGTTGCTGTAGGCATGGAGGTCCCAAGACTGCACATCCTCTCCTTGACAGGCGACCATTCCAGAGCCCACGTGGGACTGACTGAGCTTTTATTGTGACCACAACGCAGCTCAGCTACTTCAGCCATATTCCCCTCCTTCAGCCCCTGTCCTGAGAGATTAAATGGGTCTTAGGGGCAATTTCCTTCCTGCTAGAGGACTCAACCTGCCACAGATGGTGCAAGAGTGCTTCGAGAATCACTGTCATGGGAAGTGGAGCTGGCTAAGCTACCAGACGGCTGACGGCAAGGACTCTATCGCCACGGTACAAGTGTGAGCATAGTCCCTGCCATGGGCAAGAGATGCAGTCAAGACCAAGAATGTGCAGGAGGGCCCAGCCAATCAGGTAAAGAGAACTGGGAAATTGTCATCGGGTGGCCTAGCAAGCTGGATGGCTGTTGCTGGGGGCAACTGTAGCATTAGAGGGAGCTATCAAAGACTCAGGGTGGTTAATCACCAATTAAAGGCTAATTAAGATAACCAGAGAGTCTCCTTCACATCACATAAATTGGAAGCTCTCTTGTAGCCGGAGGGTAGAAAAAGGAAGCCCTGGCCTAGGACTTAATGACTCAGAAAGAGGGTTCTGCGTTGAGGCGGGTCCAGTGTGGCAGGGACCTGCCCCCAGGGCTGAAGTCACCCAGAGGCTCACAAACTAGTGCGGCTGCTTCCTGGGCTGGGAGGACCAACAGCCAGGAGCCACAACAGCTGCTGTGGCTTGAGCTGGTCTGCGGTCTGGTGGTGTGGTCTCAAGATGCTTCTGAGTGGCTCATGGCTTACCTCGGGGAAAGCGCACCCTGCCTTTTGGGACTTCGCGGTGTCCCCCAGGCTGCTGCTGGGGAAGTGGTTAGAACGCATATGGATTCTTCAGCAGTGACCCCTGAGTTGACTGACTTTCAGAGGGAGAAAGATGGGGTGCTGGGGGAGGAGACCTGAGGGAAAGGCGAGTGGGCAGTGTTCAGGAGGGGCTGGCTGTGGAGTGGAGTCTCCATGCTGCTGTGAATGCCCACCTGAGAGGCTATGGACACCTGGAAAGAAATCTTGGCCTTCTGCCTGCCGCCCTTTCCAAGTACCATGGGCTGAGGAAAGTAGAGACAGGGGAGGCCTGTTGGGCTTGCAAGTTCCAGAGGAAGGTCAAGGTGGGGACAGGGGCTTATATCTGGTGAGGACCTTATTGCTGGGTCACAACATGGTGAAAGAGTGCATGGGCATGGGTGAGGCAGAGAGGAAATCATGACAAACTCATTTTGTTGTTGTTGTTGTTGTTTTGTTTTTTTGAGGTAGGATCTCATTCTAGCCCAGGGTGACCTGGAATTCACTCTGTAGTCTCAGGGTGGCCTTGAACTCACGTCGATCTTCCTACCTCTGCTGGGATTAAAGGTGTGTACCACCACGCCTGGCTAGTCTTTTTTTTTGTCATAAATATTTTTTAAAACATATTTTTTTATTTATTTATTTATTTATTTATTTATTTATTTATTTATTTATTTGAGAGAGAGAGAGAATGGGCATGCCACAGCCTCCAGCCACTGCAAACAAACTCCAGATGCATGGGCCTCCTGTGAATCTGGCTTACGTGGGTCCTGGGGAATCGAACCGGGTCCTTTGGCTTTGCAGGCAAATGCCTTCACCACGAAGCCATCTTCTCCAGCCCCTGGCTAGTCTTTTTAAATATCAGGGACCCCTCCTAAAACATGACGGCTCTCCTGCCATAATGGTGTTAGTTCACTTTGGAAAAGAGAGCATAGCCCTGATGGCCTCGTTGCCAGGGTCCCAATGGCTAGGAATTGGCTGGGGTCATTTATACTACGGATCATGACAAAATGGCTCTCTCTACCAGCTGATGTCGGGCAGCCTGTGCCACTGGCCACATCAACATGGACAAATAGCCTTTGAGGCAGCAGCGTGGCCTCTGCTTACTGACCACAAGTAACATGACCTCGGGGATTGGCTGAGTGACCAACCTGCCAGTGAGAAAGCCTCACCTTGAGCTCCTGCTATGCCTAGCTTTTGAGGACACCAACCCGCCACTCGGGGTCAAGAGGACCAGTCTGAGTCCTTCCACCCTGGCGAAGAAGCAAGTCCCTGAAGAATTCTCTCTGGCTCCGGGAGGCAAATTCTCAGAAGCCTTCCCCTCTACCCCCCCCCCGCCCCCAAAGAGGTTTGTTTACATGACAGAGAGAAATCTGATTTCACCGAGACCTACCAGTTTAAAGGTCAATCTCGTGGTGACACATAAAATTAACCAACCCATTCAGGAAGGCGTTTGTTTTCCCTGTCCCCAAAGCCCCAATCAGGCCCCCACCGTCTTCCCTCCACCCACTGAAGAATATAGTATGTTTGACCCGGAAACACAAATCACAGGTGAAGTCACAGCGAAGGGGGTCTGCAGTGACCGCACCGATCCTATACGCCTCATACTCCTCAGCTGGACCCACCAGCAGCAGGATGACCGGTTGCAGGTGCAGTTGATGCTAACTTGACGGTGACACTCTGAAAAGCTGTGATGCTGTTTCCAGGGCCTGCACACTCTGATGGCGTGACCTTAGTATGGTGTTCTGTCCCTAGTAGGCAAAACAGATAGGTCCAGGGACCACATGGCAGATGGAAGATTGGCCCTACTCATAATCACTCCTGTGACCCACTGGACTGACTGACTCCCAGTCCTGCAACGTAGCATGTTGTGCTGGTTTTCAAAAGGGGCTTTTTCCGCCAGGCAGCACAGGCTCTCATTAAACTTTATTTAATAGCTTCATTGCCTCATAAACATTCACCCATTTTAAGCATGCAAGTCAATGTTTTCCAATAAATTTGCTGAGTTTTATAACCATCATTACAACTCTGTTTTAGAATATTTCCTTCGATTAAGTAAATCCTTCATTTCTACTTACTCTCCTCTTGCCTTGGCTTTTTTATTTATTTATTTATTTATTTATTTAGTTTTTCAAGGTAGGGTTTCACTCTAGCCCAGGCCGACCTGGAATTCACTATGTACTCTCAGGGTGGCCTCAAACTCATGGTGAGCCTACCTCTGCCTCCTGAGTGCTGGGATTAAAGGCATGTGCCACCACGCCGGGCTTGGCTTTTATTTTTTAAATATTTTTTACTTTCTTTTTTCCTTCCTTCCTTTTTTTTTTCTTTCAGTTTTTTGAGGTAGGGTTTTCCTTCCAGACTGACCTGGAATTGTAATCTCAGGGTGGCCTCAAACTCGTAATGATCCTCCTACCTCTGCCTCCCAAGTGCTGGGATTAAAGGCCACCAGGCCCGGCCTATTTTTATTTTTTTAAATATTTATTTAGTCAGTTGAGAGAGACAGGGAGAGAGAGAGAATGGGTGTATCAGGGCCTCTAACTGCTGCAAACAAACTCCAGACACATGTGCCACTTTGTGCATCTGTCTTACATGGGTACTGGGGAATCGAACCTGGGTCCTTAGGTTTCACAGGTAAATGCCTTAACCACTAAGCAATCTCTCCCATTCTAGTTTTTGGTTTTTTTTAAACATGTAGCCCAGCTGTCCTCAAACTTGTGTTCTTTCTGCCTCATCCTCTTCAGTAACACCTATAGGTATGTGCCACCACAATTGGCCCCCTTGGGGTGTGTGTGTGTGTGTGTGTACATGCTCATGTGTATGAGTACGGGTGAGCTCATGCGCCACAGTGCACATGTGGTCAGAGTTCAACCTAGGTGGGGACCCTCACCTTCCACCTTGTTTGAGGCAGGATTTCTCATTGTTCACCAGTGCATCCTGCAGGTTCACTGGCCTATGAGCTTGTGGGAATCCTCCTGTCTCTGCCTTCATCTTTCCCTGAGAGCGCTGGGATTATAGTTGTCCAGATGCTACTGTGTCCAGCTTTATGTAAGTTCTGGAGCTCTGAACTCGGGTCCTCACACTTGCAACATAAATGCTTTATCCACTAAGCCATCTCCCTGGCCCCATCTTCCCGTGGTGTTTTGAGATTGGCTGTTACTCTATAAGTTAGGCTGGTCTGGAGCTCACTATATAGCTCAGGTTGCCTTCAAATGTATCACCATCCTCTGGTCTCAGCTCTTTGAATGCTTGGATTGTAGTGTGGGTCACCATGCTCAGCTTCTTCACTTACTCTGAATGTCTGTCTAGTCCAGCCCCCAGCCCCAAACAACAATGAATCTCCTTTCTGAATGTCTGTCTATGCTATGCATACCTTTCCAGGATTTTTTTGTTTGTTTGTTTTCCGAGGTAGGGTCTCACTCTGGTCCAGGCTGACCTGGAATTAACTATGTAGTCTCAGGGTGGCCTCAAACTCTCGGCGATCCTCCTACCTCTGCCTCCTGAGTGCTTTTCCAGGATTTAAAATATATATATATATATTTTTTTATTTATTTATTTGAGAGAGAGAGAGAGAGGAAGAGGCAGAGAGAATGGGCACTCCAGGGCCTCCAGCCACTGCAAATGAACTCCAGACACATGCGCCCCTTTGTGCATCTGGCTTACATGGGTTCTGGGGAATTGAACTGAGGTCCTTAGGCTTCGCAGGCAAATGTCTTAACCACTAAGCCATTTCCCCAGCCCCTTTCCAGGATATTTTGAATCACTCACTATGTTGTCCTTTATGTCTGCTTTATTTTATTAATGATGGGTTTTTAATTTTTAAAATTTTATTTATTTATGAGAGAGAGAGAAAGAGGCAGAGAGAGAGAGAGAGAATGGGTATGCCAGGGCCTCTAGCCATTGCAAACAAACTCCAGATGCATGCACCACCTTGTGCCTCTGGCTTATGTGGTACTGGGGAATCAAACCTGTGTTCTTTGGCTTTGCAGGCAAGTGCCTTAACCGCTAAACCATCTCTCCTACCCCTAATTATGGTTTTGTTGTTTTTTTCAGTTAATTATATATGTATGTGTATATGTGGGGGTGCCAGGGTCTCTTGCTACTTCAAACAAATGCCTGTCCAGTTTTATTTTATTTTTTAAATAATTCTCTAAAATTTGTTTTTATTTATTTATTTATTTATTTAGTTAGTTAGTTAGTTAGTTAGTTAGTTAGTTTTTCAAGGTAGGATCTCACTCTAGCCCAGGCTGACCTGGAATTCACTATGTAGTCTCAGGGTGGCCTTGAACTCACATCAATCCTCTTACCTCTGCCTCCCTAGTGCTGGGATTAAAGGTGTGTACCACCAAGCCTGGCCTTTTTTTTTTTTTTTTTTCCGTTTTTCGAGGTAGGGTCTCATTCTAACTTGGGCTGACCTGGAATTCACTATGTATCTCAGGATGGCCTCAAACTCATGGTGATCCTCCTACTTCTGCCTCCTGAGTGTTGGAATTCAAGGCATGCACCACCGCTCCCAGCCTATTTTTATTTTTTAAAATATTTATTTAGTTAGTTGAAAGAGAAGGAGGCAGAGAGAAAGAGAGCCACTGCAAATGAACTCCAGATGCATGCGCCACCATGTGCATTTGGCTTACATGGGACCTGGAGAATCGAACTGGGGTCCATAGGCTTCACAGGCATGTGCCTTAATCACTAAGCCATCTCTCCAGCCCTATTTTTATTTTTTATTTGCTTTTTGAGGTAGGTCTCACTCTAGCCCAGGCTGACCTGGAATTCACTATGTAGTCTCAGGATGATCCTGAACACACAGTGTTCCCCGTACTTCCTGAGTGCTGGGATTAAAGGTGTGTGCCACCATGCCCGGCTATTTATTTGAGAGAGAAAGAGGCAGATAGAGATAAAATGAGCACACCAGGGTCTCCAGCCAGTGCAAAGGAGCTCCAGCCACATGGGCCACCTTGTGCATCTGGCTTATGTGGGTACCAGGGAAGTGAACCCGGGTTCTTAGGCTTTGCAGGCAACTGACCCACCCCTCACCATTATGTTTTTGATTCTTTTGTATGGATGAATAGAATTCCAATGGATAAACAGTTGTATTTTGTTTAGCCATTCACCAGTACATGGACATTTGGATTCTTAATGCTTTTTTGTTTGCTTGTTTGTTTTTGTTTTTATTTTTCAAGGTAGGGTCTCACTCTAGCCCAGGCTGACCTGGAATTCACTATGTAGTCTCAGGGTGGCCTTGAACTCATGGCGATCCTCCACCTCTGCCTGCTGAGTACTGGGATTAAAGGTGTGCACCACCACACCCAGATATTAATGCCTTTTTTTGTTGTTGTTTTTGTTTTTGTTTTGCAAGGTAGGGTCTCACTCTGGTCCAGGCTGACCTGGAATTAACTATGTAGTCTCAGGGTGGCCTCGAACTCTTGGCGATCCTCCTACCTCTGCCTCCCAAGTGCTGGGATTAAAGGCGTGCGCCACCATGCCCGGCATTAGTGCCTTTTTGATGAAATTAAGCTACTGTCAGCATTTACACCCAAGTCTTGTGTAGACTTATGTTTTTAATTTTCTTAGATACTTACGAGGCAGCCGTTGGCTCATTGACTAAATGTAGGTCTAAGTTCTTATTTATCTATTGACTGGTGCTAGAGATCAAAACGAGGCTCTTACATATATGGTACACAGACTGGACCACCAAGCTACACCCCCAGCCAATCTGCCTGTTTTAGAAAGTGCCAAACATTACATTTTTTATTTCTACCAGCCATGTGTGAGGAAGCCATTTCTCCAACCCTAACTCCCATTTGTTATCTATGTCTCTTTAATCATAGAGGCTCAAGAGTGTGAAGTGATGTCTCCTCGTAGTTTAATTTCCATTTCCCCAGTGACTAATGGTGTTGCCCATCTCTTCATGCTTATTAGTCATTTATTTATTATCCTCTTTGGTGAACTGTCTATTTCAATCTTTTGCCCATTTTTAAAATTATCTGTTTGTCTTCTCTTTCGGTTCTCCGTATATTCTGCATACAAGTCCTTTGTCACATGTGCAATTTACAAAATTTTTTTCTCAATCAATGGCTTGTCTTTTCATTTTCCTAATGGCATCCTTTTAAAGATTAGTTGTTTCATTTGCATGTGGGGGGATGGGCGGGTGCACCAGGGCTGCTGCAAATGAAAGCCAGATGATGACACCGTTTTCGCATCTGCTGGCTTGTGTGGGTGGCTTAGGAATTGAACCTGGGCCAGCAGATTTTGCAAGCAAGCGTCTTTAACCATCAAACTATCATCCCAGCCTCCCTAATGGTGTCTTTTGAAGTGCATTTTTTAAAATTTTCATAAAATTCAGTGTATACATTTTTTCCTGTTACATCTCGTGCTTTTGGCATTGAATCTGAGACCTTTGCCTAATGCAGGGTTGTGAAGCCTTCCGTAGTGCATACCTCTAAAGGCTGTGGAGCTGTTGGCCCTACAGTGAGGTCTAAGTCCCTGTTGAGATTATTTTGGAGTATGATGTTGTGAAGTTTAATCTCTGGTTGTCGACTTAAAAGGATTTAGACCCAGCATAGAAGCAAATCTTATGGCACATTTGTTAAGGATTTTCTAGGGTAGGCCCCTACCTGTGGGCAGTGCTTTTCCACGGGCTGGGGTCCTGCTCTGAATAAAAGGGAGGAAGCTAGCTGAGGAGGAGCGTGAGTCACTCTGCTTGCTCCCTGCTGATGTGACACTGGCTTCCTGCTCTGCCCTCTGGAACTGCAAGCTGTATTAACCACTTTCTTCCATAAGCTGCTTCTGATGGGGTCCCACCAGCAATGAGAAAGGAACAGATACAGATGTGAAGTCAACTTTAAGGCTGCTTTCGACATGAGGCTACTAAGTTGTCCCCAAACCATTGTGGAAACCTGGCCTGGGCACCTTCATCAAAACTCAGCTGAGGCCAGGCTTGGCGGCACACGCCTTTGATCCCAGCACTTGGCAGACAGAGGGTGACTGGCACCAGGAGGGACCAGCACCAGACCCTCACTTCCCCTCCAGCCATGCTGGTGTAATGCTCTCTTCACTATCAATGGTATGCAGCAAAGCTTTGGAGCTGGGAAATCAAAGTCCTTCCATTTTGTTCTTTTTCAAAATTGTTTTTGCTATTCTAGGTCTTTTCATTTCCATATAAATTTTAAGATCGGCTTGTCAATTTCTGTGAAAAAGCCTGCTGGGATTTTGATAGAGGTTGTGTTTGCTGTATAGATCAATTTGAGGAAAATTACCATCTGAACAATATTGATTCTTCTAATCCATGAACAGGAAATGTCTCCATTTATTTAGATATTCTTTAATTTCCCTCAGTAGTTTTATAGTTCTCAATGTACAAGTCTTGTACTTCATTTATTAAATTTATTCCCAAGTATTTTATTCTTTTGGTTGCTACTGAATAGAATTGCTTTCTTAATTTCTTTTCAGATTGTTCATTGTTTATATATATAGAAGTTTTATTGGTTTGTATGTATTGATATTATATGTCTATCTTTGGTGAATTTATTTATTATGAGACTATTCTATGACTTCCTTTTTGTATGTGTGTCTGTGTGTATGTGCGTGTCCATGTGCGGGGAGTGCACATGTGTGCGAGCATGTGTGCTCATGGGTATTAATATAATATGAAGGTCAGAGGACACCCTCAGGTGCCTTTTTGGAGACAGGGTCTCTCATTGGCCTGGAGTTCAGCAAGTAGGCTAGACTGGCTGGCCAGAGGGTCTCAGGGATCCTCCCGTCTCTGCCCCCCAGTGCCAGGATTACAAGTGTGTACCACCCTGCTTGCCGTTTTTTTTTTTTTTTACTTAAGTTCTTGGGATGAAACTTTATTCTTTATGCTTGCAGAGTAAGCACTTTACCAGCAAAGCCAACTCACCAGGCTGGATTCCTAGAATTTTCTACACAGAAAATCATGTTGTGTACCCGGGTTGCTTCTTTTCCAGCAGAGGCCTTTATTTATCTGATCTGATAACATCTGAAGCCTCCAGGATGACGGTTTTCTTCAGTGTTGAGGATGAAACGCAGGGCCTTCCACTTGCTCTCTCTACCACCATGTACCAGTGTGGAACGAGCTACATTCCAGTCTGTGGAAGGCAGGTCAAGTGATGAGAGTGGCGTTCCTCACTGCATTCCTGATCTAAGAGGAGAGCATTAGTATTTCATCAGGAAATGCAACAGAAAAGAATTAAATACAGGATTTTTTTTTTTTTTTCCGAGGTAAGGTCTCGCTCTAGCCCAGGCTGATCTGGAATTCACTATGTAGACTCAGGGTAGCCTTGAACTCACAGTGATCCTCCTACCTCTGCTCCCAAGTGCTGGAATTAAAGGCATGCACCACCAATGCCCAGCTAAGTTCTGGATTTTTGTAAGCCCCTCTCGATGAGGTTTCTGGTTATTCTGAATTTGTTGAGAGTATTTTTCTCTTTCTTTTTAAAATTTGTTTCATTTTTTAAAGGTTTTTATTTTATTTTTGAGAGACAGAAAGAGAGAGAGAATGGGCATGCCAGGGCCTTCAGCTGCTGCAAACGAACTCCAGATGCATGCACCCCTTGTGTGCATGTGAGACATTGAGCACTTGCATCACTGTGCATCTGGCTTAAATGGGATCTGGAGAATTGAACATGAGTCTTTAGGCTTTGCAGGCAAACGCCTTAACTGCTGAGCCACTTTTCCAGCCCTATTTCCTTCTTTTTAAAATAGAATGTGAGGGGCTGGAGAGATGACTTAGTGGTTAAGGCACTTTCCTGCAAAGTCTAAAGACTCATGTTCCATTTTCCAGATACCATTTTAGCCAGACACACAAAGGTGAGACAAGCACAAGGTCACACATGCCCACTAGGTGGAGCAAGCTTCTGGAGTTCTATTGCAGTGACTGAGGCCCTGGCGCACTAATTCCCTATCTTTCCTCTCTCTCTCTCTCTCTAAATAAAAAACCAGATTTTGATTAATTGCGCGCATGCACGTGTGTGCGTGTGTGTGTGTGTGGGTCTATGTATGGGTACATGAGCCACAGTGCACATGTGGAAGGCAAATAACAGCTTCTAACAACAGGGTCTCCTGCTGTTGCAAACAAACAACCAGACTGCAAACAAGTCTCAGATTTCGCTGGCTCACAAGCTTATCATAGGTATATTGGATCCAATGACACATGAGCCACGTTGCATCCAGCTTTTATATGGGTGCTGGAAAATGGAACCTGGGCTGGCAGATTTTGGATTAAAATGCCTTTGAAAACAGAGCCATCTCCCCAGAAGTCTCCTTTTGTTTTGCTTTGTTTTAAATATTTTTATTTCTTATTGGAGAGAGTGAGTGAATAAGAGCAAAAGAGAGCAATAGGGGGGAATAGGCACACCAGGGCCTCTAGCTACTACAAACAAACTTCAGACACATGTGCCACCTTGTGCATCTGGCATACATGGGACCTGGAGAATCAAATCTGGGTCCTTAGATTTCGCAGGCAAGTGTCTTAACCACTAAGCCATCTCTCCAGCCCCCTCCTTTTGTTTTGAGACAAACTCAAACAGGCTGTCCTCAAACTTATGAGTCTCTTGATTCAGCATCTCAAATGATTGGATTAGTGGCATATACCACCATGGCCAGTGTGGTGGGAGTTTGCAGCTCGACAGCATGTTGAGTTTTGGCCCATGTTTTTTCTGTGTCCATTGAGATGATCTGTGGATTTGCTCCTGCTTATGTTAACTCAGCTTGTTTCATTAATTGGTTGGGTGTTAAGCCAGCCTTGCATTCAGAGGACAGAGTTCATTTGGCTATGACCATGGTCTATAGTCTTTTTTTTTTTTTTTTTTTTTTTTTTTAAGAGTTTCACTCTGGCCCAGGCTGACCTGGAATTCACTATGTAGTCTCAGGGTGGCCTTGAACTCACGGTGATCCTCCTACCTCTGCCACCCATACTGCAGAGATTAAAGATGTGTATTTTCTTTTTCTTTTTCTTGTTCTTTTTCTTTTTTTTTTTTTTTAATAAAGAATGGGCATGTCAGGGCCTCTTGCCACTGCAAACAAACTCCAGATGCATGTGCTATTTTGTGCATCTGGCTTTATGTGGGTTCTGGGGAATTGAATCTGGGCCAGCAGGCTTTGCAAGAAATGCCTTTAACCACCGAGCCATCTTATCATCCCCCTTGTCTACTTCAGAAGACTTTGTAGAATATTGATGCTATTTCTTCTTCCAGGTCTTGAAAGAATTCACCAGGCAACCTATTTGGACCTGTGCTTTTTTTGTTGGAAGATTAATATGTTTATTTATTACAGAGAGTATGGGCATGCCAGGGCCTCTTGCCATTGCAGATGGACTCCAAATGCATGTACAGCTTTGTTAATCTGGCTTCACATGGGCACTGGGGAACCCAGCTCAGACAAGCAGGCTTTGAAAGCAAGCACCTTTAACTGCTAAGCCAAGTATCTCCCAGGCATGTTGGAAGATTTTAATGACTAGGTTTTGTTAATATTGTTGTTGCTATTTTGAGTTGTGGGTGTTGTTGTTGGAGACTGAGTTTTACACAGCCCAGGCTGGCCTCGAACTCACTATATAGCTGAAGCTGGCCTTGACTTCTGATCCTCCCACCTCAGCTTTCCAGACGCTAGGATTATAATCATGTGCCATCATTCATGGTTTCTCTTTTCTCCCTCCCCTCCTTTTTCTTCTCTCTCCTTCCTCCTTCCTTTCTTCCTTTTATTCTTTTTTTTCCCGTTGGTTTTTCAAGATAGGGTCTCACTCTGGCCCAGGCTGACCTGGAATTCACTATGTAGTCTCAGGGTGGCCTCAAACTCATGGCGATCCTCCTACCTCTGCCTCCCGAGTGCTGGGATTAAAGGCGTGCGCCACCACGCCCGATTTCTTTCTTTTGTTCTTTTTTGCATACATATGTGTGTGCATGTGTATGGGTGTTCATATGTGTGTGGGAGCATGTTTGTGTGCCTGCATGTGTGTGAGCATTCTAGTGGAGGCCAGAGGTTGATGTCAGGTATCTTCCTCTTGCCGCAGAGATTTGCACGGCTCCGCCTTTCTGATGCTGGGGTTCTGGACGTGCTCTGCTGTGCTCGGGCATTTATGTGGCTGCTGGGGATCCACGCTCAGGCTCTTATGTTTGTAAAGCAGGTGCTTTCCTGATTGAGCCATCTCCCCAACCCTCTTTTTCTTTTCTTTTCTTTCTTTCTTTTCTTTTTTTTTTTTTTTGGTTTTGCAAGGTAGGGTTTCACTCTGGTCCAGGCTGACCTGGAATGGAGTCTCAGGGTGTCCTCGAACTCTCGGCCATCCTCCTACTTCTGCCTCCCGAGTGCTAGGATTAAAGGTGTGCACCACCACACCCGGCTTCTCTTTTTCTTTTTGACATTTAGATTCTCTTCCTCCAGAGTGAACTTGGGTGATTTGTGTCATTCTAGGACTGTACCCATTTTGTCAGTTTCCTAATTGTTGGTACAAAGTACATCATCATATATCTTTTATGGTGGTTTGAATGGAAAATGTCCCCCATGGGAGCAAGTGTTTGTGAATAAACCTGTTGAGTTCCCAGCTGGTGGAGCCTTTGGGAGACAGAGCCTTGCTGAAGGAGGTGTGTCACTGGGGCTGGCTTTGGGATTTTGTGTTTCCACCCACTGGATGGTCAGCGTCCACTCCACTCACTCTTGCTGCTGTTTCCCAGTGGATGTGACAAGATGTGGGTCTAGCCTCTGCTCTGCTGTGCTTTCCCTGCCAGAAGAAAACTTTTCCTCCAAACTATAAGCTGAAGAAACCCTTTCCTCCCCTGAGATGTTTTTGGTCAGGTGTTTTGCCCCAGCAATGAACAAGTAAGGGCAACACCCTTAAAATCTTCTCTGCATTCCATGGGGCCAGAGGCTATGCATTCGGTTCATGATTAACCCAGTCATCTCCACGTTGTCTGCCCATCTTGACCAAATGAGCTACAGTGCTCCATTTCACTGCTCTTCTCAACCAACAGCTTTGAGTTTCGGAGGGTCTCCTATGACCTCCCAGCTTCCCGTGTCTTCACACTCTCCCCTTCTGTTTGCCTTGGGCTTAGTTTGCTCTCACTTCTGGACATGAAGATGATAGAGCAGTGCACGGACACCAGCTCTCCTTTTCTTTTTTTCAAATTTTTGTTTATGTATTTATTTATTTGAGAGCAAGAGAAAGAGACAGAAAGAGAGAACTCTAGATCCATGAGCCACCTTGTGCATCTGGGTAATCGAGCCTCAGACCAGGGTCCTTAGGCTTCAGAGGCAAGTGCTTAACCACTAACCATCTGTCCAGCTCAGCTCTACTTTTCTAATGCAGGGTTTCTATTCTGTTCTCCTTTAAGCCCCCTTGACTGCCTCTGGACGTGCTGGTATGCTGTGGTTTTTTTCCCATTCACTTCAAGCTGCTCCAGATCCCCTGAACTCCTTTAGGTTGCTTCGTAGTTCCATTTCATTGTGATAAAAGAACATACTCTTTTCTTTTTCAGCTTTTAGTTTGCTTTACTTTGCCTTTTGAAGAAGGGTCACATGTAGTTCAGCTGATCTTGTGCTAACTATGTAGCAAAAGATGACCTTGAATTTCGGATCCTCCTGCCTCTATCTCCCAAGGGCCAGAAATTTCAGTCCTGCCCCACTACACCTGGCTTAATAAACATACTTTTTATGATTTCAGCATTGTTAAATTTACTAAAATGTGTTTTATGACCTAGAAGATGGTCTATCCTGAGGTATACATCAGTTACACTTGGAAAGAATATGTACTCTGGGGCTGGAAGGATGGCTTAGCAGTTAAGGCATTTGCCTGCAAAGCCAAATGACCAAGGTTCGATTCTCCAGGACTCACATAAGCCAGATGCACAAGGTGGCACATGCATCTGGAGTTTGTTTGCAGTGGCTGGAGGCCCTGGCACACCCATTCTGTCTGTCTGTCTGTTTCTCTCTCTGACTTCCTCAAATAAATAAATAAATAAAACTTTTAAAAAAAGAATATATACTCTGCTATTGTAACAGTTCTAGATAGATTTAGTAGGCTGACAGAGCAGCTCAAGGCTGGTTTCTTTCTTTCTTCTTTCTTTCTTTCTTTTTTTGGTTTTTCTAGGTAGGGTCTCACTCTAGCTCAGGTTGACCTGGAATTCACTATGTAGTCTCAGGGTGGCCTTGAACTCACGGCAGTTCTACCTCTGCCTCTCAAGTGCTGGGATTAAAGGTGTGCGCCACCATGCCCGGCCCGCAAGGCTGATTTCTAGGGACTTATTCAATGTTGGAAAAGAATGTCTTAGGGCTGGGAGTGTGTCTTGGTAGTAGACCACTTGCCTAGAAGGGACAAGGTCCTGGGTTCCATCTGTAGCACCATACACAAAGGCGGGGAAGGACTTAAGTGTTCCCGCTGCTGTAACAAAATTCTTTTTACTGAATAATTTATAAATAAATTTCTGGCTTGTGCATATGGTATTATGGTGTGTGTATGTGGCACATACGTGTAATGTGTGCGTGTGTGTGCATATGTTTGCAGAGGAAGACATCACATGTCCTCTTCTCTCACTCTCCTGCTTTATCTCCCTCAGACAGCATCTCTCACTGAACCTGAAGCTCCCCATTTCGCTGCTTAGACTGGCTGATCAGGGAGCCCCACTGAGCTTCCCATCTCTGTTCCTCTCAGTGCTGGGGTTACAGGCACTTGAAGACAGGCCCAGGCTTTTACACAGCTCCTGGAGATCAAACCCACGTTGTCCTGCTCACGTGCTCTGTCTCTACCCCAGTGGAATTCATTCTTAAATTTCTGGAAGCCCAAGACTGTAGCATCAGCAGCCTCGGTGTCTGATGCTCTGTAGCTGGCATCGGGCACGGAAGAAGGGACAGACACTGCCCTCAGTCTGCAGAAAGGTAGAAAGGACCCACCTACCCAAACCTCTCATTCCATCCTTCAGAGCTCGACCTTTCCGACTAATCAACCCCCTAGGCCCCACCTCTTTTATTTAATTCATTTACTTATTTGAGAGAGAAAGAGGTGTGTGGGGAAGAGAATGGGCATGCCAGGACCTTCAGCCACTGCAAAGGAACTCCAGATGCATGCACCCCCTTGTGCATCTGGCTTACACGGGTCCTGGAGAATTGAACCAGGATCCTTTGGCTTTGCAGATAAGCACCTTAACTACTAAGCCATGTCCCCAGCCCTCTTTTTTTTTTTTTAATTGACAACTTCCTTAATTGTAGACAATATCCCATGATACTTCCCTCCCTCCCCCCACTTTCCCCTTTGAAACTTCACTTTCCATCATATCCCCTCCCCCTCTCAATCAGTCTCTCTTTTCAGTTTGATGTCATCATCTTTTCCTCTTGTTATAATGGTCTTGTGTAGGTAGTTTCAGGCACTGCAAGGTCATGGATATCCAGGCCATTTTGTGTCTGGAGGAGTCGTACCTTTCCTTTGGCTCTTACATTCTTTCCATCCCCAATTCCACAATGGACGCTGAGCCTTGGAAGGTGTGATAGATATGTTTCAGCGCTGAACACTCCTCTATTCCTTCTTCTCAGCTCCATGGTGCCTTCTGAGTCATCCCAAGGTCACCACCATCTGAAAAGAGAAGCTTCTTAACCAAAAGTGAGCGTAGCATTAATATATGGGTATGAACATTAAGAGAAGTGCTTATGGGCAGTTTGGTGAACATAGTATATACATTTAGCCAGACACCAGTAGACATTACACCCCTAGGCCCCATGACTACCCCTGTTGTAGGTTTTCAGTATCAGGGATGTGTTCCCTCCCATGGAGCGGGCCTCCAATCCAATTAGAGAGCAGTTAGTTTCCCCATAACAGACATGCCACTATTGCATCTGTTGGCTCATGTGGCCTTGCTGGCCAAATTTAAAGCTTGCAGTGTTCACTGTTGAGTATCTTCACTGGTGTTTTCTCTCGCTCTCCCATTGAACTGCATGCAGTGTAGCTTTTTCCAGCTTTCTGCCAGCTTAGACCTCACCTCTTGATAACACTGGACAATTAATTTGGGGGTTTTGTTTCTTTGATTGATGGGGTTTTTTTTGTTTGTTTGTTTGTTTGTTTGTTTGTTTGTTTTGGTTTTTTGAGGTAGGGTTTTACTCTAGCTCAGGCTGACCTGGAATTCACTATGTAGTCTCAGGGTGGCCTCGAACTCATGGTGATCCTCCTACTTCTGCCTCCCGAGTGCTGGTATTAAAGGCATTCGCTACCATGCACAGCTAATTGACAGTTTTTTGAAACAGGTTCTCTCTGTGTTTCTCAGTCTGGCCTCTAACCCCTAATCTTAAAACATCTTTCTGTTTCAGCCTCCTGAATAATTGATAGAGACTAGGCATACACCACCACATGGGCCCAGCTAGCAATTAAGTTTTACATGTGTTGTTTTAAAGATTTATTTATTTATTAGACACAGAGAAAGAGAGAATGGGCATACCAGGGCCTCAAGCCACTGCAAACAAACTCCAGACACATGCGCCACCATGTGCATGGGACCTGGAGAATCAAACCTGGGTCCTTAGGCTTAGCAGGTAAGAGGCTTAACCGCTAAGCCATCTCTCCAGCACTACATGTGTTTTGTTTTGTTTGAGACAGAGGGTCACTCTGTAACTCAAATTGGCCTTAAGCTTGCAGGGGTCCTCCTGCCTCAGCCTTTCCAAATGCTGGGATTACAGAGGAGAGCCGCCACACCTGGCTTTTAATGTATGAACTTTGAGGGGCACCTTCCGATTATAATAAGGAGGTATTTGTCTGTCCCACTATAAGTGGGAAGTTGTACATTTCCTTTGCATTTACATTAGTTTTTGTTTCACTTATTTTGAGCTCAGTCAGTGGCCTCATAAAAATTAAGTGTCTTAGGCCAGGCGTGGTGGCGCACACCTTTAATACCAGCACTAGGGAGGCTGAGGTAGGAGGATTACTGTGAGTTCAAGGCCAGCCTGGGCTTACATAGTGAGTTCCAGGTCAGCCTGGACTAGAGCGATACCCTACTCAAAAAAAAAAAAAAAAAAAAAAAGGCAGAAAATTAAGTGTCTGTGCTAGGTGAGTACTCTACCATTTCCAGCCCCAAAGTCTGGAATTTTTATGGCTTATTAATTTTTGTTGTTTGTTTGTTTGTTTGTTTGTTTTGGCTTGGGTTTTTGAAGGTAGTATCTCACTATGTAGGCCTGGCTGGCCTGAAAACTACTGTGTACTTCAGGCTGCCTTCAAACACATGGTGATCCACCTGCCTCTACTTCCCAAATGCTAAGATTATAAGCATGCACCTTGCATTTATTTATTTATTTATTTATTTGGTTTTTTGAGGTAGGGTCTCACTCTAGTTCAGGCTGACCTGGAATTCACTATGTGGTCTCAGGGTGGCCTCAAACTCATTGTGATCCTCCTACCTCTGTCTCCCAAGTGCTGGGATTAAAGGTGTGCGCCACCACACCCGGCCTTTTTTTTTTTTAACATTTGATTTTTATTTATTTATCAATCAGAGAGAGAATGAGAATGGCTGCACAAGGGCCTCTAGCCACTGCAAATGAACTCCAGATGCATGTATCACCATGTGCATCTGGATTATGTGGGTTCTGAGGGATTGAACCTGGGTCCTTAAGCTTCACAAGCAAGCACCTTAACAGCTAAACCATCTCTCCAGCCCTGCATTTATTTTGTAAAAATTATTTTATGCATTTGGTTCAGTGGAGATCACTTGCCTAGCATGTATCAGGTTGTGAGTTCAACTCCCAATACAGAAAAACTAATCTTTCCTGATGGCTATTCCATAAATTACAATATGCATCTTTTTTTTTTTTTGGTTTTGCAAGGTAGGGTCTCACTCTGGTGCAGGCTGACCTGGAATTAACTATGTAGTCTCAGGGTGGCCTCGAACTCTCAGTGATCCTCCTACCTCTGCCTCCCGAGTGCTGGGACTAAAGGCGTGCGCCACCACGCCCGGCTTACAATATGCATCTTAAAAGAATCTACATAGGGTAATTAACATTGATTTAATTCCAGTAGGATACAGAAATTTTGCTCCAATATATTTTCCTTTCCTTCCATCTCCTTTGTGATAACATTGTCATAAGTTGTATCTAAGTGTGACGTGGCCCTAATGACACAGAGTTTGAATTATTATCGTGTGCAGTTGTACTCGACATCAAGAGAAGGAAAGCACATGCATGCCAGCACCTGTGTTTACCTGGACAAGGGTCTCTGCCTGCTCATCACCACGTGCCATTTCTTTGTGGCCTGATGACTGTCTTCAGTGGTTTAGAAGCAGGTATGCTGGTCATGGATTCTTTCAGCCTTGTTTATCTGGGACTGTGTCTATTGTACCTTCATGAAGGACAGTTTTGTTGGTTATAAAATTCCTCTTGACTAGCTTATTGTCTCAGCGCTCTGAATATGTTACCAGATGCCTCTGGTCCCTATAGCATCAGAGGAGGAGTTGGCTACAACTGACTGTAGGTCATTCAATGATGCGATGAACCATTTTATTTTTGCTGTTCCTTCTTTGTTTCTTTCCTTCCTTCTTTCCTTTCTTTCTTCCTTCCTCCCTTATTTTCTTTCTTTCTTATTGTTTCAGACAGAGTCTCATATAATCCAGGCTGACTTTGAACTCTTGATCCTCCTGCCTTCACCTCCCAAGTGCTGGGTGTGCACCATCATGCTGAGCCTTATTGTTGCCATTGTAAGAAACATGCTGGGCTGGGCATGTAGCTCAGTTGGTAGAGTGCTTGCCCAGCATCTACAAAGCTCAAAGCTCTAGGTTCCACCCCCAACATACCTGTGATCCCTGCATTTGGGAGGTAGAGGTAGAAGAATCAGAAATTCAATGTCTATATGGAGTTGGAGGACAGTCTATGTTAGAGATCCTATATCCAAAAAAAAAAAAAAAAAAAGCTAGGCATAGTGGCACACGCCTTTAATCCCAGCACTTGGGAGGCAGAGGTAGGAGGATTTCCATGAGTTCAAGGCCACCCTGAGAATACATACTGAATTACAGGTCAGCCTGAGCTAGAGTGAGACCCTCCCCACCTCCAAAAAACAAAACAAAAATAAAAGAAAAGAAAAGAAAAGAAAAGACAGGTTGCCATAACCTTTATCTGTGACATACGTAGATGTGGATACAAGTTTATCCTATGTTGCAACCTGAATGTTTGTGTCTCCCTCAAAACTGACTTGTGGCCAGGCATGGTGATGCATGCCTTTAATCCCAACAGAGGTAGGAAGATTGCCATGAGTTCAAAGCCACCCTGAGGTTACATAGTGAATTCGACCTGGGCTAGAGCAAGACTCTACCTAAAAAAACAAAAACACCTGACTTGCTAAAGTCATAACTTCCAGACCAATGGTATTTGGAGACTGGACTTTGGAAAACTGGAGAAATCAATTAGGTCATGAAAGCAGAGCCCTGCAAATAGAACTAATGCCCCCATAAAATGGCCAAGGAGGCTATGGGTATGGCTCAGCAGGAGGATGCTTGCCCAGCATGTGAGACCTTGACTTCCAACGGCAGTACAAAGAACGAGAGAGAGTGGGAGGGGATGAAGGAAGAAAGAAAGGAGAGGGGGGAAGAGAGAGAAGCTGAGGGAGCTTGTCCACCGCTTCCACCATACCAGGTCTGAACCAGTGATAAGTCACCATCCACAAACCAGAAAGTGGCCCTGAGCTAGCCTGAATCTGCTGGCCCTTGATTTCGTGTCTTTCAGTCTCTAGAAGTCTAAGAACTTTGTGTTGTCCATAAGCTACCCAGTTTAGGCTAGGCGTTGATTGCTTTTTCATTGCCGTGCAGGAAGCCGTTTAGGGAAGGAAAGGGTTTATTTCAGCTGACATTCTGAGGGGACACAGTTCATCAAGGCGGGAGGACACAGCAGGCCAGCTGTTCACACTTCAGCCAAGGAGCTGAGGATCAACAAGAAGTGGGGCTGAGCAAGAATTCCTCATGACCTGCCTCTATTGACCCACTTCCTTCAGCAAGGCCTCCCCTCCTCAAGATTCTACCTTCCCAGACAGTGCCGCTAGCTGGGGACCAAGTGTTCAAACACAAGAGCCCATGGGAGACGTGTTACATTCAAGCCACAACAGGCCAGTTTGTTGAAGCAGTCCAAACAGAGACTGAGACATTCTACTGGAAGTGTGCTGAGCATGTTGTATATTTGTATTTAGATTTTTCCATCAAATTGGGGAGATCTTCCAATTATTACTTCTTCAAAACAAGTAGCATCTTTCACATGGTGGTGGAACACACCGCTCTCTCTAAGGCGTTCTATTCATTTCATTGTGTTAGTTTTTCCTTTCCTCCCCTTAGACTCAGTTCCCCGCCACATACATCGTCAAGTTGCCGCGTCTCTCTTCTTCCTGTTCACACGCTGCTGAGCCCCCTAGTGCTGATTCTTTTCGACTCCAGAAATGGTACAGAGTCCTCCTTATACTTCAGGTCGGGTTGTTCACATTCTCTATTTGGAAACTCACTGGCATCATACTTTCCTTTCACTCATTAAATGTGACTTCCTGTGTGCCTTTGAACATATGTATAATAGCTTATCTTAAGTCAATGTTTACTGAGCCCAATCTCTGGGATTCCTTGGGATAACTGCCATTGATTTCTTCCTCTTCCAGATATGGCTACACGTCTCTGTTTTTTTTTTTTAATATTTTATTATTTATTTATTTATTTGAGAGAGAGAGATACAGAAATAGGCAGGTAGAGAGAGAGAGAGAGACAGAGAGAGAGAGAGAACGGGTGTGCCAGGGCCTCCAGCCACTGCAAACGAACTCCAGATGCATGCACCCCCTTGTGCATCTGGCTTACGTGGAGAATCGAGCCTCGAACCGGGGTCCTTAGGCTTCATAGGCAAGCGGTTAACTGCTAAGCCATCCCTCCAGCCCACGTCTCTGTTTTTGATGTGTGTTTGTGTATGTGTGCATGCTCATGGGTCTGCATGTAGAGGACAACCTTTGTTGTTCAGACATTGTCCATTTCCTTTGAGCTGACATCTCTCAGTGGCCTATAGCTCACCATGTAGGCTAGACTGACTGGTCGGTGAGTCCCAGGTATCCTCCTGTTGCGGTCAGATTCTCATTGCTGGCAGAAATCACCCTATCAGGAGCAGGTTTATTTTGGCTTACAGACTCAAGGGGAAACTCCATGATGGCAGGAGAAACGATGGCATGAGCAGAGGGTGGACATCACACCTGGCCAACATAAGGTGGACAATAACAACAAAAGAGTGTGTCAAACACTGGCAAGGGGACACTGGCTATAATACCCATAAGCCCGCCCCCAACAATACACTGCCTCCAGGAGGCGTTAATTTCCAAATCTCCATCTGCTGGGAACCTAGCATTCAGAACATCTAAGTTTATGGGGGCACCTAAATCAAACCACCACATTCCACCCCTGGCCTCTATAAACTGATAACCATCCATGATGTAAAATGCAATGCATTTAGTCTAACTTTAAAAGTCCCCATAGTTTTTATCAATCCCAATGGTATTCAAACATCCCCATTTTCCAAGGTCTTTTAACTGAGCCATAATACCAAAAACCATAATGGCACAGAATAAACACATTACAACAGATGGTATAGGGCATAGCAAAGAAATATTCAGCCAATACAAGATTTAAACAGGGCAAACATCAAACTCTGTAGCTCCAAGTCCAACAACTCTAGTCAGTGAGAAATCTCCAAGTTCGATAATTCTAACCAGCAACAAGTCTCTGGAGTTCCAGTTTTGACCCTTCAGCTAGGCTATTCACAGTGCTGGAAAACTTCATCCGGGGCCAGCAGCTTTGCTTAGCAGCCATCTCGTGGTCCCACTGGGTCTCCACTGCAACCCACAGTTCATCCTCATGGCCCCATGAGATCTCCATGCAGGCATCCAGCAAAACCTGTTTCACACTGCCCATAACTGTTTCAAAAACACAAGACCATGTTGCAAACTAAATGACCCTCTTTTTCCTGTATTTCTTATACTCCACAATACCAGGTAGGGCTCCAATTTTTTAATCTGGGGGGGGGAATAAACAGACTTTGAAGACCAGGACACACCTTCAGCACTGAGGCCCCTTCAAAAGACTGTGTTCTTCCTGTTGTCCCAATGCAGGTCAGCTGGCCTAATCTCAATGGTTATAATTTCTTAATTGCAGCTGAACAGGCAGCAGTTTCGACCTAAAGATTTTTTTCTGTGCCATATCCCTCTGCTCACACCAGCCTACTTCTTTTTTTTAAATTGTTTTTGTTGCTTATTTATTTATTTGAGAGCAACACAGAGAGAGAAAGAGGCAGATAGATAGAGAAGGGGTGCGCCAGGGCCTCCAGCCTCTGCAAATGAACTCCAGATACATGTGCCACCTTGTACATCTGGCTTACATGGGTCCTGGGGAATTGAGCCTTGAACCTGGGTCCTTAGGCTTCACAGGCAAGCGCTTAACCACTAAGCCATCTCTCCAGGCCCACACCAGTCCATTTCTATGTGATGCAACCTTGCACAACTTCTCAGGACATGGCCACAACAGCAAGCCACTCACACAAACTGCTTCTAGATCAGTCTAGGAAAAGCTCTTTCTCACCCTCACCAGCCAAACTTCACAGTCCATAGTTCTTACTGCATTCAGGTCTTTCAGCTCTGACCAGAATAGTCCATCAAGCTGTACTTACAGCATTGCAAGGCATCTCTTAAGCCAAGGTTTCAAATCCTTCCACATTCCTTTTGAAAATCAGCTCTTAAAGACCAAAGCCACACAGTCAGGTGTCTAGCAGCAATCCCACTCCTTGGTACCAACATTACTATTGCAGTCAGGTTCACATTGCTGGCAGAAATCACCTGACCAAGGGCAGCTTTGGGGGGATAAAAAGGGGAGGGTTTATTTTGGCTTACAGACTCGAGGGGAAGCTCCATGATGGCAGGGGGAAACGATGGCATGAGCAGAGGGTGGACATCACCCCCTGGCCAACATCAGGTGGACAATAGCAACAGGAGAGTGTGTCAAACACTGGCAAGGGGAAACTGGCGATAATATCCATAAGCCCACCCCCAACAATACACTGTCTCCAGGAGGCATTAGTTCCCTAATCTCTATCAGCTAGGAATGTAGCCTTCAGAACACCTAAGTTTATGGGGGACACCTGAATGAAACCACCACACCTCCTGTCTCCATCTCCCTATCACTGAGATTATAAGCACATGTCACCACACCCACCTTTTCTTTTACATGGGTTCTGGAAATCAAACTTAGATCCTCATGCCTGTATGACAAGCACTTCGCTGACTGAACCATCACCTCAGCCCCAACTCGTTCTCTGTATGTTTCACAACTTGTTTTTGCGAAGCTGGGAATTTTGGATGAATAGTATAATGAATCTGGACTCAGATTTGCCTCCCTCAGGGGTTGTTACTACATTTGCTCAGTTGGTGACTTTCCTGCATGTGTGGCAGTGTTTTGCTTTGCACTGCTTCTTCGGTCAAGATGAGCTCTCACTATGTAGCCTAGGCTTGTCTTGAACTAAAGATCCTCCTGCCTCAGCCTCCTGAGTGCAGAGAACACACATGTGCAACGCCATGCCCAGCAGGGTGGAAGAATTATTTAGGGCCTGGTTTTTGCCAGTGTGGGAACTCTGAAATCTGTGTCCCCCCTTCATCTTTGAACCTATAGGTTGTCCCTGGCTAAGCAGAATCTGTAGTTGGCCAATGACTGGTGGCTTGGAGATTCTGCTTCGGTTCCTGACTCAGTAAAGCTCTTGGCCTTCTAGTATGGAACAGCACTGGAGTTACGACAGGCAGCATGTGTGCATGTGTGGTGCAGCCTTTGCTTTCTCTTTGCAACCTGCGACTTTGATCATGGATAAGCCCTGATGAGCCCCCAGCACCAGCATAGACCTTGTCCTGTCTCTCCTGAACTGTCCCCCTGGACGTGAGCACAGCCCTGCAGATCTCCAGAGCCTCTGGCCATCACACTCCCCCTCCCCGCCATCTCTCCTTCAAAGTTTTGGCTGGTTACTGCTTCCCTGAATCCGTATCACAACCTCTGGTCGCTGCTATATTGGCCTTCCTTAATTGTCTGCTACAGAGAGGGCAATTGCTTTTGACAGTGTCCCTGGCCGTGGCATTTCGATCAGCCAAATTCGATCAGCCCCTACAGCAACAGCAAGACTTCCAGTTCCTGTGGCCACAGCACAGCGGAGTTCATGGAGAGATGGACAGGGGCGGGTCCACGTTGAAATGGCACAGACCCTGTCATTGTCAACCAAGGCACAGTAGTTTTTATTGAATCGATGTCTTTCGATTTGTTGCAGACTTTGGTGAGTTTCCAGCATTTGAAACGGTTGCTTTTGACAATTTGATTAAGTTTTATCAATGCTTTCCTAGAAGCAGGATTTGCTGAGACCTTCCTTCCACCTATCCACTCATGGAGCTTTAGCCTCTGTTGCTGGTGCCATTTGGGGTTCTTTATATCAAAGGCCAGAAGGCAGTAAGAGGTCCTCCGGGCTGGCAGGAGGAATGGCCCTGTCCTCAGAGAGAGGTGAGGTTCCCGCTAAGTGATGGAGACAGGAGAAGAGATCCGCCTCCCGGGTTACTTTCTGATCACCTTCCTGGTACAGCTGTGCTCAATTCAGTAGTTACAAGCAGGATGTGAGCAGTGTTTGGGGACCCATTTGCCCCTCTAGAATTATAGATATGTGAAGGAGAAAACCTTGTAGACAGGGAGAAAAGTTGGAGGCAATGAGGGTCTTAGACCAGCTGCAGGAGCTGTGAGATCACCCCACACATCACACTGGAAGTTTCCCCAGGGGAAAGTCCATGGAACCCAGCAGAGATCACGGTCAGAAATCAATGTGTAAAGTGTGGTGGTTGGGATGAAATGCCCCCCCACCAGAAGTGCATGTGTTTTGAGTACTTGGTCCCCAGTGGGTGACCATTTGGGAGAGCAGTGGAGTCTTGCTGGAAGAGGTGTGTCCATAGGGTGGGCCTAGAGGTTTACCAGTCCAATCCTCTGGGTGTTCAGAGCTGGTGCACTCAGCACTCAGGCTACGGCTTCCTACTGCCATGACAAGATGTGACCCAGGCTTCTTGCTCAGACCTGTCATATTTTTCCTACCATGATCAAACTTCTCCTTGAAGCTCTAAGCTGAAATAGACCCTTACCTCCCATGAGCTGCTTCTGAGTAGGTGCCTTGTCCCAGCAAAGAGAAGGCAACTGCCGCACGGTGCTCACAGAGCACAGCAGCACATGGAGCGCACTGCGGTGTCTCCTGTTTGAAACTGAAGTGTGCATTTCCCAGCAGCCGGATCCATGCTGTGGCTGAAGACAGAGTCTTGGCCAATACAAAGCCTCCTTTTTGGGACAATCCAAGTCCATGGCCAGTCAGTGTGGCAATAAAAAGGCCTACATCTGCCCCAGTTCAGGGAAGCTCCAAATGGCTATGAAACTCTAAATTACAACGTAGCGTTGCCAGAAATCTCTATTGCAACTGCATGACAATGTATTTCATCCCAGTGATGCACCTTCAAGTCCCTTGGCGCCTACAGAGATGTTGGAATTGAGAATCTCCCTTGGCAAATTTCTTCCTCCTTCCCTCCTTCCTTTCCTTCCCTCTTCTCTCCCTCTCTCCCTCCCTTCCTTCCTTTCTTTTTTTGAGGTAGGGTCTCACTCTAGCACAGACTGACCTGGAACAGACTCTGTAGTTTCAGCGTAGCCTCAAACTCGTGGTAATTCTCCTACCTCAGCCTCCCAAGTGCTGGGAATAAAGGCATGTACCACCACACCCAGCTCGGCCTGGGTCCTTGGCCAATTTCTTAAACAGAAATCTCCACTGGAGTCTCCTTGCAGGGCAGCCCAACCTGCAACAATTACTGGTTCGCTCATTTGGTGCCATCACACAGATTAAACCCAACAATTACCGGGAATCAACACTCCTCTATTGTCCTGGCAGTTGGCAGGAAGAGAAGGGTGACACTAAACAAAGCCCCCAGAGCTAAACGACAGATGCTGAAGTTGAGAGCAACTGTCTTATGAATGGATAATTAAACCCTTTTGGATGACAACGTCTGAAATGCTGAAAAATATTGCTTGCACAAGATTGTGACCTCTGGGACTTGGACAATAAGTTCTGACAGTTGCATAGTATTTCCAAGGCCTGTGCTGGAAACAGCCTCAGAGCACGGATGTAGCCCATAGGTCCTCACTATCAGCCTAGGCCCTGTCCCAAGGTGGAAGAGGTTAGTTCCCATGGGAAAGATTGTGTCAGGACTTAGGATCTGCTCTCACACCTAGTTCAATGGTGGGTCTGAATCTCACTGGGGTTGGCTTGGGAGTTGTACCAGAGTCCTACCCACTCCAGAGACAGGGCAGGCTGCAAGAGAATGGTTTGTTCCAGAAACTTAACCTTACACATGCCACATCCATCTCAGCCTGGAACACAAGGCCATCGGGTGACAGAGAGAGGTGGGGACCTCAAGAGTAAGCGTATCCATGAGGGAGCCGGCCCTACGAGGCCCAGCAACGTAGGCTTGTTCTGTTCCTTCTCCAGCGTGTGCTGTGAGCACCCTGCAGAGTTCCCAGTTCACAGAGCTAGCACAGCGCCTGCCCCGCAGGCCAGGTGAGCTGGGGTGGGCTGATCACAGTTGATCTCACTCCCAAAAGATGGGTCAGCCAGCCAGCAAGCACCTATGGGAGCTACCGGCCAGCTGGGAGTCCCTTCACCCAAATGCTCAACAGGGTCTGTGTCCTGTTCCCTCTGACCAGAAACAGAAGGGAACGGCAATTCTGGGTAACAGTTCAGCAGAGCTACATTGACTCATGGCAAATCCACCAGGGCCACCTCTTGTCAACTTGGAACCCATATGCATTTCCTTAAGACACACTTAGCCTCCAAATTATAAAAAATATTCACAAAGCCACGCGTCGGCATTACCCAACTTACATTACACAATTACCCTGTATACAGTTTAAAACACACACCCGCCCTTTCCCCAGAAGAAGATACAAAGGTCCCTTTTTGGTCTTGGATAATGTCCGCTTGGATAATGTCCACATCGCACTCTCATTCCCACTCGCCCTGCAACCTCAATGCTGAAATAGAAAGTCAACTGCTATGAACCACTGCTGCCTGATAATGAGAAGAAAGAGGGAAGAAAACACACTTTAAACACACATATCCACACACACACAAACAAACATAACTGCTAGTCAGCACCTGAAACTGGTGACGCAGCCGAACTAGCCCTGGAAACTATGACTTCCCACTCTCCGTTCCATGTGGATTTGGCTTGGTGAACATGCGCCACTTGTGGTTCTTGGTTTTGGAGAACAATTCAAGTATTTTATTCCTGAAGGGTTCGAGCCATCAGGGACTCTACCTAAATTGGGTTGTTTATGCTTTTCATTGATTTCTTTTTTATTTCTCAGTGGTTCAATGGTGAAACCCAAGGGCTTTGCACAGATAAACAAATACTTTACCACTGAACTATATCCCCAGTCTTGTTGTTATTTTTTCTTAATATTTAATTTACATTTTGGGGGTTCTTTTTTCAAGGTAGGGTTTCACTCTTTCCCAGGCTGGCCTCAAATTCACAGTGATCCTCCTACTTCTGCCTTCCAAGTGCTAGGATTAAAGGTGTGTGCCATCACACCTGGCTTTAAAAAATTTTTTTTTTTTTTTTTTTTTTTTTTGGTTTTTTCGAGGTAGGGTCTCACTCTAGCCCAGGCTGACCTGGAATTCACTATGTAATCTCAGGGTGGCCTCGAACTCTCGGCGATCCTCCTACCTCTGCCTCCCGAGTGCTGGGATTAAAGGCATGCGCCACCACGCCCGGCATAAAAATTTTTTTTGATTTTTAATTTTTTAAATTTATTTATGACAGAGAGAGAAAGAATGAGGGAAGGAGAGAGGGAGACAGAGAATGGGCTTGCCAGGGCATCCAGCCACTGCAAACAAACTTCAGATGCATGTGCCACCTTGTACATCTATCTGGCTTACATGGGTCCTGGGGAATTGAACCTGGGTCCTTTGGCTTTGCAGGCAAACGCCTTAACCACTAAGCCATTTCCCCAGCCCAAACCTGGCTCTTTTTCAAAAATTTATTTATTTATTTATTTATTTGCAAGAAGGGGGTGGATATAGAGAGAATGAGCACACGAGGGCCTCCTGACACTGCAAAAGAACTCCATACACATGCACCACTTTGTGCCTCTGGCTTTACGTGGGTACTAAGGAATCAAACTCAGGCCATAATGCTTTGCAAGCAAGCATCTTAACCACTGCGCCATCTCTCCAGACTCTATATTTTTAAAGTTATTAATTAATTTATTTGTGGGGAAGTGGGCATCAGAGTCTCTTGCCTCTACAAGCGAACTCAAGATGCTTGCCTCACCTTTTGCACCTGGCTTTAAGTCTGTTCTGGAAAATTGAACCCAGGTTGGTGGTGAGCAAGCACCTTTGACTGCTAAGCCATCTCCCAAACCCCTCGTTTTTATTTTTAATCATTTTTTTCTTTTTGTGGTAGGGTCTCTATCTAGCCCAGGCTGACCTGGAATTCACTATGTGTCTCATGCCGATCCTCCTACTTCTGTCTCTAGAGTGCTGGGACTAAAGGCTTGCACCACCACACTCAGCTATTTTTAATAATTTTTTTTTACTCATAAGAAAAGAGACTAATGAGAAATTCCCAGACAGTTCTACATTTCACACACATTATTTCAAGTCAATATGTGAAGCAACTCTGTCTCTCCCAGTTCAGGATGGACCAAGATTATCTTCCCCAGCTGGCACAGCAACCCTCTTTCTGTGTTGAGTCCATGAAATTGGAAGCTGTACGTGTCCAGGAGGTAATCTTAGTGTCGTGTCGATCCAGAGATGGATCACTGAGTGTCAGCAGAGGCCTGTTGATGTTCGCTTCAGCAGAAGTATCTCCAGCAGGAAAAGGGTGCAGAGTTCAACATCCCCTCCGGTGATGGCAAGACCCACCCTTTTCCGTAATGGAGTGGCCCAGCACACTCAAGCTGTCCCCAGGAACTGGACCCAGTGGAGACTCCATGTGAATCTTGGCTGTTAGCAAGCTAACCACCCAGCAGTCACTGAAGATGATGACCCCGGTGAGGGGAAGGTCACCACACATGCGTTCTTATCACTTCGTTTGTGAGCCTATGTGTTAAAGACAAGAGAGGCAGTCTGGAAGCCATGCCAGGTAAACCTACCACGCCTGGTTAGGGTTTAGGGACCTCTTCCTCTGCCTAGATCACCCTTTGATGAGTTTTGATGACAATTCCAGGGGACACATCCCACATTTGGTTCAGTTTGTAGGGGCCAACCCACTAATTCCTCCTTTAGATCTTTCAAGTTTTTTTTTTTTGTAAAGATAGATTTATTTATTTATTTATTTATTTATTTATTTATTTATTTATGAGAGAGAGAGAGTGAGAATGGGCATGGCAGGGCCTCTAGCCACTGCAAACGCACTCCAGACTCATGTGCCACCACATGCATCTGGCTTATATGGGACCTAGAGAATCAAGCCTGGGTCTTTAGGCTTCGCAGGTAAGCGCCTTAACTGCTAAGCCATCTCTCCAGCCCCTTTTCAAGTTTTTTTTTTTTTCTTCTTCTTCTTGGTTTCTTGAGGTAGGGTTTCACTCTAGCTCAGGCTGACCTGGAATTCACTATGTAGTCACAGGGTGGCCTCGAACTCATAATTATGCAGCGGGGGGTGGGGGGTTCCCTGTGACCAGCTCATTGAGGAAGAAAAATTTCAATCCCAGCTCTCAGACAATTCTGTATGACACTGGGTTCATCCAAAAGTGAACGGTGGCAATGAGTAACCCTGGAGGGCATCGTGACGGGACAGCTCTACCAGTGAGCAGGAGGCAGGCTATCCATTTTGTCCGGAAGGAAGGTAGGCCAGAGATACAGCTTCCTTTTGACTTATGAGCTATGGCTAATAATTTGTGCAAGTGGCCAGGAAAGTAGGAAGATTGCAATTAAAAACTTGAAAAGGGGGCTGGAGAGATGGCTTAACGGTTAAGGCACATGCCTGTAAAGCCTAAGGACCCCAGTTCGATTCTCCAGGTCCCATGTAAACCAGATGCACAAGGGGGTGCACACATCTGGAGTTCGTTTGCAGCAGCTAGAGGCCCTGGTGTGCCCATTCTCACTCTCCCTCTCTCTCTTTCCCTCTCTCTGTCTCTAATAAATAAATAAATAAAAATAAAATCTTTTAAAAAAAACTTAAGGGGGCTGGCGAAATGGCTTAGCAGTTAAGTTGTTTGCCTGTGAAGCCAAAGGATCCGGGTTCGATTCTCCAGGACCCATGTAAGCCAGATGCACAATGGGCAATGCATCTGGAGTTCGTTTGCAGTGGCTAGAGGCCCTGGCATGCCCATTCTCTCTCTGTCTGCCTCTCTTCTATCTCTCTTTCTCTCTGCAAGCAAATAAATAAATTAATTAAATTTGGAAAAAAAAAAAACTTAAAAAGAAGCCAGGTGTGGTGGTGCACACCTTTAATCCCAGCACTTGGGAGGCAGGAGGTAGGAGGATCCTCATAAGTCTGAGACCACCCTGAGAAAGTGGTATGGCAGAGCATAAGGCTATATCTGGCTTACTCCCCTGTTTTTATTTATTTATTTATTTATTTATTTATTTATTTATTTATTTATTATTTATTTGAGGTAAGGTCTCACTCTAGCCCAGGCTGGCCTAGAACTCACCTTATTCACTTTGTAGCCCTAAGCTGACCTCAAACTCCTCCCACCTCTGCCTCCCAAGTGCTGGGACTAAAGATGTGAGCCACCATGTCCTGCTTCACTCCTTCCTCTTGCAGTTGACTCTTGTCTAAAGGATGTGCTGGAACAGAGCATATGCACACAGCTTCTCATGATGGCAGAGTGCCACTCGGTATGCCCAGTTAGAAGGCCAGACACCCTAGTCCATGACATGGGCTTCTTAGATTTCATGGTAGCTTGGCACCTATGGTTAAGGGTCTATAAAAACCCACCAGCAAATCAAAAGTAACTCCCATCTGCTCCCAAGAAGAGTGTGCTTGTCCCCCAAGGACAGCATTTTGCAGTGGAACATCTCTGTCCGGAGCACCCATATCTGCCTCTGGCTCTCCAAACACCATAGGATTTCTGGGTCCCAAGCCCACCTGGCAGACTGGCTTGCAGGGCTATGAAGGCCTGTTGCAGGGCTTGCTCTGGTTGGACCTGACAGACTTGCAGGTAGTAAATGGTTCCAAGCGCCATGCCCAACTGTGGCATGAGGCGCCTCTAAAATTCAAAGAGGAGTTGTGTTTCTTTCCTTTCTCTATTTTTCTCAGTCTTGAGGATTAAACTTCGTTGTTGTTGTTGTTGTTGTTTGTTTTTCGAGGTAAGATCTCGCTCTAGTCCAGGCTGACCTGGATTTCACTATGTAGTCTCAGGCTGGCCTTAAACTCATGGCAATCCTCCTGCCTCTGCCTCCCAAGTGCTGGGATTAAAGGCGTGCTCCACCATGCCGAGCTTTGAGGGTTGAATGCTTACTCCCTGTTTTTATTTATTTATTTATTTATTTATTTATTTATTTATTTATTTATTATTTATTTGAGGTAAGGTCTCACTCTAGCCCAGGCTGGCCTAGAACTCACCTTATTCACTTTGTAGCCCTAAGCTGACCTCAAACTCCTCCCACCTCTGCCTCCCAAGTGCTGGGACTAAAGATGTGAGCCACCATGTCCTGCTTACTCCTTCCTCTTGCAGTTGACTCTTGTCTAAAGGATGTGCTGGAACAGAGCATATGCACACAGCTTCTCATGATGGCAGAGTGCCACTCGGTATGCCCAGTTAGAAGGCCAGACACCCTAGTCCATGACATGGGCTTCTTAGATTTCATGGTAGCTTGGCACCTATGGTTAAGGGTCTATAAAAGCCCACCAGCAAATCAAAAGTAACTCCCATCTGCTCCCAAGAAGAGTGTGCTTGTCCCCCAAGGACAGCATTTTGCAGTGGAACATCTCTGTCCGGAGCACCCATATCTGCCTCTGGCTCTCCAAACACCATAGGATTTCTGGGTCCCAAGCCCACCTGGCAGACTAGCTTGCAGGGCTATGAAGGCCTGTTGCAGGGCTTGCTCTGGTTGGACCTGACAGACTTGCAGGTAGTAAATGCTTCCAAGCGCCATGCCCAACTGTGGCATGAGGCGCCTCTAAAATTCAAAGAGGAGTTGTGTTTCTTTCCTTTCTCTATTTTTCTCAGTCTTGAGGATTAAACTTCGTTGTTGTTGTTGTTGTTGTTTGTTTTTCGAGGTAAGATCTCGCTCTAGTCCAGGCTGACCTGGATTTCACTATGTAGTCTCAGGCTGGCCTTAAACTCATGGCAATCCTCCTGCCTCTGCCTCCCAAGTGCTGGGATTAAAGGCGTGCTCCACCATGCCGAGCTTTGAGGGTTGAATTTTAAGGGTCTCTGTGCAGAGCAGGCAAGTGCTTTACTTTACATCCATAGACTTTTTTTTTTTAACTTTTTAGGCTGAGACAGGGTCATCCTAAATTCCTTTTTCTTTTTTTCTTTCTACATCATCATTATTATTATTACTATTCTATTATTATTTTGGTTTTTCAAGTTAGGGTCTGGCTCTAGCCCAGACTGACTTGGAATTCACTATGTAGTCAGGGTGGCCTTGAACTCACAGCCATCCTCCTACCTCTGCCTCCTGAGTACTGGGATTAAAGGTGTGTGACACCACATCTGGCTCTAAATTTCTTTTTTTAAAAAAAATATTACTGGGCTGGAGAGATGGCTTAGCAGTTAAGGCATTTGCCTGCAAAGCTGAAGGATCCAGGTTCGATTCTCCAGGACCCACGTAAGCCAGATGCACAAGGAGGCACATGCATCTGGAGTTCATTTGCAGTGGCTGGAGGCCCTGGCGTGCCCATTCTCTCCCCTGTCTCCTTCTCTCTCTGCCTCTTTCTCTCTCTCTCAAATAAATAAATAAAATATATTTTTAAAAATATTACTTATTTATTTTATTTGTAGGCAGTAGGGGGCATTGGTGTGCCAGGGGTCTCCTGCCACTGCAAACAAACTCCAGATACATGCTCCACTTTGTGCATTTGCCTTTATGTGGGTACTGGGGAATTGAACCCAGACCATCAGGCATTGCAAGCAAGTGCCTTTAACCACTGAACAGTCTCTCCAGCCCTCCCCTCCCTGTGTTTCTTTCTTTCTTCCTCTTCTTCTTCTTTCTTTCTTTCTTTCTTTTCTTTTCTTTTTTTTTTTTTTTTTTGTTTTTCATAGTAGGGTCTCTCTCTAGTTCAGGATGACCTGGAATTCACTATGTAGTCTCAGGGTGGCCTTGAACTCATGGTGATCCTCCTACCTCTGCTTCCTGAATGCTGGGATTAAAGGCGTGCACCACAACGACCGGCCTCCCTATGTTTCTTGTGTTGGCTTTAAACTTGGTTTGTAACCAAAACAGGTTGTAAACTTGTGATCCTCCTACTTCCGCCTCCCCAGTGGCTGGGAGGACAGGCCTGTGTCACAGGTGTCGACATTTGCCTTCCTGGGGAGAGTCTATCCAGCCTGCCCTTCAGCTCTTGGACTATCGGGATTTCCACCAAGGTAGAAGGACTCTCGGGTTTGGGTTTTTCTTTTTCCCATCTCTTGGCATGTGAGTATCTTAGCGCGGCATTCTGCAAATGGCGAACCAGCAGGGTGCCCCATGTATGGGAAAGACAATCAGGGGCCTGGGGAGTAGATTACAGCACAGTGCTGGAGAGACGATCCATCTCCAAGGCCACTGGCTTTGCCAACAATACACTTTGGAAGCAAACTTACTTTGATGGTCTTCACTGACAGGTATGAAGGCAGAAGCATTGGGCAAGTCAAAGCTGTGTGGTATGGATGGACACCAGCGAGGGATCTGCATCTGGGTCAGCAGCACACTTTAGAATCTACGCCGATAACTCATTGTTATTCCCCAAGATCCATCTGTTGCTTTCTCTAGCCAAATAGGTGTGATTGGAGGAGGCTGTCACAGGAATCACCACTTTGACATCTTCCAAGCCCTTGATTGTGGCATTGGAGCAGTCATTTCCTGTTATTATGACAAAATACCTGGGCCTGGGTAACTTATAAAGAAAAGTAGTCAGGCTAGAGAGATCGCTTAGTTGGTAAAGTACCTGCCTCACAAGCACAAGGACCTGAGTTCAATCTCTGCTGCCCACATTACAAACAAAACAAAACAGGCGTGGTGAGTGCCCAGGTGTAATCCCAGCACCGAGGAGGCGGAAACAGTGAATCCCTGAGGTTCGCTGGCAAGCCTGTCTAGCTTACTGGTTCCAGAGTTCCAGGGCTCTGAGAGACACTGTCTCGAAAAACAGTAGATGGTGTCTAAAGGAATGATACTCAGGGTTGTTCTCTGGTCTTCACATACACGAGCATACATGTTGCATGTGCTTACACACACACACACACACACACAGTAAAAAAGGTCCATCTAGCTCGGGTTTTTTTTTTGTTTTGTTTTGTTTTGTTTTGTTTTGTTTTGTTTTTTCAAGGTAGGGTCTCGCTCTAGCCCAGGCTGACCTGGAATTCACTATGTAGTCTCAGGGTGGCCTCGAACTCACAGCGATCCTCCTACCTCTGCCTCCCAAGTGCTGGGATTAAAGGCATGCGCCACCACGCCCGGCTCTAGCTCGGTTTTAAAGGCTGAGAGTCCAAGGTCAGGCAGCTCTATCAGTTCAGCTTTGGTGACATGAAAGCTTGGTGGATGGCACCAGGAAGGGAACACTTGCGAGAAGGAACTGTTCAAGTTGTCACCCTCAACATGCTGGTGCTGAAGCTTCTAACACGTGAAGCTCTGGAGGACAAATCACATACAAGTCACACTGAGAGCACAGCAGGAAACAATGTCATTGTCCCTCCACTGCACAGTACTGCCTTGAGTCTACCATCTCCATGGACACGGGCAGCCCATATGTGCACTTGGCCTTGTTTATCACAACAGTCCACACTCCATCAGTCAATGATTCAATACAAGGGGCTGGAGAGATTGCTTAGTGGTTAAAGCACTTGCCTGCTAAGCCTAAGGACCCAGGTTCGATTCCCCAGGACCCATGTAAGCCAGATGCACACGGTAGCACATGTATCTGGAGTTCTTTTGCAGTGGTTAGAGGTCCTGTCATGCTTTCTCTCTCTCTCTCTCTTTTTCAAATAAATAAAATAATCTATTTGAAAAAACTTTTTAAAATGTTTCAACATGGCTGGAGCAATGGCTTAGCAGTTAAGGCACCTGCCTGCAAAGCCAAAGGACCCAGGTTCAATTCCCCAGGACCCACATAAGCCAGATGCACAAGGTGGCGCACACGCCTGAAGGCCCTGGCACACCCATTCCCTCTCTCTCTCTCTCTCTCTCTCTCTCTCCCTGTCTTGCCCTCCTCTCTCTCAAATAAATAAAAAATATATATATAAAAAAAAGAAAGAATGTCTTTAAAAAAAGTTTCAATGTAAGGATTCTGCCAGTGGCTGAGTGTCTCTATTCCATTTATGAATTCCAGATTTGGGAAGATAACCCCAGGGTGTATTTAGGGAACAAGTAGACCCATTATAAGACAGATCCGAATCCAATACCATGGACCACTTTGTTTGCAAGTCCCCCTCTCTGACTTGAGCACACAGTTTCCTCTCCAGGAACCACCTGTGTTCTGTCATCTCTGAAAAGTTATTCTCATGGAAGCTCAACCCTGAGTTGACCAAGACAGGATCTCGTTGAACTCGGGGTGTTCATTAGTGACTCTGAGATTGTCTGCTTCCCAGAAGATAACACTAGGAGACGTGGGAGTCCATTGCTTTTCATACCAGAGTGCAGAAGCAGGCGGTGGGACTGACTTGGCATGGACATTCGGCTATGCGAATGGAAGCTTAGCACCACCGCTTCCCGGCCAGGTGATTATGGGTAGTGTGCTTTCATTTCTCTGAGCTCCAACTTTGTCATTTGTAACTACCAATGACACTAGTATCAGACTTGTAAGTTGCTGAGTGAGTGACGTGTGGTGTTTGAAGCTCAGGGTATGCTGATCTTAATGGCACTGGCCTTGCCCAGTGCTCACTCCAGGATCTCTCACCTGGAGTGTTATTGGAATTTAGGGCAGACTTCTCTGTTGTGGGCAGTCCTATGCTTCCTATAATATGTGTTGCATCCCTGTGTGGCACCCATCAAGCTTTGGCAAAGGAGAATGTCACCAGGCATCACCAAATATCTTCTGGGGAAAACAGTTGTCCTCCTTTGGAAAGCTTCATCCAGCCATTCTTTTGGTCTCTCTTTCTACATTTGTAAATAAGTACGTGAAGCTAGAGCATCTAGGGTCCTTCAAAAGCTGTCCTTGCTGGGCGTGGTGGCGCACACCTTTAATCCCAGCACTCAGGAGGGACAGGTAGGAGGACTGCCATGAATTTGAGGCGAGCCTGAGACTACATAGTGAATTCCAGGTCAACCTGAGCTAGAGTGAGACCCTACCTTGAACAAACAACACACAAAGCTTTCCTTCATGTATTCAGCCATGTATCTCCAATCCTGAAAATCAGTTCTAAGTGTTGCCTCTGGGCCAGCCCTGAGCCACACTGTGATATATATATATATATATGTAATTTATTTGAGAAAGAGAAAGAGGCAGAGAGAAAAAGAGTGACACATAGCCACTGCAAACAAACTCCAGACACATGTGACACCTTGTGCATCTGGCTTTATGTGGGTCGTAGGGAAGTGAACCTGGATCCTTTTAGGCTTTGTAGGCAAGTGCCTTAGCCACTAAGCCATCTCTCCAGCCCCATACTTCTTCTTCTTCTTCTTCTTCTTTTTTTTTTTTTTTTTTTTTTTTTTGGAGAGAGACAGAGAGAGAGACAGAGAGAGAGGGAGAGGGAGACAGATAGAGAATGGGTGCACCAGCAGCCTCTCAGCCGCTGTGAACAAAATCCAGATGCATGTGCCCCCTTGTGGTCAAGTGCGGCATTGTGCCCTTGCGTCACTCTGCATCTGGCTAAACTTGGAACCTGGAGATTGGAACCGCTGGAGATTGGAACCAGTGTTCTTAGGCTTAGGAAGCAGGCGCCTTAACCGCTAAGCCATCTCCCCAGCCCTCCCCCATACTATTTTTATTTCCTATCTTTGGATCTTCGTATCTGTGAGTTGAGTTGCTTACTTTTCTTCTTGTTCTTTTTTTTTTTTTTTGAGGTAGGGTCTGGCTCTAGCCAAGCCTGACCCAGAATTTACTCTGTAGTCTTAGGGTGGCCTAGAACTCATGATGATCCTCCTACCTGTGCCTCCTGAGTGCTAGGATTAAAAGGCATGTGCTTCCACACCCAACTTACTTTTCTTCTTTCTAAAATTTATTTATTTATTTATTTATTTAAGAGAGTGAGAGAAAGAGAATGGGCACACCAGTGCCTCTAGCAGTGCCTCTAGCCACTGCAAACGAACTCCAGATGCATGTGCCCCCTTGTACATCTGGCTTATGTGGGTCCTGGAGAATTGAACAGGGATCCTTTAGTTTTGCAGGCAAATGCAATCTCTCCAGCCCTTTTCTTCTTTTTTTCTAAAATTTTATTTATTTATTTAAGTCAGAGAAAGAGAGAAAGAGAGAGAGAGAGAAAGAGTAAAAGGTGCACCAGGGTCTGTAGCCACTGCAAAGGAACTCCAGATGCATTCACCACTTTGTGCATCTATCTGGCTGTACGTGAGTGCTGGAGAATTGAACATGGGACATTAGGCTTTGCAGGCATGTGTCTTAACCACTAAGCCATCTCTCATCCAGAAAGAAATTGGCCTCTATATCCATGACCTTGCAGGGCCTAGCAATACCTTCGCAAGACCCTCAAAAATAGAAGAAAAAGATGATGACATCAAATTAAAAGAGAGACTAATGGAGAGAGGGAGGGGATATGATGGAGATTGGAGTTCTAAAGTGGAATGGGGGAGGGGAGGGAAATATCATGTGTTTTTTGTATGTAAGTATAGAAGTTATCAACAAAAAATCATAATTAATAAAAAAAATTTTCAGCCCCCCCTAAAAAATCTATTGGCTGGAGAAATTGCTTAACAGTTAAGATGTTTGCCTGTGAAGCCAAAGGATCCTGGTTTGATTCTGCAGGACCCATGTGAGCCAGATGCACAAGGGGCACAAGCACCTGGAGTTCGTTTGCAGTGGCTGGAGGCCCTGGGGTGCCCATTCTCTCTCTGTCTGCCTCTCTGCTCTCTCCCTCTCTCTGCTTACAAATAAATAAATCAAAAAGTCAAAAACAACAACAACAAAAAAGCATTTGTATTAAAGCCGGGCATGGTGGTGCATGCCTCTAATCCAAGCACTCTGGAGGCAGAGGTAGGAGGATCGCTGTGAGTTTGAGGCCACCCTGAGACTACAAGGTCAGCCTTAGCTAGAGTGAGACCCTACCTCAAAAAACCAAAAAAAAAAAAAAAAAGCATTTGTATTTATTTGCCAGCAGAAAAAGACAGGCAGACAGAGGGCTGAAGAATGGGTGCGCCAGGGCCTGTAGCCACTGCAAAGGAACTCCAGATGCATTCACCACTTTGTGCATCTGGCTGTATGTGAGTGCTGGGGAATTGAACCTGGGACATTAGGCTTTGCAGGCAAGCACCTTAACCACTGACCTATCTCTACAGCCCCACTTTTCTTCTTATTCTCATAATTTCATTTTGTTCAGACAAAATTCAGAATGATATTATCAGGTGATCTAATGCAACTAGCATTAAACTTATAAATTAATTTGAGGGATAATTTCTAATATTGAGCCTTAACTACTTGAACCATCATGTTTTTAACAGGTTATTATATCTGTGGAATATGTCTCTTGTCTTACTGACTTCTCACATTATTTTTTCTGGCCATTCTCTTAAGAATTTTTGTTTGTTTGTTTTTGTTTGTTTGTTTTTGTTTTGTTTTTGTTTCTGTTTTTGTCTTTTTGAGGTAGGGTCTCACTCTGGCTCAGCCTGACCTGGAATTCACTATGTAGTCTCAGAGTGGCCTCAAACTCTCAGTGATCCTCCTACCTCTGCCTCCTGAATGCTGGGATTAAAGGCGTGCGCCACCACGCCTGGCTTTCTCTTGAGGGTTTTTTTTTTTTTTTAAAAACCTATTTTATTTATTTATTTATTTGCAAGAGAGAGAGAGAAATGGGTGTGAGCCAGGGTCTCTAGCCTCTGCAAACAAACTCCAGACACATGCACCACCTTGTGCATCTGGGTTACATGGGTCCTAGGGAATCAAATCAGGGTCCTTAGGCTTCACAGGCAAGTGCCTTAACTGTTAAACCATCTCTCCATTCCTCTCTTGAGGCTTTTAGTTGATAATAACAACAGCCATTTAATCTCCTTTGCTATAGTTATGCCTCCTGTTTTATTTTTATTTTTTCTTATCTTCTCACATTGGTTAGATAGCAACACTAACTAATGGTTTTCACATCTCTTCTTGTGCACCTGAGTAAGCAGACCGGAGACTTTAGGTAGACCAAGAAATAAAGTCAAAATGTGAAGCAAGCCAGGTTCTCCAAATCCAAATGCAAAGCACTTAACTGCTAGATTGCACTGGCCTTTTATGCCTCACTTCGTTTTGACAGTAAAATAATGAACATTAATTTAAAACCAAAGCTGTTTATGATGTTAAGGAGATATTTGTTTTATCCTAGCTTACTAAAACTTACAAGAACATTAGGAATGTGTAACTCAGTGAAGACTGACCAACCTCTCTGAGTCTCATAAAATGGGAAAATACCCCCACCACAGGACTGTGGGGAAGAGACCAAAATGAAATGATTTATGGGTGGGGTCATGGGTGTATTCATGACCCTCTCCATAAATGTTCATGAGGAACATAGATGGACATATTTATATCTGCTACGATGCCATAATTTATTGAAAACCAATAAATTCATAAGCTACCTCAAAAAAGTAGAATTCCATTATGTAAATGTACCACAGCTTTGTTATCCATTCATCCAATGATGAGCATTTGGGCACTTGGGTTGATTCCAGTTCTTAGCTATAATGAATTGGGCAGCTATAAACATGGTTGAGCAAATATTTCTGTATTGATGCATGTAGCATTTCGGATAAATGTCCAGTAAAGGAATCACCGGGTGTGTTGGTAGCTCTATGTTCATCCTTTTCAGTAATCTCCAAATTGATTTCCATCGTGGTTGTTCAAGTTCCCACCAACAGTGGATAGGGGTTCCTCCTTCCCCACATCCTCGCCAACGTTTGTCATTGTTAGGATTTTTAATGATTGCCATTCTTACTGGAGTAAGGTGAAATCTCATGGTTGTTTTAATTTGCATTTCCCTAATGGCTAGAGATGTTGAACATTTTCTTAAGTGTGTGTTAGCCATTTGTAATTCTTCCACTGAGAACTCCCTATTCTGTTCTCTGCCCCACTGCTGACACAGAGCATGGAGAGACCTGGCTGGAATTCAGAAGAAAGTCCCCAGACAGCCTGTCTAGTGCTGGAAAGCACTACATGAGCTACTGAGGAACAAATGGCCAACAATGGTCTGAGCAACCAGAGGTCTAAGCAAACACCCTGACACAATGTAAATGCCAGTTCAATAGTGGCACACTGCCTCAGTGGGTAACCAACAGCTTTCTGATTAGCTAAGAGATCTGCTCAGTGTAAAGGAACCCATATCTGAAATTGAGAACCAGATTAGAATCCTATGGAGACAAAGATTATGTTGTTCTCCAGTGTCAAGCTCTCACTAGTCTTTGGCTAAAAGAGGGGTTATATACATCAAATTCTCCCTAAATTAATAATGCTTATCCTATTTAAACTATGCTGACTTCACTCTCCATTGGAGAATCTGTTCTTCTTTCCCAGAAGGGAGTGAGACCGGAAGAGATAAACTACCCCTCGCACTTCAGCCAAGCCACAGCTGAATCCACAGAGGAACTGAGGAGATGAGCTGTTCCTGATAATCAAGGCCACAGGGTAGGAGACAGACCCTGAGGACACTCAACACCTACCAAAGCAGAGATCCAGAGGCTCCTAAGAGCTCATCACTGAAGTAGACTTAAACCCCTCCCACCACCACTCAGGGGATTTTGCAGAAGAGGGGGTAGAAAGATTATAAGATCCACAGGTTGAAACATCATGCCCAGATACATTTCCTCCCCCCCCCACCAAAAAAAAATAACTGACTACTACTCCCATGGGAATACCTGCAACCCCACTAAGGAGCATCCCCAACAGAATGGGAGCAGAGACGAGGGGAAAGAGGGTACCAACACATGATGCATCCATACAAACCATCTTGTTAATAATAAACATTAAAAAAAACAGAAATGTGGAGCTGGGCATGGTGACGCACACCTTTAATCCCAGCACTCAGGAAGCAGAGGTAGAAGGAGTGCCGTGAGTTCGAGGCCACCCTGAGACTTCATGGTGAATTCCAGGTTAGCCTGGGCCAGAGTGAGACCCTACCTTGAAAAAAACCAAAAAAAAAAAACAAAAAAAAAAAGAAAGAAAGAAAAAAGAAAAGAAAAGAAAAGAAAAGAAAAGAAAAGAAAAGAAAAAGAAGGATGGTTCACTGGTTGAACAGTTGCTGCAATACCTAACAATCTGAGTTCGATTCCCCAGGACCCACATAAAACCAGCTGCACAAGGGGCACATGTGTCTGGAGTTCATTTGCAGAGGCAAGAGGCTCTGACACACCCATTCTCTCTTCTCTCTCTCTCAAATATTCTAAAACACACACAGGGATGATAGGGAGGCCAAGGGGTCCTCAACAGTAAGAAAGGAAGCCATGGGCCTAGGCCAGGGGCATATCATTCATAATGTGGCTTCCCAGACACCCCAGACCCAGGTGCCTGGGAGTCTTGGGCTCCTTTCTGAACTTCACAGCAGGGTCTTCTATGCTAGGGGCCTGAAGTGGACCTCACAGAGCCCTCCTGCCTCCTTCCTTCCAACTGGATTCCCATTCCTCTTGCCTTCTTAGCTCTCTTTCTGGAACTTTCCATCTACTGGCCCAGGCACTGTTTATGTCCCTACCTTGACAGAGAGTTCACTAGATGCTTTAGTCAGTTTTCAGTTACTATAACAGATACCAGAGATAATGAATTATGAAGAACAAAGGTTTATTTTGGCCCATAGTGTTCAAGGCTTCACTTGGCCTCATTGCTTTCGGTCTGTGGTGAAGGGAACACATTAGAAAGCCAGACCACTCACCTCATGGGTGGGAAACAGAAGAGAAAGAAAGAACAAGAGATTGGAGCCCCACAGTCACCTTCAAGGGCACATAGCCCCAGTGACCTGGAGACCTCCCACGTGGCCCCAGTCCTAAAGATTTCACCACCTTCCAGGAGATGAAGCCTTCAGCGTGGGGTGGGAGCAGAGTCTTTGGACTCTGTGTACGTATAGTGCTGGAGCTCTTCCCACCACTACTCCCCACACTGTGAACTCGGGGCAAGTCCCCTCACAGTCACAGTCCCCCTGATCTAAGCCAGCCTCGGCCTCTGGGTCTCCCTCATCCCAAGGCTTCTGAGGAGACCACTGGGCCTGTCATCTAAGTGTCTTATCCCAGGTCCCCTACCTAGGTTGTCTACGTGAAGAGTTGGGGTTTAGGGTTTCCCTAGAAAACTCTTCCCTTTCATAGAAATGTCTTCATTGACGTTTTAAATTAAAAAAAAAAAGAGTGTGTGTCGTGCGCACAGGTTTGTGCATGCACTCAGGTGGTGCCTGTGTGGAGGTCAGAGGGCAGCTTCTGGTTCTCTCCTTCCGTCTTCTTGGTGCTTTGATGCTGGCACTCTGGCGTCAAGATTCTCTTGACTCCACCTCCCATTGACCTAGGGGTGTTGGGATTATAGAAACACAACTTCGTATCGGCCTTTATGGCTTAATGCAAAGGCTGGGAATCAAGCTTGTGTCGGCCAACTTACAGACCAAATGCCTTTAACCACTGAGCCATCTCTCCACCCTCTATATTGTGTTGCTGTTTGCTCATCACAAGCTTTTGAACAGCATTTATGTTCAAGCTTGTCTGTTCCTCTTGTATGTTCCGCTGCATTGGGCTCAAAGGGAGGGGTATCAGGGCAGGAAGACTGGAAATGCAGAGAGGGACAGAGGCCCCGGACCACAACTGCTACAACAGGAGAATAGAGTCTGAGGTGATTCCAGGTCCTGGGCCCAGAGAGTTTCCTTACCAAACCTCCAAGACAGGAGGGAACACAGGCCATAGGAGGAATGGAGATAGGGTCCCAGACTAAGGGCCACCTCGTGGGCCAGCAAGGTTAAACCCAGGATTTTAGTTCCCTGGGAATTGGAGGAGCCCCAGAGTGGAACTCTCTAGAGGGACACACTCACTAAATTAACTACACAGGCTTGTTTGGCCTCTAGAGTTCTGGGGCTAGAAGAGAGACCGACTCACTTTGGCAATCACCCTCCAGTACCTCGCCACCCCAAAGCCCATGCAGGCTTCCCATGTTCTGGACCCAACTTGATACAAGGAAGGAGCTGGCTGCTTTGGACTCAAGTGCTTCTGTGCTAATCCTTTTGTCCCCCCATCCTCCTCCCCCTCATGTCCCGGCTCTATCCACACCTCCCATAAGCAGCTTCACTTAGGGGGGGCAGACACATAAGAGGACCCCAAGTCTTCGTGGCAATTTCAGGCCCCTGTAGACAGAAAGTTCCTCAAAATCCCAAGTTCCCTAAGATCAGGGACAAAGCAGGTGACTTTCAGGGGCCCCTTCATCCTATGGCTCGTGGCCACACAGGAAGAGCTGGAGCTCAAACAGGATCCCCAACACCCGGGGTCTTTATCTAAGGCCATCACAGGGAAGGACAAGTGTAACTGGCGCGTAATAAATCAATAAACACATTTAAGTTAGCCCTTGTTGTTTATTTTTCAATAAACAAGGTTTTTTTTGCATGTCTGGACTGGTGAGTTAAACGGGAAAGCTAAAAAGAGTGCCAAGGGACATTTCATTAACATTTTGGTTACAGAATGATCAGGACTCTCCTTCTTCTGAATTTGGGACCGAATTAGTGAACATGTCTCAAGACAGCTATCTTTGGCTTCCCCGTTTGTTTCGTAAACTACACGCTACACCAAACACACGGGGTGTGGATGGGCAGTCAGAAAACCCAACACTCTCAGCAGATCTGGTTGAGCCACAGAGGATGGAGTGGACCATTTCTGCGTACGTGAAGACCGAGGCGAGGCTGCGAACGCTGCTCCCACTGTTCTGATGGGTGGGTACTGGACAATTTGGGTGGGTGGCCTCATCAAGTGCTGGCTCTAGGTGGTTTGTCAAGTGGGAATGTGAGATGGTAGCACTCTAAGGGAGACGTCTCTGCTCAGGACTCTCCTCTCCCACGACACTCTACCTGCACTGTGTTTGGCTCCTTGGGGGACACCTGTGCATCCACGCCCCTCCCAGACTGTCCCCCTGAGCCTGCACGTCCCGCAACTCCCCACACACTGCCTTGCACTCAGCAGGTGCTTGGAAATGCTCCCTGATCGGATGGGTGGTGGGTGATGGATCTGTGAATGGGTGATGAGGAGTTGTAAAGGAAGCAGCCAGGCCCCTTCTTTGTCACAGGGGACTCAGCTGTTCTCTACAACGTGGAGACTGAAAAATAAAGATGGAGTGGAGTAATCGCTTGTTCCAATTGTAGAATTTCACGTTGGGAAACTGAGGACCAGAATCGTTAGCGGGCTCGGTCAAGGTCTCACGCTGAGAGAGGCCAGGCAGGGGTACCAGACCCCAGCCTGACACATGCCAACAATTCTTTTTTTTTGTCTTTTTTAAATTTTTATTTCTTAAAACGAACTCAAAATGAGATGAGATGATGACTTGGTGAGAAGAGGTTGATCTCAGGGTGAGGGGTTTGAGACTGGGGTGGGGCTGGGGCTGGGGGCTGGAGTTGAAGGGGGAGGGGTCACAAGAAAGGGGTTGGAGGTTGGATGAGGGGAAGTGACTGAAGTTCTGCCCTCATGTGGGCAGGGCAAAATGGGGGGGGGGAATGTCTGGATGGGACTGGGGAGGTGCTTTGTGGGGACACTGGTGGAGCCAGGCTTAGCAGCCTGCTTATGACCTGGGACTTGAGGAGGCCATGATGGCAAAGGCTTGGGGAGAGGATGGTGGAGGATTAGGGTGACCACGGTGGGAGGGGCTTAGGGGATGGGCTTGGGATGGGGGTGGGATCTTGGAGTAGAGGATGGGAGGTGGACAATGAGGTCAATGATCCTGTAATGACGGTGGCGCATATGAGCACTGGTAGATGACAGTGACGCACATGATCACTGGTGGATGACGGTGGCGCACATGACCATATGTGGTGTGACTGTGATTTGAATGACGGTAAATGATGGTGATGGTGATGGTGATGGTGATGGTGATGGTGATGGTGATGGTGACTGGCAGGCAACTACCGGAGCAAGGTAAACACGGTGGCTCCTACTTAATAAAGCTAAGAGTCTAGATTCTTATCCAAAAAATTTAAGAAGCAAAATATTCCTAACTGGTATCCAAGGGCTGCATAACAGCCCAGCCCCAAACAGAGCTGGGACGTTATACAGAGCTCTGTGGCATTTCCTTCTATTTTTGCAAAAAAGATAGATGCTCTTTTTAAAAAAAGTCAAATTCATAATTCAGAAGCTGGCTAGGTCTTTTTGGATCTGAGGATTAACTCTGCAACACAAAGGAAAATCCATGGCTATGGACCAGGTCGTATCCCTCTTTTGCCATAGAAGCCCCCAAAAAACACCCCACAAGCAACAATTTCCACTAAACCCTGTGAAAACCTTGGTGAGGGCTGTGTTGCTCGCTCAGATTTTTGCCAGGGGCACTTGTGGTTCAAGGGGCACTTAAGTCTCTACTCTATAAGGTGTGAGGCAGGCACAGGGACAGAGTTGGGGGTGGGATGGGACTGTAGGGGTGGGGGGTTTGCTGCTCAAGTGGCAACTCTAGATGGCACATTATGACTCAAAGGGGCCAATTTTTTTTTTCCCAAATGAGAAGTGAGCCAGGAGGCTCTCTACTTTGAGAAATATATTTAGGATCAACTCCAATGTCAAGTGTACATCCAGGATAGGCCAAAACCTTTCGGATCCCAGGATGAGACTGAGTCTCCATCAGATCCTATTCTTAGGGACAGGAAGCATTTTGGTAATTACCCCTCGTTCCTAATTCTGAGTTTGGGTGCCAGAGAGGACCTTGTTGGTTGGGTGTTCAAATTCATCCCTCTAGAAGGGGAGAGAAGGTGGCCCAGGGTTGGAAAGGGGACTCGCCAAGGGTCACACAGCGAGTTAGTGGCAGGGCTGGGACAGAATCCCAACCTTCCAGTGACCAACCTGGGGACTCTCTGCCTGACACACAGCCACTGCACTCTGCAAAGTCGCAAATCAATCAGAAAAGTTGCGGTGTGAGACTGGATGTGAGTGCGAGTTGGAGGTGGCGCGTGAGAATTAACGAACGAAAGAGATTTTTGCTCTTATCACAGTGAGTGGTCATGCACAGCACTCGTCACGGTTTCACGAGGACCCTGTGGCCAAGACCCCTGGGAGAGGTCTGGCAGCACCGAGCCCTGGCACTGTTGCCATGTTTTTTTTTGGTCTTTTTGATTTTTTGATATATGATATTTAGAGTTTAGAATAACATACTTATTTCTTTAACTCATTTAGAGATAAAATTATTATTATTTTATCATGCATTAATAGAGAGAGAGAGGGTTCTTTTAGCAATGCGTTTGTCACACAGCAACACAAAGACAATATATGTAAGCATAGCGTTCACTAGATTCCACACAAAAGATAGCAACTTCCACCACAAAGATAAGCACAGACCGCATATAGTGAGCTCTGCGGAACCCCGAGAATATAGGGGGGCCTGGGGGGATGCTGCTCAGATCTCCTCGTCGCCAGCCTCCTTGCTGAAGGTGGTCATGTCGATCTTCTCGGGGAAGATGATGTTGACCGCCAGCTCTTCGCCGCTGTTGTACTGAAGCAGCAGGTTCTTCTTCTGGCGCAGCATGTGGCTGTAGCGCAGGTTGGACACCCAGGCCTCGCACTTGTTGAGAAAGACGATGCCCACGGTGCCCAGCACCACCAGGCTGGTGAGCACGCCCAGGATGGTGAAGCAGATGGCCTGGCCCTCGGTGAGGAGAGGGGTACTCTTGTGGAGCTCTTTCATGGACACCTTCAGGATGTGGTGCTCGGGCTGCTGCACTGGCAGCTCGTGCACCCCGGGGGTCAGGCGGTAGGTGAGCCCGTAGCCGCTGGGCAGGTGGGTGACCTGCGGGGGGCTTGCCCCGCGCTTCTTTGCGCACGTGGGACCCGTGAATGGGGGCTTGCACAGACACTCGTAGCTCACCTGGGTGTGCTGGAGGCAGGTGCCCCCATTCTGGCACGGGTTGCTGGCGCAGTTGCTCACCGGGCGGCTGCAGGTCTTGTCGATGAAGCCGGCCGGGCAGCGGCAGCGGAAGTCTCCCCCAATGTCGGTGCAGACGCCGTCGTTCTCGCATGGGTTGGGGGTGCAGCTGTTGGCCACGATCTCGCAGAAATTGCCTGAGAAGCCAGGGGGGCACAGGCAGGAGGCATGGGAGGCCCGGCCCTCATCGTCCACACAGGTGCCTCCGTGCTGGCAGGGGGAACTGTAACACAACGGACAGGGTCAAGGGCCCTTGGGGGCTGGGCTCGGACAGGGTTGCTGGGGTAGGGGACAGGTGTGGCTCATCTGGCTGGACCTTCCATGGTGGGACCTGATAAAAAGACAACACTCAGGACACACCAGGCCCAGGAGGGGGCAGTGTCAGTGAGGGAGGGTCCCGGGGGACTTAGATCCCTGGCTGCAAGGGCTCACCAGCTGTCCAAAGGTGGGGTGCACACCGCACCCTGTCATGATGCCAACCTGGATGAAACAGACCTGACCTCCCATGCCAGGAAGCCCACGTCCTCTCCCACCTCTTATTTCATTTCTCCGGCCAGAGCACTGATGGTTAGTCACTAGACAGATGGGGAAACTGAGGCTGGGAGAGGCATCATTGGTGACAGTCCAAATCTAAGCTGCTGCAGCAGAACCAAGCAATGAGGTGTGTGAGGAATGTCACTCATGTTCCCTCGGGGTTCTCCAGGGGTCCACTGCCATTGCTCCAGCTTGTGCCTCTCCCCTACCCTCACCCTCACCATGTATGATTATTTTTATTTCTGGGGAGCAGGGCCAGCAGGCTGTTGTGAGGGAAACCCTCGGGGGATTGTCAGTGAAAGAAATACAGTCCTGTCTATGCCGAGCAAGCTGGGTCTGTGCTGGTAGTTTAGGAGCGGACCGTTCACCGAGTGCAGCTTGCACAGTGAAGCTGTCTGCCTATAGCGCAGCCCATGAGGCATTTAATGTAAGTGCTTTTAAACGAGCAAGTCCTTTGTCATCTGATAAATGCCAAAACTCTGGGGAAGAAGGGGGCCATGAACGCGAGAAATCAGCCCTGCTGCTCGGGGTGGGGGCTGTAGAGCAGCTGGGCTCTGGAGGAATCTCAAGGACGGGACTGGGGGGGGGCCTCTATTTTGACAGACCGATTCAAGTCTGTTAGAGAGAAGAGCAAAACAGTTGAAAGGTCTTGCTCTCTGTTTTTCCTTACCAAATAAGCAGCCATGGTATTCAGCTGCCACCACCCCCACACACACACACAGGTCTTTAGCCACCACAGTCTCTTCTGTTCTGTTCACAACCCCTGCAGATTCCTGGGTTCTCTATAGGACCCCAAAGGCCAAGGCAAAAGGAGGCTCATTTTGTAAGGCAGTTCAGGATCCTCACATTCACATGCTGAGGATCCCTGGCAAAGCCCCTTCCCCACTGAGGATAGCCTGAGCTGTCACTCCCTCCTGTCCCCTCCCCCTGCCTCAGTCTGGCAGCTCCCTCCCCAGACTTCTCAGGAAATCCAATTGCAAAGGTCCAAAGAGCCCCTACAATAAGGTAAGCGGGTTTCACAGCCTGGCCCTGCTGAACTCTGATCTCTTATTATGTTGCCTTTAGAGAATCATGCAGCTCCAAGCTTCCTTCCTCATCCTAATCCACTGTCATTCACAGGCATTGGGACTTGGGAATGCCAGGGGAATATGAAATCGCCTTTAGGATCATTTGAAAAAAATTATGGAAATAACACATTCCTCCCGTATTACTACCCTATCAGAGCAGACCCCCAACAAGGTTGCAGGGAGCACTTACTTCCCATGGGGTCAAGCTGAAAGGAGGGTTAGGGGAGGGGTAGGACTCCAAAGGAAGAAACAGCATTTACCCATTGACCACGCAGGGCCCGGCCTTGTGCTGGCAGTCCTTTCCCGAGTACCCTGGGAGGCAGGAGCACTCGTAGTGGCCATTCTCGAGGTCCACACAGGTCCCATTGTTAGCGCAGGGGGTCGAGGTGCAAGCCCGGACATCTGGGGAGCAAAGAAAGGCAGCCCTTAGCTTCCACAGCAGAGGCCAGTGTGATAGGAGCCCCCAAAGGAGCCGTCAAAAGGCTCTGCTTGTGACTTCCAAATGGGGTGCGTAGTTAGAGACCATAATGACCCCTCACAACCCCTGAAGTGACTAGCTGAGGGTCAGGAAGCGAAAGTACAAGGTCGCGAGTGAGAAAGACAAGGTCACTGACACCTAAGACAGCTGCACCCTTTTCCTGGCACCCCTTAAGTGCAGCAACATGTCCAACATGTCTGTGACCTTCACTGAAGAAGCCAGGGCGCCTCCTCTAAACCATGACCCCACTGAGTTCCCTGGGGGCTGTCCCCTTCCTCACACCCGGAAGGGGGGAGTCTCCACCACCCAGGGGTTTAGTCCAGCCAGACCCTTGAGGAAAAAAAAAAAAACCACAACCCCACCAGCTCGTCCCACATTTCCATCAAAACCCCCATTGGGAAACAAGAAGTCTACTTTAGCCCCAGAGCTGTCTCTCGGACCCTCTGGTCTCTCTGCTCTCGGGTTCTGAACTAAGGGGCTCCAGGGATTAAAAACTCCCTATTTTTTTAAAGGCAGCAAAATTAGAAGTATTGAGCACTCTCCTGTCCATGTGGGTTTCTGTGAATATTACTATATTCCCACTGTCTCTTAGCACCTCCTGTCAGGCTCACTTCATTATTCTGGCTCAGCAATCCAGGGTTGAACTGAACAAAAGGACCTATTAGGTCAGGGGTTCTCCGATAGTGGAGCAGGGCCAGGAAGGGACCCTTTGTGGCTGCTCCAACCCTGAAGCTGCAAAGTTCAACTCCTCTCCATGCCTCAGTTTCCCTCCTTACAAAAAGAAGGGCTTTCCCGAGTATTTTATATATTCAGAGCAGTAGAGAGCCAAGGCTAGGCATAATCACATCAAGTGAAGGCAGGCTGGGGAGGGGTGGTCCCAGGACTAAAGCCACACATGCAGATCCCCTCCCCAACTCTTTCAAAGAATCCCACAGCCTAGTGAAGGGGAGACCGCTATCCATAAACAAGGAAAACCCCGAACGCCATGTTGGTGGACTCTGCGGGAGCCAGCATGGTGCAAGGGACATAAAGAGGATTTATCTTCCCGGGATAGCGCCAGCAAAGCATGAGCCGGCAAGCTTCCCGCAGCCGCTTCTGGATTTTCTGTCCCTGGCTCTCTTGTCACTCAAAATCTTAAATTTAAGCTAAAGATCTGGCAACCACCTCCCCCCAGTCTGTCCCTGCTCTCCTCTCCCAAAATGCCAGGCCTTGTGAGCTGAGTATTAACCCTCTTGGACCTACAACTCCAAGTGGGGGGGGGGGGCTACGTTGTAAGAGGGGCCGGAGCTCTCTGCCCTGGTAGCAGCTGTGGCCTTACAGAGAAGGGAGGGGGCTAGGAATCACTCAGAAGCTATTTCCTCCCTAGGACCCCAGCTCTTCACCCATGCAGGGCAGCCTTGTGGACCTAGTGGGAAGGGGATGCGCAGAGGACCCCGTGAAGCAAAAGATTCTGCCTGGAAAACTCCAGCAGCAGAGTCCTGGGTTCAGATACCAAGGAGGATGGGCTCTGGGCTTAAAAGGGTGGCTTTTTGAGGCCCCCTCCTGATCCCCAAACTGCTCAGAGCTGCTGCTGTTGCTGCCGCTGCAATTGAGGGGCTGCAGAGCTGTCTGTGGCCAGAGCATGAGTCAGCTGAGGACAAAATCTCCCACCACACCACCACATGAGGGGACACGGAGAGGACTTGGGGTTGGGGTCTCTTTGCTTCTCTGGTCCTCGGTTTCCCTATTTGTCACTGCTAATGTTAGGCAGACAGGCCCTAGGGCAGCTGTCTTCCTTGCTGCTGGGAGATTGTTTTTCCTAAAGGACTTTAAATTGCCTAGACTTTGGGGCAGGTTTTGCGAATGAGATCGGACTCCCCAACAATGCAGCTCTTACACGAATTAATGAAATCAATAGATAACCCCAAATCTGTACCTCAAACCCTTCTTAGCCTCCCACCATACCTGACCTCTCCCCAGCCACAGCTCTCCCCGTAGTCCAGGCTCAGCTTCCGACCCCATCACACTCCACTGACCAACCCTCCCCCATGTGCTTGTTTGTTGCCTGTATTGTTTTTCTAAGCTTTGAGAAGCCCTTTCCCCTTGCCCATGTCTGAGCTCCAATGACCCGCAGAGGTTGCCTGGGGTCTGTGGTCCAGCCAGCTCTGTATTTCCCTGTGGTGCGTGTTTATTTTGTGTCTCTTTATTCAACAGGCAGCTCCCCAATCCCCTATCTCTGGGTGCTGGCGGTGCCAAGCTGAGCAAAACACGGTCCCTACTTTTGAGGAGGCATTCAGTCCCAGCGGGAAGTGTGTATATACACGTCAGCACAATAGAGAGCCCTAGGTGTGCTGGATAAGGCCCCCCAGGGAAGGCAAGGCAAGGCAAGGGAGCTGCAAAGTGGGACGTTGGGAGACAGGGGTGAGGGTGGGCCAGGGCTGATGCCCACCTATGTCGCAGAGTTTTCCATCCCAGCCATCCTTGCAAATGCACTGCCAGGGTTCTTCGCAGAGTCCGTGAACACAGCCAGGAGAGGTCATGCACTGGTCACACAGGGGTCCCTGCCAGCCAGGCTGGCACCTATCAGGATAAATGGGGACACATGAGGGGAGCAGACATCAAGAGGGGCTTAGGCTGCCTTCTGGTGAATGTAGAGCTCTTGGTGGTCTTTGCATGGTGCCAGGCCAGTGGGCTCTGGGAGCGAAGCAAACGCCATTAACCTGAATGGAAAACTCAGACAGAAGGTGCTGACGGGCAAACACAGAAGGGCCCCCCAAGAGCCTAGGAGCACTGCGTTTTACTGCAGAGGTCCGCAGTGGTCCCCCTCCCTCCAGCAAGGGACTCTCTTGCTCCCCCCTCTCTCTTGCTCTCTCTCCTCCTCCTCCCTCCCCCTCCCACCAGTTTTCTGCAGGAGCAAGAAAACTGTGACGCAGTTCTGAAGCAAAGCCCCCACCCTTTCATCCAGAACCTTCCATGACTCCCCAGGATCTCACCATGCCCCCCCAAACGCCCTACTCTGTTACCTGCAAACATTGTCGTCCTCACAGATTCCATTTTTAGGGTCACAGGCCGGAAGGCATTCAGCTCCTGAGGTAGAAGAAAGGTTACACAATTCACCCCACAAGGCCTAGGGAACACACCAATGCTCACCTTCTCCCAAATATCCCCCAGGGAGAAGCCAAGGGCCCTCTTGGACCCTACCAGCCTGTCACACAGCCTGTTTGTGGATGGATGTGGCTCGACCTACCCAGAAAGCCCTTTTCTGCCCTGTGTTTCTAGTTATGGGATGAACTAACTACACAGTACACCCCAGGTCCTAAGTACAAGCACCACTTCCCCCTAAAGAAAACAAGACCCCTCAAGTCCCCTTAAAAGTAGGGACGAGGGACTCTGAGGAAACAGCCTTTGACCTTTGGGCATTCTGCCAAGCCCTCACTTTGCAAAGTGAGCTGGAGAAGGGGGCAGGATTCCGGGAAGACCCAGACAGGTTCACCTCACAGGTGAGAGGGACGAATTTTTTTTTTTAAGGTTAATCTCAGTTAAACCAAACAACCAGGTCAATTCCCTCCATTGCCCTACCCTATATTGGCCATATTAAGAGACCTACGCAATCTTTCTCAACACTATTAAGAGATTCTGACACTTTATAGGCACCTGCTGTATGCATTGACTCAATCAGCTCTGACTTTCCAGACAGCCCCCCCCCCCAACCACTGGCGCAGTGGGTGCACTGCGGGAAGGGGGCAACTCTCCTGATGCCAGAGACAGATGGCCGCTGCAGACAGAAGTGTCGCAGCCCCTCACCTAAAGAAAACGCGCCACGCAGGAGGGGCTCAGGCTGCACTCCTGTTAGAAATTGGGGGCTACGACGGCAAAGTCACCCTCCAACGTCCCCTGAGACCTGTTCCCAAACACTCGCGCAGGGACACCCCCAAAGTTGCACCCCAGAGCGTTTTTTTATACAGCATCATCTCCTTTTTCCATACCTCCTCAATCCGCGCAACGACACCCCTCCGAGCGCCACTTCTGCGGGGCGGGAAGGGGCCGGGGTCCCAGATCTCCCCCCCTCTCCGCTCACCTATCCCCCAACCCCAGGGCTGGGCTTGGCACGCGAGGGTGGGCGGGGAGGGCGAGACAGGTACCGCGCGGGGCTTAGGGTTAGGTGGGACGGGCTGGAGTCGGGGCGCACGGGACGGGGCGCGCGGGGAGAAGGGTGGTCAGCGGGGCATCGCAGGCTTCCCCCGGAGGGGGCGCGAGCCAGGCCGCCGAGGGTCTCACCATAGGTGCTGTGGCTGAAAGCCAGCAGGAGCAACAGGACGCGCAGGAGGGCTTCGATCGCGGTCATCGCGGGGTGGCCGGGGTCGCGGTCCGGGGAGCGGAGAGGGTGCAGACAGGGCTGCGGGTGCGGAGCTGGGCGTCTGGTTCCGGACCGCGAAGGGGGTGCGGGCCCGCGGCGAGGGCAGAGCCAGGGCTGCACCGGCTGCGCGCTGCCTCCACCGCCGCCGCCGAAGCTGCCGCCGCGCCGCGCGCGCCGCCTTTTCGTACCGCCTCCCCCCCCCGCGGCCCCCGCCCCCGCCCCCGCCTCGCGCGCACGGGGCCGGCGCCGGCCAGTCCCGGTGACCCCCGCCCCTCGCAGAGCCGCCCCCCAGCACCGCGGCGCCCGGAAGCCCGCTTGCGCACCCGGGCGCACTCTTGGCTAGACGGGTACCTGCGCGCGATGGGCACACGTTCTCCACACCGGACAGCACGCGGGCGGGCAGGCGGGCGCGCACAGGCAGGCTTGGCACAAGTCGCAGGAATGGAGCCGGGCCGCACACCCCCAGGAAAATACTAGCACGCACTCAAAATACAAAATCGCCCATGGAAAGGAAACATCTAGACGCTAATGATGCTCAAGGTCCTGGGCACACATGCCACGGGTTATAAACCCAGGAGGACCCAAACGCACAGTACCAAGACATGGGAAACACACATGACGACAGACGCACACAGGAAAACGGCTATAAACAGCCATACACCTCCAGTGTCTCCAGCCATAGAGGAGCAGAGGGGAGTGCAAACACACTTGTAGGCACACGCACCCCACAACCCAGACACACCTGCCAACCCAAGCACACCACCAACAGGAGCTCAGGCCTCAGTGGGACCACAGCTCGGAAAAGGCTTGAGGCAGCTAAGCAGACCTGAGCATCCTCCTGCCTGTGCCGCGCTCCACACAGACGCGCCTGTAAACACACAAGTGCTCTTGTAAACACCGACCCCTGTGCGCAGCCAGTAACCCCACCCCCACCTCCCCGCACGCACGTGCCGCAGTCAAGGCCTGGGCCTTCGTCTTGCAGAAACATAAACACCACCGGGCTCTGTGGAACATAATCAGCCACACGCCTGATAATCCCGGGCACCTATGCCCAGTTCCCCAAAACTCACACAATGAAGATTCTTGGTCACATGCTTAGAAAAGCACGCATTCGAAGCCACCCGACACAATCATTATCTCAGGGCAGACACAACCGAACCTTTTGTTTTTGTCCAGAGTGACACATGGTGACAATCTTACCAATATGCGAGCGCGCGCACACACACACACACACACACTGCCCCAAAACAGACATTCCCACTGGGAGTCTTTCAGCTTAGGGTGGCTGGGTGTGTGTGGGGAGTTGGGGGGATGCTGAGCGTCAGATACTCTTCTAGTCCTTGGGAGGGTGTCCCCAAGCAGCTTGTTTCCCTGCCAGGCCCAGCCTCAGCTTGAAGCCCTGCTGGGGATACAGCCTTTCACTTGGCTTGGAAGCCCCCTCTTTCCCTCCCACCTTGAGTCTCAAGAAAAAGAAAGAGGCAGAGAGGAGAGGATGGACTGAAGTCGTTTAACCTCCAGAGGCTGGAGGCTAGGATTTTGCCATGGGTCTTTCACATATGCTTAATCTGCATATAGCTCCCAGGTGAGGTCCCCAGTCACAGCCAAGTCACAGCCTCCTTTTCCTCCACAGTGCCCATGATGTTTGCCTCTTTGAAGCTGGGACTATTTCAGCCTGGAGTGGAGAGCATCCATCATGCCCTAGTAGGTCTTAGGACATTTGCCATCTTAGGGGACAGGTGTGAGAAGGCTGGTCAGTGGGAGCCTCGGGAAGATGGTTGGAGATGGGCACGTGCCTGGATGGCAGTTTCTCTCTAAGGAGGCCAGAGGGAGTCCCAGCCTCGAGTGGAGCATGCCCTTTCCCTGACGGTTCTCCAGAGAAACTTCTCGAGGCTGCAGGTTGTTGTGAATAGCTTCTGGGGTCGGCTAAAAGAAAGCAGGTGGGGGTTCACCTACATGTTGTGACCCTACTATTTTCCACAGGCTCTTTCCTCAAGGCAATAGATGGAGGACAATAGCAGGTCTTTTGGCCAATGTCCCTGGCTAACATGAGAGTGACCACAGGCCCCAATCCCAAGACCTCACTGTCCACTCTTTGCTGATCACCAGGTTCTCCTTGGCCCTCCATCTCTTCCTTCCTTCCCAGTCCTCTGACCTCAGCCTCCAAAATTATCCCATGTAACACAGTGCTGCAGGCAGACTGGAAGAGCTGGGTTGTCAGCCAGAAGCCTGGGAGGGACCCAGGACCTTGGGGCTGGGCCATTAGGGTGAGGGATGGAGCTCTAGTCTCCTGCTCCAGGCAGCAGAGAAGTCTGGGTGCTTGGGGCACAAAGGAGACCCAGCAGGGAAGAGAACCCTTTGCCTAGACTCCTCTTTGCCCACCCAAGTCCTTCCTACTCTCTGCCCTCCCCAGTTTTGGAAAAGGAGGACAGTTTGAGAAGAAGCCCAGTGTCCACATGTCACAGGCTTAGACTGAAAGGGCACTGCCTTGGCTGATAGGCATTTGCTTTCTAATCCCAGCTCCATCTCGTGCCCGGTGAGGACCCTGTCCAATCACTTCCTTCGCTGAGCCCTGTTTCCTTTTCTATAAGCAGGGATCATACACCTGTCCTCTAAAGAGAACTGGAGTTTTACAAGCAAAAAAAGATCTGTGCCCAGGCACAGCCCTGCCACCAACAGCTGTGACCCCGCTTTCTCTCTCAGCCAGCTAGAGGGATGTCAAAGGGGAGCCCCTGCAGGGCTGCTGTGGGATGGGGAGGCTCCCCTCTGTCAGGACCCACAAGCCTGGGAGTTTTATGAGGGTTAGCACTGCTCTCAACAGAGCATTTGTAAATTCTGTGGGCTGAAGATTTCTATGTAGCAAGCAGATGCTGAGAGCGAGTAGCTTAGGAGCGTTAGGGAGGGGAGGTTGGGGACTGTCACAGACTCCAAGGCAGCGTGGAAAGCATGAAAATGCCAATCTAGTCCCTTGGGGAGAAGTCAGCACAGTCTGCTATTTGCTAGCAGATCCTGGGGGCTGGGGAGTCAAGCCCCCCCCCCTCCTCTAGCTATGCATTGGTTGGCCCCCTGCTCCAGGGGAGCTTGTGTACAGACTCGTGGGCTCATGGTGGCATGGCCAACAGTCCTCATTAGGAAATGCCAGAAAATGCACTACCCAGCGGTCACCACAGCAGGGCATGACAGGCAGCCTGCACAGGTAACAGGGAGTAGACAGGCTCACTATGAGGCCAGCGAGGGGACAGTCTTGGAGCTGGATTGCTTTGCTCTTTCCAGGCCAAGGACTCTGCCGGCCCTGGGCCCCGGCAGACTGGGGAGGGAGGGAGGGAAGTGGGGAGATCAGAAGCTATTGAATCCTTTCCAGTAAAAGAGCTGGCCTGGTGATGGGTCAAAGTTTTCTAAGGGACCCCAGAAGATGTTATCTATAGACCTTTATCCAAGCCCTCACTCCCTTGCTACCCTCCCCCATCCCTCTTCTCCAGCCCTATTACCACCCCCAACCCTCACCAGACTACTTTGCCCTTGATTAAGACAAAATTGCTGATCAGGGAAGCACAGCGGGGGTGGAGCTGATGGGCCCCTGACACTAGCTAGTCCTGGCCTCCACAGCGGGGGGTAGGGAAGCTGGGGGGCTTCACTCCACTGGGACACCTTGCTCTACATTCCCATTAAGAATTGCCTCACCTTGAGGCTATGTTTCTGCCTACACTGGGTTGTGGGTTTTGAATTGTCTGATTCCCCACTGACCAGTGACAGTTGGACACTGTACAGACAAGTCAACAGAGGCTCAAGAAAGTTCCTTGGGTGCTGTGTCCTCTTCCCATAGCTCACATTCTTTATCTTTTCTCCACGGCAGGTCACTGGGCTCCTCTGGTCCTGCCTACCGCTCTTCCCCAAATCTTCTCCCTAACCAAAACAAAGACCCAAGAGATGGGTCCCTGTTAGTCCTGGAGGCACGACCTACACACAGCCAGTCACGTCCCTTCCTAGTGCAGAGGTGCTACCTCTTCGGCCTCCCCCAGACCTAGCCCTCCATTTCCCTCCTGTCTAGCCTGCCCTCAGCTGAGCCTGCTCCCAGCCAGAGCCTGGTGGGTCTACCAAGACTCGCTCCAGAACTGAACACTTGGGACTTGAAAGACTTGGAGTCACAGAGGAGCGGAGGCAGGCTTCAAACCCTGACCTATTAAAATCCAAGCCCCGCGCTCTCTGCTCAGTAGGAAGAGTGAGCGAGGCTAGGTTGACAGTGAGAAGGCCCCAGGTACTTTCAAAGCCCCGCCTCTTCCACCTTGGAGCCTGAGGCTCTTTAAGCAGGTACTAAAGAGATGCTCAGGGACCATCCTTCAGTTATCCTTCGAAGCTGCAGGGAACAGAGATAGGAGAAGGAAATTCTCTATTTTTTTTTTTTCCTATGGAAGGTCAGGGCCCCCCGGGGGTGGAGGATGGAAGCACATGAGAGGCACACCCGGGTACATTTATGCTTGAGAACACGGCGGCTTAGTTTCAAGTTCAATCAGAGAAAAGGCTCTTGAGTTTCAAGTGGCATTGTACAAGGAGCCAGGAACATGGCCCATGGCAGTGGGAGGCGCAGGCCCAGAGCAGGCCTCGTGTGGACAGCCTGGAGAGGCATGTGACAACCCAGAACCCACGCTGGAGTTTGCCAGGGACACAGATCATGCAGGCACATGGCCCTGTGTTCCCACACAGGCCTGCATATGATGTGAGAGAGAAGGAGTGTAGCTCTCTCAAGCCCTGTGGCAAGCTCAGGTGGGAAGATGGAGTTGATCTGAGTCAGTGCTTAGTGCAGGCTTGGCCAGGGTCACACCTCTTCTCCAAATACCATCAGTTTCTCCTTTATTGATGATGGGATTCAAAAATAGATGTCTTACTTTCTTCTCCACTGCAATCGACATGGATGTCAAGTTCATACATCTAATTGTCCACACGTCATCAACCAAATTATCTTGGTAAAGAGCGCCACTGACTCATGCTGCAGTGAGTGCTCTGGGGACTCTGGAAGGGTTAACAGTGATTCCTTGCCCCACCCCCACATCTTGAAGGTAAATTCACCCCCAAGGGGACCAAAGGAAAAAGGAGTCTTTTCATCACTTGGTCTTCTATACAGGCTCTGGCAAAAGCTGCAGCAATTCTTTATTCATCACAAATTCCCAGAAGCTAATTTTTCATAAGACAGAGGCTTGCCTCCTTAAATGTCGTCTTTCACCTGTCCAGAATAGATGAAACCCTTTCTGTGTGCCCAGTGGCCTCATCCAGGAGCCCTAGGAGGAAGTACAGTGATGGGAGTCAAGGTGAAGACCACCTCAAAGAGTCCAGGAGATCTAGTGCCAAACCACCTCTGAGACTGAGTGGTGGCAGGAGAAGGCCCAGCAAGGGGATGCTGGGCGGTTCTGAAGAAGGAGCTAGAACACCTCCTGGCAGGGCAGTCCTTGGGGTGAACAGGGCACACTGGAGTTTTCCAGGGATGTTCCTGTAAGGAAAGACTTCTGCGTGGAGAACAGTTCTGTGTGGGAAAGAGCATGAGTGTACATAATTGTGTGTTCATGTACAATGGTTAGAGTGGAAACTCACAGCCCGATGAGGTAGTGAACCTGGAGTGCAAACTATCTGGGAGGCTGGAGCAAGAGGATCACGTGACCCAGGGGTTGAGACCAGCCTGGGTAACAGAATGAGATTTTTCACAAACAGCGAAGCCGTCTTTAGTACAGCAGACAGAATTAGCTCAGTAAAGAATGAGGCTGGTGCACGTTGCAAAACTTTCAACATTTGCACTTAAATCTCTCTTAACTCTCCTCACGAGCCCTATAGCCTCCTCTGTCATGGCCAAGTCCTAACAAGGACCCCCTTTTTCACATATCAGGGTCGATCCACGAAGGCACCATGCCCAGACTTGACAAGTTGTCTTGGGAATCAGGCCAACCCACCCATCCCTGTCCCTTATAGCATCTTCCCATCCTCCCTGGGGACCAGGGAGTTGAACCTTTCAGAGACAGAGGCAAGAGCCCTAGTAGATCCAGTGGAGACCAAAGACTGCCTTGAGCCACAGAAAAGTACCCTCTTGCTAAGCCCAGGGCCTCTGCAAAGAGAGTCTTTCTCCTGACCACAGACCATTTCTCGGGGTAACCAGGACAGAATCATAACCTCCCTGCCTCTCTGTGTCTTTAGAAGGGATTGTTGCATGGTGGCCTCCCCCCCACCCCCCATGTCTGTTGGCAGGAGGAAGCTCTGTTGAGTTTAAGGCTGTGAAAACACAGCTCTCGAGGAATTTAAGATGTTCTCTGTTCTCATGCAAAATTCCCTTGTTTTATACGAAAGCATGCCACTTTCATCCAATTATATTAAAAAATGCTTTGGGTATTCTGCTACGCCCAGGTGTTGGGAATCTCCTGAACAGGAGATTAGTGTACAGCTCCAAAGAAAGAGGAGCGGGACAAGAGGGTGAAAGGAGGGGGAATCGAAGGCCAGTTCCTCCTTGCCCCTGCCTCCCACCAATCCTGGTCCTCCTCTCACCCTCTTTGGGTCCTTCTGGGCCCAGGACTGGAATGGAGCAAACCTATGGCCTCCTCCCAGCCAGTCTCTGTCATATCTTCCTGCTGGTGTTAACGGATTGTGCACATATGCCTTACCCACCAGGTCCACAAGTGTCTTGTTCCACCCTATGCCCCACAGCCATTAGACCGCAGCACAGCCTGTGAGGTGTTTATGGATTAAGTGAATTGATGAATAAATGAATGAGTTACAAAGTGTTCTCTGAGGGTTACCATGGGCCCCTTGGAAAGAGCCTGTGTCCTAGCAACTAGCCCCAGGCATGGGGCCCTCTCCAGCCAGTCATCCTCTTGCCACTTCTGATCTTTGGGGTGACTGACTTCGCAGACTGACCTTTCAGTCAGAGGGGGCACTAGGAAGCAACAGTGTCCCACCTAACCCCCTCCTCAATAAGGCCCCCAGACCTTGCATTAGGAATGTGGAGACCAGCTCCATTAGCCTACATCGAGCTCGCCCCCCACCCCAATGCCACCTTCACCAAGCGCCTGGCTCCTCTGAACTGCTCTCTGTGTGGCTGCAAGCCTGTTCCTATGGCGACGCTCTGAACCTCCGGATGCCCTACCTAGCTGTCTGCATCCAGACTCCAGCCAGTGATGGACAGCAGGGTGCCCAGCCTGAGCTGACCCTGCTCCCCACCACACACACACACACACACACACACACACACACACACGCTGGGTGGCTTAGAACTCAAACTCAAGTTTAGTGTGCTTGTGATGAACTTGAGTGTTATCTGGGCACAGAATGTTCCTGAAGCTGTGGGGGCCCCATCTGAGTCATACAGTGGAGTCATAGGACCCAGAGAGGGTGACTGATTCTCTGCAGATCACATGACAAGGAATTGAAAGAGTAGGACTAGAAGTGTGCCTCTCCAGAAAGACTGTAGACGTTTATCGAAAAAGTTCTAATCAAGGGCTGGAGAGATGGCTTAGCGGTGATTAAGGCTCTTGCTGAGAAGCCTAAGGACACAGGTTCAATTCCACAGTACCCTGGTAAGCCAGATGCACAAGGTGGTGCATGGGTCTGGAATTTGCAGTGGATGGAGGCCCTGACACACCCATTTTTTCTCTCTCTCCATCTGCCTCTTCCTCTCTCTTTCTCTCTCTCAAATAAATAAATAAATAAATAATTTTAAGTTGCAATCTTAAAGCCCGGAGAGGGCTGGAGAGATGACTTGGTAGTTAGGGTGCCTGCCTGCGAAGCCTAAGGACCTAGGTTCAATTTCCCACATAAGCCAGATGCACAAGTTGGGGCATGCATCTGGAGTTCATTTGCAGTGGCTACAGGCCCTGGCATGCCCATTCTCCCTCTCTCTCTCTCTCTCTCCCTGTTTCTCCCAAATAAGTAAATAAATATAAAATATAAAGAAATAAAAGCCCAGGGAGGGGCTAGAGAGATCATTCTATAAAGTGCTTGTTTTACAAGCCTGACTATCCAGTATCGGTCCTCAGAAGCCAGGTTAGCAAAGAAAGGCCTGAAAGCGATGGTGCGCGCTTGTAACCCAGCACTAGGCAGGCAGTGTCGGACAGGCGGATGCTCGAGGCCTGCTGGACAGCACGCCAAGCCTCACGGGCAAGTTCCAGGTCAGTGAGAGACACTGTCTCAAAAGAGGGACGGTGCCTGAGGAATGAAACCCACGTTGTCTTCTGACCTCCATACATACATAAATACATGCACCTGTGTGCACACGCCTAACCAGCGCAAACATAAAGAATAAATGAATAGGGCTGGAGAAATGGCTTAGCAGCTAAGGCGTTTGCCTGTGAAGCCTAAGGACTTTGGTTTGATTCCCCAGGACCCACGTAAGCCAGATGCGCAAGAGGGCGCATGCATCTGGAGTTCATTTGTAGTGGCTGGAGGCCCTGGCATGCCCATTCTCTCTCTCTCTCATTCTCAAATGAATTAATTAATTAATTTAAAAACTTCAAAAAAGAATAAATGAATAAAGCACAGAAGAAACCATGTTTCAGGACTAGGTTGGGGTAGTGCTTAAGGACGTGGCCCCCTGTACACTACTCTGGTGCCACGTGCTGGGTTGACCACAGTCCTCTTTTCCTTCTTCTCCCTGACCTGGAATCCAGTTCTCTTCATGACCCTGAGCCAGACCCAAGGGGATGTTCCATCACCTCTACATGCCTCTTCAAAACCAGTTCTTGCCAGGCGTGGTGGCACACGCCTTTAATCCCAGCACTCAGGAGACAGAGGTAAGAGAATTACTATGAGTTCAAGGTCAGCCTGAGACTACAGAGTGGATTCTAGGTCATCCTGGGCAAGAGCGAGACCCTACCTCAAAAAAACAAAAGACAAAACAAAACAACAACAAAACCCCTCTCTTTCGTCTGTGTTCCCCAAAGCCCTCTTGAGGACCCTGTTCCCCTGGCTCAACCTTGTTGGCACACATGGCTCAGGGTCTGGAGGCCATGCTCCCCATGGCTCGTCATTGCACTTTGGTGCCTCATTCTGGCCAGCCTGGTCCAAGCCATCTTATCTGTCTCACCAAGGAGGATGCCGGCCACCAGGCTAGCAGCCCCGGCTTCCAACTACCCTGGGTCCAGGGGAAGTCAGAGAGGTTGGCTGTCAGTATATTTGCTCAAATCCACCAGAGGAGAGAGGCATGTGGAGGGAGAGAAGGAAAAGTCTGCCCTTGCCCTTCCCAAATTCATGTCAGTTCTCTCAGGACTTCAAGCTCCGATTTTGGCACACAGTATGTTCTCATTAAGTATTTGTGGAATTGAATTGCAGCATCTTATCAAAGAATCAATAGGGAAGCACTTGGCTTGGCTGGGGAGCACGAGGTCAGCTGGAAGTGGTCTTTTAAGCCTGGGAGCTTCTCCTGACTGGGAAGATTTGCCTTCAGCCTTAGACCGACTGTTTGCATTGATTCCTTAAGAAGTTTCTTTTCACTGGCTTTCTCCTGCCTCTCTGTGATGGGCCAATTATTTCTGACTGTATTCGACTTAATTCTGCTTCCCCTGGCTGAGCGGCTGGGCAGCAGTTGTAGCTCCCTGTGTCAGCAATAAGGCCCCCATTGATCCTGACAGGCCTTGTGGGAACTCCACCCATGCCTGCCCATGGTTTGGGTTTTGTTTCTTGATTTTGTTTGCCTTATTTTTTAAATATATATATATATATATATATATATATATATATATATATATATATATATATATATGTGTGTGTGTGTGTGTGTGTGTGTGTGTGTGTGTGTAATGTATTTATTTGCAAGTAGGGAGAGATAGCAAGAAGAGAGACAGAGAGAATGAGCACTCCAGGGCCTTTAGCTTCTACAAATGAGCTCCAGATGCATGAGCCACCTTGTGGATCTGGCTTTATGTGGGTACTGGGGAATCAAACCCAGGTCATTAAGCTTTGCAGGCAAGTGCCTTAACCACTGAGCCATCTCTCCAGCCCATTGTTTATCAATGTAGGGCCCCACTCTAGCCCAGGCTGACCTGGAATTCACTATGTAGTGTCAGGGTGGGCTTGAACTCACAGTAATTCTCCTACCTCTGTCTCTTGAGTGCTGGGATTAAAGGTGTGCGCCACCACGCCCAGCCTGTTTGCCTAGTTCTTAAATTGAGAGGTCTTCAGACCTTCTCCCCATTTCCTCTGCACAGGCCAAGGAACAGGAAAAGAGGATGGATTGGTAGTATGTGTCAGGTTAGCTGGGGAGTTCATTCCCCTGTGAGACCCTGAAGAGTGAGTGGGAAGCCCCTGACCTATGCTGGATGGTTCACAGGATGTTCCTGCTGCTGGGGGGCTAGGGAAGGGCTGTGCAAATGCAGAGGTGGCTCAGGGCAGCTTTCAGCTGCAGTGCAGATCCAACTCCCTCAAATGTGGCCCTTAGGCCCACACCCCCAGGCCTTGCCGCTGCCAAGGAAGCAGGACATGCAATCCACAAGGGCCTTCACAAACTGGCCTCCACTTTCGGACATTTAGGCTCAGCCTCCCTGCTTGATAGTGTGTGTTAACAAGGGGCTGTAAGCAGCAAGGCTGGGAGGCTGTGTGGTCAGGCCAGGCTCAGCAGAAGACAGATGGTTGCATGCAAGGGGGTGAACTCACAGAAAGCTTTGTAAAGGGCTTATTTACAGAGATGCGGTGAGGTGCAAGAAAGCAGTGGGTCTAGTTATGTGCCAGGCCTGGGGCTGAGGTGGGAACACAGTTCCTCGGCTGCAAACTGAAAGCTGGCGGGAGGCGGTAAATGCGGATGAGCCCCAGTGTTCAGGGTCAGAGCCTCAGGGTGGTAGGGAACCATGAGTCCACCCCAGCTGAGGGCCACTAAGGGCAAAGAAGGGATGGGGTGGAGGGCAGTTCTCTAAGTGACAAAAGGAAAAGAGCCTACGTGTCCCAGAGCATCACTGAGTCCAGTTTCCTTCTCTCGATGGGGTAAACTGAGGCCGGAGAAGCCCCCTTTGTGATCCAGCTAGGATTTCGGTTCATGACGCCAGTGCTCACGGATGTGGGTACCCAAATGGCAGGGACAGAACCCACCCTGCACTGTCTCCATGCTGGGAGTCAAGATTGTGGGGGAGAGGTCTCAGCCCGGCGCTGCTCTGGCACGCTGACTCACACCCGTTTGTGCTCCTTTACCACCACAAGGCACCTGATGGCAGTTGGCCCTGGGAGGTAGACTTTCCCCTATAGAGGCGGGCTGCAGAGTGCCAGGTGTGCTCACACCCACACAGCCCTCTGTAGTAGGAGAAACTGCACAGCGCCTTGAAGTCAGAGCCCACTCCCAGCTCTGTATGAGCTGAGATCTTCACTTACTGAAAGGAGAGTCATGATGGACCCGGGGTCAGGATTGGGGTAAAGCCCTGGAAGGCTGGAAGATCTCAAGCAAAACCTTTCTGCTCTCTGAGCTTCAACTGCCCCATTTGTCTTCCTTGGCTCTGACCCGCCATACGAGCCTGGGTGGGTGGAGGAGCGGTGGTCAGGTGGAAGAGGGGTACACTACAGTTTGTAGGCTGAGGACAGTCAGGGGAACGGGGCTGAGTGTGAACTGCAAGGACAGAGGCTAGGTGAGGAAGGAGCTTGAGGCTGGCAGTTGCCAGCTGTCGAGGTGGGCACACAAGGTAACGAGTACATCAGGAGCAGGAAGAAAGCTCAGTGGGTAAAACATTTGCCATGCAAGCAGAAGGACCTGATTCAGACCCCCAGTGCCCACGCAAATGTCACATGTGGTCTGTGAGGCCAGCGCTGAGGAGGTGGGAATAGGAGGGTCTCTAGGATGTGCTGGCTAGCTAGTCTAGCAGAAATGGTGAGCTCCGGGTTCAGCAAGAGACCCAATTTAAAAAATAAGATAGAGGGTTGGAAGGATGGCTTAGTGGTTAAGGTGTTTACCTGCAAAGCCAAAGGACCCAGGTTCAATTCCCCAGGACCCACGTTAGCCAGATGCACAAGGGGGTACACACCCTACCTCAGAAAAACCAAAATAAAATAAAATAAGATAGAGAGTGACTGAGGAACATATCCAATGTAGACCTCTGGCCTCCACATGCGCACACACACACACACACACACACACACACACACGTGCACAAGCACCTTCACTCATACTCCCTGTACATGTGCCCATACACATACACATGAAAAAAACTGGAAAAAAAAAAAAAATAAAATGAAGAAGTATCTTTGGAACAAGAAAGACAAGGAGCTTATCAGAAAAGAAGAGCTGGGCATGGTGGCACACGCTTTTAATCCCCACTCTCAGGAGGCAGAGGTAGGAGGATCACTGTGAGTTCGTGGCCAGCCTGAGACTACATAGTGAATTCCAGGGCAGCCTGGGCTAGAGAGAGACTCTACCTCGAAAAACCAAAAGGAGAAAAGGAGAAGAATCTGCCCAAGGGTGGGAGCTGGACCCCGGGAGCTCACCTCACAGTCAACCACACAGTCCCCACTAGGCCTAGTGTTTTCAGCTCCTTGCTCCACTGGCTCCTATCTGCACCATCCAAAGCCTTCTTTATAGAAATAATAATAATAATAATAATAATAACAATAATAATAATAAATCCTAGAGGCCAAGAGAGAAAAAGGTGAGGAAGGGAGTGTCTCTAGGTCCCCAATGCCACAGGTGTACTAAAATGGGCAGGTGAGTGATGTCTCTGGCGTTTCAGAGTCGTGGGGAGAAGGGAGAGGCATGGAGATAGAGGCCCTCTCCTGTGGCTATATGAGGAAGAAGCCAGAGCTGTTAGCTAGCCAAGGGCTTCGGGATGCAAAGAGTGTGTTTGTGCGAACATGTGTGTGTGCACGCGCGTGTGCAGACGCCTGAGCCTTGAGTTAGCAATGAGAGACCCAGGGGTGTTTACAGACTGAAGAAGCTGCAGATGCTGAGCCAGGACCTAATTGATTAATTGAATGAGGCAAACACGGCCCGGCTCCTCTGCGGGTTTCTGGTGTGGTGGGGAGATGAGGATTTGAGCTGACATTCAAGGTACTCTGATTTGGCAGCACCCGTGGGGGCAAGACAACCGGGGGCTTATAGGGCAGCATAGTAGGTGTGCGGTGATAGCCCTGTTGTCTGTCCTAGACACCCACTGGCGAAGAGAGTGCCCGACGCTGCTGAGGAGAGCAGGCTAGGGGAAGCTCTCGGCCACTGTCCTCATCGTGGGAGCGCTTGGGCGTTAATTGCACTTTTAACTTTCAAAGTGGTTTCACATTGATTTTATTTACTCAGAGCCAGGCGGGCATTTGTCACGCTCTGCCTCGGAGTCTGGTGAGCCACTTTGTGCATTGGGAGGTAGTAGGAAGGCTCAGAGACCCAGCACGTATCTAATTCCCCTCTGTGTCACAGACATACAATAAGAGCCCAGAGAGTGTCTATTGAGTGAATACGTGACAGGTGGATATAGGGACAGCTTGGTGGAACATTCTACAAGAAAGCTATCTCTCACTGTTGCACATGTAGGAGGATTGAGACCACTCGAAGACTCTGGCTGGGGCTTCACCTTAGACTCCCACCCAGTGTCCACCCCTCCCTCCTGCCCTCAAGGAGCTTCACACGCACCCTGCCAAGTGAGCTGCCCAGCCAAACCCCTGGCTCTTGTAGTGACCCAGAGCACTTCTGCAATGGGTGTTTGAGTCGATGGATGTGACTAACCCCAGCTGGACTTCAGGGTGAGGTGCTCCATCTGGACCTGGCCCAGGTCTTTTTGACACCCAGGGGTGCCCCGCTTGGTCAAGGGTTGATGCTCAAGTCCGGCAAAGTGGAACTGGCGCAGCTGCATGAGGCTGCCCTGTCCCTTTCCATGCAGTTGGTGGGTTGCCTGCCAGCTGGGCTACCCACAGGCTGTGGGCAGGGATTCCCCTGGGAAGAGTCCTGGCTTCCTGGTGGTTTGGGGTGCCTGTTGTGGCAGTTCCCTCAGCCTGCACATCCTTGTTGCCTGTATTTTTAACTCGGCCTGCCTTTTAATAAATCCTCCATGTGGGGAGCAGTGAGCCATGATTTAAGGACTTGACTCATTAAGACACCACTGTAAGGTTGAAGGGAGAAACCTCCACAAATGGATCCATCCCCAGGGATGGTGCATCCCTCCTGGGGCCACCAGCAAGCATCCATGGCCTCTAGACAACTATAGCAGACATCCCACTCCCATGCCTCTCTTCAGCCTGACCTCACCTCAGACCCTGCCTGGGTCACCTCCTGGGAAGCCCCGCCAGATATGCGTAGCTCTTCTATACCACGGGATGGGGGGCCATTAGGGGCCTATAAGGGGTCTGTCCTCACACTCTCCTGTGACAACTGCTGGCTCCTATTCACTACATGCCCTCTGCTCTCTCGCCTCTCTCCTGACCCCCTCTCCCTCAACACACACTGAGGATACACAGAGGAAGATGCTGGTTGTCACCACCTTCTGCTTCTCTCTCTCTCTCTTTCACACACATGCATACACACTCATATGCCCACACACAATCAGAGCGCCCCTCCATCCATCTCTCATCCAGGGAGGAGTGGTAAGAAAACACCAGACCTTCCTGCCTTCTCCTCTTCTCAAACCCAGGTCCAGGCTCTGTCCACCTTCCCATCCTCCCTCCTGCCTGATTTTCACCAAAGAGAACTGTCCTGATGTATGTGGGGGAGACCCTAAAAGACACTAGAGAATATCCCACTGGGAAGACAGTGGGCACTTAATAAATATCAGTCCTCGTGGTCAGAAACCAAAGACGGTCATGGTTCCATATGACCATGTGACCTCAGGGGCTGCCAGCCCACACCTAGCCCTTCCCCATCTCACTGATGCCAGTCACCTCACTTCCATTAGGATCAGGAGGCCTCGCACCCAGTTCTTAGGGAATCTTTGATCTCCGCTGGTCTTCAGTATGTGCATCTGGAAGATGGGACTAAGGTGCTGTGTACTGAGAGCCCTAGCGTCACCCCCAAAAGGCGGGAGGTGCAGAGGGAGCCTGGAAGTGGAAAGGGGGTGCACTAGTTACCAGAGCACATCCTAATGTCACTACTACAGCCCTGGACGGTTCCCTCTGAGCCTTAGGGTGACCTTGCCTCTCTCAAGGGCAGAGGCAGCCAGCCCACCTGCTTGGGGTGTCCTGGTGATGACTGACCATGGGTACCCCGGAGCTCCCAATTATCACGGGGCTTTGCCACTCATGCCTGCTGCTTAGTTCTGCCTGTGATAGGGAACAAGGGACACTGTCCTGAACAAAGCCTTGGCTGCGTTCCCAGGTTCCACATCTGCCTGCCTCCCCGCATCAGCCCCCGCCCCCGCCCCCGCCCCCGCCGCTCATGGAGACAGAAGCGGCAGAGAGGGCTCGAGAGCTCGAGAGATGTGGATCGTGGCTTGCATATGTTCTCTGGCCTCGGCTTCATAGAAACATCTGTGGTGGCTCTTCTCTGGGAAAAGGGAAGCCACAGGGTTTTCTCCGTGTAATCTAGCTGGGCACAAGGCTCAGTGTGTACTTACCAACTGATTAGCAAGACTGAAGCTGTGGCTGCAGGAGTCACCAGCAGGCTTAGCCACAATTGCCCATTTAACATTGGCCCCATGGCCACAGCAGCCCGTGGGCTAGTGGAAAGCAGGCCTGTGGGCCTTATACAACAATGCACCCCCTGTCCAGACCTCAGTTTCCCTCTCTGTCTTTGGGGACATTTGCAATAAAACCCAAAGACCACTGCAAGCTGGTACCTACTTAATGGAGGTCAGACCTCCCTCCCTCCATCCTGCTTTGGGCTGTCCATGGTCCCTGCCCTGGAGTTCCTTCCCAGGTTTGCCCCAGGTGCTGAGCACAGCCATTTCCCACCTGCCCACATGTCCCCACCTCCAGACCCTAGTTCCCCAGTTCCCCCTACATGAAGACACTGCCTTGTCCCTGCTACTTGTCAGAACACTTCAGGGGGCTAGCCTGGGCAAGAGAGCCCAGAGCACACCTGGTGGACCCTTCTTGCATGGCCCAGAGGAGGGTGGAGGCCAGGTCATTGGTAGAGCCGTGGCTAGGGCTGGAAAGCCCACTGACAAGCGTGAGATGTGCCCCCAGAGGGGATGAACTGGATCTCAAGTGTGGCCATGCATGCACCTTGTTGCTAGGACTGAGTCATGTCCCACCACCAAGGAAGCCAACCAAAATGATAGATTGGGGGGTGGGGTTGTATATTTGTTCCTTCTGAGCTTCACAGCGGTACCTATAAAGTAGAAATGACATGGAATCCGCCTTGTGAGTCCACTCTGCCCTGCTACATGCCAGGAGAAGCTGGGAGAGTTGGAAGGACAAGAGGGCATGGCTGACTCAAAGCCCCAGGCCTCAAGTGGCTGCCCCAGGAAGGTGCCCCAGGCAAGGCAGGCTGGGTACTCGCCTGCCAGCATGAGAAGACCAAATAGGGCCTGAGAGTCTTTGGAAGGCTTGCCAGTGGAGGTGACCTTGCCGATGAGCCTCAGCAGGTTCAAATGAGTTTGCCCAAAGTAGGGGAGGGGGAGGCCTGTCTGGCAGCATGGCAAGCCCCAGCCAGGGAAGGCCAGGGCGCCAATGTGCCTGGCTATTTCGGGAGCCCAGTTGAGAAGAGTGAGGGGAGCAGCTGTCTCTGAGGAGGCAAAGGTCAGAGGCTGCCAGCCAGGGGTCCCCAATGTGAGCCCAGTAGGCAATGCTACGGGGAGGCCTGGCGGGGGGGGGGTGGTTCTGAGAAGGAGTGTACAAAGCAAAGCCTCAGAAAGCTCCGGTGGTCCCTTGGAAGTAGGGACAGCCGAGAGCACACGAGGAGCAGAAATTGGGGGAGGGGAGGGCTGAGAGTTGAAGGGGGGCGAGAGGGCAGATTTAGAAGCTAGAGGGCCTTTCAACCTCTCTACTCACCCTTCTACTTGTTTCCGGATGTTTTGCCTCCCATACAATAAAGAGAAGAAAAAATTCAAATCTCCCCAAGATCAACGTAAAGTTTAAAAAAAAAAAATGTTTCAGAACAGTGTGGATACAATGAAGTCATTTATGTTGAGTGAAAGAGAATCCGTTCCATATCTACTTTACTATTTATACGTTTGCACATGCATAGAAGTTTCCGGAAGATCACACAAGAAACTTACTAGCATTCACCTCTGGTGAGTGGGCTGGTGACTGGGGCAGAAGGGAGACTCACTCCGTGTTATCCTTTTAAGCCACTTCTAAAATAAAAAGAAATGGAGTCTGGGAAAGACCTGCCTGGAAAATGTCTGCACACCGCTGGCGGGGATCTGGAAGGTGATGCAGGCTTACAGAATCCAGAAGGCTCCACTTTCTCTCCCTCGCCCCTCCCTCGTGTCTCTGGAAAGGCGCACACCTGCCCTGCTGCGGCCCCCCCTGCTCTAGGCAAGCCAGCGGCGCCCCCTGCCGGCAGGTCCCTCAGCCCTCCCAGGCCAACGTGGAGGAGGAGGAAAAGGACTCAGAAATGACACTTTCTCTAGGGCAATTGCCGGGTTTTTTTCTCTTTAGGATTTCTGTATTTTCTAAAAGAGCGGCACGTATAGCAAAAAGATAAGAGGAGAGCCGTTATTAATGAACACAGGTGAGGGGAAGCTATCCATTATCGTTTTCAGCCTAATGAAGCCCTCTGATGGCTCACTCCACGCTGATAGGTTCCCCCAGGGCCTCAGTGCCCTAGCCATGGAGCCACAGGCTTGTCATAATTCATGTTGCAGGAGACACACTGCTTCTCTCAAACTTCCTCAATCCAGGCCCTTCTGGAGGCCCAAGAGGGAGGCTGATAACAAATTTTGGAAACACAGAATTTTATACTTCATTGCACAGGCATTCAGATGACAATGCCGTAGATTTTTCCTCCCCATTACCCATCCCTATCAGCTTTGGCAGTGGGGAGGCCAGGCAGGGGGAAGCTGGCAGGCCTGCACGTGGGGGTGGGGCGGGAGGTTGTTTAGGGCTTGAGGAGCCTGTAGCTATGGTCAGGCTAGGCCGGGGGTAGTCCAGGAGATGGACCATGTCAACCGGGATCTTTGTCCCAGCTGTGCAGGGTGCTTGGTGGGATGGTCATGCGGGATGGAAATTGCCCCCAGCCCACATAGCTGATTTCCTGTCCCCCCTCCACACCAGCCGCCCCCCCCCCCGTGTTTTCCAGTTACTGTTCCTGACGTCCGTTTCCCAGCAAGCACAGCCAGGTGGCTGGATGCTCTCACCCCTCCTGGGAGCTGTGCAGACAGCTGCCTTAGACACAGTCCAGACTGCCTGTTCCATGGAGCTTCCCATCCGTGCAGCAAAGCACAGCCAAGTGGCTCCCTGGCGTCAGAGTGGTCAAGGTCTGGCCACCCCCTCAGCAGGAGGGGTGCACAGGAGGGGCCGAGTTGATGTGTAGGAAAATAAAGGAGGGGGACCGAGGCCTAGCTAGGGGTCACCCCACTATGTGAACAGAGGAAGATGCCCAGGCTCCTCTCCCCACCTTGGCCTCACCTCCCTTCCCTCTCTCCAGTCAAAGGGTGGAGGCTATCCCCTCGCTAGTGACATGGGTACCAGATCTTCCCTGTATAAACAAGAGTTTCATCCCAGTGCAGTTGTCTGTCCACTTGTTTCCCCACCGTGTGGGCACTTGAGCTGCACAGGGGTCTCAGCCAGCCCTAGAGCTGCCTTAAATAGAACAGGGGATAAAGTATTTCGGGATCTTCTGCATCTGTCAGCCTAGTTCTGGTTGTCACCCCAGTAAGACGAGAGAAAGAGGTGTGGGCAGGGTGGGGACAGCTCCTAGCCTAGGGCAGGTGGAGCCATCCAGAGGCCTCCACCGGTAACTGAGGAGAGCTGGACGGGAGGTTCCTGCCCAGATTTGCCTAGTGTGGACAGGGCAGTGAGTGGGACCTGGCTCCCCACTCAATGTGCTCCTAGTGTCTACAGTACTTGAAGCACCCAGAGGGTGACGTTCTCACTTGGCTCCCTGCTTGCCCTTCTGGATCCAAAGCTCCTGAAGGCAGGCGTGGGACAGAGCCTGTGATGGCTGAGGGACACCCTTGGGTGGAGACTGAGAGAGGCTAGTCAGGAAGTTTGTCTCTCAGCTGGGATTCGAAGACAGCCAACACTGTTTAAAATGAGAACATACCGGGGTTGTTTTCATTTTCCCTGAAAGCAATACATGTGTGCTGTTTAAAAAAGAGGGGGGAGGGCTGGAGAGATGGCTTAGCGGTTAAGGCGCCTGCCTCCTAAGCCTAAGAACACTGGTTCCAATCTCCAGCGGTTCCAATCTCCAGGTCCCACGTTTAGCCAGATGCAAAGTGACACAAGGGCGCAATGCCGCACTTGACCACAAGGGGGCGGAGGCATCTGGATTTCATTCGTGGCAGCTGAGAGGCTGCTGGCAAGCCCATCTCTATCTGTCTTCCTCTCCCTCTTTCTCTGTGTCTCTCTCCAAAAAAAAAGGGGGGGGGAGCGGGTTGGGGATTTAGCTCATGGATGAGCACTTGCCTAGCAAGCACAAGGCCCTGGGTTCAGTCCTTAGCACCAAAAAGAGAGAGAGAGAGATGGCTTAGTGGTTAAAGCACTTGCCATTAAAGCCAAAAGACCCAGGTTCAATTCCCCAGTACCCATGTAAAGCCAGCTGCACAAGGTAGTGCATGTGTCTGGAGTTTGTTTGCAGTGGCTACAGGTCCTTTCAAGCCCATTTTCTCTCTCTCTACTTGCCTCTTCCTCTATCTCTCTCACAAATAAATAAATAAATAAATTGAATTAAATTAAAAACAAAAATAGAGAAGGCTGAACTTGAAGAAAAAGTAAAAAGTAAATTTTTCAGGATTTCTCTCCACAGAAGCACTGTCCTAAGGCCCTTCCAGCCAAGCCTCTGTGTTCCCAGGCTCAGGAGGCTGGGCCTGCAGACTGAGAAGACATAGCTCTTCTGGGCCCCTTTCCCTTTGCCTCCCACCTTCTATATTCTGTGGGCCACTATTAGCCACTTCCAAGCTCACCCAAGGATGTATACCACAGTTCACCTCTAGTCTTTTATTTGGGACATTTAGGACCTAAAATTGTCCATTTTTTAATCTATTTTTTTTTAAGTTTGCTTTCTGTTTTTGAAACTCTCACTTTGTAGTCCAGGCTGGCTTTGAACTCTTTTTTTTTTTTTTTTTTTTGAGGGAGAGAAAGAGACAGACAGACAGATAGAGAATGGGTACACCAGCCACCTCTCAGATGCTATGAACCAACTCCAGACTTGTGCACCTCCTTGTGGGCAAGTGTGGCACTGTGTCCTTGCCTCACTTTGTGTCTGGCTAAACGTGGGACCTGTAGATCGAACGGGAGTTCTTAGGCTTCGCAGGCAGGCTCCTTAACCGCTTAGCCATCTCTCCAGCCTTTTTTTTTTTTTTATTGACAACTTACTTAATTGTACACAATATCCCATGGTACTTCCCTCACTCCCCCCCCCACTTTCCCCTTTGAAACTCCACTCTCCATCACATTCCCTGCTCCTCTCAATCAATCTCCCTTTTATTTTGATGTCATCATCTTTTCCTCCTATTATGATGGTCTTGTGAAGATAGTGTCAGGCACTGTGAGGTCATGGATATCCAAGCCATTTTGTGTCTGGAGGAGCATGTTGTAAGGAGTCCTGCTCTTCCTTTGGCTCTTACACTCTTTCCGCCACCTCTTCTGCAATGGACCCTGAGCATTGGAAGGTGTGTTAGATATGTTTCAGTGCTGAGCACTCCTCTGTTCCTTCTTCTCAGCACCATGGTGCCTTCTGAGTCATCCCAAGGTCACCGCCATCTGAAAAGAGAAGCTCCTCTAACCAAAAGTGAGAGTAGTATTAATATATGGGTGTGGACATTAAAAGAAGTGCTTACTGGACAGTTTGGTGAGCATAGTATATACATTTAGCCAGACATCAGCAGACATTACACCCCTAGGGCTCATGACTACCCCTGTTGTAGGTTTTCAGTATCAGGGATGTATTCCCTCCCATGGAGCGGGCCTCCAGTTCAATTAGAGAGCAGTTGGTTTCCCCCATAACAGACATGCCACTATGGCACCTGTTGGCTTATTTGGTCTGGCTGGCCAAATTTAAAGCTTGCAGTGTTCACTTTTGAGTACCTTCACTGGTGTTTTCTCTCTCCCATTGAACATGCAGCATAGCTTTTTCCAGCTTTCTGTCAGCTGGTCCACATGGAGGAGGCTTTCAGCTCAGCTCCAGCAGGATTTCTCAGTGACCTTGCAGCCCAAGTATGTGGAGTCTTCAGTAATAGGCTCTTACCATCTATTCCTGGTGGGAAACTAAGGGCTTCAGCAATGGCCTATAATGTTTTGGGGGTATCTGTGACTTCCCTGGCCAACAACTCACTGGAAGGTATCCCATCCCTGGCACTGAAAATTTTCTAGTAACAATCTATGGCTTCTGAGTGTTCCATTGTCCAGAAAAGTAGGTTTCCATATAACTTATTTATATCCTCTTAGATTTTGATTAACCCTCCGTCCACCTTTCCTTTACTCAATCTCTTCCCCTAACCTCACTTAGGCCTTTTCACCCCCATTAATCTGTTCTTCTACTTACATATATACAATACTATCCTATTAAGTACCCCCTCCCTCCCTTTCTATTCCCTTTATATCCCCTTTCTAGCTTACTGGATTCTGCTACTGAGTTTTATTCCTACTTACATAGAAGTCCAATCATTTGTAGCTAAGATCCACATATGAGAGAGAACATGTGACATTTGGCTTTCTGGGCCTGGGTTACCTCACTAAGTGTAATCCTTTCCAGATCCATCCATTTTCCAGCAAATTTCATAATTTCATTTTTCTTTACAGCTGAGTGTCCTCTTTTTTTTGTTGTTTTTTAATCTTTTTATTTGAGAGAGAGAGACAGACAGGGAGAGAATGAGGCACAGAGAAAGGGCGCACCAAGGCCTCCAGCCACTGCAAGTGGGCTCCAGAAGCATGTGCCACCTTGTGCATCTGGGTTACGTGGGTACTGGGTCCTTAGGCTTCACAGGCAAGCACTTAACCACTAAGCCATCACTCCAGCCCTTTTTTTTTGAGGCAACCCCAATAGAATGAACTTTTTAAATGCCAGACAGAGAGAGAGAGAGAGAGAGAGAGAATTGGTGCACCAGGGCCTCCAGCCACTGTACCTGAACTCCAGACACATGTGCCACCTTGTGCGTATGTGTGACCTTGCTTGTTTTCATCACATTGTGCGTCTGGCTTACGTGGGACCTAGAGAGTTGAACATGGGTTCTTAGGCATCTCAGGTAAGTGCCTTAACTGCTAAGCCACCTCTCTAGCCCCTAAAATTGTACTTTCAAAGGTACTTTTAAATATTTGTGTATGTATATGTGTGTGTGACTATGGACGCACCCATGTCACAGTGTGTATGTGGAAGTCAGAGGACAGCTTTTCAGTCCATTCTCTACTTCTACCTCCCCTGAGGCAGAGTTTCTGTCTCTGGATCTTATTCTATTGTTCTTCATTGCACGGGTGAGTTTCTGGGAAACTGGGGAATTTTCCTGTCTTCACCTCCCATCTAGGATGCTAAAATTACAGAAGCCCTCCACGGCTTCTAGCTTTTTACATGGGGCCTGGGGATTGAACTTGGGTACTCAAGCTTGAGTGGCGAGTGCTTTATCCACTGAGCCATGTCCCCAGCCCTAAAAGTATACTTTCTAAAAAAAAAGTTATTATTTCTTTTTTAATTTTAAAAAAATATTTTATTTTTATTTATTTCAGAGAGAAAGAGGCCAGGGGAAGAGAACGGGCCCACCAGGGCCTCGAGCAGCTGCAAATGAACTCCAGAAGCTGTGCTTCTTGGTGGAGCTGGCTTTATGTGGATACTGGGGAATCGAACCCAGGACCTTAGGCTTGCATCTTATCCCCTGAGCCATCTCCCCAGCCTTATTTCTTTCTTTTTCTTTTCTTTTTTATTTATTATTTTGCAGGGAGAGAGGGAAAGAGAGAGAGAGAGAATGGATTCCTCTGGCCACTGCAAACAAACTCCAGATGCATGTGCCACTTTGTACATCTGGCGTTATGTGGGTCCTAGGGAATCAAACTCAGTTCATTAGGGTTTGCAGGCAAGCACCTTAACCGTGGAGCCATCTCTTCAGCCCCACATTTAGTATTTCTATTATTATTATTATTATTATTATTATTATTTTGGTTTTTTCTAGGTAGGGTCTCACTCTGGTCCAGGCTGACCTGGAATTCACTCTGTATTCTCAGGGTGGCCTCAAACTCCGAGCAATCCTCCTACCTCTGCCTCCCGAGTGCTGGGATTAAAGACGTGCACCACCACGCCCGGCAAGAGTTGTGCTTTTAAAGCAAGGCATAATGGCACACACTTATGATCCTAGCATTTGGGAGGCTGAGGCAAAAGGACCCCACAGTTTCCATGTTGACCTATACAGTGAGACCCTGTTCCAGAGAGAGAGAGAGAGAGAGAGAGAGAGAGAGAGAGAGCCCCTACACTTTTGACCAGGAAAAACATGGCATCACTCTTTCCCAGTGTTATTCTCACTGGTGGTTTGCTCTCATCACTAATTTTTTTGTTTTGTTTTGTTTTTTTTGAGGTAGGTCTCACTCTAGCCCAGGCTGACCTGGAATTAACTATGTAGTCTCAGGGTGGCCTTGAACTCACGACGATCCTCCTACCTCTACCTCCCAAGTGCTGGGATTAAAGGCGTGCGCCCCCACGCCCGGCTCATCACTGATTTTTCAAAAGTCATTACCTCTGTCTAAAACAGTAAGGTTGGGCTGGAGAGATGGCTCAGCAGTTAAGACGTTTGCTTACGAAGCCCAATGACCCAAGTTCAATTCCCCAGTGCCCACATAAAGCCAGATGGACAAGATGGCACATGCATCTGGAGTTTGTTTGCAGTAGCTAGGGGGTCTGGTGTGCCCATTCTCTCTCCCCGCTTGAAAATAAATAAATAAAATATTTTTAAAATTATTTAAAAAATTAAATAGTAGGTATTTTTTTGGTGGTGCTGGGGATGATCATAGGGCCTTGAATGTGCTATGCAAGCACTTTCCCATGGAGCCACTCCCCCAAGCCCAGAAATAAAAGATTTATTTTTATTTATTTATTAGAGACAGAGAGGGGGTGGGGGAGAGAGAGAGAGTGTGTGAGAATGGGCACACCAGGGCCTCTAGCCATTGCAAACAAACTCCAGACTCATGCGCCACAATGTGCATCTGGCTTACGTGGGACCTGAAGAATTGAACCTGGGTCCTTAGGTTTTGCAGGCAAGAGCCTTAACTGCTAAGCCAACTCTCCAGCCCATCAAAGCTTTTTAAAACAGAGCTTTGTGGAACAGGTGTGAGTGAATACAAGTTACGTTTTTTAAAACTTAAAGACAAGTGTAAAGAGAAGAACACAAATTCCCAGTGACCTCATGGAGATTTTCAGTTCACCTTCTCAGGGCATCTCCTTGCTCTCTAGCCCATGTTCAGATCACTGTCCTGCTGCACAGCCCATAGATCTGCTTAACGCTTTATGCAGGCAGAGCCTCTGTGTCAGTGGAAACCTTGACCTTGCACTTGTGGACCTAGTTTGGCTGGGCATCTGGCTGAGAGTCAAGTCCTTGCTCCCCTTCCTTTTGTTTTTTGAGGCAGGCCGCTGTAGCTCAGGCTGACCTGGAATTCACTCTGTAGTCTCAGGTGGCCTCGAACTCTTGGCAATCCTCCTACCTCTGCCTCCCGAGTGCTGGGATTAAAGGTGTGCGCCACCACGCCCAGCTTCCCCTTCCTTTTGATAAGAGGACTTTTTTCACTCCAGTCTAGAAAGTCCCTGGTGTCCCTGCCTCTTCCTCCTCCTCTCCTCTCATAAACATGCCAGGGACCAACCAGAAGGCCAGCATGTTCCTTGGGAGCCTGGATTCCTGTGCTGGCCTTGAAAGCAGATTCAGTCAATCCCTGTGGGTTTGCCCTGTGTGGAAGAGCTTTTCATGGCCACTGGCCCAGACATTGAAATTAGCCAGGACTCCTGCTCACGGTGCCACCCAGGCACACACGCTCCGCATCAGGATTTTCAGCTCTTGGCCTGAAATGAGTGCTTGGAGTTTGGATCTGCCAAGGCTGACCCATCTCCACTGGCACCACCAGAGCCTCTGCTCTGGCACACCTGGGCTGCAGAGAGGTCCTGTGCTTGGCTCTTGCCCACCACGTCACTGGGTACTACTCAAGCCGTTCCATACCCACCTCATGGCCTCTGCGGGGAGTCACTGAGGAGACCCCACACTGAGACAGAGTGGCAATGTCAGGGCTCCCTGCTGGACTCTGATGGGTCACAGGCTAGTCCAGACTGAGACCACAGCTGCAAAGCCCTCCCAGTTGGGAACTCAGCTGTCCCAGGGGTTTCAGACCTGTCTTTCTCCAGCCTCAGCGGCCTCTCCCTCCCCTGTGATCTGCATTGTCCTCCTTGTTATAATGATGCTAATAGAAGTCACCCCAGGATTGGGACAGAAGGGCAAGTGACCTGCCTAAGGTTCCTGTTGGCTCAGCCTGGCCCTGTTGAGGCCAGATTCCTGAACCTTAAGAACTGGGTAGATGCAGGGTCATGGGGGTTCTGAGAAAGCATCTCATACACTGGTCCCACTTCTGAGGGTGACTCATGAGCACTCAAGAGCCAGTCCCTTCTTCTGGGACTACTGAAGTCCAGCCATAGTCACAGACAGACAGATGGCCTTTATCAACCCATCCCAGACACCTGGTCCTGTCACTGACCCCTCCAGGAGAGAAGGCTGCAGTAGACAAGCCTAAGACTCCCGGCCTTGTTCCAAGAAGACAGCACCAGGCTGCGAACATTGCCATGTCTGGCCCATACAGCAGCCCTCCTTGTTCAGGGCCTTTGCGGGTACTGATGACATGTTGATCTTGGCGGGCCCACAGGCTCTTGCAGTGTTCCATGCGAGGAGTTCTCAGCTGCTTTATGGAAATTATTTTATGGTCCATATAGGTGTCAGGTAACTCCCACCCTACAAATATTTCCAGGCTAAAAATACTTCGGTCCTGCTTCGGTCCACTGTGGAGAACTCTGAGACCCGTGCAGTGATTCGGATCTGAAGCCACCAGCTCAGACCTGCAAGATGGATCACTGTGGGATCTCCACAACCCCTGGGGATGCATCCTGTAGGGGGCCAAAGCTAACTTGGCTCCAAGTCCTCTTTCCCCAAAGCCTTTCTTAAGTGTCCCTGAAAAAGGTTCCTGAGTTAGGGGCTTGGTCCCCAGCTGGTGATGTTATTTGGAGAGATTCTATATGCTTTAGGAAATGCAACTTAGCTTCGGGAGATAGGTCACAGGGCTATTGTGTCCTTGGCCTCTTCCTGGATCACTGTGTGCTTCCTGCCAGCTGTGGAGTTGGCGGCCTCTTCTATGTGTGCTCTAGGGCGTTCTTCTTCACCACATGGCCAAAGTCAATAGAGCTGTGGCCTGCAGATTGAACCCTCTGAAACTGTGAGGCAAAATAAATCTTTACTCTGTAAATGGTTCTCTTGGGTGTTTGGACCATAGGTAGGCAAACATGATGAATGCAGGGACCCTTAGGGACCCACAATATCCACTCCTTGCTTTCCTGTTCCCAAGTCTCCCTCCACTTTGCTCAGATATCTCCAGAGCCAATTTCAAAACTTTAGAGTCAAGAGTTGGCTTCTGAGAAAAACTGTTTCTAAGAAAATCTAGTAATGAATCATCACAAGATCAAGCAACATCGGTTCTGAGCGTAGATCCGAGAGGACTGGGAGCTGGGACATGAACAGCTAAGTGGCGTCCCCCACAACAACTCATTGGTAAACAATCTGAACACTCAATAGCAGACTGATGAACAGAACATGAGGTCCACACACAGTGGAATATGATTCAGCATTGAATGGATGGACTTCTAACGCACGCCACGACACAGACGGACCTTGAGGACATTGTACTAAATGAAAAGGCCAGACACAAAAGTACACATCAAACAATTCCATTATCTGAGGTTCCTGGAGTGACCAAACTCCCTCGGGCTGAAAGCAGAAATGATGGTGGTCAGGGAGAGGGAGGGGAGGAGAGAGTTAGTGTGCCATGCATTCAGATTGTCCACAGACTGGTGAGAACCTTCTGGTGAGGGAGGATAAGAGGGTTTGGACAATGTGCACATACCAACAGCTCCTGCACACTGCGTGTAAAAACATTGTAAAAAATAAACTTCATGGTATGCACATTTTATTATAATTTGACATCATTTTCATACTGCTAGGGATGGAACCCAGGGCCTTAAACATAGTAAGCAAACACTCTACCACTGAGCCGTGCCTCCAGCATCTTACTATATATATATTTTTTAAACTTGTCATTATTTTTTTAAATTTTTTATTTATTTAGTTGCAAGCAGAGAAAGAGGTAGAAGACAGGTAGACAGAGAGAGAGAGAATGGGCATGCCAGGGCCTCTAGCCACTGCAAATGAACTCAGATGCATGTGTCCCTTGTGCATCTGGCTTACGTGGGTCCTGGAGAATCGAACTGGGATCCTTTGGCTTCGCAGGCAAATGCCTTAACCACTAAGCCATTTCTCCAGCCCATCTTACTATAATTTTAAAAACCATCCAAAAAGCAGGGCTTGGTGGTGCATGCCTTTAATCCCAGCACCTGGGAGATGAGATAAGAGGAGCGCCATGAGTTCAAGGCCATCCAAGTCAGCGTGGGCTAGAGAGAGACTCTATCACAAAAACAAAACAACAAAAAATCATCCAAAAAAAAAAAAAAGGAGAAAGAGAGATCTAACGCATTTACCCCATGGTTTTGCTCTGCAGAATCTTTCTCAGACTGCCAGGGATAGTGACCTGGTGATTCCAGGGGACACCTGGCTATGTCTTGGAGGTGTTTCTGTTTGTACCTGGAGAGAGAAAGGCGCCTCTGGCATCCTGAGTCTGGAGGCCAGAGTGCTGCTGTGCGTCCTGCATAGGACGGCCACCTGGGAAACCACCCAGTGTTGACAGCATACATCCCTGGCCAAGGAGGACCTTGGACCACTGAAGACTCTGTAAAGTGCTGATACCACATCCATGCCAGTACATACAGTCCCCTCCCTCAGCCCTACCACACGGCCAGCCAATCTGAGTGTCCATGTGGCCGTGCATTCCCCCCTTCCCCAGCTCCTCCCCGCACCGCCAGCCTGTCTGAGTATCCATGCATCCCAGCCTAAAAGAACAAACTTGGTGGATGTCACTTCATAAGACCCTTTAAAGCCATCTCGAGCAGAGTGAGAGGCAGATTAAATCAAAGGCCACCCACAGGGACACTGGGTGATGGTCTCAGCAGTGGCCAAGTTGCCCTCATGTTCACACGGAAGCAAACTTCCACAGTCCTGGGGTTTGGAGATTGGCAGCCAAGAGGGCCTCATAGGCCTCTGGCTGAGGCTGACCTGGTGCCGCCTCTGATGGGACCAAGATGGGTTTGCAGGACAGGCATAGCCCGGTGAAATAAATGGCTCAGGCATAGGCCCCCATGTTTGCCAGCCACTGACCACAGAGCCTTCCAACTATCCCTCAGCCCTCCTTGCCACCCCTCCCCACCCCACAGGTGACCTGACCCCAAACTTTCCATTTACCAAGAAATTTACCCCTGGGGCTTCCTTAACACCTTTCTCACCAACACCATAGGTTGTTGGCCTCAAACAACAGAGATGTATTCATTGCCCTGTAAGCCCAGAGGCAGGAAGCCCAAAACCAAACCTCCTGCAAAGGTTCTGGCATTAGTCCTTCCGGCCTCTTCCAGCTTCTGGTGACTCCCGGCAGTCCTTGGCTGGTGGCAGCATCATCCAGACTCTACCTGTGTCATCACGTGGCCTGTATCTCTCCCCTTTGTGTTGAGGCTGCTTGTGAGACATTGAACACACGCACAGATAACAAGGACCCTGGACGAAAGGAGAACCACAGTGCACAAGCCTGTGACAACTTGCCCACGATACGAGCCTCCCCTCCGTGTGCAGGAAGCAGCCTAGAAAACCCACTGCCATGAATGGGAAACAACCCAGGAAGCCAGTCAGATTTGCAGGAGACCATCGGCTCCCTAATAAAAATCCATAGGCAAATCCCTAACTCCATGACAGTGGACCCCTGGTTAATAACGGACGGCTTCAGTATGTCTCCAATGCCCATCTGACAGGCAGCCCTTGCCATCCCACAGCACATCCTGCTCCTAGTTCTCTGTCCCTGGCCCAGCAGCCTCCCACCTGGCTCCTAGGACCTATCCTTGCCGTTGGGACATGTCTCCTCCATTGCCTGTGAGCTCCTGCCAAATACACATGGCGGGGCTGACCAGCAGCTCAGTAAGTTCTGCCCCATAGCCTTTGTTCCTCTCTTGGGGGGTGTGTCTTTGTGAATTTCCACACTTGTTATTGGATTTAGGGCCCCATAGATGATCCAGGATGACTTCATCTTGAGATCCTCAACTTCATTCGCAAGGGTCCTTCTCCAAATAGGGCCGTGTTCACAGCCATTCCCCTGAAGGAGGCACCTCAACCTCTTTAAATTTTTATTTTGTTTTACTTTTATTTTTTATTAACTTTATTTATTTCAGAAAGAGAGAGAGTGGGCATGCCAGGGCCTTCAGCCACTGTAAACAAATTCCAGATGCATGAACCACCACCTTGTGCATCTGGCATATGTGGGTCCTGGGGAATCAAACCTGGATCCTTTGGCTTCCAGGTAAATGCTTTAACCTCTAAGCCATCTCTCTAGCCCTATTTATTTTTATTTATTTGAGAGAGGGAGAGAGAGGGAGAATGGGCACGACAGGGCCTTCAGCCACTGTAAATGCACTCCAGACGTGTGCTCCCCCTTGTGCACTTGTGTGGCATTGCGACTTGCGTCACTGTCTGGCTTAGGTGGGACCTGGAGATTTGAACATGAGGTCTTAGGCTTTGCAGGCAAGTGCCTTAACTGCTAAGCAATCTCTCCATCTCCTAAATGTTTATTTTATTTTATTTATTTGAGAGAGAGAGTGAGAAAGAGGCAGAGAGAGAGAGAGAAAATGGGTGTATCAGGACCTCTAGCCACTGCAAATGAACTCCAGACACATGTGCCATCTTCTGCATCTGCCTTAACCTGGGTACCAGGGAATCAAACATGGGTCCTTGGGCTTCGCAGGCAAGCACCTTAACTGCTAAACCATCTCTCCAGCCTACCTGTCCTCTTTAGGCCTTAGCTACAAGTGAATAAACATAGGAACCCTTGCTTGGCTGCCCAGGCCCAGGCCCAGGAAATTGTGACCTTGGAAAGCCTTGAGGACAGGGCTAGACAGGGAGAGGAGAACAGTTAGAAATCACGGCTGTTCATAGAGTAAGGGGCCCCAGCAGCCCAGATCCCAATCCCTCCCCCCAAACAGATTAGGAGGGCACAAGATTTCTTTTGTTGACATAAATGTTCTAGAATTAGATTCTGGTAATGGTTGTATAATCCTGTAAATTTACTCAGCACTATTGAATTATACACTTAAAATGGGCAATCTTCATGCTAACTAAACTCTATGTCAATAAAGCTGTTAAAAACAAAACAAGTTTGGCTACTGAAGACTGAAACCATTTCCTGGAGTTTCTTGTCCCCTGAACAAGGAACACGCAGGCACAGAGGCAGGGAAGGTCCTGAGCAGAGGGTGCACTGCCCTGTCCCCCCGCCCCTGGAGCCTTCTGCATTATTGATCCGGCCAAGATTCATGGTGGGAGAAGGAAAAACTGCTCTGCTGAGGACTTGAGTCCCACGTATGTACATGTTCAACTGCTGCCACCTTCTTTGTCCCACCCAGGGCCCTGTGACAGTAGGAAGGATGGCTGAAGCGGATGGGAGACAACTTGGAGCTGGGATGGTGGCTGTGGTGGTCAGACGATGTGTGCGTGGCCACAGGGGCTGGGTGGGCAGCCCAGCCCTCAAGACTCAGCTCTGGGGTGCTGGCTGGAGTCAGCACTGGTTCTGTGTTACCCTCAGGGCCTGTGTGGCTCACATCACTTCTAGAAAGGTCATGTATCACCTTGCTAGGCACAGCCCTTGAAATGGGGGCTCATCTCAAGCTCCCTTTATTCCAGCACTGGCTGTCCCCTTCCATGCTTGCCCCTTGGCATCTTCATGAGCTGTATAACCCAGGTCTTCATTTCCTCAAGGAAATGCAGGCCCTGGCAGTCCCCCTTCTGCCATTGCCCACCCTCACCTGTCTCCTGGGCAGACCAGCTCCCATCAGGCAGCACCTACCACTTCCTCAGACACCCCTCTGCTTCACAGTGGTGCTTGTCTCCCCAGGTAGGAGTCTGTGCTCCTGACTGATGTGAGGAGACTTGGCCTCTTGTGGAACAGACACGTCTCTGAGTCTCAGTGAGTGTAGACGACCTCTTCCAGGCTCCTCAGCTTCTCCAGAGACCCCTGTCCAGCCCTTCACTAGCTCGCCTATCACAGGAGGGTCTGCTGGGTCACTCAGAGCAGTAGCACACTGAAGTGGCTGAGACAGGGCCTGGCACCCCTAATTATGTGCTGAAGACCCCACATGCCCCGTAGACTGTGGTGACACACAGAAACACTATCAAGAGAAGATTTGGAGGGTCCGAGAACTTGGGGACCCTGCCTACCATTTGTTTATTTATATTAGCATCATTATTGTGTGCATGAGGTATAGAGATTAAACTTAGGGCATGCATGCCAGGCAAGCACTTTCTATCATCAAACTGCATCCTCACCTTTTTTCCTTGTTTGTTTGTTTGTCTGTTTTGAGGTAGGATCTCATTCTAGCCCAGGCAAACCAGGAACTCACTCTGTAGTCCCAGGCTGGCCTTGAACTCACATTGATCCTCCTACCTCTGCCTTTCCTCCTGAGTGCTGGGACTAAAAGAGTGTGCCACCACACTTGGCTCTCTTCTTTTTTTTTTAAGTTTTAAAAATAGTTATTATTTATTTATTTGCAAGCAGGCAGAGATAGACAGAAGTGAGACAGAGAAAGAGAGAATGGGTGCACCAGGGCCTCCAAGACACGGCAAACAAACTCCAGATACATGTGCCTCCTTGTGCATCTGGCTTTCCTGGGTACTGGGGAATCAAACCTGCATTGTAGGCTTTGCAAAGGCAAGCACCTTGGTCACTGAGCCATCTCTCTGGCCCCCTTCTTACTTTTTATTTGAGACTGGGTCTCACTAAGTTAGAATGAAGTTAAGCTGTACTTGAACTCACAATCTTCCTGCCTCAGCTTCCTGAGTAGTTGGGATTACAAGAGGCCTGAGTTTATCTGATTTTTTGTTTGTTTGTTGTTTGTTTTTCGAGGTAGGCTTTCACTCTGGTCCAGGCTGACCTGGAATTAACTATGTAGTCTCAGGGTGGCCTTGAACTCATGGCAGTCCTCCTACCTCTGCCTCCCAAGTGCTGGGATTAAAGGCGTGCACCACCATGCCCGGCTTTTTTTATCTGATTTTTTAAAATACAGTTTGGGGCTGGAGAGATGGCTTAGCAGTTAAGTGCTTGCCTGTGAAGCCTAAGGACCCCAGTTCAAGGCTTGATTCTCCAGGACCCACATAAGTCAGATGCACAAGGTGGTACATGCATCTGGAGTTTGTTTGCAGTGGTGCACCCATTCTCCTTCTCTGTCTCTTCCTCTCTCTGTTGCTCACAAATAAACAAATTTTAAAAAAATAAAATAAAATTCAGTTTGATATTTCCCAGCCTTGCTACATAGCCAGTGATGACCTTGAACTTCTGAACCTTCTGCCTCTATCTTCCAAGTGCCTGATGACAGCCATGAACCACTATGCCTGATGTATGTAATGCTGGGGACCAAACCAGGGCTCTGCACATGCTTTATAGTGCTGGGTAAGTGCTGCGTACTGAGCCCCGGCTCCTGACTTATCTTTTTCAGTGCACTTCGTGTTAAGTGGGGCTTCCACCAGGAGCGAGGATCACAGATGGAAAATAGTTTGTAGCACTCAATGAAGGGGCACACCAGGTAACTGGGCTGCCTTCTTCAGCGGGGGCCCGAAACCAAAATGCTTCAGTCTCACACAGGTGCAATGTGTTACTGAACCCCTAAACACCTCAGTTTTCTTCTCGGGGTGGGTGATAAATCATAGCCCCCAAACTAATACATAATCACACACACTCATAGCTGCCTTTTTACAAGGGCCCAAAGTTGGAGGCAGCCCAAGTGTCCCTGGGCAGCTGAATGGATAGGGAAGCTGGGGTGTAGCCACACAGTGGAACAGTCTTCAGCTATGCAAAGAGATAAAGTCTGAGACAGGCCACAAGGTCAACCTCGGAAACACGTGGTGTGAAAGAAGCCAGGTATCAAGATCACATAGGATGTTATTTCATTTTTTTAAAGATTTTATTTTTATTTATTTATTTATTAGGGACTGGGGGAGAGAATGGGCTCTTCAGGGCCTCTAGCCACTGCAAACAAACTCCAGATGCATGCACACCATGTGCATCTGGCTTACGTGGGACCTGGAGAATTGAACTTGGGTCCTTAGGCTTTGCAGGCAAGTCCCTTAACGGCTAAGCCATTTCCACAGCCCTGTTATTACAATTTTTGCAAAATGACAAGAATAGGCAGATCGTAGAGACAGAATCTAGATTAGCGTTATTGGGATGTGGAAGGATGAGAATGATTACTTGGGGGCATAAGGTCCCCTTCAGGCAGGGGGAGGGTACTCAACACTGAATGTAAAAACTATTCCTTGTGAGTATATCTCAGCATAATAAAGGCTATTTATGACAAACCTACAGCCAACACAATACTAAATGGGGAAAATCTTGACGCTTTCCCACTAAAACCAGGAACAAGACAAGGGTGTCCACTGTCCCCACTTTTATTTAATATAGTGCTGGAAGTCCTAGCTATAGCAATAAGGCAAGAGACACTCATAAAAGGGATACAAATTGGAAAGGAAGAGATCAAGTGATCATTATACATAAAGTTATCTATACATAAAGGACCCTAAAGACTCTACCAGCAAACTGTTAGAGCTGATAAACACTTTTAGCAATGTATTGGGATACAAAATAAACACACAGAAATCAGTAGCCTTCCTATATACTAACAACAAACATGCTGAGGATGAAATCAGGTAGTCACTCCCATTAACAATTGAAAGAAAGAAAGAAAGAAAGAAAGAAAGAAAGAAAGAAAGAAAGAAAGAAAGAACCTTGGAATAAACATAACCAAGGAAGTGAAGGATCTCTACAATGAAAACTTTAAAATACTCAAGACAGAAATTGCAGAAGACACTAGGAAATGGAAAAACATCCCACATTCTTGGAAGGACCAATATTGTGAAAATGTCAATCTTACCAAAAATAATCTACCCATTTAATGCAATCACCATCAAAATCCCAAAGGCATTCTTCACAGAAATAGAAAAATAATAATAAAATTCACTTGGAAGCATAAAAAAATCTCAAATATCCAAAACAATTTTGAGCAACAAAAATAAGACTGGCAGTATCACCATTCCCAATTTTAAGCTATATTACAGAGCCATAGTAACAAAAACAGCATGGCACTGGCACAAAGACAGACACATAGATCAATTAAATGGAATAGAGGACCTAGATATAAATCCAGGTAGCTACAGTTATCTGATTTTCAACAAAAAATGCCAAAAGTACTCACTGGAAAAAAGCCTCTTTAACAAATGATGGTGGGAAAACTAGATATCTATATGAAAAAGGATGAAAATACACCCTTACCTCTCTCCATGCACAAGAATCAGGTCCAAATGGATCAAAGACATTAACATCAGACCTGAAACTCTGAAACTGCTAGAGGAAAAAGTAGGGGAAGCACTTCGACATATTGGCATAGGCAATGACTTTCTGAATATAACCCCAGTTGGTCAGGAAATAAATAATCAACCACTAATCAACCACTGGGACCCCATGAAATTAAAAGGCTTTTGTACAGCAAAGTACACTGTGAATAGAGAAAAGAGACAATGCACAGAATGGGTGAAAAATCTTTGGTAGCTATGCATCTGACAGAGGATTCATATCCAGAATATACAAAGAACTCAGAAACCCAACTAATAAGAAATCAAACAACCCAATTAAAAATGGGCTATGAGACTAAATGGAGAGATCTCAGAAGAAGAAATACAGATGACCTACAAACATCTAAAAACTGTTCTCCATCCTCAGCCATCAGGGAAATGCAAATTAAAACTACTTTGAGATGACTACCATCCCGAAAACAAGTGATAATAAATACTGGCAAGGATGCAGTAAAAGAGGAACTCTTCTTCACTGTTAGGGGAAATGTAATCTGCTACAACCATTATGGAAATCAGGGTGGAGGTTCCTAAGACAGCTAAAAATAGATTTACCATATGACCCAGCTATACCACTCCTAGGCATACATAAGCCTAAGGATGCTTCTTGTTACCTTAGAGATACTTGCACAATCATGTTTTTTTAATATATTTTATTTATTTATTTATTTGAGAGAGAGAGAGATAGAAGTATAGAGAGAGAAAATGGGCACGCCAGAGCCTCCAGCCACTGCAAACGAACTCCAGACGCATGTATCATCATGTGCATCTGGCTTATATGGGTCCTTGGGAATTGAACAGGGGTCATTTGGCTTTGTAGGCAAGGTCCTTAACCACTAAGCCATCTTCTCCAGTCCCACAATCATGTTTATTGCCACTGTATTCACAATAGCTAGGAAATAGAACCAGCCTAGATGTCTCTCAATGGATGAGTGGATAATGAAGATGTGGTACATTTATACAATGGAGTTCTTTTCAGCAGTAAAGAAAAATGAAATTATAAACTTTGCAGGGACATGGATGGATCAGAAAAGGATTATACTAAGTGAGTTAACCTCAGCTTAGAAAGCCAAATGCTGCATGTTCTCTCTCATATGTGGATCCTAGCTACAAATGTTTAGACTTGAATGTGAGTTGGTAAAAAAATCAGTAGCAGAGGCCAGTTAGCAAGAAAAGGGCTGTAAGGGAGGGAGGAGAGGGGTGGACTTAAGGAGATGGTCTAGTATATATATAAGTAGATGAACAGATTACTGGGGGTGGAATAGCCAAAGTGAGGTCATGGGAAGAGATTGAATAAAAGAAGGGGGAGGGTTAATCAAAATCTAAGATGTTGGGGTTGGAGAGATGGCTTAGCAGTTAAGGCATTTGCCACCTAAGCCAAAGGACCAACGTTCAATTACCCAGAACCCATGTAAGCCAGATGCAAAAGGTGGAGCATGCATCTGGAGTTCATTTTCAATAGCTGAAGGCCCTGGCATGCCCATTCTTTCTCTTTCTCTCTCTCTCTCTCTGTCTCTCTTATTTTTATTTATTTATTTATTTGAGAGAGAGATACAGAACTAGGCAGAGAGAGAGAGAGAGAGAGAATAGGCATGCCAGGGCCTCTAGCCACGGCAAACGAACTCCAGATGTGTGCTCCTCCTGTACATCTGGCTCACTTGGGTCCTGGGGCATCAAACCTGGGTACTTTGGCTTTGCAGGCAAGTGCCTTAGCTGCTAAGCCATCTCTCCAGCCTTCTCTGTCTCTTAAATAAAAAAAAATTAATTTTTAAAAAAAATCTAAGATGTTATGAATAAGCCATATGGAAACCTACTTTTTTGGATAATGGCACACCAAGAAGCTATACACTGTTACTAGAATATTTTCAGTGCCAGGGATGGGATACCTTCCAGTGAGGTCCCTGATGCCCCCAAAACATTACAGGCCATTGCCAAGGCTCTTGGTTTCATACCAGAAATAGATGGTAAGACCCTATTACTGAAGACTCCACATGCTTGGGCTTCAAGGTCACTGAGAAATCAAGCTGGAGCTGAGCTGAAAACCTCCTCCCTATAGACCAGCTGACAGAAAGCTGGAAAAAGCTACGCTGCATGCAGCCCCATGGAAGAGAGAAATCACCAGTGGAGAAAAACAACAGTGGACACTGCAAGCCTTAAGTTCAGCCAGCCAGACCAAATGAGCCAAATGGGTGCAATAGTGGCATGTCTGTTATGGGAGACACCAACTGCTCTCTAATTGGGATTGGAGGCCCGCTCCATGGGAGCGAGTACATGCCTGATAGTGAAAACCTAATAAAAAGCCTTTAGCAGGGGAGGTCATGAGCCCTAGAGGTATAACGTCTGCTGGTGTCTGGCTAAATGTATATACTATGCCCACCAAACTGCCCTGTAAGCACTTCTCTTAATGTTCATACCCATATATTAATGCTACTCTCACTTTTGGTTAGAAAAGCTTCTCTTTTCAGATGGCGGTGACCACTGGGATGACCCAAAAAGGCACCATAGTGCTGAGAAGATGGGCCAGAGGAGTGCTCAGCACTGAAACATCTCTATCACACCCTCCAAGGCTCAGGGACCATTGCAGAGGAGGTGGCGGAAAGAATGTAAGAGCCAAAGGAAGGGTACCACTCCTTACAGTGCAATCATTCAGACACAAATTGGCCTCGATATCCATGACCTCGCAGTGCCTAGCACTATCTTCACAAGACCCTCATAATAGGAGGAAAAGATGATGACATCAAAATAAAAGAGAGACTAATCGAGAGAAAAAAAATTGTTCCGTGTAAAGTGACTGATTTTATGCTCTGTGCACAATTTCCTTGCACTATCCTGGGATGCTAATGAGCACTGCGTGGGACATCCTGAAGAGACGTGAGGGTGCCTGACCCCACCTGGTCCCACAGCTTGTGGGATGACAGCCTTTCTCCCCAGCCAGGCCCGGGGTCATCTTCAGCTGCTTAAATAACCTGGGATGTTCCTGGACACCAGCTCAGAAGGTCAATGCCAGGCATGCAAATGAACCCCAGGCTCAGTGATATCCGGGCAGTTTCTCCACAAAAAAAAATAAATAAATAAAAATCATGCTGATCTGCCAGCAGCTCAGGGATGTTGACAAGAGGGTCACAGACTCGGAGGAGAAATGTGAAGATCCATCCAGAAGGGCACGAGGCCAGGATCAGAGACACGGCCTCTGTAAGGTCACCTCTGTAAGGCAGAACTTATCTGAAGCCTGAGCAACACACTGAGCCGGTGTCTCGTGCTCGCTTCTCCAGCTCTTCCAACAGGATGCAGAGGCCCTTTGCTTCCGGTGGCTCTGGTTGGGTCCTCAGATAACACATTTATTCACATGTGCTGATGGGTGATGGTTAAGGTGGAAGGACCCGGTGACCTTGTTAGCATGCCCAACCCCCAAGACCCCTCACCTCACCACACTCAACCAGTGGGCAGGTAATGGGCTTTATTAATGCCCCTCTTCTAGAACAATCCAGAAGGAAGTAGAAAGGATGATGAAAGCTGCCTCATCACCAGGTGTGAGCAGGGGAGGTCAGAGGAGCAGGGAGGGTCCCTGGACTACTGTCTAGGAACTTTTTTTTTTGTTTGTTTGTTTTTCGAGGTAGGGTTTCACTCTAGCCCAGGCTGACCTGGAATTCACTATGTAGTGTCTCAGGGTTGCCTTGAAATCACAGCGTTCCTCCTACCTCTGCCTCCTGAGTGCTGGGATTAAAGGCGTGAACCACCACAGCCGGCCAGGAACCATATTTTTAAAATATTTTATTTATTTATTTATTTGAGAGAGAAAGACAAAGAAAGAGAGAGAGAGAGTGAATATGGGGTACCAGGGCCTCTAGCCACTGTAAATGAACTCCAGACACATGTGCCATTTTGTGCCTTTGGCTTTACATGGGTACTGGGGAACTGAACCAGAGTTAACAGGCCTTGCCTTTAACCACTGAGCCAACTCTCAAGCCCCCAAGGAATCATATTTTTTCCCAGAAAGGAAGGGAAGATACTTTAGAACACAGGAACAAATTCCCTCTTCAGCTCAATGATGACAACTCTAGACATGACTGCTAGGCCCCAAGGCCAGTCTCTCTCTCGCTCTTGAAACATCAGAAGACCTGCCCTATGCAAGAGGGCTTGTTTGCAAGAGGATAATGTAGAAGGGGACAGAGGTCAGCCTTAGAGATGCCTGGCTGTGATTTAAAAAGTTCAAGAGCTGAAGAGATGGTTTAATGGTTAAGATGCTTGCCTGTGAAGCCTAAGGACCCAGGTTCAATTCCCCAGTACCCACATAAGCCATATGCAGAAGGTGGCACATGCATCTGAAGTTCTTTGGCAATGGCTAGATGCCCTGGCATGCCAATTCATTCTCTCTCTCTCTCTAATAAATAAGTAAAATAAAAAATATTTTTAAAATTCAAGTCTTGGAACAACTAAGTTCTTCGAGTAGCTGTAATCATCACTGGGCAGGGGAACAGACGGAGGGCAGACCTAGCCATGCAGCATGAGGTGGTTAATGCATTTATGTCATTTGTCCCTACTTCATTCTGCCAGACTTTAGGGGTCTTAGGAAGGGACAGCAGAACCATCAGATAAATTGGAAGTGGGTGAGAAAGACAGGAAGCAGGAGAAAGAGTGAGTTAGCTGCCTGGATACAGCTCAGTGTGAGGTCAATAGTCCAAGGGTCTCATGCAAAACCTTGGGCTGGGGTTGGAGAGATGACTTAGCAGTTAAGGCACATGCCTGCGAAAGCTAAGGACTCCGGTTCAATTCTCCAGGTCCCACGTAAGCCAGATGCACAGGGGTGCACATGTCTGGAGTTCGTTTTCAGTGGCTAAAGGCCCTGGTGTGCCCATTCTCACTCTCACTCTCTCTCTTTCCCTCTCTCTGTCTCTAATAAATAAATAGAAATAAAAATATTTTTTAAAAAAACCTTGGGCTGAACAGAGGAGCAGAGTCCTGTCTGTAGCATCCAAGCCACCTGTGTCCTTCCAGCCTACTAGGCTACTCTTTTTCTTTTTAAAAAACTATTTTTTGCTATGGAAAGAGAATGCATACAAAAAGGGCAGGGGGAGGGACAATCTAAACTCAAGATATTATCAATAAGACATATGTAAAATTACTTTTTTGAATAAGGGCACGTCTAGAAGATGTAGACTATTACTAGAAAATTTTCAGTACCTGGGATGGAATACCTTCCAGTGAGTTGTTGGCCAAGGAGGTCCCGGTAGCCTCCAAAACATTAAGGCTTTTGCCAAAGCCCTTGGTTTCCCTAGAGAAATAGATAGTAAGACCCTATTGCTGAAGACATCTCATGCCTGAGAGGCAAGGACACTGAGAAAGCAAGCTGGTGCTGAGCAGAAAACCTTCTCCCTGTAGACCAGCCAACTGAAAGCTGGAAAAAGCTGCACTGCACGCAGCGTATGGGAGACAGAAGCCATCAACAGTGAAAACAGTGGATGCTGAATATTCAAGCTTGGCCAGACAGGCCCAATGACTGAACGGGTGCAATAGTGGCGTGTCTACTCTTGGGGTAACCAACTGCTCCATAATTGGACTGAAGGTCCTCTCTACGGGAGGGAATACATACCCGGTACTGAAAAACCTAAGTAAAAGTCTATGGTAGGTGAGGTCATGAGCCTTGGGGGTATAAGCCTGCTCTTGTCTGACTAAATGTATATATTATTCCCACCAAGCTGCCCTGGGGACACTACACTAAATGTTCATGTTCACATATTAACGCTACTCTCACTTCTGGCTAGAGAAGCTTCTCTTTTCAGATGGTGATGACCACTGGGATGACACAAAAGGCAACATAGTGCTGAGAAGAAGGGATGGAGGAGTGCCTAGCACTGAAACACCTCTGTCACATCCTCCAGTGGCTCAGGAACCATTGCGGAAGAGGAGGCGGATAGAATGGAAGAGCCAAAGGAAGGATATGACCTCTTACTATGCAGCTGCCCAGACAGAAATTGGCCTCGATATCCATGATCTTGCAGTGCCTAGCAATACCTTTGCAAGACCCTCAAAATAGAAGAGAAAGATGATGTCATCAAATTAGGAGAGAGACTAATGGAGAAAGGGAGGGGATATGATGGAGAATGGAGTTCTAAAGTGGAATGGGGGAGGGGAGGGAAATATCAGGTGGGTTTTTTTTGGTATGTAAGATTAAAAGTCAATAAAAATAATTTAAAAAAAAACTATTTTTGGGCTGGGGAAATGGCTTAGCAGTTCAGGCGTTTGCCTAAGAAGCCTAACGACCCCTGTTCGATGCCCCAGGACCCACATAAGCCAGATTCACAAGGTGGCACATGAGTCTGGAATTCTTTTGCACTGGCTGGAGGCCTGGCGTGCCCATTCTCTCTTTCTCTTTTCCTCTTCCTGTCTCTCTCTCTCTCTCTCTCTCAAATAAATAAATAAATAAAATGTTTATATTTTTATTATTCATTTGCAACCACAGAGAGACAGAAACAGAAGCAGAGAGAGGAAATGGGTATACCAGGGTGACTTGCCACTACAGACAAACTCTAGACACAAGGGCCACTTTGTGCCTCTGACTTTACGTGGGCACTGAGGAATCAAACCCAGGCCATCGGTTTTGCAAGCAAGTACCTTTAATGGATGAGCCACGTCTCCAGCCCCACTCTACTTCTTTTGCAAACTGCTTTCTTGGTATGTGTACACTGTGTGTATACGTGTGTGGGTACCGGTGTGCGCATGCCACAGTGCATGTGGGGAGGTCAGAGGACAACTTGCAGGTGTTGGTCCTTACCTTCCACTTCCTTTGAGGCCAAGTCTCATGTTGGTCACTGCATTCTCACTGGACCTCGAGCCTCTGGAAGCTCCTCCTGCCTTCTCTCTTCCCACCCATAGGCATGGCTGGGTTGCAAAAGCCCGTGTCCCGCTTCTTATGTGGATGCTGAAGTTCTGAACTCAGGTACTCACGCTTGCACACAACAAGTACCTTATCCACTGAGCTACCTCCCTAGCCACTCACCCTGCTTCTTGTGATATTTTGTCTAGATGTCATCCTGATGGCTAAATGACCACATCCGTGTGGAGAGGCGCTGTGTCAAAGTGACCCCTCGGTGCCCTCAGCATTGGTGTCCAGTTAGTGCTTGAGGAGTGAACAATGAGCAGATGACCAGAGGCATGACCATAGTCAGCTAAGGAAAGTCACTGCCTCCCGTAAGCAGGCGTCACTGTCCGGAGCCCAGTCCTTTCTACGCTTTCTCTTGTCAGAGGCATGTGTGACAGTTTCAGCCTGTTTGCTCACTCACTAATGTCACACCTTCTCTCAGGCTGATCCTGTTGTGTGTCTTTGGCCAGGTTACCAAACCCCTCTATGTCTTCCCTTCCCGTGGCAGCTGCGCTTTCCTCCTGGCAAATGCCTGGTTCTGTAACCCGCACAGAACAAGTGTAAGGTTAGGGGTGGCCACGTGGTTATTAACCTGACACTGAACTAGGCCCATCTACAGGAGGCAAAGGCAAGTGAGCATGGTCCTGCTTCTCCAGGAGGTCCACACTGACACCCCCAAGATCTAGGTTCACTGGTGTGGCCCACTTGGACGTCCCTGCCCTCAGGTGATAGATGGCCAAGCAGCTTTGTTAGAAAACCATCACAGTTGCTGGGAAGTGTGCACTGGCATGGCTGTTGGCTGTCTCCTGAGTCATGGGGAGCTTTCACCCAGGCTGTTGCCCCTGCCAGGAACCCCCTTCCTGAATGTCCAGCATGCTGCATCCCCAGGAGCCTTCTCCTCCTTCCTGAGTACTGTTGGCAGCAGAAATGTGTTAGGGGCTGCAGGTGGGTGCGAGGGTGGAAGGGGCTCCAGAGCAGCCTCCGAAGCAGTGGAGGAGGAGAAAGAGATGAGAGGGGAGGGTGAAAGGGTTGAGGAGGAGGAGGTAAAGGAAGGAGGGTGGTACGGGCCTCCCTAGGGCCTGGCCATGCTCCATGCACAGCCCAGGCTGGGTAAATGTTTGCGAAAGAGATAAAACTGAACTTTACCCCAGAGTGCGGGGCTCACAGACTAGAAGCTTCTTTCTGGAGAGGCCCGGGCTACACTGCTGCTCTTCTTCAGGGTTCAGTGCAGACCCAGTGCCACCAGTGCTGGCTGCTGCCCAGACAGACCAGCCCCTCTATACTCCTCACGCTGCTCCCTGAATGGGACCTGTGGGCACCCGGCCGCTGGACAGGGAGGGGAACCCAGGGGGAGTCAGGTGGGACCAGAGAAAAAGAGAGGACGGGGGGGTGGCTTTGAGACTCCAAGTTTCTACCAGGCCATCAACAGAGCTGATGATGGAGGAAAGGATGTGTGGGAAGAGAGAATGGAGTGTAATTGTGAGTTGCCATTTCCTAGGGGTGGTCAAGGGGTATCTAAGGGGAAAGGTGGCTGGAAGAGGAATGGTTGAAAGTTCCAGAAGGGGAACATGCAAGAGAAACTGACATGGAGAGGAAAAGAGGGAGGTCTTGAGACATGAGAAGCCACCTGAGATACACTTCTGACCCTGTCAACACGGGCAGGGGTGACCCAGTGCCCATACCACCTGTAGGAGGGGTTGAGCTGGCAGCGGGCAGGTGAGAAGCAGGCTCAGAACCCAGCTGGCTGGGTTAGAGCCACACCAGGAAGATCTGAAGTGGGGGGGGGGATGGCCTCTGAGATGAGGGGTGAGGCACACAACTCCCTTACCGCCACATCCTAAATGTCTACCATGTCAGTTAGGACAGCCGACCAATGTCCACGCTGTTGTTTTAAATCTGACATGGTCCCCAAAGTCTCATTGTTGAATCTGGGTTTCCTGGGAAGCCAGTGTTCAGGGCTGAGGTCTTTGGGAGGTGATAGGATCATTGATATATTAACCATGGATGGGTTCCCAATGTGATGGGTTATCAGGAAGTGACAGTAACTCAGGAAGCGGGGCCTGGGTAAAGGGAAAGGGTTTTGAGCTGCTGGGAGTCTCCATCCCCTGCTTCTGGCCGACATGAGGTAAGCATTTCTGCACCATCATGCTATCCTGCTCAGAAACATGACCATGGACAGAAACCCCTGAAACTGTGAGCCAAATAAGTTTTTCCTCCTTTAAGCTCTTGTTACAGCAAAGGAAAGCGCTTACATTCTACTCAAGGGACAGGCAACAACAGCAATTCTGTGACAAATCAGGGTGGCAGATGGCGGAAGGGACAGGTGCAAGGCAGTTTATTTTATTTTACTTTATTTATGTGCATGTGGCTGTGGAGAGAGAGAGGCAGAGAAAGAAAGCCCCAGGAATTTCTAGTCTCTTCCCCCTTCATGACTGGGGCTACCAATGTGCATGGCTAGCTTTTTCTGTGGGTATGGGGGAACCAAACTAGGGTGGTTGCAGGTCCTCTCGGGCTCTCATGTTTAAGCAGCAAGCATTCTTACCTGCAGAGCCATCTCCCACACCCAGAAGACACAGTTTCAGAGTACCGAGGAAGCTTTGCTTGTGAAGACAGCCTCATAGTTCTGTGTTGGGGATGAGAATTCAGGCAGACCCAGCAGTGCAAAAGGCTTGAGGTGGGAATGTGGGTGTTTTGGAGTCCCTATGTGGCAGGGGGCGGGGGAGGAGGAGGGAGGGAGGTGGTGCAGAGTGATGGAGACAAGGTCAGAAAGGATGGGGGGGTGGGATGGGCATCATTGGGACTCTTGGAGACTTTCTAAGGACTTGGGTTTGGCTGAGTGACCCACGAGCCTCTGGTGGGCTTAGGCAGAGAGAGGCTTGTGTAGGCCATTCTTGCACAGGATTCCTCCTGAGATGAGACCAGCCAGAGTGTTTCCAGGAAAAGCAAAAAGACTAAGCAGGTTCACCATAGTCATCCAGGTAGGCTGAGGCGTGGCTGGAGGCTACCTGCTCTCAGGAGATGACTGTGGCTGTGAGGTGTTCTGAAAGAGGCGTCACAAAGACCCCATCTCAGATGGCTCTGCTGGCGGGCTTCGGGGGCAGGAGCCAGGAGAATGGGGTAGGAGGAACTCCCCCCTGGGCTCCAAGGAAACATGATGGTGCAGATGTCGGAAGAGGCTGTTAGACACATGGACCAGTTCAAGGGAGAGGCTCTTGCTGTAGATGTAAATTCATGGCCTGACAGCCCGGGAGTAGATTTACAGCCATGTGCAGTGTGAGATCACTGTGAGGAACCCCAGACGCCTGTCTCTGTCTCTTTTGTTAGCTGTTGGCTCCCAGGGTGCACAGCCATTTCTTGGTCTCTCTGCACCTTGGTCACAGCCTGGCGTCTGGCAGGCACTGAGGTGGCCCCAGCCAGGGTGATAAATGGCCCACTGGGCCAGAGCTGGATAGAAGACATTGTGGCTAGACTACTGGCCCGCACCCTCCTGTTACCCCTTGAGGGCAACTTCCCTCCCCATGGAACCCCTCGGCCTTCAGCTGTCCACTGAGCTGAGGAAGAGCTGTGGTTATGGAGTCGGGAACTGACTTCCACTTCTGCCAGAGTGGTCTAAGTTAACGCATTTGAAACAGAGCTACTTTTCAAAGGACACATGTGACCCCACGTCTTTGATGACCATATTTCCCAAACTCGGTCTGACTCCCGGGCTGATAGATGGTCAGGGGGCTGCGACAGAGCACTTGCAGCCGGGCTGTCTCGCCAGCGTCGCTCACTTATTCCTCGCACAAGTCCGGCAGGATATTAAGAGCTCACAGGCACTGCTATGTCCGTGCGTGTCCGCACTTGTAATGGGTTGACTTCACGAAACCCATCTGAGAGGATGTTATCTCCAGCTCTAGGCTGCCTTGCGGACTGAGGCCACACTCCCTGGACTAAGTTTTTTTTTTTTTCCATTTTCTGCCCATCAGAAAAAAAAAAAGCAGCTTCCGGGGAAGGTGAGGTGGCAGCAGAGTAAGCTGGCTAGAGTGAGCCCGCCTGGGCTGGGTGCCAGTCCCCAAGAAGATGCTTCATAATCATCTCAGCAAGCTCTAATGGGCACTTGAAGGGTGTCGGGCCCTGTGCCAAGCGTCCTCAACGAGCTGCTTCATCCGGGGAAACGGGAGTCATGGTATCTCCACTTTGTGGAGGAAGTAGCCAGCTCTCAGAGAAGCTGAGACGTTTGCCCTAAAACACACAGCAAGCAAGAACAAGGAGGGACCATGGCTTCCTTCTTCTTGAGTGTCCTCTGTGCCAGTCCAAGCGTCCAGTTTGTGTGAGTCCAGTCATTCATCCCAGCCACCTTTGGAGAAGAGAATGGCAAAGACCTCAAGGGTGGGTTTTGGCTGGGATGTAGCTCAGTGGGCAGAGTGCCTGCCTAGCACTCATGAAGCCCTGAGTTGGTATCCACTACTGCATGCTTGTTAATCTCTTAACTCTAGCTAGCTGATGCGGGCAGAAGGATCAGAGCTCCCAGGTAAGCCTCAGTGGTATAAGGAGTGTGGGGTAGCCTGGGACACATAACACCTTGTCTCAAAAAAAAAAAAAAAGAGCTGGAGAGATGGCTTAGCAGTTAAGGCATTTGCCTGCGAAGCCTAAGGACCCCAGTTCCATTCTCCAGTTCCCACGAAAGACAGATGCACATGGTGGAGCATGTGTCTGGAGTTTGTTTGCAGTGGCTAGAGGCCCTGGATGCCCATTCTCACTCACTGTCTCTCTCTGTCCCTCTCTCTGTCTCTAACAAATGAATAAACAAAATAAAAATAAAATCTTTAAAAAAAAAAACCAGTCAAAGTGACAAGAAGAATGACAGTGGCGTGTTTACCACTAAATGGGACATTTTTATCATGCCCTCCAAAGCCCAGGGATCACTCAGAAAGACCCTAAAAGTCAAAGAATGCAACGCTGTCTTCCAGACACAGAGTGGCTGATGCATTCATGACCTCACAGCAGTTATTGTTACCTACATGATATTGACCCCCCTTAATATGTTGTTATGGTGATGGTGGAGGGAAAAATAAAATGGAAAAAACAATAGTTGGAAAGAAGAGAGGGGGGTTCAGTGGAGAGGGAATGGAGGATAAAGAAGGTGGCGTAAGGGGATTATGTCAATTTTTCAATTTATTAAATTAGAAAATGGGGCTGGGTGATGGCTTTGTTTGTGAGCCTGCCAGTGTGAGCTTGATTCTCCAGTACTCAAAAAAAAAAAAAAAAAAAAAAAAAAAAAGGGCTGATCTAAGCACAAAGTTAACAGACACATAACCCTGAGCTGCTATTAGGATTCCCATGTGTGAGGAGGAGGGGAAACTGAGGCTTGGGACACTTGACTTGCTTGCTCAAAGACCTCAATTGAGCAAAAGACACTGGCGTCTGCAGCCTGAGAATTCCAGTGTGGGAGACTTGCACACTGGCCTCATTGTCTCCCACCTTCCCTCGCTAAGTCGCAGGAAGTGGCAGCTGTCGCCCTAGGGCTGCAGAGAGCCCCTTACCAAAGCAGCTGCCCAAGTGAAGGTGAGGGCCAAGTGTGGCTGCAGGAAGGCCCTTGGCCACCTCGTCTGGGCTGACATGACAATACACCAGTGAGGCCGGAGAAGGAAGGGGCCAGGAAGAAAACGAGGCTGGGACAGGAAGGGCTGAGGCCAGGAGACCAGGTCTGAGGGGCTTCATCACCCCCTCCCCATCTCAAGAGTCTGCCTGAGACTAGGGAGAGGAAATAGTGGGTCAGAACGTTGGCTGCACAAGCATGAGGACCCCAGAACCCACAGCTAGACATCAGGCTGCAGAGATGGCTTAGCAGTTAAGCTGCTTGCCTGTGAAGCCTAAGGACCCAGGTTCAATTCCCCAGTACCCACATATGCACAAGTTGAGGTTTGTTTGCAGTGGCTAGAGGCCTTGGAGTGCCCATTCTCCTCTCTCTCTCTCTCTCTCTCTCTCTCTCTTTCTCTCTCTCCCCCTCTTTACTCTCTTAAATAAATAATTTAAAAAGAAAAAAAACCTAGACATAGCCACACATCCCTGTGATCCCAGCTCTGAGGTGGGCAGAGACAGGAGGATCCCTGGGGCCCCATGGTCAGCAACTCTAACTGCAAAGCGGGGAGCTGCAGGTTCAGCAAGAGACTGCCTCCGGAAAGAAGGCAGATGAGTGACAGACAAGGGTGCTCTACATCTTCCTGCGGTTTCCACATACGTGTGCACAGGGCACACACACACACAAGCGCACGCACTCTCACGGGAGAGAGTTTCTGGAAGCCCTTGCCTCCCAGTCCTCCACCATGCTGCAGTTCTACCGGATGGACTCCGCCCTGTCCTCTGCCTTGGCCCCTCCCTCTGTTTTGCACCTGGGCGTCTCCTGGGATCTTTCTGTTGTTCTCTCACCCCACAGCCTAAGACCCCTCAGAGGCAGACCCTCACCTTCAGGGCAATATTCAAAGCACTCCCCACCGAAATTTGGCCTTACCCCTCTCTAACTTGGGGTGGTGAGTTAGATTGATGGCCCGGCTTCCGAGTCACCCTGCATGTAGAAGCTGTGTGGCCTCAGATGAACTGCTCCACCTCTCTGTGCCTCTGAGCCACTTGTATTAAAATGAAAGCATGACCTTGCCCTTCACACAGTAAGCCCCTAGAGTAAGGGGGTATGCACCCCTCTTTCTGCAGCCCACCACTGTAAAGAAGAGGGAGCGTGTTGGTCAGACTGGCAATGCTGGGCCCCCATCCCGTCTTGAAGATGTGTAGTCTGGGCCTGGGTCTCTACCCCACCAGCTATGCATTGGTGGGCACATCCTTGAATGCTCTCTCCTCTGTAGGACACTCACCCTCCTGCCCTAAGGGGGCAGGATATGGGTGAGGCTGCCCATGTCTCCAAGACCTAATTTGCCCAAAATTCTCCAAGCAACACTGGGGCAGGTGAGCAAGCCAAAGACTTGGTATTGTAAGAAGCCTTCCTGGCAGAAGGAAAATTCTAGAAGGAAGAGTCAGATCCCCATCGCTTCATTTTTAAGATTCAGGGAGCCTTCCTACTCCCTCACTTTCAGCTTACTTTCAGATTAGTCAGCCAGCATGAGTCACTGCATTGCCAGCCCTGTGCACAGAATGTCGATGCGATGCGGCCCGCCCTACGGGGGGAGGAGGGGCCCCACGGGGGCCCAGGGCCCTCGCCTGCAGCCATTCCACTCCCTTCACGACTCAGCCCCAGCCTCAGAAAACTCATAGGCCCTGGCTGGGCCTCACCCTTGCTTCCACAGCCCACCAGCCTCCGCCTTTCTTCAGCAACAGGATGATTAATCCCCCCACCCTGGAGAGGCAGGAGCTGGGCAGCCACATAAGTCATGCCCACACTGACAGCAGGCGAGGGAAAGGCTCAGAGCCCTGGCCTTGGTGCACACTCAGGAGGGAGGTCCTGGTCAGCCTTCTGCTTGGAAGGGGACAAGAAGCCTGGGAATAGGTGGGTCCCACAGAGAAGAAGAGAGGATGGCAAAACCCCATTTACCACGTTCACTCCCTGCAGAGGCACCTGACAGCCCCCACACTCCTCTATTAATTCACTCACTCATTCATTCACCACTGTTTGGTGATCAATCTTCACGGGCTCATGTTGTGCTCTGCACTGAATGTCCATTAGAAAGCTGGATGTGGACGGAGTCAGACAGAGAGAGGAAGCTCCAACATGGGAGGCATGGGGGGGGGGGCTTCCGGCAGGAAAGGAGAGGTCAGCCAGCCTGGCAGGATGAGGCAGCCAGGTCATAAAGTGTCTTTCAGGAAGCAGAGACCCTGGGCTCAGGCTGCCCTGGCTCACTGTGAATGGGACAGCAGAGAGGCCTGTGAGGCAGGAAGGGCCCAGTCGGAAGGAAATGACCTCAGCTGGGACGATGGCTGCGGAGACAGAGGAGGGGAGGACCGAGGACACGTTGACTGTGCTGTGCAAACCTGAGGGAGAGGCCAGCCCATCCCCACGTGGCCCCAAGGTTCCAGGCTCAGAGAGGACCCCATGGAAGGGGCCACAGGAAGCTGGCCATGAGGAAGTCACAAGAGGTCCATTGGGAAATCTCACCTTCCTGGTGCCTGTCTGAAGGGTGGGGAGGGAGAGGAGCGGAGGGAAAGGAATAGGGAGGAGAGGGAGATAGAGAGAGGGCCCTTCATTCCTTACATCTGACATTGAGCTTAGGCTTGTCTGTAGCTGACAGATCCTCTAAGCCTGTGCCCTTGCCTCACCCTCCCCACTACAACCTCCAGGCACGCATCTGTCTGCCTGCACCCTGTCTCCATGCCCATCCCTGCTCCACCTGGATCTCCCTCCATCCTGCAGTCATGCTCATGGCACTACAAGACTCCTATGCCAGGTTGGACCGTCAGGGTCTCCACGCTTTGCAGGCTGCTCCTGGATCGCCAGAGATTTGAGGGCAGTCAATAGGGTGAGGTGCCTACCCAGTGCCCTCGGATCACTTCTGGAGCGGCCCACTCAGCTCTCCCTGGTGTTAACCAGTCCTCCTGAGTGTCAGACCCAGGAGACAGGCCTCCAGCAACATCATAGCCTTGGGCCCCTGGGATGATGACAGACCCAGAGCAGAGAAGGAGGTAGGTGTTCCTGGGACACTGGGATTAAGAGGAGGTGGCTACCATCTGGGCCGCAGCAGGAAGTCATTTGAGAGTGAACTCTCAATGGACAGCTCCTTTCTGTCCTCAAGCCCCTGGATCCTGATAGCAGATAGTGGGGGACATGGGGCTTGTTCCCCTCGAGGCTCTGGGAGGGTCCAGGAGCAATCAGAGGACACCTGGCAGGTGGAAACGTGAGCCAGCCCCACAAGTCTGAGCAGGACGGGGCCGGGGCTGGGTGCAGCTTGCTTGCCTTTTACCTTTCAGGAAGGGGGATAAGAGCATCAAGGCGCTAAGCCCCTTGTGAAAGAGGGGAAGAGGAGCTTCGTGACCCTGAGCAGGGCTGGCTCCGCGTCCCGCTCTCCTCGCTATCTGCCTTGCCAGGTCACCCTGCAGTCGGTTGCGCTCGAAGGCATGACCAGATCTGCCTTCTGCTCTTGCCATGGTCATCATCCAGCTCTGGCTGTAGGCATCTTAGAGATGCACAAACAGGCCTCATCTCCAGTGGCCCGCTGTCAGCCGCTCACTGGCTTCTCCCAAGTTCAATGTGCCCAGGAAAACTTCCCTGGGGCACAGTACATGGGTGGGTGGGCCTAACCATAGTCAGATTTTCCCTTTTCTGTGGAAGGTTACAGATCCTACTGGTGCTGAACATGGAGGGTCCTACTCACACAGAATTGAGTCTTGTCAGGGCTCTTCACAGAGCATTGAGTCTCTCAGGACCTCACACCTTATTGAGTCTATTGAGGTACCATTCACAGCCCACTGAGTGTCTCAGGGTCACACTCAGATAACATGGAGTCTGAAGTCTCATACCGCGTGGGTCTCTTGTGGGATGGGGGAGCTCTCGCTCGTATGGTATTGAATGTAGTGGAGTTTCATCCCCTCAACACTGAGTGTCTCAGGGTCTCACACCACACTGGGTTTTTTGAGTCTCATTTCACGCTGAAGTCACAGAGTCTTACTTATACAATATCGAATGTCTTAGGGTCTCACGCAAACAATCCTGAGTCTCTTGAAGTCTTACACCACAAGGTCCTCTTTGGGTTCAGTTCCATCACACGAGCCTCTTACAGTCTTCAAGGTTCCCACTCACACAGGATTGAGTGTCCTGGGGCCTGGCTCACGTAGGACTGAGCCTCTCAGGGTCTCTCACATAATTTGACTGTATCAAGGTCTCACACAACTTTGAGTGTCTTGGGGTTTCATTCACACAGCACTGAGTCTCTTGGGCTCTTATTCACCTAATTGCTTGGCATCTCGCTCCTATCGTACCCAGTGTTTCAGAGTTTCACTACATCCCATGGGGCTTTGGGGTTCTCATAATGTAGTATATTCCTTACAGGCCTGTCTCACATTGGATAGCTCATGCACATGCCTGTCTCCATGGCCACCTTCTTGAAAGCTCAGTTCCAGAGCAAGACCCCTACTGAAAGGACACCAACACTTGCCAAACTCTTGTGTGTATTTCCTTGAATCTCCTGAGAGCTATGGCTCTCATATTCCCGAGTACTTGTGACAATGCCATCATAGCACCAGGGTATTAAAATTATATGTTGGGCTGGAGAGATGGCTTAGTGGTTAAGGAGCTTGCCTGCAAAGCCAAAGGACCCAGGTTTGATTCCCCAGGACCCACATTAGCCAGATGCACAAGGTGGCACATGCATCTGGAGTTCCTTTGCAGCAGCTGGAAGCCCTGGCATGTCCATTCTCTCTCTCTCTCTCTCTGCCTCTCTCTCTCTCTCTCTCTGTCTGTCTCTCTCAAATAAATAAAAGTTCATATATATATATATATATATATATGATTTACCCATTTATCTGGAAAGTTATCCAATGTGAATCTTAGTAACATCACTTCCCAGGAGATAGCCAGTGGACTTTTGTTCAGGTCTGTCTTCTCCTGTCCACTGGTTCTGTCTATGATAGTCCTTGCTGCTCCACAAAAGCATGCAGAAGGACCTATGACCCAGCCCCATGCCCTCCAAGGATGGAATTTCACATGGCTCAACACCTGGCTGAGGATGTATGTGACAGACAACTGCAGATTATTGAGGGGGCAGAGACCAAATGGTTCTGTGTCCTTTCCCTCTAGCAAGAAGTGACTAAGTCACTGAGGTGACTCTCCTACATGACATTTAATTTTAGGAAATGAATTTCATCTTCCAGCCTGCTTGTTTTTTTAAGGCTAGTGTTGTCTGAACCATGAACTGGCCAGGTTTTTCGAGCATCTGCAAGAGACAGGACTCAGGGGGCAGCCAGGTGCACATGGCACATGCACACTCCATAGTGGGCTGCTCTGCCCCAGCCCAGGCCCCATGGGCCTCCGTCAGGAGGCATCCCTTGTTATCCAGCCTAGAGTGTACTCGCTCCCAAGATCCCTGCTGGTTCCCTTCCCCAGGCCAGGGGGTGGAACCCCAGAACTCCTTCTTGGGAGATGGCTCTTGGTGCCAGCAGCTGGTAGAGAAAGATCGAGTGTAGGAAACTGAGGCACAGGCTTTGTATCAAAGCCCTCGTCTTGACCACCAAGCACTGGCTTTTGAACCATATTAATCTGATGATGAAGTACACAACTTGAATGCTTTTTAAGTTGTGCTGAAATAACAACACAGCATCTCCCACCTCCCCACATTTAAGCACACAGCTCAGGTGCCCTGAGCGCATGCGTCCCACAGGGTCCCTGTCACGACTCTCCATCTCCAGGGCTACCTCAGCTTCTCCACTGAAATCCCTGCCCTCAACCCACAGCCACTCCACAGCACCACGTCCTCAGCCCTGGCACTCAGCCCACCTCTGCCTCTGTGAACATGGCACCCCTTTTAACTGTAGTCCCTTCATGTGACTACTGAGTTCTCTCAAAGTGACAGGCCCAAAGCCAACTGTGCATCATGAGTCAGGCAGCCCTTTGAGCTGAATCGCATGCCGCCACACAGAGAGGCCACATCTGCCCTGTTACTTTCATCTCTGGGACATTGTGACCATGGGGGTGCAAATACAGAGCACATGCTTCTTTTCCTTCATTGTCAATCATTTCAATCATTGTCAATCATTGTCAATTCATTGACAATCTCCTCCACCCTCTTTCTTGGAACCCCTTCCTTTCAACTAGTCCCTCTTCTATTTTGATGTTTGTTTTTGTTGTTGTTGTTGTTGTTGTTGTTGTTGTTTTTGCAGGGGTGGTTGGCCCTTCTTCATCATCCGTGCTAATATGAGATGCTAATTGGTACGATACTGTGCGGGTAACAACAGCCACAGCCCCTTCATGTCCAGAAGACAGCACCACAACACTCCTCCCCATCTGCTGGCTCTTGCATTCTCTCTGCCCCTCTTCCTAGTGTTCTCTGGCCTTTGGAGGGTGTTATAGAGATGTCTCCTTTAGTGCTGAGTGCAGAGCACATTTAAAAGGTGTGCATGTGGGCTGGAGAGATGGCTTAGCGGTTAAGGCACCTGCCTGCTAAGCCTAAGAACCCAGTTCCAATCTCCAGGTCCCACGTTTAGCCAGATGCAAAGTGACGCAAGGACGCAATGCCGCACTTGCCCACAAGGGGGCGCACGCATCTGGATTTTGTTCACAGCAGCTGAGACTGCTGGCGCGCCCATTCTCTGTCTCCTTCTCCTTCTCTGTCTGTCTGTGTCTCTCTCCAAAAAAATAAATTAAATAATTTTTAAAAATAAAATAAAAGGTGTGCATGTGAGCTTGGCGAGATGGGATACTCAGGAGGTAGAAGGGGTGGATAAGGAGTTTGAGGCCAACCTCAACCTTAAAGCAACTTCAGTGCCATCCTGGAGTACATGTGAGCTTGTCTGAAAAAAAAAATAATGAAGAAGGGATGGAGGGATGGCTTAGTGGTTAAGGTGTTTGCCTGCAAAGCCAAAGGACCCAGGTTCAATTCCCCAGGACCCATGTTAGCCAGATGCACAGGGGGGTACACATGTCTGGAATTAGTGGCTGGAGGCCCTGGCACACCCATTCTCTCTCTCTCTCACTCCCTTTCTCTGTCAAATAAATAAATAAATATTTTTTAATGAATAAATGAATAAATAAAAGTGTACATGAAATGGGGAGCAGATGCATGCTTTCCCTCCTCCTGCTGACTCTTCTTTGCCCTACATAGGCTCCTGGGGTAAACTGAGGCACAGTAGTCAGTGGTGCACAGATGAGCCTCTGTGGAAAGAAGCCCCCCATACAGGATATGTCTTGAGAACGGTTCTGGTGGCTTCCATGCCCTGAGGATCCACACCGCCCCTCCTGCATAGCTAAGTGACAAAAGATCCTTTCAATAAGGTTTACCGGACACAAGAGTGCAAGCGCGCTTCCACAGAGCTGGAGCCCCCATCTACAGATGGGCACGCTCTACCAGGAGGCACTCATGCAGGTGGGAGGGAGGAGGGCTGTGGGCTGTGGATCTCCACCACTAGCCTGGTGGCACGGGGACAGCTGCCCAAAGATTGAGGAAGTCGGTTCCTTGAACACTCCTCCCTACAACACAGAATTTTGATTCCATCTAAAGCAACCAGAAGGCCAGGCATGGTAGCACATACATTTAATCCCAGCTCTTGGGAGGCTGAGGCAGGAGGATGACCATGAGTTCATAGTCAGCCTGAGCTACATAGGGAGGTCCAGGTCAGCCTGTGCTAGAGTGAGACCATGCTAACAAACATAAACCAACAAACAAAAACTCAGGGGCTTAGAGAGATTTCTCAGCAGAAAATGATGCTTTCTTGCTAAGAGTAATGACCTAGGTTCGATTCCCCAGGACCCACATAAGCCAGATGCACAAAGTGGCACAGGTGTCTGGAGTTCGTTGACAGTGGAAAGAGGCCCTCGCATGCCCATTCTCTCCCTCCCTCCCTTTCTCATAAATAAATAACAATGCATTAAACCTCAGGAGACATGAGATGGTCCCCACCTCCTGGTCCCTTATGTGAATGTGAGAAAGTGACCCCACAGACAAGCAGACGGCCCAGAACCATGAGCAGAGCACCCGATGGCACTCAGCTTGGAGTGGCCCTCACATGTCCCCCACGGCCTCCCCTGAAGCCAACCTAAACTCTGCAGAGCCCCCTGTCCCCACACTGGTGACCCCTGACAATAGATGTTGCAAACCTACTCCTGGTGTGTGGCTGAGGACCAGAGTCCTTCCCTCCCTCTTAGTCCAGCTGTTCGCTCTCCCCACAGGGCCTCACAGGGGCCTCGTCCTCCCCTGCACTGATCCTCAAGCATCTCTGGCTCTCAGCCTGGCCTCCCAGGACTCCACACACCTGCTGCTTTATCTGTCTCCAAGCACCCCAGAATCACAAACCCACACCTGCAACCCAACTCCCCCTCCTGGGGTTGAGCTCAAACCAGAAGTACTCCTGCGCCTCCACTATCTGGAAAATCCTCACTTGCAACCTCCATTCAACCATTGCCCCACAGCATGCCACCTCTTGTCTGGGTGTTCTCAGCACCAGACCCTCTGTCCCTCAACTCCCCTCCAAGGCTCTTCATCCTTTTGGGAGTCCCGCCGGCTGTCCCTGAACCTGGGCGCCTTGCTCCCTCTTTCCCTTGGAGAACATCAAGTCAGATGGAGACAGCATATTAAAATGTCACTTCCTGAGGCGCACAGGTTGAGTCTGTGATGTCACTATCCATCTGCCTGTCACTTCCCCCAGGAGTCCAGGAAACCCCCCCCCCGGGAAAAGGACCCTTTACGGTGTCCCAGTTTGTGCTGGCAGGACTGGAAGAGCATTTGGGCAGAAGGACTAGCATAAACAAAAGCTTCTTCCCAGCATCAGCAGAGCTAAGGGCCACTCTGCAAGATGAGGAGGCACCATGGCTGGCACTGGGGGTCCCTTTAAGACCCTCAAGGGAGGAGAGAGCCTCTGTGTAGAAGACCACAGGGGACTGGCAGAGACAGACCTGGGAAGCCCAGGGAAGGAGGCTGGGGATGGGCAGGAAGTGGCCTCTGGCGCAGCTCGTCCTTGCACAGCCTCAGCGCCTTCCGCTTTCCCACAAGGCTCCTGTCCAAGGTTGTTCAGGCCACTGTGCACTTTTTAACAAGGCTGGAGGTTTGTAAAAATTACTAGTTGGTGGAAAGTTGAGAGCTCCAGGCCAGCCCTCTGCGGAGCTGGTGGCAGTGGTGGTAACCTGCCTGCCACTCATGGTCACCCTCGTGGCTCTGACAACAGTGGGCTAGGAGGAGACCTTGGCCTTGGGGTGCTCGATGGATGATTCTGCTTCCCAAGCAGGGGCCTATGTTTCACACCCACCGAGGCCCCAGGACATCAGTACCATGGCATGGCCATTTGGGAGCCTCCAGCTTGGAGACAGGCTGGCACCAGGCATACAAAGATGCGTCAAACAGTATGGCCTTGATTGTGAGGGTCCCTCTGGCTTGTAGCCTCACAGGCAGGGTTTGAACACCAGGTCTGCTGCTACCCAGCCACAGTCCCAAAACAATGGCGGTGCTGCCCAGCAGCCATTTGCTGGCCCAGGCTCAGCGATAAACCCTTCCATGGAGCATGTCCTCTGCAGGAGAGAGAGGGTCACCAAGCCCAAGGGCAGGAGGGCCCTGTGTGCCAGTTTTCCTTTCCCACCGTGGACCCTCCTAGAGAAGAGCCGCACTCTGTCCACGTTGTGCTCAGCAGAAAGGAATGCGCAGCCCCAGCAGCCTTGGAGCCGCAGAGCTGCCGAGTGCGAGGTCAGCTGCGCCAGGCCTCAGTGCCTCTGGAACGGCAGCCGTGGGGCCCAGGGCCCCTCTTTGCTCTGCGCCTCACCAGTAATCAAGACCATGTGAGGGCTGCAGGCTCCCTCCACCTTCCCTGGCTTAGCTAAGAGGTTCTCAGGAAGTACAAAGGAAGGGGGGGGTCTGCCTTTCTGTCCAGCTGGAGGGGCTGTGCCTAGTGGACAGGGTGTTAGCAAAGTCCTCCTCCCGGCCTTATTGCTCAGCATAACTCTGAGCAAGACCTTCCTCCCTGAGCCTCAGTTTCACCAGGCTGGATGTGTTATGCCCCGCTCACAGTTACCATCAGAAAGGCCGACACTACTCTGTAGGACTCAACAATGTGATAGATCCATTAGAAAAAAAAGACAACAAAAAAAAGAAAAGAAAAAGGAAAAGAAAAAATAGGGGCTGGAGAGATTGCTCAGTGGTCAGGGCACTTGCCTACAAAACCTAATGACTGAGGTTTGATTCCCCAGCACCCACATAAAGCCCAATGCACAAAGTGGCACATGCACCTGGAGTAAGAGAAAAAGCAAATTGAAAAAAAGGAAACAGAGCTATGGCCTAGGGTTCAATTATGAGGAACATGGTGCTCATGGCTGGGAAGGTGAGCGTCATCTACAGAGGCACCGATGCTTAGTTCTGGAGGGACTAGCGGGCAACTAGCCCCTATTCAGAGGGGACACTAGAGAAGATCTTCTAAAGCCTTGACCCGAAACTGGCTTTAGAGGAGAGGCTACGAATATGAGTCACCATCTCCAGATGTGCTGAGCTCTGTTCCTCAAAGCCATCCCCATGCAGGAAAATTCCTAGGCAAAGGTTTGGTATCCCAAACAGGTGAAGAGTTACCCAGTGCTGTCATTGCAGCAGTCTGGTGGTGGTCCCTGGGTTCTATGTATGTCACAGCAGTCTGGTGGTGGTCCCTGGGTTCTATGTGCGTCACAGCAATCTGATGGTGGTTCCTGGGTTCTATGTGTGTCACAGCAGTCTGGTGATAGTCCATGGGTTCTAAGTGTGTCACAGCAGTCTGGTGATGGTTCCTAGGTTCTATGTGTGTCACAGCACTCTGATGGTGGTTCCTGGCTTCTATGTGTGTCACAGCAGTCTGGTGATGGTTCCTGGGGTTCTATGTGTGTTACAGCAGTCTGGTGGTGGTTCCTGGGTTCTATGTGTGTCACAACAGTCTGGTGATGGTTCCTGGGTTCTATGTGTGTCACAGCCGTCTGGTGATGGTTCCTGGGTTCTATGTGTGTCACAGCAGTCTGGTGATGGTTCCTGGGTTCTATGTGTGTCACAGCCGTCTGGTGATGGTTCCTGGGTTGTATGTGTGTCACAGCAGTCTGATGGTGGTTCCTGGGTTCTATGTGTGTCACAGCCGTCTGGTGGTGGTTCCTGGGGTTCTATGTGTGTCACAGCAGTCTGGTGATGGTTCCTGGGGTTCTATGTGTGTCATAGCAGTCTGGTGGTGGTTCCTGTGTTCTATGTGTGTCACAGCAGTCTGGTGATGGTTCCTGGGTTCTATGTGTGTCACAGCCGTCTGGTGATGGTTCCTGGGTTGTATGTGTGTCACAGCAGTCTGATGGTGGTTCCTGGGTTCTATGTGTGTCACAGCCGTCTGGTGGTGGTTCCTGGGGTTCTATGTGTGTCACAGCAGTCTGGTGATGGTTCCTGGGTTCTATGTGTGTCACAGCAGTCTGGTGGTGGTTCCTGGGTTCTATGTGTGTCACAGCAGTCTGGTGATGGTTCCTGGGTTCTATGTGTGTCACAGCAGTCTGGTGGTGGTTCCTGGGTTCTATGTGTGTCACAGCAGCCTGATGATGGTTCCTGGGGTTCTATATGTGTCACAGCAGCCTGATGATGGTTCCTGGGTTCTATGTGTGTCACAGCAGTCTGGTGATGGTTCCTGGGTTCTATGTGTGTCACAGCAGTCTGGTGATGGTTCCTGGGGTTCTATGTGTGTCACAGCCGCCTGGTGATGGTTCCTGGGTTCTATGTGTGTCACAGCAGTCTGGTGATGGTCCCTGGGTTCTATGTGTGTCACAGCAGTCTGGTGGTGGTTCCTGGGTTCTATGTGTGTCACAGCCATCTGGTGGTGGTTCCTGGGTCCTATGTGTGTCACAGCAGTCTGGTGGTGGTTCCTGGGTTCTATGTGTGTCACAGCAGTCTGGTGGTGGTTCCTGGGGTTCTATGTGTGTCACAGCAGTCTGGTGGTCGTTCCTGGGTTCTATGTGTGTCACAGACGTCTGGTGGCGGTTCCTAGGATCTATGTGTGTTACAGCAGTCTGGTGGTGGTTTCTGGGTTTTATGTGTGTCACAAAAGCCTGATGATTGATCCTGGTTCTATGTGTGTCACAGCAGTCTGGTGATGGGTCCTGGGCTCTATGTGTGTCAGAGCACTCTGGTGATGGTTCCAGGGTTCTATGTGTGTCACAGCAGTCTGGTGATGGTTACTGGGTTCTATGTGTGTCACAGCAGTGTGGTGATGGTTCCTGGGTTCTATGTGTGTCATAGCAGTGTGGTGATGGTTCCTGGTTTCTATGTGTGTCACAGCCGTCTGGTGGTGGTTCCTGGGTTCTATGTGTGTCACAGCAGTCTGGTGGTGGTTCCTGGGTTCTATGTATGTCACAGCAGTCTGGTGGTGGTTCCTGAGTTCTATGTGTGTCACAGCAGTCTGGTGGTGGTTCCTGGGTTCTATGTGTGTCACAGCAGTCTGGTGGTGTTTCCTGGGTTCTATGTGTGTCAACGCCGTCTGGTGGTGGTTCCTGGGTTCTATGTGTGTCACAGCAGTCTGGTGGTGGTTTCTGGGTTTTATGTGTGTCACAGCAGTCTGGTGATGGTTCCTGGGTTCTATGTGTGTCACATCAGTCTGGTGGTGGTTCCTGGGTTCTATGTGTGTCACAGCAGCCTGATAATGGTTTCTGGGTTCTATGTGTGTCACAGCAGTCTGGTGGTGGTTCCTGGGTTCTATGTGTGTCACAGCAGTCTGGTGGTGGTTCCTGGGTTCTATGTGTGTCACAGCAGTCTGGTGGTGGTTCCTGGGTTCTATGTGTGTCACAGCAGTCTGGTGATTGTTCCTGGGTTCTATGTGTGTCACAGCAGTGTGGTGATGGTTCCTGGGTTCTATGTGTGTCACAGCAGTCTGGTGATGGTTCCTGGGTTCTATGTGTGTCACAGCAGTGTGGTGGTGGTTCCTGGGGTTCTATGTGTGTCACAGCAGCCTGATGATGGTTCCTGGGTTCTATGTGTGTCACAGCAGTCTGGTGGTGGTTCCTGGGTCTATGTGTGTCACAGCAGTCTGGTGATTGTTCCTGGTTCCTGGGGTTCTATCTGGTGATGGTTCCTGTGTCAAAGCAGTCTGGTGATGGTTCCTGGGTTCTATGTGTGTCACAGCAGTCTGGTGATGGTTCCTGGGTTCTATGTGTGTCACAGCAGTCTCTTGGTGGTTCCTGAAGTTCTACGTGTGTCACAGCAGTCTGGTGATGGTTCCTGGGGTTCTATGTGTGTCACAGCAGTCTGGTGATGGTTCCTGGGTTCTATGTGTGTCACAGCAGCCTGATGATCGTTCCTGGGTTCTATGTGTTTCATAGCAGCCTGATGATGGTTCCTGGGTTCTATGTGTGTCACAGCAGCCTGGTGATGGTTCCTGGGTTCTATGTTGTCACAGCAGTCTGGTGGTGGTTCCTGGATTCTATGTGTGTCACAGCAGCCTGATGATGGTTCCTGGGTTCTATGTGTGTCACAGCAGTCTGGTGATGGTTCCTGGGTTCTATGTGTGTCACAGCAGTCTGGTGGTGGTTCCTGGATTCTATGTGTGTCACAGCAGCCTGATGATGGTTCCTGGGTTCTATGTGTGTCACAGCAGCCTGATGATGGTTCCTGGGTTCTATGTGTGTCACAGCAGTCTGGTGGTGGTTCATGGGTTCTATGTGTTTTACAGCAGTCTGGTGGTGGTTCCTGGGTTCTATGTGTGTCACAGCAGTCTGATGGTGGTTCCTGGGTTCTAGGTGTGTCACAGCAGTCTGGTGATGGTTCCTGGGGTTCTATGTGTGTCACAGCAGTCTGGTGGTGGTTCCTGGCTTCTATTTGTGTCACAGCAGTCTGGTGATGGTTCCTGGATTCTATGTGTGTCACAGCAGCCTGATGATGGTTCCTGGGTTCTATGTGTGTCACAGCAGTCTGGTGATGGTTCCTGGGTTCTATGTGTGTCACAGCAGTCTGATGATGGTTCCTGGGTTCTATGTGTGTCACATCAGTCTGGTGGTGGTTCCTGGGTTCTATGTGTGTCACAGTAGTCTGGTGGTGGTTCCTGGGGTTCTATGTTTGTCACAGCAGTCTGATGGTGGTTCCTGGGTTCTATGTGTGTCACAGTAGTCTGGTGGTGGTTCCTGGGGTTCTATGTGTGTTACAGCAGTCTGGTGGTGGTTCCTGGGTTCTATGTGTGTCACAGTCGTCTGGTGATGGTTCCTGGGGTTCTATGTGTGTCACAGCAGTCTGATGGTGGTTCCTGGGTTCTATGTGTGTCACAGCAGTCTGGTGATGGTTCCTAGGATCTATGTGTATTACAGCAGTCTGGCGGTGGTCCCTGGGTTCTATGTGTGTCACAGCAGTCTGGTGATGGTTCCTGGGTTCTATGTGTGTCACAGCAGTCTGGTGATGGTTCCTAGGATCTATGTGTGTCACAGCAGTGTGGTGATGGTTCCTGGGTTCTATGTGTGTCACAGCTGTCTGGTGATGTTTCCTGGGGTTCTATGTGTGTCACAGCAGTCTGATGGTGGTTCCTGGGTTCTAGGTGTGTCACAGCAGTCTGGTGATGGTTCCTGGGTTCTATGTGTGTCACAGCAGTCTGGTGGTGGTTCCTGGGTTCTATTTGTGTCACAGCAGTCTGGTGATGGTTCCTAGGTTCTATGTGTGTCACAGCAGTCTGGTGATGGTTCCTGGGTTCTATGTGTGTCACAGCAGTCTGGTGGTGGTTCCTGGGTTCTATGTGTGTCACAGCTGTCTGGTGATGGTTCCTGGGTTCTATGTGTGTCACAGCAGTCTGGTGGTGGTTCCTGGGTTCTATGTGTGTCACAGCAGTCTGGTGGTGGTTCCTGGGTTCTATGTGTGTCACAGCAGTCTGGTGATGGTTCCTGGGGTTCTATGTGTGTCACAGCAGTCTGATGATGGTTCCTGGGTTCTATGTGTGTCACAGCAGTCTGGTGATGGTTCCTGGGGTTCTATTTGTGTCACAGCAGTCTGGTGATGGTTCCTGGGTTCTATGTGTGTCACAGCAGTCTGGTGATGGCTCTTGGGTTCTATGTGTGTCACAGCAGTCTGGTGATGGTTCCTGGGGTTCTATGTGTGTCACAGCAGTCTGGTGGTGATTCCTGGGTTCTATGTGTGTCACAGCAGTCTGGTGATGGTTCCTGGGTTCTATGTGTGTCACAGCAGTCTGGTGATGGCTCTTGGGTTCTATGTGTGTCACAGCAGTCTGGTGATGGTTCCTGGGGTTCTATGTGTGTCACAGCCGTCTGATGGTGGTTCCTGGGTTCTAGGTGTGTCACAGCAGTCTGGTGATGGTTCCTGGGGTTCCATGTGTGTCACCGCCGTCTGGTGATTGTTCCTGTGTTCTATGTGTGTTACAGCAGTCTGGTGGTGGTTCCTGGGTTCTATGTGTGTCACAGCAGTCTGATGGTGGTTCCTGGGTTCTACAGCAGTCTGGTGGTGGTTCCTGGGTTCTATGTGTGTCACAGCAGTCTGATGGTGGTTCCTGCCTTCTAGGTCTGTCACAGCAGTCTGGTGATGGTTCCTGGGTTCTGATGGTTCTATATTATTGTCACAGCAGTCTGGTGGTGGTTCCTGGGTTTTATGTGTGTCCTGGGGTTCTATGTGTGTCACAGCAGTCTGGTGGTGATTCCTGGCTTCTATTTGTGTCACAGCAGTCTGGTGATGGCTCTTGGGTTCTATGTGTGTCACAGCAGTCTGATGATGGTTCCTGGGTTCTATGTGTGTCACAGCAGTCTGGTGATGGTTCCTGGGTTCTATGTGTGTCACAGCAGTCTGATGATGGTTCCTGGGTTCTATGTGTGTCACATCAGTCTGGTGGTGGTTCCTGGGTTCTATGTGTGTCACAGTAGTCTGGTGGTGGTTCCTAGGATCTATGTGTGTTACAGCAGTCTGGTGGTGGTCCCTGGGTTCTATGTGTGTCACAGCAGTGTGGTGATGGTTCCTGGGTTCTATGTGTGTCACAGCTGTCTGGTGATGGTTCCTGGGGTTCTATGTGTGTCACAGCAGCCTGATGATGGTTCCTGGCATTCTATATGTGTCACAGCAGCCTGATGATGGTTCCTGGGTTCTATGTGTGTCACAGCAGCCTGATGATGGTTCCTGGGTTCTATGTGTGTCACAGCAGCCTGGTGATGGTTCCTGGGTTCTATGTGTGTCTCAGCAGTCTGTTGGTGGTTCCTGGGGTTCTATGTGTGTCACAGCAGTCTGGTGATGGTTCCTGGGGTTCTATGTGTGTCACAGCAGTCTGGTGATGGTTCCTGGGTTCTATGTGTGTCACAGCAGCCTGATGATGGTTCCTGGCATTCTATATGTGTCACAGCAGCCTGATGATGGTTCCTGGGTTCTATGTGTGTCATAGCAGCCTGATGATGGTTCCTGGGTTCTATGTGTGTCACAGCAGCCTGGTGATGGTTCCTGGGTTCTATGTTGTTACAGCAGTCTGGTGGTGGTTCCTGGGTTCTATGTGTGTCACAGCAGTGTGGTGGTGGTTCCTGGGGTTCTATGTGTGTCACAGCAGTCTGTTGGTGGTTCCTGGGGTTCTATGTGTGTCACAGCAGTCTGGTGATGGTTCCTGGGGTTCTATGTGTGTCACAGCAGTCTGGTGATGGTTCCTGGGTTCTATGTATGTCACAGCAGTCTGATGATGGTTCCTGAGTTCTATGTGTGTCACAGCAGTCTGGTGATGGTTCCTGGGTTCTATGTGTGTCACAGCAGCCTGATGATGGTTCCTGGGCTCTATGCGTGTCACAGCAGTCTGGTGATGGTTCCTGGGGTTCTATGTGTGTCACAGCAATCTGATGATGGTTCCTCAGTTCTATGTGTGTCACAGCAGTGTTGTGGTGGTTCCTGTGTTCTATGTGTGTCACAGCAGTCTGGTGAAGGTTCCTGGGTTCTATGTGTGTCACAGCAGTCTGGTGGTGGTTCCTGGCTTGTATGTGTGTCACAGCAGTCTGGTGATGGTTCCTGGATTCTATGTGTGTCACAGCAGCCTGGTGCTGGTTCCTGGGTTCTATGTATGTCACAGCAGTCTGGTGATGGTTCCTGGGTTCTATGTGTGTCACAGTCATCTGGTAGTGGTTTCTCGGGTTCTATGTGTGTCACAGCAGTCTGGTGATGGTTCCTGGGGTTCTACGAGTGTCACAGCCGTCTAGTGATGGTTCCTGGGTTCTGTGTGTGTCACAGCAGTCTGGGGATGGTCCCTGGGGTTCTATGAGTGTCACAGCAGTGTGGTGATGGTTCCTGGGTTCTATGTGTGTCACAGCAGTCTGGTGGTGGTTCCTGGGTTCTATGTGTGTCACAGCAGCCTGGTGGTGGTTCCTGGGTTCTATGTGTGTCACAGCAACCTGGTGGTGGTTCCTGGGTTCTATGTGTGTCACAGCAGCCTGGTGGTGGTTCCTGGGTTCTATGTGTGTCACAGCAGTCTGGTGGTGGTTCCTGGGTTCTAGGAGTGTAACAGCAGTGTGGTGAAGGTTCCTGGGGTTCTATTTGTGCCACAGCAGCCTGGTGGTGACTAGGGCTAAGTACGTTTATGGGGCTCATGACTTCTGGGGTATTCCTGTGGAGACAGACTCTTTAGCAACTCAGTCTGGAAGTGCCTGACATACCTTATGGTGCCTCTGTACACCCTAAGACAGCAGGGAGGAGTTGCCCACCGCAGTGAAAAGCTATGTTCCTCCTTTCATCCCTGTGCAGCTCGCTGAGCGAATCCCACCACGGCCGACACTCTCACAGTTGTTCTCTAGACCTTGACCGTGGGCCTCCTGCATACTTCTGCTCCCCTAAAGCTGCCCAGGTTCTCTCTCCACACCCCACCACCCAATGCCCTCTGAATCCAGCAAAACAAGCCCTCCAGCCCCTCTTGGGCATAAGAGATGAGTTTGCCTGGCCAGGCCAATCTCATGTCCCAGAGGCCGGCAGGAAGAACCCATCCACTCAGAGGGATGATCCCCCTTCCTCAGGTCCACAAGGCCAACCGAGTCCTAGTCCCCCAGTCCAGCATCCCATATTGCCCTGGCCCCCAACCCCCAGCCAGCTGCCAGGGCTAATCCAGGCCTGTGGGAAGTGCAGGGTGGAGGCGGATGTGCTGGTCAGGGAGGAGGCAGGCCTCCGTGTGCAGATGCAGTTCTGGGCTCTAGCCTTGGGCAGATTTGATAAACCTGCTAAATTGCAATTCTCCATGGCTTAGGCAAACTGGGCCTCAGCCAGTGCATGCATTATCTTCAGCAGCTGCGGGCTACAGAGAGCCAAAGGGTGGAGGCCTGGCCAGGCAGGGGTCTCCCCACCCTGAAGCCTGGGGGCCAGGGACTTTGGGGTGCCACTCCTAGAAGCTCTGTCCCAACCAAGCACAGATGAGCCCACAATGTCAACACCAGTGAGACGTAACCCAGGAAGTTTCTTCCACAGTGCAGAACCTTCCAGAATCCTCTAGGCCACAGCGGACAAGAGGTTCTGCATATAAGAAGGGACAGCAATGAGAAGGGTCCTGGGTTGAATCTGTTTGTCCGGGCAGGGCAGGGTGCTCTGGGCTGCGCTGTCTCTACAGGTCTCCTCACCCAGGCTGGCCACAGGCACCCTCTTGATTTTGACTCCTGGTACAGTTCTGGGGAGGGGAGAATGCCTCCAACAACAGCCAGGGTGACAGGCTGAGACCTGGGAGTCCAGTTTGTCACCCTCCCCAGTGGGTAGTATTAGGCCTGGGAAAGCACCTGCACACCGTAGGTCTTCGGGAGGCCTAGCGTCTTCACCCCAGAGTGAGCTGGGGGTGTATTTGAAGCCAGAGCCTCAAGCCCAGTTCTGAGCTCTAGACAATAAATTTCTGCACACGTACACAGAGAGGCGCCTGGGCTTCCGGCTGCCTCGTCTCCTGGAATAGCTGCCTTTTAATTACAGGGAAAGGTCACCAGGACAAAAAGACAGAAGCAAGAAGCCCGGATCTCTGCAAACTCCCTCCCTGTGTCAAGAACTTGAAAATCGTGTAGCAGACAGACACTCTGAGAGGTGGGCCCTGCCTCAGTCACTCTACACGCAGGGTGGAGTGACAGATCCACAGACTGCCAGTGCTTTCCTGTAATCCAGCTGCTCAGCGCCCCCACACAGCCCAGACACAGGGACAGTAAGCAAAATGGCCGTGGCCCTGGGGTGTTCAGATAGAGGGGTATGGCACCCAAGGTGTCCTAGCATATGAGCTCTGCGGTCTGCAGTGGGGGACTGAGCCATCCAGACAAGTCACAGAAGGCTTCCTGGAGGAAGCAGCTCTGGAGCTTGGCGTTCAGTTGGACGATGGCCAGAAAGGGGAGTTTGTCTTCTGCAGAGGTACTATGTCCACAAGACAGGTGTCTTGACAGCATACCCCTGTCAGTGCCTCTCACTCCTCTGGCCCTGACCTTGTCCACATTTCCCCCCACCCAGAATGACTCTGCAAGCCTTAGGTCCTGTACTGCCTTTGGAGGCCATGGAGAAAGAAGTAGAAGGGGAAGGTGGTAGCATCCGCCCCAGGGTCCATCTCGCTGGTTTGAGGGAGCATCAACAGAGACTTCAAGTGAATGAGATATTCCCTTCCTCCCTCTGGAAAGGGGAATTCAAAAATTGGATTTACTGGCCAAAGTAACAAAACGTGTGTCCTCCAGCCAGTCCCGTCCCAGGGACTCTTCCTTTACTTTTTACAAGCACATTTTTAAAATACAACGCGCCATCTCCATGGGAGAAACCACACGCACACATTAGCGCACAAACCCAGGGAGCCGCTGCCGCCAAAGGGGCCAACCCCAGGCCACAGTCTAGGTGGAAGATGGAGGGATTTTCAGTTTCTTCTTTCTGCCTGCCCCAAGTCAGCAGAGTCCTTTTATGGTCTAGAACAGAGATAACTTTGCTGAAGGGGCAAGTGTGCTATAGTGTGTGTGAGTCTGTGTGTCTGTGTGTGTGTGTCTGTGCACACGCGTGCGCCTGTGTGCGTGTTGGAAGTCAGAGGATAACCTCAGGTGCCAGTCCTCACCATCCACCTTGTTTGAGGCTGGGTCTCTTGTTCACCACTACACACGTCAGGCTGGCTGGCTCCTAGCTTCTGGGGTTTCTTCTGTGCTCACCTCCCACTACTCACACTACTGGGTTAGCTTTACATAGTTCCGGGGATCGCAACTTGGGTACTCAAGCTTTGCTCAGCAAGCACTTTATCTACTCAGCCATCTCACCAGCCCAAAGATAGTTTTTTTTAATTTAAAAAAAAAATAATGATCAGGAGGGGCTGGAGAGATGGCTTAGTGGTTAAGGCGCTTGGCTGCAAAAGCTAATAACCGGAGTTCAATTCCCCAGTACTCATGTAAAGCCAGATGCACAAAGTGGCGCATGCATCTGGAGTTGGTTTGCAGCAGCTGGAGGCCCTGGAGTGCCCATTCTGTCTGCTGTCTCTCTTCTCTCTCTCTCTCTCTCTCTCTCTGCTTCCAAATAAGTAAATAAAATATATTAAAAATAATGACCAATAGTACTAACTGCAGATTTGATTTTTAAAAACCTTCCCCCCTTGTCCTTTCCTGTACTCAGGGAGAAAGTGGCCAGCTCCCCAGGAACCTGCCTCCAAGCAAACAGTTCTGCATGGGGTCTCCAGCTCCCTTTGCTCTGAGTGAGAGCTACAGGCATCTGGCCATCAGGACTCCATCATCACAATGACTGAAGGCTGTGTCTCCCCTGAGCCTGTTGGGGGGAGCAGCAGCTGCAGAGCTGGGAGTGATGGATGGCTTGCTCAGAGAGCTCAGACTGCAGCCAGCAGCAGCCTTATTAATCCATGTACCTGTCTAGCCTGGGAACCATGACGCTGGGGGAAGGGGGATGTGATGGCAGCCAGCCAGGCCTCTGGCTGCCCCACAGCCCCAAGTCACTGGTGATATTTCAGTACTGGACCCCATTTTTCCCCAGCTAGCACTGTGGGGTGTCCTGTCTGGTCCTCTTCCAGGATTTTCCAGTACCCCTGTATACCAAGATGTGGCCGGGACCTGTCTGATCATCCCTTCATCCCTCTCTTCTGGTCTCCGAACTGAGGGTGGCCTATGTCTTCCACAGAGTGGGTACACAGGGCCTAGAACGGAACTCAAGGAGGGCTGGGGGGAAAAAAGGACTGAGTCAAACCCCACCACATGTACCTGCCCAACCTCAGCTCTTCTAATCTCCATGGCTGACTGCTTCACTCCTTCTGTTAGGAGGGAGGGAGGGATGGAGGGACGGAGGGACGAAGGGAGGAAGGGAGGGAGGGAGGGAAGGAGGACATGACTTGCAGTAGTTTACCAGAACCCATTGTTGGGGCTGGGGATGTGTCTTAGTTGATAGAGTGTTTGCTTAGCATGCACACGATGGCTTCCACCACAGCACTGAATAAACTACATATGGTGATGCATGCCTCTAATTCCAGCATTCAAATGGTAGAGGCAGGAGGATCAGAAATTTAAGGTCATCCTCAGCTATGTATCAAGTTCAAGGCCAGCAGGGGCTGCGTGAGACCCCGCCTCAGAAACAAAGAAGGGCTGGTGAGATGGCTCTGTGAGTACTACGAGTACCTGCCATTTAAGCATGAGGTCCTGAGAGGGCCCAGGTTTGATCCCCAGCGCCCACATAAAAAGCTTGACAAGGCCACACATGTCTATAACCTCAGTGCTCAGGGGACAGACTGGAGAATTGTTGGGGTCAGGCTGATGGAGAGATTCTGGCACAAGGAAATCTGTGGATGAGTGACATGGGAGGACACTGACATTCTCTAGCCTCCACACACATGCACAAGGGGTGCATGCGTCTGTGCACAGGCTCATGAATACACCACACAAATATGCAAAAAAAGAAAAAAAGGGCTAGAGAGATGGCTTGGCGGTTAAGGCACCTGCCTGCCAAGCCTAAGAATGCCGGTCCCAATCTCCAGGTCCCACGTTTAGCCAGGTGCAAAAAAAAAAAAAAAAATGATGCAAGGGTGCAATACCGCACTTGCCCACAAGTGGGCGAACGCGCCTGGTGTTCATTCACAGTGGCTGAGAGGCCGCTGGCTTGCCCATTCTCTCTCTCTTTTTCTCTTTCTATCTCTCTCAAATTAATAATGAAAAGAAAAGAAAAAGAAGGAAGGAAAAAGGGAGGAGGGAGAAAGAGAGAAAGAACACCCATTGTAAATTCTAAATCTAAAAGGCTTTGGGGAACTAGCTCTTCAACACCAGTCATAAGGAGAGTGTGTATACCAGGGCAACTGGCAAACCCTGTTCCCTACCAGGGCCAACATGATGCCAGCTGGCAACAATGGAATGGATGAGACCAGGGTTCTCGTCCTCCTCGGGCCTCCGTGGGTGTCATGGCCTCTCTGTGGGAAGAGTGATGACATCAAGAGCCTCAGGCAGGATCTTGGTGGCCAGTAGGATGGGCTCCCACTGACTTCACCCACCAAGGCAGGCAAGGGCTGGGAGGGGAAGTCTTGTGGCATCTTCAAGAGGCCCCTCGTGGTTCCGGCATAGGGAAAAGCCTGCACGGGGAATGGCTCAAGCATCCCTCTGAAGATCCAGGGGCCAACACACTCAAGCAAAATCTAGCTATGGGGGAGATACCCAGAGATGGAGAGGAAGGAGTCAACCCAGAGGTGCCATCCAGTGGCCAGCACCATTTGCCAGGGTGCCCTGCCCTGACACTGGTCCCAGAAGTAACTGTGGACCCTGAGTGGACAGGATTCAGTGTCCTGTGGAAGGACATGCTGAGGTGTTTGTTTTGTTTTGTTTTGTTTTGTTTTGTTTTTTTACTGCGGAGGCTATTCAGACAGGGAGGTGCTCACTCTCTGGCATTACTGATGCTCCCTGAGCATGGTGTAGCTCAGGTGGAGCCTGGCATGCAGTGCCAGCATGGTCAGCCAGAGGTGGGGGGTGCTATGTGTGAGGAGTGCCCATTAGCACACCGGGGCCCGGCCACTGCTCATCGGCCCAGCATCTGTGACCCTCAGAGGCCCCTCAGAGGTGGTGCTGACCTCCCTGCCTGGTCAGAGGCGTCTGGAGATTGTGATGGGTGTGCAGCTCAGACGTGGGGGCTCTGGGAACTCTGCTTCAGCAGAGTCCTCAGGTCAAGGGACTGCTAGAATGCCGAGTGAGCAGATCTGTGCCACCCACTGCACCCACCTCAGGGCCTTTGTGCAGGCTGTTCCTGCTGCCCGCACGTGCACCAAGATTCCTGCCTCAGGCCTTTCAGGATCTTCTTGGCTGCCAGACAGGACATCAAATGATGTTCTCAGACTCTCAACCCCCTCTCTCAGTTTTGCTCTCGCTGGCCACCATTTAGTACCTCGCCAGCTTTCATTTTCTTCAACGTCCCCCCTCTTCCCCCATGTGGTTTATTCACACAGTTGTTCTCTATCTCTCCTAGCAAGAAATACTGGGGTGTCAGACCCCTCTCTGTCCATTGAGGTGTGCCCAGCACCTGTAATGCACAACACATAGTAGGGCCCCAAGCACTTCAGCACTGCAGACAGCCCATCTCTCAGGATCGTATGGATATTTATGGTAATGTGCGCCAAGGGCAAGCAGGGTGCCTGGCACACAGTAGGTGCCTGTAGTGGCTCGAATCATTTGTCCCCCATAAACTCACGTGCTCTGAGTGACTGGTCCCCTGTGGATGGAACCTTGATGGAAGTGTGTTGCTAAGCCTTGAGGCTTATCAGCCCCGAGCTTGCCAGGGTCGGATGGTTCGCTCGCTTACAGCTGTTTTCTTCCTGCTGTGGCGGAGGTGACGTCCAGCTTCTGCTCATGCCATGATTTCCCTGCCATCATGAAGCTTTCCCTCGAGACTGTAAGCCAAAATAAACCCTTTCTTCCAGTCAGCTGCTTCTGGGCCGGTGCTTTGTCCCAGCAACAAGAAGGGAAGGTGCAACAGCGGCCAACAAAGCTTCAACGCAGAAGAGTGACGTCAGTACCCTATTCTTTTCTAGCCATCTCATGGCCAAGGTGACTGCTGCCCAGCACAGGTCAGGAACTTGGAACGTCGCAGGGCACATTCTGGCAAAGAAGAGTGTAGCATCCTGCAGTCTCCCGCCAGTCTCCTCCCTCTCTCCTTTACCCACAGTAGCTCAAGCTCTCAGAGAGCTGGTCTCAAGGTTCTGGGATAATAGAGGTAAAAGTTCCAGCTCTCCTAATCCTCAAGAAAAATTTATTCTACTGCCAGGTATTTGTCCCCAAAGCTTCCAAACCTGGGGATCAAATCATGGCCCTGTCTATACCGCCCGCATACTTCAGTGTTTCAAAGGCAGATTCCTGGGTAAAATATTGTCATCCCAGTGGTTCCTGGGCAATGCAGTGCCCCAAGTGATTTCTCCCAACACTATACAAATACATTACAATGTTGTAATCCCGGCTTTCAATGAGAAAGTTAGAAAAACAAAATGCAGAGGTAAAACGTGGTTCTGATCCCAAGAAGCAAGAGTAATTGCCTTCCGGCACAGAGAGCCGGGAACCACTCCCTGATGGGGGTGGTGGGCTGCCTCTCCATCCAGCATCCCATCATGTAGACTTTGAATATTAAGTAAAGTTTTATTTATGGTTCTTCTTGAGGGCTTATGACTCTCAAGCGAGGCAGGGGTAATAACAAACCCTCTCACATGAAAGTTAGTCTATAAAAAAATAATTAAGGAAATTTTCTCCCACAGTCCAGGCAGCAGAAAAGCCAGGCCCCTCTCCGCACACAGACACTGCCTGGCTTCACAATGTATGCACATGGTTCAGGGGCTGCAGCCCCCTGCAGCCACCCTGATGGAAGTGGGTGCTGGGGAGGTCGAGGCTGCAGCACTTCTCAGACGAGAGGCATGGCTGCCTTTTGCAGAACATGATTGACAGCAACAGCAGTGTGAGCTGTTACCATGGAGCATCTGCCTAATTCCTCAGTGGGGAAACTGAGTCTGAGGTGGGTGAGAGGCATCGGGGGATTCCAAGCAACCCAAAGGCAAGGTCAGGAGCCAGGCACAGGATGGACCCTGAGGAGTCTATTCAGCCCCAGACAAAAGTCTTGGGCTGGCCAGGCATGATGGCGCACGCCTTTAATCCCAGCAGAGGAAGGAGGATCGCCAAAAGTTTGAGGCTATCCTGAGACTACATAGTGAATTTCAGGTTAGCCTGGGCTAGAGTGAAACCCCACTTTGAAAGAGAAAAAAAAAATACTGGGCTGCGCTAGGAGGCTGAAGGTAAGCCCAAGTCTCAGACTCAGTCTCTGAAGAGAGTTCTGGATCCTGGACTGGTGGCTCTTTCCAAACCTTGGCTGAATGAGTATTTTGTCCCCAGTATTCTGACTGGTGCCCACAGGAACTTTTCAGGATGCCCTTGTCTCCAAGCTGTCCATGGTACACTGAGGCTAGGGGGTTGCTTCATGTGTTCCGAGGCAGGGCACTGATTCCCTGGCTCTGGGAAAGACAGCTGGTTCCAGACCTTTCCTGAAGACCTGGGGTCTCCTCTGCTCCTCTCCTGAGCCTGCTCCCAATCTGCACCAGGGCCTTCCTCCTCTCTTCCTATACTTCCCACAGGGCTCTCAGCTCACCTCTCCCCGGTCCCTTCTCTGAGAGGCCAGAAGCCACTGCTGGATCCCTTCCATGCCCCTAGCCCAAGACAGCTGTTGAGCCCCCTAGGGCAGGCCCTAGACAGGTGAACTGCTTCTCAGGCAAGCCAGAGAGGCCATGGAAAGATCCGGTCACAGCTGCTTGGGGTCCCCTGTGCCAAGAAGCCCCTTCCGTGAGAGCCCAGCTGCCTGGCACTTCCACAGGGCATGTCTACATGATGACAGCCAGTGTTGAGGTCTGGGGACCAGAGAGGGCTATTCCCACGTCAGCTCAGCCAGGGGACATTTGATCTGCTGGCAAGGAACACAAGGGTCTCTTCTTCACTCTGGGAAGACCTCAGCGCTCCATCTGTTCATGGACGCAGTTGTGAGGCTGGGGAATTCGGTCCAGAACCCCACCATCTTCTGAAACAGGAGTCAGGCACAGATCATTTCAGGCAGGGTGTCCATCCACCCCTCAACAATAGTGTGGACATCCGTGTCCTGTCCACATACTGCTGCCCAGGGAGGTCCCCATCCCTGACCCGACTCAATTCATTCCCAACCTCTCTAGCCTTAGTTTCTCCTCCTATGCTGAAGAAAGGCCATTTGGTGACTTCAAATCTTACAGCCTCAAAGTCAGATTCAGCAAACATCCTCACATGGGTCTGAAATGCACAACTAGACCCAAGTGACCCAAGAAGGCTGGAGCCATAGAGGTGCACGGGGCTCAGGGCAGATCACAGAGGTGATGAGGGAGCACGGGGCTCGGGGAAGGGAGGGGTCCTGTCCCAGGCTTTGGTGGTCAAATCTCCCTGAGCCTCGTTCTGCTCTTTTTCTTTTTAAGATTTTGTTTTTATTTATTTATTAGAGACACAGAGAGACTGAGAACGGGCACGCCAGGGCCTCTAGCCACTGCAAATGAACTCCAGACGCATGCACCGCCTTGCACAGCTGGCTTACGTGGGGGACCTGGAGAATCGAACCTGGGCCCTTAGGCTTCGCAGGCATGCGCATTGACCGCTAAGCCATCTCTCCAGCCCTCATTCTGCTCTTCTAAGAGACAGCGATGATGTCTTCTGCCTGATCAGTACAGAGTCAGTGCCTTGCAGGCTGGCTTCTGTTCTTGGTCCCACTCTAACCTTCCTCCTCTGTTGATGGACACTTGAGCCCCTCACATCCTCTAAGAGTACGTGCTCTTCAGGCCTGTGATAGTGGTTACTGTGCAGACTGTGGGGAGGGGGACCTCGAGCCGGGGATAAGTAAGACCAGGGGCCAAAAGCTGAAGGTGGATGACCATCAAGGGAGCTCAGCCCAAGGTGCGGCTCCATCTGTATATTTGATGCCAGAATGATGAGGGTCCACTCTGACCTTAAGCTCTTCTTTCTTCTCCATCAATAACTTAAGGAGGGCACCAGCCTGGCTGACCCTAGAATCCATCACTCTGCAACATTTTCATGGATGACTGCCACCCTTCACCCCAAAGTCAGGCCTGGTGAGATTACAGGACCATTAAAGCGAAGGAATGTGGCAGGGGGTGGGCAGCATGCTGGTCTTTGATTGGGGGTCTGTTGGGGAGTTGCTGTGCTGTGGGACCCCTGACCACGATAACCTGCCTTTAACCCCAGTGAGGCTGGGGCAAGGGCTGCAATTGTAAGCAGCTGTACGGGGCCCCTGCCTCCCTCCTATTTATCCTACATTGAGGCAGCCCACACCATGACACTAAAGTCCTACACCCCCAGCCATTTCTAAGATGGATGGTCACACCCATGACCCCATTCTTCCTGGAGTCAGATCCCACCTTCCACAGCTGAGCAGTTTGTCTCAAACTCTGAAGCTGAGACCCTCTGCTACCGCTGAGCCAGAATACCCAGGCTTGGGCCCAGAGCTAGACTGCTCTTGTTTCTGGATGGCAAGACCTTCATTAGGACCCAGAAGTCCGCACACTCCCCAGATGCCTGGAGAGGTGTGATAAAACATGCCCTGTGTTAAGCTCAGAAGATGGGCTGAGGCTGCCCCAGGAACTGCCCCACCATATGTCCTCAGATGAGCCAATGGTGCCTGGGCCTCAGTCCCTCGACCTTGAGAGTTGGCCCAGGAGCGCCCTCTTCAGGCCGTGACCAACTGATTGTTCTTCCACCCACCCTCTCAGTTCCCCACACCACCAAGGTGCTGCTGCTTCTGGAAGGGGAGGGGGCACAAGAAACCACCAACTGTATCATCAACTACCATACCACGCTCTGCCAGTTGTGCCCACAGCCTTTCATACTTATCACTGCAAGCAGAACAGTTACCATCTGACTTTAGGCGCACACGCCTGGAGAGAGACTGAGCTCCTTTTCCAACATGGCGGAGGTGCTGCTTCCCTAGACTGTGAAGCTGTTCCTTGGGGAGCCTCCCCCCCCCCAACGCACACAGTTGTTCAGAGTCCACAGGGTGCCAAGCATTGTCCTGCATGGCCAGGGCGTGAAGACAAGCTGGACCCAGCTGCCAGGAGAGACAGGTGCTGCAGCAGATGCTCGCAGGACAGGGGGTGGATTCAAGGTCCTACCCAGAATGTGGGGCTACAAGGTGGGTGGGGGTGGGGGGAGTACTGCTCCAGGGCAGAGACTGAGAGATGCCACAGAAGAGGCAGAAGGCATGTTTTCATGGGGCCCCCTGCAGGCAGCAGGCACTGCTCAAAGCCCTGAAGACCATGCTTTGCTCATCTGGGCCTGTTGAGACCCTGTAACCTTGTTATCACACCAGCCCGCATCTGTTTATGTGCTATTGGAAGCCGCACTGACAATATATTTGTTTAATTTCCAGGAAGAGGGGGGAGATTTGTCAGGGTCAGGGATACGTCTTGCATAAAACATTTTGATTAAACTCTGTTGGCCAGAGAATTACCTCCCCATCATACTTAGAGATGTCTAGCTGTTTCCTAATTGGAGGTGCTGCCTCCGTGGCGCGTTCACCATCTCCTCTGCCAGATGTTCCTGGATGTGGCGTCCTCCCCAGAAGAGAACTCAAGGTGTCTTGGGAGATGCGTGAAACCTGGGACACTGTTGTGTGCTTGGATGGAGGCCAGCCAGCATCCTACAGGGGGTGGCATTATTAACAAACAAAAGGCAAGACAGGCAGGGTATCACAATGCCATCGGCTGTCTAAAAGGTGCAGAGGCTCCTATAGGGACTGCCAGCATGTCAGAGACGCTAGGCCTGTTGTTCTGTTCTGCAGAGGGCCAAGCCAATCTCGGCCTTGCAAGAAGAGGCCAGCTAAGGGCCCCCGTGGGAGGCGAGCGAGCATGAGGCCTCACTCAGCCTTGACCCCGGTAGAGAAATTGCTGGGCATGCTCACTAGGAGTCGACTACCTCCTGAGTAGGTGTTGGGCTGGAACAGACTCTGTTCATATCTTGGGGATGTGGGGTGACACTGAGTTGAAAGAAGGGTGAACGGAAGGTGTGCTTCCTGCCCCACTGCAGGTCTGCTCGTCACATGATCAGCACTGCGTGCTGGGTGTGGATCATACACACCGCTTCTGTGTTGGGAAACTGAGGCTCACAGCAGCAAAGTGGTCCAGGAAGCAGACTCAAGACTCAGGCTCAGTGACGAATGAGGTCTAGGTGTGTGCGGGGGGGGGGAGCTCACCACAGCACAGCAACGTGCACCCCACATGCTCACCCGGGGGACCTCAGAGCTCTCTCCAGTGCCCAGGCACAGCTCCTTCCCTGTTCCCTTCTGTTTGCATAGAAGACACTGCTAATCAGATACAGCCTCAGAATTCTCCTCTGCTGGGAGGTCCAGCACTAGGCACCCCAGGCTGTTTATCACATGAAGCAAGGCACCCCCCCCCCGGGCTAGTTCTTTAAGGCTCCAGACTCTGGTCCATGAGCCGCGTGAGAATACTGAGCCCCTGAGGAACCTAATATATGCAGAGGACGTTCAAGTCGACACAACATTTTCAAAAGCAGAGTGCATCTATAAAAAATGTAAGGCCTTGTTAATAAATTTTGTGATCTCATAAAACTTTGGGGTAGACCAAGTTAAGCGTAAAGTAAATGTCACTTTTTCTCCCTGTCTCTCTTATGGAACATGGGTTGCCTAGTTTCTTGGTTGGACCACGCCGGTGCAAGGTTTAGGTTGCTGTGCACAGCGCCCCTGGTGGCTAGGACAGGTAATTCACCCCACTAAGGGCCTGCTCCACAAGCCGGGACCCTGAGCAAGTTTCTTAAGGGCTCTGCACCTCAGTTTTCGCATCTGGTTGCTGACACTGTCACTTCAGGGTGGCCGCCTCAGTCCAGTCCTTCCCAGTGAGTTTCAAGTTGCATTAGGAAGAATAAGGCGAAGCTTTTGGGACGTCAAACAAGTGCGCCAGCTTTGAAAAATACAGAACAAGCCGGGCGTGGTGGCGCACGCCTTTAATCCCAGCACTCGGGAAGCAGAGGTAGGAGGATCGCCGTGAGTTCAAGGCCACCCTGAGACTACATAGTTAATTCCAGGTCAGCCTGGGCCAGAGTGAGACCTTACCTCGAAAAACCAAAAAAAAAAGAAAAAAAAAAAAGAAAAATACAGAACAATTATTGAAAAAGAAAAGAGAAAGGGGAGGCCTTTGGAATGTCACCACCAAGAGACAGCCACTGGTTAACAGGTTCTCAGGCTCCCTGCTAGAGCACTAGTCCCATAGAAATAGAGAACAAGCCACAGAGGGTGTTTTAAATGTTCTAGAAAAAAGCAAAAGAAGCAGGTGAGATAATTTTGACAGCATGTTCGGTTTCACCTCATTGTAACCAAACCATCTCAGCATTCAGTCAACATTAGTACACAAATATTGATGAGATGGTTGACAGTCCCCATGGGTCCTGTCTTCCAAGTCCACAGTGTGCTGTTTATGCTCACAGCATGCCCCAATTGGAACCAATTATATACGGCAAGTGCTTACTAGCCCTGTGGGATCCAAGGCCACCATATTGGATAGTGTGGGCTTGTGTGTGTGTGTGTGTGTGTGCAGTGTGGTACATGTGGTGTGGTGTGTAGGGTGTATACACACCTGTGCAGATGCGCACGCCCCATGCACATGTCAGACGGCCTTCTCTACTCCCCATGGACAGGGGTAACAGACATGCATGCCCACGCCCAGCTTCTTGCTTAAGCACCAAACACTCTGAACCACTGAGCCCCACTTTGTGGGTTTCTTTCTTTCTTTTTTTTTTTTTGGTTTTTCTAGGTAGGGTCTCGCTCTAGCCCAGGCTGTCCTGGAATTCACTGTGTAGTCTCAGGGTGGCCTCGAACTCAAGGCTATCCTCCTACCTCTGCCTCCTGAGTGCTGGGATTAAAGGCGTGCGCCACCACGCTGGGCCCATTTTGGGGTTTCTTAAGGCAAATGAGTATGAATGAGTCTGACAATGCGGTCTGGCATCGCCTGCAGAGTTGGGGACCCAGTTGGTTTGTGCTTAACTCTGAGGCTTGCGATCGTGAGCTTTCTTCCTTCCTCAGGACAGGCTGCTCCAGGCCCTGGTGTAGGATCATCCCCATCTCCATGACTTAGAACATGGCTCCACCGCGCTCCAGGACCACAACAGGGACTAGGCCTCCCAGAGCACCCCAAGAGCAAGAGATAGGGAGCCCTCAAAATCCTCCTTAGAATTCCTACCACCCCATTTCCCACACTTGCTCGAGTTCTCTCGGAGTTGTACTCCCAGCACACGATGGCTCAAAGATGCCAATCACTCCAAATTTGACATCCTGCCAACTTGGGCTCCACACAACAGGTTCCCCGTACTTCCCCGTACTTCCCCGAACTGCGTGTCTCCCAAGATGAAAGACCGCAAAGGAAGATAAAAATAGTTCCAAGGAAAAGGACTGCCTCAGCTGGCCCCATTTGCAGAGTCCCTGTGTCATCACAGATGTGGATAATTCATCCTTTCTAAACTGCTGCCACCACGTCAGCAGAGGCATGGTTGATGAGGGCCTAGCCGCCCAGCGTTAGGAGTGGAGCCCCGACAGCTCCCCTGAGGTCATGTGCTCAGGGCAGGAAGCAGCCCCCCCCATCCTGTGTGTTCTACTTCCTCCCCAAGCTGATGTGCCCATGCTGCCTTGGTTTCCTCCTGGGTTCAGACTGGAGGGAAGACCTGTTGTTTCCTTGACAGAGGCCCTGGGAATAGCTGGAGTGGGCGATGCAGCCCAAGTATCAGGTGGGTCTCTGCCACCAGCCCATGCCCTGGCCTCTAGTCTTAATTCCCTACTGAAGACAAGCAGCAAAAAGCCCTAGAGGGGGGCTAACTCCACATGCGTGCCTGAAGAAGCCATGGGGTCCTAAGGAGGCTATGGGCAGTGAGGGCCACCCCACGGTGAAGGGAGCACATCTTACAGGCCCAGCACCCACACTGAGAGGCCTGTCCACTTTTCAACTGCATTCACTGAGGCAAGGGGCAGGTATGAGTCACTCAGAGAGCTGTCCCAGGCCCTGTTCTTTTTTTTTTTTTTTTATCTTTTTAAAAAATTTTTGTTTATTTTCATTTATTTATTTGAGAGTGACACACACAGAGAGAGAGAATGAGTGCACCAGGGCCTCCAGCCACTGCAAATGAACTCCAGATGCATGTGCCACCTTGTGCATCTGGCTTACGTGGGTCCTGGGGAATTGAACCTTGAACCAGGGTCCTTAGGCTTCCGGGCAAACACTGAACCTCTAAGCCATCTCTCCAGCGCCCATGCCCTGTTCTTTAGAGGCCCCTGGATGGGGAGGGTGACCACCCCAGCTCTGACAGTCTCTGAACTCCCACTCCCACTTGAGCTCTGTGACAGCAGGTTAAAGGTCACCCTGATGTCATCCACTTCCTTCAACTCCAGGCCACCTCTCTTCATGAATGCCTCCAGGGCTCCACTCACACAGCAGCCTGGGGCAGAGGGCTATGGGTGCCAAGCAGTGTTCTCCAAACTAGCTCTAGCTCTCCCTCCCTTTCTCTCGATCACTCGTTCTTGCTCTCTCATTTTCTCTCTCTCTCTCTTTGAAGTTGTGAGAGCTTTCATTCCAGTAATTTTTTTGTGAGAGTCTAATGTATTCCATCCAGGCTGACCTCAAACACACTAAGTAATAGAGGCTGTTACTTCCCGAGTTCCAGGATTATAGATATATGTCCAGATACTGCAGTGCTGAGGAGCAATCCCAGGGCTTCATGCATGCCAGGGCAAACACTTGTACCTACTGAGTTTCATCCCCAGCCTGATTCCAGAAAATTCCCCTTCAGAAGCCCAACATAGAGAGTAGGTTTCCAGGAGGTTGGCCTGGCTGAAGGAAGAGGTGGGCCCTCTCCCATGGCAGCCCACACAAGCACACCGTGCCTATGAAAAATACAGCTCTGAGCCAGGCGTGGTGGCGCACGCCTTTAATCCCAGCACTTGGGAGGAAGAGGTAGAAATATCACCATGAGTTCAAAACCACCTGAGACTACATGGTTAATTCCAGGTCAGCCTGGGCTAGAGTGAGACCCTACCTCAAAAAAACAACAACAACAACAACAAAAAGAAATTACAGCCCTGGGCAGTGTTGTTGTTTGACCATACAGGTAAACTGAGTCCCTGGGACTCACATGGTTGATGTCATTGTGCCTGCTTCACGAAGCATTGGGTTGAAATTTTCAGGGTCACCTCCTCTCTCAGCAACAGCTCCACTGGATCTTCCAGGAAGAAAATGACCTCTTTCCCAAACCCCCACTGGCCACCTTGTTCATCTCCCCGGTTAGGATGTCTGAGCTCTCTGACCCCAGTGACAACTGATACATTCCAGGTTTTCCACTTCACTGTAGCAGGAAAATGGAGCCCGGATCCTCGGTTTGGCTCACAACTGGGAAAATCCAGACTGTCGCTTGGCAAGGATTGGCGTGGGCTGACTGGTTACCTCTTGGCTGTGGAAGCTTCCTTCTCAGTACAGTAGAGCCAAATAGAGGGAAGCCCATTGGGGACAAGGCTTGGCAGGGCTAGCAGCATGGCAGCTGTCCCCAGCTGTGGCCCAGGCCTTCCCAGAGTGGATTCAAGTCCCACTCAAGCTCCATGGGAAGGGATTGGGTCCGATTCTCCTCGCCTTATCCACGGTCTGTGAGCTCACTGCATGCCTTCGGTGGGGGAACAGAGCGGTGAGCTTGTCTCTTCATGAAGAGCCAAGACCTGGGCTAGGTCCAAGGCCCCAGAATCCCTCTCCCGGCCACCTGCTTCCCTCCCCACTTCCCCCTGGAGTCTCTGTTGCCCCAGGACTGCTCGCCAGTGCCCTGTGCTAAAAGTTAGAAGATGGCACCGTTGGTTGTCTTTGTCACTCTCCCGATACTGACCACGGAGCCCAAGTCCCAGCACTATTCACCTGGAGAACCAGAGCTTCCCAAGGGTGCCTGACGGCCCTCCATTACTATGCTTGCCACCCCAAAGCTTCTGTGGGAGGCAGAACAGGACAGATAGTCAGCCCCATCACACAGTGTTTGGCCCAAAGTTAGCAAGAATTTCCCATGCTCCTGGGCATTTCTAGCCTTCTTATCACTGGTCCCCTCCCTCCCTTCACATAGATGGAGAGTTTGTGGTTCCTTGGGGCGCTAATAACCACTTCCCTGTTTCTGAACTTCTTGGCTCCAGCATACAGCAGAGCCAAAAGCACATTTATTAAATGAATAAATGACCTGGAACTGGAAGCTTTGCACACGCAGGGCAAAAGCACTTGTCCTCAGCATCACCGCCCACTGCTAACACCAGACCCACCCAAGGAGGACCTTCCTGTGTTCCTGAGACCACCCCTCCCTTTCCCTGAGCCCCCATGTGGGTGGGTCCACCTTCTGGAGCCCTAGGCAGGAAGAGCTGTCTGCCTCCTGGAAGGAGATCCAGGGTCTTTGTTCCTGGTTCTACCTGCCTCACAGATCCTGCCAGAGGCTGTAGTTGCCATCTCTCCTAGGACAAAGAAATCATGCTATGCTCATTGCCTGGTGCCACTGAGCTGCTTTCCAGGGGCTTTCATCTCCCCAAGTGCCAGGTGCCTGCCTTGGGCAGGACTGTCGGAGTCTGCTCCGTCCAACTGACTTCCATGTCACACAAGTCAATGAAGCTTTTATCTGCCCTTCAACCATGCCTCAGATCCCAGAGGGAAGAAGGTCTCCTGACAATGTGCTGAGGGAACACGAAATGGGATCTGGAGCCCCAAGCACTGGGGAAGGAGTCTGAAGGCCCAGGACCAAGTCATAGCCAGGTGGGGATTTTTCAGGGTCTTGGCCACGTTGACAGCTGCAATACTTGGGCTGGGAGGATGGCTCAGTCAATAAAGTGAGTTCAATCCCCAGCACCCACATAAGATGCCGGGCACAGTAAGTATACCTATAATGCCAGAGCTGGAGAGGCAGACATAGGAGGGATTCCTGGAGCTTGCTGGCCAGCCGGCCTAGTCTAACTGGTGAGATATCCTGTCTCAAAGGAGGTGGGCAGTGTTCCTTAAGAGTAACATCCAAGGTTGTCCCAGGGCCTCCATACACACGCTTGCACCTACACATGCACATTACATACATCTGCACATGCGCACACATGCACAAACCGTCCTGTGTGCTCTGTAGAGCATCACGAGTGTGAGGCACTGACTCTGTTGTGCGTTTTGTTTCCCATGAAAAATCTCTAACGTTTTCACCAAAGAACAAACCAACAAGACTCGAGTGGCTCCCTCCTGCTCCTCCATGTTTACAGCTAGCTGGAGCACCCTTGCTAAGGAGGAGCAGCTTCCTGGTTCTCCAGAGTGCAAGACAGGAAGGAACGGGGCTTCAGCCTTCACACCTTCAACCTGACGAGACGGCCAGAGCTGCGTATCCCAGACGCACCGAGTTTGTTGTCAGTCACTGGGTTTTTGTTTGTTTGTTTGTTTGTTTGTTTGTTTTTGTTTCTTTTGTTTTGTTTTTCAAAGTAGGGTCTCACTCTAGCTCAGGCTGACCTGGAATTCACTATGTAGTCTCAGGGTGGCCTTGAACCCATGGCGATCCTCCTACCTCTGCCTCCTGAGTGCTGGGATGGTGCGTGCTACCATGCCCATCTTCTCACTGTTTCTTGTCAGAATGTAGCACACAGCTCAAAGCCTCCCCTATTTGCTCATCTCTGACTAATCCATCCTACCTCTGGACACTGGGGGCCTTAATTCCTCCTTCTGTTTTGTTTTGTTTTGTTTTCTTTTGTTTTGTTTTGTGTTTTTCTATGTAGAGTCTCCCTGTAGCCTGGGACCACTTGGAACTCACTCTGTAACCCCAGGTTTGTCTTGAACTCATGGTGATCCTCCTGCCTCATCCTCCCCAGTGGTGGTACTAAAAGCATGTGCCACCACACCTGGATGATTCTTCTTTGTCTACTCTGCCCTGGGATGGTGAGTGACATCCAGGTGACAGGGACACTGCACCTCCTAGTGTGGGAATGGACCAGCCTCTGAAGTGCACAGTCAGCACAGCTCTACTCTGTCAGCTGCATATCCTCAATGGCCCTGGGACACTGCCAGGCCAGCAAACCCAGGGCACCCGAAGGGGTCTTCCAGAGCCACATTCTCCCACCTCATCATACAGTGCTGACCCCCCCGCCCCCCGTTCAACAGCATGGAATCCAGGCTGGGCCCCTGAAGCCCCTGAACCAAGACTGCAGAGGGCTGGGTAGGGCCAGATACTCCACCCTGCAGGGCACGGTCCAGCGGGCCATCATTAGAGTGGACAGGGAGGCACCACACAGGTATTTCTTTTAAATGAAAGGGAAGGGCGTCTGAAGGCACATTTCCTTCCTTGGAGCTGGTGGCCACAGCTCGTTGCTCCCAGCCCCTCTGGCTATAATTAAGTCAGACATAAGGACTGTGTCTGCCTCTCAGCTCCAGCCCCAGCTCAATATTCTAACCCACAGTTAAAATGAAGAAGAAAACAGACCAGAATCCCCTGAGTGCCTGCTGTCCACAGACACAGGGTGCCAGAGGCTACGGCACCACTGTGGCCTCAGAATAGGCCTGGACCTACATGCAGAGCTCACTTGGTGAGAAGCCATAGGGATGGGGCCCCTCCCAGGGCCCCAGTTTTCCCTTACGTAATATGGAACAAGAGAAGAGTACGCGTATGTTACCCTATTCAGTCTTCACTCTGGTCCTCTCACCTTTAACTTCCAGCCTACCTCCCAAGTCAGAACCACAGAGGAGCCCCAGGGACCAGAGGAAGCCACTCCGTTAGACCGTATGTGGAAGTTGCATGCTATGAGGCCTGGAGAGGAGGGCTGGTGGCCTTTTATGCGGGGGTCCCCTCCCCAAAGCTCCCAGAGAGAAATGAGACCTTTTGGAACTTGAAGTGGTCACACAGCCCTTCTTGCCCCGGGGTGAGTGGCTGCGTGGTGCCCTCGGGCCACCAGGGGGCAGAGGCGTCCAGGCGAGGCCACAGCCTTCTGCTCCAGTGATCCGGACCGGGCAGCCAGCAGGGGAGGCCGGCAGCTAGCAGGGCTAGGGTAGGAGAGTCGGGGACACCAGCCCTGCCTGCTGGGCAACCGCAGTGCCCGGCTCTCAACCCCTGTCCCTCTGAAAGCGCAGGACAGCAGCGCCCAGGCCTCCTGTGTGCTGCCCGTGGCTGGGGACCCAGAGACCTCAGTTTTGCAACAGTCCCACCCCCAACTTGTGTGAAGAGTTGCAGGTTGGATCAGCGTGGAGTTTGGATCCTGTCTTGACCCGACCCATTTCACAAGAAGGGGAAACTGAGGCCGAGCCGGGGGAGGCTTGAGTCCAGGCCAACCTCCCTGTCGCCACTCTCCCGGCCTGGGTGACTTGGTCTATTGTTAAGTGGAAGTGCTGCTGAGGCTTGCTTAATTCCCCTGCGAAACAAGACAGGTTGTGCTTTGTGCAGAAATCGTTATTCAAAAATTACAGACTCTGGTTGTTTCTATGGAAACATTTTCCACTTCATGCAAATGAAGCAAGAGGCATGAAAACAACGCCTTCCTTCCTGCCCCCCCTTTTTTTTCTTTTTGGAACCTTGAAAAGCAGCTACTGGAAGTTGAACCCCTTTCAGGGCACTTGGGCCGACTGTAACCTGACGCAGAGCCTCATGGACTAAGGCCTTCGCTCCTAGAACCCGGGCCACTTGGGGTACCTGACCAGGCCCAGCTCCAGTGACTCTGCTCCCTCTATTCATTGCTGAGCCATCAGCTGGGAATGTGCTCCTTAGACCTACTAGAGGGGACTCCTGCTGCCCACACAGACGCCACAGGAAATGACCCCAAAATATAGGCATGACGGAAGACCCTCCCTCCATTTCTTATGTTTCCCTCTCACCTACCATGCAGAGCACCTGTGGCTCAACCAGCCTGCACTGGGGTTCATTTTATTGGGGCGTTCTCACCCTCTGCACTCCATCTCACCCACTCTGCTCCAAGCAGCACTTGGCACTCCTGTAGCCACAGGGCAGAGGTCAGTCCACCTTCCCTCCCCCATTGACTCAAACCCCAGAGCCCATGATCCCAACTGCATGGTGGTGGACAGGTCTCTCTGCCTCTGCGCATGCCCTTCTCCTTTCCCTGTGCAGCATGGGGTGACAGCACTAACCGCACAAGGTGACATGGAGTGACCTCGTCAGCATGTTCCACATGTCAGGTGCTCCTCCGTCCATAGACCCCCCCAAGGGAAGAAGGTGAGGACAGGCTTGGGGGTGTGCTGTGTGGGGTGTGGTGTGGGTGCTGAGAACTGTGTCTCAAGTCCCTCAGTCAGGTCCCCCACTGGTGACTGAAGTCAGGGGATCACAGCGGCACAAGACTGAATGGAAGCTAGACACCAAGGCTCCAAGTCCAGCTCCGAAGTGTCCTCACCTCAGAAGCCTCGGATATCATGCCCAGTCCCCATCCATAGCAATCAGTCATTTCCTGTCCAGGCCACATAATTGTCTCCTGAGTCTCTCCTTGCCAGGCTCTGCCTGCCCACCCCAGGTGCCAGCTCTGACTCCATGGCCCTGTCCTCACTGTGCAAGCATTGGCTTGGAGGCCCTGGAGGCCCCCGTTCCCCTTCCCTTTCTCTGTGTGCTTCTCCTGACAGGCAAGTCTGAGTCTGTATGTCCCATTTGAGTAAAGACGCCCACCGTGTAGGGTTCGTTACCATCCCAAGTAGCAGACGAGAAAACTGAGGCTCAGAGAGGCTAAGCGACTTGCTGAAGGTCCCATGGCTACAAAGTGCTCAGTGGAATGAGAAGCAGCTGATCCGCCTGGAGAGTAGTCCACATGCTGGCCGTTGAGCTCTCCTGACAAATGGCTTGCATTTGGAAGCAAAGAGGCCTCTAAGATCCTGAATTCTCAAAGCGGAGGCTTAGCCCGATGGCCTCCTTTTCTAAAGAAGAGAGAGTAGAAGGTGCTTCCTACCCCAACCTCAGCTGGACAGAGGGGGACACTGTGGGACCCGTAGATCTAGACGTGCCACCTAGAAGGGGAGGCTGGCCTCTCTGGCAGCTGCTGAAGCTATAGACTGTGGTCTTGGCCCAGCTGGGCTCTTGGAAGGGTGAAGAGAATCCAGGAGGAGGCAGACAAGGGGCAGAGAGAGGGAAGGAGGGCATCCTACACTCACCTCACACACCATGTGGCACAGTGGGGACACACATGAATTGCTAGCAAGGAGGCGTCACAGAAGGCTGAGACCACTCACCAGCTCCTCACCGGGTCTCCCAAGGAATTCCAGGACAGAAGGCATCAACACTGAGGCAGGGTGAATGCAGTCAAGATAGGTGGGGAGTGAGGCTCTGGTCCTGTCCCCTCCTCAGACCTCAAACCCCAAGGGGACAAGAAAGACCCAGCAGGCTGTCGACTTCAACGTAGATGTGAGAAATGGAATGGTCACCATTCACACCCATAGTATCATCATGATCAATCAATCAACTCTCACCTGAGGCTGGCGGCAATAGAGCAGCTCACACTTGACCGTTAGGGGCGGATGGGTGACTTTAAGGTTCCGGTAATGTGTGGATCTTTGCAAGTACACTGGAGCACTTATGAAGAAAAACTGACAAGCTCCCTTCTGTAGCCCTAACTCACGCCAGACTTTCAGAATTAGCCTGCTTCGGGGCTGGAGAAATGGCTCAGCAGTTAAGGCGTTTGCCTGCGAAGCCAAAGGATCCCGGTTTGATTCTCCAGGACCCATGTAAGCCAGATGCACAAGGGGGTGAATACATCTGGAGTTCGTTTGCAGTGGTTAGAGACCCTGGCATGCCCATTCTTTCTCTCTCTCTCTCTCTCTCTCTCTCTCTCTCTCTCTCTCTCTGCTTGGAAAGAAAGAAGGAAGGAAGGAAGGAAGGAAGGAAGGAAGGAAGGAAGGAAGGGAGGGAGGGAGGGAGGGAGGAAGGAAAAGAAAGAAAGAAAGAAAGAAAGAAAGAATTAGCCTGCTTCCCCGAAGCTCCCATTTCTCATGGCTGCGTGGCTGAAAGGGCTGAGTCAGGTTAACTGTGCAGGTTGCGAAACTCCAGCAGCTGTATCCTCAGGCTCCACAGCTTTCTCCCGTGAAAGAATATTGACTAAAGAATATCAGAAGCCAGGTGTGGTGGCACACACCTTTAATCCCAGCACTCGGGAGGCAGAGGTAGGAGGACTGCTGTGAGTTCAAGGCCACCCTGAGACTACATAGTGAATTCCAGGTCAGCCTGGGCTAGAGTGAGACCCTACCTTGGAAAAAAAAAAAAAAAAAAAAAAAAAAGAATATCAGAGTCCTAGAACTGGGCCCAGGGACATCTGAGAACTATCACAATTAGATAATCTTGACTCCCCAAATCCCACCAAGCCTCCCTTTGCCACCATGGGTTGTGGGTCTAAAACGATTAACAGTCCTCTGCCTCAGACCCCTGAGATATGCTCATGAGGCAGATGCCCTGCAAAGGGGGGGAATCACTGTCATCTAGTGTAGCCACTCAACTCACATCCATCCCAGCAGGCTGTAGTAGACAAGCACATACTATCATCAGCAAAGGTTAACCATTCAAAGAATCACCAGGTGAGAGGGGGCGGGCTGAGGACCATGTGGGAGAGCATGACTGAGGAGGGATGAGCACAGCATTAGAGCAGGCCAAAATGTGGACATGTCTGCACTACTAGACAGTTTGGTTTGACATGTTAGCTTGTGTAACAATCTGCTTATTATCTATTGCCATGTAACCAGTGACCACAAATGTAGAGGCTCAAATAATAAGCATTTATTATTATCACACAAAGTCCCCATGTTGGCGTTCTGATGAGGATGAAATATACAGCAGTTATTCATTTTGTTTAATTAATTAATTTATTTTATTTACTTGAGAGAGAGAGGAGAATGGGCATGCCAGGGTCTTCAGCCACTGTAAGTGAACTCCAGATACAAGCGCCACCTTGTACACCTGGCTTATGTGCATCCTGGAGAATTGAACCTGGGTCCTTTGGCTTTGCAGGCAAATACCTTAATCGCTAAGCCATCTCTTCAGCTCTACAGCAGTTATTTTTAAAATCATTGCAGAACTGAAGACATTCTGAGATACATACAAACCAAAACAAGTTATGGCCACTAAGCCATGTTGCGCAAGAGACTCAGAGGAATCCTGCACAGAGGAAGAAGAAAGGCAGTCACTAACAAACACTAGACAGTCACAAAAACTAGACAGTCACAAACAAACACTAGACAGTCACAAACACTAGACAGTCACAAACACTAGACAGTCACAGACACTAGACAGTCACAAACAAACACTAGACAGTCACAGACACTAGACAGTTACAGACACTAGATAGACACAGACACTAGAGAGTCACAGACACTAGACAGTCACAAACACTAGACAGTCACAAACACTAGACAGTCACACACACTAGACAGTCACACACACTAGACAGTCACACACACTAGAAAGTCACAAACAAACACTAGACAGTCACAGAAACTACACAGTCACAGCCCCTAGACAGTCACAGACACTAGACAGTCACAGACACTAGACAGTCACAGACACTAGACAGTCACACACACTAGACAGTCACACACACTAGAAAGTCACAAACAAACACTAGACAGTCACAGAAAGTACAAAGTCACAGACACTAGACAGTCACAGACACTAGACAGTCACAGACACTAGACAGTCACAGACACTAGACAGTCACAAACACTAGACAGTCACACACACTAGACAGTCACACACACTAGACAGTCACACACACTAGACAGTCACACACACTAGACAGTCACACACACTAGACAGTCACACACACTAGAAAGTCACAAACAAACACTAGACAGTCACAGAAACTACACAGTCACAGCCCCTAGACAGTCACAGACACTAGACAGTCACACACACTAGACAGTCACACACACTAGACAGTCACACACACTAGAAAGTCACAAACAAACACTAGACAGTCACAGAAAGTACACAGTCACAGACACTAGACAGTCACAGACACTAGACAGACACAGACACTAGACAGTCACAGACACTAGACAGTCACAAACACTAGACAGACACAGACACTAGACAGTCACAGACACTAGACAATCACAGACACTAGACAGTCACAGACACTAGACAGTCACAGACACTAGACAGTCACAGACAGTAGACAGTCACAGACAAACACTAGACAGACACAGACACTAGACAATCACAGACACTAGACAGTCACAGACACTAGACAGTCACACACACTAGACAGTCACAGACACTAGACAGACACAGACACTAGACAGTCACAGACACTAGACAGTCACAGCCCCTAGACAGTCACAGACACTGGACAGACACAGACACTAGACAGTCACAGACACTAGACAGACAAGACACTAGACAGTCACAGACACTAGAGAGTCACAGACACTAGACAGTCACAGACACTAGACAGTCACAGACACTAGACAGACACAGACACTAGACAGACACAGACATGAGACAGTCACAAACACTAGACAGGCACAGACACTAGAGCTCAGGAAGGAACAAATTTAATTCAGTCACAGACACTAGACAGTCACAGACACTAGAGAGTCACAGACACTAGAGAGTCACAGACACTAGACAGTCACAGACACTAGACACTCACAGACACTAGACAGTCACAGACACTAGACAGTCACAGACACTAGACAGACACAGACACTAGACAGACACAGACACTAGACAGTCACAGACACTAGACAGACACAGACACTAGACAGTCACAGACACTAGAGAGTCACAGACACTAGAGAGTCACAGACACTAGACAGACACAGACACTAGAGAGTCACAGACACTAGACACTCACAGACACTAGACAGTCACAGACACTAGACAGTCACAGACACTAGACAGACACAGACACTAGACAGTCACAGACACTAGAGCTCAGGAAGGAACAAATTTAATTCAGTCACAGACACTAGACAGTCACAGACACTAGACAGTCACAGACACTAGACAGTCACAGACACTAGACAGTCACAGACACTAGACAGTCACAGACACTAGACAGTCACAGACACTAGACAGTCACAGACACTAGAGCTCAGGAAGGAACAAATTTAATTCAGTCACAGACACTAGACAGTCACAGACACTAGAGAGTCACAGACACTAGAGAGTCACAGACACTAGACAGTCACAGACACTAGACACTCACAGACACTAGACAGTCACAGACACTAGACAGTCACAGACACTAGAGAGTCACAGACACTAGAGAGTCACAGACACTAGACAGACACAGACACTAGAGAGTCACAGACACTAGACACTCACAGACACTAGACAGTCACACACACTAGACAGTCACAGACACTAGACAGACACAGACACTAGAGAGTCACAGACACTAGACGGACACAGACACTAGAGAGTCACAGACACTAGAGAGTCACAGACACTAGACAGTCACAAACACTAGACAGACACAGACACTAGAGAGTCACAGACACTAGACAGACACAGCCCCTAGACAGTCACAGACACTAGACAGTCACAGCCCCTAGACACTCACAGACACTAGACAGTCACAGACACTAGACAGACACACACACTAGACAGTCACAGACACTAAACAGTCACAAACACTAGACAGACACAGACACTAGACAGACACAGACACTAGAGAGTCACAGACACTAGACAGTCACAGCCCCTAGACAGTCACAGACACTAGACAGTCACAGCCCCTAGACACTCACAGACACTAGACAGTCACAGACACTAGACAGACACACACACTAGACAGTCACAGACACTAAACAGTCACAAACACTAGACAGTCACAGACACTAGACAGTCACAGACACTAGAGAGTCACAGACACTAGAGAGTCACAGACACTAGAGAGTCACAGACACTAGAGAGTCACAGACACTAGAGAGTCACAGACACTAGACAGACACACACACTAGACAGTCACAGACACTAAACAGTCACAGACACTAGAGAGTCACAGACACTAGACAGACACAAACACTAGACAGTCACAGACACTAGACAGTCACAGACACTAGACAGTCACAGACACTAGACAGTCACAGACAGTAGAGAGTCACAGACACTAGAGAGTCACAGACACTAGACAGTCACAGACACTAGACACTCACAGACACTAGACAGTCACACACACTAGACAGTCACAGACACTAAACAGTCACAAACACTAGACAGACACAGACACTAGACAGTCACAGACACTAGAGAGTCACAGACACTAGAGAGTCACAGACACTAGACAGACACAGACACTAGAGAGTCACAGACACTAGACAGTCACAGACACTAGACACTCACAGACACTAGACAGTCACAGACACTAGAGAGTCACAGACACTAGACACTCACAGACACTAGACAGTCACAGACACTAGACAGACACACACACTAGACAGTCACAGACACTAGACAGTCACAGACACTAGACACTCACAGACACTAGACAGTCACAGACACTAGACAGACACAGACACTAGAGAGTGACAGACACTAGACAGACACAGACACTAGACAGACACAGACACTAGAGAGTGACAGACACTAGACAGACACAGACACTAGAGAGTCACAGACACTAGACAGTCACAGACACTAGACAGTCACAAACACTAGACAGACACAGACACTAGACAGTCACAGACACTAGACAGTCACAGACACTAGACAGTCACAGACACTAGAGAGTCACAGACACTAGACAGTCACAGACACTAAACAGTCACAAACACTAGACAGACACAGACACTAGACAGTCACAGACACTAGAGAGTCACAGACACTAGACAGTCACAGACACTAGACAGTCACAGACACTAGAGAGTCACAGACACTAGAGAGTCACAGACACTAGACATACACACACACTAGACAGTCACAGACACTAAACAGTCACAAACACTAGACAGTCACAGACACTAGACAGTCACAGACACTAGAGAGTCACAGACACTAGAGAGTCACAGACACTAGACAGACACACACACTAGACAGTCACAGACACTAAACAGTCACAAACACTAGACAGTCACAGACACTAGACAGTCACAGACACTAGACTGTCACAGACACTAGAGAGTCACAGACACTAGACAGACACAAACACTAGACAGTCACAGACACTAGACAGTCACAGACACTAGACAGTCACAGACACTAGACAGTCACAGACACTAGACAGTCACAGACACTAGACAGTCACAGACACTAGACAGACACAGACACTAGACAGTCACAGACACTAGACAGTCACAGACACTAGAGAGTCACAGACACTAGACAGACACACACACTAGACAGTCACAGACACTAAACAGTCACAAACACTAGACAGACACAGACACTAGACAGTCACAGACACTAGACAGTCACAGACACTAGACAGTCACAGACACTAGAGAGTCACAGACACTAGAGAGTCACAGACACTAGACAGTCACAAACACTAGACAATCACAGACACTAGACAGACAGTCACAGACACTAGACAGTCACAGACACTAGAGAGTCACAGACACTAGACAGACACAGACACTAGACAGTCACAGACACTAGACAGACACAGACACTAGACAGTCACAGACACTAGACAGTCACAGACACTAGAGAGTCACAGACACTAGACAGTCACAGACACTAGACAGTCACAGACACTAGACAGTCACAAACACTAGAGAGTCACAGACACTAGACAGACACAGACACTAGACAGACACAGACACTAGACAGTCACAGACACTAGAGAGTCACAGACACTAGACAGTCACAAACACTAGACAGTCACAGACACTAGACAGTCACACACTAGACACTCACAGACACTAGACAGTCACAGACACTAGACAGTCACAGCCCCTAGACAGTCACAGACACTAGACAGACAGTCACAGACACTAGACAGACACAGACACTAGACAGTCAGAGACACTAGACAGACAGTCACAGACACTAGACAGTCACAGACACTAGACAATCACAGACACTAGACAGTCACAGACACTAGACAGACACAAACACTAGACAGACAGTCACAGACACTAGACAGTCACAGACACTAGACAGACACAGACACTAGACAGTCACAGACACTAGACAGACACAGACACTAGACAGTCACAGACACTAGACAGTCACAGACAGTAGACAGTCACAGACACTAGACAGACAGTCACAGACACTAGACAGTCACAGACACTAGACAGTCAGAGACACTAGACAGTCACAGACACTAGACAGTCACAGACACTAGACAGTCACAGACACTAGACAGACACAGACACTAGACAGTCACAGACACTAGACAGACACAGACACTAGACAGTCACAGACACTATACAGACAGTCACAGACACTAGACAGTCACAGACACTAGACAGTCAGAGACACTAGACAGTCACAGACACTAGACAGTCAGAGACACTAGACAGTCACAGACACTAGACAGACACAGACACTAGACAGTCACAGACACTAGACAGACACAGACACTAGACAGTCACAGACACTATACAGACAGTCACACACACTAGACAGTCAGAGACACTAGACAGTCACAGACACTAGACAGACAGTCACAGACACTAGACAGTCACAGACACTAGACAGTCAGAGACACTAGACAGTCACAGACACTAGACAGTCACAGACACTAGACACTCACAGACACTAGACACTCACAGACACTAGACACTCACAGACACTAGACACTCACAGACACTAGACAGTCACAGACACTAGACAGACAAAGACACTAGACACTCACAGACACTAGACACTCACAGACACTAGAAACTCACAGACACTAGACAGTCACAGACACTAGACAGTCACAGACACTAAACAGTCACAGAAACTAGACAGTCACAGACACTAGAGAGTCACAGACACTAGAGAGTCACAGACACTAGACAGTCAAAGACACTAGACAGTCACAGACACTAGACAGTCACAGACACTAGACAGTCACAGACACTAGAGAGTCACAGACACTAGAGAGTCACAGACACTAGACAGTCACAGACACTAGACACTCACAGACACTAGACAGTCACAGACACTAGACACTCACAGACACTAGACAGTCACAGACACTAGAGAGTCACAGAAACTAGAGAGTCACAGACACTAGACAGTCACAGACACTAGACAGTCACAGACACTAGACAGACAGTCACAGACACTAGACAGTCACACACACTAGACAGTCACACACACTAGACAGTCACACACACTAGACAGTCACACACACTAGACAGTCACACACACTAGACAATCACACACACTAGAAAGTCACAAACAAACACTAGACAGTCACAGAAACTACACAGTCACAGCCCCTAGACAGTCACAGACACTAGACAGTCACAGACACTAGACAGACACAGACACTAGACAGTCACAGACACTAGACAGTCACAGACACTAGACAGTCACACACACTAGACAGTCACACACACTAGACAGTCACACACACTAGAAAGTCACAAACAAACACTAGACAGTCACAGAAACTACACAGTCACAGCCCCTAGACAGTCACAGACACTAGACAGTCACAGACACTAGACAGACACAGACACTAGACAGTCACAGACACTAGACAGTCACAGACACTAGACAGTCACAGCCCCTAGACAGTCACAGACACTAGACAGTCACAGCCCTAGACAGTCACAGACACTAGACAGTCACAGACACTAGACAGACACAGACACTAGACAGTCACAGACACTAGACAGTCACAGACACTAGACAGACACAGACACTAGACACTCACAGACACTAGACAGTCACAGACACTAGACAGACACAGACACTAGACACTCACAGACACTAGACAGTCACAGCCCCTAGACAGTCACAGACACTAGACAGTCACAGCCCCTAGACAGTCACAGACACTAGACAGTCACAGACACTAGACAGACACAGACACTAGACAGACACAGACACTAGAGAGTCACAGACACTAGACAGACAGTCACAGACACTAGACAGTCACAGACACTAGACAGTCACAGACACTAGACAGACACAGACACTAGACAGTCACAGACACTAGACAGACAGTCACAGACACTAGACAGTCACAGCCCCTAGACAGTCACAGACACTAGACAGTCACAGACACTAGACAGACACAGACACTAGAGAGTCACAGACACTAGACAGACAGTCACAGACACTAGACAGTCACAGCCCCTAGACAGTCACAGACACTAGACAGTCACAGCCCCTAGACAGTCACAGACACTAGACAGTCACAGACACTAGACAGTCACAGACACTAGACAGACACAGACACTAGACAGTCACAGACAGACACAGACACTAGACAGTCACAGACACTAGACAGTCACAGACACTAGACAGTCACACACACTAGACAGTCACACACACTAGACAGTCACAGACACTGACAGTCACAGACACTAGACAGACACAGACACTAGACAGACAGTCACAGACACTAGACAGACACAGACACTAGACAGTCACAGACACTAGACAGTCACAGACACTAGACAGACACAGACACTAGACAGTCACAGACACTAGACAGTCACAGACACTAGACACTCACAGACACTGGACAGTCACAGACACTAGACAGACACAGACACTAGAGAGTCACAGACACTAGACAGTCACAGACACTAGAGAGTCACAGACACTAGACAGTCACAGCCCCTAGACAGTCACAGACACTAGACAGTCACAGACACTAGACAGACAGTCACAGACACTAGACAGTCACAGACACTAGACAGACAGCCACAGACACTAGACAGTCACAGACACTAGACAGTCACAGACACTAGACAGACACAGACACTAGACAGTCACAGACACTAGACAGTCACAGACACTAGACACTCACAGACACTGGACAGTCACAGACACTAGACAGACACAGACACTAGACAGTCACAGACACTAGACAGTCACAGACACTAGACAGTCACAGACACTAGACAGTCACAGACACTAGACAGTCACAGACACTAGACAGTCACAGACACTAGACAGACAGTCACAGACACTAGACAGTCACAGACACTAGACAGTCACAGACACTAGACAGTCACAGACACTAGACAGTCACAGACACTAGACAGTCACAGACACTAGACACACAGACAGACACAGACACTAGACAGTCACAGACACTAGACAGTCACAGACACTAGACAGTCACAGACACTAGACAGTCACAGACACTAGACAGTCACAGACACTAGACAGTCACAGACACTAGACAGTCACAGACACTAGACAGTCACAGACACTAGACAGTCACAGACACTAGACAGTCACAGACACTAGACAGTCACAGACACTAGACAGTCACAGACACTAGACAGTCACAGACACTAGACAGTCACAGACACTAGACAGTCACAGACACTAGACAGTCACAGACACTAGACAGTCACAGACACTAGACAGTCACAGACACTAGACAGTCACAGACACTAGACAGTCACAGACACTAGAGAGTCACAGACACTAGACAGTCACAGACACTAGACAGTCACAGACACTAGACAGTCACAGACACTAGACAGTCACAGACACTAGACAGTCACAGACACTAGACAGTCACAGACACTAGACAGTCACAGACACTAGACAGTCACAGACACTAGACAGTCACAGACACTAGACAGTCACAGACACTAGACAGTCACAGACACTAGACAGTCACAGACACTAGACAGTCACAGACACTAGACAGTCACAGACACTAGACAGTCACAGACACTAGACAGTCACAGACACTAGACAGTCACAGACACTAGACAGTCACAGACACTAGACAGTCACAGACACTAGACAGTCACAGACACTAGACAGTCACAGCCCCTAGACAGTCACAGACACTAGACAGTCACAGACACTAGACAGTCACAGACACTAGACAGTCACAGACACTAGACAGTCACAGACACTAGACAGACACAGACACTAGACAGACAAGACACTAGACAGACACAGACACTAGACAGTCACAGACACTAGACAGTCACAGACACTAGACAGTCACAGACACTAGACAGTCACAGACACTAGACAGTCACAGACACTAGACAGTCACAGACACTAGACAGACAGACAGACACTAGACAGTCACAGACACTAGACAGTCACAGACACTAGACAGACACAGACACACAGTCACAGACACTCACAGACACTCAGACACTAGACAGTCACAGACACTAGACACTCACAGACACTAGACAGTCACAGACACTAGACAGACAGTCACAGACACTAGACAGACAGTCACAGACACTAGACAGTCACAGACACTAGACAGTCAGACACTAGACAGTCACAGACACTAGACAGTCACAGACACTAGACAGTCACAGACACTAGACAGACACAGACACTAGACAGTCACAGACACTAGACAGACACAGACACTAGACAGTCACAGACACTACACAGACAGTCACAGACACTAGACAGTCAGACAGTCACAGACAGTCAGAGACACTAGACAGTCACAGACACTAGACAGACAGTCACAGACACTAGACAGACAGTCACAGACACACTAGACAGTCACAGACACTAGACAGACAGTCACACACACTAGACAGACAGTCACAGACACTAGACAGTCACAGACACTAGACAGTCACAGACACTAGACAGTCACAGACACTAGACAGTCACAGACACTAGACAGTCACAGACACTAGACAGACAGTCACAGACACTAGACAGTCACAGACACAGACAGTCACACACACTAGACAGTCACAGACACTAGACAGTCACAGACACTAGACAGTCACAGACACTAGACAGTCACAGACACTAGACAGTCACAGACACTAGACAGTCACAGACACTAGACAGTCACAGACACTAGACACTCACAGACACTAGACAGACACAGACACTAGACAGACACTAGACAGTCACAGACACTAGACAGTCACAGACACTAGACAGTCACAGACACTAGACAGTCACAGACACTAGACAGACACAGACACTAGACAGACACAAACACTAGAAAGACAGTCACAGACACTAGACAGTCACAGACACTAGACAGACACAGACACTAGACAGTCACAGACACTAGACAGACACAGACACTAGACAGTCACAGACACTAGACAGTCACAGACACTAGACAGTCACAGACACTAGACAGTCACAGACACTAGACAGACACAGACACTAGACAGTCACAGACACTAGACACTCACAGACACTAGACAGTCACAGACACTAGACACTCACAGACACTAGACACTCACAGACACTAGACAGTCACAAACACTAGACAGACAGTCACAGACACTAGACAGACAGTCACAGACACTAGACAGTCACAGACACTAGACAGTCAGAGACACTAGACAGTCACAGACACTAGACAGTCACAGACACTAGACAGTCACAGACACTAGACAGTCACAGACACTAGACAGTCACAGACACTAGACAGACACAGACACTAGACAGACACAGACACTAGACAGTCACAGACACTATACAGACAGTAACAGACACTAGAAAGACAGTCACACACACTAGACAGTCAGAGACACTAGACAGTCACAGACACTAGACAGACAGTCACAGACACTAGACAGACAGTCACACACACTAGACAGACAGTCACACACACTAGACAGACAGTCACAGACACTAGACAGTCACAGACACTAGACAGTCACAGACACTAGACAGTCACAGACACTAGACAGTCACAGACACTAGACAGACAGACAGACACTAGACACAGACACAGACAGTCACAGACACTCAGTCACAGACACTAGACAGTCACAGACACTAGACAGTCACACACACTAGACAGTCACAGACACTAGACAGTCACAGACACTAGACAGTCACAGACACTAGACAGTCATAGACACTAGACAGTCACAGACACTAGACAGTCAGAGACACTAGACACTCACAGACACTAGACACTCACAGACACTAGACAGACACAGACACTAGAGAGTCACAGACACTAGACAGTCACAGACACTAGACAGTCACAGACACTAGACAGTCACAGACACTAGACAGACACAGACACTAGACACTCACAGACACTAGACACTCACAGACACTAGACAGTCACAGACACTAGACAGTCACAGACACTAGACAGTCACAGACACTAGACAGTCACAGACACTAGACAGTCACAGACACTAGACAGTCACAGACACTAGACAGTCACAGACACTAGACAGTCACAGACACTAGACAGTCACAGACACTAGACAGACACAGACACTAGACACTCACAGACACTAGACAGTCACAGACACTAGAGAGTCACAGACACTAGACAGTCACAGACACTAGACAGTCACAGACACTAGACAGTCACAGACACTAGACAGACAGTCACAGATACTAGACAGTCACAGACACTAGACAGTCACAGACACTAGACAGTCACACACACTAGACAGTCACACACACTAGACAGTCACACACACTAGACAGTCACACACACTAGAAAGTCACAAACAAACACTAGACAGTCACAGAAACTACACAGTCACAGCCCCTAGACAGTCACAGACACTAGACAGTCACAGACACTAGACAGACACAGACACTAGACAGTCACAGACACTAGACAGTCACAGACACTAGACAGTCACAGACACTAGACAGTCACACACACTAGACAGTCACACACACTAGAAAGTCACAAACACTAGACAGTCACAGACACTAGACAGTCACAGCACAGTCACAGACACTAGACAGTCACAGACATTAGACAGTCACAGACACTGGACAGTCACAGACACTAGACAGTCACAGACACTAGAGAGTCACAGACACTAGACAGTCACAGACACTAGACAGTCACAGCACCTAGACACTCAGACAGTCACAGACACTAGACAGTCACAGACACTAGACAGTCACAGACACTAGACAGACACAGACACTAGACAGTCACAGACACTAGACAGTCACAGACACTAGACAGTCACAGCCCCTAGACAGTCACAGACACTAGACAGTCACAGCCCCTAGACAGTCACAGACACTAGACAGTCACAGACACTAGACAGACACAGACACTAGACAGACACAGACACTAGAGAGTCACAGACACTAGACAGACACAGACACTAGACAGTCACAGACACTAGACAGACAGTCACAGACACTAGACAGTCACAGACACTAGACAGTCACAGACACTAGACAGACACAGACACTAGACAGTCACAGACACTAGACAGTCACAGCCCCTAGACAGTCACAGACACTAGACAGTCACAGCCCCTAGACAGTCACAGACACTAGACAGTCACAGACACTAGACAGACACAGACACTAGACAGTCACAGACACTAGACAGTCACAGACACTAGACAGTCACAGCCCCTAGACAGTCACACACACTAGACAGTCACACACACTAGACAGACACAGACACTAGAGAGTCACAGACACTAGACAGACACAGACACTAGACAGTCACAGACACTAGACAGACAGTCACAGACACTAGACAGTCACAGACACTAGACAGTCACAGACACTAGACAGACACAGACACTAGACAGTCACAGACACTAGACAGTCACAGACACTAGACACTCACAGACACTGGACAGTCACAGACACTAGACAGACACAGACACTAGACAGTCACAGACACTAGAGAGTCACAGACACTAGACAGACACAGACACTAGACAGTCACAGACACTAGAGAGTCACAGACACTAGAGAGTCACAGACACTAGACAGTCACATACACTAGACAGTCACAGACACTAGAGAGTCACAGACACTAGACAGTCACAGACACTAGACAGTCACAGACACTAGACAGTCACAGACACTAGAGAGTCACAGACACTAGAGACAGTCACAGACACTAGACAGTCACAGACACTAGACAGTCACACTAGACAGACACAGACACTAGAGAGTCACAGACACTAGACAGTCACAGACACTAGACAGTCACAGCCCCTAGACAGTCACAGACACTAGACAGTCACAGCCCCTAGACAGTCACAGACACTAGACAGACACAGACACTAGACAGTCACAGACACTAGACAGTCACAGACACTAGACAGTCACAGACACTAGACAGTCACAGACACTAGACAGTCACAGACACTAGACAGTCACAGACACTAGACAGACACAGACACTAGAGAGTCACAGACACTAGACAGTCACAGACACTAGACAGTCACAGCCCCTAGACAGTCACAGACACTAGACAGTCACAGCCCCTAGACAGTCACAGACACTGGACAGACACAGACACTAGACAGTCACAGACACTAGACAGACAAGACACTAGACAGACACTAGACAGACAAGACACTAGACAGACACAGACACTAGACAGTCACAGACACTAGACACTCACAGACACTAGACAGTCACAGACACTAGACAGTCACAGACACTAGACAGTCACAGACACTAGACACTCACAGACACTAGACAGACAGAGACACTAGACAGTCACAGACACTAGACAGTCACAGACACTAGACACTCACAGACACTAGACAGTCACAGACACTAGACAGTCACAGACACTAGACACTCACAGACACTAGACAGTCACAGACACTAGACAGTCACAGTCAAACACTAGACAGTCACAGACACTAGACAGTCACAGACAAACACTAGACAGTCACAGACACTAGACAGTCACAGACACTAGACAGTCACAGACACTAGACAGTCACAGACACTAGACAGTCACAGACATAAGACAGACAGTCACAGACACTAGACAGTCACAGACACTAGACAGTCACAGACACTAGACAGTCACAGACAAACACTAGACAGTCACAGACAGTAGACAGTCACAGACACTAGACAGTCACAAACACTAGACAGTCACAAACACTAGACAGACACAGACACTAGACAGTCACAGACAAACACTAGACAGTCACAGACACTAGACAGTCACAGACAAACACTAGACAGTCACAGACAGTAGACAGTCACAGACAAACACTAGACAGTCACAGACACTAGACAGTCACAGACAAACACTAGACAGTCACAGACACTAGACAGACAGTCACAGACACTAGACACTCACAGACACTAGACAGTCACAGACACTAGAGAGTCACAGACACTAGAGAGTCACAGACACTAGAGAGTCACAGACACTAGACAGTCACAGACACTAGACAGTCACAGACACTAGAGAGTCACAGACACTAGACAGTCACAGACACTAGACAGTCACAGACACTAGACAGTCACAGCCACTAGACAGTCACAGACACTAGACAGTCACAGACACTAGACAGTCACAGACACTAGACAGTCACAGACACTAGACAGTCACAGACACTAGAGAGTCACAGACACTAGACAGTCACAGACACTAGACAGTCACAGCCACTAGACAGTCACAGCCCACTAGACAGTCACAGACACTAGACAGTCACAGCCCCTAGACAGTCACAGACACTAGACAGACACAGACACTAGACAGTCACAGACACTAGACAGTCACAGACACTAGAGAGTCACAGACACTAGAGAGTCACAGACACTAGACAGTCACAGACACTAGACAGTCACAGACACTAGACAGACACAGACACTAGAGAGTCACAGACACTAGACAGTCACAGACACTAGACAGTCACAGCCCCTAGACAGTCACAGACACTAGACAGTCACAGCCCCTAGACAGTCACAGACACTAGACAGTCACAGACACTAGACAGACACAGACACTAGACAGTCACAGACACTAGACAGTCACAGACACTAGAGAGTCACAGACACTAGACAGTCACAGACACTAGACAGTCACAGACACTAGACAGTCACAGACACTAGACAGACACAGACACTAGAGAGTCACAGACACTAGACAGTCACAGACACTAGACAGTCACAGCCCCTAGACAGTCACAGACACTAGACAGTCACAGCCCCTAGACAGTCACAGACACTGGACAGACACAGACACTAGACAGTCACAGACACTAGACAGACAAGACACTAGACAGACAAGACACTAGACAGACACAGACACTAGACAGTCACAGACACTAGACACTCACAGACACTAGACAGACACAGACACTAGACAGTCACAGACACTAGACACTCACAGACACTAGACAGTCACAGACACTAGACAGTCACAGACACTAGACACTCACAGACACTAGACAGACAGAGACACTAGACAGTCACAGACACTAGACAGTCACAGACACTAGACAGACACAGACACTAGACAGTCACAGACACTAGACACTCACAGACACTAGACAGTCACAGACACTAGACACTCACAGACCCTAGACACTCACAGACACTAGACAGTCACAGACACTAGACAGACAGTCACAGACACTAGACAGACAGTCACAGACACTAGACAGTCACAGACACTAGACAGTCAGAGACACTAGACAGTCACAGACACTAGACAGTCACAGACACTAGACAGTCACAGACACTAGACAGACACAGACACTAGACAGTCACAGACACTAGACAGACACAGACACTAGACAGTCACAGACACTATACAGACAGTCACAGACACTAGAAAGACAGTCACACACACTAGACAGTCAGAGACACTAGACAGTCACAGACACTAGACAGACAGTCACAGACACTAGACAGACAGTCACACACACTAGACAGACAGTCACACACACTACTAGACAGTCACAGACACTAGACAGTCACAGACACTAGACAGTCACAGACACTAGACAGTCACAGACACTAGACAGACAGTCACAGACACTAGACAGACAGTCACAGACACTAGACAGTCACAGACACTAGACAGTCACACACACTAGACAGTCACAGACACTAGACAGTCACAGACAAGACAGTCACAGACACTAGACAGTCATAGACACTAGACAGTCACAGACACTAGACAGTCAGAGACACTAGACACTCACAGACACTAGACACTCACAGACACTAGACACTCACAGACACTAGACAGTCACAGACACTAGACAGTCACAGACACTAGACAGTCACAGACACTAGACAGTCACAGACACTAGACAGTCACAGACACTAGACAGTCACAGACACTAGACAGTCACAGACACTAGACACTCACAGACACTAGACACTCACAGACACTAGACACTCACAGACACTAGACACTCACAGACACTAGACAGTCACAGACACTAGAGAGTCACAGACACTAGACAGTCACAGACACTAGACAGTCACAGACACTAGACAGTCACAGACACTAGACAGTCACAGTCACACTAGACAGTCACAGACACACAGACACTAGACAGTCACAGACACTAGACAGTCACACACACTAGACAGTCACACACACTAGACAGTCACAGACACTAGACAGTCACACACACTAGAAAGTCACAAACAAACACTAGACAGTCACAGAAACTACACAGTCACAGAGACACTAGACAGTCACAGACATAAGACAGTCACAGACACTAGACAGTCACAAACACTAGACAGTCACAGACAGTAGACAGTCACAAACACTAGACAGTCACAGACACTAGACAGACACTAGACAGTCACAGACACTAGACAGTCAAACAAACACTAGACAGTCACAGAAACTACACAGTCACAGCCACTAGACAGTCACAGACACTAGACAGTCACAGACACTAGACAGACACAGACACTAGACAGTCACAGACACTAGACAGTCACAGACACTAGACAGACACAGACACTAGACAGACAGTCACAGACACTAGACAGTCACAGACACTAGACAGTCACAGACACTAGACAGTCACAGACACTAGACAGACACAGACACTAGACAGTCACAGACACTAGACAGTCACAGACACTAGACAGTCACAGCCCCTAGACAGTCACAGACACTAGACAGTCACAGCCCCTAGACAGTCACAGACACTAGACAGTCACAGACACTAGACAGACACAGACACTAGACAGTCACAGACACTAGACAGTCACAGACACTAGACAGTCACAGCCACTAGACAGTCACACACACTAGACAGTCACACACACTAGACAGACACAGACACTAGAGAGTCACAGACACTAGACAGACACAGACACTAGACAGTCACAGACACTAGACAGACAGTCACAGACACTAGACAGTCACAGACACTAGACAGTCACAGACACTAGACAGACACAGACACTAGACAGTCACAGACACTAGACAGTCACAGACACTAGACACTCACAGACACTGGACAGTCACAGACACTAGACAGACACAGACACTAGACAGTCACAGACACTAGAGAGTCACAGACACTAGAGAGTCACAGACACTAGACAGTCACAGACACTAGACAGTCACAGACACTAGAGAGTCACAGACACTAGACAGTCACAGACACTAGACAGTCACAGACACTAGACAGTCACAGACACTAGAGAGTCACAGACACTAGACAGTCACAGACACTAGACAGTCACAGACACTAGACAGTCACAGACACTAGACAGTCACAGACACTAGACAGTCACAGCCCCTAGACAGTCACAGACACTAGACAGTCACAGACACTAGACAGTCACAGACACTAGACAGTCACAGACACTAGACAGTCACAGACACTAGACAGTCACAGACACTAGACAGTCACAGACACTAGACAGTCACAGACACTAGACAGTCACAGACACTAGACAGTCACAGACACTAGACAGTCACAGACACTAGAGAGTCACAGACACTAGACAGTCACAGACACTAGACATTCACAGCCACTAGACAGTCACAGACACTGGACAGACACAGACACTAGACAGTCACAGACACTAGACAGTCACAGACACTAGACAGACAAGACACTAGACAGACACAGACACTAGACAGTCACAGACACTAGACAGTCACAGACACTAGACAGTCACAGACACTAGACAGTCACAGACACTAGACAGTCACAGACACTAGACAGTCACAGACACTAGACAGACAGACACTAGACAGACAGACACTAGACAGTCACAGACACTAGACAGTCACAGACACTAGACAGTCACAGACACTAGACAGTCACAGACACTAGACAGTCACAGACACTAGACACTCAGACACAGACACTCACAGACAGACAGTCACAGACACTAGACAGTCACAGACAAACACTAGACAGTCACAGACACTAGACAGTCACAGACAAACACTAGACAGTCACAGACAGTAGACAGTCACAGACAAACACTAGACAGTCACAGACACTAGACAGTCACAAACACTAGACAGTCACAAACACTAGACAGACACAGACACTAGACAGTCACAGACAGTCACAGTCACAGACACTAGACAGTCACAGACACTAGACAGTCACAGACACTAGACAGTCACAGACAAACACTAGACAGTCACAGACACTAGACAGTCACAGACACTAGACAGACAGTCACAGACACTCACAGACACTAGACAGTCACAGACACACTAGACACTCACAGACACTAGACAGTCACAGACACTAGACAGTCACAGACACTAGACAGTCACAGACACTAGACAGTCACAGACACTAGACAGTCACAGACACTAGACAGACAGTCAAGGACACTAGACAGTCACAGACATAAGACAGTCACAAACACTAGAAAGTCACAGACACTAGACAGTCACAAACACTAGACAGTCACAGACACTAGACAATCACAAACACTAGACAGTCACAGACACTAGACAGTCACAAACACTAGACAATCACAGACACTAGACAGTCACAGACACTAGACAGTCACAAACACTAGACAGTCACAGACACTAGAGTGTCACAGACACTAGACAGTCACAAACACTAGACAATCACAGACACTAGACAGTCACAGACACTAGACAGTCACAAACACTAGACAATCACAGACACTAGACAGTCACAGACACTAGACACTCACAGACACTAGACAGTCACAGACACTAGACAGTCACAAACACTAGACAGACAGTCACAGACACTAGACAGTCACAGACATAAGACAGACAGTCACACACACTAGAAAGTCACAAACAAACACTAGACAGTCACAGACACTAGACAGTCACAGACACTAGACAGTCACAGACACTAGACAGTCACAGACACTAGACAGTCACAGACACTAGACAGTCACAGACACTAGACAGACAGTCAAGGACACTAGACAGTCACAGACATAAGACAGTCACAAACACTAGAAAGTCACAGACACTAGACAATCACAAACACTAGACAGTCACAGACACTAGACAGTCACAGACAGTAGACAGTCACAGACACTAGAGAGTCACAGACACTAGACAGACACAGACACTAGAGAGTCACAAACACTAGACAGTCACAGACACTAGACAGTCACAAACACTAGACAGTCACAGACACTAGACAGTCACAGACACTAGACAGTCACAGACACTAGACAGTCACAGACACTAGAGAGTCACAGACACTAGACAGACAGTCACAGACACTAGACAGTCACAGACACTAGACAGTCACAAACACTAGACAATCACAGACACTAGACAGTCACAGACACTAGACAGTCACAAACACTAGACAATCACAGACACTAGACAGTCACAGACACTAGACACTCACAGACACTAGACAGTCACAGACACTAGACAGTCACAAACACTAGACAGACAGTCACAGACACTAGACAGTCACAGACACTAGACAGTCACAAACACTAGACAGACAGTCACAGACACTAGACAGTCACAGACATAAGACAGACAGTCACACACACTAGAAAGTCACAAACAAACACTAGACAGTCACAGACACTAGACAGTCACAGACACTAGACAGTCACAGACACTAGACAGTCACAGACACTAGACAGTCACAGACACTAGACAGTCACAGACACTAGACAGACAGTCAAGGACACTAGACAGTCACAGACATAAGACAGTCACAAACACTAGAAAGTCACAGACACTAGACAATCACAAACACTAGACAGTCACAGACACTAGACAGTCACAGACAGTAGACAGTCACAGACACTAGAGAGTCACAGACACTAGACAGACACAGACACTAGAGAGTCACAAACACTAGACAGTCACAGACACTAGACAGTCACAAACACTAGACAGTCACAGACACTAGACAGTCACAGACACTAGACAGTCACAGACACTAGACAGTCACAGACACTAGAGAGTCACAGACACTAGACAGACAGTCACAGACACTAGACAGTCACAGACACTAGACAGTCACAAACACTAGACAATCACAGACACTAGACAGTCACAGACACTAGACAGTCACAAACACTAGACAATCACAGACACTAGACAGTCACAGACACTAGACACTCACAGACACTAGACAGTCACAGACACTAGACAGTCACAAACACTAGACAGACAGTCACAGACACTAGACAGTCACAGACATAAGACAGACAGTCACACACAGTAGAAAGTCACAAACAAACACTAGACAGTCACAGACACTAGACAGTCACAGACACTAGACAGTCACAAACACTAGACAGTCACAGACACTAGACAGTCACAGACACTAGACAGTCACAGACATTAGACAGACACAGACACTAGACAGTCACAAACACTAGACAGACAGTCACAGACACTAGACAGTCACAGACACTAGACAGACACAGACACTAGACAGACAGAGACACTAGACAGTCACAAACACTAGACAGACAGTCACAGACACTAGACAGTCACAGACATAAGACAGACAGTCACAGACACTAGACAGTCACAAACACTAGACAGTCACAGACAGTAGACAGTCACAGACACTAGACAGTCAGAGACACTAGACAGTCACAGACACTAGACAGACACAGACACTAGACAGACAGAGACACTAGACAGTCACAAACACTAGACAGACAGTCACAGACACTAGACAGTCACAGACATAAGACAGACAGTCACAGACAGTAGACAGTCACAAACACTAGACAGTCACAGACAGTAGACAGTCACAGACACTAGACAGTCACAAACACTAGACAGTCACAAACACTAGACAGACACAGACACTAGACAGTCACAGACACTAGACAGTCACAGACACTAGACAGTCACAGACACTAGACAGTCACAGACACTAGACAATCACAGACACTAGACAGTCACAGACACTAGACAGTCACAGACACTAGACAGTCACAGACAAACACTAGACAGTCACAGACAGTAGACAGTCACAGACAAACACTAGACAGTCACAGACACTAGACAGACACAGACACTAGACAGTCACAGACACTAGACAGACACAGACACTAGACAGTCACAGACAGTAGACAGTCACAGACAAACACTAGACAGACACAGACACTAGAGCTCAGGAAGGAACAAATTTCATTCAGTCACAGTACACTGAGCAATCAAGCTGGGGACTGGAGAGATAGCTCAGTGGTCAAGGAACTTGCCTGCAAAGTCTAACAACCCGGGTTCAGTTCCCCAGTACTCAAGTAAAGCCAGAAACACAAAGTAGCACAAGCATCTGTATTTACAGTGGCTAGAAGCCCTGGTGTGCTCGCTCTCACTCTCTGTCTCTCTCTCTCCTTGCAAATACATAAATTAAAAATAAAAAAAAAAATCAGGGGTTGGACTTTGCAGTGACTAGAGGCCCTGGTATGTCCATTCTCCCTCCCTCCCTCCCTCCTCTCTCTCTCTCAAATAAATAAATAAATTTAATTTTTTTTTTTTTTTTGGTTTTTCGACGTAGGGTCTCACTCTGGCTCAGGCTGACCTGGAATTCACTATGTAGTCTCAGGGTGGCCTCGAACTCTCAGTGATGCTCCGACCTCTACCTCCCGAGTACTGGGATTAAAGGTGTGCGCCACCACACCCAGCTAAATGATATATATATTGTTTGTTTGTTTGTTTGTTTGTTTGTTTGTTTTTTCAAGGTAGGGTCTCACTCTGGTCCAGGCTGACCTGGAATTAGCTATGTAGTCTCAGGGTGGCCTCAAACTCATGGCAATCCTCCTACCTCTGCCTCCCGAGTGCTGGGATCAAAGGCGTGCGCCACCACGCCCGGCTTTAAATGAAATATTTAAAAAAAGAAATTGGGGGTTGGAGAGATGGCTTGGTGGTTAAGGCACTTGCCTGCAAAGCCAAAGGATCTTGGTTCGATTTCCCAGGACCCACATGAGCCAGCTGCACAAGGTGGCACATGCATCTGGAATTCATTTGCAGGGCAGGGAAGCCCTGGTGAACCCATTCTGTCTCTCTATCTCATATATATACATATATATATATATATATGAAATTGGGCTGGAGAGATGGCTTACCAGTTAAGGCACTCACCTGTAAAGCCTAAGGGCCCAAGTTCAATTCTCCAGAATCCACATAAGCCAGACACATATGGTAGGGCACATGTCTGGAATTTGTGTGCAGTGGCTAGAGGACCTGGCATGCCCATTCTTTCTCTCTCTCTCTCATAAATTAATAATATTTTAAAAATATATTAAAAAGAAATCAGCCAGGCATGGTGGCCCACACCTTTAATCCCAGTACTCAGGAGGCAGAGGTAGGAGGGTTGCTGTGAGTTCAATGCCATCCTGAGACTACATAGTGAATTCCAGGTCAGCCAGAGCAAGAATAAGACCCTACCTTGAAAAACCAAAAAAACAATATATATGAAATCAGGCTGGCCAAAGAGATGGCTCAGCAATTAAGGAGTTTGCCTGCAAAGCCTAACAACCTAAATTTGATTACCCAGTACACACATAAAGCCAGATGCACCAAGTGGTGCATGCATCTCGAGTTTGTTTGCAGCAGCTAGAGGCCCTGGTGCACACATATTCTCTCTTTCTCTTTCCTCTTGCAAATAAATAAAATATAAAAAAGAAAAGAAGGCTGGGGAGATGGCTTAGTGGTTATGGCGCTTGCCTGCAAAGCCAAAGGACCCAGGTTTGATTCCTCAGGACCCACATAAGCTAGATGCACAAGGGGGTGCACAAGTCTGGAGTTCATTTACAATGGCCAAAGGCCCTGCCATGCCAATTCTGTACCCCCCCCCTCCATATATATATTTCTCTTTCTCTCTCTCAAATAAATTTTAAAAAATTTTAAAAGAGGGCTGGAGAGATGGCTTAGCGGTTAAGGCGCCTGCCTGCTAAGCCTAAGAACCTGGTTCCAATCTCCAGGTCCCATGTTTAGCCAGATGCAAAGTGACGCAAGGGCACAATGCCACACTTGCCCACAAGGGGGCGCATGCATCTGGATTTCATTCACAGCAGCTGAGAGACTGCTGGCGCGCCCATCTCTATCTGTCTTCCTCTCCCTCTCTGTCTGTCTCTCTCTGTGTCTCTCTCCAAAAATAAATAAAATAATAATAAATAAAAAAAATTTTAAAGGAAAAGAAATCAAGGTGGAACTTCCTGATAGCTGACTGTCATAGTGCTGGAAAGTGCTATGGAAAGTTGGGAAGAGCTATGCAGGTTGCTAGGGGAGAAAAGTCCTCAATTGTCTTAACCAGCAGTGGACCTTGAGAGCTGCATAACTAGCCAGGCAGGCAAGATGTGCCCACTGGTACACTAGTGGCATGTCTGTTTGGGGGGTAAGCAACTGCTGACTGATTAGATTTAAGGTCCTCTCTACGGGAGGGAATTCATGCCTGGTACTGAAAACATTATTTAAAAAAAAAAAAGCCCATGTCTGAGAAGTGCAAAGCCCCTGGGAAGAAGCTGTTACTGTTTGGCTAAATGGATATGTTATGCCCAACAATTGATTCTAAATATGTATGTTTATGTCCATAGATTAGTGCTGCTTCCACTTTGGGTCAAAGTGGCTTCTTTTTGCAGATGGCAGTGACCACTAGGAGGGTTCAAAAGTCATCAAAGTGCTGAGAAGAAGTGACAGTTGAGTATTGAGCACTGAGACATGTCTATCACACCCTCCAGACTTAGGGAACATTGCCAGGGAGGGAGCAACAAGAATGAAAGAGCCAAAGGATGGGGAGGGACACTCTGGAGCACTGTCTTCCAGACATGAAGGGGCCATGGCCTTCATGACCTCACAGCATCTTAGCTGTTGTTACCTGCATAACACCTGCACAATATTGGGCCCATAAGCATGTTGTCTTGGATGATTGAGAGGGGAAGAGGATATGATGGAAAGTGGAGTTTCAAAGGGGAAAGTGGGGGGAGGGAGGGAAGTACCATGGGATATTGTCCACAATTGAAGAAGTTGCCAATAAAAAATAAATTTTAAAAAAGGCTAGTTGTTTTTAATACAGGGAACAACCAATCAAGATAATGTAACAATTGTGAATATATATGTGCTGAAAGTTGGAGAATCCAATTTCATGAAACAAACGAGTCATAAAAAGAACAGGTAAGTCTAGACACAAGAATAGTGGGTGACTTTAATATCTCAGTTTCATCAATGGATAGCTCATCCAAAAAGGAGACTTTAGAGTCATGGGGCTGAGGATATAGCTCAACTGAGAGAGAGAGTGCCTGCCTAGCTAGCATGCACAAAGCCTTGAGTTTGATCTCTAGCACCACACAAACCACTGGCCTGGCTGCATGAGAGCCTGTCAAAAGAGAAAGAAAGGAAAAAAAGAAAGAAAATATCAAAATTAAACTATGATTGATCAAGTAGACTTAATAGATATTGACAGAATAATTTATCAAACAGCTCTTGAATACACAATTTTCTCAGCAGTCCATGGAGCTTTTCCTAAAATAAAACACATTTAAGGCCATAAAGTAAGTCTAAACTAATACAAAATTTAAAATAAAAATATTTGTATATCATAATGGAATAAAACTAGAAATCAAGAGCCAGAGAAATCGCAGAAAGTTTACAACGCACTTACAATGCATTCTTGAGTGACCCATGATGAAGCCAGGGAGGGATTTTTAAAAATTCTTAGAAATCAGGGCTAGAGAGAGTGCTCAGTGGTTAAAGGCACTTGCTTGCAAAGTCTGATGACCTGGGTTCAGTTCCCCAGCACCCACGTGAAGCAAGATGCACAAAGTAGTGCACAGTTGTAGGAGGCCACGGTGTGCCCATATTCCCTTTCTCTCTCTCTCTCAAATAAATAAGTACATAAAAATTCTAAGAAACAAATAAAAAAAGAACACTCAACTTACCATAGCCTTTGGGATATAACAAAGGAAGAGGTAAAGAAGAAGTGTGTGCCCGTGAATGCCTACATTAAAAAATTAATAACTCAATGCTGCATCTCATGGCCTAAAAAAAACTAGACTAACCTCGCAGTGCCTAGCAACACTTTCACAAGACCCTCATAATAGGAGAAAAAGATGATGACATCAAATTAAAAGAGAGACTAATGGAGAGAGGGAGGGGATATGATGGAGAATGGAGTTCTAAAGGGGAATGGGGGGAGGAGAGGGAAATAACATGGTGTAATATCTGTAAGTATAGAAGTTGTCAATAAAAATAAATAAATAAATGAAAAAGAAAAAACTAGACTAAGCCAAACACAAACTTATTACAGGAAAATATATAGTAGATATATGTGTGCAAGTTGTGATTTGAAGACTCAAAGAATACAAAAAAAATCATTTACCATGATCACACTTTTTCAATCCAGGGATGCAAAGATGGTTCAACACAAAAGCAAATAAATGTAAGCACAGGAAATAATTCCTTAAGTAGACTGGCCAACAGGTAACAAAAACCTGTTCCTCAGGCTGGAGAGATGGCTTAGTGGTTAAGGCGCCTGCCTGCTAAGCCTAAGAACACCCGTTCAATTCTCCAGGTTCCCACGTTTAGCCAGACTCAAAGTGATGCAAGGGTGTAATGCCGCACTTGCCCACAAGAGGGCGCACATGTCTGGAGTTTGTTCACAGCAGCTTAGAGGCTGCTGGTGTGCTCATTCTCTGTCTGTCTGTCTCTCTCTCTCTCTCCAAAAAAAACCCAACCAACCAAATAAACAAAAAACCCTGTTCCTCTTTCTGCTAGTTCATGTAGACGAAAAGAAATACAAGTCCAGGGCACTGCTAAATTCCGTGCCTGCTGTGGGCCTGGCAGCTGTGTGCATGTTAAAAGGCAAACTGGTCCTCTGAGTCTCTTTTAGAAGGGCACGTATGGTTTGAATGAAATGTCCCCACGGGCTTGTGTGTTTTGAACACTTGGTTTGGGAAAGTTGAGGGGGAGCCTTGCTGGAGAAGGTGTGTCACTGGCGATTGGCTGGGGATGATAGAGCCCAGCTCCAAGCCCAGTACTTAGACTACTTCCTTCCTGTTGCCACAGAGATGTGACGTCCACCTATTTGCTCTTGTCATGCTTCCCCCACCCTGATGAAACTTCCCCTCAAAGCCATTAGCCAGAAATAAACCCTTTCCTTCCTTCAGCTGCTTCCAGTCAGCTGTTTTGTCCCAGCAATGAGAAGGTCACTGCTATGGGAACCAGTCTTGGGGGTATAGCTCCATGGTAGAGCATTTAACTGCAGGAACCAATCTCAGTTCCCAAGCCTGTGCCCCCATGACCCAATCACTCCCAATGCCATCAGCTTGGAGATGGAGGATTTTGACATATAAATTTGATGGGGGTGGGGGGACAAAAAGCGGTTACACCATAGCAAATGCTGAATGGGAAATACAGCAAGCTTCAAAACGCAGTCCAGAGCACCCGTTTATATAACACGGGCAAGGCGTTGGTTTCAGTCCTCAGCACAGAGGAAAAGATGATGGGGGACTCCTTCAGGAAGGAGAGTGCAGCTTCCTGCACAAGACAAAGACCAGCTGAGGTGAATGAAAATGGGGGACATACAGAATGGGCTGTGGGTGAAGGAGGTCGTCATAAAGAGATCAACTCAAGCCTGGGGATTAAATAACAGAAATTAGTCACTTGGCCTGTTTTCTCTTTACTTATTATATATAAATATGAATATGAAAAAATACAAGTGTGTGCCTATGTGTACTAAATCAGTTTACTGGTTTTATATATGATCTGTTGGAAGTTCACCCTTTTTAAGTGTGTAGAGGACAAAATATCCCCCAGGAATACCAATGAGTTTGAGGAATAAGTTACATAGTCAGCAACAGGAATACCGGCTGTTAGGACTTCCTGTATCATCATTTGAGGAGAAAGGAAAAGCTTTCTTGCTTGTAAGATGCACAGCTGCATCCTGCTACATGGACGTATGAGGCTCTATTGTACAGGACCTCGGATATGAGGATGTGTGCATTTGGAGGGTGAAAACCAATGGCCTGGGTTGTGACAGTTGTCAGTTTGCCCACTCTCAGCTCCAAACATCCTTTCTTACCTGCTGTAGAGAAAGCGAACCAGGACCTCTGTAAGCTTCTGTATGTCTCGGCGGGCTGCTAAACTTTATCAGTAGAGGGTGATGGCCAGAGGAGCTGGGAAGGGGCTGGATCTAGTGGATGGCTCTGCAGGGGGGGCTTGTCTAACATCCAACACCAGCAGGGTGGCCAGTAGCTTCCTTTTTGCTTTCCCCAGAGTGGGCTTACAGCAGGTTACTCTCAGTAAGAAATCTCCCCATGATCAGGGTAGATTTCCAGCAAGTTCCTTGCCTAGCTCTCTGCCCCATCCATCAATCTTCACAGTGATCTTTCCAGTGACCCTTAGCCCTGAGTCAGGGGAAGACTTCCCCAGATGCTCTGTAGCAGACAGCTTCAGGTTCGCTGAGATGAACTTCCAGACCAGGCACAGTTATGGAGGAAGGGATATTATTTATTGAAGCTTACAGATCCAGGGGAAGTTCCATAATGGCAAGAGAAACGGCTTGCCCTTCACAGGACCAGGCAAGAGAGAGAAAAGCCAACCAGCCACCACAGCATACAGAGCAAAACTACCGCCAAAAGGTCACACAGCACACTTCAGGAACTCCTGCTAGGCACATTTGCATATCTTTACAATGGAATCTCAAACCCACCATTAACACCTTAAGACCAGCCCCCAGTGACATTGCCTCTAGCAAGGTGATTGCAGATGCAAACTATAACTAATAAAACACTGAATATACTGGGGGACATATATTCAAACTACCACATGCTCTATCTATCTCAGAGCTGCCACACGGTCCTTTTCTGTTCCCTTCCCATCTCCACTTCCTCTCCATTGTTACTCTAATCCACCAACTTTGGATTTTCCTTGTTCAAATCAGTGTGGTTCTTTCCTCTGACCGGAGTCTGGCTGCTACACTTAGCTGAACCACCAAGAAGTCAGGGCATCACTTTGAATTATCTCAACGGCCACAAGGAGGCCAATCACTGTGTCTCTGAGACCCAAGCCTGGTCTCTACCTGGTAGCTGCAGACCAAGGGGTGGAGTAGAGGCTGGACTGGAATCTCAATTCTTACCAAGTGTGGGTCCCAGTGGTTATAGATCCAGGGACTGGGAAGGTGGGGACAGTTCAGCTGATGGACATGGCCTTGTGATGAAGTGAGGTCTGGTCGGAGGTGGAAGAAGCTTAAGAAAAAAATGAGGCAGGCTGGAAGAGCATTGCTCCTGTCATGAAGCAGGTGAGCGTGTACCATTCTGGACAACAGGAAGGTCAGATGCAGCAGGAAACAGGAAGAAGAGGCAAGGAAGGGTCTGAGGAGAGTCAGGCAGGTAAGGGGACCTTGCAGGGCCATGAGTGTCACTGGAAGTCATCAGGAAGCCCCTGGAGGGGTCTGGCTATAGAGCACACACAGAGCACGTGTGTGAATGAGTGTGAGAGTGCACATGATGTGAATGTGTGTGTGAGTGTATGTGTATGCATGAGTGTGTATATGATGTATGTGTAAGTGTGTGATGTGTATATGAGTGTGTGTGATTGTGAGTGTATGTGTATGTCTAAATATGTATATGATGTACTGTGAGGTATGTGATGTGTAGAAAGGCTGGTGAGTGTGTGAGTGCATGTGTATGTATGAGTGTCTATGTGATATATGTGTAAGTATGTGATGTGTATGCGTGTGTGACTGTGTGAGTGTATGTACATATGTGAGTGCATATATGATGTACTGTGAGTGTGTGTGTGTGTGTGTTGTATATGAGTGCATGCAATTGTGCAGGTGTATGTGCATGTATTAGTGTGTGATGTATGTGTGTGTAAAGGGCATATGAGTACATGTGATTGTGTGAGTGTATGTGCATGTATGAGTATGTGATGCATATGTGAGCATGTGTGTGATATGTATGTGGGTATGTGTGAAATGTGCGAGTGTCTGTGTGACGTGTGTGAGTGTGGGGTTATTATATGACCTCCACATGCTGTGACACATGTGCACCTCCACACTCACACAATCAAATGTACAAGCTACCTTCAGTGGCTTGGGAAAGCAATTTTCTGTATCGTGTACCATGTGGTGCCTTGGTTTTTCTTCTCCTTTTTGCATGTTTGTGCACGTGTGCAGGTGCACATGCATGTGTGTGTGCACGTGGAAGCCAGAGGACAACTTCAGGCAGTATTCCATCTCCATCCACCTTTTCTGAGCCAGCTTCTCTCACTGAACTTGAGTTCATCGAATTGAGCTTCGAGCTCCTCCTGGCTCCACCTCCCCAGGGCTGGGGTTATAGGTGTGTCACACGTCTGTCTTTTATGTGGGTGCTGGAGATTGAACTAAGGCCCACATGCTTGTGAAGCAAGCATTTAGCGCCAGTCATCTCCCCAGCTCAGCTATTAATGCCATCATTGTGACTTTGATAACCATGCAGGTTTTATTGCTTTCTTTCTGTGGGACTTTAGTCCCAATCCTATCTCTATCTCACTCAGGCCCTGCCCTCTGCACCTTCCCGGAAGCTCCTTCTCCAGCCGCGCCCTCTCATGCACAGTGTGGTTAGCTGGCTCTGGCTCTGCCTCACCCGCTGAGGTCGATCACTTGTTGAGGACAGCCCATCCAGGCCCAAGGAGCTTGAAACAACTCAGATAACACAGCTGACACTGTGCCTTGTCTTGTGCCTAGAAGAATGGAAATATTCATTTAGAGCAACAAAAAATAAACCGAGAGAGAGACAGAGACAGAGAGAGAGAATAATGACACCAAGGCCCAGAGAGGCAAAGCAACTTGCTCAGGTTACATAGCACACAGGTAGTACAGACACCAAGTTCAAAGACACAGGCACCCAGCTTTGTACCCCTCCTGCAGGGGTAGAGGGGTTGTGACAAGGCACACAGCTCCTCTGCTAGTGCAGGGAGAAGCCAAGGCCAAGTCCAGCAAGATGTGTGTGCCTTCCACACTGGGATTGGTATGACCAAGAATAACCCAGCATTGGCTGTATTGCCAGGGTGAGGGGAGAGTGGGGCTCCTTCCAGCTAAAAGGGATGTAAAGGCTGGGAAATCATTACCGGTGCATGAATTATTCAAAGCACAGTCGACCTCCTCAGGCCCCAGCAACCGAGTGCCTGCTGAATCAGACCAGCACATCTGATTACCCACATGTAATGGCCTCTTTTTCTCGGTCTCCAAAGACCACAATTCAACACCATCAAATATTAATGGGGTAGCTGGTGCCGTGTCCAGCACAAGCCTTGTGCTCGTATTCACAGATGACGTTGATCCAGAGACTCGGTGAGGTCCCAACCCCAATCAATCCGGGTGCAGTGAGCCCTCGTGCCTTCGAGGTACCCTTGGGAGCACAACGACCCTGCTTATGGGTTTTCTCAGAGCAAAGTGTCAGGTTGGTTTTTCACAGTGCTCCCGGGCTGAGGACCTAGGTCTCTGGGGCATGTCTCTGCCCTACAGGCCCTTGTGGGGTCCCAAGTCACTGCGGCTACCATGAAACGATATCACAGACTGGGTGGCTTAAAGAGAAGTTTACTCTCTCCCAAATCCGGAGGCCAGAAGCCCATGGGAAGGTGTGGACAGGCCTTCTCCAGAGGATTCAGGGTGGGATCCTGTCTGCATCTTCCAGCACCGACTGATGGCTAACTTTCCCACCTCATGACGTATCTTTCAACTTTCTCTCTCTCTCCCTCTCTCTTTTTCCCTCTCTCTCTCCTCAGAAGCATCTTCCCAGTGTATTTCTGTTTTTCTTTGGTATTATCCTAGGTTTTTTTTTGTTGTTGTTTTTGTTTTTGGTTTTTCAAGGTAGGGTTTCACTCTAGCTCAAGCTGACCTGGAATTCACTCTGTAGTCTCAGGGTGGCCTTGAACTCATGGTGATCCTCCTACCTCTGCCTCCTGTGTGCTGGGATTAGAGGCGTGCGCCACCACGCCCGGCCCTAGATTTTTTAAACTGTGGCTTTTTGCATGTGCCTGGTGGGCTCTGTGTGTGTGTGTGTGCACGTGCATGCATGCATGTGGACACACATGTGCACATGCATGTGGGACCCAGAGGTGTTTCCCTTGAGCCCAGAGCCCACCAAATCCGCCAGTCTAGCTAGCCAGTTTTCCTGTCTCTGCCTTTCCAGTGCTGGGACTCAGGAGTTCACTTTGCACCCAGCACGTATTAGGGTGCTGGAGATCTGAACTTAGATTCTCCTACTTGCTCAGCAAGAACCCTAACAACTGAGCTATCTCCCCAACTTCCTTTATTCTCTTTTTTTTTTTTTTTTTTTTTTTTTTTTTTGGTAGGATCTCACTCTAGCTCAGGCTGACCTGGAATTCACTATGTAGTCTCAGGGTGGCCTCGAACTCATGGCGATCCTCCTACCTCTGCCTCCCGAGTGCTGGGATTAAAGGTGTTATTCTTGTTTTTTAATGAACATGTGGTAGTTTTCTATATTCATGGGGTTGCAGGGTTTGGCATGTTATTCATATGCTCACATCCGTGGAATTAACATACCTGTCACACAGACACATATTCAAAATTATTCCCACTGGCTACTTTGAAATAGTCAATTTTTGCTGTCAGGGCTGATTCCACTGTTCTTAGAACAGTGGAAATAAGTACAAGGCTCCCCTACTTCCCAACTGGGTACCAATTCTCTCCATCATCCCTTCCCCACAGTGTGTGTAATATATGGAGCATGTGTGATTGTGTGTGACGTATGCTCATGTATGTGCAAAAACATGCACCCCATGCATACATGTGAAGAAGCCAGAGGAAGATGTCGGGCGTCCTCCTCAAGCTCCCTTCTTCCTGAAATCCCTTGAGACAGTGTCTCTCCTGAGCCCAGCGAGCCCCATCAAGCCTGTCTCTGCCTTTCTCAGCACTAGGGTAATTGACAGCAGTATGCGTGGATGTTGGGGACAGAACTCAGGTCCTCACGCTTGTGCAGCAGGCACTCACCACGCTGAGCCACTTCCCCACCCCCTCCCTACACCTCTGACATCAATGTTGTTCCTTCCACGTAAGTGACGGCATGCGCTATTTGTCTTTCTGACTTAGTCCACCTAATGTCCTCCAGTTCCGTCTGTGTTACTGTAGATCAATTTCATTTTTCACATCCAAACAATAAACCTGCCTATAGTTGCGGAGCCATGATTCATCTACTGGCGGACACCTGGGCTTACAATGGTGAATGCTGCTGTAGGAGACATGGGCATGCAGTTACCCTCCATAACATGCTGTCCATGCCCCTGTGCCTGACCTGAGGAGCAGGATGGCTGGATCAAAAGGCGCTTGTGGTGGTTCGAATGTAGAATGGCTTTCATGGCTTTATGTGTTGGAATACTTCGTCCCCACTTGGGGAAGTTGTGGAACCTTTGGGAGCTGAAGCCAGGCTCACGGAGGAGGCAGAGTGATGCGGGGGCGGGGGGGGGGCTTGGGTGTTCCAGCCCAGCCCTGCTTGCTGCCCTCAACCAGCTCTTGCCAGTTCCTCCCTGCTGACGTGAAGATTATGTCCGGCCATCTCCCACCAGTGAGCTTTTCCCTGCCATGATGAAACTCCCCTTCAAAACTGTAAGCCAGGTGGGGCGTGGTGCACCCTTTAATCCCAGCACTCAGGAGGCTGAGGTTGGAGGACTGCTGTGAGTTTGAGGCCAGTCTGAGACTACATGGTGAATTCCAGGTCAGCCTGGGCTAGAGTGAGATCCTATCTCAACCCTCCCCACACACAAAAAAAAACCCAGCAACAATAAGAAACAAAAAATGAAAAAACAAAACCAAAAACTGTAAGCCAGAATTCAGAATTCCTTCCATAAGCTGCTTCTGGTTGAGTGCTTTGTCCCAGCAACAAGAAAGTAGCTGCTGCCAGGCGTGGTGGCACACGCCTTTAATCCCAGCACTGGGGAGGCAGAGGTAGAAGGATTGCCAGGAGTTCGAGGACACCCTGAGACTACATAGTGAATTCCAGGTCAGCCTGGGTTGGAGTAAGACCCTACCTAAAAAAAAGAAAAGAAAAGAAAAGAAAAGAAAAGAAAAGAAAAGAAAAGAAAAGAAAAGAAAAGAAAAAAGAAGGGAGGGAAGGAGGGAAGGAGGGAAGGAAGGAAGGAAGGAAGGAAGGAAGGAAGGAAGGAAGGAAGGGAGGAGGAACAAAGGAGGGAGGAAGGGAGAGAAGGAAGGAAGGAAGGAAGGAAGAAAGGAAGGAAGGAAGGAAGGAAGGAAGGAAGGAAGGAAGGAAGGAAGGAGGGAGGGAGGAGGGGGAGGAAGGAGGGAAGGAAGGAAGGAAGGAAGGAAGGGGAAGGAAGGAGGGGAAGGAAGGAGGGGAGGGAGGAAGGAAGGAAGGAAGGAGGAAGGAAGGAAGGAAGGAGGAGGGAAGGAAGGAAGGAAGGAAGGAGGGAGGGAGGAAGGAGGGAGGGAAGGAAGGAAGGGAAGGAAGGAGGGAGGGAGGGGAGGGAAGGAAGGAAGGAGGGAAGGAAGGAAGGAAGGAGGGGAGGGGGAGAGAGGAGGAAGGAAGGAGGGAGGAAGGAAGGAGGGAAGGAAGGAAGGAAGGAGGAGGGAAGGAAGGAAGGAAGGAGGGAGGGGAAGGAAGGAAGGAAGGAAGGAGGAAGGAAGGAAGGAAGGAAGGAAGGAAGAAGGAAGGAAGGAGGAAGGAAGGAAGGAAGGAGGAAGGAAGGAAGGAAGGAAGGGAAGGAAGGAAGGAAGGAAGGAAGGAAGGAAGGAAGGAGGAAGGAAGGAGGGAAGGAAGGAAGGAGGAAGGAAGGAAGGAAGGAAGGAGGAAGGAAGGAAGGAAGGAAGGAAGGGAGGGGAAGGAGGAGGGGAGGAAGGAAGGAGGGGAGGGAAGGAAGGAGGGAAGGAAGGAGGAGGAAGGAAGGAGGAGGAAGGAAGGAAAGGAAGGAAGGAAGGAAGGAGGAGGGGGGAAGGAAGGAAGGATGGAAGGAGGGAAGGAAGGAGGGAGGGAAGGAAGGAAGGAGGGAAGGAAGGAAGGAGGGAAGGAAGGAAGGAGGGAAGGAAGGAAGGAGGGAAAGAGAGAAGGAAGGAAGGAGGGAAGGAAGGAAGGAGGGAAAGAGAGAAGGAAGGAGGAGGGAAGGAGGGAAGGAAGGAAGGAGGAAGGGGAAGGAAGGAGGGAGGGAGGGAAGGAAGGAAGGAGGGAGGAAGGAAGGAAGGAGGGAGGGAGAAGCTCTACACTGGTTCCATCTGAGGTTTTTGGAGGGACCTCCCTACTGCTTACCACAACTGCCATTGCATCCCCATCAACTGATTTTTTTTGTTGTTTTGAGACTTTTTGTAACCAAACAATACTGAATTTAACTGAATGCTTTTTCTACAACTACCCAGACCCCTGGTTTCATCTATTGTTCTGACAGTGTGATGCATTGTGTTTATTGATTGGCATATTGAATGCATCCTTGCCTCCCTGGGACAAATCCCCCTGGTCAGTGGTGTGTATTTTTAATGTACTACTAGATTACATTTGCAAGTAATTTTGAGAGTGTTTTCTTATCTATAGTCATCAGAGATCCCAGTCTGTAATTCTATACCTCTGTGTCTCTGTCTCTAAGTCGGTGTTCCTCTCTCTCTCTCTCTCTCTCTCTCCCTCTCCCTCTCCCTCTCCCCCTCTCCCCTCCTCTCCCCTCCTCTCCCTTTCTCTGCTCAAGACCTTGTCTAGTTTTGGGCTTAGGGCAATACTAGCCTTGTACCATGAGCTTGGAAGAGTCCCCACTCTTCCAAGTGACTGGAGTAGATTCAGGAGAATTGGTGTTAGTTCTGTAAAGATTTGATCAAATCATCAATGAGGCCATCTAGTTGTGGGTTTCTCTTTGTTGAGAGACATTTTATTACTGCTTCAATCTTATTACTTCTTACTGGTCTGCTTGGGTTTTTCCCTGTCATTCAATTTTGGTGAGTTATATGTGTCCACACGTTTATCCATCTTGTCTCGGCTCTCCAGACTTCTGCCATGTAGTTTAGAGCTGAGATTGTTCTCTCTGTCCTCTGTGCTGCCAAGGCTCCATGTTCATTTCTGATTTGATAGCTCTTCCTCTCTTTGCTAGCGTACCTAAAGACCATTTGGGTTTGTTTATCTTTCCCCAGACAATCTACTCTCTAATTGATCTTTTGGTTATTTTCAGTTTAGTCTTTTTAAAAATTATTTGAGAGAGAGAGGTAGAGATTGAAAGAATGAGAATGGGCGCACCAAGACCTCCAGCCACTGCAAACAAACTCCAGATGCATGTGCCACCTTGTACATCTGGCTTACATGGGTCCTGGGAAACTGAAACTGGATCCTTTGGCTTTGCAGGCAAGTGCTTTAACTGCTAAGCCATCTCTCCAGCCCAGTCATTTTTTTTTTTTTTAATAAACAGAACTAATGCTACAACTTACAAGCAGGAGTATTTTAAAATTTATTTTATTTTTATTCATTTATTAGAGACAGAAAGAGAGGGAGAGAGAAAGAAAGACAGAGAGAAAGAATGGGTGCACCAGGGCCTCTAGCCACAGTAAACAAACTCCAGACACATGCACCACCTTGTGCATCTGGCTTACTTGGGACCTGGAAAATCAAACCTGGGTCCTTAGGCTTTGCAGGCAAACTCCTTAACTACTAAGCCATCTCTCCAGCCCTAGTCTTTGTTTTTGAGTTTATTTCATTTGTTTCTGCTTCAATCTCTGTTATTTCTTTCCTCTGTTAAGTGTGAATTTAATTTGTTGTTGCTTTTCTAATTCCTTGAGGTGCATCATTAGGTTTTTTTTTTTTTTTTGGAGTCTTTTGTTTTTAATGTTGGCACTCAGGTTATAAACAACGTTTATTTTATTTTTATTTATTTATCAGAGAGAGAGAGAGAGAGAGAGAGAGAGAGAGTGGGCATGCCAGGGCCTCTAGCCACTGCAGACAAGCTCCAGACACATGCACTACCATGTGCATCTGGCTTACATAGGTTCTGGGGAGTCAAACCTGGGTCCCTAGGCTTCACATGTATATCTAAGCTACTAAGCCATCTTTTGTTTCAAGAAATGTTTAAATTTACCTTTAAGTTTTTCACTGACTCATTGATCATTCAAGATGTCATTATTTTTTTTAAATTTTTAATATTTTATTTTATTTTTGTTTTGTTTTTGGAGAGAGACACCAAGAGAGACAGAGAGAGAGGGAGAGGGAGACAGATAGAGAATGGGCCCACCAGCAGCTTCTCAGCTGCTGTGAATGAAATCCAGATGCGTGCGCCCCCTTGTGGGCAAGTGCAGCATTGTGCCCTTGTGTCACTTTGCATCTGGCTCAATGTGGGACCTGGAGATTGGAACCGGGTTCTTAGGCTTAGCAGGCAGGCGCCTTAACCGCTAAGCCATCTCTCCAGCCCTATTTTTTAAATTTTTTTAATTTTAATTTTTGGTTTTACAAGGTAAGATCTTACTCTAGCCCAGGCTGACCTGGAATTCACTATGTAGTCTCTGGATGGCCTTGAACTCACAGTGATCCTCCCTCTTCCCCCTAAATGCTGGGATTAAAGGTGTGCACCACCATATACCCAGCATCATTAAATGTTGATGCATTTGTATAACTTCTAAACTCCCTCTTGGTTTTTAGTTTTATTCCATCATGGGTTGAGAAGACACACTTTGATATCATGTTTTGTCATCCACTGAGACTTGCTGCATAGTGTTTACAAGCTGATGTTCTGGGTGCTGAAGAGATGGATGTGTGTTCCACAGTGGAACATGGAGGAAGGTTCTGTAATGTCTGTTAGGTCCCCTTGGTCTACAGTACACTTTTGGCCCCCGTTTCTGACTCTTATCTGGATGATTTACCATCAATGAAGCTCTCCCACTGTTAGTGTGTGTGCGCGTGTTTCTCTCCTTTAGATATGGTAATGTTTGTTTCATAGGATGAGTAAGCACTCCACCGCTGGGGCACAGGTTATAATGATTACGTCCTTCTGTTCAGTCGGGCCCTGACTCTCTGAGTCAGGTTGTTCTCCACTGTAACAAATGCCAAGAGAAACAAATTAAAAGAGAAAAGAGTTAGTTTGGTTCATGCTTCATGATGGAGAGCTGCTCATCTCATGATGGCCAGGAAAGAGAGAGAGAGAGAGAGAGAGAGACCAGGACAAGGTGTGCCCTTCGGGGGCACAACCCCAACAATCACCTCCTCCCACCAGGCTTTAGTCCCGCTGTCTCCACCGTCTCCTCAAATTATAAACAATGCGTGAATACACTGACCCACTGATGAAAGCAGGGCCCTCGGGTCCACTCACTTCCCCAAAGGCTCACCTTGAACAGAAAAATCCATGAATGGACCAGTCCCCTGACAAAGCAAGGCCCTGGTGGTCCACTCACTTCCTCAAAGCCTCGCCTTTAACAGGGCTGCTCTGGGAACCAAACTTTCAACACATGAGCCTTTTGGAATGACATTTCATAACCAAACCAGACGTGACCAATTCTTTTTACTATCTCTGCTTCATCTGATGTAAGTGTAGCGATGCCTCCTCACTTTCGGTTTCTGTTGGCACGGTGTATCTCTTCCCACCCGTCACCTCCAGTTTATGTGAGACTTCAGTGGTGAAGTGGGTTTCTTGTAAGACAACACGTCACTGGGCATCGTTTTCTCTTAATCCATTCACCCAGCTTCTATCTTTTAACTGGTTAAGGTAATCTATTTGCAGTCAAGGTTATTTTTGATAAACAAAAACATAGTCCTGCCATTTTGTCACATTATATTAATTAATCAATTAATTCTTCAGTGCTAGGGATCAAATCCAGGGCATAAAGCATTCCAGGCATGCACTGTGCTCCCAAGCCCCATTTTGTTCATTTTCTTGCTGGCTGTTTTGTATAATAATTGCCATATGAGCACTTGTTCATCATCATAGTTTATTTCTCTTCTCTTTCTCTTTCGAATAGCCATCAGACAAGTGAGTTTTGGAACTTTCCCTTGTTTTCACGCTGGTAGCTATTACCCTGTCACTCCTAGCACATGCATTATCGTGGGGCTCTCATATGTTCCGCGCAAGCTCTTATGTTGAATGCTCGATCTCCAGGTGATGGTGCTATCAGGAAGTGCTGGAAACCTTAGGAGGTTGGACCAGGCTGGAGGCCGTGGGTCACTGGGGACAAGCCTCTAGACAGTGTATTCGGACTGTGCCCCTCCCTCTTTCCCCTAGCCAGCATGAAGTGAATGCTTTCCACTACATGCTCACCACCACCATATGCTGCTCTGTCACAGGTCAGCTGACTGAAATCTCTGAGCAAAAGTAATTCTTTCCCCTTAAAATGTTTCGTCTCAGGTATTTTTGTCATGGTGATAGAAAGACAATTAACATTTGTAGGATTCCATTAAGCATTTTTGTATGCCAGGTTCTCTTAGGTTATGCTTGTCATGGAAAGTTATTTCTCTCTCATTTCTGAAGGATAGCCTTTCTGGTATATTTCTCTCTCATTTCTGGTATATTTTGCTCTCATTTCTGGTATATTTTTATGTGACAGGTTCTCTTAGGTTATGCTTGTCATGGAAAGTCTTTATTTCTCTTTCATTTCTGAAGGATAGCCTTTCTGGTACATTTCTCTCTCATTTCTGGTATATTTCGCCTCATTTCTGGTATATTTCGCTCTCGTTTCTGAAGGATAGCCTTTCTGGTCTATTAGTGGCTTTTCTGTTGCTTTTTTATGATGAAAATTTCTGGCAGAAACAATTCAAGAGAGGATTTCACTTTGTCACGTGATTTCAGGGGGCTTTCAGCTCATTCCAGAAGGAAAGGGCTGATGAGGTGGCTCAGTGCTTTCTGTGGAAGGCTCAGCCCTGAAATGATGGCTCTGATCTATGGGGTTCTCTTATTCAGAAGCAAGAAAACTGCTTCCAAACAGAGCCTGAGAAATAACTCATGAGGTCTTTTCCCTGTGAGCGGGCCGGCTGCCTGTAGCAGCAATCTGAGGGAAAGACAAGCTAACCCTCCTTTAAGCCAGGGATGAATCTGCTGCATCTGCTGTCTCCCCTGCTCCGTTCTTACTGCAGCTGCGTCTTTCTGCATACAGGCACTCATTGGCATGTTTACAGAACAACCAAACACCATTAGTACATGAAGGAGTAGTATGTTACATGATCAAAGGGTAAGGGACTTTCAACTTTGGGTGATCCTCAAACATTTGTTAAGGAAGGGAATTAAAGGCACGAGCTCTTGGACTTTGCTGATCCAGAACACGTGTATACTCTGATCACAAATGTAATCATATTAAGCCCACCTTAATATATAATAGCTTAATATAATAGCTGTCTTTCTCAGGTCTGTGGCATTTTGGTGGCCCGTAATTACTGTCCTCATTGTCTTCAATACTATGCACATATGCTTATTCTGGGTCAAGAGTGCAACCAGGCCATTGAGGAACCAGAGCAAAGAGCGTTTCTAAGCATTGCTTATTGGTCATCTGTGCTGCTCAGATCAAAGGTCCACCAAAGTAGAAGAGATCCAGTTTTAAGGGGTGTGTTACATAAGTGTACAATTAACTTTAGGAGTAGTTATAAATAGGGAATTTAGCATCTCATAGCAGTAGTCTCAGAAAAGATATTTGTAAGGTTTATAGGAAATAGTCCCACATTCTTTCTTATAGTTCATTCCCATATATTTTTGTACTGTTTATTGACAATATACCATGATCATAATCCCTCCAACACCCTTCCTATTTCCCCTCCCGTGAATCCCTTCTCCTTTCCAACTGTCTCTTTTCTATTTCTATGTTGATGCCATCATTTTTCCCTCTCTATTATGCAGGTCTTGTGTAGGTAGCCTCAGCCACTGTGCAGTCATGAATACCACGTCCCCTTTGTGCCTGGAAGATAGTATTTTAAAGCATTCTTTCCCTTCTTTTGGAGCTTACGTTCTCTCCACCACTTCTTCCACAATGTTTTCTGAGCCTTGGGAGTGTGGTAGAGGTGTCTCACTTCGTGCTTAACAGCCCACTGTCACTTCTTTCTCAGTATTTTGGTGAGTTTCAAGTCTCCCCAGTAGTTATCACTATCTAAAAAGAGAAGCTTGGGCTGGAGAGATGGATTAGTGGTTAAGCACTTGCCTGTGAAGCCTAAGGAACCCGGTTTGAGGCTCGATTCCCCAGGACTCACGTAAGCCAGATGCACAAGGTGGTGCGTGCATCTGGAGTTCGTTTGCAGTGGCTGGAGGCCCTGGTGCACCCATTCTCTCTCTCTCTCTCTCTCTCTCTCTGTGTGTGTGTGTGCGTGTGTGTGTGTGTGTGTGTCCCTATCTGTTGCTCTCAAATAAATAAAAAAAGAGAGAAGCTTCTCTAACCAAAAGTATGAGTAACATTAATACATGGACATAAACATGATACATATTTGGAGGGAAGTTTGGTGGGCATAATCTGTCTATTCAGCCAGACAACAGTAGTAGTTGCCCCCACCCCCCAGGCTTATGCACTCTGTATCTGTAGGTTTTTGATTAGGTTTTCAGTCCCAAACAGAAATTCCCTCCAGTGAAGAAGGCCTCAAATCCAATCAGAAAGCAGTTGGTTTCCCCCATTAAAAACAATATACTACTGCACCAGTTGGTATATTTGGCCTGCTGGCCAGCCATAAAGCTCCCAGGGTCCATTGTTGGTTAAGGCCAATGATGACTTTTCACCCCCTGCAGGCTGCACAGCTCTTTCCAGCATCCTGACAGCTAGTAAAAAAGAAGAAGCTTCCAGCTCAGCTCCAGCTTGATTTCTCAATGACCTGCAGCCCTAGCATGTGGTGTCTTTAGCAATAGCGTCTTATTATCTAGTTCTGGTGGATGACCAAGAGCCTTGGCAATAGCCCGTGTTGTTTTGGGAACATTAGGGGTCTCCTAGGCCAACAACTCACTGGAAGGCTCCCCCGCACTGTCATTCCCGTATTTCATTCTTACAGTTCATTCCCCCAGTTCAGTCTACAACAGGGCAAGCATGAGGAGGAGTCTACACGTCTCGTAGCAGACCAGGAAGCAGAGGGAGCAGTGCTGGAACCAGAGACCAGGCTATGACCTTACAAGGCCTGCCTCTACTGACCTGTTTCTGCCATCTAGACCCCGCTTCTTAAAGGTTTCACGGCCTCTCAAAATAGCACCACTAAGCCGGGCGTGGTGGTGTACACCTTTAATCCCAGCACTCGGGAGGCAGAGGTAGGAAGATCACCCTGAGTTCGAGTCCACCCTGAGACTACATAGTGAATCTCAGGTCAGTCTGGGCTAGAGTGAGACCCTACCTTGAAAAACCAAAAAATAAAAATAAAAAATAGCACCACTAGCTGGGGCACAAACATTTAAAATGTGAGCCTGTGAAAACATTTCATGTCTGAGGCACAACATCTGGTACAGTATTCTTTGTCCCATTTTTCATCCTGCACTGTCCAGTTTCAGCAGCAAAATCTATAGTTTTGGTTTTGTTTTTTTGTTTTTTGTTTTTTGTTTTTTTTTGTTTTTTTGTTTTTTGGTTTGGTTTTTTGTTTGTTTGGTTGGTTGGGTTTTTTTTGTTTGTTTGTTTTTTGTTTTTTGAGGTAGGTTCTCACTCTGGCCCAGGCTGTCTCAGGGTGGCCTCAAACTCACAGTGATCCTCCTACCTCTGCCTCCCGAGTGCTGGAATTAAAGGCATGCGCCACCACACCCGGCTCAAAATCTATAGCTTTTTAAATGAGAGTCCCATGTATGTAATGTGACACTTTTCTCTGTTTATTTTCAAAATTCTCTTTGTCTTATACTTTTGACCATTTGGTTGAATCTAATAGAGGACCTTTGAGTGCCCTGTCCCTGGATGTTCCTGATTTGGAAAGTTTTCAACAATATACTTTTTTAAAATTTTTATTTATTTATTTATTTATTTATTTTCAGCAATATACTTTTTGAGCGGTTTTCTGTGCCATTCCCCTTCTCTTCTCCTCATGGGGTGCCCATAGTGAGAATGTTTTCTCTCTTCATGGTTTCTCACATGCCTCATAGTTTTCATATTTTATTCTTTTATTTCCCCCATTTAAAATCTTGACCAATTTACTTCAAAAGACTTGTTTTCAAGTGAAAATTTCCTTTTTCTGCATTGGCTATTCTGGATTCTTCAATTTCATTTAAATTGAGATTTTTGCTGCCACGGTTTGTGATTAGTTCATCTTTATGACCACTATCATTTTTCTGAATTAAAATGAATCTCTCTTTCATATCATGAATTGTTTTCCTAGTTTCTTTCTCTTGTATCTCATGAAAAGGTATAAACCATTCTTTTGAATTCTTTGTCAGATAGTTCATTGGTTTCCTTTTCTTTGGGGTCTGTTTCCAGGCAGTAACTCTGTTCTTGTTTGTTTCTCTTCCTGTGATTCTCTTTGATATTTGGGCCTCTGGTGGCTCATGTACCAATTTTAATGTCTCTAAACACAAAACAACTGGTTTGGGTCCCTGTGCTTCGGCAATGTGTCCATGAAGCCTCTTTGGCTATAAATCAGCGTCAGCAATGTCTGTAGGCATCCTGTCCTTAAATGCAAGAGCCTTTGTGCTGCAGCCCTCTCAGCCTGGATGAGTTTGCCAGCAGTTCTGGGTGCAATGCAGCAGGCCATGGTCATGGAGACTCCATTGGTTTCCACAGATTTTGTGGGTGTGGGACCAGGTGAATGTAGTTCAACATGCTCCATAGCAGGGAGGGGGGTGTGTCATGTCTGAAGACCATATCGGGCTGGGCCACACCAGTGGGCCCCTACAACATGCCTGTCAGGGTCCCAGGTCTGTACATGTGGCTTTTTGAGTTGCTCAGGATGGGCTGCTTAGCGGCTTCTCAGAACCAAGGGTGGATGGATGAGGTCTCCTGTCTGCTTCTCCAGAGAAGTGATACGGAGAAGTGTCCTCAGCCGTAAGGGTGAGAAGACAGGGCTGCTTCAGTGCGTTCCCTGATCTGTTGGGTACAGCTGGGCGGGTGGGGTTTCAATGTGGCTCTGTGCGCTTGGAGCATGGGTGGTAAGTGTACAATGTGAGTGAGCGCTTTTGCTGGGCCAGTGCAGTGCACTCACCCCGTAGCTCCTCACACTGGGCTCAGGGCCCCTGAGGCTACAGGCTTCTTCAAGAGCAAATGATTCAATGTGCACGTGGAATGGTTGGGAGCTTCCGGTTTACCCTTTCCAACCCATGCAAGTCCCCCTCGGATCAGGGTCCATCTCAAGAAATGGGATGAGAAGACACTGCTTGCTCAGTCCCATCTTTGTAAGTCCACCATGTGCCTCTATGCTCTGAAACATCTCTGTCCCACCCCTCGCATATCCCACTGCTTTGCCTTGAACACGCCAATGAACTAGCTGTTGCTATTTCCTTGTTTTCGTCTTTTGTTGCAAAAGGAGGCATAGCAGGCACTTCTCTCCAGCCAATCTGGTGATATCACTCCTTCTCCTCTTCTTAATAAGGGTCCACCCTATTCCAGTGTGCCTTCTTCTTAATGTAATTGCATCTGTAAAGATCTGATTTCTAAATAAGAGCAGTCGAAGTTCCGGGTGAGCATGAATGTGGAGGGGGTGTGCAGTTAAGCCACACTGGCATCCCAACCTCTCTGGTTTCTAGTTTTTGGGCCCATTCAGGTGACACAGATGCGCCTGCTCCAGGGTTTCTCTGGGCATCTTCCTACCTCACCCACATCCACACAGCTCTCAGTATTTCCACAGATTAACAAGCATATGGGAAGCTCACTGCGATTGGCCACATCTTCCTTCGACCTATTTGCTTCTGTGTCCTGGGAGTCATTTGCCTCACCTCCCTTGATCAGAGGAACCAGGCGTTCACTGGGTCCTCAGGCTCTTCCAGGGAGCAGAGGCACTCAGCCCTAAGGGTGAGATGCAACCAATTCATTTGATGTCTCTCTTACACCCCATTGGTACTCCTGGTTCCCAAGCATGTTGTTCAAGAACATTCCAGTACCATGCTGCTTTGGTCACTGTGGCTTTGTGGTATATTTTGAAGTCAGACCCGGTAAACTTAGGAAGAGCAGGAAGGCTCGCTGACAATTGCCTCGGATTGGAGAAGAAACGTATTCCATCATTGCCCATATCCCCCAGTGCTGAGTCCAGGCACCATCCTGGGAGAGGAGATCTATTGTTGGAGGCTGAGCTACTCTGAGGACCTGAAAACAGGTCAGCGAACACGGGACACCCTGCCACAGTCCAGGTGGGAGATGGTCACAGGAGGCCACTGTGGAGGGAAAGAGAGTCAGAATGTGGACCCCTGAACAGAGGAGCAGGTATGACCACACCCCCGAGGATTGCTGCGGAGGCTCAGGGCTCCAGGTTTATGGCTAGCAGATTGCTTAGCTTCTGGAGTTGCCTCCCTGCTGCTACTCGGTGGTGTGAGAACTGAGAGGCCAAATCCAGCAGATACCTGGATTTTCGCGGCCTTCTCCCTCCCACAGGGTCTGAGCCTCATCCTGAGACTGGCAGGTACGGTATCCAGTTCCTCCAGGTGTACACTCTAGCACAGCATCTCAGTTTGCTTCCCTGACAGTCTGACCCTTCATGGCTCGGTTAGCCAGCAATGGGAATACAGACTGGGGAGCTTCTGGAGTAGCAGGAATATGCCTGGCCCATGGGCCATAAATTGTACTGGGCCAGCAGCAGCTCTTTGTATGCAAAGAAGGGAAGCTTCTAGAATGAATGCAGTCCTGTGTTGACAGCACACCCCTGATTGCCCAGCCCTCAGCCTGCACACAACACTAGCTGGGGTGGTGAGAGCAGTGAGGAACTTCCCGGCCGCCTGACAGATTCCATTAGCTGTGGATGTGAGAACCCTCTTCTGTCTCGTTTCTTGTTCTTCTTCTTTTGTTTTGTTTTGTTTTGTTTTGTTTTGTTTTGTTTTTTGCTTTGTATATTTTTCTTTTAAATATTATTTTTGTGTAGTTCTTATTTTATTTTTAAAAGTCTCTGATGAATGCTAAGTAATGCTCCATTACTCAACTACACACACACAGCCCCTCTTCCTTTTGTCTTATTTGCTTTACACATTTTCTACTTTTTCTTTTACTTTGCTTCTTTTTTGCTTCCTTTTCCGGCCCCTTATTTATTTTACCTTTATGTATTTAATCTTTCATTTATACTACATTGTTTTTACCCACAAGTTTTTTTGTGTGGTGGTGTTGCCTGTATCATATTTCTATATTTAGTTTGTTTGGGTTTTGTTGCTATGGCTGGTGTTTATTTTTTGCCTCCCAAGTGGCACTGGGGATTGAGGCCTCAAGAGGGCGCTGTTCACTAAGAACACCCTCATCTAAAGCCTGGGGAGCATTTCACACCAGCGGCCGTGCAAACTGCTGCCAAGAGCACTGTCTGGACGCTGGGCGTGGCCACAGACCTGTCATCCCAGCACGTGGAAGGAGGATCAAAGGTTTAGGGTCACCAAGCACCATGTAGTAAGGCCCTGACTCACAGAGACAGAGCTGGAGGTGTTAACACTTACTACCTAGCATGCATAAGGCCTTGAGTTCAATTCTCAGCACCATTAGAAAAAAAAAGAAAGAAAGAAGGAAAAATAAACATGAGAATCACAGATCAGGAAAGTAATACAACTCCTTCCTTCAAGAGTTCGTTGTGCTTCAGGAACCGAGTCAATAGTTCTGAAACAGGTGAAATATGGAGGAATTCTAAAGTTTAGGGCAGGGTTTCGGGGCTCATGGGTTTGCCTGGCTTGTTTTGTGACGCAGGGTCTTACAACAAAGTCACAGAGTCTCACAATTCTTGTCTCTACCTTGTAAGTTCAGGATTACAAGCAGGTACCACCACACCTACTTCAAACGTCTACCTTCTAAAGTAATCGATGACCTTAAAGAGGATTCAAATGAACACATCGGTAAAGATGTTAATTTACGACTTGGATGAGAAAGCCGGTGAAGAGATAGAGATTCTGGGGCAGGGGGAAGAAACCTTGAACATGGAAAGCTCAACAAATCAAATAATAAACTCAATGGAAAGTGTCGCCAAGAGAGTAGACCAGGCAGAAGAGAGAATCTGAGAGGTTGAAGGCACGATTGAAAGGAGTTATTGCATTCCGAGAGCAGGAAAGAAACTGCAACAATGGTGACCACAATATCAAAGACCGCTGCGACATGACTAGGGCATTAAGTCTACGAATCTGTGGCATAAAAGAAGGAGCTGAGATACAGAGGAAAGCTATAGAAAACCCGGCCAATGAAATTATAGATTTCCAAATCTAGGAAAAGAAATGGATATCCAAGTACAATTGATATTTTGAACCCAAATAACATGACCCAGAAGAAACTGCTTCATATCATCTTAGATTTCATCTTTAAAAATGTTTATGAGGGGCCTGGAGAGATGGCTTAGTGGTTAAGTGCTTGCCTGTGAAGCCTAAGGACCCCGGTTCAAGCCTCGATTCCCCGGGACCCACGTAGATTCCCCGGGACCCACGTAAGCCAAATGTTCAAGGTGGCACATGCATCTGGAGTTCGTTTGCAGTGGCTGGAGGCCCTGGCACGCCCATTCTCTATCTATCTGCCTCTCTCTCTCTCTCTCTTTCTCTGTCGCTCTGAAATAAATAAAACATTTAAAAAAATGTTTATGGTGCTGGAGAGATGGCTTAGTGGTTAAAGCTTTTGCCTGCAAAGCCAAAGGATCCTGGTTTGACTCTCCAGGACCCACGTAAGTCAGATGCACAAGGGGGTGCATGCATCTGGAGTTTGTTTGCAGTGGCTGGAGGCCCTGATGTGCCCATTCTCTCTCTCTGCCTCTTTTTCTCTCTCAAATAAATAAATAAAATATATTTAAATTTTTTTAATGTATGTATGTGTTGCAATCAGGTTCACATTGCTGGCAGAAATCACCCAAGAGCAGATTTTGGGAAAAAAGGTTTATTTTGGCTTACAGCTCAAGGGGATGCTACATGATGGTATGGGAAAATGATGACATGAGCACAGGGTGGACATCACCCCCTGGCCAACATAAGATGGACAACAGCAAGTGTCCAAACAGGGAGTGTTTTAAACACTGGCAAGGGGAAACTGGCTATAATACCCATAAGCCTGCCCCCAACAATACACTGCCTCCAGGACGCATTAATTCCCAAATCTCCATCAGCTGGGAAACTAGTGTTCAGAACACCTAAGTTTATGGGGGACACCTGAATCAAACCACCACAGTATGTATGTATGTATGTATGTATGTATGTATGTATGTATGTATGCATGCATGCATGAATGCCAGAGCCTCTTAGCACTGCAAATAAGCATCACTTTTGCATCTGGCTTATGTGGGTGGCTTGGGACTTGATCCCAGGTGGGGAGGTTTTGCAAGCAAATGTCTTTAACTGATGAGCTATTGTCCCAGCCCCTCCTCTTACATTTTAAATGCCAAGAACACACAACACAGAAAGAACACTGCAAACCAGACAGAAGAAGTTCAGGTTATTAACAGAGGCACATCTATCAGAATAACAGCAGACCTCTCCACACATGCTAAAAGGCAGGAGAACGTGAAGCAAAATAACTTCCAACCAAGACTATTTATATCCTGCAGTTGGTCTTTAAGATTGATGGAGAGATAAAGACCTTTCACAATAAGTCTAAACGAAAGCATTTATGGTCATTAGGGCCATCGCTGCAGAAATATTCAAAAATGCCACACAGAGAGGTTGACAAGATAGACATAACCATGAAAACTCAGAAAAGAATAAATCTTCTGAAAAGGATAAACAAATGAGAATCAAGAAAGAAACAAACATTATTAACTCAATATACCAACAAACTGCTAAGGAATAGAGGAGGAATTAGTACATACCTATCACTAATAGTTCTAAGTGTAATTAGTGTTAACTCTCCAACTAGAAGATTCAGGCTATCTGAATGAATTAAAAATCAAGATTCAACTCTTTGCTGTCTGCAAGAAACTCACTTCACTAGCAAAGACACAGAGACTGAATGTGAAGGATTAAAAAATGATATTCTAAGCAAATGAATCCAAGAGATAAGAAAAAATAGTTGTGCTCATATCTGGTGAAGTAGGTTTTAAGCCAAATTAGAAGAGATAAAAGAAAATTATCTGTAAGGAATACATAATGACTGTAAATATACTTGCATAAACTGTAGGTCCGCTCCATTAAAAAAAAAAAAAAAAAGAAGTACTGATGGGCATAAAGGAAGAAAAGGGTTGGGCAAAGTCAGGTTGTAATATAGTAGGTGACTTCAATACTCTAATCAACAGATAGATCATGCAGAACAAAATAGGTCAATAATAAAACTTCAGAGTTTAACTATACCACAGATAAAATGGATTAACAGATATCTATAAAGTAGTCCATCAAGAAGCTTGAGAAATACACAATCTTATCACCAGCCCATAGGATATTCCCTAATAGATCACATGTGAGGCTATGAAGCAGGTAGTAACAAATAAAAAAAATTCTCTGGAGGCCGGGTGTGGTGGCACATGCCTTTAATTTTAGCACTCAGGAGGCAGAGGCAGGAGGATCGCTGAGAGTTTGAGGCCACCCTGAGACTTCATAGTGAATTGCAGGTCAGCCCGAGCTAGAGTGAGACCCTACCTCAGAAAACAAAAACAAAAAATTGCGGGGGGATGGAGATATGGTTCAGCAGTTAAGCATGTTTTTTGCGCAAGCATGAGTGTCTGAGGGGGCAGAGACCTCACAAGTTCAACTCTCCAGAATCACATGTACAGCCAGGTGTGGCCATGTACACCTATAATCCCAGTCCTACAGGGAAGAAAGACCCAGGATTCACCAGAGCTCATGTAAACATGGCAAGCTCTGGGACCAGTAAGAGAATCCAGCTAGGGACCAAGTGTTCAAATATATGAACCATGAGAGATATATGGCAGAATTTACCCCTTTCTTTAGGATATACCAAAGACAGTTCTAAGAGGAAAGTTGATGCCTATGAATTTCTACAGTTAAAAAATCATAAAGATCTCAAATAATCTAATGATGCATCTCATGATGCAAACATGCAATTTGCACATTCACACAAGGGGCACACACATCTGGAGTTCGCTTGCAGTGACTGGAGACCCTGGCATACCAGTTCTCTCTCTATCTCTCTCTCTCTCACTCTCACACAAAGAAGAAAAAAAAAGGCAGTCTGTTGAGCTTGCCTCAAAAAAAAAAAAAATCCTCAATAACCCTTCTACACTGTTGGTGGGAATGTAATCTGGTGCAGCCATTGTGGAAATCAGTGTGGAGGATCTTGAGACAGCTAGAAATAGATTTACCATATGATCCACTCCTAGGCATATATCCAAAGGACTCTTCTCACTACCTTAGACATACTTGCACAACCATGTTTATTGCTGCTCTATTCACAATAGCTAGGAAAAGGAAGCAGCCTAGATGTCCCTCCATAGATGAATGGATAATAAAGATGTGGTACATTTACACAATGGAGTTCTATTCAGCAGTAAAGAAAAATGAAATTACGAAATTTGCAGGGAGATGGATGAATCTGGAAAGGATTATACTAAGTGAGGTAACCCAGGCTCAGAAAGCCAAACGTCACATGCTCTCTCATATGTGGATCCTAGCTACAAATGTATAGACTTGTGTGTGAACTGGAACCAAAAATAGGTACCAGAAAACAGTAAGCTGGTTAAAGGCTATAAGGGAGGGAGGAAAGGGAAGGAATTAGGTGTATGGTATTGCACATATGTAAGTAGAAGAACAGATTATAGGGAGGGGAATGGCCTAAGTGAGGCCATGGGAAGAGAATGCGTAAAAGAAGGGCAGGGGGAGGGTCATTCAAAATTCAGGATAGTCTGAATAAGACTTATGTAAACCTACTTTTTTAATAATGGCACATCTAGAAGCTGTAGACTGTTACTAGAAAATTTTCAGTGCCTGGGATGGGATACCTTCCAGTGAGTTGTTGGCCAAGGAGGTCCCGGTAGCCTCCAAAACATTAAAGGCTCTTGCCAAAGCCCTTGGTTGCCCTTGAGAAACAGATAGTAAGACCCTATTGCTGAAGACATCTCTTGCCTGAGAGGCAAGGTCACTGAGAAAGCAAGCTGGTGCTGAGCAGAAACCCTACTCCCTGTAGACCAGCCAACTGAAAGCTGGAAAAAGCTGCACTGCATGCAGCGTATGGGACACAGAAGTCATCAGCAGTGAAAACAGTGGACATTGAATATTCAAGTTTGGCCATACAGGCCCAATGACTGAACGGGTGCAATAGTGGCATGTCTACTCTTGGGGTAACCAACTGCTCCATAATTGGACTGAAGGCCCTCTCTAAGGGAGGGAATACATACCGGGTACTGAAAAACCTAAGCAAAAGTCTATGGCAGGTGAGGTCATGAGCCTTAGGGATATACAGCCTGCTCTTGTCTAACTAAATGTATATTTTATTCCCACCAAGCTGCCCTGAAAGCACTACACTTAATGTTCATATTCACATATTAATCACTTCTGGTTAGAGAAGCTTCTCTTTTCAGATGGCGATGACCACTGGGATGACCCAAAAGGCAACATAGTGCTGAGAAGAAGGGATGGAGGAGTGCCCAGCACTGAAACATCTCTGTCACACCCTCCAAGGCTCAGGGCCCATTGCGGAAGAGGGGGCGGATAGAATGGAAGAGCCAAAGGAAGGGTACGACTCCTTACAATGCAACTGCCCAGACAGAAACTGGCCTCGATATCCATGACCTTGCAGTGCCTAGCAATACCTTCGCAAGACCCTCATAATAGAAGTAAAAGATGAAGACATCAAATTAAAAGAGAGACTAATGGAGAGAGGGAGGGGATATGATGGAGATTGGAGTTCTAAAGGGGAATGGGGGGAGAGAAGGAAATACCATGCACTTTTTGTATGTAAGTATAGAAGTTGTCAATAAAAAAATTAATAAAAAATCCTCAATAAAATACTTACAAACTGAATTTAACAACACATTAAGACAAACACACACACCATGGTTTCATTCTAGGATATCAGGATCATTTAAAGCATCTAAATAAATAAACATGATGCAATACACAAGCAGACACATGGACAGAAATCACATGTTCATCTCAACACATGGAGAAAATGCTTTCATAAAGTATGTATATCCCTTCATAACAAAAGCCCTAAAGTAACTGGAAACAGAGGGCACATACCTCAATATAAAAGATATATACAACAAACCTATAGCTAACACTGTACTGAATGCAGAAAACCTGAAAGCGTTTCCTCTAAAATCAGGAATGAAACAGCAGTGTCCACTTTGCTTTTATTCAATATAGTTTTTTAATTATTAGCCAGAGTAGTAAGTAATCAAATAAAGAGAGATACAAATAGGAAATGAAGTAATCAAAGTATTTCTACTTGCAGATGACATGATCCCATACTTAGAAGACACTAAGGACTCCACCAGGGAACTCTTAGATATGATAAACACATTCAGCAGAGAGCAGAACAAACAATCCACATACAACAAGTATGTATATGTGTATGTGTATGTTTTAGTAGTTTTTTTTTTTGAGATAGGAGGTTGGCCTTGAACTTGCTTTGTAGCCAAGGTTGGCCCTAGAACTCCAGATTCTACTGCTTCTGCCTCCCAAGTGCTGGGATTGCAGCTGTGTACCACCACACCTAGCTATAATTAGTAGCTGTTTTTTATACTCCAATAACAAACATACTGAGAAAGAAATCAGAAAAGCATTCCCATGCTTCATGGCATAGAAATAAACATCACCAGAAAGGGAAAGATTTCACCATGAAATCATAAAGCACTGACAGGAGATACTGCAGGAGGAGACACTAGAAGATGGAAAGTACCCCACGCTCATGGATCAGCAGAATTAATACGGTGAAGACGGTCATATTGCCAAAAGAAATTGACAGATTCTTTTATCCCAATATTTCCTTGCTTTGTCCCCATCCTTCCCTCTTAGAATGAAGTGTTTTCTCTGTGTCATCAAACATTAGAAGTATGAATGTTGTTTATTAACTGTATAGTGGCTGTCAGTTAAGTGATTGCTGAGTTTCAGAAGATTCTTTCTACTTTTTAACAGTGTTGAGACTATTCAAGACTGTGGGGATTTTAAGTGATGGACTGAATGCATTTTTCATTATGAGGCAGCTTTGAACCTCAAGAAGTAAAAGGTTATCACTTAAAAGTGATATGTTTAGGCGTCACATGTTCTCTCTCATATGTGGATCCTAGCTACCAATGTATAGACTTGTGTGTGAACTGGAACCAAAAATAGGTACCAGAAACCAGTAAGCTGGTAAAAGGCTATAAGGGAGGGAGGAAAGGGAAGGACTTAAGTGTATGGTAATGCACATATGTAAGTAGAAGAACTGATTACAGGGAGGGGAATGTCCTAAGTGAGGCCATGGGAAGAGAATGCATACAAGAAGGGCAGGGGGAGGGTCAATCTAAACTCAAGATATTGTGAATAAGACATATGTAAAATTATTTTTTTGAATAAGGGCACGTCTAGAAGCTGTAGACTGTTACTAGAAAATTTTCAGTACTTGGGATGGAATACCTTCCAGTGAGTTGTTGGCCAAGGAGGTCCTGATAGCCTCCAAAACATTAAAGGCTCTTGCCAAAGCCCTTGGTTTCCCTAGAGAAACAAATAGTAAGACCCTATTGCTGAAGACATCTCATGCCTGAGAAGCATGGTCACTAAGAAAGCAACCTGGTGTGGAGCAGAAAATCTTCTCCCTGTAGACCAGCCAACTGAAAGCTGGAAAAAGCTGCATTGCACGCAGCGTATGGGAGACAGAAGTCATCTACAGTAAAAACAGTGGACGCTGAATATTCAAGCTTGGCCAGACAGGCCCAATGACTGAACGGGTGCAATAGTGGCATGTCTATTCTTGGGGTAACCAACTGCTCCATAATTGGACTGAAGGCCCTCTCTACGGGAGGGAATACATACCTGGTACTGAAAAACCTAAGTAAAAGTCTTTGGTAGGTGAGGTCATGAGCCTTAGGGGTATAAGACTGCTCTCATCTGACTAAATGTATATATTATTCCCACCAAGCTGCCCTGAAAGCAGTACACTTAATGTTCATATTCACATATTAACGCTACTCTCACTTCTGGTTAGAGAAGCTTCTCTTTTCAGATGGTGATGACCACTGGGATGACCCAAAAGGCAACATAGTGCTGAGAAGAAGGGATGGAGGAGTGCCCAGCACTGAAACACCTCTGTCACACCCTACAAGGCTCAGGGACCATTGCGGAAGAGGGGGTGGATAGAATGGAAGAGCCAAAGGAAGGGTGTAACCTCTTACAATGCAACTGTCCAGACAGAAACTGGCCTCGATATCCATGACCTTGCAGTGCCTAGCAATACCTTTGCAAAACCCTCAAAATAGAAGAAAAAGATGATGACATCAAATTAAAAGAGAGACTAATGGAGAGAGGGAGGGGATATGATGGAGACTTGAGTTCTAAAGGGGAATGGGGGGAGGGAAGGGAAATAATCACGTGGGTTTTTTTCTTTGTATGTGAGTATAAAAGTCAATAAAAAATAAAAATAAATTTAAATTTTAAAAAGTGATATGTTTAGGGGCTGGAGAGATGGCTTAGTGGGTAAGGCACTTGCCTGCGAAGCCTGAGGACCCCGGTTTGATTCTCCAGGTCCCATGTAAGCCAGATGCACATGGTGGTGTATGCGTCTGGAGTTCATTTGCAGTGGCTGGAAGCCCTGGTGTGCCCATTCTCACTCTCTTTTTCTCTCTTTCCCTCTCTCTGTGTCTAATAAATAAAAATAAAATCTTAAAAAAATTAAAAAGTGATATGTTTGGGCTGGAGAGATGGTTCAGAGGTTAAGGCACTGGCCTGCAAAGCCTAATGACCTGAGTTCAATTCCCCAATACCCACTTAAAGCCACATGCACCAAGTAGTGCATGCACCTGGAGTTTGTTTATAGTGGCTAGAGGCCCTTCTCTCTCTCTCTTTCTGCTTGCAAATAAATAATTTTTTTTAAAAAAGTGATATGTTTGGAGGGCTGGAGAGATGGCTCAGAAATAAAGGTGCTTGCCTGCAAAGCCTAATTCCCCAGCTTTGATTCCCCAGTACCCACATAAAGCCAAATGCACAAAGGCGTGCATGCACCTGGAGTTCGTTTGCAGGAGGCTCTGGCACTCCAAAGCGCCCTCTCTCTCTCTCTCTCTCTCTCTCTCTCTCTCTGCTTGTAAATAAATTTTAAAAAAGGTTAGCACTAATTTTTTAAAAAGTGATATGTTTGGGTGTCCAGTTGACAGGGGGTGGAAGTATGATGATTAAACTCAGTTGTTCATTTGACTGGATTTAGAATCACCATGGAAACAAATCTCTGGGCATGTCTGTGAAGGATTTCTAGGTTGGGTTAACTGAGGTAGGAAGACCAAAATTAAATGTCAACGGCACCATTCCGTGGGCTGGACGTCCTGAACCGCATCAAAAGGAGAAAGAGAGAGAGAGAGAGAGCTAAGCACCTGTAGCCATCACTCTGCTTCCTGACTCTGCCCCATGTGACCAGCCACTTCATGCTCCTGCTGTCACGCGTCCTTTCCAAAATGGACTGTAAGCAGAACTAAACCCTTCCTCCTTGAGCTGTTTTTACTTATTTTGGATCAGATATATGTTGCAACAATAAGAAAATTATCTGACGCATGTACAAATATCCCAATCATAGAACTAGAAAAGATAACCCTAAAATTCATGTTGTCACCTCAAAAGACCCCATGTAGCCAAAACAAGCATGAGCAAAAGAATGATGCCACGGTGACCATAATAACTCATCTCCAACTATACTACAAAGCCATGGTAACCAAATCACCATGGTGCTGGCACAAAACAGACTGCTAGACAAATGGAATAGGGTAGAGTTTTTAACGAGGATGTCCAAAGCATGAGTGTGTGGGGGGATGGGGGAATATAGTTTCTTCAACAAATGGTTTGTATAAGAATGAAACTAGATCCCCACCCCCCTCTCTCTCAGCTTGTACACAAAAGTCTACTCAAAATAGACTCAAGACTTTAATGTAAGACCCAGAACTCTGAAGCTACGAGAGAAATACTTTTGGGGAACACGTTAAGATACAGGACTTTTTTGAAAAGGATTCAATAGCTCAGGACAAATATCAGGAGCTGGCACGTGAGAGTGCATAAATTAAAATTCTTTTGCTGTGTAATCACCAAAGAATCAGCTTGAAGAGACAGTCTCTAGAACAAGACAAAGTCTTTTCCAACTACATATCTGATGGGGGCTTAATATCTAGAATACACAAAGAACTAAAACAAACCCAAAAGAATTGATCAGAAGTGGGCAGTAAGTTGGACATTTCTCAGAAGAAATACAAATGGCCAAGAAAATTTTTTTAAAATGTTCAACATCTTAAGCCTTCAGGAAAATGCAAATCAAAGCTACAGAGTTTCCATCTTACCCCAGGTATGATAGTGATCATTAAGAAAACAAAGAAATGCTGGCAAGAATGCAGGGAGGGGGTTCATACATGGCTGGTGAAAATGCAAATTCCTCAAGCCACTATGGAAACCAATGCAGAGGGTTCCTCAAAAAAAAAAAAAAAAAACCTGAAAATAGAACTAACATAGGATCCATCTATCCTGCTGGAGGGAATAGACCTCAACAAACCCAAGTAAGCCCACCACAGTGATACTGCTGTCATACCACAGAGATGGCTGCTGTCACACCACAGAGCTAGCTGCTGTCACAGCACAGGGATAGCTGCTGTCAAACCACAGAGATGCCTGCTGTCACACCACAGAGATACCTGCTGTCACACCACAGAGATGGTTGCTGTCAAACCACAGAGATGCCTGCTGTCCCACCACAGAGATAGCTGCTGTCACACCACAGAGATAGCTGCTGTCACACCACAGAGATAACTGCTGCACACCACAGAGATACCTGCTATCACACCACAGAGATGTCTGCTGTCACACTACAGAGATACCTGCTGTCCCACTACAGAGATAGCTGCTGTCATACTGTACAGATATCTGATGTCCCTGGTCTGAAAGTGAAATGTCCCCATGAGCCCATTTTGAGTGCTTGGTCTCCTGCTTGGGTTACAATTTTTTTTTAATTTTTATTTATGTATTTGCAAGCAGAGAGAGAGAGAGAGAGAAGAGCAGCAGACAGAGAGAATGGGCACACCAGGGCCTCTAGCCACTGCAAATGAACTCCAGATGCATGTGCCCCTTGTGCATCTAGCTTACGTGGGTCCTGGAGAATCGAACCGGGATCCATTGACTTCAAAGGCAAACGCCTTAACCACTAAGCCATTTCTCCAACCCTGGATTACAATTTTGAAAGCTGTGGAGCCTGTAGGAAGTGGGGCCTGAATGGTGTAAGTACACCACCATAGGACTTTGAAGGTTATACCAGCCTCTGGTTCCAGTGTAGTGTCACTGTGTCCGGTATGCTTCAATGTGAACAAGCTCCCACCTCACGCTCCTGCTACTATGGGCTGAGCTGCTCTGCCCTGCCCTTCCTTTCCTGTCATGATACACCGAAATCCCTATCAAACCACAAATCCAGGCGAAGCATTCCTCTTTTATGATGTTTCTGTTCACTATTTTGCCCCCATGATGTGTGAGCTAAGACACCTGCACACCCGTGTTGATCATGGCCCTAGTCACAATAGCCAATAGCCCAGCTGTGCAGCCAGCTTCTGCCCACCAACAGTTGAACGAATGAGAGAATAGTGGTGTATGGATACACAACAGACTACTATCCAGCCATAAAGAAAAATTGGTAAATATTTTAAAAATGAAATCACACTACTTGTAGAATAATAAACAGAATTAATATGTTAACTGCAATAAGCCAGACTCAGAGCCACAAACATTGCATGTTTTTTCTCATATATAGAAGCCAAAAAAATTTTTTTAAGACATGGTGAAATTTACATTGTCATCAGAGAAAGCAGAAACTAATCACTAAAAAAGCAAGAGGGGGGCTGGGGAAATGGCTTAGTGGTTAAGACTCTTGCCTGCAAAGCCAAAGGACCTAGGTTCAATTCCCCATGACCCACATAAGCCAGATGCACAAGGAGGCACATATGTCTGGAGTCTGTTTGCAGCAACTGAAAGCCCTGCTGTGCCCATTCTCTCTCTCTCTCTCTCTCTCTCTCTCTCAAATGAATAAAACTTTTTAAAAAATCGGGAAAAAAAAGCAGTAGAATGCCAGGCAGCAGTAAATGCTTTGAAAAGTGATGCATTTGTTAAGGGCAGTAGGGGAGAGGTGCAAGGCTATTTTACAGCCTGTCACTTGGTGTGAGTGTGAGCCAAGGCTGAAGGAAGACGCCGAGCCACCTGGCCATCCAGGAAGCAGAGCTCAACAGAGGGTCCCGTTGAGCTGCAAAGGCCCTGAGGCAGGAGCATGGCCATGTGCACAGCAGGAGCAAGGAGGGGAAGGCAGTGAGGAGAGTAAGAGAAGGAACAAGACACGAGGGTCAGAGGAGCAGCGGTCCAACAGACCCCATGAGGACTTTGGTGGGAGTCAGCCCCCTGCAGAGCTTCAAGCTGATAGCTAGAAAGGCTCCCTCTAGCTGCAGAAGGGCCTGGAGGGCAAAGGCTGGCACAGGAAGATCCAAGAAGACTATCACGGTGGAGCCTAGGGGAGGAAGACAGGGTGAGCATCCTAGATGCTGGCAGGTTTTTGGATATATGGTGCTGTCCAATAGGATGCTGCTGGTCCCTGATGGCTATCTAAATTTAAATAAATTAAAGTGGAATGGAACAGAAGAATCGAGTTCTGGGCCCTGGACACTTTTCCAGGGCTCACCGGTCCTGTGGACACGTCCACCATTGGACAGCACTCTTTAGCAACAGAGAAGGATTGCTGTCTCTTGTATGGAAGGAGGAGAGAGGGCAGTGCTGCTGGGGCAGACACTCACCATGCATTGGTAGGCCTCAGTGAGCCAGCTGTGGGTGTTGGTGATATTTTTATTCATTCATTCATTTATTCCTACAATGACTTGGCAAAAACATGTGGCCAGGGGATGGCAGAGTCTGGGGTCTTTCCCCTTCATGCCAGGCTTAGAAGGATCCTCCATACCCCTCATGCAAACACTGGGGGAAGCCACCTCCCCATCCAGGCCCACAGCCTGCACTAAACACAGCAAGCCATCCTGATACCTCCACTCCTCCTGGGCCTAAGGAGCTAGTGCTTGGCCCCTTCTGGTCCAGACTTAGGTGGTCACTTCTCTCCAGCCTCAGTTTCCCCACTACAGGATAATGGTTCCCCTCCCGATGGCAAGAACACAGACCTAGCTCCGAAAGGTGGCCAGGGAAGGGTCTGAATGCCCAGAGATGGCAGAGACGTGAGAGGGTTAACTAGCATGCACTCAGCCTCACCGAATCATCCACTGGAGCCCAGAGAACAATTGTGGCCTTTCACCTTCCTGATCTGCAAAGTACAGCCTGTGTCACTCAGGTCCTGGCTGAGTAGTCACAGAGCCACTCTGGCGACAGCTGACTCTGGGGCTCCTGTCGCTCTCCACGTGACCAGCTGCAACTCTTCACGCATGTGACAAAGGGGACGGTGAGGCAGCTTTCCTTGGCAGACACCTCTGGGCCTGGTAAGTGTTTGTGAGATGGAGCAGGGCCAGTAACCAGAAGGACCACACCACAAAGGGGTGATTACAGTGTCAAGCACAGAGCTAAGTGGTGCAGTCTGCTCTGCCCCTGACCTGCACCTTCACCTGACCGTTCACTCTTCATGTCAGTGGCTCCTGCGGGCTCCTCGGGTGTCTGTGGCACATGGCTGGCTCACCTGTCCGGCTCTGATGCCATGATCTGGGTTTCTCGCTTCCAGGAGGACTTTGCCAGATTCAGTGTGTCCAGCTCACTCAGCTGCTGAGATACCAGCTCTGGGCCATGTTGGCCTGCCTGGCTGGACTGTTACGAGGTGGAGTCCAGCTGAAGGAGTGAGGATCAGAGGGCTGTCCCCAGGTGACGCCAGCACACCTGTCAAGAACATTGCTTATCCCCTCGCTTTCTCTTCTGAACTCTGCCCATCCTCCTATGTTAAATAGCCGTCTGCACCCTGCCCTACCACCGGATGGGAGGTGGTAGGGACGGGGAAGGTGAGAACACAGGCGAGACTCCACTTGTCTTAGCCAGTAGCAGGCACAAGCCAGTCAGCCGCTGCGCCCTGATCCCTCACCCATGAAATAAGGACAGTGACAGTTGAGAGTGTTGAATTACATAAGGTGTTGCGTGTCTTTTCCCGGGGACTCTATTTCTATTCACCCCAGATAGAGAGGGCAATGTCAGACCAAAGAAATAGCTTCATCCAAGTCTGGCTTGGTGAACCAGTAAGCTTACTAAGGTTACTTCCAGAGCGTGGGTGACTTTGACAGCTGTATCACCAAAAAAGCCTCACTATGGTTTCACAATAGCCTCCTATAACCTCCCTACAGCCCCAGTGCGGATGGCATGGGTGCGGATTTGCTCAAACTGCCTCTCTGGAGTCCCCTGAACAATGTACAGTCAGCGACACCCCGAGAGTATAGCTCCCTGGACATTTGTTTACAGTTCATAAAACCTTTAGGGAGGGGGGATCTCATGAGTCCTGTGAGTTTCATGAGCCCCCTGAGCCCTTCCTGAGGGAATCCAGGAAACAGCCTGGACCTAAATGGATGCTCAGAAAATTCTCTCAAACATTTATAAACGTGTTGCATTGTTAAAGAGGCTGGATCCGTGCGCTCATCACTGGGCTGTGGATTGACATTTAGAGTCGGTCTCTAAGTTGTCAAACTTTAGGTCAATTCAGTTGAAAACTTCCCCTTGCTGAGAAAGTGTCAGCCTCGTGGACACTGTCGTGGGAGAGTGTGAATCCTCAAAATGCAGCTAGTGAGAAGGGAGACTGCCTTCAGAAAGGAGCGTGCAAAGCACACACACAAGGAGGCAACTGCCTGGGTGGTCTCTCAATGTTAGGGGGCGTCATGACCTTCTCTAAGGAGATGGGCAGTAAGGGAGGAGTAGAGGGTGCTGGGAGACGCAGGAACACCCCACATGTCCTCTACCCGGAATCAGTGTGGGATGTGAAGCAAAGAGGTGGGTTTAGAGCCATGCTGAATGGGCTTACCAGTGTCCCTCCAGCACCCCTTTCCACTTGGACAATAGTCTTTGCAGATGCTCCCTTATTGGGAACTCTTTGCAGTGGTTGATTGAGATCATGCTGGACAAGGGTGGGCCTTAAATCCTGTAACAAGAGGGGACACAGAGACCTACTGGGAAGATAGCCACGTGACCACGGGAACTAGAGGAGTGACACAGCCGTGAGCCAAGGATGCCAAGGAAGGCCGGGCTCTGTAAAAGCTAAAGAGACGCGAGGGAGGCCCTGCAGCACTTCCACCTGGCGTGTCTCCAGCACCTGTACTGTGGGCTTTCAGCCTCCAGGACAAATGAAAACACACTTTCGTTATCTTAGCTGGAAGGTTGCTGGCAAGAAACAAAACAAAACAGCTGGAAAGGGCACTGGTGAACTACGAGGGAAGTCTCGGGGCTGGGAGACTGTGGCCTACATTGGTGACCACAGAAACCCTTCTGTGACCTCTGTTGACCTCTCTGTAAAACAGGACAACTAAAAGGTCCAGACAGAATGAATGCTTAGTCATTCAAATGTACTTATTAAGTCTGCTTTGTAAGATATTTTTATTGGGCTGGAGAGATGGCTTAGCGGTTAAGCACTTGCCTGTGAAGCCTAAGGACCCCGGTTCAAGGCTCCATTCCCCAGGACCCACGTAAGCCAGATGCACAAGGTGGCACATGCACCTGGAGTTCGTTTGCAGTGGCTGGAAGCCCTGGTGTGCCCATTCTCTCTCTCTCTCTCTCTCTCTCTCTCTCTGTCTCTGGCTCTTTCTCTCTGTGTCTGTCTGATGCACTCAAACAAATAAATAAAAATAAACAAACAAAAATTAAAAAAAAATAAAAATAAAAATTTTTTTAAAAAAAGAAAAAAAAGATATTTTTATTTATTTATTTAGAGAGAGATTTTGGGCATGTCAGAGCCTCTAGCTACTGCAAATGAACTTCAGATGCCTGAACTACCATGTGCGACTATCTTATGTGGACTCTGGGGTATTGAACCTGGGTGCTTAGACTTCACAGGCAAGTGCCTTAACTGCTAAGCCATCTCTCCAGCCTTAAATCCACCTTTTTTACACCTATTTTTAAATATACTTTTCCTTTTCTTTTCACTTCTCAATACATTTTTTGCATGTGTGTAATGTCCATTTGGTATGGCAGGTGATGTGATGTGATGTGTGTGTGCCAGGTGTACAGGTATGTGCTCCGTGAGTGTGGACGAAGATGACAGGAGAATGTCAGGTGCCTCTATCACGCATCTGCATGTTTCCTTGAGACAGAGTCTCTCAGTCAGCCCAGAGCTTTTGTTTTCAGAGAGCCCCAAGCATTCTCCTATCTGCCTCCCGCAGGCATGCATGGCCACACCCAGCTTTTTATGTGAGTGCCTGAGACTCAAACTCAGGTATCGTGCTTACATGGAAAGTACCCTAACCCACTGAGCAATCTCTCCAGGCCCAGCTTCTCAAATACATTTTTATTGTTGTTGTTTTGAGATAGGGTCTCATGCTAGCCCAGGCTGACCTGGAATTCACTCTGTATTTTCAGGGTGGCCTCGAAGTCACGGCAATCCTCCTACCTCTGCCTCCCGAGTGCTGGGATTAAAGGCGTGCGCCACCACGCCCGGCTTACATTTTTATTTTAATTGATGCATAATACTTGTATGCATTTACGGACTTCAATGTGACATTTCAATACGTACACACTGTATGTAAAAATCAGATCGGGGTCATTAGTGCATCAACCACACCAGGCATTTGTCATTTCTTTGATCGGTAACATTTCTGACGCTCTCTATGTGATTCTTTGAAATGGCTGATGTCGGTCACAGCCATCCCACTGTGCCATGGAGCATTAGCAATCACGCCCCCCATCCAACTTCACCCCACTACCCACTGACCATCCTCTCTATCCCTCTGACCTCCGCTCCTTTCCAGGCTCTGGTAACCACTCTATTCGATTCTTTATTTCTTTTGAGATCAATATGCTAGCACCCACTTACATGTGAAAATACACAGTATTTCTCTCTCTGTGTCTGGTTTGTTTCACTTGACCTCATATCCTCTTGTTCCACCCATATTGCTGCAGCTGAGAGCAGCATTCTTTCCTTTTATGGCTGAAAAGTATTCTACCTTCTATTGGACATATTGGTCTGGTCCATCCAGCTTCCTTAATTGGGAGTTATATCTTGTAAACTGGTATCCCTGAGGAAGGTTCCAAGAAATTGTTAATTCTTTAAAAATTTTTGTCATTGACTCGTTGGTCATTTCAAGACAATGCTGATTTTATTATTTCTCAACTTTTTATTGTTGATTTCCAGTTTATTACATTGTAGTCAGAGAGAGTATGTGTTGCAGTTTTGATTTTGGGGGTTGTTTGTTTGTTTGTTTGTTTGTTTGTTTGTTTGTTTGTTTGTTGTTTCAAGGTAGGGTCACATTCAAGAGCAGACTGACCTGGAATTCATTCTATAGTCTCAGGGTGGCCGTGAACTCATGGCAATCTTCCTACCTCTGCCTCCCAAGTGCTGGGATTAAAGGCGTGCACCACCATGCCCAGCTCTACAATTTTAATTTTAAAAATTTGTTGAAATTTGTTATGTGGATTATTCTATGTTCTACTGGATTATGTTTCCTTGGTACTAAGGAAAATATCTGTTCTGTAACAAATGGATAAAATATTCTGTTATTGCCCATGAGGTCTATCTGGTATATGGAATATTTAACTGATGTCTCTTTATTTATTTACTCATTTATTTATTTATTTTGGTTGTTTTTGTTTTTCAAGGTAGAGTCTCACTCTAGCTCAGGCTGACCTGGAATTCACTATATAGTTCAGGGTGGCCTCGAACTCACAGCAATCCTATCTCTGCCTCCCAAGTGCTGCAATTAAAGGCATGTGCCACCATGCCTGGCTTTATTTTTTAATCTGTTCTCTATTGATGAAAGTCTCCAACTATTTTTAAATTTTTATTTATTTATTTATTTATTTATTTATTTATTTATTTATTTGAGAGAGAGAGAGGAAGAAGCAGAAAGAAAGAGAGAATGGGTGCACCAGGGTCTCCAGCCACTGCAAATGTACTCCAGATGCATGCCCCCCCCTTGTGCATCTAACTTACATGGGTCCTGGGGAATCAAAAGGAGGTCCTTAGGCTTTGCAGGTAAATGCCTTGACTGCTAAACCATTTCCCCAGCCCAAAACCTCCAATTTTTATTCTAACTATAGAATATATCTTTTCTTTGTTTTTAACCATCTGACAACCTCCATACATACAGACAATATACCATGGTCATAATTCCCTCCCACCCAAAGACCTGCTCCACTAAATCCCTTTATCTTTTCAACTAGTCTCTCTTCTATTTTGATGTCATCATTTCCCCTCCTATTATGCAAGTCAACAGCCACTGTGAGATCATGAATGTCAAGGCCACTTTGTGTCTGAAAGACAGTATTGTAAACAGTCCTACCCCCCCGCTTTGGCTCTGACATTCTTCCCGCCACCTCTTCCACAATGGACCCTGAGCCTTGGAAGGCATGATAGAGATGTCTCAGTGCTGAACACTCCACTGTCATTTCTCAGCTTTTGTTGAATTTTGAGTCATCCCAGTGGTCACCTCTATCTGAAAAGAGAAGCTTCTCTAACCAAAAGTGAGATTAGCATTAATATATGGACATAAACATAAGTATTTATAGGCCACTTTGGCATAATTTATTTAGTCAGACAACAGTAGTATTTTACCTCTAGAGCTTATGACCTGGGGCTTTTCATTAGGTTTTCAGTACCAGATATGAATTCCCTCCCATGGAGCGGGCCTCAAGTCCAATGAGAGAGTAGCTGGCTTCTCCAATAACAGTCAAACAGCCATTGCACCCGTTGGTATGTTTAGCCTGGCTGTCCAGTCATAAAGCTTGTAGAGTCCACTGCTGATTATGACCGTTGATGACTTCTCTCCACCACCAGGCCGCACAGGTCTGTCCAGCATCATCACAGCTGATGCTGTGGGAGGAGGCTCCCAGCTCAGCGCTGGTTTGATTTCTTAGTGATCTTCAGCAATAGGGTCTTACCATCTAGTTCTGACGGGAAACCAAGAGCCTTAGAAATAGCTTGTAATATTTTGAGCCATCAGGGGCCTCCCTGACCAACAACTTGTTGGAAGGTATCCCACCCTGGCACTGAAATTTTCTTTTAACAGTAGTTTCTGGGCACAACATTAGCCACTCAACAGGGTCTATTTATTAGAATATATCCCCTCTTTCAGATTGAATAATGCTTGCTTTATATAACTGGGTGTTCTAGCATTGGAGATTATGTGTGTGTGTATGTGTGTGTGTAATTTCTTCTTGTTGAATTTGTCTACTTTATCATTATATAATGACCCTTTCCATCTCTCTCTCTCCATATATATATTTGTTTATTTATTAGAGATAAACAGAGAATGGGCATGCCAGGGCCTTCAAGCACTGCAAATGAACTCCAGACACATGTGCCACCATGTGCATCTGGCTTATGTGCTGGGGAATCGAACCTAGGTCCTTAGGCTTCACAGGCAAGTGCCTTAACTGCTAAGCCATCTCTCCAGCCCTCTTTTCATTTTAAAAAATCTGATATAAGAATAATTGCTTCTGCTTGCTTTTGGGTCCTCTTCACTTAGATCTTTCCCACCCTTCACTTTCAGCCTGTTTGTCTTTACATACTTTTCTTTTGGGTAAAAATTTCTTGAATCATTTTTAATCTGTTTATACAACTTGTATATTTTAATTAGGGAATTTAATCCATCTACATGTAAGCTTATTATTGACAAGTAAGAGCACACATCTGTCATCCTGCTAATTTTGTTCTGGTTTTGAAGTGTGTCCCCGGTTTCTTTCTCATTTCGTGATCATCGTGGTTTGATGGTTTTCTGTATCGGTTCTTTTTCTCTTTGGGGTATCTGCTCTGCTAGTGAGTTTGGTGCTTTTATGATGGTGGAAGTCAACCTTTCGCCTCCAGTGTACAATGTCATTGTGCATTTCTTGTAGGTGATCAGCATTCGTTTCTGCTTGACTTGAATAATCTTTATTTCTCCTTCATTTCTGAAGGATATTGTTGCTGGGTATAGCACTCTCAGTTAGCAGCTTTTGCTGTTTTGTTTCAGGACTTTAAATATATCATCACAGTCTCTCTTGACTTATCAGTTTTCTCAGAGAATTCTGCTGTTAGTCTAATAGGAATTTCTTTATGTGCAATTTGACATTTTCATCTTGCTGTTTTTAGAATTCTCTCTTTACCTGGTACTTTTGACAATTGACTATAATATATCTCAGAAATGAGCTATTTTTTTTTTTATCAAGCCATTTTGGTTAAATCTTCTTGTTCTTAGAGCGCTTTTCAACTTTGCCCAGATCAGCATTCCTCAGCATAGGGCCATGACCCACTGTGTTGGCATCACCGGGATGCCCGCTCACCACTGTCTTCATCAGTGGGCTCTCAGGAGGTGGAGTCTGGGAGTTGAGTTTAATATGTGGAGGTGGCTAAGGACCCTGCAGAGATCCACACAGGCTCTAGTATAAAAGTGTCAAGGCCAGGACTCAAGGGCAGAGAGTGCAACACACTAGGAGCACTGGGGTGTGGACAAAGGTCTCAGGAGAACTTCCAGGCCTGCCTATCCCCATCAGGTACCCTGCATCACCAGGGATTTGTGGAGAAGAGGATCACTCTGCTTTATTGGGAGAAACCTGCTCCAGGTCCAGAGCTTGTCAGTGGTCTGAGTCTTGGAATCCATTATGACCCTCTTGTTGAGTTCACAGCCCTCCCTCACCCAGGCATCCCTTTGCCAAGAAGCTGAGATGGAAGCATTTGGCTCTGTGCAAAGTGAGGTGGACCTTGGGCTCTATGGCCTGCCCAAAGGTCAGGCTGAGCTGCCCTCTCAGGACTTCCCCAGCACCCCCATCACGCGGCGACGTTCCTGTCCCATTCTCCTCGCTCACTGGTGTCTTCCTCAAGGACATTCTTAGATACTTGTTTCCAGGGTCCTTGGCCTCCATCTGGAGAATCTGACAGCAATTCAGGTGAAGGTTCAGAAAGAAACGTGGCCAGTGGTAGAGCGAGCTTCCACCCTGGAAAAGCATGAGAAGCCACGCTCAGAATGCTGCATAGTCTCCCAGAGACCACACTCGACTTCCAGGTTACTGTGTCCAAAAATGGCTCTGGGGCTGGAGAGACGGCTTAGCGGTTAAGGCACTTGCCTGCGAAGCCTAAGGACCCTAGTTCAATTCTCCAGGTCCCACGTAAGCCAGATGCACAAGGGGGCGCACACATCTGGAGTTCGTTTACAGTGGCTAGAGGCCCTGGTATGCCCATTCTCACTCTCCCTGTCTCTCTTTCCCTCTCTCTGTCTCTAATAAATAAATAAAACAAAATAAAAATGGCTCTCAACACTGTGCAAAGGAGACCTTTGGAAGGATCCAGAGTGTAAGTGTAATGAAAAGGTGGAAGTCCGTGAACACAAGGACTCAGGTCTCTGAGGACTGGGATACAACCTTCAGGTCAGCAAGGCCAGTGAATGACGGGCAGGGACGGCAGACTTGTGAGACCTGACCAGGGGCCATGGCCTCTTCTGGACAATGTCATGACAGGACCTGCTCAGTGACAACCCTTCACCTTTCTCTTCCTTCCATGTCTGAGCATCCCAGCTCCCTCACTGCCTAAGGGGAGCCTCAGGTCTGGGGGATCTGGGGCAAATTTTAGCACTGCTGGCCAAGCCAGCTATTTATGAGTCCTCACTCAATCCGGGAGAGCACTGAAAGGCTGCATGGGAGAAGTCAGGCAGCAGCCCAGGGACAAGCAGCAGTAAGTCTTGGACTTTACATCCTCCCTTGAGAAAGTTTCCAAGGCTCTGTGCCTCGTCCCCGCCCCCCATGCAATGAAGTGGTAATAATGCCATGTAGATATTTCCATTCTTTTTTATTGTTTGTTTTTTGAGGTAGGGTCTCACTGTAGCTCAGGCTGACCTGGAATTCACTATGTAGTCTCAGGGTGGCCTCAAATTCATGGAGATCCTCCTACCTCTGCCTCCCGAGTGCTGCGATTAAAGGCATGCGCCACCACGCCCGGCTGATATTTCCTTCTTGACCTTGGTCTTGACCTAGGTCTTCACAGGGAAGATCTAAAATTGTATCCAAGCTATGGGCTGAAAATTGTGTAGAAGCCCTAATATTCTATGTGATGGTCTTAGGGGTTCCTCTGGGGAGTGATTATGTTTAGGTGAGGTCATGAAGGTACGATTCCCACAGTCTCTCTCTCTCTTCCTCTTTTCTACACCACCCCCCCCACAACAAGAAACATCACAGGGCTCTCACCAGGAACCAGGTCAACTGGCGCCTTGGTAGATCTTGACTCCTCAGTCTGCAACCCTATGAGGACTTCTATAGTTTAAGCCATCCAGTCTGCCAAGGACATTTTGTGATAGCAGCTCAAGATAAGACAGAAAGTGATACCAAGAAGTGGGTGACAAGTACCTCAAATGTGGAGGTGGCTTGGGAACTAGGCAATGGGTAAAGCCTAGGAGAGTTTGGGGGTGCCTGCTAGGAAAGACACATTGCCATGAAAGGAGGATTGAAGGCATTTCTCACAAAAACTGCAAAAGAAAAGAGGAGAGTGGCAGAGAAAGCCTCCATCCTAGGATAAAGGGTAGAGACAGAATGCTGGTGGGACCGTGCATGGACAGGAGTTCTGGTGATGTCACAGACGGGCATGAGGAACAAGTTCTTGGACGATGGAGAAAAGATAATCCTTGTCATAGAGCAGCAAAGAGCGCGGTGCCTTGTTCCCACGTCGTAGAGCGGAACAGAGCGCGGTGCCTTGTTCCCACCACGTTCTGGGGCTTTCGGAAAGATAGAGCTCCCAAGCGATGACTTTGCTGTGAGCGGTGAATGAGAAACTTAGCTGAGGTTTCTAAGCAAAGTGTCGCGGGAGTGGCTGGCTTCCTTTTGATGGCTCATAGTAAAATGTGATGGGGAAAGAAGGAACTGATAAGCAGAAAGGACCCCAAGGTGAAATATTTAGAAAATTCTCAACCAATTCATGTTACAAAAAATGAGACAGTGTGTTGGGAAGGGAGTCTGCATGATAGGGTTAGTGTCTGTTGCATGTAATTTCTCGTTGCTGGCACAAAGCACCCAGCCAAAAGCAGCCTCTGGGAGAAAAGGGGTTATTTTAAGTTATAGATTTGAGGGGAAGCTCCATGATGGCAGGGACAATGATGGCATGAGCAGAGGCTGGACATCACCTCTGCCACAGCAAGTGGCAAACAGTGGCAGGAGAGTGTGCCAAACACTGGCAAGAGAAAGCTGGCTATGACACCCATAAACCCTTTCCCAGCAACACACCTCCTCCATTAAGGATCCAATTCCCAAACTGCCATCAGCTGGGGAGCAAGCTATGGCAAACACCTAGTTCAAACCACCACAGTGTCCTGCGGGGAGTCCAGAAGGCTAGCTCTGTTTCCCTCCCTCATGTGAGGATACAAAAAAGGCAGCTGTCACCTGCAAGAGACCTTACTGTGAGCCAAACCAGCCTGAACTTTTGCTCTCCAGAACTGTGAGATACCAGTGTCCACTGTAAGTCCGTTCTTGTTAGGGCAGCAGGCCAAGGTCAGGGTTATGTGTTCATGGTTCAAGCAAGATGTAAAATCCGATACACTATGCCGACACACTGTGGTCAAAAGTGTGGATTCAAAAAGCCAGGCCTTGCGGGGCGTGGTGGCGCACGCCTTTAATCCCAGCACTCGGGAGGCAGAGGTAGGAGGATCGCTGAGAGTTCAAGGCCACCCTGAGACTACATAGTAAATTCCAGGTCAGCCTGGACCAGAGTGAGACCCTACCTCGCAAAACCAAAAAAAAAAAAAAAAAAAAAAAAAAAAAAAAAAAGCCAGGCCTCCTGGGTTTAAAGCCCTTCACCATCATTTGCTTACTCACTCACTGCTCTGTGACCACAGGCAAATTATCAAACCCCTCTGTGCCCCAGTTATGCTATTAGAGACAGGAAATGGTGATCCCCATCCCAAGTTGCACATCAGGGCCTTGGCAGCCCGACCAGGCACACAGCATCTTAGCTGTGTTCAAAATGGAGTCAGTTTGGTGATCATCACCTCCATCCCACCTGGGAGCTTCTGTGGTTCTTCATGGATAGGTCCCTGAGAGTTGCAAAGTTTGGGTCAGCCACAAACACCGTGCTCTGAGGACGCAGAAATGTAACAAGAGGCACAGGGAGAGCTCGGCTGGCCAGGAACCCATCCTCTGTGTTAGTGACTCTACCCGCTGCTATGACCCGAGCCCAAAAGGAAGCGGTTTAGGGAGGGAAGGGGTTGTTCTGGCTTACACTTTCAGCCCATCATGGAAGGCAAGGCATAGCAGGAGGAGCAAGAGGCCAGCGGTCCCACCGTGGCCACAATCAAGAAGCAGAGAATCGGCTGGAGAGATGGCTTAGCGGTTAAGGCGCCTGTCTCCTAAGCCTAAGAACGCTGGTTCCAATCTCCAGCGGTTCCAATCTCCAGGTCCCACAGTTAGCCAGATGCAGTGTCGCAAGGGCGCAATGCCACACTTGACCACAAGGGGGTGGACACATCTGGATTTCGTTCTCAGCAGCTGAGAGACTGCTGGCACGCCCATCTCTATCTGTCTCCCTCTCCCTCTCCGTCTGTCTCTCTCTGTGTCTCTCTCCAAAAATAAATAAAAATTTTTTTAAAAAAAGAAGCAGAGGGGCTGGAGAGATGGCTTAGCGGTTAAGGCATTTATCTGTGAAGCCTAAGGACCCCGGTTCGATTCTCCAGGTCCCACGTAAGCCAGATGCACAAGGGGGTACACGCTTCTGGAGTTCGTTTGCAGTGGCTAGAGGCCCTGGCGTACCCATTCTCTCCCTCTCTCTCTCTCTCTCTCTCTCTCTCCTCTCTGTGTCCCTAATAAATAAATAAATAAAAATAAAATCTTTAAAAAAAAAAAAAAAAAGAAGCAGAGAATCAACAGGAAGTAGGGCCAGGCTATAAAACCCAAAGGCCCCCCACCATGACCCACTTCCTCTAAGGTAGACCTTCTAAGGGGCCCACAACCTTCCCAAACAGCCCCAGCGTTTGAGAAGCAAGTGTTCAAGTCTGTAGGGGAACATTTCACATTCAACCACAACGCCCTCTGTTACGCTCAACCCGCACGTTGCTTTCCTTGGAAGAGCAAGAGCAGACACACACTGGGCTGGCTCCCCACATCCTCATGCAGGGTGAAGCCAAGTCCCAAGGAGCTTGGCCTGGGACTGTTTTCTCAGCAGCAGCGTTGTCACATGGTCACTTGCAGTTGCACCCTGAAGTATGAGGCAGCAGGCCTCGGACCCTGTTTGGGCTGGGAGAAGTGAGGTCCACGGGAAGTGACAGTTTCCCAGACCCTGCCACACTGCCCCCTCCCGCCATAATCTTCCCTGGCAGAATCACAGGACTTTCTGCCATGGCATATACCAGGTGTGGGTAAGCCTAAAGGATGTGGCCACAGTTGCCACACAGGCCACCAATGTGGTGAGCAGCCTTCAGAAGAAGTTGCTCTAGGAACCACAGAATGGGGTGACGTGAAGTGGAGCCCCAATGACCACATGCAGGCAGACACTTCAGCTGGGGCAAAGCCCAGAGCTGGAGTCCTGGGGCTTCTGGGAGCCACAGTGGCCACGACAGGTCGCTTCAGCAGGCTTGTGTTCCAGTACGCTGGGGTGAAATAGAGCTGAGTCAGCCAGCAGGGCCCCACAGTGTGATGACAGCGGATGGGCCAGACATGGCCAGTGAGAAGAGGGGAGCACAGGCAGGTGGAAGGTATGAGCTGTAGGGGTGGCAGGGGCTGGGGAAGGTACATCCAGTGGGCTTTGGGGAGGCAAGGACAGGGAGATCCCCAGGAAAGAGGTCACAGCAAATTAGCAGAGCCCTTGGCTTGCCACGGTGACCCTTCTACCAGGCTGCTGAAAAGATGGCCACAAACTTGGCTTCATAGAAAAGGCAGATGCAGTCTGGGGAGATGGCTGTGTGGGTAAACTGCTGCACAAGCATGTTGACGTGAGTTCGGATGGTCGTGGGCCTGTAATCCTAACACTGGGGAGGCAGAAGCAGGGCAATCCCTAGGGCTAGCTGGCTAGCTAGTCTAAGAAAACTCTAAGCTCAGAACAAGACTCCGTCTCAAAAATAAAGTGGAGAAAAGCTGAGGAAGACACCTGATATTGACCTCTGACCTCTACATGTGCATGTACACCCACACACATGAGCATGCATGTATGCATGCACGTAAAAGAAGCAGGTGCCTTGAAGATTTTTTTTCTGTTTTTTCTGGTCTCGCTGTAGCCCAGGCTGACCTGGAATTCACTCTGTAGTCTCAGGGTGGCCTTGAACCCACGGTGATTGTCCTACCTCTGCCTCCCGAGTGCTGGGATTAAAGGCATGCGCAGCCATGCCCGGCTCTCCTGAAGTTTTTAATTTACACACGAGGCCCCTTTTCCTAGGAGCTTATATTTCAGAGATAGGGGTGGTGGGATGAGTTTGTGGACGGCTCCTTGTGCTGTCTACTCATGCCTAATGTGAGGTTCTAGGAAGGAGGTAACCCATACATGCAGCTAACTGAACGCTGGCTCAGACCTGTCATGGGTGAGTAGCACCTGCCAGCAGCACCCACGTGCAGGGCCAGTGCCCGTCCCTCCTGCCCACCAGCCCTATCCATCACCATTCCCCCTAGAGACCCCACACCCCAGCTGGCCAGGCCTCACTCACCCTGGCCAGCCCCTACCCACCCTAGCCAGGGCGCTCATCCTGTGGACTTCTCAGTTAAACCAAGCTGAGATGTATCGACCCATGTGTGCCCGTGAAACTCCCCCTAAAAGACTGAAAATCCTCCCTGACCTGAATTGCCCTCCTGGAGGGTCTCTGAACTTCTGAATTTTCAAGAAAGCCGTCGGCCAGAAGCGCTTCACTCGACCTGCACCCAGCCATCCCCACATGGGCAGGAACAGAGTATCACAGCCTGGCCCAAGGCTGAGCCAGCTTGAAGACCCCCCAACAACAAATGATCAGCTCCCCAGCACAGCTCACGTCCTCTGCATGGCAGGCGATCGTTTGCTCAGCTGACCAAGCAGCTGCCTTCTCAGCTTGAGTTTTCCTGGGTACACGAAGGCAAAATGCAAAACCCATGTAAATGCTCCCATGCAAAGCTTAGGCCACTTAGACTTGGGTGCGAGGTCAGCAGGGAAGTGGACGTTGATACCAGGAGCCAGAAGAGGGTGCTTTTGGGTCCCTAGGACTCTTGTGTGGCTAGCATTCAGGCTGGAGAGTGGCAGAGTTGCTGTCACCCCAGGATAATACAGAGTCCTTTCCTTGTCACACCACTGTGAAGTCGTGATGCGGCTCTTGGAGTGTGAGGTGGACTGTAGGTGCTGTGGGGTGGGGTTAGGGACATCAAGCACATCAGCCATCTGGGACTATGGGCAGTGCCACCACTCAGGGCAGAGATAAGGTCACAGTCACGTAGGGCACAGCTGTCATCCACATATAGGCCAGGATGCCCAGCCTGCTGGAGCAGCAGCTCCAAGTTTAGGAGCCTCAGGTTCCTGTCATGCATTGGGGTAGGACATCTGTCCCTGAGCTGGCCTTGAGCCCCCAGCAGACCCTTGCTGTCACCTGCTCATTCCAACAGGAGGAGGAAGAAGCCGAAAGGGCAAACCGGCCTCTTCCAGGCAGGCATGTCCATACAGGAGCTAGGCGGGGACTTTCTCACACTTGGTAGGCCCTGCTTATGGTAAAGGGAGACCCACAGAGGACTAGGGACATGCTGGACAGTCCAGCCAGGGAGGAGGGAGCAGGAGAGAGTTCTGGATAGAGAGAGGCTGACCCAGCCCCTTCTTTTCCTCTCTTCTCTCGTGGGGTTCAGCTTCAGTGGTAGGTTTGGACATATTGGCACCTGAAACTCTGCCATCATCCCTGCCTGGTCCACTCATTTTTGCCCAGCCATGTAGAGTGGCTGCATGCACCCTGGCTGGATCAGCTGGCAAAAAGTACCCGACCAAAAGCAGCTTATGGGAGGAAAGGGTTTATTTTGGCTTACAGACTCGAGGGGAAGCTCCATGATGGCAGAGGAAAACGATGGCATGAGCAGAGGGTGGACATCACCTCCTGGCCAACCTCAGGTAGGCAACAGCAACAGGAGAGTGTGCCAAACACTGGCCAGTAGAAGCTGGCTGTAACATCCATAAGCCCACCTCCAACAAAACACCGCCTCCAGGTGGCTGCAATTCCCAAATTACCATCAGCTGGGGACCTAACACTCAGAACACATGAGTTTATGGGGGACACCTGAATCAAACCCCCACATATGATCTTCCTATGGGCTCTCTAGTGGTAACTGGGGATGTGACCAACATAATCAGGGCACAAATGGATGCTGGGAGAAGGGGACTGAGAAGGCTTTGTGGGCTAGGAAGATAGGATAGCAGGATTCCCAGAACCCATGTCAAAAAATCTGGGCATGAGCCGGGCATGGTGGCGCACACCTTTCATCCCAGCACTCTGGATGCAGAGGTAGGAGGATTGCCATGAGTTTGAGGCCACCCTGAGAATACAGAGTGAAATCCAGGTCAGCCTGGGCTGGAGTGAGACCCTACCTTGAAAAAATAAATCTGGGCATGGCAGCACACACTTATAATTCCAGTGCTGGGGAGGCAGAGACAGGTTGGGTCCCTGTGGTTTGCTGGCCAGCCAGTCCAACCCAATTGTTATCCTCCAAGCTAATGAGAGACCTTGTCTCCAAAAAGGCAGGTGAGGAACAACACTCAAGGTTGTGTACACACACATACACACACACACACACACACACACGATACATCCCCCCTCCAAAGAAAAAGCCCTTGCTACTTGAAGTCAACACACTGTGTATGCAGTGATACAAAGCCATAAGCTGCCAGGCTGTGTGACCTTGGGCAAATTACTTGCCCTTTCTGCCCCTCGTCCCTTCTGCTCTGTAACACGGGGTGGGTCATCATTCAGTCCTGTAAGGCTGAAGCACAGGTTGAATCATGTCGCTGCCAGAGCACAGAAGTGCCTCGGTACGGCTGGACCCACGATTACCATCACCACCGCCAACAGTGTTATCATGATGGCATGGATGGGCAGGAGCCATTTGCACATGTCCTCAGTGCTCTGCCGAACGAAGGCCACAGCGTGGGGCAGGCTGGGGTCTTGCAAGGAGGAGACTGTCACTCAGTCACAGGCACAGCACAAGAGAAAGTGTCTGCCAAGCCCTCTGAGCAAATACCCATGGGGACGGTGGCAAGGGGCAGGTGTTGGAGGAGGAAGTGGAGAGGGTTGTGGAAAAGAGGGTCTTTTTGGAAGATGAGGAGCCCATCTTCTCCTTGCCCAAACCCTCTGTTCCTGTGCTCTTAGAACAAAGACCACCTGCCCCAGCAGGCCACGGGAACTGCTCCCATCCTTGCCCTGCCCGTCTCTTTGGCTCCCCCCCCCACCCCCGTGCTCTCTGGGTCCGGCCTCCCTGGCTTTCAGCCACACAGTTTTCCGACTCAAGGTGTCTACAAGGCTTGTTCTTCTGTCCAGAATCCTGTTCCCTCTACCCCTTGCCTGGAAATTCTGCCCTCTCCTTTGACTTCCTGCTTCAATCTCAATCCCTGAGCCATCTTAGACAGGCGTTCTGTGACCTTTCTGTAATGATGTCTTCACTGTAAACCCCAAGTCAGCTCTGAGGTCCTCCGATATGCGTTAGGTTCACCCTTGGGGACATGTGCCAGGTGGTGCCTGGAAGCCCCTGGTTATCTCAAGAAGGCAATGGGCGGGGGGGGGGGAGACCTGGAGCGCTGGGCTTTCTGCCATCACTGCTTCAGACCTAACTTCTAGCTGCCAAGCCCTCCCCTGCCGAAGGGCAACATATGGCTAACAAGGATCCTTCCCACACACTCTGGCCGGCTTCATGTCTGAGCTAATTCATGTCCAGGTTCCGCATGGATGCTGGTACTGAATGAGCATTTACAGAACTAGCTCTGGTCACTCTCCTCCATGCAGGTGCTGGGGGCTGAAAGCCTAGAAGCACTAAAGCTTTGGGGGGCTGCTTGGCCTTTGGGGGACTGCAGACAGGTGGCTGATCTTTCCCATAGGGATTGAGGCAGCAGGGAGGGTGCACCATAAGGCCTCGGATGCCTCCAGTTCTAGCCCAGGTCCCCTGGGGCTCACAGCCTCTCAGTGGCCCCTGGGGGTGTTTTGATTTTGGCTGACTTACCCTTTACCTGCCACACTGCTTCCCTAAAACCAGACTGTGGGCTCCCTAGAGCAGAGCCGGGTTGTCCCACTTCTGGTCCCTGATGGCCTTGTCTTATCATCTGTTTCTTGGGATGGGTGAAAATTGCCACAACAGCATTGTCACAGTGGCCCAGAGCACGGCGGTGCTCACAGCCGACTACGAGTGTCCCCGAGTGAACGGAGGACAGCCCTGTGCTCCTGGAACAGCCCCAGGTCTATAGAGCCTGAAGACAGAGTGCAGCCCCAGAGCAGCCTGGGATTGTCAGTTGCTTGCAAAGTGTCTCAGAGTTAGGAGCAGAACCCAGCTTCCCTTTCCAGCTCCGATACTGCAAATGGCCCTCGGGAAAAAGTTTCTCGTCCGCACCCTTGGGACCAGTATCAGAATTTCAAATCAGTTCTTTCTGAAAGCTCACTGGGTGCCTGGACCAGCTGTCATTTAGCACCCAGCATACAGCAGCAATATCCATGCCGCCACAGTCATGTGTGCATACACACTACAAGTCACAGATAGACACAAACAGTGTCCCTGGAGCCGTGCTGAGCCACACTGCCAGCTTAGGCAGGTGTTCTCAGTTCTCAGAGCTGGGAGCTGGGGGTGGCTGTGGAGACAAGAGACATGCGCACTCTGGGCTTGGTTGGCAGAAGCTGTTCAGGCCTTACTTCCTATTTCTGGGGACAGTGGCCTTCCACCTCCCCTCAAAGGCAGGAAGACACAAAACCTTCCAGCAGCCCTGGAGGTGAGTGACCTTGTCTGTTAATGTCTGATAGGCACACCAAAACACAATGTCGCTTCTCTCCCCGCCCCCATCTCCCTCCAGAAAGTGGAGGGTGGTCTGACTTTCTCATTTTTTCCCTCAGAGCCCCAGCTCAGTGCCCCAGATGGCCTGGCAGCCCCTTAGAGGATGGGGTGCAGAAGGCAGGAGGCCGCCTCCTCTTCCAGAAGGGCAGTGTGGCTGACACCTGACAGCTTTACACAGAACAGGCTATCCCGTGGGCTAGGGGCTGGGTGCTCATGCAGATTGGTGCCCCTTTTCTCACCCACACATCCTTCAGAGCAGGGCTAGCAGGCTTCCACTTCTGAATGAAGTCTCATTCTTGCCACCCAGGCAGCCAACCCTCGGGACAATTGGCCTCAGATCCCGCGCACGTGCCGGAGCTGGCAGGGCACAAGCCGGCTCGTGGTTAAAACTCCGCTCTTTGCACAATGGTGCTCTTGTTTTGTTTCCAACTGTTATTTTAGGAAGTCTCCCAAACAAATGAGGCTTCCTACAAACCCGCCCTCCGGAGGCAGCCTTTGCCTTGAGCTCAAACCCTACTATCTGGGCCAAAGTTTAGGCTTCCCTTTCATTCAAAAAAGGGGACAAGTTGGATGCCCCTTAAGTAGTGGAGCAATTTAGGGGGACCATCAGCTCCCAAAAACCCTCACACCTCCTGCCCCCAAGACCTGTCCACCCAGCCTGCTCCCCTGATAGGATGCAGGGGAGTGCACAACCCTTATTCCTAGGGTGAGGGATCTGCCCAGCTGCTATTGCCTGTGACAGGCAGAAACCTGGAGTCATTCCTTCTCCCTCCCCCTGACAGATACACCATGTCGTATTTTCTGGATGACCCTTTTGAGAAGGGACCATTGATGGTGAGTGGAGGGGTGATTATCTCCTCTTATAAATAAATTGTTGCTGTACTTAGAGGAGGGGTCATGTATGGTGTACATATATACATGTAGTCCAGGGGCCCACAGAGGCTTTGCTGCTTCCAAGCCTCCACTTCCCTGTCCTTCGGCCCAGCTTTCATGAGTGCTTTCCAGGGCTCTGAGTTCTAGGAGACCTTAGCGAGGATGGAAAGTTTCTCAATGGCCCATCTCAGAGGACGGATGATGGATGGGTGAGGGATGGGTGAGGAATAGGTGATGGACAGATGATGGATGGATGGATGAATGATGGGCAGATGGATGGATAGATGATGAATGGATCGATGGATGGATGCATAGTCTCCCCACCTTCCCTCCATCCCAACTGTACATGTATGTGTATATCATACATATATGTCATGCATGATCCCTCCTCTAAGTACATAGCAACAATTTATAAGAGGAGATAATCACCCCTCCACTCACCATCAATGGTCCCTTCTCAAAAGTCTTGCTCACCAGGGTGAAATCCAACATGTTTGTAATCTGTCCTGAATAGACTCTGCGAATCCAGAAGGATCTTTGGGAGAGGAGGGGACAGCCCTCAAAACACACTCACTTCCAACACCAGCTGCCAGCCTGGAGGCGCCTACCCTCAGTTTCCATTGCTTGCTGCAGGGCTCTGGAAGCTCACTGAACACAGCCACACTCACCTTGACAGTGCTTCCAGAAAGTGCTAGAAAGTAAGGGGCTGGCATGTCTAGGCTGGCAATAGATGTGACTTCATGACACACAGCCCACTCTACAATCTGGCCCAAAGTCATTGAGTGAGCAGCACCATTATGACCAGGTAGAACATCCCACAAGCCTAGGGATGGCCTCCCAGGAGCTGTGGACAAGGTTAGAACCCACTTGGGGCTATAACCCAAACAAACGGCCATGCTAGTGTGTGCCTGCTGATCCTGCCTCTGTCTTCCGCAAGCCAATGCACACTGTCCTTGCCATGTGTCCAGCCTGTCTCCAGGCCTCCATGTAACCAGCTGGGATGAGTAAATTAAGGCATGGGGATTGCCTGATATGTGATGTCCGCGGGGAGGTCTCTGGGATGTGGTACCACACCACCTATGGCAGACAGGTGAGGTCCACGGGGAGGTCTCTGGAATGTGGTACCACACCACCTATGGCAGACAGGTGATGCCCACGGGGAGGTCTCTGGAATGTGGCACCACGCCACCTATGGCAGACAGGTGAGGTCCACGGGGAGGTCTCTGGAATGTGGTACCACACCACCTATGGCAGACAGGTGAGGTCCACGGGGAGGTCTCTGGAATGTGGTACCACACCACCTATGGCAGACAGGTGAGGTCCACGGGGAGGTCTCTGGAATGTGGTACCACACCACCTATGGCAGACAGGTGATGCCCGCGGGGAGGTCTCTGGGATGTGGCACCACGCCACCTATGGCAGACAGGTGATGCCCGCGGGGAGGTCTCTGGGATGTGGTACCACCACCTATCACAGACAGGTGAGGTCCACGGGGAGGTCTCTGGAATGTGGTACCACACCACCTATGGCAGACAGGTGAGGTCCACGGGGAGGTCTCTGGAATGTGGTACCACACCACCTACGGCAGACAGGTGATGCCCGCGGGGAGGTCTCTGGGATGTGGTACCACACCACCTACGGCAGACAGGTGAGGTCCACGGGGAGGTCTCTGGAATGTGGCACCACGCCACCTACGGCAGACAGGTGAGGTCCACGGGGAGGTCTCTGGGATGTGGTACCACACCACCTACGGCAGACAGGTGAGGTCCACGGGGAGGTCTCTGGAATGTGGCACCACGCCACCTACGGCAGACAGGTGAGGTCCACGGGGAGGTCTCTGGGATGTGGCACCACGCCACCTACGGCAGACAGGTGATGTCCGCGGGGAGGTCTCTGGAATGTGGCACCACGCCACCTACGGCAGACAGGTGAGGTCCACGGGGAGGTCTCTGGAATGTGGCACCACGCCACCTACGGCAGACAGGTGAGGTCCACGGGGAGGTCTCTGGGATGTGGCACCACGCCACCTACGGCAGACAGGTGATGTCCGCGGGGAGGTCTCTGGAATGTGGCACCACATGACCTATGGCAGACAGGTGATGCCCGCGGGGAGGTCTCTGGGATGTGGTACCACCACCCTATGGCAGACAGTCCTAGATCAGTCTTAACACACAGCAAAGAATTCACACAGAAATCTTAAGCCACATTCTGTGAGACATAGGTCACTGCTGACCTCAAAGAGACCAACATGGTGATCTGTGGCTGAAGCAAAGCTGACTTTGCTCCCTGCTGCTCCCACATGCCTGCCTGTGGGCCACAGGGCCTTTGCTGGCCCAGAAAGGGAAGTCAGGGCTGTTACATAGGGGGACTGGGCTTCGCTGACTCAGAAGGAGTCTCCTCTCTCTCTCTCTCTCTCTCTCTCTCTCTCTCTCTCTCATTCTCTCTCCCTTCCTCCATCCCTATTATTCTTCATGATATGAGCCATTTTAATCCACTACATGTCTCTCCAGGAAAGACCATGGGCTGATACAGGGGGCTGGGCTTGACTAACTCAGGCAGGTCTTTTAATATAGAGACTATGAAAGTTCTTTTGTCTAATTTTTCTTTAGAATTTAAAAAATGCATGACAAAACAATATAACAAAATATATACTACTTATAAATATATATATACTAGGAAACAGAGAATCCACAAACTTCTCCTTTGGCTTTATTCAGGAAGTGCACATGGGTTTTAAGGGGCTGTTAATCCTTGTATGGGGACAATAGTCCCCTTTTGGTGACCAATGACAGCTTGTCTCTGGACAGGACATCTCATAGTAGGCTTCTCATGGGTTTTATGGGGCTGTAACTGTTGTCACATCAAGCCTGCTTGTCTCTGGACAAAAAAGGCTTCTCTTTTTTACAGAAGCCACTTCCTGTTGTCTTCTGCCATGTGGTCTGGCTAGGACCAGGCCTGTATTGTGCCATACATATCCTCCTTTTTGTTTTTATTATTGGCAACCCTGAGAGGTATGGTTTATTGCCAAGCCATTGTTGAACCCAGGCCCCAAGGGATCATCATACGTGACAGTGCCTGTCTTAGGTTGTTCCATCTCATGGAGTCTTACCCGTCATGGGCCAAATGCCACCTAGGTGAGAAAACCCGAGGGGATGGCCTGGTATGGCTTTTGGAAAGCCATGGTTGAACCCAGGCCCCAAGGGATCATCACATGTGACAGTGCCTGTCTTAGGTTGCCCCATCTCATGGAATCTTACCCGTCATGGGCTGGCTGCCATCCTGGTGAGAAAACCCGAGGGGTATGGCCTGGTATGGCTTTTAGCATGAGGTCTGGCTAGGGGCTAGACCTGTATTGTACCATACATATGAGGCTGTTGCCTAGGAGGCATGGAAGGGCCAAGTGGGCGTGGCTCTGTGGCATGTGAACAGTCCCAGCAAGCGAGAATCAACTAGAGAGCCTGAAGAGGACTGGGGTAGGACAGGTTGCTGGGTGAGTTCACCCTAGCATCATAGTCAGTAGCATTGAGTGTCCTTAATGGTGGCTCAATGTAATCAAAGGAGTTGGAAAGGAATTTATAGGTAGGTGGGGGGGGTAAGTTTAAAGTCCCATATGTAGTCTGAGGGGTCTGGCATCATCTTCTTCATGGCTGGTCGCTGAGTCAGTGGCTGGTGGAGGGGGAAATAAGTTTAAAGTCCCATATGTAGTCTGAGGGGTCTGGCATCATCCTCTTCAGCAAGGCTGGTCGCTGAGTCAGTGGCTGGTGGGGGAAATAAGTTTAAAGTCCCGTATGTAGTGTGAGGGGTCTGGCGTCATCCTCTTCTCAAGGCTGGTCGCTGAGTCAGTGGCTGGACGGACGTTTCTGGCAGGAATCCAAACTGGGATCTGTGAAGTTTCTGGAAAGACACAAGCATACCCTCGGCCCTGCATTAAAAGAGGGTGGGGCCCCTTCCAAATATTAGTAAGAGGATCTTTCCAGCGGACTAAGGGTAAGGGTGTCGTGGTTGGTTGGGATCTCCAATGTTTGTAGGCTGGGGAGAGTCCTGCCTCATCAAAGGTGAGAAAATTGAGGGTGAAAAGAGCTTCCACTAGGGCCAAGTGGGGGTCCTTGGGCGACATAGTGGACTTTTGTTTTATAATTAGTTCCTTTAGGGTCCGGTTTGTTCTTTCCACGATGGCCTGTCCTTGTGGGTTGTAGGGGATCCCAAGGGAGTGTTTTATTCCCCAAGATTCCATGAAGGATGTGAATTGGGCAGATGTGTATGCAGGGCCATTGTCTGTTTTAATTGACCAGGGCACTCCCATGACCAACATAGTGGTTTTTGTTGCCTTAATGACATGGGATGCCTTTTCCCCAGAGAGAGCAATAGCAAAAGTAAGCTTAGAGTAAGTGTCCACAATGACATGGACATATTTGAGGTTACCAAAGGAAGGTATGTGGGTAACATCCATCTGCCAGATAGAATTTGGGGTAAGGCCTCTAGGATTGACTCCTTGAGGCTGTAGGGGGCCCAGGGGGGCTAGGGGGGCACATGACTTACAAGTACGGGTTAAATGTTTGCATTGGCTAAGGGAGAGCTCAGGATATAGGGTCTGTATAAGGTCCTGTGCCAAGGTAGTTGGAATTTCATCCCTAAGATTTTGCAATTGGGATTTTATCCCTAAGATTTTGGTTGGGCCTTCAGGGGATTTAGCCAGGTCACTATAAGTCTGAAGATGGATGGCCCATTGTAAGAGGACTTGTTCAAAGTAAGCAGAATCAACACCGGATTCCTGGGCTGCCTTACGGATGAGGGCCAGATCAAAGAGGGGGGTGGGGAGCCACGGCCTGATTGTCGCATCCGGCCCTACGTTAACAGGGAAGGCGGCGAAGGGGCGTGTCAGGGAACCGGCAGTCACCTGGGTGTGTCCAGGACTGAGCTGGGGGAGGTCCTTGGAAGGGTAATGAGGGGGAGGGGTGGTTGCAAGTGTGGCCGTAGCAGGAGGGGGTTGGTGTGGCGGCTTATTATCATTTAAAAGTTTTAGTTCCTCCTCATCCGAGTTATCGGAAGAGGGGGCTGGGAGGGACGAGCTGTGAAGAGCCAATTCAGGTTCCTCTTCATATTGTTTGTTATGGGCATAAATGATTTCCTGTACTGTGCAGCCTTTAAGGCCGGCAATTATGGCAAGGAGGATAGAAAAGAATGGAGCAGGGGGTGTGTGCCCTTTATAAACCTCGCGTTTTTTGGCAAGGACTAGGACCCGGGACCAAATGTTAGTGTCCCAGATGTTCTCTGGAGTGATCCATGGGGCTAAAACAAGAGTTTCATCCCAAAAGCTATGGAGGTCTTTTTGTTTTAATTTTAAGCCACATTGCAGAAGGAGGGCCTTAAGAGCTTGCAATTGCGGCGTCCTCTGGGGGGGAGGGAGGTTGCCCATTGCCGCGTGGTGTTGTTTGATGGGGGGGCTGGGCTGGGACACTCCTGAATCAAAGAGACTGAGAAAATAATAACCCAGATCAAAGATGATAGACCAGAGGATAATCATGCAAACCACAAGTCCTAATGCTGGGGCCAGCTGAGACATACGGATAGATTGTTTAGGACCCACGTGTCTTGTGCTTAGTGGGGGGAGGGGCCAACACAGGCTTAGGGCCGTGCGGCAGTGTGTGCCTTACTGGGGGGGGGAAGGGAGGACAAACAAAGGAAGGGGGGGAAGGGGCTGCCTGCTCACCCACAGGCAACCGTTAGCCGTTTTTCTCTCACCAATGAAGAACTGGGCGCTTTGCTCGTCGGACTTTCAAGGACGAGGCATCGCCGAGGGGGCTACTCGCTGAGGGGGCTTCTCGAAGAACTGGGCGTTTTGCCATTCTGCCAAATGCCGAGGGGCTGCTCACCGGCTCACGGGACGTTCAACGGGGCATCTCGCCAGATGCCGATGGGGCAGGGGGTCACGGATGGGGTGTCTCGCTAACACCGACGTCGGGGCAGAGGGTCCCTGTTCAGGCGCCAGATGTTGGGGTCCCCCCCAAGGCCAGCTCAGGAGGGACGATAGGGTCTCTGCCGAATTGGGGTGAGCAGCGCGGAGTCACGACACAGACTCCGGGAGTTGGGTGAAAGCGGAGCGAGAATCCACAAACTCGTTTATTCAGGAAGTGCACATGGGTTTTAAGGGGCTGTTAATCCTTGTATGGGGTGGTCCCCTTTTGGTGACCAATGACAGCTTGTCTCTGGACAGGACATCTCATAGTAGGCTTCTCGCGAGCATGGGGCTGTAACTGTTGTCACATCACACCTGCGCAAAACGCCATTTTTACAGAAGCCACTTCCTGTTGTCTTCTGCGTAGCTTCGCAGGCAGGCACCTTAATGGCTAAATCATCTCTTCAGCCCTAGACTGATTTTTTAAAATATTTTAAATATTTATTTATTTATTTGTTTATTTATTTATTTATTTATTTATTTATTTGTAAGAGAGAGAGAAAGAGACAGAGAGAGAGAGAGAATGAGTGCATCAGGGCCTCCAGCCACTGCAAACGAACTCCAGATGTATGTGCCCCCTTGTGCATCTGGCTTACACGGGCCCTGGAGAGTTGAACCAGGATCCTTCGGCTTTGCAGGCAAATGCCTTAACCACTAAGCCATCTCTCCAGCCCCCTGACTTTTATTTTAAGCATTCCATTCAGATGTATTAAGTGCATCCACAATTGTACCACCCTCACCACTACCTATCGTCCGAGCATCTTCATCTTCCCAAACTGAAACTCTGCCCCATTGAATGATAATCACTTCTCTCTCATCCCTTCAGCTCCTGGCAACCACTCTCTGACTTTGTCCTTGGGAACGCATCTCCTCTAGGGATATCTTGTCAGTAGGATCATACAGAGTTCATCCTTTTGTGACTCACTCAGCTTATTCAGCTCAGCCTAATACCCACATGGTTCATCCACATGGTTCATGTGTTGGCATTTCCTGCCCTTTCTAGGCAGAGTAATATTCCTCTGTAGATAGACCACATCCTGCTTATCCATTCCTCCCTCAAGGGACAATTAGATTGTTTCTGCCTTTTGGTTTTTGTAACACTACTTAGAATACGGGTGTATAAATGTCTTTCTAACACCTTGCCCTCAAGTTTTTGGAGTATGTTATGGTTTGAACATGACATATCCTCCATGGCTCATATGTTAAGGACTTGGTCCCCAGCTAGTGATGTATTTGGGGAAACAGTATAAATGTTAGAAGCAACTCTTGGGGAGCTTCCAGGCCTTCAGTACCAGATTAGGACTACTGAGGCATCGCTGGAGGAAGTAATAGGTCACTGGTGGGGGGATATAATGGGTTATTGCATCCCCAACCCTTCCTGTGTCTCTCCGCCTTCAATTATGCATGAGATGAGTCCCTTTGCTCAACCAAGATGCTCTGCTTCACTATGCACTGGCCTAGAAGCAAGGACCAAGCAACCACAGAGCCATGATCCAAAACCTGTCTTTCCTCTCTCGTTTCCCCAGGCCATCTGCCATTTGTCACAGCGATGGAAACCTGGTGAGCACAGGGCATATACCTACAAGTGGAATTGTTAGACTGAATGGTAATTTCCTATGTGAAGCTTCTGCAAAGGACTGTGTATTGAATAGCCAAGGCAATCCTTAACGTGAAGTAGCACAATACCGAATCTCAAATGATATTACAGAGCCATAGGGAAAAAAAACAGCTGGGTACTGGCACAAAAGCAAACATCTGGACAATGTAACAGAATAGGGGATCGAGAAAAAACTCATTCATCTGTAGCCCCTAATTTTTTGACAAAGGTCAAATGAAACCAGAGAGAAGACAGCCTCTTCAAAAACTGGTGCTAGAAAAACTGGATTTCCACATGTAGAATAATGAAATTAGATCCATATCTCTCACTCTGCATAAAAATCAATTCAAGATGGATCAAAGATCTTAATGGAAGACTTGAATTTAAAAAAGGACTCCAGTAGCATAAGAAATATCAGCAAAAAAATTACACATGGGATGACATGAAATTAAAAGGCTTCTGCACGCCAAAGGGAATGGGAGAAAAATCTACTAAATACACATCAGATGGGATTAATAGCTTGGACATATAAAGAACTGCACAAAGTAAGCATCAAAACTCAAATCAAGGGCCTGGAGAGGTTGCTTAGTGGTGAAGGCACTTGCCTGCAAAGTCAAAGGACACAGGTTTAATTCCCCAGGAACAATGTAAGCCAGATGCATAAGGTGTCATACATATCTGGAGTTCATTTGTAGTGGCTGGAGGCTCTGACACACCCATTCTTTCTCTTTCTCTCTCTCAAATAAGTAAAATTTTTTAAAAGTTTTAAAAAATCAAATCAAAAGGAGAAATACAAATGGTTAATAAATTCTTGGAAAAGTGTTCAGTGTAATTCACCATCAAGGAAATACAAATTAAAACTGCTTTGGAATTCCATCTCACCCCAGTCAGCATGGAAATCATTAAGAAAACACAACAAATGCTGATGAGGATGTGGAACCCTTAGACACCCTACTGCTGATGGGAATTTACACTTGTACACCCACTGGGGGAGTCCACGAAGAGTTTTCTCAACAAACCCTAAAAACAGAACCACCACATGACCCAGCTATGCCACTCCCAAGGACATACTCACAGGACTATAAGTGAACATACTACAGAGGTGCCTGCACTATTCAAAACAGCCAGCAGGGCTGGAGAGATGGCTTAGCCGTTAAGGCGCCTGCCTGTGAAGCTTAAGAATGCTTGTTCAAATTTCCGGGTCCCACATTTAGCCAGATGCAAAAGTGACACACATCACACATGCGCACAAGGGGGGTGCACGCATCTGGGGTTCGTTCACAGCACCTGAAAAGGCCCTGGTGCACCCATTCTCTCTCTTCCTCTATGTCTCTCTCCCTGTCTCTCTCAAAAAAAAAAAAAAAAAAAAAACAGCCAGGAAATGAAACCAGGCCAGCAGTCTATCAAATCATGAATGGATAAAGAAAATGTGTTGCATACACACAATGGAATTTCATATAGCCATAATGAAAAATAAAATCATGACATTATAGGCAAATGGATGGAACTAGAAATAATTATGTTATATGAAATGAGCCAGGATGGCAAATACTGCGTGCTTTCTCTAATATAGGAAAGCTAGATTGAAAATTACATAGGTAGGTGAACATGTCAATGTGTATATTTATTTATGTAGGAGGTCAAGAAGATAGAAAGGGGATCATGAGAGGGGAGGAAGAGGTCTTAATGGAGGGGAGCAAAAGAGAGGAGGATGGGATACATATGATATGAAAGCAGAGAGAAGAACTATTTTGGGGGAGGAAAGGAACCAGCCAGAGGAGGAAAGGAAGGCAGAACAAATGAAAAAACATATGATACACACACCATACACACACACACACACACACACACACACACACACACAAGGAATCTGTGACTTTGTAGAATGACCTGAACATTAATTTTAAAAGAATTAAGATAAGAGGATAGAGGGCTAGAGAAATGGCTTAGCGGTTAAGGCATTTGCCTGCGAAGCCAAAGGATCCTGTTCCATTCTCCAGGACCCACGTAAGCCAGATGCACAAGGGGCACATGCATCTGGAGTTCGTTTGCAGTGTCTAGAGGCCCTGGCATGCCCATTCTCTCTCTGTCTGCCTCTCTTCTCTCTCTCTCTCTCTCTCTCTCTGTCTGCAAATAAATAAATAAAAATTTAAAATATTTTTTAAAAGATAAGTAGATAGAGCAAAGAATGAGGTAAATCCTAGAGTGGGTCTTGCTGAGGGGTCAGTGGGTTGACGGTCCCCTGAAAGGACCCACTGACCTGAGAAGTGGGTCCCTACGTGCTCCCGTGTTAGCATTGGGTCTGTGTGACGATGAGCCCTGGTGGTCAACTTGAGTGGATTAAGAAATGCCTGAGCTCGTGAAGAATGCCTCTGTGTTTGTGTCTGCGGGGAAGTTCCAGATGGGAGGGACGTGTGGGATGGTGACTGAGAGGGAAAGACCCACAATGAATGATGTGGGCACATCATACAACAGGCTGGTGGCCCAGGAGGAAGGCAGCAAGAGTGCAAAAAAAAAAGCCCCCTTTTCACTAAGTGTGTGTGTGGTTGCCACCATGTCTGCTAACATCAGACTCCATCCTTTTCAGCCTTAATGTGGACCCAAGCAAAACCAGTGACTCTCGGGGAGCTGCCAGGCCTTCAGCACCACATTAGTGCTACCAAGGCATGTGGCTTCTCACGCTGGGTAGCGGTGCCGTTCTCCGCCTCTGCAGCACGCACACAGCTATTGGTGGACTACCCACCATTATCACACAAGCCAATCCAATAAATCCCTCTTTTATTACACATCTCCATACTGTTGGGTCTATTCGTACAGGGAACCCTAATACAGTCCCTGTGACAATACAACTAATCAATTTAGAGAAGAAAAACATCTTGGCTCCCAGCTTCAGAGAGAAAGTCTATGGCGACTTGGCTTCATGGCTTCTGAGCCTGTGCTGAACACAGAATAGCATGGCAGCAGGATGTGGCTCAGCAAAACTGCTCATGTCAGGAGGAGGAAGGGAGAAAGAAGACACAGAAAGGGACTGGGAGCAAGATGTACCCTTCCAAGGCACGCCCCCAGTGACCTACTTCCTTCAACTAGGCCCCGCCTCCTAGTAGCCCGTTCAGCTATGAACTCCGTAAGGGATGAGCTCATTGATCAATTACCTTCACGAGCCAATTGCCTCTTAGCAGTATCACTGGCTGGGGACAAGCGTTCAGCACATGAAGCTTAGGAGATATTTTATATTCAAGTCATATTTGGCTCCCATTATTGAAGGGGATGATTTAAACAACTTACTGTATGGACAACTTAAGACTTAGACATCACCTACAGACAGACTCTCAGATAATCCTAGCAATCACACTTCCGGTGTCCTGCCCATAAGGAAGCAATGCAGCAGAACAAGGAAGCGAGTGGGTTCTTGTCTTCCTGGACCAGAATGTTCTAGAATGAGCAGCAATGTCAGGATGATGCTACAGCCTGAGTTCTTGCCACTGGAAGCTACATGGATGCAGGAGGATTTGGCTCCCATTCCCCTCTTTCCATGCTGAGCTGGGGCATGCGCAGGTCCTGCCCCACCCTGTATCCATGGTGTCTGCAGGTCTGGCACAGGGCCACTTCAGTAGCAGACAGAGGTGCATTCTGTACTCACAGGTAAGGGGTCCCTTCTCAGCCTCACCCTAGGCTCCTGAGAGCCATAGTGTGGATGCAGTAGGAACATGGAGATTTCTCCAAGAGACTCTCCAAGACCTAGTCCATGACTTGAGGGAAATTGAGGCAGGAGCTTCCTGAGATATGTGCCTCAGGGGACCTCACCACCATCTTGGAGTCTGCTCTGCTTTGCTGTCAATATCTCAGCAGCTTGGCAGTGATGCCACTGCTTACCCCATAGTCTGATTAACATCCCCCAAGCTAGACACAATGTCACTGCAGGGAATAGAGTAGGGGTCTTTGTGTTGGCCTTTACCCTGGCGAGGCACCAGCCACCACTAGCAGGCTAGATAGTATAGTTAGAGAAGAGGAGACCTTGTTTTCCTTCTGAAGTCCTCAGAGCTTCCTCTACCTCCATAGCTGGAACAGTGGTGCTTCCCACCAGGAAAACATTAAGGCAACATTCAACAGTCATGAGAAGGCTGGGAGGGCAGCTTTCTGCTAGGGGTGTGTGGTGTTTTGATTCAGGTGTCCCCAATAAACTCAAGTGTTCTGAATGCTAGGTCCCCAGCTGATGGAGATTTGGGAAGTGGAGCCTGTTGGAGGTGATGTGTTGTTGGGGGTGGGATTATGGGTGTTGTTGCAGTCAGGTTCGCATTGCTAGAAGACGTGAGGGGAAGCTCCATGATGGCAGGGAAAATGACGGCATGAGCAGAGGGTGGACATCACCCCCTGGCCAACATAAGGTGGACAATAGCAGCAGGAGAGTGTGCCAAACACTGACAAGGGGGAATGGGCTGTAACACTCATAAGCCCACCCCAACAATATACTACCTCCAAGAGGCATTAATTCCCAAATCTCCATCAGCTGGGAACCTAGCATTCAAAACACCTAAGTTTATGGAGGACACCTAAATCAAACCACCACATTCCACCCCTGGCCCCCATAAACTGGTAACCATACATGATACAAAATGCAATGTATTCATCCAACTTTAAAAGTCTCCATAGTTTGTAATCAATTCCAATGATGTTCATACATCCCAATAATCCAAGGTCTTTTAACTGAGCCATAATACACACACACAAAAAAAATCCTCCTGTAGCAGACAGCTTCAGGTTCACTGAGATGAACTTCCAGACCAGGCACAGTTATGGAGGAAGGGATATTATTTACTGAAGTTCACAGATCCAGGGGAAGTTCCATAATGGCAGAAGAAGCGGCTTGCTCTTCACAGGACCAGGCAAGAGAGAGAAAAGCCACAAGCCACACAGCACACAGAGCAAAACTACAGCCAAAAGAGTCACACAGCACACTTCAGGAACTCCTGCTAGGCACACTTTGCATATCTTTACAATGGAATCTCAAACCCACCACACCTTAAGACCGGCCCCCAGTGACATTGCCTCTAGCAAGGTGATTGCAGATGCAAACTATAACTAATAAAACACTGAATATATTGGGGACATATATTCAAACTACCACACCCCCCAAAACCCATAATGACACAGAATAAACACACTGCAAAAGATGGCATTGGGCATAGCAAAGAAATATCCAACCAATACAAGATTTAAACAGGGCAAACATTAAACTCTGTAGCTCCAAGTTCAACAACTCTAGTTGGTGAGAAATCTCCAAGTCTGATAATTCTAACCAGCAATAATTCTCCGGAGTTCCAATTCCACCCCTCCAGCTAGGCTACTCACAGTCCTGGAAAACTTCATCTGGGGCCAGCAGCTATTCTTAGCAGCCACCTCATGGTCCCAGCATCTCCATGGGGTCTCCACTGCAACCCATGGTCCATCCTCAAGGCTCCCTTGGGTCTCCATGCAGGCCATCCAGTAAACCTGCTTCACACTGCCCATGGCCATTTCCAAAACACAAAACCGTGTTGCAAATTCAATTACCTTCTCTTTCCTGCATTTCTTATATGCAGTAATACCAGGTAGGGTGCCAGTTTGTTAATCCAGAGGGGAATAAAGCAGACTTTGAAGAACAAGACACTCCTTGAGCACTCAGGCCCCTTCAAAAGAGTCTACATTCTTCCTGTTGTCCCAGTGCAGGTCAGCTGGCCAATCTCAAAGGTTGTAATCTCTCATATAATTGCAGCTGAATGGGCAGATGTTTCAGCCCAAAGATTTCAATTCTGTGCCATATCCCTCTGCTCACACCAGTCCATTTCTATGCAAAGCAACTCTGCACAAGTTCTCAGGACAGGGGCATAACAGCAAGCCTCTCACATAAACTGCTTCTAGCCCAGTCCAAGCAAAGCTCTTTCTCACACTCATAAGCCAAACCTCACAGTCCATAGTTCTTACTGCATTCAGGTCTTTCAACTCTGACCAGAACAGTCCATCAAGCTGTACTTAAAGCACTGTAAGGTGTCTCTTAGGCCAAGGTTTCAAATCCTTCCACATTTCTTGAAAACAAACTCCAAAAGGCCAAAGCTACACAGGTATCTAGCAGCAACCCCAATCCTGGTGCCAACTTTACTGTTGCAGTCAGGTTTGCATTGCTGGCAGAAATCACCTGACCAAGAGCAGCTTGTGAGGGGAAAAAAAGGTTTATTTTGGCTTACAGACTCGAGGGGAAGCTCCATGATGGCAGAGGAAAACAATGGCATGAGCAGAGGGTGGACATCACCCCCTGGCCAACATAAGGTGGACAATAGCAACAGAAGAGTGTGATAACCACTGGCATGGGAAACTGGCTACAATACCCATAACCCAGCCCCCAACAATACACTGCCTCCAGGAGGCATTAATTCCCAAAGTTCCATCAGCTGGGAACCTAGCATTCAGAACATCTAAGTTTATGGGGACACCTGAATCTAACCACCACAGGTGTTATAGCCAGCTTTCCCATGCCAGTGTCTAGCACAGTGTTCTGCCGCTGTTGTCTACCTGAGGTTGGCCAGGAAGTGATGTCCACCCTCTGCTCATGCCATCGTTTTTCTCTGCCATCATGGAGCTTCCCCTCCAGTCTGTAAGCCAAAATAAACCCTTTTTCCCCCCCACAAACTGCTCTTGATCTAGTGTTTTCTGCTGGAAACACCCCAGGGTTGATACAGTTTTGGCTGGGTTCCAGAAGGTCTATCTTCTGCCTTGTTGGTCACCAAGCCCACTTTATCCTTTTTCTAGGTTCTGAGCACAGACGAAAGGTGGGCCAAAGAGTTGAGGGTAGGAACTGAGGCCCATGCGGCCCAGCCTCACCAAGAATTATGATGGCACACAATGATGACAGGGCTGTGATGGTTTGAATGAAATGTCCCCCAGAAGCTCATGTGTTTTGAATACTTGGTCCCTGGCTGGTAGAAATTTGGGAAAGTTGTGGGGCTTTTGGAAGGTGGAGCTTAGCTGGAGGAGGTGTGTCTCTGGGGTTATCTATCCCAGCCCCAAGCCCAGGACTCAGACTACTTCCTTCCTGCTGCTGTGGAGATGTTCCCAACTGGCAGGATGTCTGCTCTCTGTGCTTCCCCACTGTGATGAGATGTCCCCTCAAAACTCTAAACCAGAATAAACTCTTTTCGTCCATAAGCTGTTTGCAATCCTGTGTTGTGTCGTCCCAGCAATGAGAAGGAACTACTCCACATGGGGGTGAGGACCTGAGTCCCCCATGAGGAGGAGTGAAGCAGATTCTGCACATAGCTCCAGGTGTGGCTGGGGAAAACTGCTATTTCAGAGCCTCAGTGACCCAAATTCATTCTTGCCCAGTCAGACCTAGGACATAGGCAAAGCAGGGACAGTGACCACCAGGGTGAGCTGTGCCAGGATAGGCACATGACAGGCCTTGTTAAGAATCAGTGTGGGCTTGCTGAGCTGGAGTGGTGGCCAAGAGTGGAATCCTGGAGAGGGCTAGATACTGGGGATCAGAAAAATCAAAGCACAGGATGAGGGACAGCAGGACTTGGACATTGGGTTCTGGGCAGGGGGAGGTAAGCACTGAGCCATCTAGGTGAGGGACAGGTGACTGTCCGACGAGGGATTTCAGAGGTACCTGCTGAGGTTGGAAAGCCACTTACACCTTGCAGCTTCCCTAGACACTTCCAGCCCTGCTGAAGACCTCTCAGCCCCTTGTCCTTCCCATCAGCACCTGGCCCCCAAGTTCCTTACACCCTGGCCTGTGCCCACACCCCCTGTGTTTCTTTGTACCTGCTTTCAGGATTGGGCCTCTGGTTACCTTTGGCTCCAGTACCCACTCTGGGTTGCGGCTCCACTGTGGCCCTTCTTAATAGCAGGCTTCTCTGAGCCCCTAACTCCATCCCAAAGCTGTCAGCGGGCCACTTCCTCAACCACACAGAGGCCAAGCTTACTGTACCCTAAGAACCCCATGCTTAGCCATCCTGGCAGCCTTGTCGAAGCCCAAGTCCCCAGCCTCACGCACGCACAGGTTGATAGAAGCCCTCCTCACTCAACCTGGTCACACACTGAATGCCTTTGTACACACTTCCTTCATCTTGAAGGCCTCCTTCCTGCTTCCATCTTGCAGACTTGTCCTGGTGATCCTTGTTGAAATGGCAGGAGCTCCACACTGGTGGCAGCTTCTTCAGGTGGGTCACACTTCCTCTGCATACCTGTTGCTCTGGCTGTGACTGTTTTGAGAGCTGGGACCCCCAGCCCCAGCCCCACTTCACTATGCCCTGCCCCTAGATCTCAGTCCCCTTTGCAGGGGCTGGCAGCAAGTTGCTGAGCAGTAACTGTCTACTGGAGGAATTAACAAATGAGGCCCTAATGGAAAGCTGAAGTTGTGTGCCCTGGGGCCTGACCCACTTTCCCCGCCTCCGCCAGCTGCACAGCTTGCGCCTCAGTGAGCCTTGGCCTGATACGGAATTCACCCTCTCCCCTCCACAGGGCCCTCAGGGAAAGGGCTGGGGAAGACCTGCCACCTACACAGTCCCAGCACCCAGCTGAACGAGGGCCTGCACTTGGGGGTCAGTCTGCTTATCCGGGTTGTCAAGCTCCTCACATCGGACCCTGTTAGGCTTCAGTCTCCCCAGCACATGAAGTGGTGTAAGTGGCCTTGCTTGTGGAGGTGGTGAGTTAGTTCAAGGGTCAGTGCACTTTCTATGAAGGTGCAGGTGGTAAATATGTCCTGTTTTTCCTGTGAGCACAACTGCTGAGAGAGGTGCATGGGCTTGGGTGTGGAGGAAACAGGCCACGGGCAGGCCAGCTTCTTAATGAACCATGCCTTTGGATCTGGGATGGATCCAGCTCTCCTGGGATTATTGCTGTATTTTGTCAGCCACTTTGTTTACAGGGTCTTGCTGTGCAGCCTAGGTGGTCCTGGAGTTCACAATCCTCCTACTTCTGACTTCTGAATACTGGAAGGACAAGCTTGCACCACCACCAACTTGCCAACCAGGGAAGAACCAAGCCGAGGCAGGAATGCACACCAGTATCTGAGCAGGGCAGTGGAGGAAGAAGGATCAGGGGTTCAAGGCCAGCCTGGGCTGTCTCAAAAACAAAACAAAAACAAAGATAAATACGAAAGCCATCCTAGCTTGCAGAATTCACAAGTCAGGGGGTGAACAGAGGTTCTGGACACGGTTTGCTGTTCCTGAACCAGGCTTGTGAAAGTTTTCCTGAACGTCAGCCTGTGTCTCTGTGATACTGTGTATTTCTGGCTATCGTCTCTGGTTTTGTCTAGCCCCCATCTCAACACACAACGTTCTTTAAGCAGGAAATACATGTCCAGAGGGAACAGGACCATCTGTGAATGGAGCCGATTGCTGCTGTGGTCGTGAGGTCCACTGCAAGGAGAGTGGAAGGACCAGCTAGAACCTCCAGTGAGAATTCAGGCAGCAGGTAGGGAGAGTAGGAAAGTGTCCTCTGAGCACCAGGTTAGGGACTGGGAGCGGGCCATGGCCTCAACTGTTCCATTGTCAGTCCTCCTACAAGGTCCTCGTCTCCAGCCAGTCCAGGGACACTAACACACTAACCCAGAGGTTAAAAAGCCTGCAAGGTGAGTGTGGGTCAAGACAGTCGAACTCAGATGACTTGGGTACTTTGTTGGGGCAAAGTGGTGGTTTGAATGTAAAATGTCCCTCGTAAACTCATGTGTTTGTGATTTTCATACTTAATCCCCAGCTGATGTAGACTTTGAGAGATGGAATCTTTTGGAAAAAAATGTTTCTGGAGGTGGGCCCTGGGATGTCATAGCCCAGCCTTGCAGGCCTCACTGACCTCACTGTCTCTGCTTCCTCCCTGCTGATACAGAGATGTGATGCTTAGCTCTCTGCTCCTGCCATGCTTAAACTTCCCCTCAAAGTTAAGCTGAGACAAACCCTTTCCTTCTAGTTGGGTGTTTTATTTCCTGAATGAGAAGGTGACTGCCACAGGCATGTGACGAAGTGAGTGAGTGTGACACAGAGTTACAGGGAAGAGATATGAAAGGCGTGTGAATGATCAGGTCACTGCTATGACCACATAGAGTTCAAGACTTGCCCCCCTGAAGGGCAAAGGCCCTGGGGTAAAACTTTCCTGGCTGAGGGTTTATTCAGAGTGTTTGCTTCTGATACTTCCAGTCCCCTCATCCCATCCACAGAAGCCAAAGCTCATGACTGAGGCCAGAGACACTCTCAGTAGAGCTGCTGGAGACAGGAAGTGGACAGTGAGAACAGACACTGACAGCACCCCTGGCTGGGCAAGGTCAGGATCACAGCACCCCAAAGGCAATGACACATGTGTCCTTACCTCCAGGTCCACACAGCCCCTGCCATACATGGAAAATACTGGGCTGCTTTCCGCACAGTAGGGGGCTGGGCAGCACACAGCAAGTCTGAGCTAGGCCCTCAGGATGAGGCTGTAAGTCTCTACCCTCAGGGTGGGTGAGGCAGGATGGGCCAGGGAGAGCAGAGATTGGTCTAGCATGGAGCTTGGTTGGCTGGCAGCTCTGGGCATGCTCTGTGGTCATCTCTCCTTTCCCTGGACGCCTGAGATGCAGTTTTCCACAGTTGACTCCAACCCCACACCAAGCATGACCATGGTTAGCTGAAGCCGCCCAACACGGCCCACCCCATACACGAGGATTGGATTGGTCAGAGATGTGCAGTGTGATCTGGTTCTAGCCAGTAAAAACGTAACTTCAGGATTTATGTGGGGTGCAGAAATGGGTCCTCTGGAGCTCCATGCAGGCATGGAGAGAACCAAGGCTAGCTTATAATTAGACAGGTGCTTCTCTGCGAAGAGCCGGGCAGCCGAGGCCGGTGGAGCATCCTTGGGAAGCTGAAGGGGAACAACACACCTGGGCCTGTGTTGATAATCTTCCACTGTTGATTAGCCCTGACTGAGGCTCCCAGTATGTCTAACAAAGGGGATTTATTAGGTTGGCTTAAGAGATATGGACTGGGCACTCCAATGATGGCTGTCTGCAGATGGGAGAGGCTGAGAACGCAGTGGCTAGAGGCCTCAGCAGTCCCAATCTGACACTGAAGGCCTGGAGGTCTCCTGGAGAGCCTCTCTTTGGTCGACACCAGATGGCTGAAGAAGCTGTGAAACATGTTGATGCACTCACCAGCAAGGAGGGGAACAGCAGCCAGCTTCTTGTCTTTTTAATCACGTGAGCCAGTCAGTTCCCTCTCTGTCTAAACTACCAGGAGCTGCTTTTCCTTATTCTTTGCATAAAGAAGCCTAACAAAGCCGGCTCCTTTCCTGAGTGCTTGAGGCCTGGGGACAGAGCTGTGAATAGGGGGTCTGCTAGGCGGACACAAAGCAAGGATCTTCGGGCAGGGCCAGTGTGCGGCAGGTGAGGAGGCTGGGAAGGAAGCTCGAAGCAGGTCATTCTGCAGCCATCACTCAGCTGGGCTACTGTGAATCCTGGAGGCCATCATAGAGGCCCATAGATGGCCAAGGCAGGAGGGTTGCGTTATAACCACAGTTCCAGAAGCAAAGTAAGGCTAGGCAGGAGCTTGGCCTCCACTCACAGGCACGGCCCAGGTGACTGGCATGTTGTGTGCACACAGTCCGTGAAGGACACCCAGGCTCTTTCCCTCCCTCTGGACAATTTCACACATTAGCACCATGCCCACAACAGTCACTTCTTGGAGGCTGGAAGACCAGCTCCTAAAGGGAGCAAGAGAGGAGAGGAGGAAACCAAAATTTACTGACTGAAACCTCCATACTTACACATGAGCCTCCACACGTTGGCAGAGGAGGGCGTGAAGACCACGGTGTTTTCTTTGTGTTAACATGATGAAAATATAGCCACACTGCCTGCATTCGCCCCCCCCCCCATATGGCCAGCATACCTGACAAGCTGGAGGTCCAGGATAAGGATGGTCCACTGGTACACCAGAGGCCACTTTCATGGTGTCCACAAGGGCCCAGACAACACTAATAGAAACCAAATAAATGACCAGAACCAAAGGCAAGGGAGTGGCAGCAACTCACGAACCTCAGAGGAGGAACAGGACAGTCCCCGGCTGTCTACAGGTTTTAGAGACTCTGAGTCACACCATCAGACCCAGTTTACACAAAGCCAACCTCGAAGTGGAGAGGGAGGTGGCTTGTTGGGGTTCCTCTATGCTGAGCCCTCAGACAGAACAAACCCAGCCCCGTGCTTCTTTCCTGATTTACCCACTCCTCAAATCCATGCTCACCCACTCTCTGCCTCTCCCAGCTTGCCCCAAGACCTCAGCCCCTTTAGCTCACCACCACTCCAGCCCCTTCCCTTTCATCTGACTCAGTCAAGAGTCCCACACGAGGCCAGGAATGGGGCAATGGCGGAGATACACAGCAAGGTCAGAGGGTCCCAAGATGCTGGTTCAATAGGGGATGCTGGGCTGCAGAGGCCAGGGCTCCCGGCCACCATGCTCGTGTTACACCAGAGGGCTGCTTTGGGGGACAAAGATGTCCTCTGTTAGGGGCACTCTTTGAAGCCCAAGAGCCAGGTGAACCCTAGTTTCATTTTGGGGCTCCTGTTCACTCTAGCCTCCTTGTCCTACACACAGCATCACAGAAGAGCAGAGAGCAAGTCTCCTGTCTTCTTCCTTCCCTGCCCAGCAGGGTTTAGAACTCCCAGCTCTCTGCCCAGAGGCCTCCATGGATCTTCCCAGGAGCCCCTGGGCATGAAAGGGCCTGGACATGGCAGATGTGAGACATTCTTGAGGGTGACCGGGCACCCATGGAGCGGCCATCTGTCCCCTGCCCAAGAACAGCAGCCTCCAGGAGAAGCGTGAGCTGGTGGCAAGGACGAGGACACAGAAGGCTGCCGGGCAGGCCAGGGACACGTCCTGAAATCAGAGCCGGGGACACTCGGCATCCTGCCAATGGGCAGCCCAGCGTCCGCTCTATTTCACTTCAGAAAAGTGTAGGGAACAAAGCAGGCACAGCTGCGCGCCTGCCACCAAGGAAGGACAATCACTGGCATTCTGTCCTGATTGTTTTCACTCTCCCTTTTTACATGCAAAATCTAGAAACATTAAAATAATATTGAAGTCCTTGATGTGCCCTGGGGTGGGGTAAGCCATCAGGGATGCAGGCATTCCTTGTCATCAGCCCGCCTCAGTTCAGGGGAGGGAGTGACCTTCTGGAGTCCCATGAGCCCACAGGGCTTGGGAATTTGCCCCCATCAAGCCTGAACTCCTCGGTATGATGTGGGCAAGAAGTGATGTCCATCCCAGCTATAGAGCAAGGGACACTTGGCCAGTCACATGTGGACTGAAAACTGCTCAAACCACAAGATTTCGGGTTAGAACTGCAGTTACGGTTAGGGTTATGGTTAGCATTAATGTTAGGGCAAGGGTCAGAACTAATACAGAGCTAGGGTCAGGGTGGGGGTAGGGCATGGTCTAGGGCTAGGATTGGGGTTACAGTTAGCATTAGTGTTAAGGTGAGGGTTAGGATTAGGGTTTGGGCTAGGGTCAGGGTTAGAATAAGGGGTAAGATTAGGGTTAGGGCCAGATCTAGAGACAGGGTTGGGACTAGGGTTGGGGTTGGGGTCAGAGCTAGTGCTAGGGCTATCGTTAATTGTAGGGTTAGTGTTAGGGCTAGAATTAAGGTTATGGCTAGCGTTAGTGTTAGAATTAGGGATACACTTAAATGTACGGTTAGGGTTATGATTCATATTGGTGCTAGGGTTAATATTAGAGATAAGGAACTGGAGAGATGGCTTAGTTAAGGCATTAAGTTTAAGGCGTTTGCCTGCAAAACCAAAGGACCCAGGTTCAATTCCCCAAGACCTATGTAAGCCAGATGAACAAGGTGGTGCATGCATCTGGAGTTCGTTTGCAGTGGCTGGATGCCCTGGTGTGCCCATTCTCTCTCCCTTTCTCTCTCTCTTTCTCTCTCTCTCTCTCCTTGTCTCTCTCTCTCTCAAATAAATAAATATAAATATTTTAAAAAGATTAGAGCTAGGGTCGGAGCTAGGGCAAGGGCCAATCTAGACTACTTGTCAAGTTCCAGGCCAATGAGACATTCTGTCTAAAAAAAGACAGGGTCTGAGAATCAACACGCAGATGTCCTCTGGCCTCTACAAAAATGTGCACAAATATATCCCCATACACATGTACCCAAGCACACACGAATATACATGCATACACACAGGAAGATACTTAACTCTCTATGGCAAAACATAAAAACAATTTTAAGTATTGTGGGGTTTAAAGCCTATGTAGAGAAAAAATATTGTGGAATAAGTCAAAGTCTAGGATGAGGGAAAATAAAAGTGTACTGTGATATGTTCTAATATTATTCATGAGGTAGGACAATATTATCCAAGGGCGGAGTATGAGAAGTTAAGGACGTAAAGTATATAGGAGCTAAGAATGGTGCTGCAAAGCAAACACCTGACAACACACACATCCCACCACCCCACCTCCGCACCCCAAAACATGCGACCAGAGAATTCCAGCTGATGAAGGGGTGAAATGATCCATCAATCTTCAATCCAAAGAAGGAAAGGAAACTAAAAAGTTGGACATTGTACTGCACACCTGTAATCCCCACACATGGGAGGCTGAGGCAGGAGGATTGCCATGAGTTCCAGACCAGCCTGGGATATACTATCTAAAAATAAACTCTCATGGCTGGAGATGCTTGCAAAGCCTGATGGCCTGAGTTAGATTCCCCAGTACCCATGTCAAGCAAGATGCACAAGATGGCACATGTGTCTGGAGTTTGTTTGCAGTGGCTAGAGGACCTGGCATGTCCATTCTCTTTACCTCTTCTCCTGACCTCTCTTTCTTTGCAGATAAATTCTATATACATATATATATATATATTGGTTTTGCAAGGTAGGGTCTCACTCTGGTCCAGGCTGACCTGGAATTAACTATGTAGTCTCAGGGTGGCCTCGAACTCGTGGCTATCCTCCTACCTCTGCCTCCCGAGTGCTGGGATTAAAGGCGTGCGCCACCATGCCTGGCTTAATAAAAATATTTTTTTAAGCCTCAAGAAAAGAAAATTAAGAACAGATTGGTTAAATAGGCAATTAATGTTAAGATAATAAATTTAAGTATAATCAATAAATGTGAATCATCTAAATTCACCAACTATAAAACACAGATTACCAGAACCAATTAAAAAATCAATACTTAATTGTATAATGTCTATAATAATCCTAGTATATAGTCACGAAATCCACTACTCATTTTGTAAAGGCATGGATAGATGGACAGTAAAGAATATAGATAAAACCGGGCATGGTGGTACATGCCTTTAATCCCAGCACTCAGGAGGCAGAGGTAGGAGGATCACCATGAATTCAAGGCCACCCTGAGACTACATAGTGAATTCCAGGTCAGCCTGAGCTAGAGTGAGACCCTACCTCAAAAAAAAAAAAAAGAATATAGATAAAGATGTACTATATTAACACAAAACAAAATAAAGCTACTGCGCTATCCTAATGCCAAAGTATATTTTAGAGAGAGGAATATTAGTGACAGAAGAAGCTGCTTCATAACAAGAGATCAGCTTTTCAAGACCTCACTACAAGGCGAATGCATATGCATCTAATAACAGAACTTCACGTCATGCAAGATGCAAAAACCAATATGAATGCAAAGAGAAACAAACAAGTCCACAGTCTGAGTTGAAAGCTTCAATGCTGCAGCCCTAATGACTGGGGAAAGCAGACCAAGAATCCTTAAGACACAGGGGATCTGAACAACCCGATTGATGAACTTGGCATTGATAGAATGCCCCACCTAACGATGGCAGAACACACATTCTTCTTTTTTAAAAGAATTATTTTTTTAAGCCGGGCATGGTGGCGCATACTTTAATCCCACACTAGGGAGGCAGAGGTAGGAGGATCGCCTGAGATTGAGACCACCCTGAGATTACATATTGAATTCCATGTCAGCCTGGACTAGAGTGAAACCCTACCTCAAAAAAAAAAAAAAAAAGAATTATTTTTTAAAATATTTATTTATTTATTTGCAAGCAAAGAGAGAAAGAGAGAGAGAGAGAATGGGCCCACCAAGTCCTCTAGCCACTGCAAACAAACTCCAGATGCATGTGCTACTTTGTGCATCTGGCTTTATGTGGGTCCTGGGGAATAGAACCAGGGTTGCTAGGCTTTACAGGCAAGTGCTTTAACTGCTAAGCCACCTCTCCAGCCCCACACATCTTCTTAAACAACACAAAATATTTACCAAGACAAAGTCTACTTGGATAATCAAAAAAATCTCAGTGAAATTTTAAAGGATTGAAATACTATGAGATTTATTCTCTGATCACATTGGTCTGCAGAGGACAGGCATTAAATTAGATGTCCCTAGCAGAAAGATGCTGTTGTATCAACTTTTCCTGGGAGGACAAATGTCTGTTCACACTGGAGCAATGATAGACCAAAGAAAATTCAATCCAGCCAATTCCAGCCCAGGGAAACCAAAAAAAGTTTAAAAAAAATTAGATGTTACTTCAGGAACATGCTAGGGTTACAACTTTTCCTGGGGCAACAAATGAGCAGCCACACCACAGAAGAAAATGTCTGTCTCATTTCTTGCAAGTCTTTCCCACTTGAAACAGTTCAAAGGCGGAGCATTCCCTGATTACCAGAATTCCTGAACCCAGTCACTATGAAGTGAAGGTGTGTGAGGAATTATTGAGAAATCAAAGATGAAATCAAAAGAGTCAAAGAAAATAAACTCCTGAAGAAAAATACAGGAAATCAACTTAACAAAATAAGGAGGCTGATACAAGATATGAGAAAGGATATAGAAATATGGAAGAAATAGCAATCAAAAACATTGGAAATAAAAAACACAGTAAATTAAATTTTTAAAATCTGTAAAAGAGGCCTGAAGGAAAATACGCAAATCAAATCCCAACAAAATAAGGAGGCAGAGGTAGGAGGATATGAGAGTTCAAGATACCCTGAGACTATGGAAGAAATAGGTCAGCCAAAAACATTGGAAATAAAAAACACAGTAAATTAAAAAAAAAAAATCTGTAGAAAGTCTCACCAATATGGGCTTAAGTTAAAGGTGCTTTATTGAAAGTCTCACCAATAGAATGGATCAAGGGGAAGACAGAATGAGCTTGAAGACAAGGTGGATGATCTAGAACATTCTAACAAAGAGAAAGACAAGTTAATAAGGTATGAGTGGGAATTTCAAGACATTCGGGACACTATGAAGAGATCAAACTTAAAAATTCAGAGTATGGAAGGAGGAGAAGAATTTTAATCTAAATGCATGGTATTTTCAACAAGATTATAGAAGAAAATTTGCCAAAATTATGGAAAGAGATGCCAATACAGATACCAGAGGCATGTAGAACACCAGGAAGGTGAGACAAGGAAAGAGCCTCTCCTTGCCATGTTATAATTAAACTACTAAACACACACAACAAAGCAGGAAGACAGCAGCAACTAGCAACCTACTGAGGGCAGGCCAATCGGGAGAGAAACAGATTCCTCAACACAAACGTTAAAAGCCAGAAGAGGGCTGGAGAGGTGTCTCAGTGTCTAAGGCGCGGGCCTGCAAAGCCTAAAGACCCAGGTTCCATCAGCTAGCACTCAAGTAAAGCCAGGTGCACAAGGGATGCATGCGTCTGGAGTTTGTTTGCAGTGGCTGCAGGTCCTGGTGTGCCAATTCTCTCTCTATCTGCCTCTCTCTCTCTCTCAAATAAATAAATAAATGTATGTAAAAACATCCAGAGCAGCTTGGAATGATGTACTCCAAGTTCTGAAATACAACAACTGCCAACCCAGGCTACTGTGTCCAGCAAAGCTATCCACCATAACTGAGAGAAAAACAAGAACTTGGCCAGGCGTGGTGGCGCACACCTTTAATCCCAGCACTCGGGAGGCAGAGGTAGGAGGATCGCTGAGAATTCAAGGCCACCCTGAGACTACATAGTTAATTCTAGGTCAGCCTGGACCAGAGTGAGACCCTACCTTGCAAAACCAAAAAAAAAAAAAAAAAAAAAGAACTTTCTATGATAAAAACAGGTTAAAGAAATGCATGACCACTAAGCCAACTCTACAGCAAATACTTGAAGGAATCCTTCAGACTTAAGGAAAAGAAAAGCACATACATGAGACCACAGGAAAGAATAAACCATGCTTGAATAATGGTCAATGCAAGAAACAGAAAAATAGCAAGTGCTCCAAAATGGAGAAGAATTCAGGAAAGAATAAACACATACTTCTCAGTAATAACTCTTCACAGCAGGGGTCTCAGTGCCCCAACCAAAGACACACACTTGAGACGGGGTTAAAAGGTGGGATCCTTCTAGTCATCTCCAAAAACCTGCTTCTCCACAAAAGACAGACACTGCCTTAAGGCTAAAGGATAGAAAATGGTATTTCAAACAGACAGACCTAGGAAAGAAGCAGCTGCTGCTGTTCTGATATCAGATAGGGTAGATTTCAAATGAACATTAGTTAGAGAAAGAGAGGTCATTTAAGGAATTAAGGGAACAATCCAACAAGAGGATATTACAATTCTAAACATATATACACAGAACATAAGTGCACCCAATTCATTAAACAAACACTACTAGAAGTAAAGTCGCAGATAATCCCAAGCACAAAAGTAGTGGGAAACTGGGACTGGAGAGATGGCTTAGCAGTTAAGGCATTTGTCTGCAAAGCCAAAGGATCCCGGTTCAACTCTCCAGGACCCACATAAGCCAGATGCACAAGGGGGCGCATGCATCTGGAGTTTGTTTGCAGTGGCTGGAGGCCCTGGTGTGTCCATTCTCTCTCTCTCTCTTTCTCTCTCTCTCTCTGCCTCCTTCTCTCTCTCAATAAATAAATTAATTTAATTTAATATAAAAAAGTTTTTTTTTTAAAAGAAAATAGTGGGAAACTTCAATACCCTACTCTCACCAATTGACAGGTCATCCTGGCAGAAAATAAACAGAGAAGCATCTGGATTAAATGACATCATAGAACAAATGGACCTAACAAACATCTACAGAACATTCCATCCAAATGCTGCAGAATACACATTTTTTTTCAGCAGCACATGGAACATTCTCTAAAATGGACTATATATTAGGAAACAATACAAATATTAAACACAAGAAAATTGAAATAATCAAACACACTCTATCTGATCACAATGGAATAAAGCTATAAATCAACAGCAAGAATGACTATAAAACATATACAAGCCAGGTGTGGTGGTGCACACTTTTAATCCCAGCACTCAGGAGGCAGAGGTAGGAGGATCACCATGAGTTCAAGGCCACCCTGAGATTACATAGTGAATTCCAGGTCAGCCCAGGCCAGAGTGAGACCCTACCTCGAAAAAAAAAACAAAACAAACAAAAAAACCATATACAAACTCATGGAAATTAAACAATATGCAATTGAATGATGAATAAATATGTCTGAATATTGAAGAAATCAAGAAACAAATCAAAAACTTTCTACAATCAAATGATAATTAAGAACACAACATATGGGCTGGAGAGATGGCTTAGTGGTTAAGGCGCCTGCCTCCTAAGCCTAAGAACGCTGGTTCCAATCTCCAGCGGTTCCAATCTCCAGGTCTCACGTTTAGCCAGATGCAAAGTGACGCAAGGGCACAATGTCGCACTTGACCACAAGGGGCGTGCGCATCTGGATTTCGTTCACAGCAGCTGAGAGGCTGCTGGAGCGCCCATCTCTGTCTTCCTCTCCCTCTCTCTCTGTCTTTCTCTGTGTCTCTCTTCCCCCCCCCAAAAAAAAACACAACATACCAAAACATATGGGATATAATGAAGGCAGTCCTAAGAGGGAAATTTATAGGTTTAAGTGTCTATATTGAGAATTAGAGGAGCTGAAGAGATGGCTTAGCGGTTAAGGTACATGCCTGTGAGCTTAAGGACCCCAGTTCGATTCTCCAATTTCCACGTAAGCCAGATACACATGGTGGTGCATGCATCTGGAGTTCGTTTGCAGTGGCTAGAGACCCTGGCATGCCCATTCTCACTCTCTCACTCTCTCTATGCCCCCCATCTCTAATAAATAAATAAAAATTAAAAAATATTTAAAAAAAAAGAATTAGAAAGGTCACAAATAAACACCAATGATGCACGTTAAGGTCTTGGAAAAAGAAGAACAAGTCAAACCAACAACTAGTAAATAGAAAGAAATAATGAAGGTCAGAGTAGAAATTAATAAAATAGAAATGAAAAAATACAAAGAATCAATTAAACAAAAAAATTGGTTTGTGTAAGATTAATATACCCTTAGTGAAACTGACCAAGAGAAAGAGAGAAGAGATCCACATTAAAAAAGTCAGAGATGAGGGGCTGGGCGTGGTGGAGCACACCTTTAATCCCAGCACTCGGGAGGCAGAGGTAGGAGGATCGCCAAGAGTTCGAGGCCACCCTGAGACTACAGAGTGAATTCCAGGTCAGCCTGAGCCAGAGTGAGACCCTACCTCGAAAAACCATAAAAAATAAATAAATAAATAAATAAATAAATAAATAAATAAATAAATAAAAAAGTCAGAGATGAAAAGGACACCATTACAACAGATACCAATGAGATTCAAAGGGTCATGAGCACATACAAAACATATACTCCACTAAGTCGGAAAATCTAAAAGAGATGAATGGATTTCTAGATATACATGACCCACCAAACTTAAAACAAGATGAGATGAACCATTTTAACAGACCTATAACAATCACTGAGCTCCAAGCAGTTATAAGCTATTGCCCAACTACAAAGAGGCCAGGCCCAGATGGACTTACTGGTGAATTCTACCAGACCTTCATAGAAGGTCAGTGTTTCTCAAACCATTTCATACAACAGAAAAGTAGAGAACACTACCAAGCTCCTTTTACAAAACCAGCATTGCTCTGATCCCCAAACCAGCTAAAGATACAACAAAAAGTTACAGACCAATCTCCCCCATAAACATAGATGCGAAAATTCTCAATAAAATACTGGCAAAAGAATGCAGGGACACATCAAAGAGGTCATTCACTCGAATCAACTACACTTTATTCCAGAGATGCAGGGATAGTTGAACATAGGCAAATCAATAAATGTAATACACCATTTAAATGTACTCAAAGACAAAGAAATCACATGATCATCTCAATATTGCAGAGAAGACATTTGACAAAAATCCAACATCCCTCCATGATCACAGTCCTAAAGAAACAAAATAAAAGGAGCACATGCCATTTGTGACAAACCTATTGGCAACATTATACTAAGTGGGGAAAAACTTGAAGCATTTCCACTAAAATCAGGACCAAGACAAGAGTGTCCACTGTCCCCAGTTTTATTTAGAACTGGAAGTCTTAGCTATAGCAATGACAGGAGACACCAACAGGAGGGATACAAATAGGAAATGAAGAAGTCCAAGTGCCATTATTTGTAGATGACACAATCTAGATGTAAGGTGCCCTCAAGACGACCAGAAAGCCGTTAGAGCTGATAGACACTTTCAACAAAGTAGCAGGATACAAAATGAACACACAGAAACCAGTGACCAGCATGCTGAGGATGAAATCAGGGAAGCACTCCCATTCACAATTGCCTCCAAAAAGATATAATACCTTGGATTAAACTTAACCAAGGCAGTGGGTGATCTCTACAATGAAAACTTTGACACTCAAGAGAGAAATTGAAGAAGACACCAGGACATGGAATAAAACATCCCATATTCATGGATTGAAAGAATCAATATTGCAAAAAATGTCTATTTATCAAAAGCAAGCTAAAGATTTAATGCAATCCCTATCAAAATTCCAATACTATTTTTCACTGAAATAGAACAAAAAATCCTAAAATCTATTTAGAGACCCAGAATACCTCAGATTGCCAAAGCAATCCTAAGTAACAAAACTGAGGGTGGTGGACTCACCATAGTTGATTGTAAGGCATTTTAAGAGCCATAGTAACAATGCAGACATGTTGATCAATGGAAAAGAATAGAGGACTCAGCTGTAAACCCAGGCAGCTGCAGCCATCTGATTTTTGACAAAAATGCCAAAAATATTCACTAGAGAAAATACAGTCACTTTAACAAATGGGGCTGGTAAGTTGGATGTTTATATGTATAAAGATGAAAATAGATTCTTATCTCTATCCAGGCACAAGAATTGATTCCCAATGGATGAAAGACCTTAGCATAAGATATGAAACTCTGAACCTGCTGGGGGGAGAAAAGTAGGAGAAACACTTCAACACTTAGGCATAGGCGAGGACTCTCTGAATAGAGCCCAGTTGCTCAGAAAGTAAAACCGCCAATCAACCATTGGGGCCCCATGGAATTAAAACCTTTTGTACAGCGAAGTACACTGTGATCAGAGCAAAGAAGCAACCTAGAGAATGGCAGAAAATCTTTGCCAGCTACACATCTGACAGAGGTTTAATATCTAGAATGTACAAAGAGCTCAAAAAACAGAACAATAAGAAATCAAATAGCCCCATCAAAAAATGGTCTGTTTTGGGATAGAGACATGGATTGGCAGTTAAAGCACTTGCCTGTGAAGCCTAAGGACCTAGGTTTGATTCCCCAGTACCCACATAAGCCCGATGCAAAAGGTGGCACATTCATCTGGAGTTTATTTGTGGCTGGAGGCCCTGGCGCACCCATTCTCTCTCCCTCTCTCTCTAAAAATAAATAAAATAAAATAATATTTTTTAAAAACGGTCTATGGAACCAAAGAAAAAGTTTTCAAAAGAAGAAGTGTAAATGATCAATAAATCTACAAACATGATCTACATTCTTAGCCATCAGGAAAAATGCAAATTAAAACTACTTTGAGAGTCCACCTCACTCCTGTCAGAATGGCTATTATAAAGAGATCTAATGACTGGAGAGGGTGTGAGGAAAGATGGTCCCTCGCCCATTGTTGGTGGAAATGGAAACGGGTCCAGCCATCGTGGAAATCAATGTGGAGGTTCTTGAGACAGCTAAAACTAGATTTACCATATGACCTCTATCCCACGTCTTGGCATATCCCCTAAGGATTCTGCTCATTACTATAGAGATTCTGGCTCATCCATGTCTATTGCTGCTCTAGTCCCAATAGCTAAGAAACAAAACCAGCCTAGATGTCCTTCAACGGATGAATGGATAGTGACAATGTGATACACTTATACAATGGAGTTTTATTCAGCTGCGAAAAATGAAATTCTCAGATAAAAAGATGGATCTGGAAAAGATTATGCTAAGTGAGGTAACCCAGGCTCAGAAAGTCAACTACCACATTTAAAAAAATATTTTATTTGGGGCTGGAGGGATGGCTTCGCACTTCAGGTGCTTACCTGCAAAGCCTAAGGATCCAGGTTCGATTCTCCAGATCCCACGTAAGCCACATGTACATGATGGCTAGAGGCCCGGGCATGCCCATTCTCTCTCTCTCTCTCTAATAAATAAATAAATAAGTAAATAATATTTTACTTATTTAAGAGAACTAGAGGGAAAGAGAGAGAGAGAATGGGCATGCCCAGGCCTCTAGCCACTGCAAACAAACTCCAGACTCGGGTGCCACCTTGTGCGTCTGGATTACATGGGTACTGGAGAATCAATCCGGATCCTTAGCCTTTGTGGGTAAGCACCTTAACCACTGAGCCATCTCTCCAGCCCAAAATGCCACATGTTTTGATCCTAGCTTCAAATGTAGAGCTTAAGGAGAGAGAGAATGGTTGATATCTAAGTAGAGGGGCAGAACACTGAGGGTAAAATGGTCTAAGTGGGGCCAAGGGAGGGTATGGAAGAGAGAAGGAGGTGGAAAGAGGGTTAACCAAAATTAAAGATGTTATGAATAAGCCATATGGAAACCTACTTCTTTGCTAGTTAAATAAGATTTATATTTAAAACAAGAGAGTTTTGGCAGAAGTACCCTGTGGGTGTGAATAATGTTGTGCCCAGAAGCCATACATTGTAACAAGAAAATTTCGGTGCCAGAGGTAAGATACCTTCCAGTGAGGCTTTGGTCAAGAAGGCCTATGATGTCCCCAAAACACAACAGGTCATTGGTAAGGCTGTTTGCCCACCAAAACTAGATGGTAAGACCCTATTGTTGAAGATTCCAAATGCTTGGGTTTCAGGTCACTGAGAAATCAAGCTGGAGCTGAGCTGAAAGCCTCCTCCCTGTTGACTAGCTGTCAACATGCTGGAAAGATCTATGCAGTCTGCTGGAGGAGAAAATCATCAATGATCTTAATCAGCGGTGGACATGGAAAGCTTTCTGGCTGGACAGTCAGGACAAATGTGCCAACTGGTATAATGGTGGCATGTCTGTCATGGAGGAAACCAACTGCTGTCTGATTGGACTTGAGGCCTGCTCCGTGGAAGGGAATTCATGCTTGGTACTGAAAACCTATGGGTAGGGAGGTCATAAGCTTTGGCGGGCAGGTGGGGCTGGGAACTACCGCTGTTGTCTGTCTAAATGAAACTGCCCTTTAAATGCTTATGTTTATGCTCATATATTAATGCTACTCTCACTTTTGGTTATAGAAGCTTCACTTTTCAGAGGAGGAGACATGAGTTCAGAGAAGTGACAGTTCAGCACTAAGTGAGACATCTCTATAACACCATCTAACACTCAGGGACCAATGCAGAAGAGGTGGTGGAAAGAACGTAAGAGCCAGGGCTGGAGAGATGGCTTAGCGGTTAAGGCATTTGCCTGCGAAGCCAAAGGGCCCAGGTTCAATTTCCTAGGACCCACATAAGCCAGATGCACAAGGTGGTACATGTGTCTGGAGTTCATTTGTGGTGGCTAGAAGCCCTGGCATGCCCACTCTCTCTTTCATAAATAAATAAAAGTTTCTTTCCTGGCAAAAAAATAAACATTGAAGCATCTGGATTAAATGACATTAAAGAAAGGAAAAGGAAGCCAGGCATGGTGGTGCATGCCTTTAATCCCAGAACTAGGGAGACAGAGGTAGGAGGATCATTGTGAGTTCGAGGCCACCCTGGGACTACATAGTGAATTCCAGGTCAGCCTGGGATAGAGTGAGACCCTACCTTAAAAAACAAAACAAAACAAATATACAAAAGGAAAGAATAATGCTAAACTCTTTCACAAAGCTAGCATCCCTTCCATACCAACACCAGATAAAGACTACAGCCCAATCTCCTTCATGAACATAGATTCAAAAATTCTCGACAAGATACTGGCAAACTGAATATAGGAACACTGGAACAATATCTTCATCCAGATCAAGTGCTTTCAGAGCTGAGGGATGGTTCAATATACACAGATCAATAAATGTAATTCACCATATAAATGGGCTCAAGGACAAAAATTGCCCCATTATCTTAATAGATGCACAGAAAGCATTTGACAAAAATGCAACATCCCTTTATGATAAAAGTCCCAAAGAAACTAGGACTAGAGAGAACATATCTCATATAAGAAGCCTATTCAGCAAATGTATAGCCAATATTATACTAAATGGGGAGAAATGCAAAGCATTTCCACAAAAATCAAGAACAAGACCAGTGTGTCAACTTTCTTCACTTTTATTTAATGTAGTGCTGGAAGTCTTAGCTACATCAATAAGACAAGGGACACAAATAGAAAGGGAAGACGTCAAATTATTTTTATTTGTAGATGGTATGATTCTATAAATAAGGGATCCTAAGGACTCTACCAGAAAATTATTAGAGCTGATAAATACTTTCAGCAAAGTATCAGAATACAAAATTAACACACAGACATGAGTACTTTCCTATATACCAATAACACTCCCATTTACAATTGCCTCAAAAAAAGTACCTTGGAATAAACCTAACCAAGGAAGTTAAGGATGCCTATGGTGGAAAGTTTAAAAACTCAAGAGAAAATTTGTAGAAGACACTAGGAAATGAAAAGACATCCAAAGTTCATGTATTGGAAGAACCAATATTGTGAAAATGGCAATCTTATCAAAAGCAACCTACATATTTAATGCAATCCCTTTCAAAATTCCAATGGCATTCTTCACAGAAATAGAAAAAAAAATCCTAAGATTCATTTTAAAGCACAAAAAAGCCTCAAATAGCAAAAGCAATTCTGAGCAACAAAAATAAGGCTGGCAGTATCACCATGCCTAATTACAGAAACACAGTAATAAAAACAGGTAGATCAATGGAACAGAAGAGAGGACCCAGATATAAACTCAGGCAGCTACAGCCATCTATTTTAAACAAAAATACCAAAATATTTGCTGGCGAAAACACAGTCTCTTTAGCAAACAGTGCTGGGGAAACTGGATATCTACATGTGGAAGGATGGAAATCGATACTTACCTCTTTTCATGCACAAGAATCAAGTCCAAATGGATTAAAGACCTTAATATCAAACCTGAAACTCAGAAACTGCCAGAGGAACAATTAGAGGAAGCACTTCAACATACAGGCATACAGAGGGACTTTCTGAATAGAACCCCAGTTACGCAGAAAGCAAAACAACTAATCAACCATTGGGACCAAGTGAAATTAAGAAACTTTTGTATAGCAAAGGACACAGTGAATAGAGCAAAGAGGCAGCTTACAGAATGGGAGAACTCTTTGCCAGATGTAGATTGGACAGAGGAGTAATATCTAGGTTTTACAAAGAACTCAACAAACAATAATAAGAAATTAAGCAACCCAATGGAAAAAAAATAGACTCTAGAACTAAATAGAGAGTCCTCAAAAAATACAAATGGGGGCTGGAGAGACGGCTTAGCAGTTAAGGCGCCTGCCTGCTAAGCCTAAGAACACCGGTTCCAATCTCCAGGTCCCACGTTTAGCCAGATGCAAAGTGATGCAAGGGCACAATGCTGCACTTAACCACAAGGGGGTACATGCATCTGGAGTTCATTCACAGAGGCTGAGAGGCTGAGAGGCTGCTGGCGTGCCCATTCTCTACCTGCCTCTCCCTCTCTCTCTGTGTCTCTCTCCAAAAATAAAAAAATAAAAAATAAATTAAAAAATACAAATGGACACTAAACATCTAGAAATGTGTTTTACATCCTTATTTATCAGGGAAATGCAAATTAAAACTGCTTTGGGATTCTATCTCACTCTTGTCAGAATGGCTATCATCAAGAAATCATATAGCAATAAATGTTGGTGAGGGTGTAGGGAAATCAGTGGAAACTTTTATTCCATTGACTTCCTGGGGAGCACTTCTCCATTGGTGGGAATCACTATGGAGATTCCAGAGACAGCTAAGAATAGATTTACCATATGGCCTGACTATACCACTTCTTGGCATATACCCTAAGGACTCTACTCATTACTATAGGATACTTTCTCTTCGATGTTTATTGCTGCTCTATTCAGAATAGCTAGGAAATAGAAGCAGCCTAGATGCCTGTCAACTGATGAATGGATAATGACGATGTGGTATATTTACACAGATGTAAAGAAAAATGGAATTATGAAATTTGTAGGAAAATGGATGGAACTGGAAAGGATTCTACTAAGTGAGGTAACTCAGGCTCAGGAAATCAAATTCTGCATGTTATCTTTCATATGTGGGTCCTAGATTCAAATGTTTAGATTTGTATGTGAGTTGGAATAAAAGTTAGCAGTAGAGTCCAGGAAGCTAGAAAGGAGCTATGAGAGAGAGAACAGAGGGGAGGACTTAAAGGGAAGGTCTAGTAGATATATAAGTAGAAGGGCAGAATACTGGGAGAGGAGGAAATGATCTAGGGAAGGGGTTGCAAGACATGAGGGGGTGGGTGAGGGTTAATCAAAATTTAAGATTTATGAATAAACCATATAGAAACGTACTTCTTCAGTAGCTCATAATATGTATATTAAAAGAAGAAGGACTTTGGGCAGAAGTATCTTATGGAGGGGGATAAGATGTACCCAGAAGTCATAGATTATTATCACAAAAATTTCAGTGCCAGGGCCATGGAGGCCCCTGATGCCCCCCAAACATTACAAGATATTGACAAGTCTTTTGTTTTCCCACCAAAACTAGATGGTAAGATCTTTCTGCTGAAGACTCCACATGCTCTGGCTGCAGGTCACTGAAAATAAAGCTGGAGGTGAGCTGGAAGCCTCCTTCCTGTTGACTAGCTGTCAGGATGTTGGAAAGACCTATGCAGCCTATTGGAGGAGAAAAGTCATCATTGGTATTAACCAGCAGTGGACCTTGTAATCTTTACAGCTGCCATCCAGGCCAAATGTACCAAATGGTGCAATAGTTTCATGTCTGTTATAGGGGAAACCAACTACTCTCTGAATGTGAGGCTTGCTGCATGGGAGAAAATTTGTGCCTGATATTGAAAACCTAATCAAAAGCCTATGGCTGGAGAGGTCATAGGCCCTAGGGAGGAAAACTTCCTGTTGTATGGGTAAATGGATATGTTATGGTCACAAAACTGCCCTCTAAATACTTATGTCCAGATATTAATGCTACTCTTACTTTTGGTTATAGAAGCTTCACTTTTCAAATGAGGAGACGTGAGTTCAGAGAAGTGACAGTGGAGTGTTCAGCACTAAGTGAGACATCTCTATAACACCATCTAACACTCAGGGACCAATGCAGAAGAGGTGGTGGAAAGAACGTAAGAGCCAGGGCTGGAGAGATGGCTTAGCGGTTAAGGCATTTGCCTGCGAAGCCAAAGGGCCCAGGTTCAATTTCCTAGGACCCACATAAGCCAGATGCACAAGGTGGCACATGTGTCTGGAGTTCATTTGTGGTGGCTAGAAGCCCTGGCATGCCTACTCTCTCTTTCATAAATAAATAAAAGTTTTTTTAAGTATTATATATAAAAATGTAGCTAAAACAATGATTTGAAGAAAGTTAGAGAACTAAAATGCTTATATTATAAAGAAAACAAGGAGCTGGGCATAGTGGGGCATACCTGTAACCCCAACACTTGTGAGTGGAGGTGATGGATCAAAGGTTCCAGGCCTGGGGCTGGTAAGATTGTTCAGTGGTTAAAGGTGCTTGCTTGCAAAGCCTGGTGACATAGGTTTGATTCCCCAGTACCCACGTAATGCCAGATGCACAAAGTGGCACATATGTCTGGGGTTTATTTGCAACAGTAAGAGGCCCTGTATGTCCATACACACACACTCTCATAAATAAAAAAATTTTAAATTTATTTTTATTTGAGACAGAGAGAGGGTGAGAAAGAGGAGAGAGAATGGGTGTGCCATTCTCTGCAAATGAACTCCAGACACATGCACCACCTTGTGCATCTGGCTTACATGGGACCTGGAAAATCACATCTGGGTCCTTAGGCTTCACAAGCAGGCACCTTAACCACTAACCCATCTCTCCAGCCCATAAATAAAAAAATTTTTAAATAAAATTTTTGGGCTGGAGAGATGGCTTAGTGGTTAAGGCGCCTGCCTGCGAAGCCTAAGAACCCGGTTCCAATCTCCAGCTCCCACGTTTAGCCAGATGCAAAGTGATGCAAGGGCGCAATGCCACACTTGACCACAAGGGGGTGCACGCATCTGGATTTTGTTCACAGCAGCTGAGAGACTGCTGGCGCGCCCATCTCTGTCTCCCTCTCCCTCTCTGTCTGTCTCTCTCTGTGTCTCCAAAAATAAATAAAATCATTAAAAATATTTAAAAATAAATAAATAAATTTTTGTGAGAGAGAGCACCTGTGAGACAGAATGGACATGCCAGGGCCTCCAGCCACTGCAACTGAACTCCAGATGCATGTGCCATCTTGTGTGCATGTGTGACCTTGCACACTTGCGTCACCTTGCTTGTCTGACTTACATGAGACCTGAAGAGTCAAACATGGGGGTCCTTAGGCTTCATAGGCAAGTGCCTTAACCACTAAGCCATCTCTCCAGCCTCCAAAATAATGTTTTTTAAAAGAGAGTTCCGCCGAGCGTGGTGGTGCATGCCTTTAATCCCAGCACTCGGGAGGCAGAGGTAGGAGGATCACCATGAGTTCGAGGCCACCCTGAGACTACATAGTGAATTCCAGGTCAGCCTGGGCTAGAGTGAGACCCTACCTTGAAAATCAAAAAAGAGAGAGAGAGAGAGAGAGAGAGAGTTCAATGCCTGCCTCAGCTACATAGCAAGTTTGAGGCCAACCTGGGCTATACGAAACCCTGTCCAAAGATAGAGAAGGCTGGAGAGATGGCTTAGTGGTTAAGGTGCTTGCCTGCAAAGCCTAAGGACTTCGGTTGAATTCCCCAGGACCCACGTAAGCCAGATGCACAAGGTGGCGCATGTGTCTGCAGTTCGTTTGCAGTGGCTAGAGGCCCTGGCACGCCCATTCTCTCTCCATCTTTCTCTCAAATAAATAAATAAAAATAAAATTTTTTTTAAAGATAGAAGGAGAAAGAGAGGAAGAAGAAAAAATAGGAGGATAGAAGAGGAGGATAGGAGAGAAAAGAGGAAAGGACAGGAAAGGTGAAGAGAGGAGAGGAGAGAACAGGAGAGGAGAGGAGAGGACAGGACAGGAGAAAAGAGGAGAGGAGAAGTCTCAGATCAGTAACCTCAATTTTCACTTTAGGAAACTAGAAAAAAAAATCTGAAGTAAGAAGCAAAGGACACATGAGGATAAGAGCAGAAATCAATGAAATGGAAAACGTAATAGAAAATCATTGTTAAACCAAAGTCAGAGGTGGAGGCCACTGCTCAGTGGTAGAGTGCTTACTAAATGCACTAGGCCCTGGGCTCTATTCTAACACCACACATGCACATGCATGCAAGTACATGCATGCACACACACACATGCACACACACATGTGCACACACACACACACACAAAAAGGAGTGAGTGACGTTGCTGCTGTCATTTCTGATGGGGAGGACAAAACAGAGAGAGAAAGCACAACCCACAGCTCAGATTACCAGCACCGGGGGAGACGGGACACCAAAGAGTCTCCAGTTATGAAAAAGAGAGCAAGTGGATATTTTGAATAACTTCATGCCAGCAAATTTGACACCATAGAGGAAACAGGAAAATTATTTGAAGGAATTAATAACCAACCCTACATTCATTAAAGAAATGACATTTGTAGTTTAGAGAAAAATCCCAGATCCAGATGGTTTTTCTGGCAAATTCTACCAAAGTCTTAATGAAGAAATAGAAGTCATGTTACAGGAATGCTTCCAAAAAATAGAAGTGGAAGGAAACTTTCAACTCATCTTCTGAGCCTCAGCACTACCCCAGTACCAACAGGAGAAGAAGTCTTCAAACAGACACCAAAAATGCTAACAAATATTGACAACTGACTCCAACAGGACATCACGTTATCCCAGCAATGCAAGGTTGGTTTAACATTTAAAGATCCGTGTCATTCAACATGTTAAAACTGAAAAGAAAACCACATATCATCTTGTTAGATGCAAAATCATTTTTTTTTTACAAACTTAAACTACTCTTCATAAAGATTCAGTAAACTGGGAGCAGAGAATAATCTTCCCGATCTGATAAAGGGCACCTTGGGAAAGTTAGAGGTAACAGAGGCATTAGGGCCTCCCCCACTTCCTCCATTTAGCACTATAATGGAGTCCTAGGCAGTTCAAAAAGGTAAGGGAAAGTCATAATGATTGCAAAGCCGTAAGGGAAACTATCTTTATATGCAGAAGACGTGTCGTTACAGTGGTTGAAGATGGTTGTCCCCACTGAAGCACATGTTGAAATTCTATTGCCACTCTGTGTGTGTGTGTGTGTGTGTGTGTGTGTGTGTGTGTGTGTGTGTGTTGTAGGGAATTGAACCTAGGACCTTGTATATGCTAGGCAAGTATTCTACCACTAAGCTACACCCTCAGCACGATTAATGTCTTTCTTTTATTTATTCACTTTTTTGTTAGATACGGACATATTTAGTATGTAAAAAAACATATGTTGGTACCATCCTCTCCCTCCTCCTTGTCTCAGATTAATGTCTTTCTGAAGGGACTGGGTTAGTTCTTGCAGATGTAAGCTTTTGTTGTGGGGTTAGATATTTGTGTGGGGTGTGTTATAGAGCCACACAAGCTTGTCCTTCACTTTCCATCATGGCTTGAAGCTACACAAGGCCCTCGCCAGCACCATGCCTTTGGACTCCCCAGAAGCCTCTCAAACATGAGCCAAACAAACATTTTTCCTTATAAATTACCCAGACTTAGGTATTCTGTTATAGCAGCAGAATTCAGGCTTAGGTGATCATCTACATAAGCATTTCTAAAGAATTTACCAAAAGATCTACTAGAACAATAAGACTGTAAGACACAAAATGAACTAATTTCCATGTACTGTATTAGCAACAGCTGGTTGAAAAGATGTCTTAGGGCTGGAGAGATTGCTCCATAGTTAAAAGCACTTGCTGAGTAAGCCTGGAGGCCAGAGTTTAGATCCCAAGGATCATGTAAAGCTGGGTGCAGGCAGCACACATCTGTAATGCCAGTCTGCCTACAACAATGGGAGGGAGAGTCAGGTGAACCCTGAGGCGTGGCCTACTAGTCTGGCATTCAGAGCAGTGAACCAACAAGAAAGACCCTGTCTTACCCAAGAGAGAAGGTGAGGCCTGACTCTCCAAGGTTGTTCTCTGACCTGTGTACATGTACCATAGCACATCACACACACACCATATACCACACATACACACATCCTATACCACACATACCACATACATCACACACCACATATACATACCATACATCACTCACACACACAGCATATACCACACACACACATCCTATATCACACATACCATATAAACACATCTCACACACACACACATACACCATACGTCACTCACACACACACACATCATATACCACACACACATGGATACACAAAAAAGAAAAGAAAGGATGTTAAACACAAACTGTAAAACAAAAATTAATGAAATCAACTTTATCATAATGAAAACCCAGGGCTGGGGGATGGCTCCCCATGAGTAAAATGTTTGCTATACAAGCATGAGGACCTGGGTTTAGATCCAGAACCCGTGTAAATGCCAAGAGTGGTGAGACAGGACTATAATTCCAGTGCAGGGGAAGTAGAGACAGGTGGGGCTTGCTGACCAGCTAGTTTAGCTGAACCGGTGAGTTCCAGTCGCAGTGAGAGACCCTGTTTCAAAAATAAGGTAGATGGGGCTGAAGAGATGGCTCGGCAGTTAAAGGCACTCGCTTGCAAAGCCTGACTGCCCGAGTTCAATTCCCCAGTGCCCATGTAAAGGCAGATGCACAAAGTGCTGCATGCATCTGAAATTCACTTGCAGAGGCAAGAGGCCCTGGTGCACCTATTATATTCTCTCTCTCCTTGTAAATAAATATATATAGTAATTTTTTTTTTTTTGGCTTTTTGAGGTAGGGTCTCACTCTAGCTCAGGCTGACCTGGAATTCACTATGTAGTCTCAGGGTGGCCTTGAATTCATGGCGATCCTCCTACCTCTGCCTCCCGAGTGCTGGGATTAAAGGCGTGCGCCACCATGCCTAGCAAATATAATATTTTTTTAAATGTAGAGAGCAACTGAGGAAGACACCCAATGTCAACTTCTCATCTCCACATGAATATGCACACACATACACCCACATACATGCAAACATGTATACACACATGCATTCCACATACATATACACATGCAAAAACCTTTTAACCTCAAAAGTCACTTTTAAGAAAGCTAAAAAGCAAACATGGATGAAAGAAATACTTGTAAAATATATATCTAATAAAGACTATATGACTAGGGCTGGAGAGATGGCTTAGCATGGTTAAGGGGCTTGCCTGAGAAGCCTAAGGACCTATGTTTGACTCTCCAGATCCCACGTTAGCCAGACGCACAAAGTTGAGGCAAGTGCAAGGTTGTACATGCCCACTAGGTGGCACAAGTGTCTGGAGTTCGATTTCAGTGGCTGAGGCCCTGGCACGCCAATTCTCTCTCTTTAAAATAAAAATATAAAAAGAATATGTGTATAGAATATATAAAAACATTACTGAGGCTGGAGAAATAGTTTAGTGGTTAAGGCATTTGCCTGCAAAGCCTAAGGACCCAGGTTTGACTCCCTAGAACCCATGTAAGCCAGATGCACATGGAGGCACATGCATCTGGAGTTCATTTGCACAGTCTAGAGGCTCTGGTGTGCCCATTCTCTCAAATAAAAAATAAATAAATAAATAAATAAATTTAAAAAATAAATAAATAAATAAAAATTTAAAAAACAGTACTGAGGAATAAGAAGCCAAACAACCCAATTAAACCATGAACAACACCGAGTTGCCATCTAAATATTTATGTTTAGGTCTATAGATTAGTACTGCTCTCAGCGTTAGTCAGAGAAACTTCTTTTTGCCGATGGCAGTGACTATTGGGGAGACTTGAAACCCTGCAAAGTGCTGAGAATAAGTGACGGCTGGAGTGTTCAGTGCTAAACGGGGCATCTCCATCACACCTCCCAAGGCTCAAGGAACATTGCAGAAGAGGGGAAGAAAAATGTGCGAGCCAGAGGATGGGGAGGAGTGCTGCGGAACGCCGTCTTCCGGACATGAAGGGACTGTTGTGTTCATGACATTGTAGCAGCTACTGAGACTATACCTCAAAAAGAGGAGGGCAAAGAAAGACATCAAAATAAAAGACACACTAGTTGGAAAGAAAGTAGAAGGAGATGGGAAGGGGGTACAAAGGAAGGTGATGGGAAGGGAAAATGATCAAAATACATTTTATATATACATGAAAATTATCAATAAAAGAAAACTTTAAGAATCATGGGTCAAAGATCTGGGCACACACTCCAGGAAAGTAAATCCATTGCAGCACCCATCACTAGGAAAATGAGGATTGCAAGCCCATGGCTCAGATGAAAGACTGAGCATCCCAAGTGTCCACAGGGCATGGAGCGCTGCTGTGCTCAGTCTGCTGGTGGGAATGGAAGGTAACTCAGCCACTTTGCAAACAGTGTGGCCGGTTTTTTAAAAAATATTTTACTTATTTATTTTTATTTATTTATTTTACAGAGAGAGAGAGAGAGAGAGAATAGGTATGCCAGGGCCTCTAGCCACTGCAAATGAACTCCGGACACATGCACAACTTGTGCATCTGGCTTACGTGGGTTCTGGGGAATCAAACCTAGGTCCTTTGGCTTTGTAGACAAGTGCCTTAACCGCTAAGCAATCCCTCCAGCCCAAGTGTGGCAGGTTTTTTTTTTAACAAATGAGATATAGCATGCACCATGTGATCCAGCAGTTCTCAAAGGTGTTTTTGCCCAGAGAAGTTAAAGCAATATCTCTGCACACAACAACTTGCATACATGTGCTCAAGGAACTGTGTGGTTTGTAACCAAAACCTGGGGGAAAACCAAGTGTCCAGTTATACGTGAATGAATTTAAAAAATGATAGCATAGCTGGGCGTGATGGCGCACGCCTTTAATCCCAGCACTCGGGAGACAGAGGTAGGAGGATGGCCATGAGTTTGAAGCCACCCTGAGACTACATAGTGAATTCTAGGTCAGCCTGGGCTAGAGTGAGACCCTACCTCGAAAAACCAAAAAAAAAAAAAAAAAAAAAAAAAAAAAAAAAAAAAGATAGTATACTCCTATGGTGGAATATTACTCAACAATAAAAGTGATGAGATATTGAGACATCTATGGAGTATTGAGCATGTATATACTCACTCAAGAAGCCAGATGCTCCCCATTCCCAACCCCAGCAAAGAAAGAGCATATACTCCACTTAGAGAAGACTCTAGAACATGTAAACTAGTCCATAGTGATGGAGGCAGATGAGGCCTTGGGCAGAGGAAGGGAGGTTTATCAAGAGTCCCAGCATACACTTGCAATTCACAGAAATACTCATTTTCTATTGTGGAGATGGTCCTGTGGTGTTTATGTATGTCCAAGCTCATCATGTCACACTGTAAGCATGAGCCGTGCACTTCAGGCCTCAATTACGCTGTAACACACACAGCAAATGGAGTCTCTTTCACTAACTCCTTCCACACAGCTCTCCAGACTCAGTGACCTGATGTGCCCAATTGTGACCACAGCTGGGACATGCCACCCATGTCCAGCTGGCAACAAGCCTCTGCCAATGGACAGAGGCTCCATCAGCAAGGCAGGAGTCAGTATGGATGGGGGATACAAGTCCCCACTTCTAGAGCAGCCTCAGGCCTGCCATCCCTGAAAAGCCAACCGCAAGCAAAGGGGTCCTGACCCCAGCCTGGGGAGTGTCTGCTCAGCTTGCCCTTCTGCTCAAGAGCTTGACTTCCCAGTGCATCGGCTTCTCTCTAAGCTTCTATTTTTCAGCCTTGCCATCAGTGAAGCCTCCTGTGTACAATAAGGGACAGCAGGACTGTCACAGACTCAGTCCCCCATCTTCATAACAGCGATGCAGAGAAAGGGTCATGATGCTGTTAACTGAAGTGTCAACCTGAGTGTCTCAAAAAATAATGATTTTTTTTTTTCTGGGAAGAGAATGCCACACTGAGAATGTGCATGCCACAGCCATGTTCAAGGAGCTTGAGGAAAGGGAAGATTTGAAAGGCAACAATGAGGGAGCGAGGGAGATAGCTAAGCAGGTAATGTGCTTGCCACACAGCCACACAAGCATAAGGTCCTGAATTCAGACACCGAGCACCCACATTACAGCCCAGCATAGTGGCCCGTGCCTTTAATCCCAGGTCTAGGCACAAGCATCCATGGGCCTGTTGGCCAGCTAGTCTAGCTGAATTGAAAAGCTGTAGATTCAATGCAAGACCTTGTCTCAAAACAAAAATAAATAAATAAGGTGAGGAGATGATGGAGGACAAAGCCCAGGGTCAACGTCTGGCCTCCATATGCATATTACATGCATGTGCACCCACATACACATGCATGTCCTGCCACACACACATTAACACACCACCAGAAAGGCAAAATGAGGAAGAATGAATAATGGCGGCATGAGCCTGAGGGTTGGACAAACCGTTGCTAGGCAGGCGTCTCCACAGTACTTTGTGGGCAGCTGCAGATCCAGGAGTTGTCCATGAAAGTTATGGTCAGCAGTGGCGTGGGAGTGCAAACCCTTCCTTCATAGTCTCCTGCTTCGTTTACCTTTATAAAAGTGTATTTTATTTATTTATTTATTTATTTATTTATTTATTTATTTATTTGAGAGAGAGAAAGAGGCAGAGAGAAAGAGAGAGAAAGAGGAAAAGGATGGGCGCTCCAGGGCTTCCAGCCACTGCAAATGAACTCCAGATGCACGCGCCCCCTTGAATTGAACTGAGATCCTTTGGCTTTGCAGGCAAATGCCTTAACTGCTGAGCCATCTCTCCAGTCCCTCATTTACTTTTTTTTTTTTTTTTTTTTTTTTTTTTTGGTTTTTCGAGGTAGGGTCTCACTCTAGCCCAGACTGACCTGGAATTCACTCTGTATTCTCAGGGTGGCCTCAAACTCATGGCGATCCTCCTACCTCTGCCTCCCGAGTGCTGGGATTAAAGGCGTGCGCCACCACACCCGGCCCTCGTTTACTTTTTTTTTTTTTTAATATTTTATTATTTATTTATTTGAGAGAGAGATACAGAAATAGGCAGGTAGAGAGAGAGAGAAAGAGAGAGAGAGAGAGAGGAGAGAATGGGTGCGCCAGGGCCTCCAGCCACTGTAAACGAATTCCAGATGCATGCACCCCCTTGTGCATCTGGCTTACGTGGATCCTGGAGAATCGAGCCTCAAACCGGGGTCCTTAGGCTTCATAGGCAAGAGTTTATCCGCTAAGCCATCTCTCCAGCCCTTTTTTTTAAAAATATTTTATTATTTATTTATTTGAGAGAGAGATACAGAAATAGGCAGGTAGAGAGAGAGATCATTTACTTTTTAATTAGGGTTGACACGAGAGCCTCCATTTTGATTCTGACAACTTTCATAATATCATCTTGAAGAGGTGAGACCTACTTTTCCCAGCCCATGGCTCTCCCCAGAGTGCAGATGGGCCAGCTGAGCTCAGAAGGCAGGCCAGGCCTGCAAAGCTTGAAGCCTGGGCACTCCCTGCCCCAAAGGGCACATGATTGGCCAGAGACAGGTTGATAGGAAGGAACCCAGGTGAGGCAGAAATCCAGCCAACCTTCCTGGGGTCTCAAGTCTGAGGAGGCCAGTCCTGCAAGAGGCAGGATGCAGGGCCGGGCCCAGGAAGGGTAGCCACTCCATGAGAGCCAGTTAGCCTCTTGAGAGTGCTCTTATGTCCTGGCAAAACCTTGGCACAGGCTGTCTTAGGAAGCACCTTCCACCCAGTGCCCCCCACTGCCTCTTTCTCCCCCCCATCTCTCTCTCAAATAAAAAAAAAATCCTATCCTCTGCTTCCATGACCCACAGTCACCTTCTGCCAGGGCCTCATCCTGGTGCCCCTCTCAAGTGGGCTGGTCCCCCAGGGCTGTGGGTCAGTAGTGATGTTGCCAGGAGGCTCAAGGTGAGCCTTGCACATGGGAGTTGCTTTGAGTGGGGATTATCTGCTGATGTGTGAAGCTGCAGTGTGGCTGACACCTGGGTTGGGGACACTTTGTGCAAAGCCCCCAAAAAAGAGGAGCCAGAATTGGAAAGACGCTTGTCTCCCAGCGGGTCCAGAGGATGGTGGAGACTGAGCACTGTGCCCTCCAAGCCGGCCAGGGCTTTTTCTGCCTTCTGTCTGCACAACAGGCAGGTCCTGTCCCCAGTGTAGTTCTATGAACCGACTGGCTAAATCTCTTGCAGGCACGAGAACTGGCTGGGACACAGCCGAACCGGCAGAAATAATTTTCCTGCCCAGTGGAGTGAGGAAAATTGGTGGCCGCCTCAGGCGTTCCTCCTTTCAACAAGGGCAGCCTGCTCACATCCCGGCGGCCGCAGCCTTGCTGCCACCTTGCGTCCCTGTGAGGAGCTCTGTGCCTGGCACATCGGCTCTGCCCAGCGTTGGCATCTCTCCATGATGTGACCCCAGTTGAGAGGCTGCAGACTCTTCTGAGTGGGGTCAGTCTTGCTCATGTCCAGCTCTCTTCTGCACAGGCGAGGTGGTCATCTGCTCCCCAGGTGACATGAGCTCAAAGGAGAGGGTCTATCCTGGGAAATTTGGGTAGACAGGACCAGAGCCATGGTCTCCTGAAACCTAAGTCAAAGGTCCAACTCATGGTCATGAGGCTATGTAGGGGACTCTGGGGTCATTTAGGCCTTGACTGGCTGTCCAGAGTAAGAGCCAGAAAAGAGCAAGGGCACTGGGGACACACAACACCCATGATGGGCCATGGTCTTCCTGGAAAAAGAGCCCTTGGAGGTACTAGAAGTTAGAATGGGGAAATCAGGGGATGAGATGGGGCCTGGCCAGAGCTAAGGCCATGCAGCCCCATCCCGCTCCTGTTCCAGGGACCTGGGACCACAGGACCTCCATGTTCTTACAGCATTGCCTGCTGTTTGCATAGGGATGAGTGAGCGTGCTTGTGGAGGATGGGGACAGAGGGACAGTGTGGAAGGGGCACAACCTTAGCATCTGCCAAGAGGTTGTGTCACTCCCGAGATGCGAGCGCATGGATGGAAGCCTTGAGCACGTGGGATGGCCTGCATCAGGCAACAGGCAGCTAGCACGGTTCTTGAGGGGCAGGAGAGGGAAAGGGTGGGAGAGGAGTGTTGGAACCTTGCCCGAATGCAGCATGGTGAGCAGAGGAGACTGTGGGGCTTCCTCAATGGAATGGTGAGTCTATGGGTTGGATGCTTGATATAGGACCTATCCAGCTGTAAGTACCTTTTCAGCACCCATTCTTTCACCCAGCACACGCTCTTGGTTTGGCCCTCAGCTCTTTGGAGAACACCAGGCAAGCAAGCCTAGGCAACACTGGTGCTCAGTCTCCAGACAGCCTGGCTTGTGGCCATCGCAGACCCCAGCCTTGCTTTTCGCTGTTTCCCAACACCTTGGCCTTTTAGTGGATCAAAGTCAGCTTCTCCTCAAGGCAGAGCTCCTCAGGCCTGGAGCCCTGCCTGGCAGTGTTGGCCATGTTCTGTCTGAAAACATGTGGGGAGCAAGTGGGCATGCGTGATGGAGAAGCCACATAAGTCCCAGCATCACCGTGGAGGACTAAAGGTGGCCTCTGGTTTCCTGCCGCAACATGGCACGGCCTGCCTCCCCCCTCCTCCCCCCCCCACACACGCTGGAGTCGGCCCCCTGCTTCCCAGTCACTCACTGATTCTGCACACTTCTGCTCCCAGCCCTGGCAGCCTCACCCTTAGCATCAGACCCTTTGCTGGAGGTTTGGGGCTGATGTTGGGAACTCTGTCTGCAAGGCCCATGGTGCAGCAAACAAAAGACCCTGGTCAGAACCAGGCTCAGCAGTGAATGGTGGGGTGGGGTGGGGGTGGGGAGACTTCTGGAGGAGAAGGCACCTCGGGAGGGCAGAGGCCTTGCTGGAAGCTCAGAGGAACAGAAGAAAGGCTGCCCGGGGGGTCTCCCGGGCCTCTGTCCCCTGAAAACCCAGGAAGAACTCTGCCAAAGGAGCAGCCCACACTCGGCCTCCTGGATGGCACAAGCATGAGACCCTGGATTCCAGGTATCTGGGAGGGCGGTGAGGGGCCAGGGGCTGGTGTGGTCCAGTCACTGAATACTCTCTACTGCCTTGCCCAATAGAAGCCAAATGGAGACCGAGGCCTGGAGGCAAAAGCCTCAACCACCCAGGGCAGAGTCCTTAAGCCTACCTCTCTCCTCCCTTTCTACCACAGCTGCAGGCACACCTCCAGCCAGCCTGGCTACTACACTCCACCTCTCTTAGAGTACTCTTCAGATGGCACCCTGAGGCCTTCCACCACCAGAGGTGGGTCCCGTGCACTGTGAGACCCACAGCCAGGGCCTGCTTTCTCCCCTCCTTTTCCTCACGGCTGGGCAAGGGACGAAGTGGAAGAAGAGTGAGGAAGGAGCTGTGGGGACCTTCCCAGGCAGGCCCAGGCTGAGTGTGACAAGAGCCACTGCCCCTCCCCCACGTCCCAGCCATCTGTGTGTTGGCAGCAGAGGAGGGACAGAGAACATTCTGCCTCGATCTGAGCAGGACCCATCTCTGAGGAAGGGCGACAGCCCAGGAAGTGTAGACCCAGCACGTCCCTGTACCCTCATTCACATTTGGGTCCTGTGGCCCCGGGAGTGTGAGGTGGCAGGGCCATCAGGACTGGCTGGCTGGGCACCATAGCCTCTCACTTGTGTGTGAACTGCATTGGGCTCAGGACCCCAGAGAATAGGAATGTGGTCTCAGCATACTCAGGCTTGAGAAACCCAGGTCCCTGGAGCAAGGGGCCTGCCTGTTCGTTGTAAGTCAGAGGCTGGACTGGATGATCTGCCTTGGAGGAACAGCACCCAAGCTGTCCTCTCCCACCTGCCCCAACTTCAGCCACAGCACGCGGAGGCAGGAAGGCATTTCCAGGCTCACCTATACCTCTTCTCCATCTGTTCTCCAATAAAGTTCCTGGGGGTGGGCGTTGGGGAGGAGAGACTGTGCCTGACACTAAATGGCTCCTGCTGGCTGCTGCTGCTTCCTTCTTGTGACTGGGTTTTATTGCCTCCTGTTTCCTTGCCATCATCGCCTTTTCTCAGCACTGTCACAGTGCCTGAGCGCACCCGCTACTCCCCTAATGGAAGGGAGAGAAGATGTGTAAAGTATGCAGCACACAGACGGGAGGTGGATGGTGGTGATGGTCACATGACAGCGAGGACGAACCCTCTGCCCTCCACCTCCCACTCTACACTTAAAAGGTGATTAAAACAGTAAATTTTGTGATGTGTATTTCACCACAGCACAAAGTCACAGACGGTGTTCACTGGCAGCGGCCTCTGCTCTGCCATGTTCTTGGAAACCACAGAAACGTGTGAACTACGAGCCTACAGGGAGGCCAACGTGCCTGGCTGTGTGGCCTTTCCCCAGACTCCCATCCTTCCTGATCCCTGCCCTCTCTTCGATTCATATGGTGGTCAGCGCTGGACTGGCTAGATGTCCCAGGGGCCTTTGAGCTGTCAGGACTCAAATTGGTCTTCTCTGAGGCTCTAACCTGGCCGGGGCCATCAGAACCGCCACGTTCGGGTGCCTTTGGGAGGTAAGAGCTGAGCTAACCTTAGGCCTGGCTGGGGACAAGGAATGGGATGCTCCAGTTGCCAGACCCCCCAGCCAAGGTGGCCCTCCTGAGGTCACCCTCCCTTTTTGAAAACTCTCCCGGGATGAAGAAAGCCCCTCCCCCATCACAGCACTCCCCAAGTTCAAGTGTGCTGGGTCTGGCAGGGTAGAAAAGAAGACAGGTTCTTGAAGCATCGCCAGAATCTACCAAAAGGGCAGGGGCGGGGCAAAAACCAAGGGAAGACAGCACCGCGGGCCATAATACCCTTGACGGAAGTGTTTTCCCTGGCAGTAGACTGTAAGCGCACTGCGGGCAGGAACCTGAATTTTCGAAAACTCCATCCCTGGGGCCCGGAGTGCAGGTTGGCCGGCACGCAGCAGCAGCAAGTGCCTCGTGAATGTCTAGGGGTCAAGTGCACGGCTGGATGGGCAGGCGGGTCCCACCCAAGGGCTCCGGGGCTCCGAGAGCCCACGGGCCGGTCCCCTGGCTCGCGCGCCCCGCACTCCTCCATTCATGCCGCGCCCGCCGCCATTCATGCGCGCGGGGCTCATTCACCGCCGCGCCGCGCCCGCCGCCATTCCGCGCCCCGCCCGGAGCCCCGTGCGCCCCGCGCCCACCACGTGCGCCGAGCCCGGCGCGGCGCGGGGAAGAGCCGGAGCAGCCGCGGCTGCGCGGGGCCGGGGCTGGCGGGGAGCCGGGCCGGGGGCGGGGGGCGGGCGCTCCCTGCGGGAAGCGGGCCGGGTGGGGAGCCCCGGCCGCGCCGGCTCGGGCGCGCGGCCTCCGAGGGGAGGGGGCGCGGCGAGAGGTCGGGGGCCATGTGGACGGGCGGCCGGCGGCCGGGCCGGCTCCGCCGGGCGGTGAGTACCCGCGAGCCGGGAGCACGGGGCGGGGCGGGGCGGACGGGCGCCGCGGCGGGGCGGTCCCTGCGCGCGCCCGCGGCGGCCCTCCGGTGGCGATGGGGACCGGGGGCCCCTCGGGCGGGGCGGGGCGGGGCGTGGTGGCCGGTCCTCCGCCGCTCCTCTGTCACCGCGGGCACCGCGCGGGGTCCTGGCCCTGAATGCGCGCCCCTGCGGCGGGGAGGCTGGGGGCGATCCGGACCCTGGGCCAGGCCTGGGAATGCGGGGCCCGGGAGGGGGTCGGGGGACGCAGGGGACCCGGCTGACACTGCTAGGGAGGCGGCGGGAGAAAGGCCGCGGAGCCGGAAGGAGGCTGGACCCGGGCTGGTTCCAGAGCGTGGGCCGTGCGTGGGCACGCGTGAGCCTCGGGCACCTCCATCTCAGGCAGCCCTACCAGGCCGCCACGATCCCTCCCCACTGACAGGCGAGGAAACTGAGGCTGTGCAGGCAGGGGCTCGCCTAAGGCCGCCTGGCAGGTGCTACCCTGCTGGGGAGTCCCAGCACGTTGGCTGGGAATTTCTGCTCCAGCATTTCCGCTTCCTGCCTGGGTTAGAGGTGTTTCCTTCCTTGTGTGTACCCACCCCATCAGAGCAAGGTTCCTTAGGGGTAGGACCCGCGTGGGTGGTGTACCCGAATCTCCTGAATGGCAGGATGGGAGCTTGGAAGCCCCCCAGTAGCAAGGGCTGGCCGCAGGAGGAGGAAATCCTGCAGGTATGGAGCCCTGAGGGCCAAGGTCGACCCACCAGTGCAGCCCCAGGGGCCAGTGCTTTGGGCACAGGTGGACCAATGTGTCCATTCTCTCTTCCAACATCCTGGGCCTCGGTGGGCTATGGGAAGGTCCCCTCGCTTCTCTGAATCTCAGTTCCTCCACTGGCCAGAGGCAAGACACCCCTGAGACCCCAGCTCTAAGGTGCAAGGAGGACTGTGGGAAGAAGCCCCTTACCCACCGTGGTGTGCCTGGGCAGCCGGCTAGGGCAAGTGGCCTTGTGGGGAGGCTCTGCCTGGCATCTGTGACAAGCAGGGCGGGGAGGCAGCATCACGGCCTGGCAGCCTTCTGCAAACCCTTAATTTTCCCATGTCTCACTGTAATCAGGGCGGCTCGGAAAGGCAAGCACAGTGGCAGATGCAGGCGCAGGGCGAGGGGTGGCTGAACAGCACAGTGGACCCTCCCAAGTTATTGTCTCACGTCTGTACACTCCTGGGGCCTGTTCTGGATGACAAAACCTGGAGCTGTTGGCACCTTCGAGGCCCGAGGGGGACGGCAGGGCTGCCTGGAGCCATGGCCTGTGGAAGGAGCCTCCAATAGGCTGGGGGCTGGGAGAAGAGATGAGTCTGAACATGCTGGTCCATGACCTGCTTAACCCCCAAAGTCCTTTGAACACACGTTGGGCCCACAACCAGCAGCCATCTAATAAATTCTTAGTGTGTGCCAGGAAACATCACCCCAAAACATTACTGCACCCTGGGGTGTCCCTCCTGAAGACACTGCCCTCATGTTGAAGAATGAATGGATGAATAAGTGAATGGGTGGATGGATGAAAGGGAGTGACAACAGTCCATCAATCTGTATCTTGATGGCAGCACAAGAATCCTCCGAAGTTCAGGCAGGAAGGCCCAACGGCTGAGTTGGAGCAGACGCGGGTAGAAGGAGCTTAGCCAGGGGAGCGGGGCATGGCCTGAGGGACAGAGGCATGAGAAGGCATGGTTCCAATACAAGGAGGCTCTCCTGCTTTCCCTGTCACAGAGTTGATCACTGCACTCATGAGGAAGCCTGTGCTGGGTCCGCAGCCCTGGGTTCCAGTCCTTCCTTGGCGGCTGATTCACTGTGCAGACCTCAAGCAAGGCCTTAGGCTTCGCTAGGACCCACTCAACCAGGGGAGTGACTCAGAACAGGCCCCAGACCCCAGCAGGTGGCTAGTGGTCAGCTAGCTGGCCATCAGAGGAGTGAAGAAATGAGTGAGTGCGCAGGTGACTGCTCCCGGGGCACTCTCTGTGCTGCTTGTTGGGTCACTTCGATGAACCTGACCTGCAGGAGTGTGGCAGAGGATGAGGAGAGACTTTGCTGCCCCACCCCAGCTGGCCATGGAGGACAGCGCCTCTGGGGGCATCCTTGGGTGGAGACCAGACACTGCTCGGCTCTTGGCTGAGTTGAGGAACTGAGTCATGTGTAGTTAGCAGGGCTTGAACCTTGACGTGCGTGGAGATGGCAGGAGGATGGGCTCAGTCATGCTGCTGGTGGCGTGTGCTGGGATGGAGGCACACCATGACGGGTGAGGACAGGTGAATGAGGTGTCAGTGAAAGGTGGGCAGCAGGACAGACAAGTGGGTGGGTAGGTAGAAAGCTAGAGAGATGGATGGACGGAGGAAGACCTTGCTGGATATAAGGGATGTGTGGACGGATGCAGTTGATGTAGGAGAATGATGAGCAGGAGGAAATGTCGATCACTAGAAGACTGAGTGGAGGAGGAGGGATCTCGGGTGCATAGGACGGAATTGATGGATGGATGGTTGAAGACACGTAAGACAATGGAGACGGGATTGGATGGGTGGAGAGATATAAGTGGCGCTGGTGGACAGGTGGTTGAGTGGTCATAGGTCGTACATGGACCCAGGCATGGACGGGTAGGTGTACACATAGATGCACACGTCAGTGGATGGATGGGTGCATGGACGCGGGTGACAGGAATGGTAGTGCATGGATGATCAAGTGGTCACTGAATACAGGAAAGAAGGGTGAATAGACGGAAGAGAGCATGACCGAGGATGGCCGCGGAGGCCCTCGATCTTTCGGTACTGCTGTCTTCCTCAGTGCTCCAGAGAGAGGCTGCGGCTGGGCCGCCAAGCAGGGCTCGGGGTCGTCAGGTGCCGATGCAGACCGAGTGCTACTCTACACCGGGGGATGGGGAGCAGCCTGATCTAGCAAGCTCCGCTCTGCGGATGAGCTCAGGGACGCACAAAGCAGCCATGGACCCCATCTACAGACAGGTGGCCAGACAGGAAGTCCCACAGGGGCATCTTGCCCAGGGAGACCTTGTGAAAGGTCTGGGTGGTTCAAGGTCACCTCCTCTGAGGAAGAGCTAGCAGAAGTCTGGTGGACTCTGAGGCCACAGAACATTGTGGGGTGCTGTATCTGAGTCACAGCAGTCTTGGGCGGATGCTCAGACTATTGACGGGCAGCTAGGAGCCCAAGGGTGACTTCTGAGACTCCCCAAATCTTCCCCTGTGAAGAAGGAGGAAGCCGTGGTCTTGGTGGTACTTGCCTTGGTGGCTGGCCTGTGGCAGGCCACGTGTGTGTCCCAGTGACCCTCCCCAACCCAGCTTCTTCTCCAGAGACAGAGTGGCCATTCCTAGCTTGGAGGGTGTTAGGAGAAGGAAATGGGGTGACTTGAGGAGAGTTCCTAGAGCTTGCACAGCATGGCTTTGCCACCCTGTAGGTGGGGCCCCAGGAGCAGCAGGAAGCTAGCACCTGCCTCTTCTCCCTGCCTCCCACACCCAGGGCCTTTGATAAGCCACTTCACCTGGAAGGCCAGCTGCCCCACCCTGTCACAGGGAAGGAAGGGGTAGACCTGCTGTACACCCCCCCCCAAGGGATTGTGGTGCCAGGAAGGGCTCAGGCAGGAGGGTTGCAACCCAAGAGCAGGGAGTCCCTGTCAGGACAGTAACCCAGGCTGCTGAGAGGCCAGCAGGCCCTGGCTGTGAATTGTGAAGGCTGGTAGCATCCTCAGGACTGAGAGCCAATGGTTGTTATGACAACAGAAACTTGTCTGGTGCAGCCAGGAACCCAGAAAGAGGCTCAGAGGACCTGTTGATCAGAGCTCCCAGGCACTCCTGGGACCACTTATTTTAGCACCGTGGACAAGTGGAGGCCCATCAGACAGACTCCTGGCTCTGCCCATCCTTCCTGCCACCCTGCCTGTCCTGCCCTGGGCTGTCAGATGAGGGGGCACGAAGGGTCATCCCAAGACCCAATGGAATGTTGCACAGGATCTGGCCCGGATCTGCCAGTCCTCAAGGCCTGTTCCCACTTGTGGTAAAGTTGGGGTCAGAGGGTTCTTTCCGAGTGCATAGGGGAGACTGTCAGGGATTGCAGTGGGAACAAGGTGACACTGTGGCCCTTCTGGGAACCTGAGACCATTCCCATGCCCTCATCCAACAGGCCCCCCTCCCCCAGGCTGGGATGCTTGGAGGCTGACTGAACCAATATGTCATTCACTTCATCCGTCCGTCCGTCCGTCCATCCGTCCGTCCATCCAGCCAGCCATGCAGTCCTCATTGAGCCCCAACTGTGTACCAGGCCCTGTCAGACAGCTGGCCCTTAGTGGAGCTTCCATTCTCGTGAGGGGCACAGACACTGAGCAGATGACTGTCTGAGCAGTGGCATGAAAAAGGCAAGGGTTACAAGAGACTAAGGGTGCCTGATCTAGCCAGGGAAGTTGTTGAACCGGGACTCTGCGGGCTAATGGGAGGTGGGTGGTGAGAAAGACGGAGAAGGGAGAGAGAACCGCAGGTATAAAGGCCCCCACGTCACCTGGGCGTGGCTGGCTAAGGATAGCAGAAAGGAAGCCCTAGGTCTTTGTTGGAGCCCTTCTAGCAGTATGAACTTGATCACTGTTTAGTCACTTGCCCTGTCGGTGTCAGAGTTGAGGCTGCCACAGGTAGGGGTCAGTGGTCACAGGGGTGCAGGTGAGACGTGCTGGCATCTGGGACCAGCAGGGTGACCGTGAAGGTGGAGGAAGGTGGTTGGAGTAGGGCAGAACTGGGTGCAGGTCACCTGCCTTGGGCAGTGAGCCTATAGTGCTGCCACCAGCAGCATCCTGAAGACTTTTTGGTTGATCACAGTGGACCAGAGAGATGTCTAGTTGCATCAAGAAAGCAAGGGTCCCCAGGACTTGCCATGTGACGTCTCAGCAGGGCTCCCAGTGCACAGCATGAGCAGGTGGTGACAAGGTGGTAACGGTGGCCACCAGTTGGTCCAAGGGCCTGGAGCTGCCACCGCAGAAGGTCCTCCTTTGGCTCGGAGGCCCATGAGGTTTCATCTAGGAAGAAACTCTGTGCTGAGCCTGGCTTCCTTCAAGGCTGGAGAGAGAGAGAGTCAGCATGTCTTCATGGTTACCCTCCCCCCTGTCTGCACCAGGTACAGTCCTGGAGGTCCAGTTTTGGTGTGGGCAACTGCCATGCCACACTCTGTGTGACGTGTGTACCTTTGAGGTCTAGTATCCAAGACCAGAAGTAACCATGAGCCAAACAACATGGGGCTGTCACTTCAGGCTTCAGGCAAATAGGCCGAGAGTGGTGTGGGGCTGGTATGAGAATCCCATGCTCAGTAGGAATCCAGTGTCCTTTTGTTTTTCGCTCCTCTGTTTCTTTGCCACGTATTACTTCGTGGTGCAAGATGGCTGCCACAGTGCCACTCACCGAGAGTAAACCTCTGTGGTTCTAGAGGCTGGAGGAGCAGATTCCTAAAGGGCACAGGCAAGCTGTTGATCTGGTCCACAGCACTTCCCCAACAGTCACCCAACAATGTGTTTCTAGTTCTCTTGCTGCAGAGGAGCATGGGAAATGCAGGGTTGCAGTTGGGTGCCTCACATCTGTGATGAAAGTGTGGGCTCTTGATCAGGAAGACAGGCAGGTCTCCACCACACACTCGTCTGGCCCGGGTGCTGCAGTTCTGTTGTGGTTGTGTCAGCTGTCTGACCATCGTCTGTCTGTCCCTTGACCTCATCTCTGCCTCTGGCAGCTCCAGCCCTTGCCCCTCTAAGTGGCCGAGGGGCAACCCCTCTGGCAGAGCCAAGGACATGACCTCCTTTCTGGCACTGAGTTCCAAAGCTTAGCTCCCATTTAGTGACAATTGATTCAGGGGTGGGAGGCTGCCTGGTTCTGTCACGTGCTGGCATGGAGTCGATGGGCAGGCGGGCATTGGCTAGTCATTGTGGCCTGACCCAAGAGGGCATTAGCACCCAGCTAGTGGAGGCAGAGGAGTGGGGAAGCATGACCTTGGGCCGCCTGAGGAGAATGTTATCCGGGCCTGGCTCCCAGGCCTGCGGTGCTGACCCCTCCAGTCCCAGGCAGGGTGGCCCAAGATCCCTGCTGCTGTCTCAGACAGAAGCTCCCATGTGGGAGGCACCCAGCGGGCACCATGGAAGCCATATGCCAAGCCCCAGCACAGACCAGAACCCCAAGAGCATGGAGTCCCACCTCAACTGGACAGCGAAGTGCAGCCAGGACAGGGCACTGAGGTCTCCTGGACCACCATCCCCTGCGGAGTCCCCCAGCCCGGGTGGCAGGGCTGCCAGGGGGCCCCTTGCACGCCTGGGCCGCTGGCGGGAAGCCAGACTGCCTTTCTCCAGGTTCCTGGATGAGGTCACCGTGCGTGTGCTGGATCCCAGGACCCTAGAAGGCTTCAGAGGCCCCAGAGCCCACAGCCACGAACCCTCTCCAGGAAATCCCAGCCCCGGTCAGGTCCAGGAGCCCATGGCCGGAACTACAGTCTCAGAGGAGAACCTAGCTCAGTGCCCTTGGCAGGCCTCCGAGGCTGCAGGCAGCAAGGAGCCTGCTGTGGGCCACAGGAGTGATCAGGAAAGCCAAGCTGGCTCCCCCAGAAGGTGTCGGGTGAGTCTCAGCCCCAGTCTGTCCTCTAGCATGTGTCTGTTCTCCACAAGTCCTGTCCTGTCCCCACTTACCTCCCTTACCATTCTCCTTGTAGAATACCTGTAGCAGAAAAGGCTGTGTGTGCCCAAAGAATGAATTTTTGAGGTGACAGTTCTGGCTCGGGAGCAGGCTCTGGCAGGAGCAGTGCCCGTGAGTAAAGCCCTGCCCAGAGCGATAGCCACACAGCCATCAGCAGAGCCCTTCCTGGTTCACCACGGATGGGACCCTGATGAACCTTTCAAGGTTTCAGCCTTGGGCACTCCCTCAAGTGGGCAACTCCCCAGGTGACATCTGTACCCCAGACAGCTCTGTCCTCTGGGGCCAGGGAGAGCTCCTTTCAGGGTGCCAACTCTTGTTCTGACCTATGCCCAGAAGCGAGGGCAAGCAGGACACTAGGTTAGTGAGGAGCTGTCACCTGGGTGCCACCAGGATGGCTCTGTCCTCAGAGCAGGCATGGCTGCCTGGTGCATCCTGCCCTCTAAGCTCCTGATGTGGCCATCAGCATCCCATAGCCACGTAGTACAGAGAAGGACAATGAGGTGCTGAGAGGTCGTGAGGAAAGGCTGGCAGGGAAGTCAGCTCCAACCTGCCCCTATGGCCTTCATGTAGCCACTTCCAGGACCGGCTATGCGGATCTGTGAGGTTCTTAGTGCTCCCAGTGCCTCCCTAGGGTTCTGCCTGCTTTGTGACAACGTAGGTCATTCCTGCCTCCCAGGACCTCTCTCCCTTCACCAGTGAAGGACGCGTGGTCATGACCTGCCTCCTCCGAGAGGGTCTGGTATCTGGGACACTGCGACTCTGGGCTCTGTGTGATTGTACCCCTTCCTCCGGGGACCACTAGGTCCAGAGCAGTCCTTTGATGCCCAGGCCAGTGGAGGGTCCTGTCCTAAGGCTTCTGTGTCCTTGGGGCTGCCATGCAGCACTGAGCCTCAGGACCTGTGGGGCCAGTAATGAATGCTGGGGTGGGACCTTAGCAAGCAGGGCAGACCCCTGGCTGCCCACCTCAGTCTGAAAGCCCAAGCCAGGCCTTCCCCCATCAGCCCTTCCACGAGGGAATGCTCACTTGCACAGCACTGTGGATTGCAGTCCAATCTCTGTCCTGCCTGGCTGAGTAGCCATGGTGGGCAAATGAGATCACTGTGGAAGGTGTCAGGGAACTCCAGCTGTCAGACTTGGGACTGAGGTTCACTTGGACTACAGTGTGAGTGACTTAAAAGCAGCCTTTTGGACAAAAGGGTCACAAAGAGCAAGAGGCCCAGATCTAGGGACTTGGTCTGGGTGGGACTGTGACAATATACCTGATGCTAGTCCCTGGCGCCACAGTTAGATCCTGTCTGAGCTGCTCTCCGCTGAGTGACCTTGAACAAGTGTGGCTCCCCTCCTGCCTTCCTCCCCAGGGAAGGACAGGTCTAGTGTGGACTGTGCCTCCTGCATGGGCCTGGGTGCCTCCTGGGGTAGTTGCTTCCCACTCCCTGTCTCCTGCCACGTGGGAATGTGGGACGGAGTTGCCATATCTTCCAAAATTTTCAGAAGAAGCCAAAAATATGGATTTTAAAATGTAAATTCTTCCAATTTTTAAACGTTGGCTCAAGTGTTTAAAAAGAAAGAGAGTGAGAGAGAGAGAAGCCTTGCACAGGCCAAATACAACATGCCAACATGCTGGTGGGCCAGGTTTAGCTAGGGAGGCCAGTTTGCAGTCGCAGACCTGGGGTGCTGAGCACTGCGAGGCAGCGGGGGTCTCCTTTGAAGCCCACAGAGGCCAGACAAGCCCAGGAACAAACGCAGGGTCACTTCTGTCCATGAACAATGAATCCTACCCCTTCTGGGGATAGCTCCAAGTTAGGGTCACCTTGATGGGTGACCTTGGGTGGGCTCTCTTCTTGCTTCCATTAGCCCCACTGTGAGCAGAAGCCCTGGGGGACTGCCTGGGTACACCAGTTCTCACTGTCACCCCCCCACACACACACACACACTTGGCCATGATACCATGACTCCCTCCTCCCTCCATCCTCTCATCTGCTCCTGGCAGTGACAGCCCACAGGCACCATCCTGGCTCCCCCTTACCCCCATACTTTCTGCTGACCAGGTCATCCAATTTGGAAGCATGTGCCACCCCTGGTCTGACCACTGCCCGGATCTGAATCTTCTGATCCTGCCCTTGACTCCAGGCTGCCATGCCCTTCCCCAGGGGTGTCTCCACTGCGGCCTGTGGGGGCACCTCTAGATTTGCCCTCTCCCCTTCCAGTGGTCTCAGCACAGCTCCTACATCCACTGGTCCCCACCTGGCCTGGTACAGGAGCGTCCACTGAGCTTCTGGGGCTCTGCCTCTTCCCTTAGGCCCCTCCCACTGCAGCCCAGGGTACTCCTTGGTCCAGGGCCCCAAGACTGCCTTCAGCTCAGGGGAGGAGCCTGGCACCACCCCCTCCACCACCCTGTGCTCAGAGCCTCCCTCCCCAGCTCTGTGTACAGCTTCTGCCGACCCCCCTCTCTGGAGTTGCACCCCTGCACCCTTCCTTCCTTTAGAGTCTCCCTTTGGGCCCATCCAACAGAGGCTGGTCTTCCAGGGTTCTCCAGTGGTGCTTCCCCTCCCCCCACATTAGCATACCTTGCCCCACAATGGTGCTTCGCACCCAGCATGTGTTTGTTGAATGAATACAAGAAAGGAGCAATTTGGACTTCTTGGAAGGAGCGCTCCCCAAATTGCCATGAAAAGGCTGTCTTTACAGAGCAGCGGCATCCTTTACCTGAAGGCTCCCAGGACCGTCTGGGGCACCTGTTGCTCACAGCATGCATCCTTCCTTCGGAGAGGAAGAAGCACTGGGGCTCAGAGGAGCAGAGCCTTGCCCAAGCTCGCCCAGCTGCATAGATCTAGTTGCCATGGGCCCTGCGCCCCTCCCTCTCCCAGCTTAGACATCTTCAGCTCAGGTTCCTGGAAGAGATACAAGGGGAAGCCTAGAAGGGTGAAGATGGGCCCAGGCCGCAGGGCAGTTCAGAGCCCAGAGCTGGCCCAGCCAGTGGGTGGACCTCTCCCCAGTCTGCTCACTTTTTCTCAGTGTCTTTGATGTGTTCAGGTTGGGGTGGGGGTGAGCACCAGCCTGGTAGGGAAGGGAGGATGTGTGTAGACCCGGATTGGCCCGTGTTTGCAGGTAGGGGAGGTCCCAGGGCAGAGCTGTGTACAGATGCGCAGGGTCTCCAGGGGCCCAGGCCTCCAGCAGGCAGGGGCAGGATTGAGGGACAGGATGAGGTCCTAACAGGGCTGGGGACACAGGATTCACCCAGGCCATCCCCACTTATGCATTAGCACCCTACCATGCCTGCCCACAGTGGCACAGCATTTGACACTGAGGGGCCCACTGTGCCTACATAGGTGTTCAGAGGAGGAAAGCATCAGCTGTGTGAAGGTTTGGGACAGAGCATTCCAGAAGGAAGAAAGAACTGCCAGGGCAGGAAGGCACTGGATGGCAGTGAATGGGCATTGTAAGCTGAGGGATGGGGTCATTCCTAAGTCGGGACAATCTGTGTCATTCCTCTATATGACCTGGCCGGGGACACAGTCGGCACCTTGTAAGAATACCTGTGAAGCGAAGCCGCTGCACCTAGCTGTCATAATAGGGTGGCTGCTCAGGGGACAAGCCTAAGCAAACGTTGTGCCTGCAATGTGGGGGCTATGAGACCCGTTGAGCTCAGCATTTCAGGGAATGAGGGAGTAAGTGGCGGGGCGGCGGGGGAGATGGTCCACCCTGATCACAGGGACTCCAGAATGTGGCTCAGAGAGGGCTGGGCATTTGGGGCATGACAGGCCCTGCAGGGGGTGGCAAGCATCTGAAGGAGGAGACCAACAAGCAGGGCTCAGGTGACAGTACTAGAGCAAAGGTGGCTGCCTGGCTGGGTCGCCCCCTGACTCTGAGGGGAGTTAGGGTCCCCAAGCTCCTTATCCCAGTTACCCTCCTTCCTCCTCCTTTGCAGAGGACAGTGGCAGAGTGATTGCGCCAGCCAAGTGTGGGGCTTGACCGTAAGAAGGGCACCATAGTGGGAGTTCACTCAAGTCCTGTGGCGAGCGGGCAGCAGAGCAATTCCCTGCAGTGCAGGCCTCCCAGCGGGGGTGGGGTTCCCTGGAGCTTCAGGCCAAAGCGTCTCCCCTCTGCAGGTGGGGTGGCTGTGAAGGCAATGACCCTGGCCCTGTCCTATCTGGTGCGGAGTTAAACTCTACCGAGTCTGTGTGGAGAGCTGCATGAAGGGGGTGGCCTGCAAGGTCTTGGACTGTGGTGAACCTCTGGCTCAGGGTCGCAGGGCGTAGTGAGAACCCAGCAGGGTCAGTGCAGGGGCCAGGGTCTGGAACAGCAGAGGGAAGGGCAGTTTTTCCCATCTGTCCCCTGCCCAGCTCCCGGCTGCTGTCATTAAGGCTGTCCACAGCTTCCCTTGCCAGTCCCTTGGGGAGAGGGGGTGGGAGGCCCAGACAAGTCTTATAGAAGAACTGAAACAGTCTATGTAAATAATTGATGTTGGCTTTTTAAAATTAAATTTTAATACATTCTTATTAATTCTAGACAAATGCCCTGGCAGGTCACTCACTCTGAATGACTGAGGCACCCGGAGACAGTTGTGGGGTGTCCTGACCTTTGGGTGAAAGAAGTCTCTTAGGAATGGCATCCAGGCTCGCCAAGCCCTCTCAGGAGCAGGGCCCAGCTTTGGTAGGGCAGGGGTAGATGGCTGGAAGTGCCGAGGCCCTGCGAGGATGGCAAGTGTCCTTCTCTAGGGTGGACCCCAAGGCCATGGGTGGAGGTGTCTCTCTCTAGGCTAGCCCCAGGAGAGCAGGGGCATTGGACGTCCTCTACCCCCCACCCCCGAGCTACTGAGTGTAAGTGGGGAGCCATTGGCGGATGGATGAACACTTGGATTGGGGGTTTTGGTTTCGTCCTGACTGGCTCTGACCCTGTGAGTGGACGGCTCCTCCCACCCTGCGCTGGATCGCGGAGGCCAAGCCTGCTGGGTGCTGGTGTCCTGGTGAGAACCCAGAGAAGGCTGGGGAAAGTCGTGCTTCCGTGTGGTGCCTTAGGATCCAGGCATTCACTACCTGTGTTTATTGAGCGCCTGCTGTATGCTGAGACTCGGTGGTGCAGGCGATGCGCGCCGTGATGGGGAGCCGGAAAGGTGGGCCTGGGGACGGGCGTGGGGGCAGTGGGGGTCGTGCTGGTCCGCAGCAAACTCTTACTGGGAAACTCTTGCTGCAGGAAGAGGGCTCATAGAAGGGGTCCGGGCTCATGGTCCTGAACAACTTTTATTAGAGTGCGAGGGGAGAATACGGAGCTACCAGGAGCGCCCTGGGGGTCCCTTTCCCAGAAATTCCTTGCCCAAGCCCAGGCCTGCTGGAGCTGGAGGGCAGCCGAGGCGCCTAGTGCGGGTCCTCCCGCCTCCCCTTCCCCCAGCTTTGAGGTGAGGAAACTGAGGCCCGGGGAGCCCCAAGGAGGCCTGCTCGAGAGCCCGAGAAGTTGGTGGCTCAGCCTGGCAGAGGCCCCGGGGCCGGGCTGCGCCCTCGCCCGGCGGGGCGGTGGGGGAGGCGGCGTGGGGCCCGGACCGAGCGGAGCGCGCTCCCGGCGGACGCGGCGGCGGCGCCCGGCGCGAGGGGCCGGGATGGGCAGTCATCAGTCTTCCCAGGTCTGTCGCGTGGTCCCTGGGTTCAGACCCCCGCGTCCCCTGGAACGGAAAGATAGGGGAAGCCCCCGGAGCGGCCTCTGCCGGGCACAGGCGAGCCCGCGGTGCGCAGGAAGTGCGATCCCGCGCGGGCCGCTTGCGGTCCCCGCGGCTCGCCGGCGCCCACGGGGTTAACGGCGGCGGGTGGGTCCCGGCGGCGCGCGGAGGGGCTGCCCGGCTGCGCGGGGCCGGGCGGGGAGGGTCTCCCAGGCGCGCGCGGGCGGTGCTGCGCAAGCCCGCCGGGGAGCCCCACCGGCGAGCCGGGCGCGCCAGGGTTAATCCCACGGGCCCGGGAGGGGCGAGCCAGGCCCCGCACCCCCGAATCGGAGGGCAGTGGGGTCCCAGCGCGAGGAGCGCCGGAGTGCCGATGCCATCCCCCTCGGGCTGCATGAGTGCCAGTTTCTGCGGCCCCGGTGCCCGGCTCAAACACTCTCCACGGACTCGGGAGATCCTGCGATTCCCTGCGAGGCTTTCTCCGGGAGGGAGCGCGGGGCACGAGGGGTTAACGGCGGGGCGGGGGAGCGACGGGGACCGCGGCCACCCGAGAGTGAGTCGTCGGGGCCGGCCGGGTCCCCCTCCTCCTCCGGGCGAGGCCGCGAGCGGCCCGGGGTCCGTGGGCATCGCGTGTCCCCGGCCGGCCTCGGATCACCCCGGGGGGCGTAACTCGGTGCCGGGGTGCGCGGCGGCCCGGGCCGGCTCACCTGTTACTCGGCCGCGGCCCGGCGCGCCCACTGAGTCACGGGGGGGAAAGGCGGGCCGGGGTCGCGCGCGGCGGGCTGCCCACGGAGCGAGGCTCGCGGGGGTGCCCCGCCGCCCGGCCGCTGACCCTCTCGTTTGCTCTCTCGCAGGCCTCTGCCGCAGACATGGAGAAACTCAGGTGAGCGGAGCGCCGGGGCGCCGCGGGCCGGGCGGGCGAGGGTGGCCGCGGGGTGCGGGTGTGCGCGCGGCCGGCCGGGCGAGGCGAGGCGAGGGGCAGCGCGCGCGGGGACGGGGCGACACCCCCGGGCCGGGGCCCCGCGACCCTCGGCGGCCACCGCGTGCGGACTCCCGCCCGTCCCCCGGGAGCCCCGCGCCGCGTTCCTGCGGTGGCGCCGACAGTTGCCGCGGCCCGAGCGTTGAAGTTTGCGCCGGTGGGCGGGTGGGGGATGGAGCCCGCGCGGCCGGCCAGGCCCGCGTCTTGGAGCCATTTTGGGGGAATCCCGTGGCCGTGTCTGGGGAGCGTCCCCGCGGCCTCCCTCCGCAGCTCAACTTCGAGCCTCCCGGGAGTGCACGGGGCTCAGCTCTCCGCAGGCCCGGGGGATCAGCCCATTTGAATGTTCGCGACTTCCCCTAGCCGCCGCCCAGACCCCCACCTTGGGACCTTCCGCCCATGTTTTCCTGCCCGGAGACTGGGCCCCGGCTGGGTGGCAGCAGGCCCGGCCCTGGTGCTGGGTTGAGCACCATCTCCCCTGGCCTGGAGGGTCTCCTGGCCTCCCTTCCCCAGGCTGACATTGGCACCCTGGGAAGGACTGTGAGTAGTAGGCCATCATTCCCTAAGGGGCAGGGCCCAACCGAACACAGACTTTGCCCAAGGCAGAGATGGCTCCAGGGGAGGGGCAAGGCCTTCCCAGCTGACCCTCGGTGCTGGAGAGTGGCTGCCATATAGATTCTCAGGTATCTGGGGACAAGTGCAAAGGGCCATTGGGCTTCAGGGCCACAGGCCTGGGACCAGCATGTCTTGGGCTGGGAAGGATCTAGTCTCTTGGGACCTCAGACCAAAACATGTGATGTCAGTGGGCCAAGGCCCTGGTGGAGGCAGGAAGGCCAAGACCCTCCCTGGTACCCCGCATTGGCTGTCAGTCATCAGCACTCGCCACCTGTGGGGGAGCACTGCTCAATTCAGCTGGAACTGGAGAGGAAAGAGCATTTAGGGGTACCTTGAAACCAGCCCCCCCACACCCTGATTTTCTTCCTCCATCCCTCTTCCCCCTCCCTCCTTAGGCTCAGCCTGGGCTCTAGAGCACCACCTGTATGTCAGGCCTGGGGACAGAGACCTGATCAGCCCCATTGGGGACCTAAGGGAGCAGATTCCTTCTCTGGGCTGAGGTGGGTGGCCTGGAGGCAGTGGGCAGAGCCTGAACCCTGCAATTGCATTTGTTCTTGTGGTCTTTTGGAGCTGTTGAGTTCTTGGGAGTCAGAACTCCACATACCTCCTGGAATTGGGTAGAGAGGGGTCCTGCCCAGAAAGGACCTGTCTTCCTCCACCATCGCTGTCTGTAGAGGGCCTTTCTCCACCATTCCACCCTTGCCTATATGGAAGTATAGGTAGCCTCTGTGAGTTCATATCTGGAGTTTAGGGCCCTAGGACAGGGCCAAAAGAACTAGAGGCTAAGGGAAGCTGTTCACATGGCTTCCCTTAGAATTGTCAACAGACGTGGGATCCCACACATCTGGGCTCTGATAAAGTCCCCACCTGGCCTCAGTTTCCTCAGCTGTAAAATGGTTCTCCCCCCACTCCCCAGCTGTTGGGCAGAACTGGTCTGGGGCCTGTAGCACAGCAGGGGCTCAGTCAGAGCATCCCCTTAGGGTTCCAGCTGACCAGCCCCAGGCAACAGGGGAGGTAGGCATCTGGACCTTGGACCTGGGCTGAGCTCTGAGCAACAAGCCTTGATCCCCTGAGGCACCAGCTGGCCAGGACTGTGCCATCGGGTGGCTTGGCCCTCAAGGACTCCCTTTTGTGGGCAAGCATGCAGCTAGAGGTCTTTCTGCTCTGACCCTCTGTGATTCCCACCCCACACCATGGTCCTGCTGCATATTCTAGAGCAGGTTGTCACCTCTGAGCTGCTACTTTTGCCCCAGGCCCTGCTCCAGGGCTGTGTGGGGTGTGGAGACCCAGCCCAGCCCAGTCCTCCAGGGCAGGTGCTCAGGGCTAGAGAACAGGGTACAATGGGGACTGCTGAGGAATGCTTGGGACACTAACCTGGGGTACTGGAGAAGGATTCCTCAGATACCCGAGCAGGGGCTCAGGATGACCAGGAGTTTGAAGAAGAGATGGGACACCTCCCCACCCAAGGGCACAAACGTTTGGGGAAGTACAGTTCAGGGAACAGGAGGGATGGGGAGCAGAGGCCTCGTGGAATGATGCTCTCCTTTTCCCAGGGTTCACGGGCACTCTGAGCAGAGTCTACCTCTGGCCCCTTAACTTCTGCCCGTCCTTGGTAGGGGCTACACACAGTAGGGCTCCCCAGACCCAGTGGCAATAGTAAGTATGTGCCATACCCAGCGGCCACCTTGGCCTCCGACCCACCCTCTGCCCTATCCCCTGACCCCTCTCCTTTCTCCCTGTCATCTCTAGTAGGCCTCCCATCCTCCCAGCTGCCTACAAAACTTATGTGACACTCCAGCACTGGGGACATTCCTGCATCACAGCTGTCTTCCATGGGAAAGCCCAGCTCTCCCCACCAGACCACGCCTTCCTCACAAGGGGAATGTGGAGCAAGTGACTGCAAAACCAGTGGCCACACCACAGTGAGCCTGGTGACCACAGCTAGGTCAAGCACTTGGACACTACCAGCCTCAAAGACCCTTCCCCAGTCACCTCCCTTCCCCCCATCCCAGGGTCTAGGACCCTGGTTTTGTGATGTGGCTCTTTGTGGATTCATGTTTCACACACACCATCTCCTGTGCCTGGGGGTTGGTAATCTATAGGAGTTGCCTGGTGACTGGCCATCCAGGTGAGTGGCAGGTGTTCCTTTGTGACTGGGCTACAGTGTGCCCATTGGTTTCTAGCCTGGGCCACCGTGAGCAGAGCTACGGTACACATTGGTGAACAGCGTCCTAGGATGTGGGCTGAGCAAGAACAGGCAGGGTGCACTCAAGCACCTTGCATGCCATCAGGCAAGGGCATGGGGCCTCTCATAGCTGTGGTGGGTCCCTCTTGGGTGGCAACTGCACCCCCCCCCCGTGTCTGACAAGTACTTGGTTTACGGATACTTTTCCTTGGATGGACAGGACTTTCTGGCTTTCATTTTGTTTCAAGTCTCAGCTGGGTTACTGGGTGGGATCCCCTGGACGTGGTGGAGCATACCTTTAATCCCAGCACTCGGGAGGTAGAGGTAGGAGGATCACTGTGAGTTCAAGGCCACCCTGAGACTACAGAGTGAATTCCAGGTCAGCCTGGGCTAGAGTGAGACCCTATCTCGAAAAACCAAAATAATAATAATAATAATAATAATAACAACATGGGGTACTGGGACGGGACTTAGGGCCTCACACAGCCAGGGGAGCACTCCACCGCCCAGCCACACCCCAGCCCGGGGCTTCTACTTTCTAACTGATGTCTTTAGTGTCTTGCTTATGGGATCTTCTGGGGCTGTGCACTGACCACCTTCTTCCACTTGAACTTGGTTTTTGTGCTGAGTGTAGGCAAGTGGGCACCCACTTGTTCATTGAGCCCACATTTGGCTCACTCAGGCTGGGCACTGTTCTCCAGGCTGGGGCAATGAGGGGGATGCCAGACTGGCTTCACAGAGATAGGCAGTTATCAGACAGTCTCACAGATGCCTCAGCATCACCCTTCAGGGCCACACATGTGTTCTTCCTGAAGTTGCACTCCGGCTTCCAGACCCGTCTGCCCTGCAAGCCCCCTGTGTAGCTGTCAGCTCCCCAGGCCTGGCACACCTCCCCTGGCTCACAGCTGCCCCCACCCCACATCGAGTCCTCCTCTCCCCCTCCCTGGGTTGTCACTGCTGCTTTAGTTTACACGTCGATCACATGTTCAACACACTTATTAAGCACCACTGTTTACCAGAGGAGATTTTTATTTATTTTTTATTTTTATATTTTATTTTTAGTTATTTGTGAGAGAGAGAATGGGCATGCCAGGGCCTCTAGCCTCTGTAAATGAATTCCAGACACATGTGGTACCATGTGCATCTGGCTTATGTGGGCTCTGGGGAATTGAACCTGGGTTCTTAATGCTTCACAGGCAAGTGCCTTAACCACTAACCTATCTCTCCAGCCCTACCAGAGGATTTTGTAGATGTAGAAGCTACTCTGGTTGGAGGTGACAGAAACTTTTCTAAACACGTAAAATTTACAGTCAAGTGTTTTGAGAAGAGAAACAAAGAAGCCAGCATCTGGGGGACAGGGCACAGTTCTGCACAGCTGTCCTGGGAAGGTAACTCAGGAGTGTTGAACAGGGAGGTAGGCAGGAGCCAGCTAGTGCGGGGGTCTGATAAGAACCCACAGGGGCTGTGGGCCTGGAGGTGGGCTAGGGGCCGGCTTCTGAGTGGGGAGGGAGCCTGTGGAGTGCAGTGCTCTGTGGCCACTCCCAGTCCTGGGCCTGAGCTCCTGAGGACCGGATGGTCCCGGCTGTGGGAGTGTGGACTGGGTCTGTACAGGTTCAGGGGTTCACCTTTCATTTAGGGGCGTCTCTCCACCCTACTCAGTATCTCAGCTATCTAAGTCTCTCCTAGATGCCCTTTGAAGCTCTTGCCCCCTCCCTGCCCCCCAAACCTGATCCTATTAAAGGAAGCCTGCTGCTCCAGTCCTCGCTAAGTTACAATGACTGCCACCTCTTGCCACATGAACTGTGTTGTCTTCCCTCCTCCTGCCTTGCCCTTCCAAGTCTCCTGTCCTCACAGTTCAACCAAGAGCGGGGTGTAGAGTCAACGAGGTGGGTCACCTGACTTGAATCCCAGGTCCTCACTCACTGGCTGTGGGGCCGTAGCAGTCGCCTTCTTGTTGCAGGGACAAAACACCCAACCAGAAGCAGCTCACAGGAGGGAGGGCTTGTTCCAGCTTATAGTTTCAAAGGAAGTTGCATCATGGTGGGGAAACACGGCAGAGCAGGCAGCCAGGCTGCCACATACTGTCATAGCAGCAGGAAGAGGGGGCATGAGCTAGCGCTCAACACCTAGTAGATCTGAACTAGCACATCTCAAGTCCCCCCCCCCCCAGGACTCACGGCCTGGAGATGGAGCAGGAGGCTCCATCTCAGACACTTGAGGCTGTGCAAACTTGGAAGCATCTCTGACTTTCCATGCTAACAGCAATGACTTTAGACAAATTTCAGTGCGTTCGTGAGAACTGGGCATGTGGCTGACACTGTATGGACTAGTTTGTGCCAGTAAAAGTCTGCCTTTGCCCTGGAGCCCTGTTTCCCTATCCATGAGGGGCCTGTTTCATCGTCCCATAGTGGGAGAAAGGACAAGGTTAGCGTGGGAAGAGACGCTGGGGTTGGGATAGGTCTAGTGCTGCTGGGCTAGAGAGTGGGAGACCTGCCCATACACCCCCACAACAGCCAAGTTGGCATCCTACTCCCTGAAGGGCCCACTGAGGCTCTGGGTTCATGACCTAGTTAGGGCACTCAGGGTCAGGTAGCCCCGAGCCATTGAAAGAGTGGAGTTTGGACAACCTGAGCTGGAAGAGGCAGGGATAGGTCAGGGCTGTGAGTGACCAACAGACTTGGACAAGGCGCTATGAGCTCCTGGCACCACTTCTAAGTTCCCTCAGAGGAGGCGATACTTCTGTCTTGACTGTATAGTGACATTTGAGGTGGCCACTTGGGGAAGGGAGGTCTCCCCAGGCCACACCACTGCAGCTCTGAGATTAGATACCCAACAGACCCAGAGGAGGCCTGCGGCTTGGAGCTTTGCCAGTGAGACAAGGTGGTGGGCAGGCACGGTGGCACAGGACAGCAGATGCTGCTCATAGGGCGGCCATATGAGGGGTCCTGACACTATGCTGGAGCTGGAAAGAGCCATCACACTGAGTCTGGAGGAAGCTCTGAGAGGTCTCTTGGGGAAGTAGGACCTAGACAGGTTTATTTATTTATTAATACTATTATTATTTATTTATAATTAATATTATTTATTAATTTATACATGGGGAAACAGGCTTCAAGGACTAGGCAGCTCAGAACTCTTGGAAAGCCCTAGGAGGGAAGCTAAGGTATGGGCCTGCCTTGCCGGACCCTGCTCAGCTGCCCAGCCTCTCCAGGACTCACTGGCATAAGCCCTTCATGGAGGTAGGCTCAGAGGGTCCTAGGCTGAGCTTCTGAAAGGAACTGGTGATGGTCACGAGTGTCTCAGTGGGTTTTCAGTGCAGCTGGGGAAACTGAGGCAGTCCTCTTCCTCAACCCAGTGCCTCCTTCCCACCATGGCCGCCGCAGTCTCCCACCGTGGGTGCCGCAGTCTCCCACCATGGCCGCCGCAGTCTCCCACCATGGCCACCGCAGTCTCCCACCATGGCCGCCGCAGTCTCCCACCATGGCCATCGTCCTTTCATTGAGGACTGGGACTCACCCTTGGGACGGGCTGGTCTCTAATGTGACCAAGCCTGTGCACCAGCCCACGGGGGTGCATGGGTAGAGGTGAGACGGGGAGACCCAGCCTGGGATCCACACATCATCGAGGCCCTGAGTGTGCAGGGTTCCAGTCAGTGGCAGAAGTGTAGGGTCACCACAGCTGCCGTCCTGTCGTCAGCTGACGATGCCACTGCACTTGGATTGCCCGTGTCTGTGCGCAGTGGTGAGCAGATGGGGTCCACCATGGACTAGCGTAGTGTCGGGGCAGTGACAAACCTGCAGAACCAAGGCGCATTGCAGCCTTTTCCCTTGGCCTCCAAGGGGGTACGGCACTGGGGGTTCATCTGGGAACTCCTAGGAGAGGTGGTGTTGACAGTGAGAACCACTCTGGGACCATCCATCACTGTCCTTCCCTGCCCTGGGCAGGGTCAGATCCAGAACTGGCCCTCCTCCAGAGTAGGGGTAGTCTGGAGAGGAGAGAGAGTCCAGGGTCCTCTGGGCATGGCAGGGGTGGGTCTGGAGAGGGTAAGGGGTTTCCTGGGAACACTGCAGACAGGTGAGGCAGTGGGAAGGTTGACACTTAGAGTCTGGCACATGGGAGCGTCAGCAGCCTTGTGGTGCTGGCCATGGAACACCACTGAGTGCATGTGCCGAGGGGAGGGGACGAGCTCGTGGAAAGAGGCTCATAATGGGCGCTCCCAAAGGAGGCTGCGAAGGGGACAGCCAGCCAGAGGCCAGGAGAGGGCTGAAAAGGGACCAGCAAGAGCTATTCAGTGACATGGGCAGGGGACACTCAGGCTACGGGGACAGACAGCACTTCCCTGGGACAGAGCAGGCAATGCCTGGGGTCAGGAAAAGGTGGTTCTTGGTGTGAAGGAAAAAAAAATCACCTATTGAACAGCTGGAGAGAATGATCTAGAAGGGCAGGGAATCAATGGTTCAGAAGTAAGAGGGCTGGAGAGATGACTCAGCAGTTAAGGCACTTGCCTGCAAAGACTAAGGACCCAGGTTCAATTCCCCAGTATCCATACAAAGCCAGATGTACAAAGTGGTGCATGAATCTGGAGTTTGTTTGCAGTGGCTAGAGGCCCTGGTGTGCCCATTCTCTCTTTTTCTCCTCTCTCTCTCTCTCTCTCTCTCTCTCTCTCTCATAAGTAAATAAAATTTAAAAAGAAGTGAGAAGAGTGGCCAGCTGGATGCCACCCCTACCCGACCCTGGAGTTGGCAGAGGGGAAGAGGGTTGCTGGCCACTTTGTGAGCAAAATCTGTGAAGCCAGGTGTCAGGGAAGATGGTAGGTGGCACATGGGGGTGACATCTGTGGAGGTTCCCTTAGATGGCTTCCTTTCCTCCTCGCTGGCAGAAAGAGATGCTAGAAGTGAGACAGAGATGAGAGCAGGGCGGAGGTGGCAGATTCCCGGTCAGTGTGCCAGGTGAATTTGGGAAATCAAGGCCCAGCACCTCGGCAGTGCATTTCCCAGCCATCCATGCGGGTGTGGACGCTGAGTCCCCAGGTGAGAGTCATGTGGCCCCACGCAGGGTGGACTTGCCCCAGTAGAGCCATGCAGAGAGCTGGGGAGTGTTAGGCCTGCTGTGGATGCTGTGGGGTAGTCAAGGTGGGCTGGGGACATGGGATTACGGGGACAGCAGGCCTTTGTCCTTTCCTAGCTGAGGCCCTTAGTCCCAGGACCCCTTTCCCAGGGCTTCGGAGGCCCTTAACATTCTGTTCCTCTCTCTCTGTTAGCCCTGTAGTTGATCAGCAGAGCCCCAAGAGGGGAGAGGTCAAGGCTGGCTATGGCCCTGAGTTACATGTATGTATCTGAATCCCATGTCTGATGAAGGCAGGTGGGGACAGCGGCCAGCCATGACCTACAGGGGTGGGCACTGAGCTGATGGCTGCTGTCCTGGGCAGCCCTGCTCCCTCCTTCCTTACCTCCTGTTGTTTGTCTGTTCTGAGGTCCAAGACCCAGTGAGGGCCATCTGTCCTAGGGACAGTGGGGGGGGTCAGGGAGGCCTCCCTGGAAAAAAAGAGGAGTGAAGCAAGGCCTGAGCAGGTGGCCGCTTGTGCCCAGGCCTAGTGGCTCTGTAGCTGTCCTGGGCACCCAGCTATGCCCATCCTGAGGGCTCACCAGGACACAGTGCCTGGCTCCCAGCACGTGGCTCTCTTGGCAGGGGGAGGCAGCGGGGCAGAGCTGCAGCTGCCTGATAAGATGAGGCAGGATGCAGTGTTTTCTGCAGCATCTCCTGACTGCTGTCCTGGCAGGAACATGCCCTGAGCTTCGAGGCCACGGATGGCAGAGGTGGGGACAGGTCAGGCATCCAGCTTGTGAATCTCTGTACCCCATCAAGGGTGGCTCCCTGCTGTGGTCAGCACACATAGCACATATGCACACACACCTTCAAATTGGAGAGAATGTGAACACGTGCCAACACACAAACACAGAAACCACATGGCAGTCCAATGACCATGGTGACAACATTGGGGCAGGTGGAGCATCAGGGTCATGCTGCTGAGGTCAGTCAGGTACTGCCAGGGCTGGTGGCTCATCTGAGCTCAGAGCAGGACTAGTGTGGTGAGTTGTCCTGTCGCCCCTGGAACAACAGATCTGAGATAAAAGCACCTGCCTGCTTGGTCCTCTCCCACCAAGCCCCTTGCAGAGGGCCTCTCCTCTTGGTCTCAGTCCACCCCTGTGTCTGCTGACCTCACGGGGAGGTCGTAGAGCACCTCATGATATCATTGCATCAGGTGGGAGACATCTGGGGATAAAGTACACAGTGCTGGGGTTCGGGCTAACATCGGGGCTCTCCAAGCGAGAGGAGCTAAGCCTGGTTGGAGCTCATGGCCTGAGTTTGGCTGCTTCTTGCCTGTCTGTGCACTTGTCTTCCTCATCTGGAAAGTGGGGGCAGGGAGGTCCGAGGACAAGGTAAAGAAGGGGTGTGTGTGTGTGTGTGTGTGTGTGTGTGTGCGCGCGCGCGTTTGTACGTGTGCCCAGCCAGTCTGGGTGTGAAGTGACTGTTCACGTCTCACCTTCCCTTGGGAAAGGCCTGCTGTGGGCACAGTGGCCAGAATCTTCTAGGCCTTAATCAAGAGAAAACAAACTTTGGGGAAGCATGCAGAAATGTGGCCCAGGAGGCTTTGGTGGCTTGGCATGGGACAGGGTGCGTGCTATCCCCAAGAAGCCATGACTGGGGCCCATGTCCGTGGACGGAGGTGCGAGGGTGGGTGCTCTAGCCGTGAATGTGAACATGAACTCTGGCCAGCTTGCTCTCACACTGTGCCCCTGCAGGCCTGGCTGGGTGCTGACACTTGAGACCAACAGTGAACGACCCACCTAACCCAGTGCCCAAGTAGCCAGGTCACTGTAAGTGTCCCCTCAGGCTACTGGATGAGGTGACATGCAGGCAGAGTTGGTCCTGAGAAAGACTAGGCTTAGGGTGGGAGAAGACAGGCCCTTAGAGTGGGTACTGTGAAGAGCCTGGACACGTCCAGGGACACGTAAGACCCTGTCTATCTAGTCAGCTTCGATTTCCTGCTGCTGGGGGAGCCTGGAGTTGGCTGCCAGGATGGTACTTTAGACGCAGGCACCCCGATAGCACCTGGCACTCAGAGGAGCCACTGCCAGGCCTGCCAGGGAATAGTTCACCTGGGACGGGCTTAGCAAGATCCTGGTAGAGGGGACACAGGGACAAAGTCACCACGATGAGAAAGTGCCTGCAGCATGTGAAGAATGACAAGCAATTTGATGTTGCTGGACCATGACTGCCTGGCCAGACTGAGCAGTGGTGGGGAAGCAGGCTGAGCCCAGGCGCCGCAGGGCTCCACAGAGCGGAGGCAACACCAGGGATGGTGACCCAAGAACCCAGCTGCACCCCACTGTCACGTGGACCAGCACAGCCATCAAGCACACATGAGTGTGAGTCCCCTGTAGGGCAGTGGCCCAGAGTGACGAGAAGGTTTCCAGAGGCAAAAGACCCATCTCCAGCTTCCTAGAGGAGGCAGTGTTGAGGGCACTTTAGACAAGCTTACGGGCATGCACACCAGGCCTCTGCCCGTTTCCTCCTGAAAGGCCTGTGGGCCTGGCTCCACCTCTCCACGTCTGCTTCACCCATCCTCCACCATGCCACTCACCCTGCACTCAGCTCAAGGACAGGGCAGGACCCCATCTTCCACATGAAATAACCTGAGGCTTCCAGAAGTGGTGGCCAGTGGGCTGGTGCCCTGGATAGCACTTCTTAGCTTCTGATGCCCCCTCCAGCCCATCACACTATGTTCATGGGTGCTTTTTTTCTTCCTGTTTTGATTCTTAGCAATTTTCTTTCCTGTTTTTTTTTTTTCCATCTATAGAAAAAGATGACAGATCTAGAAAAGGATAATTTTTTTTCAATTACCCAGCATCCCACCACCCAGGCACAACAAATGAACATCCTTCCTTCTGCGCTGGTCTGTGGCCGTGCGTCTTTTCAATGGGGCTGCGCAGCTCTCAGCACGCACATTCGCCTTGTCCTCAAGCCCTCTTTGAAAGGGTTTCTGGGCCAGCCTGGAGCTTTTATTGGCACAGCTGGCCTGTCGCAGCAGGTGCCCAATCTCCATTTCCCCCAGGCCAGTAGGGCGGCTCTGAGCATCCCTGCACACAAGCCCCCACAGGCTCATGCTCTGGGCCGCAACACACTTCAGAAAGGCAAAGGCCCGAGGCACACGTGAGGCTTGGATGTGCATCCCATTAGTCTCCAGCAGGGCGGTGCCAAATAGAGCAGGGCCAGGCCTGTGCCCTTCCCACCCACCCACTGTCTAGCCAAGACTGGCCATAGGCAGGGTGGCTGAGCTAGGAGGGTGAAGTAGGGCCTGGACCCCTAATACCCTCTGGCTCCACCGCCCACAAGACATCCCTGTAGCTCTCTATGTGTCAGCCATTGTGGCTTCTCTACAGTGCAGAGGGGCCACCTGTCCCTCCGCCCTCCTTCACCTTTCTGGCCAGTGGGTCTTGCACACCAGCACAGCCTTCCAGAAACCCGGTTTCAGGGCAGGTGTGGGGAGATTGTCTTCTCATGTCACCCTGAGGCTAAGAAGGATGCAGGCCTGCTAGTGAGGACAGGACACCAAAAATAAACCTGGCTACTGACTAGAGACCCTGCCACAGTGGGACCCAGTGCCATCAGTGAGCTCAGACCTTTGGAAGGGTCAGCAGGGACTGGGAGGTGGACAAGTGACACGCTACGGTTCCCGCCCTCACCCCTCTGCCCGGCGGCCCAAGAGCTGTCTTGCCCCCGTCTCTTGGCCTCAGCCCAGGGCTCTGGCTGGGCACCTGATGGTGAGCCCAGCATGCCCCCATCCCCACCTATTCTGGGCAGCTCTGTCATCTTTGCCCACAGGCTGCACAGCCCCTGGGTGCCCCTGTGCGTCAGGCAGCCCCGAGTCCTGCAGGGCTGCCTGGCCCGGTCCTTACCTTCGCTCTGGGACAGGTAACACATCTGCTGTCTCCACCCCCACATCCCCAGTCCTCAATGTCTCTGAGTCTGTCCCTGGACCCATGTCCCATGTCTACGTCCAACTCCTTGGGACAGATAGGGAGCCTCAGAGAGGAAGGGTCCCTAGTCCTGCAGCATGTAGATCCCATACCTCAGCTCTATCCTTAGGCTCCTGTGAATGGCCAGAAAGAGCTTGTAGAAGGAGGGAGGGGCCTGCAGACCTTGCTCTGTCCCAGGGGCCCAGCACTCTGCTTGCTCAGGAGCTTCTATTGGTCAAGGACACGCACGCACGCACTGTAGGGGCAGGCAGCTCCCTTTCATTCACCAGGACACAGACCAAAGTAAGCTACCTTCAGTTCTAGAGAGACCAAGGTGCTGGCTGCTCCCAGTTCTGCAGCTTCTCTCCCCTGTGCCTCTGTTAAAAGGCTGTTTTCAGATGCCAGGGACCCCAACCCAGCTTCACACTTGAGGGCTATACCCTCACCCATGCAAGAGCCCAGAGGCCTGCAGCTTTCTCCAGGTTTTTAGTGCCTGGCAGCCCCTGCTTCCACATAGTGGCACCTCCCCAGTCATCCCATTATGCTGGTGGTTTTGGTACCTAGCATGGAACAGGGACCCCTGACAACCCTGCGTTCTGTTTGTGGAGTACCGTTTTGCTTCCTGAATGTGGAAACTGACACCACAGCTGGGTGGAGTGCCCTTAGTCTGTGGGAGGGGAGTATTGGACAGGGCGCAGTCAGCGCTCAGGTGAGCAGTCAGGCCCTCCTCATGTAGAGCTCCTGGAAAGCAAAGTCCTGGGACATGATCGCCAGCTGTGGAGAGCGGCAAGGAGGGGTTGCCCTGGGCCTGCCCCATGGGAGTGCAGAGGGCAGGGTGAAGACATGTCACTGTGGTCTGTGATGGAGAGTTGAGTGTGGAATGCTCAGGGACCATCAGATGGCCAGGCTCGTGGCAGTGGGACATACAAAAAGTAGGTGGAGGCCAGCTGGAGATGTGGCCTGTGAGGCGTGTGAAGGAGACTGGCCTTGAGTGTGACTGTGGTACAGTGGCCAGCCGGGCCAGGCATGGTAAGGACCTGCCGATTGGACAGTGGTGTAAGGACTGCCAGGGTGGATGGCCTGGACCAGCCATGGTGACTGAGAACTGGGATGTGTGTCCTGGGTGGAAGCCTGGGCGTGGGGAAGTGGGAGGAAAGGGCCACGGTCCAGCAGCTGGGGCTCTTCTGGCCAAGTAGCAGCCTCAGTGTGGCTTGAGGATGGGTGGTTGTGAGGGCTCAGACGGTTGGTCTGAACTTGAGAGCTGGTGGACCAGGGAGCCCCCGTATCAGAAAGGCCACGGGAGACCCAGAGTAAACAGATGCTCTGTGGAGCAGTGCCTCTCAGCGGGTCCCAGATCCTTGCTGAGCCCGCCACAATGCAACCTGCCCTGATGGTGAATCATCTTGCTAGGCTCCAAGGGTAGGACCATGGGAGCCCCATTTCCACTGTGAGGTCTAGGAACAGGAAGAGGCCAGGGAAGGCTGGAGATTGCTCAGTGGTTGAGGCACTTGCCTGTGAAGCCCAAGGACCCAAAGCCTACGTAAACCAGATGCACAAGGTGACACATGTGCACAAGGTCATGCAAGCACACAAGGTAGTGCACATGTCCAGAGTTCAATTGCAGTGGCTAGAGGCCCTGGCATGCCAATTCTCTCTCTCTCTCTCTTGCTCACTGGCTCATAAGTTTTTTTTTTTTTTTTTAAAAAAAAAAAAAAAAAAGGTCAGGGAGGGCAGGAGAGACGGTGACACTGGCTGCTTAGCAGCAGTGAGGGCAGGGCCCAAGCTGGGGGTGGGAGCAGAGAGCTGTGTGATGCTATAGAGAGCTTCATGGACACTGGGGCCCCAGAAAGGGGTCAGCTGGGTGGGAGAGCTCTGAAGAGATCATCCCAGAGACTAGAAAATGTTGAGTCCAGCAGAGGAAGGCACTGGGCAGATAAGACAGCACCCTCGCCGCTTCCTACACCGCTTCCGCACAGCCCCTGCCTGTGATCTGCCATGGGGCTGTTGCCCACCCCAACCCATACACTTGCTTGAGGCAAGCATTGAGTTCTGGGTGAAATGGGTGCTCAAGAAGGCCCACCAACCCACTGAGGAAAGGGCTGGGCACTGGTGGGCTGGGTGGCCAAGCAGGCTGCATGGAGGAGAGTTGATGTGCATATAATGGGGTGCGGCAACAGAGGCGCCCGGCAGCTGGGCCTGCGTGGGCAGCATAGGGCGCCTTGCCTCAGGGCTTCCCTTGTTAGTCTGCATCCTCTTTTGGGCACTGACTCTCAGGAGGACCCGCCCCCTTCCCTGAAACGTAAGCAAACTCTTTTTATTTCTATTTATTTTTAAAAATATAGGCCACGGGCAGGAATCCAAGAATGCTTAATGGAGGTTTTCTGGGTGTGTGCCCGTGGTGACACGTACAGCTTGAGACTGAGGGCATCTCTGGCTGGGGACACCCGCCTGCTTTCCACACCTCTCACTGGAGTCAGGAAGTCCTCAGAATGTTGGTGGCACTGTACAACTAGGCAGAATTAGGGCTCCCGGCACCTGCCACTCCGCAGATGACCAACACAGCTCACATCCTCTCTCCGTAGCAACTCCCAGAAGTTATCACCCAAAAGGGTGTTGGGGCTTAGGCCCCCACTCTGACCCAGCCACAACAGGTAGGCTCTGCCATGGCGAAGTTCACAGCCAGTGCCCTGGACATGGCCTCCTACCTTGTTCTCTTGCCTGCTACCCAAATTTGCTTCAGGAGACTTGTTGGTGGGTGGCTCAGAAGGGTAGATTATGTTGTGTGCAGATGGGGCTCAGGGCTCAGCGGGACCCCCATTCTGTGGGCAAAAATAGAGCCCCAGGAACCTATTCTGAGCTTCTAGAAGGCTCTCTGGGGGAAGAGCACCCTCGAAGGCTGTTTCCATGCTGTATACAACGTTGTTGGCAGACATAGGAAAACCTTGCTTTCACATGCGCATGGAGCGCCGCCAGCCCTCTCCAGAGGTGACAGTGCATTGGGGCCACATGGCTTTGCGGGACAAGGGAAGTTTGCTTTAGGACATGTCATTGCTACTCCAGGTCTGGGTGTTTCCACTCTGAGGAGCAGAGGGGCCAGCCAGTTGGCTGTGCCATGCATGGGTCACTGTGAGAGGGAGGCCTGGGGCCAGGCATGGCTCTCAGGTCCATGCACCTCCAGGCCGTGCCATAGGGATTTCCTTTTGGCAGGCACACAGTGGAGTCTGAGCCTGGACACCGGGCAGCCACAGAGGCCCTGACTCCTGGGGGGCCATAAGTGCTGAGTGCCACCGTCGCTGCCAGGGAACATGTGTTTGTGTGTTAGTGCGGCCTGGTGCATGGTGCGCACCCACAATGCACCCGGCTGGCCAGAGCGGCCTCAGTTTCCATGCGCTCAGCACCGCGGCCTGGCCGGCTGCCGGGTATCTTGCAGCGCACTGCAGGAGCAGAAGGGCGAGCTGCGCAAGCGGCTGTCCTACACCACGCACAAGCTCGAGAAGCTGGAGACCGAGTTCGACTCCACACGCCACTACCTGGAGATTGAGCTGAGGCGTGCGCAGGAGGAACTGGACAAGGTTACGGAGAAGCTGCGCAGGTGAGGGCGGAGCCGGGCATGGGGGTGAGACCTGGGATGAGAATCAGACTGTGTGCCACGAGTCGCTGGGCCAGGGCCAGGACAGGCTCTTCCCGTGCCCCTTCCAGATCTGGTTCCTACAGTTTATTCACTCTCATTCTTGGTGAGACAATGGTCACACGTAGAACGGTCCACTCTAGTCCCCCATAGGCCCACAGAGGTACCCAGCGATGAACGTGAATGTCAGGGCTCTTCCTCCAGTGGAATGGGGGCTGATGAAGTGCTGAGTGAGGTGGAACAGACTCAAAATATGTCTTTCTGTGCACTGAAGATGGTTATTTTCTCTAAACCCTGTTGCATGCTTTCCCATCTTAAACAGAAATACAAAGTGAACATACACTGCTGTTTAGAGCATAGAGGCTGACACTGCCCTGGGGGTGGCCTGTCCCTCCTGGAAAGGCCCAGTTCTATTGGGCTTTTGAACATCACCATGGAGCTGTGTGGAAGCCAAGCTGGGTGCACCACCACACCTTGGTTAAGATCCAGTACTGCTGCTTAACTGCTCTAAGCATTTCCATTGGCAAGACAGCGGTAACAGCACTACAAGGTCTAAGCGATACACAGACGCCACCCCCATTACCCAGAGCGCGCCTTTTCCCACCTGGAACCATGTCTTACTCACTGCTACTCACCCCGGGGCCACACGTGCACTGTTTCTCCCGTCTACTGTGCCGCTGAGCTATAATCCACATCAACGGCTTATAAAACCTATATGTAAAGTGTCAGTGAATTGGCTGTGAGTGGAGAGCTGACAGTCTCTTGTGGGAAACTAGCCTTCCATGTTCTCTCCAGGGAGACCTGCCGTGGGTGGGCAGAAGTTCACTTTCAGATCTCAAGAGCAGATATTGAGCCAGGTGGGACTGTGGGGCCAACTGAGAGCCATGACAAGCAGGGCTTGGTGGCTGTGAGTTCCTAGGGTCGTAGGACGGTCAGGCCGTGACCCCACTGCCTTCTGCTGCAGGATTCAGAGCAACTACATGGCACTGCAGAGGGTCAACCAGGAGCTGGAGGACAAGCTATACCGCATGGTGAGACTTGACCCCCACACACACACGCAGCACTGTCCAGGGCCTGGTCTGGGCCGAGTTGCCCACGTTTGTCTTGATAGCTCAGGCTGCTCCACTGAATATGTTTGTCAGGATCAGCACAAGGGGTCCAGGGTGGCCTGTGAGCAGCGCAGTGGGACCAGGGCTGGAGAGCTCAGAGCCTAAGGGAAGCCCAGGAGCTGGGGCAGGTTGTAGCCCTCATCCTCCCCTTTCTTGACCCTGTGACTGAGCTTGTGGGGAGGAGTACCCCACTGCTGAGTGGCTCTAGTGGGGACCCCCTCGTACCTGCTCAAAGAACCAGGTGCTGGGAGCTCTGCTTGGTGCAGTCTCAATGGGGACCTAGGCACCCTGCCTCCTCTGACTTAGGAGAATCCACCTGTCGGCAGCAAGGAGACTGGCACAGGTTCTGGTACCCCCTCCCCCGTGTTAAGTTAAGGAGGTTCTCTTGTTCTGGTGTGGCCACAGCCTTGTTTGTGACCATCATAAATGGGCGTCCAGTGTCTTCAAACTAAGGAGAGGGGGCCAGGCAGGCCTAGAGGCTGGGCCTGCCACCACCTGGGACTCTGGATAAGAGCCCTTTCCTTCCTGAGCTGCAGTTTTCCAAACTGTTGAGCAAGATGGGCAGGGCAAGCCACCCAACCCTACCTCTGAGGCAGGACACTGCAGATGACACCGAAGCTCAGGGCGGTAACTGGCCCACGCTAGGTAGGCTTGTTGGAAGTGGAGGGGGATTTGAACCCAGTTTGCCCTGTGCTCTCAACCTCTGCACCCCATGACCCTCCAAGCACCTTGTCATCAACGGAAGGCCTGACACCCAGGCCTCGGGACTGACCACTTACCACTCCTTCCTCTATCCCCACTGCCCAGGGCCAGCACTATGAGGAAGAGAAGCGTGCACTGAGCCACGAGATTGTCGCCCTCAATAGCCACCTGCTGGAGGCTAAGGTGACCATTGACAAGCTATCAGAGGACAACGTGAGTGCCCTGTCATTTTGCCCGAAGAGGACTATGGCGGGTGCTTGTGGGGACTTCCTGGGAAGCCTCTAGCAAACAGAACTATTCTGGCTGGGCGTGGCCACAGCCTGGCTCGGAAAAGAAATGATGGGCTCCTATGAGAGCAAAGACTTGGGAGAGTGTTGGAGCACTTGGGTTGCCTCACTGGAGCCACACTGCCAAGAGCGTCCAGACGGATTGCAGGAAGGGCTGGAGGTGGGAGACGGGAGGCCACTATGCCACACAAAAGCCCCAGATCACTTGGGACTCTTGCCATTCCCAGTGTCATAGCTGTGTGATCATCCACGGGGTCTGAGAGATAACTAGCTGCCCTGTGTCCACCTGGGAGGGCCAGCTATGTACACTGCTTACTCTCTGGTTTTTGCCAGATCCTACTAGGCTCTCCATGATTAAAAGATAGGCTAAAAAAAAAAAATCCTGCCCACAGGATGGAGTTTACATCTGTGTGGGGAAGGTGGTGAACTAAACAGTCACACAGCTGAGTCTGCGTTAGAAGTACTAATTGCTTATAGGGAAACAAAGCAAGGACCAGTCAGTTACAGGGCCTGAGGATCTGGCCAGGGCATGTCTATGTCCGGGAGACGCTGCAGAGCCCAGAGCAGAAGGAAGGGGCAACAAGGCAGGCAGACATCCAGGGCAAAACCTCCTTCCCCCCCAGGGGAAGAGCGCCAGGGGCCAAGGGGCACCTGGGAATTTAGAGAACAGCAGAGAGGCCCAGGCCCTGATGTAAGGAGGAGCCAGCAGGGCTATCTATAATAATGCACATGAGGAAACGGAGGCACAACCAGCTTCAGTGACTTCCCAGGTCACCTTGATGGTCACTCACTCAAGACTGTCCAGATGTCCTTTGAATATCACCAGTGTAAGGTGGCCAGAGCTCCCTGCCCATTGGCTCCCTCTGCCTGGGGTCCTAGAGCAGTTCCTTCCTGTGCAAGCATTCACAGCCCCCAGGGGGAGGCTCCAGATCTCCCGACCACCTCAGATGGACAGTCTAGGGGCTCTGTTTAGTGTGGCATCTTCCCCTGGGGGCTGTGTACACGACAAAATTTACCCGAGGTCACCTGCTTCTCCAAATGTTGCCTCCTGCTCACTATGGTTGTTGGGGCCCGAGGACAGACCTGGGCTAGCTGGGCTGTGTCCTCAGCCCTCTGGTGCCAATGGCAGCTAGTCTTGGGTCTCATGAAGACTGGTGGTGACCTCTCTGTTCTGGGAGAGCCCAGCGAAGCACTCAGAGGGGCTTGGAGACTTGGGTTCCCTCCCACATGCAGGCCTGGGTCAGAGCTGGGGTGAGGGAGGGCAGCCGTATCTGAGCTCAGACTCTGGTCCTGGCCGAGTGAGGCTATGGCAGCAGTCCTAAGCCCCATGGACAACACAGGAGGACCCTACAGCCTGGCTGTAGGTCCTAGAGGGCAGGAGTGAACGGCCCAACACAGGCACATGCAACAGAGATTTTCAAAGGCGAAAGCAACCCTTCATTCCTACTGTTTGCATCTGTTTTCTGCTCAGGAGGCTGAGCAGGGTCCCACCCACACCTGCCCTGACCCCGGCCCTGTGGCCAGGCCACACTTAGAGCAGAGTGTGAGTAGCAAGTGGAAGGGGGGGGAGGTGCTGGGGTTCATCCATGTCCCTGGTTTGTACCTGGCACTTCCAGCAAGTTTTCTTTGGAGAGACTCCGGGAAGTGGAGGGACAGGGAGCCCAGACCTGGTGGACAAGCCTAGGGGGCTCTGGGAGCTTGGGGCTGTTTTCACGGGGTCCATCTATTGCTGCCCTAGCCTGTGGAGGCCCCACCTTGGCTGGGCCCCCAGGAGCACAGCAGAGCAGGGCTGCTTGGCAGGACCCCTTGTATACACCAGTAACCCCAGGTCAAAGCAGGCCCTCACCTGCAACGAGTGTGGAGCCCAGAGAGGGACAGGGTCAGTCCTTGTCCTGCCAGTGGCCCTGCCTGCTCTGCCCTCCCCTGCTGGGCGCTGGCCAGGGCGGCTGTGCCAAACGCCTTCTTTTGTCTTCTAGGAGCTCTATAGGAAGGACTGCAATCTAGCGGCCCAGCTGCTGCAGTGCAGCCAGACCTACGGCAGGGTCCATAAGGTGTCCGAGGTAACGTGGCCCCACCCCACAGCCAGGCCCGCCCCGCCCCAGGACCACCCGGCTCCTTTTGGGCCACCCCATCCCGAGGCCTCTCCCCACCCTCAAGGAGGAAGTCACCTGGTGAGCCTGAGCCCTCCTCCCTCCTATGCCCGGTCCTAGCTTCCTGGTGGTGGCAGGTACTTCACATACCCCACTGCCCAGAGCCTCGGGCCCACTCGCTATGCACACCCTGGTAGGTGCTCCTTGTTCCTCCATGTGACATGGCAAAGCAGCTCTCAGAGTGACCCTATGTTCTGGGCACAATTAGAAATAGTTCCATGCCAAAAACAGAAAATACTTGAGGAAGGGGCCTCACCAGACCACATGGGACGAGCCAACCTCAAAGCCTGGAGTTAGCACAGGCAGCCTGCCTAATACAGAAGCCAGACTGGGCAGAGAGCCCCTGCCCATACATGGCCTCTGGTGCTGCTGTTCCTCCATACCCTCCCTCATGCACACGGACTATCCTACCCCAAATCCCGTCCATGTCCCCTTTCCCTGGGCTCAGCCACACCTGCAACACTCACAAAATGGATCAAACAGTAGTGGGACATCCCCCCACCTGCCACCAGGCACTCTGTGGAAACCGCCAGGCACCTGGCGCTGGCCCCTCAATCTTTGTTGCATCTGTTTCTGAGTCTGTCTCGTTTAGCAGCACGAGGGCGATGGGAACAGGTTGGGAGGCCCCCTAGAACCTGTGGGCCTGTGAGAGAGAGTCAGCCCCTCCCCAAGCAGCACCTGGGTAGGTGGGCCAAGCTGGACCTGGGCTTCAGCTTCTCTAGGTGCCGACCACTCCCTGCGCTGGGCCCTGTCTGAGTAAGAGGGGGAGAACTGACTGATGATGATACGTGTCCTTGGCAGCTCAAGGTGGCACCCACTGGTGTGATGTCACAAGCCTGGGGAGGGGCCTGTCATCTGTCTTGTCTGTCTGTGTATTGGTGATGGTACTGTGGTCCTAGTCTCTGGGCCAGGGCTGGACCACAGTGCTGACTGTGACCGTGCCCCGTCTCGTGCCCGTTCTAGCTGCCCTCGGAGTTCCAGCAGCGGGTGAGCCTGCACATGGAGAAGCACGGCTGCAGCCTGCCCTCTCCGCTCTGCCACCCAGCCTATGCGGACAGCGTCCCCACGTGCGTCATCGCCAAGGTGCTGGAGAAGCCTGACCCCACCAGCCTGTCCTCCCGCCTGTCGGATGCCTCGGCCCGTGACCTGGCCTTTCGCGACGAGAAGCCAGGCCCGCGGCCCCCGTACAAGGGGGACATCTACTGCAGCGACACGGCCCTCTACTGCCCGGAGGAGCGGAGGCATGACCGGCGGCCCAGCGTGGACGCACCTGTGACCGACGTGGGCTTCCTGCGGGCGCAGAATTCCACCGACAGCGCGGCCGAGGAGGAGGAGGAGGAGGCGGCGGCCTTCCCCGCCGGCTTCCGTCACGACGCCTTTCCGGGCTATGCGGCCTCGCTGCCCACGTCCAGCTCCTACTCGAGCTTCAGCGCCACGTCTGAGGAGAAGGAGCACGCCCAGGCCAGCACGCTCACCGCCTCGCAGCAGGCCATCTACCTGAACAGCCGCGATGAGCTCTTCAACCGCAAGCCTCCTGCCTCTGCCACCTACGAGGGCAGCCCTCGCTTTGCCAAGGCCACGGCCGCCGTGGCAGCCCCGCTTGAGGCCGAAGTGGCTCCAGGGTTTGGGCGGACAGTGTCTCCATACCCAGCAGAGCCCTTCCGCTACCCGGCCTCCCCGGGCCCCCAGCAGGCCCTGATGCCCCCAAACCTGTGGAGCCTGAGGGCCAAGCCCGGGAGCACCCGGCTGGCCGGGGAGGACATGCGGGGCCAGTGGCGACCCCTGAGCGTGGAGGACGTTGGCGCATACTCGTACCCGGCCGCCACCGCAAGCCGCGCCTCGCCCTGCAGCTTCTCAGAACGCTACTACGCTGGCAGCGGGGGCAGCCCAGGCAAGAAAGCCGAGGGCCGTGCCAGCCCCCTCTATGCCACCTATAAGGGCTGACAGCTTCTCAGAGGGTGATGACCTCTCCCAGGGCCACCTGGCCGAGCCCTGTTTCTTGCGGGCGGGGGGCGATCTGAGCCTCAGCCCCAGCCGGTCAGCTGACCCACTCCCCGGCTATGCGCCCAGTGAGGGGGATGGGGACAGGCTCGGGGTGCAGCTGTGTGGGGCTGGCAGCAGTCCCGAGCCCGAGCGTGGCTCCCGGGACTCCTTGGAGCCCAGCTCCATGGAGGCCTCACCTGAAATGCACCCTGCCGCCCGCCTCAGCCCCCAGCAGGCCTTCCCGCGGACTGGCAGCTCGGGGCTGAGCCGCAAGGACAGCCTCACGAAGGCCCAGCTCTACGGAACCTTGCTCAACTGACCACTGCCATCAGGCTATGGTCAAGGGGCTCCCATCCGTCCCACCCTGTCCAGTGGGGCAGCCAACTCCCACATCCCCAACCCCTGCCATAGAGCCCCCTCACCTACCCCGAGGTAGAGCCCAAGAGGAAGACCCCTTCTGCCTTTGTCTGTCTACCCCAGTCACCACTGCAAACTCCACCTAGACCGTTTTCACACACTGAGCCCCCCCCCCCCGAGGTGAACATCTCCCCTTTTTTAAGCGAAACTATTTTTATAGAGAAAAGGGTGTTTCTTCACGCACTCGCCTCCAGCTCCTGGCAGCAGCCTTGGTGTTTCCCACATGAAGCTCCTTCATTTTCCGGTGAGGGTGCGTGGGGCATGCCCCAGGGAAAGGGAGGCCAGGGCTCTGGGGAGGCCAAACTCCACACGTAGGGAGAACCTAGGAAGCCAGCACCAAGGGAACCCCAAAGTTCTGTCCACCAAGAGGGGAACTCAAGTCAGCGAGGCACAGGAAATGTCTCATGAACCTGTTTACCCCAGTGCAGCCAGCACTCCGCCCTGAGCTTTTCCCCAGCCCTGGGCCTGAGTGGGGCCAAGAACACCCCAGGACGGCTGGTGCTCGTCCCTCCCGCCCCGCTCCAACACCACCTGACTCTACCTCAGACATATGAGGCCCCTTCGAACCCTGCGCACCTATTGTCTGTGATGCATGCCGTCCGTTAGTACTGTATTTTGCATTCATTAATAAAGGACACCAGTGGAAAGCATTCCAGCCTGTGTGGTTTCTTCTCCCTGGCCTGCCCTCATTCTCAGGAGCGAGGACCCTGGTGTCCCTCCATGGTCCCCCGCTCACTTTCCTCAGCAAGGTGGGCGCCTTCCCCACGTGTGCAGCTCCCCCACCCCACCCCCAACATCCACGCTCGGCATTCTTCTCCCTTGGCCCACTAGACAGTGTCAACAATGAGTGTCCCTTTGCATGTCCCCTGCCACTCCCGCCTGCTACCTGTGACCTTGCTGCCCTCAAGGCGGCTTCTTTAACATTTCCCTGCTAGTGGCAAGCTCCGTTTTTACTGTCCTGAAACGTCTCTATTTTGCCTAGTGGCACTTTAGCTGGGGACAGATGCTAGCAGTCTTTCCCTCTGTCTGCAGCTGGCTTCTTGGTGGCATGTGGGACCACCATCCGCCTGGGACCACTTCCTGTCCCGGCCAATGGTGTCTCTCTCTCTCCCTTTATCTGGGTTTCTGTGCTGTCCCCAAGGGTGTCTGGATGGGACTCCTTCTTAGGAGCTGCTGAGAGCTGCATGTATGCATTGATGTCTTATATCACTTCTAAAAAATATAAAATCTTTGATTGTAATTTCTTCAAAAAATATTTTCTGCCCATCCTCTCTCACCCTGGGGCTGCCATTAGACCTGTGGCAAAGTCTGGACGAGTCTCTGCTGCCCACTGCTGTCCTGTACTTCCTCACAGTGTCACTTCGTGCTGCGGTCTGCACGCTTGTCCTCTGTGCTCACTCAACAGCCACTGAGTTTCTTTCACTTATTTCCATGTCTAGCAGCCCGCTTGGTGGTCTGACAGACGTCTCAGCTATTCTCCATGGTCCTGTTGCTTGCTCCTTCTAAGCTTGTCCCTTATCTCTGCAACACCAGTGGGCACTTTGCAGCCTGGGCTGCTGCTCCCATCACATGGACCCCGTGAGGCCAGTGTCCTTGCCTCCTGCTCATGCTGCCATGTTTGTGTGTCTGCTGCTCTGACTCATGCTTATTGCACTCTAGAATTTTTGTGTGTGTGGAATTCTGCAAGGCCCCTCCTTCAGGGGAGCTGTCCATCTGTTTCCCATGGGTCCTTGGTAACCCTTCACACTTGGGACTGTATCCGGTACCCTTCTTGTTGCTGACAAAAATCCCTGGCAAAAGTCCGTTTAAGAGAGGAATGGTTTCTTCAGCTTATAGTCCCATGTTATGGTCCATCCTGACAGGGAAGACACGGCGGCAGGAGCTAGTCTTTCAGTCGCAGTCAGGAAGCGGAGCAGAGGGATGGATGCTGGGTGTTCAGCCACTTCTCTCCTTTTCTACAGTCCAGGAACCCAGCCCATGGGATGGTGCCACTCAGTTAAGTCAGGTCCTCCCAAGTCAATCTAGACATGATCAGAGATTTGTTTCCATGGTGATTCTAAATTCTGTCAAGTTGGCACAGACTAATGGTCACAGGGACCTTACCCCAGTTGCATGCCCTGAAACCTGCCCACGCCTTCAAAGCTAGCACTAGCCGGGGCACAGAGGCACCTTGCTCCCAGAGCACTGAAGACTGCTGCGTCCTGTTCAGATCTGGCTCAGCAGGACCCCAGGACTCAGAAGTGCTTATCATGGAATCACTACTGGACCAGGGCTCAGGGCTTCCCTTCTTGCCTCCTGCACTGCTGTCATGGTGCAATCTTTCCAGGCCCATGCTGGTCTCAAGGCCTGACTGTGCCCACAAGGAGCTCAGAGAGGGAAGGGGGGCAGAAGGTGGGGCTCATGGGTATCCAAACAGGGTAGGGTCTGTGCTGCCCCTGGGGAGAGTGACTGGGGTCAGGAGAGGCTTATGTTGGGTTGATGAGTAAATAGGGAACTAACCAGGTAATGCCAACAGAGGCCCAGACAGATGACACAGCCTAACCGTTCCCAACTGTGGAGCTCTCCCAGACGCCACCCTGACAGTCTCAGCCCTGGAGCCACCAGGTGCCCTCTCAGACGCTCTACATCAGGACCTAGTGCTCCTGTTAGTCCCCGGGCACCCAGGCCACACTGGGGGCTCCTTCATCCACCACCCGTCCTCCACTTGGAGCCACCCTTCAGCAATGCCTGCTATCTGCTCACTGTCCATGCTGGCCCTCCTCAAGCCCCGCTGGACAGTGCACAGCCACTTTAGGAAGAGCCAGGTTTCCCTCCCAGAGCCTGGGGATGCTGAGCCTTCCAAGACAACCCCCCCACCACACACATGGCTGGTTCCTCTACTGTAAGGTGCTCAGCTAGGCTGGGGGGGGGTGGGGCAGTGTTTGGGGAGAGAGTCAAGTGAAGTGAGAGCATGGGCTGTGGGGACAGGTGGCCCAAGCATGTCCCTCTATCCTTGGAACAGCAGCCTCCCCAGCAGGATAGCAAGAGTCACGACTACCCCGTGGGAGCTGCATGCGAGTGGCACTCCAGTGGAAGTCACCGCCTGGCCTAGCAAGCGAGCCAGCAGTGGGCCAGCAGCCTGCACAGGCATCTCCATACAGGACGGCCTTTCTCCAAGATGCCTCTGATCAGGCATTGCCGGTTTCAGATGTGAAAGTGGGATCAAGGTAAATGCTTGGCCCAGGAGGGTGGGCGGAGGGAGAGCCCACACTCTAGGTTCATTCCTGCCCTGTGCTTTCCAAATTTAGCTTTCCTATTTTTAAATTGCAAATGGTGAACTCCCAACACCTTGCCAGAGATCAGAATCAGTCTTTCAGAGTGAACCTTGAAAGGGGGCATTTAAGCAAAGCACAGGGTCACCTCCCCAGGAATCCAGCCCAGTGGAAGCCACTGCCAACTCCTACAAGGAACCACATGACAGGGTGGCACCAGGAAACAGCCATAGCAGGATGCCTGGGGAGTCCTGGATGGCTTCCTGTTCCCCACCAGTCAGAGCTTTAGTCAGTTCAAGGCCACCAGTGCGGAAAGTAGACTTCAGGAGAGGTGACACAGAGATTTGGATGGTGTCTGTCCAAGGGACACTGACAGTGCTGAGAAGCAAAGTTCTTCCTTCGGCACCATCGCCCCTGCATGTCTCTACAGGTCCACTTCACAGATGGGAAAACAGAGGCTCAGAGAAGTCAAATCACATGCCAGCAGAGGACAGGCCTGGGGTCTGGGTTGGGCAGGCAGCTGGGGTGTGCCCAGCCTTGGAGAAGGCCCAAGTGTACAGGGGAGCCATCCACAGCCACCCACTAGCACTCCTGTGGAAGCTGGATGCCCAGAGCCCATGGAAAGCAAAAGCGGTGGTGCTGGGTGGGAAGTGGGCACATGGGGGGATCCAGAGTGGCAGTAAGTGGGGAGGGCTGCTGAGGAGGCCAGGTTCTGATTCATCCCTGCACCACCTGGACAAACATTCTGAGGCAGGCTCGGGCCTGGACCTAGTGAGGCACTCTCATGAAGACACCAGAGAGGTCTGAGTTCTGTGGGGAGCACACCTGCCCACTTGCAGCTCATGGTCAAAACTCTATCAGCTTGGGCAGGGAGTCCGGGTCTAGTGTGTCATATGACAGGAGCCAACTGATCCAAGTCTCTCCCTGAAGACTGTCAAGTGGGGAGGAAGGGAAGGAAGGAGGGAAGGAAGAAAGGAAGGAAAGCAGGGAGGGAGGCAGAGAAGGAAGGTAGGAGCTCCCTTGTCAGTTTACCAAGCCTGAACCTAGACTAGGCCAGTTTTGCCCTGAGAGCAGCAGTGACAGACAGAAGTGGCGGAGAGGTTCCCACAGACCCTTTGCCTTCTGTGGCGGACGTGTCAGAATGGAACCCAACCAGGCATCTGGCCTAAGTGGACTCAACCCCTGCACCAGATGGCATATGGATGGGAACCTCCAGGGCACCCACTGCATACAGATCCCCAGACCCATTCTCATGAATCCCACAAGAAGCTATTAGAAGGGGGAAAGTGAGGCATTTGGTGACCACATAGGTAGCCTTGCATAAAGTCACACAGTAATGAAAGAGAGACAAGCAGAGTTCAAGCCCAGGTCTGACCAATCCTAGCCTATGTCCTGTCAACAAGTCACACTGGCAATTACTCATAACACACCTACTATGTGCCAGGGACCGAGGACTCAGCAGGATGTGGGAGTCCAACCTGGAGAGCTTACTCCTCACATGTGTATCACACAGGGCGGTGCTGCACACAGCCAGGTGTCTGAGGGGCCAGAAGATGCACTGCTTCTTGAGGTTCTTTGTGTAGAACCCTGAGTCAGGGAAAGGGGGTGCTATGGGGAAGAAGAGTGGTCTAGAGCTAAGACAGTGGGTGCAAAGGCCTAAGGCACTGGAGCACAGAGGAGGCAGCCATTATCCCATGGTGGGCTGGGAGGATGGGTGGAGGGAGACCTTGACCAGCTTCATAGGTCATAGGACTGAAGAAGAAACAGAGGGCAGAGATGTGCATGAGGCTGGCAGGCAGACATGTGGGTGAAAGAGGGCTGTCCATCTCCCGCACCAGCTTCTAAAGGACTAGGTACAACTTGGCTCCCCAGCCACACTGCCTGGGCTGGTGGCAGCCCCACCTAGCCAGTACTTCCATTTTTTCCATGGATCAGACTCTGGTTGTAAGGTGTGATTCTCTGCATAAATCAGCCATTCTCAAGCCTGAAAACAGAATTGGGCCTCCCAGCTGTGCCCCATGGAGCGCTCCCAGTAGCACACAGATCAAGGGGAAGGTGGAAACCCAGGGGCTGATGCTGGGTGGAAGCAAGGCACCTGGACTCTGGCCTTGGAGAGCCCATTCATCACCACTAGAGGCACACATGCCCCCATGGGCTCAGCGCCAGCTGCCTCACCACAGGCCAGGCACACAGTTGGTGCTGCCTCTGTGTGCCACCACTGTGCATCTGCTCCGAGGCTAAAGCAGCATGATGGCAGGAGAACCAAACCCTAGGACAAGCCCTAGGCTCAGGTACTCTGCCTCTTTCTCCCTTGACAGGCAATGTCCTTCCATGGACCTTAGGGAAGTCCCCAAGGACCCTTTGCACACCTGTACTGCTGTCCTCATACAGCATCCCTGGGCCAGTGCTGCTCCTCCCAGGACCCATGGGCCCCACAGCATGCCCACAGGCTGTTTTCCTAAGTACCAACTTCACAGGCAAGGAAGGAGAAGCTGGAGGGGAGGGATCTTGCCAGCATCTCAGCTGCAGTGACAGAGCACCTGGACTAGACTGCGGAACGGGTGAGAAGCAGGGCACACCCCCTCTGTCCCTTTTGCTGGGTCCCAGGCCTTCCTAAGTCCTCTGCCTGGGCCTCCCTCCTCCCCTCTTTGCCTTAGTGGCTGAGGTGCAACACCTCCAGAGAGGCTTCCACAGTGCATGACAACCACCCTCGCCTGCCAGTGGGTCATGGGGCTCTCTGGTGGCTCCTGAGTTATAGCTCTGCTAGTATTTAGCGCCCACTGGCCTGCCCAAGGGAGTTTGGTTTCCTCCCAGGCAAGCCCCTGGAGGTTCTTCCAGTGTTCCTGATTCTCCACAACACTCCTTCCAGACACCCGTCTGGCAGTGGGCAAGAAGCTAAGTGCTGGGTGGCACAGGTACTCATGTAGTGGGAAGGGGCAAGGGCCCAAGAGCCTCCTGACCTCTTACACAAAGTTCCCAGGGCAGATCAAAGACCTCACTGCCAAGCCGCAAGCTTCCCCAACCTGCAACTGAGAGGGAAGAGGAAACTGCTCACAGACTGGTTTCCAAGTACAGAATATGCGTTTATTGGGCATCACCAGACTTCTGGAAGGTGCCTTCACCAATGCAGTCCTCACACCCTGAGACCGATTCTTGTCCCCACTGTGCAGATGAGGACACTGAGGCCCCACAGGTGGTGGAGCCAGCCTCTGCCAGGCCTGTTCTCCAGCCAGCCCCAGTGCTGGGCACACTGTCCACTCTAGGAGGGAGGAGCCCGTCTGCAGTGTCAGTGCCAGATCTTGATGTCGCCTCCCCAGGAGCAGGTGCCAAGAACAGAGGGCAGCACAGGATGGTAGGTGGTGCCAAGGCAGGCCTGTGTATGCCCCTGCAGAGTGCATGCCCGGCTGGCAGTGCGGAAGCTGAACATTAGGACCCGGCCATCAGCGCTGCCTGTCACCAGCAGGTCACCACATGGAGAGCACTCGCAGCCCACAGCATAGCCTTCCACCTGCACAGAAAGACACGGGGTTGGGCAGACTACCTGTGGAGTGGTGGTTATGACCCCACTCTACAAAGGAACAGATGAGGCCAGGAACTTGCAAAGCCCAGAGCCTACCTCAACACAGGGGGCCCCGAGGCCAATGCCTACACTTCTTCCGGCAGGCTGTGGGATGCTGGCATGACCCTGTGTCCCAAGGTTGGTCTAGTGGGCTCTAACTGCTGTAGCTCCAGCACAGCTGGGGGGCTGGCATCAAGGACAGTCACCCAGTCCCCAGTGAATCCAGCCAAGCAGGTCTTGAGCAGGAAAAAGGCAGAGAAATGTCCCCATGCCTGTTTTAGCCTGTTCCTGCGCCTCTCTCCATGGTCTGTCTGTGGTCTGGGCCACCTTCAGTAGACAGACCTGTTGACATAGCAAGGAGTCGTGTAGGAAAGAGCGGTTACATGCTGGGCCCTGGCTGGAGGGTCTGGGGCCAGTGGGTAGCATTTGATCTAAGCCACAAAGATGGAGGTACCTTGTGTCCTTCATAGCGCCGCCGTCTGCTCATCCGGTAGGGCCACACAGCCGAGAAGAGCGCCAAGTAGTTGCCATTGGTTTGCGCCAGGAACACAGGCTCCCTTGGGTGCAAGGCAAGGCTGGGACATGTGTACCTCTCCTGAGAAACAACACAGCCACAGAGGGTTGAACCTTTTTTACTGTGGTTTTCTGCCTCTCTTAGGCCCACCAGCCTCTGCTCTTGGGGTCTTGTCCCATTTTCCTGGGCCTTGGCTTGTGGTCTGTATGAGTTTCCTGTTGCTGCTGTAACCAATTACCACACACAACACAACCTTACTGTCCTAGAGTTCTGAAGCTAGCAGCCTGACGGGGATCTCAGTGGGCTAAAAAAAAAAAAGTGTCAGCAGGCTGTGTCTCTTCTGTAGGGACAGGAGAGGACTCTCTTTCCCTTGCCCCTTTCCATCTTCCAGAAGCTACCGGCAACCCTGCAGCAAGCTGAAAAGTGACCTCCCTAAAATATATCCACGCCCTGAGTCTTGCAGCCTGTGACTGCTCCCGCAAATGGTCAAGCGTCTTTGTAGACAGACTTGGGTTAAGGACCCTGAGAGGAGGAGGCACTCCTAAAGTACTGCCCTGAATGCAATCACGTGCATCCTACGAGAGGGAAGCACACACAGCAGAGGTGATGTGGAGATGCACAGGGATACTTGGAAAAGCTGGAGAAACTGGCCGGAAGGCTGGTGCAATACAGCCACCAGCCCACAGGCACCAGCAGTCCCCAGAAACCAGAAGAGATAGGAAAGCTCATACCCTGGAGCTTTAGAGGGAGCCCCCCCGCCCACATTTTGATTTCAACCCAATAATGTATAATATTTACTAAGGATTTCTAGTCTCCAGACCCAACAGAAAATAAACCTGTGTTATTTTAAGCAACCAAGACAGACCTCACATTCATCTCCCTACCTCCAGAGTAAGCCCATGCAGCTCAGGTTCCCACATGGAATGGCCTAAGCCATGAGGTGAGGAGGGTAGAAAAACAAGATAAAGATACAAGAAACCCAAGGGGGCAGAAGCTCACCCAGAGAGTACCCTTCAAACTTCCTTCTCAACTGGCCTTGTCTAAGTATTGTCCTGAAGCCACCATCTTGAAACAATCTCAACACAGGGAGCTTGTCAGTGATGTAGTTAGGTCACTGCCACCACAGGCCCAGAGCCCATGGCAGCTGCATGAGGAACTAGCGCCCTTGTATGACGAGAGAGCACCTGCTCCCAATAGAGAGTGTCGAGACTAAGGTACACAGTGGCCCGCCTTATCTCTACATCTCTGCTGCAGCTGGCAGAGGAAGAAGGCCCTTGGAGGCCCAATGTGCTGTCTTGTCTCCCAGTGAGTTGCATTAGAAAGGTCTGCAGTGGGGTCTAAAGGTGGGCTTTCTCACGTTCACTACGAACACACTGAGAATAAGAAGCCAAGGCCTAAATGCACATATGATTGAGGCTTTAAGATAGGAGGGGAGATGCACCAAGGAGATTGGTCATGGCTGTTTTGACATTTCAAAAGATGATGGTGTTGATGATGATATGATGGTGGTGGTGATCATGGTGATGGTGGTGGTGATGATATGATGGTGGTAATGATGATATGATGGTGGTGGTGATGATATGATGGTGGTGGTGATCATGGTGATGGTGGTGGTGATGATATGATGGTGGTGATGATGATATGATGGTGGTGGTGATGATATGATGGTGGTGGTGATCATGGTGATGGTGGTGGTGGTGATATGATAGTGGTGGCGATGATGATATGATAGTGGTGGTGATATGATGGTGGTGATGATATGATGGTGGTGGTGATGATATGATGGTGGTGGTGGTGATATGATGGTGGTGGTGATGATATGATGGTGGTGGTGATCATGGTGATGGTGGTGGTGGTGATATGATAGTGGTGGCGGTGATGATATGATAGTGGTGGTGATATGATGGTGGTGATGATATGATGGTGGTGATGATGATATGATGGTGGTGGTGATATGATGGTGGTGGTGATCATGGTGATGATGGTGGAGATGATATGATGGTGGTGGTGGTGATGATATGATAGTGGTGGTGATATGATGGTGGTGATGATATGATGGTGGTGGTGGTGATATGATGGTGGTGGTGGTGGTGATATGATAGTGGTGGTGATATGATGGTGGTGATGATATGATGGTGGTGGTGGTGATATGATGGTGGTGGTGGTGGTGATATGATGGTGGCAATGATCATGGTGATGGTGGTGATGATGATATGATGGTGGTGGTGATATGATGGTGGTGGTGATCATAGTGATGATGGTGATGATGATATGATGGTGGTGGTGATGATATGATGGTGGCAATGATCATGGTGATGGTGGTAGTATGATGGTGGTGGTGGTGGTGATATGATGGTGGTGATGATGATGATATGATGGTGGTGGTGATCATGGTGATGGTGGTGGTGATATGATGATAGTGGTGATCATGGTGATGGTGGTGGTGATGATATGATGGTGGTGGTGATGATATGATGGTGTTGACGATGATATGATGGTGGTGATGATATGATGGTGGTGGTGATCAAGGTGGTGGTAGTGGAGATGATATGATGGTGATGGTGATGATATGGTGGTGGTGATGATATGATGGTGGTGGTGATCATGGTGGTGGTAGTAGAGATGATATGATGGTGATGGTGATGATATGGTGGTGGTGATGATGACATGATGGTGGTGATGATATGATGGTGGTGGTGATATGATGGTGGTGATGATGATATGATAGTGGTAGTGATCATGGTGATGGTGATGATATGGTGGTGATGATGATATGATGGTGGTGGTGATCATGGTGATGGTGATGATATGGTGGGGGAGATGTTCATGGTTGAGGATGGTGATCACAGTGATGGTAGTAGTGATGATGGTGGTAACAGTGGTGTTACTAATGACAGGGGTGAGAGGTACCAGCACTCACAGTATAATGGAGCACTTCTTGCTCCTGGCATTGTGCTATGCTCCTTATGAGCACTCTCTCTCCATTTCTTAACACCACTCTATGAGGTAAGTAGTGGAACCATTCCCCAGTGGTGGCTGTGCCAGGATGACAAGTTTAGCTCTCAGTGCATACAGCAGGCCTGGACCTGACCTTCACTTCTCCCTACCCTCCCTCCAGGACCCCAGAGCAGGGCTATAGGAATAAGGCCTTGGGCTGGGACTGAGAGCAATGCCGTGTAGGGCTTCTCACATGGAAAATCTGGTTGGAGATTTTGGCGGAGCTCCGGAAATCCCAGGCAATGATGGTTCGGTCAGCAGAGTCCCGGGTGGAAGCATCGGTACTGCTCAGGAACTCGGAGGCCTCTTGGAGGAAGAGAATGTCCAACGTTTGCTGGATGGTGGCCTTGTAACTTCTCACCACCTGCAAGACCAGGTACCCATCACAGAGGTGAGCCTGGGAGCACGGAACAAGTGCCTACTCATGGAGGGCCAAGGAGGACTGCCAAGCACCTGGGGCTGGGCAAGTTTAATGAAGGCCATTCTCGATCACATACTCTTGAGCACTTGTAGAATCATGAGACGCTTCTGCTTCCCACCTGCCCAATGTCGGTCACTCTTAGGAGCAACTGTGGCACCTCCCAGACGCAAGCCTCACTGCATACCCCGCCTCTGTTGGCACACGGTTAGACCCAATGAGGTGCAATCATTCCCTGAGCAGACAGGACCCCTGACAGCACTTATGCCCAGGGAAATGGCACCAACAGCCTCTTAAACCAAGTACCCAGTCCTGTTCCTTCCTTCACTCTGTCACACCCAGCTCCTGCCCTGACACACCTGGTGGGAGGTAGGGCCCAGCACTAGAACTGATGCCACGACATTCTTTGCTATACTGCTGGCAGGCCAGTGTGCACATTGCTGCCTTCTGCCCAGGAGAAAAGAGCACCCTGGTCCCCAACCTGCCTGCTGGACATGACCACTGGATTATCAGCTCCCAGGAGGCCACCATGTAGCTACAGCATATACACTTTTAAAAACTGAGTTCATACTTCTTAAACTTTTAGACTTCTGTTTTCCACTATCCTCTTTCAAACACTTTCAAGTCACATTATAAGCAGCCTTCCATAATGTTTGTTTAAGTTAGGTGGGAGATTGTTGAGAACCCATTCTCCAGATAAGGCCACTGGGCTCAGAGAGATGTTGGATTTGAGTAAGGTCACACAGCCAAGGCATGACAGAGCCTCTCTCATCCCTAGCTGTTTCCCTGGAGCCCACAACTCAGTCCCCTGCTGGCTAATTTCCACCTCTATAAGGACCTGGAGGGACAAGCCTCTTCGTAAGCAGCCTTCCGATAGGGCAACATCCAAGTGAGTCCCTGAAGAGGGGGCCAGGACCAGGGAAGAGAGGCCAGCCTGACAGAGCCATGAAGATAGGACAGAGACAGATGCCCTCACAGGGTCCCAAAGCAGACCCCAGGCATCAGGGGGTGCTTGCCTTCCTGCCCACCTTCCCTGATACACCACCATCTCACAGGGTGGGCCAGGCAGAGTGCCATCCGCCAGGAGCCAGGGCCACACTGCTGCTGAGATTCACCCACCAATCTACTCCAATGCCACTTCGCCGAAAGCCCCTCCCCATGGGACACCTGGGGACCCCTATCTCCCCAAGCCATGTTGGGCTTGGACACTTCCTCTCCCCTTTCTCCTGAAGCCTCTCCATCACCAGGGGTCAGTTGGGGTGGGGCAGGCAAGCAGTCCAGAGATAGTCGGGGCGCCAAATGCAGAGCAAGGAGTCCCCAGATGTGGCCCATACACTGAAGCACTTCTCCTTGGCAGGCACAGGCCAGTCCCTAGAGTACCCCCAACCCACATAAAATGTCCGTGGACCCATGTGGATCTGCAGCTCTCAGTCTCTGCTGGGCCAGAGGCTTCCACATGGCCTGATACCATGCGTTACCCAGCTTCAGCCCCTTTCGCCCTGCAGGGTCTGAGCCAGGAAAGGATGGAGGCTCTAGGGACCCTCCCAGCACATGCTGGTCAGGACAACAGCCTGGAGTTGGTGGTGGCTTCTCTCAGAGAGGGGACATGACTGGGGGCCATCAGCCATCCACAGCAGAACTACCTGCACCTTTGCCCACCTCCCAGACGAACTTCTTGAGAATGAAAGGCACTATTCTGTACATTTTCCCAGGCTGAAACAACCCAATTCATTAGGGCGTTGTAACAGTGAATGGGCAGAAACGAGCCGCACTATAGGCAAGCCTGCCTGCCAATGAAGCACAGCTGTGGGCAGAAGGCTGGCTTTCCGAGCGCGCCTCACCGAACGTGCCGGACTCGCTTTCGCGCTGCTCCACGCCCATCAGAGAGCACAGGAGCCATGTGTGCATCTAGCTGGTGGGTTTTGTGACAATTTTGATTATTACTCGGGCAGTTGGTACACACCATCCCAGGGCCTGACTAGCAGAATCCAAAAGGAAGAGCCTCCTCAGGCAATGGCACCATTAGAAAAGCAGGCACTTGGCCTTGGAGAGAGGGACTGTGGCTTGTGAGGGTCTGGGATTAAGAAGCCTGTCCAGGATCCCACAGCTGCTGCTGATGCCTACAAGAGCCTGGCTCTGCCACTCCACAGAGTTGGGTACAGGGAGGCTCCTGCCATGGCCTAGCTGCTGAGACACTGTGCACAGGTCCCTGCTCCCAAAATTCAGTACCAGCTCCCTGAAAACAGGTGGGAAGGTGCCGTCTACACACATGGGGCTGCTGCAGGCCTTCATCACCCCTCATTCAGTGAGCAGATGCAAAGTTGGAAAAATTAGTACAGTAGGTAGACGGGGCAACAGGATCACACAGGTGCTTGCCTACATTTTAAAACAATGGAAATAGTCAGGCATGGTAGTACATGCCTGTAATCCTGGTGTTCAGGACATAGAGGCAAAAGGACAAGAAATTCAAGTTCATCTTTGCATACAGTGAGTTCAAGGTTGGCCTGGGCTACATAAGACCTTTTCTTAAAAATCCATGAACTGGGGCTGGAGAGATGGCTCAGCAGTTAAGGTGCTTGCCTGCAAAGCCTAATGACCTGGATTTGGTTCCTTAGTACCTATGTAAAGCCAGAAGCACAGAATAGTGCATGCATCTGGATTTTGTTTGCAGTGGCTAGAGGCCTTGGTGCACCTATTATCTCCCCCTCCTTCTTGCAAATGAATAAATAAAGATATTTTTAAAAAAACATTTTAAAATAAGAAGGCATAGATTAAGCAAATCAAATCAGCATATATTGATTTGGTAGGTTAACCACATATAAAGGATTTCTTCTACGTGAGTTAAAGAACAAGAATTTAATGGTAGCACTTTAGTTGAATATCATTTTTGCTTTTCCTATCTTTCTTTGGGGTAGGCTCTCACTCTTATCTGGAATGCATTCTGTAGTCCCAGGCTGGTGTCAAACTCACCACGCAATCCTCCTACCTCAGCCTCCCAAGTACTGGCACTAAAGGTGTACGCCACCATGTCTGGCTTGAATGTACACTTTTTTCAATAATATTTTGCTAATGCTTAAAAGTTGTAAGGTAGATGGAAATTAAAGTTTCAGTAAAAAAGAAATTAAAATAGAAGTAAAATATAAAAGGAGTAAAAGAAAAATCTGCAATCTTACATTTGAATTGGAAATGTCAGTATAAATACCAATGTATTTTGTCTTGACAACAAAATATTGTCTCACTCTGTCCACATAAAGGAGAGACACAGTACACAACACTAATGTAGAGACTGCGGTCTCCAAACACAGCCAAGCCTACCGAGAGTGACAAGGGGGAGACCAGGACACTGAAACAGTTATAACTGCATAATATAGATTCAAGGCAGAGGGGAGATGGGCTGTGGTTAAGCAGAGACATGGAAGAGATACACAGAAGACTTCTGAAGACTTCTGAAGATGAATTAAGCCATGGTTTATATGTGTGCAGAATGAATGCATGTTCCTATGGTCTGGCACATATGTGTATGTACACACACATGTGGAAGCCAAAGATTGACACTGGGTGTCTTCCTCAGTCTCTCTCTTTTCTTCTTCCTGAGACAGGGTCTGTCACTGAACCTCAGAGCCCACCAATTTGGCTCCTGCTAAGTAAACCCCAGGATCCTCCTGTCATTGCCTCCCCAGGGCTGGGGTCACAGAAGTATGCCACCATGCTCAGTGTCTTTATATGGGTTTTGAGGCTGTGGATACTGCTTGTGCAGTAAGCACTTGAACCACTGATCCATCTCCCCAGTTCCTGAAATAAGCAATGTGTGAGGTGAAAATACATTAGAAAATAATGATACAAACAAGATACTGCCAAAGAAAACATCAGCGAACATGAAAGAAGACTCTAAGGAAAAGAACCAAAGTTTAAATGAACAAAATCTAATGTCAACTTTAAATACAACAGCTCCCTCCGTCTCTCCCCTCCCCTCTCCTCCCTTCCCCCAAGTACAATACAACCTCTGGACAAAAAAACTCAAAAAGCAACTACCTGAAGACTCTGAACAGTGAGGGGCAGCAGGTGGGTTAGGTACAAAGTCAAAATTTGAAGAAAGAAGCCGGGCGTAGTGGTGCACGCCTTTAATCCCAGCACTTGGGAGGCAGAGGTAGGAGGATCGCTGAGAGTTTGAGTCCACCCTGAGACTACATAGTGAATTCCAAGTCAGCCTGAGCTAGAGTGGGACCCTACCTTGAAAAACAAAACAAACAAACAAAAAAAATTGAAGAAAGATTGGTATTGCAGTCAGACACCAATACATTGACAAAGAGCAGCTTGTGGGGAAAAAAAAGGTTTATTTTGGTTTATAGACTCGAGGGGAAGCTCCATGATGGCAGCAGAAAATGACAGCATAAGCAGAGGGTGGACATTTCCCCCTGGCCAACATCAAGTGGACAACAACAGCAGGAGAGTGTGCCAAACACTGGCAAGAGGAAGCTGGCTAAAACACTCATAATCTTGCCCCCAACAATACACTGTCTCCAGGAGGCTTTAATTCCCAAGTTGCCATCAGCTGGGGACCTAGCATTCAGAACCCCTTAGTTTATGGGGGACACCTGGATCAAACCACCACAATTGGTATGGAAGCTGAAGACGAGGGGCTGTTTGTGTACTTGTCTTTAATTCTTCAAGCTGACACAAGGACCGATAGAGTTAAGAAGCTATGTAGTGGCCACGAACAACAAAAATCCCAAAGTAGGGGCTGGGGAGGTGGCTCGATGGCTAAAGCACTTGCTGCACGAGAGTTCAGATCCCCAGAACCCATGTCAAGGTCAGGCAGGTATGGTGGATTCCTGCGACAAGCTGGTGAGCTAATCTACTAGCTGAAGCAGCGAGCTCTACAGTCAAGTGAGGGTCTCTGCCTTTCTGCCTCAGTAAATAAAGTACAGAATGACCAAGGAAGCCTCTACCTACATGTGCGCACACTCGCAATGCAATCACACACAAGTGCGTTTACACATATATGAACACAGACACTCATGTACTCAGATTATACACACAAAAAATTCTGAAGCAAATTCACCATTCTGGCCAAATTCTCAATCTGAAGTAACAGAACACAGCCTTGAATAGTACAGCATCAATGGAGTTCCCGACAGAGAACAGAAACCACTATCGCCTCTGATACGACAAATCAAAGAAGTTGAAATGATCCAAAGAAGGTAGGAAAGGAGGTACAGAGAAGTAAAAACAGACAAGGTAAACAGAAAATGTCATGCCCAAATTCAACCATATCAGTAATTATATTGAATATAAATTGCTTAAAATCACCAACCAAATCACTATTAAATTGAATTTAAGATTAAAAAAAAATCCAGTTGTAGTGTCACACTCCTGTAGGCCTACCCACTCAGAGACTGAGGAAGAAGGATCTCTTGAACCAAGGAGTCTGAGGCCAGCCTGATTCCCTCTCAAAAATAAGTAAACAAACATGAAAACCTCGACAGGCTCTTCCACGAAAGAGCCTCTTTAAGTACAATGAAACAGATGGGTTGAGAGGAAAAGGTTGAAAAGCACACTATATTAAAGCTAATCAGATGAACGCTTGAGTGACTGCATTAACACCAAGCAAAGGAGACTTCAGGGCAGGGAAGCCACCAGGATAGGAGAGAGATTATGAACAGACGTAATACCGACTTACCTCAAAGAGACAACAATTTCAAATATGCATCCTGACAACCAGACTTCCAAAGTGCATGGAGCAGAAACGGAAAAAGACAAGCCCAGCGGTACACCACTTTCTCTATAATAGTCACGAAGGAAGTGATCTGTGCATACTGCACATGGGAAACTGCACAAGCCCAGGAACAGAACCACCAGGAATGAATGAACAAAGCCCTCTACAGGCTCCACACGGGGCTGGGCTCCTCCATGGGGGGAACGTTGTAATACCAGAACACTGTGCGGACTCCTGTCGTGGCTTGAATCTGAAATTTCCATCCCAGGCCATGTTTGAATGTTTGTTCCCCAGCTAGTGGTGGCTAGTTTGGAAGGCTGAGGGACCTTGAAATGACGAGGCTTGGCTGGCAGAAGTAGGTCACCTGGAGTGGACTTTTGAAGATTATAGTCTAAGGGGCCCAGAAAGGAACGGTGTGTTTTGTGAAGAACCCTCACCACCCACATGCCCCACCACCATAAATTCCTCCACACCTTCTCTACTATGATAGACTGAAACTTCTGAAACTTCTGAAACTGTGAGCCAAAAATCAGCCCACCCTCCCTTGAGTTAAGTCAGGCAGTTTGGTCATAGCAACTCAAAAGTAACTAATACAATTACCATCATCAGTGAGGTGGATCAGCTCAAGAATAAGACGTTCAGGTTCCACCAAACCAACCCTAAATGCAAGCCTCAAAAATCATTTCCAGGCACTATGACTTCATGCAAAGAAAAGGCTCTCCAGCATATGTAAAGGAACAATAAATGTTGCCCACATAGATAAAATTTACATCTGGCATCCAATAAGACATGACCAAACCTGGAAAGAAACAAGAAAATGCCTCCAACAGTAAAGGAAAAAAAATATATCAAGAAAAGCAAGGCTGGAGAGATGGCTCCATGGTTAAAGGTGCTTTCTTGCAAAGCCTGACAGTCTGGGTTTGACGCACCAGTAACCATGTAAAGCTAGATGTACAAAGTGGTACATGTATCTGGAATTCATTTACACTGACAAGAGGCCCTGTTGTGCTCTCTTGCACACTTTCTTTCTCTCTCTCTCCTTCCAAATAAATAAACACACATTAAAAATAAGAGAAGCAGACCCATGAATAGCAGAGGTGACAGAGGGCACAGTGAAAAGTTCAACAGCTGTTACTGCAGGGATTCAGACCGAACATGGAGGATGCACAAGAGGGCTGAAGATGACATACCTATGAGATATTCTGATACACCCAAATCAAACCTGAAAGTAAGATCAACACCACCTACTAATCAATAATCGCAGATTAGAAATGGCATAAGAAATGATTAGTAAACAGAGGGCACAGGGAGAACCACTATCAGTATGGAACAAATCCAAAACCCTACTACAAATTTCACTGGAAAGAAGTGGGGAAGTGGGGCGCCAGGTAAAGAGGTACTCACCTATAATCAAGCACTCAGGAGGCTGAGGCGGGAGGATCATAAGCTAGAGGCCAGCCCGGCTATACAGTGAAACCCAATCTCAATTTTTTAAAATATACATGGGAGAATGGGATGAATACTGGGGCAAAAGAAAATTAAAAAAATAAATAACTATAGGCTGGACGTGGTGGCACACACCTTTAATCCCAGCACTTGGGAGGTAGAGGTAGGTGGATCGCTGTAAGTTCAAGGCCAACCTGAGACTACACAGTGAATTCCAGGTCAGCCTGAGCTAGAGTGAGACCCTCCCTTGAAAAACCAAAAAAAAAAAAAAAAATAAATAACTATAAAAAATTACAAATGAGATTAAAACTAAAGCCACAGATTTAAAAAATTCCACAAAGCCTATGACACATAGAAGAAACACATCATTTCAGGTTGCTTGACACTACTGACAAAAAAAATCTGAAAAGCAGAGAAAAAGATAGATTACATACAGAGGAGCAAAGATGTGAATGACAGAAGGCTTCTCACAAGAGGCAAGCCAGAAATGGTACAGCAACACATGGAAAGCGTTGAAAGAAAAAGGAAATGGAGCTGAAATTCCTTACCCACTGTAAATACTTTTTAGGAAAAAAAAAAAAAAACAAAGCAAAAGAGCTGGGGAGATGCTCAGTGGGTGAAGTGCTGATCTTGCAAGCATAAAGACCTGAGTCAGAGCCCTAGGGTCCATGTTAAAAAGCTGGCATGGTGGTGTGGGCCTGTAATTCCAACACTAGGGAGGCAGAGACAGGAGGATTCCTGGGACTCATGGGCCAGTTGGTCTAGCCTCGTTGATTGGCTGCAGATCAGTGAGAGACCTTGTCTCAAAACAGGTGCACAGTATTCCTAAGGAACAACATCCAAGTTGTCTCACACACACACACACACACACACACACACACACTAAAAAAGACAAAAATTTTTTCAGACAAAGAATGAGAATTCATAACCAGCAGACTCAAAATACATGGAAGATTAAAGGAAGTTCTTGAGACATAAAGAGAACAGCTGATCTGGGCTCACACACACAACTGAAAAACTGAAAAACAACAAAAATAGTATGTATCTAGGGAAACATAACATTTTATTATCAAGTTTTTACAAGTAATTAGCTATTTCCAGCAAAAAAAAAACCTGTAATAATGTGTAACAGGAATTCTAACATATGTAGAAGTGAAATGATGACCCTCAGTAGTGAAACTGTACATCTGCATACTGTAAGATTCTTACAGAAGAAAAGATGAGACAGAGATAGATAACGCATAAGCCACAGGAGGAAGTCACAGAAATGCTGAATTAATGCAGGCAGAAAAGGGGAAGTGGAGAATAGATGAAACAAACAAAACTAACAGCAAGATGCAGATGTAACCATCATGACCACAGTAAGTCAAGCGGGATAGATGCCCTCCTCTAAAGAGGAGAGTGTTAAATAGAACTGAAATTAGAATACAAGACCTACGAGATGCTGCTTACAAGAAACTCTCTTTATATATGAAGGGATAAGAAGAGGAACGGGAGAGAGAAGCCATGCTCACAGAGACAGTGACAGAAAAAGGAGCTAGCTCCCAGAGTCAAATCCATGCTGAAGGATAAAAAGCATCTTGTCCCAATGATGAAAGAGTTCGTTCAATTCATTCAGAGAAAATCAGAATCCTCAATGCTTATGCAGCTGACAGAACTTCCAAACAGATGCAGGGAAGCTAATTAGCACTGGGAAGGCGCTTGCTTCTTCCTCAGGCACACACCTCAGCTGGCTTGCTGCATGCAGCAGTTACCTTCTTATTGCTGAGACAAAACACAGGACCAGAAGCAGCATACGGAAGGAGAGGTGGGGAAAGTTTTATCATGGCAGAATAAGCATGGGCTCATATTTTCACATATCAGCAGGGGGAGAGTAGAGAGAATGAGATGGCTTTGCAGCACTGTCTGGGCTGAACTATAAAATCCTCAGGCCTGCCCCCCACTGTAACACACCTCTTTGAGCAAGGCTACACCTCTCAAAGGCTCCACCAGCTGGGGATTAAATATGAGGCTTAGTCACCAACACTTGAGGCTGTGGGTGGCATTTTACATTGAAGCCACAGACTGCACTTCCTGCTCCCGCCAACAAAATAGCTGATGGATAAACGATAGAAAAATCTCCTACCAGGTGGTCTTGTGCCTTCTTGCTGCACTTTCACATGGTAGAAGGGGGCAAAGGGGACAGACATCATATCTTCACATGGCAGAAGAAATGCAAAGGGAGAAGGGTCCTAGCTAGTTCTCTGCAGCTCTTTGATCAGGACACCAGTGCTCTTTGCAGAAGCAGAACCTTCGTGATCTAATCATGAAGGGCCTCCCAGAGGACCCCTCTCTGCACACATCACCAAGAGGTTAAGTCCTCCATGTGAATTTTGGAAGAACATGTACATTCCCCGCAGCACAGCCGCTCCTACAGAACATACAGAAAAGTCTGACATGACATATTAGACTTGAAAGACACTAGTAGCCAACTTGACATCCTTGTGGTGCAGGCCACTGTGCCCAAGAGCAGCAGGATGCAAGGGGAAGCACAGCATGTTTTAGAACATCAAACAAGTCTCAATAAATCTAAGTGGATTCAAATATACAATGTACATTCTGTGACCATAAAAGAATTAAATTAGAGATGAATAACAAAGGTATTTGGGAAATGCTCAAGTGTTTGGAATCTAATAGCAAACTTTTAAATAATACATGGTCAAGAATAAATCAGAAAGGAAATGAGAAAGTATTTTGGGTTGAATGAAAATGAAAACACAATATTTATCAACAGCCACTCAGCAGAGATGCAATATCTACAGGGAAATTAATAGCATTGATCTGTTACAAGAATAAAAGTCTCAAAACAATGACCTCAACTTCCATCAAAATAAACTAGAAACTAGATAAAATTGAACTCCACATTAGATGGAAAGAAGGGAAGAACTGGGGCTGGGAAGGTACCTCTGTGGATAGGGCTTGCCATGCAATCACGAGGCCCCGAGGTCAGACCTGCAGCAGTAGCCAGGGTGGGTGGCCTGTATCTGTAATCCCAGCCCTGGGGAGGCAGAGACGGTGCCCAGGGCTTGCTGGCTAGTTAGGCTAGCCACGCCAGTGAGCTCCAGGTTCTGTGAGAGACTCTACCTCAAAAAGAGGGAGTAACTGAAGAAGACAGACATTAACCTCCAGTCTCCACACGCACGTGATACACATGTATGCGTACCAGCGCACACATGTGCCCTCATGCATATACACAAACCACACCTGTACACATGCAAGAAGAAAAGGAAACAATTAAGACAAAAAAAAAGAAGTTAATGCCTCTTTCATTTTGTTCAGACTTGTACTCAAGTTCATTCCTCCACACGAGACCAAGAGATCTGAAAGACACAGGGCTCCAGCCTCTCTTCCAGTCTCTTTCTGTCTGGCTCTGTACAATTCTTTTCCTCTGTCTTGTTTTTTGTTTCAGGGTATTACTCTATAGCCTGGGCTATAGGAAATGTTTTAAACCACAGAGTCAATTTTCCAGCCCTAAAAGCTTTCTATTAGCATACAAAGAGTAGGTTCTTTATGGCATTAATCTTAGTATACTTTTTTATTTTTGGTTTTTTGAGGTAGGGACTCGCCCTAGCTCAGGCTGACTTGGAATTCACTATGTGGTCTCAGGCTGGACTCAAACTCACGAATTAACTGCGATCCTCCTACCTGTGTTAGGATTAAAGGCATGCGCCACCATACCTGTTTTATGGCATTTCTCATACAAAATTTATTCCTTTCCTTAGTGTGGGGTGTATGTGTGTGTGTGTGCGTGTGTGTGTGTGTTCCTCCTGGGGCACATGTGCAGGTGGAGATCAGAGGACAACTTCCACCTCATTTGAGGCAGGGTCCCTCCTTGTTACCCACTGCTCCCTTTGAGAACTTCCGGGAAACGCTCTTGGCTTTGCCTCAGCTCTAGTCTGAGGTGCACTGGGGTCACGGGAGCCCGCCCCACTCTGGCTTTCAAGCGGGGTCTGGAGACCCAAACGCAAGTGCTTAAGAGTTGCACAGCAAGTGCTTTGTCCACTGAGCCATCTCCCCAGCACAAAGCGTGTTTGTTCTCCTCCACCCTCTCTTCCTCCCTCTTACTTCCCATGTGCCACCACATAGCTTCCTTTCCATTCTCATGTTGTTTTGCCCTTGTCCCCCTCTTGTTCCCCTTTCAAAATCTGACTCAATTCATACTTTATACCAAATCTCACATCGTTACATTTATTTATTTGAGAGACAGAAATGGGCAGGGAGAGAGAGAGAATGGGTACGCCAAGGCCTCTAGCCACTGCAAATGAACTAAAGATGCGTGCACCCCCTTGCGGATCTGGCTTACGTGGGTCCTGGGGAATCAAACCTGTATTCTTTGGCTTTGCAGGTAAGTGCCTTAACTGCTAAACCATCTCTCCAGCTCACATCCCTTACTATAGACAGACAAACATTAAAAGTTAGCATCCACATATGAGAGAGAAGATGCAATTTTTGTCTTTCTGGAGCTGGGTTACCTCACTCAGCATATTTCTAGTTCCACCCATTTTCCTATAAATTTCATAATTTCATTTTCCTGTACAGCTAAATAAAATTCCATTGTATATATGTATCACATTTTCATTATTCACTTGTGAGCTGATAGACCTTTAGGCTGATTCCACTTCCTTGCTGCTATTGCAAATAGAGCAACAATGAACGTGCGTATGCAAACGTCTCTCTGGTGGGACACAGAGCCCTTTGGGTATGTGTCCAGGAGTGGTATAGGTGGATCATATGATAGTTTAGATTTTTAGTTTTTTTTTTTAATTTTTCTTTTATTTATTTACTTGAGAGATAAAGAAAGAGGCAGATAGAGAGAATGGGCACACCAGGGCCTCCAGCCACTGCAAACGAACTCCAGATGCATGTGCCACCTTGTGCATCTGGCGTACATGGGTACTGGGGAATTAAGCCTTGAACCAGGGTCCTTAGGTTTTATAGGCAAGCAATTAACCGCTAAGCCATCTCTCCAGCTCAGCTCCAGCTTTCTAGAGTTTTAAGAAACCTCCACACTGATTCCCATAGTGGCTGCACCAGTTTACACTCCCATCTACAGTGAATAAAGGTTCCCCTTTCCCCACCTCCTTACCAGCATTTGTTGTTTTCTTGATGAAAGGTATTCTGAGCAGTGAGATGGAATATCAAAGTAATTTTAATTTGTATTTCCTTGATGGCTAAGGATACTGAACATTAAAAATATATTTCATGGCCATTTGTGTTCCTTCTTTTGCAAACTATCTTTTCATTTCAAGGGCTTATTTGTTGATTAGCAACTTCAGGTTTGTTTGCTTAATGTTTAATTGTTTTGCAGTTCTTTATATATTCTAGATATCAATCCCTACCACAATTCCTTTTTTGAAAGGAAAAGAGATACAGAAAAATGAATGAAATCATAATTGGTCACTTTGAAAAGATAAAATTTATAAAACTTTAGCTGAGCTGATCAGGAAAAGAAAAAAGACACAATTGACCAAAAGTGGGGATGATGGAACAAGGTGAAATCATTACAGATTACACAGACAGAAAAACATGTTATACCAAAAAATTAGGTAACACTAATGAAATGGACAAACACTTTTAAAAGATAAAATATGTCAGGGGCTGAGATGGCTTAGTGGTTAAAGGTTCTTGCTTGCAAAGCCTAATGAAATGGATAAACACTTTTTTTGGAGAGACAGAGAGGGAGGGAGAGGGAGACAGAGATGGGCACCCCAGCAGCTTCTCAGATGCGTGCGCCCCCTTGTGGTCAAGTGCGGCATTGCGCCCTTGCGTCACTTTGCATCTGGCTAAACGTGGGACCTGGAGATTGGAACCAGCGTTCTTAGGCTTAGGAGGCAGGCGCCTTAACCACTAAGCCATCTCTCCAGCCTGATAAATACGTTTAAAAGATAAAATATGTCAGGGGCTGAGATGGTTTAGTGGTTAAAGGTTCTTGCTTGCAAAGCCTGCTGGCCTGGATTCAATTCTCTAGAAGCTGACATAAAGTCAAGTGGACATTCATTTGTAGCAGCAAGATTCTAGCATGAATGTACACATGCACATCCACGCATGCACACACACTCATACAACATGTGCAAACAGATAAATAAAAAATTTTTTAAAAGGCCACTCAATGATAAATATAAACTTGAGATAGCCATACATTTATAAAATAAATTTTATTTAAAATTTCAAACCTTTCCACAATCAAAATTTCAAGCCAAGATGGCTTCACTAGTTAATTGTCAAAAATAATTAAGAATGGGGCTGGAGAGATGGCTTAGCAGTTAAGGCGCTTGTCTACAAGCCTAAGGACCCAGGTTCAATTCCCCAGAACCGACACAAGCCAGATGTACATGATGGCACATGTGTTTGGAGTTCGTTTGCAGCGGCTGGAGGCCCCAGCATGCCCATTCATTCTCTCTCTCTCTCTCATAAATAAATATATATGAAATACTTAAGGAGCACTGTTGCATTGCTGGCAGAAATCACCTGACCAAGAGCAGCTTGTGGGAAAAGGGGGTTTATTCTGGCTTACAGACTTGAGGGGAAGCTCCATCATGGCAGGGGAAAATGATGGCATGAGCAGAAGGTGGACATCAACCTCCTAGCCAATAACAGATGGACCATAGCAATAGGACAGTGTACCAAACACTGGCATGGGGAAACTGGCTATAACACCCATAAGTCTGCCCCCAACAATACACTATCTCCAGAAGGTGTTAATTCTCAAATCTCCATCAGCTGGGAACCTAGCATTCAGAATACCTAAGTTTTGGGGGGGCACCTGAATCAAACCACCACATTCCAACCCTGGCCCCCATAAACTATTAACCATCTATGATGTAAAATGCAATGAATTCATCCAACTTTAAAAGTCCCCATAGTTTGTAATAAATTCCAATGATGTTCAAACATTCCCATGGTCTAAGATCTTTTAACTGAGCCATAATACAAAAAAAAAATCCCCCCAAAACCCATAATGGCACAGAATAAACACTCACACTACAAGAGATGGCATTGGGCATAGCAAAGAAATATTCAGCCAATATAAGATTTAAACAGGGCTAACATCAAACTCTGTAGTTCCAAGTCTAACAACTCTAGTCAGTGGCAAGTCTCTCCAAGTCCAATAATTCTAACCAACAGCAAGTCTCTGGAGTTCCAATTCTGCCCCTCCAGCTAGGTTACTCATAGTCCTGGAAAACTTCATGTGGGGCCAGCAGCTTTCCTTAGCAGCCATCTTGTGGACCCAGCATCTCCACTGGGTCTCCACTGCAACCCACAGTCCATCCCCATGGCTCCATCAGGTCTCCATGGAGCATCCAGCAAACCTGCTACACACTGCCCATGGCCATTTCCAAAACACAAGATTGTGTTGCAAATTCAATGACCCTCTCTTTCTTGCATTTCTTATACTCCATAATACCAGATGGGGTGCCAGTTTGATAATCCAAGGGGAATAAAGCAGAGTTTAAAGAACAGAACACTCCTTGAGCACTCAGGCCCCTTCAAAAGAATCTACACTCTTCCTGTTGTCCCAATGCAGGCCAGCTGGTCCAATCTCAAAGGTTGTAATCTCTCAGATAATTGCAGCTGAATGAGCAGAAGTTTCAGCCCAAAGATTTCATTTCTGTGCCATATCCCTCTGTACATACCAGTCCATTTCTACAGAATGCAACCCTGCACAAGTTCTCAGGACACAGGCATAACAGCAAGCCTCTCACACAAACTGCTTCTAGCCCAGTCCAGGCAAAGCTCTTTCTCATCAGCCAAACCTCACAGTCCATAGTTCTTACTGCATTCATGTCTTTCAACTCTGACCAGAATAGTCCATCAAGTTGTACTTACAGCACTGTAAGCTATCTCTTAGGCCAAGATTTCAAACCCTTCCATATTCCTCTTGAAAATCAGCTTCAAAAGGTCAAAGCCACACACTTAGGTATCTAGCAGTAATCCTGCTCCTAGGTACCAACTTTACTGTTGCAGTCATGTTCGTGTTGCTAGCAGAAATCACCAGGCCAAGAGCAGCTTTTGGGAAAAAAAAATGGTTTATTTTAGCTTACAGACTCAAGGGGAAGTGCCATCATGGCAGGGGAAAATGATGGCATGAGCAGAGGGTGGACATCAACCTCCTGGCCAACAGATGGACCACAGCAACAGCAGAGTGTGCCAAACACTTGCAAGGGGAAACTGGCTATAATACCCATAAGCCTGCCTCCAACAATACAGTGTCTCCAGGAGGCATTAATTCCCAAATCTCCATCAGCTGTGAACCTTGCATTCAGAATACCTAAGTTTATGAGGGATGCCTGAATCAAACCATCACAAGCACTTCTCAATTGATTCTGTGAATCCAAAATTACTCTGATACCAAAGTCATACACAACTATTACAAGAAAAATTAAGATTACTAACCCATGAATATGTATGCAAGCCTTTCTAACACATTTTAATTGAGAAAATCACAAATTACAAAAGTGGATGAAACCAGGTTTGAGGAAACTGAGGCAGGAGGATTGTCATAAGTTTGAAGCCAGCCTGGGCTACAGAGTGAGTTCCAGATCAGCTGGCCTAAAGAAAGACCATGCCTCACAAAACAAAAAAGGGGAGAGGGTATCATGATCAAGTGAGGTATCCCAGGAAGGTGAGGCTGTTCTAATATTTGAAAATGAATTGACAAAATGTACTGTACAAACAAAACAAGAGAAAAATCATTAAACTTCAATAAAGCAGCAAAGGCATTTGATAAACTCCAACAATAATTTTTGATTGATAAAATCTCAGCAAATTAGGAGAGAGTCCTCAAACTGATCTGGATAATCACAGGTAACTGAAATGACGCAGTTGGGCTCCCCCTGGAGGTCAGGGATTAGGCAAGCTCACCGATAATTGAAAGAACATAATTGCCCCACCTCGCCCCCGCGTCAACACACACCCAAAAGGCCAAGAATAAGGCAAGCTCTACTTTAGGGGTTTGAGACAGGGCAGTCCAGCAAACAGGAAGGAAACAGATAAGCAGAGAAAAATAATCAACACATAGATGGCACCAGACTGAAAAAAGAACAATTAGTTTACTTCATTCACAGATGAAAATGATCATTTATTTAGAAGAGTCTCAATGACTCAAATTTATAAAAAAAACAACTAGAACTAATGAATTTAGCAGTTAAAGAATTTAAAATAAACATTTAAAATTATCCATTGTTTCTATTAACAATAAACAATTACAAACTGAAATTTTAAAAGCCAGTTATAACAATATCAAAAGTATAAATTTTTAGGGATAAGCCTCATCAAAAATATGAAAGATTTACACTATGGTAACTACAAAACATTTGTGATAGAAATTAAAGAAGACTGAAATAAGCAGAGAAGTACATGGGGCTCAAAATTGTTAAGTTCAATTCTTTTCCAAATAACTCTACAGACAGACACAGTATAAACATTCAAGCGTGTTTTGTCTTATTTTGTTAGAAATTGGTAATGTAATCTTAAAATTGGAATTTAAATGCAAATAAAATCTAGACAATCAAAACAATTTTGAAAAAGAACAAAGTTGGAAGACTTAAACTAGCTAAGTTGAAGATTCATTATAAGGTTACAACAACTGTATGAAGACAGGCAAGGGAGATCAAAAGAACAGAAGGCAGAGTACAAAGACAGGCCTGCACACATCTAACAGACGAATACCCCACAGAGGTAAAAGGCATAAACCCTTCTTTTAACAAACTTTACAGTATTAATTCCATGGTCAAAAATGTGACACACCATCCACACCTTGCACCTACTTTGTAACATTAATGCTAAATGGACCACAGACTTTAAGCCCAGAATATATAGATTCTAAAATAAACACAGGGACACTAAAACTTCTGAAGGTGATAAACATCTGACTTACTTTGATTGTGGTGATGGTTTCATAGATATGTTTGTACATACACACATGTGGTTGGGCATGGTAGCACACACCCCTTATCCTAACATTCAGAAAGGCAGAGGCAGAACTATGCAAGCTGGAGGGCAGTCTGATCTATACAGTGACTTTCAGGCCAACTGGGACCTTGTCTCCAAATATATGTGTGTATGTACCTAATACATGCATATACGTGCATATTTACGTACACGTATATATGTAAAAGCTCATCAAACTTCATACTTCAAACATGTACAGTTTACTGCGTGCTAATTAAACCTCCATAACAGTACAAAGAAAGGGATAACTATGGCAAAAATAAAGACTTTAGCAAAAACTGAGATGATCCATCATCCTTACAGCAGCAAACCTGTGATATAAGAAATGCTAAAGGGCCTGGAGAAGTGGCTTAGTGGTTAAGGCGTTTCCCTGCAAAGCCAAAGGATCCCGGTTTGATTCACCAGGTCCCACATAGGCCAGATGCACATGCTGGCGCATGCATCTGGAGTTCATTTGCAGTGGCTAAAGGCCCTGGTGTGCCCATTCTCACTCTCTCCCTCTCTCTCTCTCTTTCTCTCTATCTCTTTCTCTCTGTTAAATAAATAAATAAATAAATAAATAAATAAATAAATAAATAAATAAATATTTTTAAAAAAAGGAATGCTAAAGGACATTCTTCTGACCATAGAAATGACACCAGGAAAGCCGGGCGTGGTGGCGCACGCCTTTAATCCCAGCACTTGGGAGGCAGAGGTAGGAGGATCGCTGAGAGTTCAAGGCCACCCTGAGACTACATAGTTAATTCCAGGTCAGCCTGGGCCAGAGCGAGACCCTACCTCGAAAAACCAAAAAAAAAAAAAAAAAAAAAAAAGAAAGAAAGAAAGAAAGAAATGACACCAGGGTGACACTCAGAAGGAAGGGTTAATAAAGACCCCACAGCCTCTGACAGGATGACAAAGTAAACATCATAACAATGTCATGGCAATAAATCTGAGAATTTAGACTAGGTGAAAAAAATCCTTGAAAGAAAAAGGGATTGAAGAACAACTGCAGAACTAGAACACCCAAAGAGCCTTACAGCGCACTTCACCACACGCCTTCCTCCAGAGAAAACGCTGTCTAGATGTCTTCGCTGGCGGATCCAGTCAGGCACTGGAGGGACGGCTGGCGTCAGTGCTGTAGGAACACTCGGAAGTCGGGTAAGAGAACAGTCTCAATTCACTTTGAAACCAATAGTAATCTCACATTAAAACCAGATAAAGAAAGCAAGAAATAAGATACAGGCTAATAATCTCACAGATACAAAATCTTTAACAAATTATTAGCAATTTGACTTCAACCGTATAGAGAAAGGATACAATATCAGAACTGAGTCAGAGGCTGGGGATATATACACTTGTTGGTAGAGCACCTGCCTAGCACACAAGAGGCCCTAGGTTCAATCCTCGGCACCACAAGAAAAGAGAAAGGCACAGTTCAGTATTTCTGTGCAGTGTTCATGCATGTATGTATGTGGAACACACGTGTGTACATGCATGTGAAGGCCAGAGGATATCTTCTGGTGCTATCCTCAGGTATGTCATCTCCCTTTCTGCCTGGAACTCACTGACTCAGCTACACTTCCTGGCCAGTGAGCCCCGAGGATCAGCCTGTCTCTACTGCCCCAGTGCTCGGATGTCAGGGGTGCACCACCACACCAGAAACTTACATGGGTGCTAGGGATTGAACTGAGCTCCTCATGCTTGCAAGGCAAGACTATACCAACTGAGCAACCATCCAGCCCCTGGTTTAAGGTTTTAAATAATTAATGTAATTCAAACTAGGAGCAGAATACATGTAGATACAGTAAAGCCACCTGACAAACTCAATGCAATGTATGAGGGAAACATGCAGGAAGCTAAGAACACAGCTAGCAATGCACCTTTGTGGGAACTTACTCTGCAACACCAGCATTAACTGCTTTGAGGGCAGTAACCTGATGCCTTCACTTCTCCCCACCAGAACGCACTGCCTAACCTCTCATCGCACCAAGAACCAAGTCCACAGCACATGGACCCCGGGGAACAAACCCCATCCAAACTACAGTACATATATGCGATGAGATTTAATTTATACAGAAGACGTAAGAAGAGAATCACACCAATAATAGTGAGATAAAAATTATAACAATATGCTGAATACAAGTATGCACGTGTATGTATATATGCATGTGTGGGTGGGCATGTGTCAAAACATCTTATAGCTCTGAAAATCTTAACAAACTCTATAAATAAGTTTCTTTCTTTTGCTTAGGGAAGCAATTTTAAAAATATTTATTTATTGGGCTGGAGGGATGGCTTAGCGGTTAAAGTGTTTGCCTGCAAAGCCAAAGGACCCAGGTTCAATTCCCCAAGACCCACGTTAGCCAGATGCACAAGGGGGTGCACGTGTCTGGAGTTCATTTGCAGTGGCTGGAGGCCTTGGCGTGCCCATTCTCATTCTCTCTCTCTCCCCCTCCCTCTTTCTCTGTCAAATAAATAAATAAATATTTTAAAATATATTTATTTATTTACTTGAGAGAAAGAGGCACAGAGAGAGAGAGAGAGAATGAATGGGTGTGTCAGGGCCTCTAGCTATTGCAAATGAACTCCAGACGCATGCAATACCATGTGCATCTGGCTTACGTGGGTACTGGGGAATCGAACTTGGGTCCTTAGTTTTCATAGGCAAGAGCCTTAACTGCTAAGCCATCTCTCCAGCCCCCATAGGGAAGCACTTTATACTTTCTCTTTAACATATCTGAAGTATGGATACCACTATTCTTACACTTGTGGGTCTTTATTAGTAAGACAATGGTTACTTGAGCACAATCCACTGTGATACCATAAAAGTCAGTCTGAAGGCCACCAAGGCTAAGAGGTGACTCACAGGCAAGCAATGTAGGCAGTGGGGATACCCTGGACACAAAGGGATGGTGTGACATTTTATCACACTACTCAGAATGGTAAGTTAAAACATTATAAACTGTTTATTTCTGAGATTTTTCCCCCCATTTAACTTTTTTTCATTTATTTTATTTATTTGAAAGAGTAAGAGAGAAAGAGAGAGAGAGAGGGCATGCCAAGGCCTGTAGCCAGTGGAAACAAACTCCAGATGCATTTGCCACCTTGTGCATTTGGCTTATGTGGGTTCTACCAATAGTATCAAATCCTTTATATGCTTTTGTTTCCTATACGAACATACATAGGATAACGTTCAATTTAAAAATTACGTACTGAAGCACCTGGAAGACAGAGGTAGGATCACTGTGAGTTTGAGGCCAGCCTGGGACTACAGAATGAGTGCCAGATCAGCCTGAACTAGAGTGAGATCCTACCTCAAAAATAAATAAATAAGTAAATAAATAAATAACTATTAAAATTACATATCAAAGGCTATAGAGATGGCTCAGCAGTTAAAGGTGCTTGTTTGCAAAGCCTGACAGGTAGGGTTCAATTCCCTAGTACCCATGTAAAGCCAAAATGTGGGGTAAGTGTCTGGATGCATTGGCAGTGGTAGGAAGCCCTGGCATGCCCATACTCCCCATTTAACTTTTTTATTTATTATTTTTAACTATTTATTTATTTATTTATTTATTTGCAAGCAGAGAGAGAGAGAATGGGCGTGCCAGGGCCTCTAGCCACTGCAAACGAACTCCAGATGCATGTGCCCCTCACGCAGCTGGCTTATGTGGGTCCTGGAGAATCGAACCGGGATCCTTTGGCTCTGCAGGCAAACGCCTTAACCACTAAGCCATTTCTCCAGCCCCCCATTTAACTTTTGTAGCACAGTTGAGTGTGGGTAACCCAACCCTTGGGAAGCAAAACTGGCTGGGGACACTGTGAACACAGGCTTCCAGCTGACCCACGTGCATGCCACAGGTTGGAAGCCGAGGGGGCCCATGGAAGTGACACCACAAGATGCAATCAGGAAGGCAAAGGATAAGCAACCGGGTTGTTACCCAATAAATAAGTTACAAGAAAAGCCTACAGATTAAATAGGACTTAAGAGACTTATCAACCAAATGCTGGGATCCTTGTTTGAACAAGGCAACTGCTTAAAGCTGGTGAGAAGGCAACCAGGGAGGCTGCACACAGACTGGATATTGATGGTGTTAAGGAGTTACTGCTAGACTGTTAGAAGGGATAAGGGTATTATAATAATTTTGAAGTTCTTATCTTTTAAAGAAATGAAAGTATTTACAAGTGAAATGGCTGTCTGGATTTGCTACAAAATAACCCCTGGGAGGAGAGGGGCAGGTGGGGACTATTGTAGAGCGAGGTAGGATTATAGATAAGACCTTATAACTGCTGAAACAGAAGCTAGTTGCACGCAGGGTCATTAAATAGTCTCTACTTCAGCATATATGTAAAATTTTCAGTAATGAAAAGTTTCTTTAAAGTGCCCTGTGGGAAGGTATTAGTACCACAAATGTTCCATCGTCCTTTAGCCAGCTGAATAATGGGGCAGAGCGGGGACAGCCGGAATCAAGCTATAGGGAGAGAAGCGTCATAACTAACAGCACATTACAGCTGCAGCAACGTGCGTCGGTCCCATTCCGTCCAGAGCTCAGTCCCCTGTCCAGGAGATCCACAGTCTTCAGAACTGGACCACAACTACTGAGGCTCAGTTGCGTAAGTGAACCTGGAGCTTGGCAGTTCTACCTAGGTGCTGGCGGTTTCTATAGAAACCACCAGAGAACTGCTGTTCCAGAGAGCACAATGTCTGTCTCCACTGGCCTCCATGCACGGGAACACTTGCCCATCAGCATCTGAGAGCCAGCCTATCAAAGTGCCTTTGCTGCTCACTTTTAAAATAGGTACAGCTCATTATAAAGCACCTGCTCTCAAATGTTTCCAAGGAAACAGAGGCCCCAAGACACCCCTCTCTAAATTCATTAGCATTTAACACTCCCTAATGAGGCTTAAAGATGGCGCGCTTTAGTAACAGTGTGCCGGGAGGATACCTTTCCCTTCCACATCTGGGCATGGCTGGTGAGCTGCAAGGCTCCCAGAGGATCCCAAAAGCAAGAAGAGCAACGCTTGGAGCAGTCCAGGGATCTATGGGAGGTCTCCATGGCCAAAGCCTCCCGGTGGGGGTAGCGCTCTGGGTCACAATCTAAAAATAACTGGGGTAGAGGCTCAGCTGTAACCAGCTGAACTACTGGCTTGACTGACATTCTTTCCTGACCCTTGGAATGAACATGTATGCCCATGTGCACATACATACATGCTTGCATGCATGCAAATATCATGTGGTATCCATCCTTACAAGCCCTTCACCATTCATTCCCTCACAGGTGATGTCCTTTCATGCTACTATCCTCCGTACATTCCTTAGACCTAAAATAACCTAGCTTAATATGCTGCAAGCAAGTCCCCCAAATGTGCCAAGACAAATCATAAACCAACTTGTGACTCTGAAAGCCTATGTGTGTCTGTGTGGGACCCCCAGAGGATAGACTGTGGGTACTGGGATCAGGTCCCAGGAGGAGGAGGGAAGAGAAGGCAGAGGAAGAGGAGGAGGCAGAAAAGGAGAGGAGGAAAAAGAAGAGAAGGAAGAGGAAGAGGAGGTGAAGGAGGAAGATGAGGAAAAGGAGGAAGAGGAGGAGGAAGAGGAGAAGGAAGAAGACCTTGTTTTCCTCCTTCTTGTGGCCACTAGGCCACCATACACACACTCATCCATATTTGTAGGATCGTCTCAGAGGAGTCTAAATGGACAGGAGGGTGGTAGGAGTGTAGTCAGCAGTGGGCACAAGCCTGCATGAGTCCTTCCAACCTGGGACATAGCCAACTGTTCCCAGCATAAAGGCCTCAGCCTGAGCCAGCTGAAGCCTGGGGTTCTACTTCCACAAAATGGGTTTAGCTGTTTCCCATAGGTGGGAAGACAGAGGACCAGAAAAGAGAGCACCAAGTATGGTGGCTCATAAGCACCTCCAGGGCCTTTTTCTTAAAGGGATGGTGTAACAGTGGACCTCTAACAGCTCCGAGGCAGATGACACTCTGCCTGGTCTGAGGCATGGCAGGGACCACTCTCTATGCCTGCTGTTGATTGCTCATACCCCAAGGACGCTCTTCCTAGGTTCTAAGCCCCAAATACTGCCCAGGGGCTGTCCTAGGGGCAGGTCACAAGGCCCATAGCCCTTTCACTGGCCAGAGGCTCCACCCACCATCAGCCAGCCTGGGGGCCTCAGTGGATCCCTCTTCTGCTCTCTGTCACTGAGCAGGATTCCATTTGAAGTCACAGAGAAGTTCCCAAGGTACCTGCCGCTGCATCCCCCATCATGTCACATTTTAACTAAGGTCCATTTTAGCCTCTTTCCCAGTGTTCTGAGCACCCACACTCATTCAGCAATGATTAATTCACTGTTCCCTTTTAAAAATTAATCAGCTGGGCATGGTGGCGAATGCCTTTAATCGCAGTACTCATGAGGCAGAGGTAGGAGGATTGCCGTGAGTTCAAGGCCATCCTGAGACTACAGTGAATTCCAGATCAGCCTGAGCTAAAATGAGACCCTACCTCAAAAAAATAAAAAATAAACCAAAAAAAAAAATTCATCAAAGGTACAGGAGAGCATGTGTAGAGCCCCTGATCACCTGACAGACCACGTCCCCATCCTGTGCCAACACCTGCTGACAGCATGGATGCTTGGTACCTTGCTCAGATCCTGGCCTGGCACAGGGAAGAGCCTGAAGGCAGCTCCTGACTGCCAGTCCTCGGGAGCTCATGGAGGACTTGATCCTGCTGTGACCATCCAAAACAATCAAGATGCCTGAATGCCTGCTGTAGGCCAGGGATGTGACACATAGACCTTATGACCAGTTGGGGAGGCTGAAATTACCATCCCCACTGTGTGTACAAAGCACTGAGGATCAGAGAGGTGAAGTGTCTCTCCTGAGATCACACAGCCAGCTGGAGGCCTTGCCACTGTCATGCTCAATCTGCAGCCCAACATTGTGATGCACACAGCACCAGCTGGAGCAGCTGCTCAGTTAGTGTCTGCTGAATGTGACAGGGACATGAGCACACCTACAGAGAAACTGGCATGCTGGCCACTGTGCAATTTTAAATTATGGATACAGAACGTGAGGGAAAGAAAGAAAAGCAGAAAGAAAGAGACAATTACACGTTGCCTATGTTGCTGATGCTCTCAGGTGAAAAATTGGTTTTCCTCACTTCACAGTAGAGCCATGGAGTAAAGGGTGTTCCAACAGTGCAGACCTCGGGAGCTGGCTCTGGATGGGCCCAGCCGGGTGCTGCAGCCACACACCAGGTCCTCTTTCAGCATCCCCAGCCCTTAAGAAGCAATGAAGAGAAATGCACACAGGCTTGCCTGACTGGACAGGAGGGATGAAGGTGTGGGCTAGCCTGCCTGAGCCAGCAATAGAACTATGGAGGCCCCAAACACCAGGAACTCTCTAGGGCTCCTAGGGGAGGGGTCTATGTCTGATCAGGCACAGAAAAGATGACCAGTGTCTGGCTGGTCTGCAGGGATACCCCTGCCCTGTACTCCTCCAATGACTACTGCCCCTGCATTCCACCCTCCAAAGCTAGGGAACCCTGGAAGGAGAGCCCGCCCCACCCCCCAGGGCCCTGGCAGGAGTAGAAAAAAGAGCTGGTCTAACTCCCAAACAGCAAACTGGAGAGGCAGGGCTTCCCTGTACTACAAGCAGCGGGGAGGTGAGAGTCACTCCCATCCAACCATGGTCCCTTTGTGCCCACACAGCTCTGCAGTGAACCATCAGGGAACAGATGAGGACAGTACACATGTGTGTAGGTGGGATCCATCCAGAAGATGGCAGCTAGGGTCTCAGGATGATGGTGAGGCCAAGCAGATTGCAGGACCCCACTTCGGGATGCTGACCCCAGTGGGAGCATGCCCCTCATCAGCACACTGATCCCTCCCCTCCCCCTCCCCACTGCTGTTTTCTAGTCCACACAGCCAACTGACCCTGAGTCCTTCTATGTCTGCCATCATGCTGTCTGAATGCTGAGGGCTGGGCTGATGAGCAAGGACCAACAGAAGGACAAACCAGAACCAAAGGAACTTCACACTCTAGGGCTTAGTCCAGGCCCAGGAGCCCAAGAAAGAAGGAAACCTCACCCAGCCTGCCTGCTCTAGGTCCCACCCTGCTTCCTCCCTGAGTTCGGACCCCGCTGCTCCCTCAGCCTTCTCTCTGCACCAGCCCCTCCTAGACAGAATGGGCCACATAAGCCCCACCTGACTGGCTAAGCTTCACTCAGGTGAGCCACATCTCTCTGGGAGGAAGTGGGCAGTGCTGTGCAGACCTCAAAGCCACACTACCTTTGATCAAAGCTGCCTCTAGGGAATTAGATGCCGCTTCAGTGTGGTAATAAAAAAAAAACTAGAAATATTAAAATACACAATAAAGGGCTAGTTAAATATATTATGGCATACTGGGTAATTATTAAAAATTATAGCATCAAAAGCCCATTAACAATATGGGAAATGCTAATGATGTAATATTAAGCTGGGGAAAATTACATAAAAATGTAAATACACTGTGTAAAGGTTTGTGGTGGAGGGTGCCAGCCATTGGTTGAGGCTCTGCTGGGCTGAACACCAGTGGGCATCTTGTTTACACTGCTGGGATCAGTGTGGTCACCAAGAGATCACACCCTGCCTCTATGTCTGTTCTGGTCCTGAGCCACACCTAAGTCTCCAGGGCTTTTCTGTGCCTCTACCCCCCCAAATGCTGCTTGCACCCCAAGTCACAGGGGGCCTACCATAGCCTCTTATGGCTCAAGGCCCCTCTCATTCACTCTAAGTAAGGGTCAGTAGAGAAAGGGACAAGGCTACTACTGGCCTATGTGGCACTCTCTGGAAAAAGGGGAGACAATAAAGGGATATGGGGTGAACTTGATCAAAGTACATTATATACAAATGCGAAATGTCATAATAAAAGAAGCACATACTTCTGTACAATTAACATATGCTAATAATTTTTTTTAAAGAATGTATTTAATTTGTCTACATAAAAAGAAAAAGACACCTTTAGGGAATAGCCCAGGCCAGGGGTATGACTTGGCTAGTGGAACAAAGATGCACTCTCACCCCCACTCATCTCTTGGCAGAAGAGTTCTATGTGCAGTGTGCAACGCCCACAACCTCACATGTTGGCCCAGGAGAAGAAGAGCAGGATTTGAATGGAGTCGGGGTGCGGGGGATGCTAATCCTTGAACTACCACAGAGATTTCTGGTTTTAGGCTGCACCTGAGTAGATGGTACTGCCACAGCCAAGCCATTTCCTGTCCTCTGAGCCCCGCAAACCAGGGCAATGTCCTGCACACAGCAGGGGCTCAGCACATGTTCAATAAGTGAGTGAGGAACAGCAGATAACAAGACATGTTGAGAACTTTCCAGGGGCTGGGGAGATGGCTCCACGGGAGAAGAACACTGACCGCTTAGCATGACAACCTTGCGCACCCACCATCTCATTACAGCCTGGCCGCCGGGCCACCCGCTGCCACCTCTCAGCAGGACTTAGCTGCACTCAGCCATTCTCACCAGACCTGCCCAGAGGTCCAGCAGTCTTCCTCCATGTATGAGGAAAGGCTGCGCCAGACACAGTATCCACTGCCAAATATGGGAAGCCACGTGTGAAGTCACATAGCCACCAACTATCTAACAGGGCTTTACTTGCAGAAAATGCCAAAGGTCTCCCAATATGACAGAATTTTTGCTGAGTTACAGGGTGGTTCACGGAGGTCAGAACTATAATTTATCAAAGCCACAGCTGAGCACTAGCCACATGCCAGCACTCAAGGTAGGTCCCCATGCTCCTGTCCCAGTGGAGTCAGCCTGCCTCCTAGCAGCAATCACACAGGCTATGGAAGGAACAGCAGAGAACTTGGGGGATGGGGGAGGGGAAGCTCCTGAAGAGGGGCATCATCAGATACCTCGGGCTGAGTAGGGACAAGCCAACTATAGCCCAATGCCACTGATCCAGCCAAAACTGAAGCAACTATGAAAGGCTCGTCAAGAACTCTGAAAGCCAGCAGGTGTCAGAGAGACAGGTGGACATGTGGGAAGGACCCACAGAGGCAAGTGCCTGCCTTCCTCCCTCTCTTCTTCTCTCCCTCCCTTTCTTTCTCTTTACTTCCTTCTTCCCCTCTCTTGACTCCCTTCCTTCTTTCTTAGCCCTTTCTCTGGCAGCTCCGGCCTGACAGCAGGACTTTAGTGGCATCACCGTGGTAGCTTCTAAAACTAGGAGGCAAAAGTGACAGAACTGAAAGGAAAACTACCCAACAATTCCAGCGTTCCTCTCTCAATTACACAGAACACGTACAACAATTCCAGCGTTCCCCTCGATTACACAGAACACGTACAACAATTCCAGTGTTCCTCTCGATTACACAGAACACGTACAATTCCAGTGTTCCTCTCTCGATTACACAGAACACGTACAACAATTCCAGTGTTCCTCTCTCGATTACACAGAACACGTACAACAATTCCAGTGTTCCTCTCGATTACACAGAACACGTACAATTCCAGTGTTCCTCTCTCGATTACACAGAACACGTACAACAATTCCAGTGTTCCTCTCGATTACACAGAACACGTACAACAATTCCAGTGTTCCTCTCGATTACACAGAACACGTACAACAATTCCAGTGTTCCTCTCTCGATTACACAGAACACGTACAACAATTCCAGCGTTCCTCTCGATTACACAGAACACGCCAACAATTCCAGTGTTCCTCTCGATTACACAGAACACGTGCAACAATTCCAGTGTTCCTCTCGATTACACAGAACACGTACAACAATTCCAGCGTTCCTCTCTCAATTACACAGAACACGTACAACAATTCCAGTGTTCCTCTCGATTACACAGAACACGTACAACAATTCCAGCGTTCCTCTCTCAATTACACAGAACACGTACAACAATTCCAGTGTTCCTCTCGATTACACAGAACACGTACAACAATTCCAGTGTTCCTCTCGATTACACAGAACACGTACAACAATTCCAGCGTTCCTCTCGATTACACAGAACACGTTTCTTCCAGTGTTCCTCTCTCGATTACACAGAACACGTACAACAATTCCAGTGTTCCTCTCGATTACACAGAACACGTACAACAATTCCAGCGTTCCTCTCGAGCACAGAACACGTGCAACAATTCCAGTGTTCCTCTCTCAATTACACAGAACACGTACAACAATTCCAGTGTTCCTCTCGATTACACAGAACACGTACAACAATTCCAGTGTTCCTCTCGATTACACAGAACACGTACAACAATTCCAGTGTTCCTCTCGATTACACAGAACACGTACAACAATTCCAGCGTTCCTCTCTCTCGATTACACAGAACACGTACAACAATTCCAGCGTTCCTCTCTGATTACACAGAACACGTACAACAATTCCAGTGTTCCTCTCGATTACAGAAACACGCAACAATTCCAGTGTTCCTCTCGATCACAGAACACGTGCAACAATTCCAGTGTTCCTCTCGATTACACAGAACACGTACAATTCCAGTGTTCCTCTCGATTACACAGAACACGCATAACAATTCCAGTGTTCCTCTCGATTACACAGAAACACGTGCAACAATTCCAGTGTTCCTCTCTCGATTACACAGAACACACGCACAACAATTCCAGCGTTCCTCTCTCAATTACACAGAACACGTACAACAATTCCAGTGTTCCTCTCGATTACACAGAACACGCATAAACAATTCCAGTGTTCCTCTCGATTACACAGAACACGTACAACAATTCCAGTGTTCCTCTCGATTACACAGAACACGTACAACAATTCCAGCGTTCCTCTCTCGATTACACAGAACACGTACAACAATTCCAGCGTTCCTCTCTCGATTACACAGAACACGTACAACAATTCCAGTGTTCCTCTCGATTACACAGAACACGTACAACAATTCCAGTGTTCCTCTCGATTACACAGAACACGCAAACAATTCCAGCGTTCCTCTCGACACAGAACACAATTCCAGTGTTCCTCTATTACACAGAACACGCAACAATTCCAGTGTTCCTCTCGATTAGAACACGTTCCAGTGTTCCTCTCTCGATTACACAGAACACGCACAACAATTCCAGCGTTCCTCTCTCGATTACACAGAACACGTACAAACAATTCCAGTGTTCCTCTCGATTACACAGAACACGTACAACAATTCCAGTGTTCCTCAGAACACGATTAGTGTTCACAGAACACGTACAACAATTCCAGCGTTCCTCTCTCGATTACACAGAACACGTACAACAATTCCATCGTTCCTCTCTCGATTACACAGAACACGCATAACAATTCCAGCGTTCCTCTCCACAGAACACGTTACAACATTTCCAGTGTTCCTCTCGATTACACAGAACACGTACAAGAATTCCAGTGTTCCTCTCGATTACACAGAACACGTACAACAATTCCAGTGTTCCTCTCGATTACACAGAACACGTGAACAATTCCAGTGTTCCTCTCTCGATTACACAGAACACGCACAACAATTCCAGCGTTCCTCTCGATTACACAGAACACGTACAACAATTCCAGTGTTCCTCTCGATTACACAGAACACGTACAACAATTCCAGTGTTCCTCTCGATTACACAGAACACGTTAACAATTCCAGCGTTCCTCTCTCGATTACACAGAACACGTGCAACAATTCCAGCGTTCCTCTCTCGATTACACAGAACACGCATAACAATTCCAGCGTTCCTCTCTCGATTACACAGAACACGACAACAATTCCAGTGTTCCTCTCGACAGAACACGCATAAGAATTCCAGTGTTCCTCTCGACACAGAACACGTTTCCAGTGTTCCTCTCGATTACACAGAACACGCACAACAATTCCAGCGTTCCTCTCTCGATTACACAGAACACGTACAACAATTCCAGCGTTCCTCTCTCAATTACACAGAACACGTACAACAATTCCAGCGTTCCTCTCTCGATTACACAGAACACGTGCAAACAATTCCAGTGTTCCTCTCTCGATTACACAGAACACGTACAACAATTCCAGTGTTCCTCTCGATTACACAGAACACGTACAACAATTCCAGTGTTCCTCTCGATTACACAGAACACGTACAACAATTCCAGCGTTCCTCTCTCGATTACACAGAACACGTACAACAATTCCAGTGTTCCTCTCGATTACACAGAACACGTACAACAATTCCAGTGTTCCTCTCGATTACACAGAACACGTACAACAATTCCAGCGTTCCTCTCTCGATTACACAGAACACGTACAACAATTCCAGCGTTCCTCTCTCGATTACACAGAACACGTACAACAATTCCAGTGTTCCTCTCGATTACATAGAACACGTACAAGAATTCCAGTGTTCCTCTCTCGATTACACAGAACACGTACAAGAATTCCAGCGTTCCTCTCGATTACACAGAACACGTACAACAATTCCAGCGTTCCTCTCTCGGTTACACAGAACACGTACAACAATTCCAGCGTTCCTCTCTCGATTACACAGAACACGTGTTCCCAGCGTTCCTCTCTCGATTACACAGAACACGTACAACATTTCCAGTGTTCCTCTCGATTACACAGAACACGTACAACAATTCCAGTGTTCCTCTCGATTACACAGAACACGTACAACAATTCCAGTGTTCCTCTCGATTACACAGAACACGTACAACAATTCCAGCGTTCCTCTCTCAATTACACAGAACACGTACAACAATTCCAGTGTTCCTCTCGATTACACAGAACACGTACAACAATTCCAGCGTTCCTCTCTCGATTACACAGAACACGTTCAATTCCAGTGTTCCTCTCGATTACATAGAACACGAAAGAATTCCAGTGTTCCTCTCTCGATTACACAGAACACGCAAAGAATTCCAGCGTTCCTCTCGATTACACAGAACACGTACAACAATTCCAGCGTTCCTCTCTCGATTACACAGAACACGTACAACAATTCCAGCGTTCCTCTCTCGGTTACACAGAACACGTACAACAATTCCAGCGTTCCTCTCTCAATTACACAGAACACGTACAATTCCAGCGTTCCTCTCTCAATTACACAGAACATGTACAAGAATTACAGCGTTCCTCTCTCGATTACACAGAACACGTACAAGAATTCCAGCGTTCCTCTCAATTACACAGAACATGTACAATTCCAGCGTTCCTCTCTCGATTACACAGAACACGTACAATTCCAGCATTCCTCTCTCGATTACATAGAACACGTACAAGAATTCCAGTGTTCCTCTCAATTACACAGAACATGTACAATTCCAGTGTTCCTCTCTCGATTACACAGAACACGTACAAGAATTCCAGCGTTCCTCTCAATTACACAGAACATGTACAATTCCAGTGTTCCTCTCTAGATTACACAGAACACGTACAATTCCAGTGTTCCTCTCTCGATTACACAGAACACGTACAATTCCAGTGTTCCTCTCTCGATTACACAGAACACGTACAATTCCAGTGTTCCTCTCGATTACACAGAACACTTATAAGAAGGCAGTGAGGACACTGAGGAGCTGCAGCCCCTCCTCCCCATCAAGCTGACCCCAGTGCCCTGCCCTGGACTGTCCACCCAACAACAGCAGGTGCCGCTTCCCTTCACAAGCCCAAGGGCCAGTGAAGCACAGCCCACTGGGGGGAAGAAAAGCAGCTTTACAGGACAGAAAATACTAGACAGCCCGTGTTTGCTGACTACCACAGAATTTAATTAGGAATTAATAACAGAACAATATCTGGGAAATCTCCACATATTTGGAAATTAAATAATATACTTCTAAACTCATAAATCAAAGAGGAAGTCAAAATAAAATTAGAAAACTTTTAAATTGAATTAAAATGCAGCATATTTGTGGCAATGAAGAAAAGGCATACTTAGAGGGATCTGTGTAGCATTAAGCTGTTTCTACTTTTTAAAATATATTTTATTTATTTGAGAGAAAGAAAGAGGCAGAGAGAGAGACAGACAGAATGGGTGTGCCAGGGCATCCAGCCACTGCAAACAAACTCCAGATACATGCATCCCTTGTGCATCTGGCTTACGTGAGTCCTGGAGAATTGAACTGGGGTCCTTTGGCTTTGCAGGCAAATGCCTTAACCGCTAAGCCATCTCTCCAGCCCTCCACTTTTTTTTTTAAGTCGAATGAACTACCTAACTTTCCTCTTCAAGAAATGAGAAAAAGAACAAGTTAAACCCAAAGCCAGCAGATGGAAAAAAAAAAATATTGGAGCAGAAGGCAATGAGGTTGAAAACAGAAGAGCTATTTTAAAAAAAATCAGCATTTCACTGAAGTGACCAATAAGACTGATCTATCTGTAGCCACATGACTGATAGGGCACGATACAAATGCCCTCATCAGAAATGAGAAAGGATGCTGGGCATAGTGGTGCACGCCTTTAATCCCAGAACTCAGAAGAACAATGTCAGAGGATCACTGAGTATGAGACCAGCCTGAGACTACATAGTGAATTCCAGGTCAGCCAGGGCTAGAGTGAGACCCTATCTCGAAAACATTGAAAAAAAAAAAGATATAATTTGGGGCTGAAGAGACAGCTCAACAGTTAAGGTGTTTGCCTGCAAAGCCTAAGGACTCAGGTTCAATTCTCCAGGACCCAAATAAGTCAGATGCACAAGGGGGCACATGCATCTGGAGTTCATTTGCAGTGGCTGGAGGCCCTGGAGCGCCCATTCTCCCCCACCCCACTTCCCCCAAAGAGGAAACAGAGCATGTGAGGGGTGCTGAAACAGACTGGAAGAAGTGTGGTCACCATGCTAAGGGGTCCCATGAAATGATGGCCTAGAACAGCACAGGGCACTGGAGCAGAGGATGAGAGGAACAAAGCTGCCCGAGACAGAGAAGAGTGCTGGAGCAGAGATGGATGGGTGGTGCCTGGTTACAATCTGGGTTGATTCCCCAGGACCCACATAAAGCCGGATGTACAGGAGCACACACACCTGGACTTCGTTTGCAGTGACTGGAGGCCCTGGCACACCCATTCTCTCCCTTTCTCACTCTCTCTCTTCTCTTTTGCTCTCTGCTTGCAAATAAATAAATAAAAATATTTTTAAAAAGAAAATAAAACTGACTTTGGTGGGCTTGTTAGCACACTGGGTGTAGCTGAGAAGAGAATCTCTGAGCTGAGAGCATCTCAACAGAAACCACCAGAACTTAAAATGAAAACAATGGAGGAAAGTGGAGGAGAACTCTAGAACAGAATATCCAAGAGTTGTAGGACAACCATGAAAGGTGTAAATCCACAGAGCGTGAATGGCACAAGAGCAGAGAGCAAGGAACAAAACATTCCTGAGGATTACTGCACATTCGTGTCACCGCCCAATGGCAGAAGGCGACTCACAGAACACCATACAGGAAAAACAACACACACACAGTATACAAAACAAGCCACACCGAGGCATGGAATTTTCAAACTGCAGAGAAACCAAAGAAAAAGAAAACCCTTCTAGCCTCTAGAGAAGCAAAGATAAGAATTACATCCAGGTGCTCCTCAGAAGCTATTGTACGCAGCAAGACAGTGAAATAGTGTCAACAGGGTTGAGAGAAAGAAGCCACCAGACCAGAATTCCTGTACTGGGAAAAAAACATCTTTCAAAAGTGGAGGAGAAATATTTTTCCCAGCAAAACCTAAAGGAATTTGTTTCCCATAGACTAATCTAGCAAAAATGTTAAAAGAGGGCTGGGGGTGTATTTAACCCAGTTGGTTGGGTGTTCATCTAGCATTCAGAAGGCCCTGGGTTCATCCCCACACTGCATACAGATGTGATGACTCACACCTCCAGTCCCAGCACAGAGATGGTCTAGAAATTCAAGGTCATCCTTGACACATGGGGAGTTCAAAGACAGCCTGTGGGGTATATGAGACCCTACCTCAAAAAAAAAAAAAAAAATGTCAGCATGTTTTGGGGACTGAGGAGATAGCTCAGTCAGTAAAGTGCTTCCCTCACAAGCATGAGGACTTGAGTTTGGTCTCCAAAATGCACACTAAAGAGCTGGCATGGTGGCAATCTCAGTTCCACGGAGGTGGAGACTGGAAGAGCCCTGAGGCTGGCTAGTCAGCCAATCTATTTCAAGAGTTCAAAGCCTGAGAAAGGCTCTGCCTCATATAAAAGGTGGATATTGGGCTGGAGGGATGGCTTAGTGGTTAAGGTGTTTACCTACAAAACCAAAGGACCCAAGTCCGATTCCCCAGGACCCAAGTTAGCCAGATGCACAAGGGGGTGCACACATCTGGAGTTCATTTGCAGTGGCTGGAGGCCCTGGTGCATCCATTCTCTCTCTCACCCTCTTTCTCTGTCAAATAAATAAAAATAAAACATTAAAACAGTGGCTAGTGCCTAGGAATGATATTCAAGGGGATCCTTTAGCCTCCATATGTACATGCATATGTTCATGCATACACATGTACACAAACACACACACACAAGATGTTGTTTAGGAAGAAATAAAGTGATAGTGGTAAGAAACTTGGATCTACATTTTAAAAAAGGAAGAACTCCCAAGAAATATAAAATGATAGGCTGGAAGAATGGCTTAGCGGTTAAGGCACTTGCCTGCAAAGACAAAGAACCCATGTTCAATTCCCTAGGACCTAAATAAGCCAGATGAACAAGGTGGAGCATGCATCTGGAGTTTGTTTGCAGTGACTGAAGGCCTGGCACACCCATTCTCTCTCTCTTTCTTGAATAAATAAAAAAAATTAAAACAGAATGATAAAATGAAAAAGTAAAACTCATTTTTCATAGTTAATAATCAAATAATAGATTAATTCAAAATAATAGCACAATGCATGAATTATATAAGCTGACATGAATGACAGCAATGATAGAAGGGATTGGAAGGAGGCAACAGATTAATTAAGGTACAGCTTCTTAAACTGTGGGTCCCATAACTGATCGTGACGGTCCTATAAAACTGCAACATTAAGAGAATTTGGGGGGCTGGAGGAATGACGGATCAGCAGCTACAGTGCTTGCCTGAAAAGCCTAACAACCCGCATTTGATTACCCAGTGCCTACATAAAGCCAGATGCACAGTGGCACAGGTGTCTGGAGTTCATTTTCACTGTTAGGAGGTCCTGGTATGCCCATTCTCTGTCTCTCTTCTCTCTTTCTGCTTACAAATACATAAATAAAGATATTTTTTAAAAAATGAATTTTGGGGGAGGCAGAGGTAGGAGGATTGCCGTGAGTTCAAGGCCACCCTGAGACTACATAGTTAATTCCAGGTCAGCCTGGGCCAGAGTGAGACCCTACCTCGAAAAACCAAAAAAAAAAAAAAAATGAATTTTGGGGGTTGGAGAGATGGCTTAGGGGTTAAGGCGCCTGCCTCCTAAGCCTAAGAACCCGGTTCCAATCTCCAGGTCCCACGTTTAGCCAGATGCAAAGTGGGGCAAGGGTGCAATGCTGCACTTGACCACAAGGGGGAGCACACATCTGGATTTCATTCACAACAGCTGAGAGACTGCTGGCCCACCCATCTCTGTCTCCCTCTCCCTCTCTGTCTCTCTCTGTGTCTCTCTCCAAAAAAAAAAAATAAAATAATATGAATTTGGGGGCTAGAGAGATGGCTCATAGGACCCAGACACACAGGACGGAGAACAGTGTTCTGGAACACTGTCTTCCAGACACAAAGTGGCCACTGTACTCATGACCTCAAGACAGCTTCACTGCCTGCACAAGACCTGCAGAATACTGGGCACATTCACATGTCACTGTGGATGGTGGAGGGCCAGATAAAATGATATCAAAATAGAAGAGGGACTAGGAAAGAAGAAGGGGCTGGGGCTGGAGGGATGCTCAGTGGTTAAAGGCACTTGCTTGTAAAGTCTGATACCCAGGGTTCAATTCCTCAATGCCAACATAAAGCCAGATGCACAAAGTGGTACATGTGTCTGGAGGTTGTCTGTAGCCCTGGAGCTCCCATATACACACTCTCGCTTAATTTCTCTCTCTCCCTCCTTCTGTCTCTCTCAAATAAATAATTAATTAAAAGTTTTTAAAGAAGGGGTTCAATGGAAAAGGGATGAATACAAAACAAAGTAATGGGAAAGGATTATGATCAAAATGTATTATGAAAATTTATGAAAATTATCAGTTACAAAGTTTAAAAAATAAAAAGAATGTTTGATTTTTAAAACTTCTGTTTGGGGGCTGGAGAGATGGCTTAGCGGTTAAGGCATTTGCCTGCAAAGCCAAAGGATCCTGGTTCTATTCTCCAGGACCCATGTAAGCCAGATGCACAAGGGGCACATGTATCTGGAGTTCGTTTGCAGTGGCTAGAGGCCCTGGTGTGCCCATTCTCTCTGTCTGCCTCTCTTCTATCTCTCTCTCTCTCTCTGCTTGCAAATAAATTAATTAATTAAAAAAAACCTTCTGTTTGAATTGTTGATTTGAGTTTCAAAGAAATCATTCAATGAATTTCTATTTGAGATTTGGACAGAATTTCCAACAATTTCTGAAATGGCCCTAAAGGTCCTTCTGCCATTTTATATGAAGTATTTATGCGAAGTGGTGGTCTCAGCACTGGTGATGAGAAAATCAAAATGCTCACCAACTCTGGAAATACTGACGATGCCCAACATCCTGCAGTATCAAATATTTAGACAGGATTTAATTCTTCCCATAAAGAGAAATAAGCACATCCATCTCATTAGTATGCAAATTTATGTTCAATCTTAACAAATGGTAACATCATATGTACACCAAAGAATTACTTTAAAATCAATTCCTCTGTGATATATTATCAGTAAATATTTGAATTGTAGACATATTTTTTATACTTATATTCCCAGGACTGTACAAAATTTCTTGGGCAAAAGGGGTCACAACTGGAGAAAGGTCATGAAGCACTATGACAAGGTCCTCACCATGCCTCTGCAGCAAGAAGGTGTCACTGGGAAGTGGATTTGGATTAGCTATAAATATGCATCGAAAATTTCAGGACAACTAGGAAAAGAGTAAGAGATGTAAAACTGATATGCTAAGGGAAAAAAGAAAATGGAACCATACAGATTGCTCAATTAAAACCAGAAAAGAGGCGGGTCTGGCAGTGCAGAACTGTAATTCCAGCACTTGAGAGGTAGAGGCTGGAGGATCAAGAGTCCAAGACCAGCCTCGGGTACCTATTGAGTGTGATGCCAGCCTGGACTACATGGAACTCTGTCTCAAAGGGCCTGGGAACATAACTCAGTGATAGAGAGAGTACTTACCTACCATGTGCAAGGTCCTGAGTTTATTCCCAGCACCATTAAATAGATGATAGATGCTTTTTCTTTCTTTCTTTCTTTCTTTCTTTCTTTCTTTCTTTCTTTCTTTCTTTCTATTTGAGAGAGAGTGGGAGGGAGAGAATGGGCATGCCAGGGCCTTCAGCTGCTGCAAATGAACCCCCTTGTGTGCATATGCAACATTGTGTGCTTGTGTCACTGTCTGTCTGGCTTACATGGGACCTGGAGATTCAAACTTGAGTTCTTCAGCTTTGTAAGCAAGCACCTTAACCTCTAAGCCATTTCTCCAGGCTGATAAGATACTTGATAGAGATATAAGTAGGTATACAGATAGTAGATTATTGATTGATAGATGATACCCAACTCTAAAGGCAGATAAAGAGTTGACACAAACAGGAGCAAAGAACAAGAGCCCATAAATAAGGCACTTAAAATCCAAATAACCACTGTGAGTACCAATGGCTTTCTATGCATAGGTTAAAAGACAGAGCTCCAGAGTAAGTAAAAAACATTGAGCATGCATTGTATTTACAGGAGAGCCATTTTAAAGACATAGATTAAAAGAAAACAGATGGTGGGCTGGAGAGATGGCTTAGCAGCTAAGCACTTGCCTGTGAAGCCTAAGGACCCCGGTTCAAGGCTCGATTCCCCAGGACCCATGTAAGCCAGATGCACAAAGTGGCACATGCGTCTGGAGTTTGTTTGTAGTAGCTGGAGGCCCTGGTGCACCCATTCTCTATCTATCTGCCTCTTTCTCTCTCTGGCACTCTCAAAATAAATAAACAAAAAAAAAAATCAGATGGAGAGAAACATGCTAACACTGATCAAGTAGTCAAGAAGTCAACAGAAGTAGCTGTCTTGATTTTAGATGAAGCACATTTCAATGGACAAGAGCAAAGCTATCAGGTATACTGAGGAAGGGCTAAATCCTAAGAATGCATAGCAGCCCTCACAGTGTGTGAGTCTAGTGACAAAGCACTGCCGTGCACGAGCTGACAAAACCATGTAGAGAGATGGTGCAGCCCCAGTACAGCCATAGCTGTCAATACTCTTCCATCAGAAAAGGACAGATCCAGTCAGGTGTGGTGGAGCACATCTGGAATCCCAGCACTTTGGAAACTGGGACAGGAGGACTGTCACAAGTTCAAGGCCAGGCTAGACTACACAGTGAGACCTTGTCTCTACTAAAAGGATAGATCCAGCAGACAGACAATCAGTAAGGACACAGGTGACCTCACACAATACCACCCATCAGCTGGTCAAAGCTGACATGTATATATGTATATTATCCAAACACAGCAAGATACTTTTCAAGTTTGCACACAGCATTTATCAAGACGGACCATATTCCAGGCTACAAGACACACCTCAACAAATGCAAAAGAACACAAATCATAAAAAATAAAAAGAATGCAAATCACAGTGTTTAGTCTCAAACTACAATAGAATTAAGCCAGTGACCAATAAATGCAGGGATTGAACAACATGCTGCCAGATAACACCTGCACCAAAAAAAGACCTCTCATGGGAAAATCTAAAACAACACACTCAGTGAGAATGGAGACGCGGCTTACCAAAACTCGTGGGATACAGTAGCACTTCCCTTCAAGGAAAAATTATAGTGTTGAGTGCTTTTATTAAAAAAGATAAAAGACCTAAACTAGATGATCTGAGAAACCTGAAAATGAAGAACAACACAGCTATTGAAAATAGGAAATTACTAGAGAAAGTCAAATAACAAAAGCTGGTTCTTTGATAATATCAACAATATCTATGAACCAATCTATCCAGGCCAAGAAGGAAGAGAAGACATGAATTACTAATGGGGGAAATGAAGAGGGACATCACCATAGTGACCATGGTCATTAGCCAAGCAATGAGGAACTCTATGGACAACTGTGGCCAACAGATTTGATACCGTAGATCAAATGGACCAGCTCCCTGACTTACAAGTGCAAAATCAAGGCACTGTCCATTGGGTGAAGAGGGCGTTCTTCCAGCTCATGCACTGCCCCCTCCTCAGTGTGTCCTTGCAGGATGGAAAGAGCGCATCTCTCTCAAGCCTATAGGACTAATCAGGTTCCGGAGGGCTCCACCCTCATGACCACGTGACTTCTCACGGCCCCATCAGGACCTCAATCATGCGTATTTGGCGGAAGGAGAAACATTTGGTCCACCACAGCATATGTCATTATACATCTGCCCTAACCCACAGAGGGAACAGCATCAAAAGTGAACCCTAGGGGCCTGGAGAGATGGCGCAGTGGTTAAGCACTTGTCTGTGAAGCCTAAGGACCCCAGTTCAGGCTCAATTCCCTAGGACCCACATAAGCCAGATGGACAAGGTGGCACATGCATCTGGAATTTGTTTGCAGTGGCTGGAGGTCCTGGAGCACCCATTCTCTCTCTATCCATCTGCCTCTTTCTCTTTTTTCCTTTTTTAGAGACAGTGAGAGAGAGGAGAGATAGAGAATTGGTGTACTAGGGCCTCAGCCACCTCAGCAATCGAACTCCAGATGCTTATGCCACCTAGTGGGTATGTGTGGCCTTGCACTTGCCTCACCTTTGTGCGTCTGACTAATGTGGGATCTGGAGAGTAGAACATGGGTCCTTAAGCTTCACTGGCAAGCGCCTTTACTGCTGAACCATTTCTCCAGCCCAGACTGGCCTTTTTTTATGCAAAAGAATGAGAGCAAGAGTGAGAGAAAGAGAGAACTGGCATGCCAGGGCCTCCAGCCACTGCAATTGAACTCCAGACGCATGCACCCCCCCTTGTGCTCATGTGCAAACTTGTGCGCTTGTGTCACAAGTCCATGTAAGCATCTGGCTTACATGGGATCTGAAGAGTTGAACATGGGTCCTTAAGCAAGGTCACAGGCAAGCATCTTAACTGCTAAGCCATCTCTCCAGCCATGAATCTTAAACTCCTCCAAAAGACAAACAACAAAGAAAACATGGGTCAAGGATGTAGCTCCGTGGCAGAATTATAGATACGGCCCTGGGTCTGAGCTCTATCCTACAAAAGGAAGGGGGAGGGGAACTGATAAAGCCTACATGTGAATAAACCTTGAAAAAAATCAAGGAGGTCAGTCACAAAGGCCATATATTATATGATTCCATTTCTATAAAATGTCCATAGTAAATCTGTACAGGAGGAGGGCTAAAGTCATAGGCTTTCTTCTAGAAGTGATGAAAATGTTCAAAATTGTTTCTAGTGATGGCTGCATTATGCTGGAAATATACCAAAAACTATTGACCTATACACTTTAAATGAGTGAATTGGATGGTATCCGAAAAAAGCTGTTATAAAACATCTTATCAAGTATTTACTTAAAGTATATTAAGATAAAAAAACGGGTATCAGGTCCATGAATTTTGGACATTATGAGTTATGGCAAGACTAAAATAAGTTTTCAAGTAAAAGAATTACAAATCAATATTTAAATTTTTTCATTTTTGAAAGCTTCAAAGCAAGCAATATTGAGTATAGCTCTTTTTCAGTGGCAAAATGTGTGACAAAGGATATGCAGGTTAAAATTCCACACACACGTGTATATGTAAGAACCCATCGTGTAGTCTCTGCTAGTCCCTACTCATGTGCAAGTTACCAAGTGGGGTGGGTGTTAATGAGAGCCCATGGTCCCAAGATGCGTGACTTTTGAGTGTGTGAACTCCACTGTCACCCACACACTGCTCTGCTGGCAGCTCTCAGTATCAGTGTTAAGCAGGAGTCTTCAAATACAACCCTGGAAAACTGATGCACAGAGAAGTGAATGAGGAGGCTGCTGGGAGCAGTCTTTTGAGGTTCTAGATTCTGAAAACCAGTTGCCCACCTCTGTCCAAGATTTTGAATAACCTGGGAGACACAGGGACTTCTCAGCTAGTTGTGGAAGCAACCAGGGGCTGGGGCTGACAAATCCATCCGATTTCCACAGAAACAGACATCTGCCTTCAGCTGTAGGGGTCTGCAGTGTGTCAGTGTCGTCAGCTGAGGATCTGCAGTGTCTCAGAGTGTCGTCAGCTGGGGGTCTGCAGTGTCCCAGAGTGTCGTCAGCTGGGGGTCTGCAGTGTCCCAGAGTGTCGTCAGCTGGGGGGTCTGCAGTGTCCCAGAATGTCGTCAGCTGGGGGGTCTGCAGTGTCCCAGAGTGTCATCAGCTGGGGTCTGCAGTGTCCCAGAGTGTCGTCAGCTGGGGGGTCTGCAGTGTCCCAGAGTGTCGTCAGCTGGGGGGTCTGCAGTGTCTTAGAATGTCGTCAGCTGGGGGGTCTGCAGTGTCTTAGAATGTCGTCAGCTGGGGGGTCTGCAGTGTCCCAGAGTGTCATCAGCTGGGGGGTCTGCAGTGTCCCAGAGTGTCATCAGCTGGGGTCTGCAGTGTCCCAGAGTGTCGTCAGCTTGGGGGTCTGCAGTGTCCCAGAGTGTCTCAGCTGGGGTCTGCAGTGTCTTAGAATGCAGTGGGGTCTGCAGTGTCTCAGAGTGTGGTCAGCTGGGGGTCTGCAGTGTCCCAGAGTGTCTCAGCTGGGGTCTGCAGTGTCCCAGAGTGTCGTCAGCTGGGGGGTCTGCAGTGTCCCAGAGTGTCGTCAGCTGGGGTCTGCAGTGTCTTAGAATGTGTCAGCTGGGGTCTGCAGTGTCTCCAAGTGTCATCAGCTGGGGGTCTTCAGTGACCCAGAGTGTCAGTGGGGTCTGCAGTGTGTCAGTGTCGTCAGCTGTCTCAAAATGTCGTCAGCTGGGGTCTCTGGTGACCCAGAGTCTCATCAGCTGGGGTCTGCAGTGTCCCAGAGTGTCGTCAGCTGGGGGTCTACAGCGTCTTAGTGTCGTCAGCTGGGGTCTGCAGTGTCAGAGTGTGTGGGGGTCTGCAGTGTCTCAGAGTGTGGTCAGCTGGGGGTCTGCAGTGTCCCAGAGTGTCGTCAGCTGGGGTTTGCAGTGTCTCAGTGTCCCAGCTGGGGTCTGCAGTGTCTTAGAATGTCTCAGCTGGGGGTCTGTAGTGTCTCAGAGTGTCCCAGCTGGGGTCTGCAGTGTCCCAGAGTGTCTGGGGTCTGCAGTGTCTCAGAGTGTCATCAGCTGGGGTCTGCAGTGTCTCAGAGTGTCCCAGCTGGGGTCTGCAGTGTCTTAGAATGTCAGCTGGGGTCTGCAGTGTCCCAGAGTGTCATCTGCAGTGTCCCAGAGTGTCATCAGCTGGGGTCTGCAGTGTCCCAGAGTGTCGTCAGCTGGGGGGTCTGCAGTGTCACAGAGTGTCCAGCTGGGGTCTGCAGTGTCTAGAATGTCGTCAGCTGGGGTCTGCAGTGTCCCAGAGTGTCGTGGGGTCTGCAGTGTCCCAGAGTGTCTCAGCTGGGGTCTGCAGTGTCTCAGAGTGTCATCAGCTGGGGGTCTGTAGTGTCTCAGAGTGTCGTCAGCTGGGGGGTCTGCAGTGTCTCAGAGTGTCGTCAGCTGGGGGGTCTGCAGTGTCTCAGAGTGTCGTCAGCTGGGGGGGTCTGCAGTGTCTTAGAGTGTCGTCAGCTGGGGGTCTGCAGTGTCTTAGCAGCTGGGGTCTGCAGTGTCTTAGAATGTCGTCAGCTGGGGGGTCTGCAGTGTCTCAGTGTGGTCAGCTGGGGTCTGCAGTGTCCCAGAGTGTCGTCAGCTGGGGGGTCTGCAGTGTCTCCAAGTGTCGTCAGCTGGGGGGTCTGCAGTGTCCCAGAGTGTCGTCAGCTGGGGGGTCTGCAAGTGTCTCAGAGTGTCGTCAGCTGGGGGGTCTGCAGTGTCCCAGAGTGTCGTCAGCTGGGGGGTCTGCAGTGTCTCAAAGTGTCGTCAGCTGGGGGTCTGCAGTGTCCCAGAGTGTCAGCTGGGGTCTGCAGTGTCTCAGGGTCTGCTGGGGGTCTGTGTCCCAGAGTGTCATCAGCTGGGGTCTGCAAGTGTCTCAGAGTGTCCTGGGGGTCTGCAGTGTCCCAGAGTGTCGTCAGCTGGGGTCTGCAGTGTCTCCAAGTGTCGCAGCTGGGGTCTGCAGTGTCCCAGAGTGTCTCAGCTGGGGTCTGCAGTGTCTCCAAGTGTCGTCAGCTGGGGTCTGCAGTGTCTCAAGTGTCGGCTGGGGTCTGCAGTGTCCCAGAGTGTCGTCAGCTGGGGTCTGCAGTGTCTTAGAATGCTGGGGTCTGCAGTGTCTCAGAGTGTCGTCAGCTGGGGTCTGCAGTGTCCCAGAGTGTCGTCAGCTGGGGGGTCTGCAAGTGTCTCAGAGTGTCGTCAGCTGGGGGGTCTGCAGTGTCTCAGAGTGTCGTCAGCTGGGGGTCTGCAAGTGTCTCAGAGTGTCTGCTGGGGTCTGCAGTGTCTCAGAGTGTCGTCAGCTGGGGTCTGCAAGTGTCCCAGAGTGGGCTGGGGTCTGCAGTGTCCCAGAGTGTCGTCAGCTGGGGGGTCTGCAGTGTCTCAGAGTGTCGTCAGCTGGGGTCTGCAGTGTCTCAGAGTGTCATCAGCTGGGGTCTGCAGTGTCCCAGAGTGGGGTCTGCAGTGTCTCCAAGCTGGGGGTCTGCAGTGTCTCCAAGTGTCTCAGCTGGGGTCTGCAGTGTCCCAGAGTGGGGGGTCTGCAGTGTCTCAGTCATCAGCTTGGGCATGTGCAGTGCCTCAGAGTGTCGCGTCAGCTGGGGTCTGCAGTGTCTTAGAATATCAATCAGCTGGGGGTCTGCAGTGTCTCAGCAGCTGGGGTCTGCAGTGTCCCAGAGTGTCCCAGCTGGGGTCTGCAGTGTCCCAGAGTGTCGTCAGCTGGGGGGTCTGCAGTGTCCCAGAGTGTCGTCAGCTGGGGGGTCTGCAGTGTCCCAGAGTGTCGTCAGCTGGGGGGTCTGCAGTGTCCCAGAGTGTCGTCAGCTGGGGTCTGCAGTGTCCCAGAGTGGGCTGGGGGTCTGCAGTGTCCCAGAGTGTCGTCAGCTGGGGGTCTGGGTGTCGTCAGCTGGGGTCTGCAGTGTCCCAGAGTGTGGTCAGCTGGGGGGTCTGCAGTGTCCCAGAGTGTCATCAGCTGGGGGGTCTGCAGTGTCCCAGAGTGTCGTCAGCTGGGGGGTCTGCAGTGTCTTAGAATGTCCCAGCTGGGGGTCTGTAGTGTCTCAGAGTGTCGTCAGCTGGGGGGTCTGCAGTGTCCCAGAGTGTCGTCAGCTGGGGGGTCTGCAGTGTCTTAGAATGTCCAGCTGGGGGTCTGTAGTGTCTCAGAGTGTCAGCTGGGGGTCTGCAGTGTCCCAGAGTGTCATCAGCTGGGGGGTCTGCAGTGTCCCAGAATGTCGTCAGCTGGCGGGTCTGCAGTGTCCCAGAGTGTCAGCAGCTGGGGGGTCTGCAGTGTCCCAGAATGTCGTCAGCTGGGGGGTCTGCAGTGTCTTAGAATGTCGTCAGCTGGGGGGTCTGCAGTGTCCCAGAGTGTCATCAGCTGGGGTCTGCAGTGTTCAGCTGGGGGTCTGCAGTGTCCCAGAGTGTCGTCAGCTGGGGTCTGAAGTGTCTTAGTGTCAGCTGGGGGTCTGCAGTGTCCCAGAGTGTCGTCAGCTGGGGTCTGCAGTGTCCCAGAGTGTCAGCTGGGGGGTCTGCAGTGTCCCAGAGTGTCATCAGCTGGGGGGTCTGCAGTGTCTCAGAGTGTCATCAGCTGGGGGGTCTGCAGTGTCTCAGAGTGTCGTCAGCTGGGGGGTCTGCAGTGTCTCAGAGTGTCGTCAGCTGGGGATCTGCAGTGTCCCAGAGTGTCGTCAGCTGGGGGGTCTGCAGTGTCTTAGAATGTCGTCAGCTGGGGGGTCTGTAGTGTCTCAGAGTGTCGTCAGCTGGGGGGTCTGCAGTGTCCCAGAGTGTCATCAGCTGGGGGGTCTGCAGTGTCCCAGAATGTCGTCAGCTGGGGGGTCTGCAGTGTCTCAGAGTGTCGTCAGCTGGGGGGTCTGCAGTGTCTTAGAATGTAGTCAGCTGGGGTCTGCAGTGTCCCAGAGTGTCGTCAGCTGGGGTCTGTAGTGCCTCAGAGTGTCTGCTGGGGTCTGCAATGTCTTAGTGTCATCAGCTGGGGGTCTGCAGTGCCTCAGAGTGTCGTCAGCTGGGAGGGGGTCTGCAGTGTCTCAGAGTGTCGTCAGCGGGAGGAGGGTCTCTGGTGACCCAGAGTCTCATCAGCTGGGGGGTCTGCAGTGTCCCAGAATGTCATCAGCTGGGGGTCTGCAGTGTCCCAGAGTGTCGTCAGCTGGGGGGTCTGCAGTGTCTTAGAGTGTCGTCAGCTGGAGGGTCTGCAGTGCCTCAGAGTCTCATCAGCTGGGGGGTCTGCAGTGTCTTAGAGTCTCATCAGCTGGGGGGGTCTGCAGTGTCTTAGAGTGTTGTCAGCTGGGGGGTCTGCAGTGTCTCAGACAGTCGTTAGCTGGGGGGTTGGCAATGCCTCAGAGTGTGAACCTCTTAAAAGCACAGGCTGCTAGCTGGAATTTGTCACAACAACTCTAGGACAAGGCCTGGTATCTGGTGGGGGCTCAATAAGTGAAATGCTTCCTGTTCCAGCCTTAGAGAAAGACCTGAGTTCAAATCTAAGCTCCTCAGTGGTTGCCTGCCTTTGCCATGGGAGATAAACCTTTAGGTATTGGCTTCATTTTCAGGCTGTGGGGGAGCAAGGCAACTGACCCTCTGAGAGGTGTTAGCATTGTTTCTAGGCCTGAGGTTGCAGGGCTGTGGTCCCCAGAGTGTTTCCACCACTGTCCTGCACAGTTAGTTCTGAGGCAGGCACTAGGAGTGGTGATGGCACCAGCCTGCCTAGGCCTGTAAGGACAGGCTGAGCCATAACACACAGGGTGAACAGTAACGCCTAGTCTGATGACAGGGTTGAAAGGTGGCCCACAGGGCTGGGGAGATGGATCAGTGGAGAAACTGCTCAACCTGCATACCCAAGTTTCCATCTTAGACCCTACTTACTGATGGCAAGAAAGGAGAAGGAGGATTTCGCAGAAGCTCCTGGCAAGCACAGCAAGAACAGTGAAGTGAGATCCAGAGAGAGAAGCTCAGCCTCAAATGAGTGGAAAGGTCAAGACTGACCATAAGTTGTCCTCTGACCTCTACACATACATGGTGGCACACACATGTCTGTACACACACACATGAATACACACACGTAAAAATAATTAAGAAAGGTGGCCCAAAGCCTCATCCCACCTCTACCTGCCACGTGGGGAAATGGGAGATCAGGAAAGGCACGGACATACCCAGAGTTCCACCAAGCACCTCTCCCCCACCTCCCTGGCGCATGAGCTCATAGTCTCATATGCATTAAAAAGTTTGGTTTGCAGAAAAGCTTAGTCAGAACTGTAGAAAGGACAGAGAGTCCAAATAAAAAGGCGTTTTAATATAAAACGGATGAAAGAGACAAATGGAGAGTAATCAAAACCTCATTAGGACAAATAAACAACCTGCCTACAGTGCCACCAAACTGTTGGCACGGAGCGCCAAGTAGGCGAAGTTGAGCTTCAAACAGCTGCCACCCAGGGAGTAAAGCCACAAGGACACTCCTACCCACATTGGCAGAAACCTGACAAACCCACTCAGCACTCTCACCTGGATACCCACATTGTGGCCCCCAAATCTGTGCTTTCAATTCTGACTGGACACCCCAATACCTAGTCACCTCTGCTCATTGCACCAGCTTAGCCAACCATTGCAGGTCCTTGCCAGTTTATGCTGCCTCCAGCCGAGAAATGACCCGTACCCCTGGGGAAGACCGCTCACCGTAGAGGCATGCAGTGAACGGGTTAGTGAGTTGTGGCTCAGCTTGAATTTAATGGCGTGGGTTAATTAGGGGAGTTCTTTCCTCAATTTTGATCAGTGCTATTTGTCATTCTTGCAAGGTTTTCTCCCCCAAGGTCTACCATGTGCCCAACGTGATGTTAGGGGCTGGGCAGGCAGCAGCAATGAGGCCACAGCGCTGCTGCTGCGGGAGACCCCTTTTCCTGGGGAGCTGCAGCATACAGGTGAAGAGCTGGGACGGTGCTAAGTGAAGCTGAGGGGCTGCTGGCCAAGGGTGAGCTAGATTCCCCTTGTCACACCATCTAGGACACAGCTCCAGAAGGAACCCCAGAAAGCAACTCCAGATCTTGAAGTCAAGATGTCCCTTTAAACACTTAAGGAATGAAAGAAAGTAAAAAAATGGAGAACAAACATGAAATATTGATGATTTGCGTCAAAACAACACCAGGGTGTGCTGAGCAAAAGTGAGCCGGCCTGTCAGAGCTGATTTTATCAGGAGGATCCGAGGCCGGGTGAACAAGGTTTCAGAGGAGCATTCCTGGCCTGCAGGAGAAAAGTAGTGAGTCCCAACCCATGGAAGCCGTCTTTCTCAAGGGTAGTGCAGGAAGTAGACATGAAAAGTAGGCTCAGCCCCCTGCCTGCCTCTTGTCAACCCTGCCCACAGAAGAGAGAGGAAATGGGCAGCATCCAGCCTCCCCGCTTCGGAGCTCCATGTCCTAGATTTTCCAGAGCTGCTCTACTTTCCAGAGCTCAGTCTGGCCTTCTTAGAGAGGTGATTAGCTGAGGTTGGGGTTCCATGGTTTAGTCTTGCAAAAGGGTGACTTGCTAAGTATGCAACAGGATCCCCAAACCTCTGTATGAGCTTTAAAAAAAAACAAAAGTTTGTTATCGACTTGGGCAAGCGTGAGATCTCTCTGCGTCGAGGAAGACAATCACTGCTCAGCTGTGCCATATCAACGGGAGACAGTGCATCAGAGCAGGTTTACCTGGGATCAGCCAGCTGAGTGAGTAGGAGAGCAAGGATGTGAGCCCAGGCCTCTCAGAGCTCCGTCTACCAGACCTAGATGGGGCCCCACAGCACCATCAGTCAGATTACGGACATCCTGAATTCCAGTCCACACCTTGACCACAGCAGATGTGGGAAGGAAGTAGAATCATGAAATGCAGTACCAGAGGCATCAGGCCAGCTTAGCTTATTTGAAGATGCGGGAAATGAAGTCAGCACTTTGCAATGATGAGATGTACTCCAGTCATCAGGCCCAAGGCAGAGAGATCCGCCAAGAAAAGAAGAAAGGGAGCCAAGCAGCCCATTTGTTCTAATGAACTGGGCTGGACTGGGCTGGAGACACCAGAATCCCAACGTTCATCATTCTGCTAAGTTTCAGGAACCAGAAAGTCTAATGACTGGAATGCAGCTTAAATGTTATGTTCAACTATTCATCAGGCCCTATGCCTAAGGTTCTGATGAGAGACTGCAGGGCCTCTGCTGTCATCCTCCAATGGTGGGTTCACAATCCTGAGTCCTGCTGGCACAAGCCTGCTCCTGGCCTAAAAAAGGTTGGCTCACTTTGACTCAGAATTTGAGTCCTTAGACTTGAACTTAAAAAGTCTTGGGGCTAGAGAGATGGCTTAATGGTGAAGGCACTTGCCTGTGAAGTGCCTAAGGACCCAGAAATCGATTCCCCAGTACCCACATAAGCCAGATGTACAAGGTGGTGTATGCATCTGGAATTCATTTGCAGTAGCTAGAGGCCCTGACGTGCCCATACACTCATTCTCTTTTCTTCTCTCTCTCTCTCTTTCTGTGTGTGTCTGTCTGTCTGTCTGCCTGTCTATATCTCTCTTCTTGCAAATAAATGTTTTAAAAAAGAAGTAATGGGCTGGAGAGATGGCTTAGCAGTTAAGGTGCTTGCCTGTAAAGCCTAAGGACTCATGTTCAACACTCCAGATCCCATGTAAGCCAGACACGTGCACAAGGTTGCACATGGTGTCTGGAAGGATACATGGAACAGAGCTGGGTACAGGGAATCCCATCTTGTTGGAAGCTCAGGAGGACTATTCTGACAGATGAGATATAGCCAGCCCTCACTATACTCAGGCTCGATGAAACTGTGTTTTAGGCTTTGCAAGTCACATACTCTCAATTCTGCCACTATAGTGTGGAAGCAGACTCAAGGGTGCATGAATGAGTGTGACTTTATTTTTTGTGTGTGTGTATATAATGTGGTATGTGTTGAAGAGTGTGGTGGATGCACATGCATGTCCCCTTGCACTACCTCCTGCACTTGCCTGTGGCGGGTGTGCTCGCCTGTGTGGCCAAAGCTGAAAGCTAGATGTCTGGCTCACTGCTCGTCTGCCTGTTCTTATTTGAGCCAGGGTTTCTTACTGATCCTAGAGCTTGCTGTCTTTTCCTAAGCTATGGTGATTCCCGGGTCTCAGCTTTCCTACAGGACTGGGGCTACAGATGTATGTAGTCACACCCGGATGTTTGTGTGGGTTCTAGAGATTCAAACTCAGTCCATCTCAGGCCTTCATGCTTGTGCAGAAAGAGCCCCCACACACACACACCACCACAAATTAAACTTTACTTCTAAAAACTGGGTGGCGAACTGGATTTGGTTTTGGAACTAAGTTTGCTGACCTCTGACCTTCCCACTCACATCTAGTCATTTAAAGTGGAAAAAGGGGGGGGGGATTTGAAATATTCTCCATGTCCAACATAGGGAAATGGTTTAGTAAGTTAAAGTAGTCACTCTTCTGATTCCTTCTATCCATAGAAATCTATCAAGTCTTGTACCAACAGATGCTATTCTGGTCAAGAAGACAGACTGGGCCAAAGAAAAAGTGTTGAAGAGTTTACAAGAGTAGGTGATAAAAAGCAAAACCCTTATAGCCTGTGTGAAAAGAAAAATTTTAAATTGTGCATAAAATATGACCAAACTAGTCTTGTACTTAAAGAAAAAACACAGGGAAAAGTACAATGAAAGAAAAATACCAAAACCTCACCAATGCTCACCCTTGGCTGGCTGGTCAGCCCTCCTCTCTCCCTGAGCTGTGCATTTGTCTGATGAGTGCACATTGCTTTTAAAACATGGCTTTCCCACTGCAGCAACAGGGACAGGGCTCCTTGATTACAAGCTGCCTTCTTATCGTGTCCCTCCTGCCTCCACCTGTAGTGCCCACTGAGAAGCTGGCTGCTGCTCACGCCTCCAGGGAGACTTCAGCACCAGGGACAGGACCTCCTGCAGCCTCACTCCAAAGCTGCTGGCAGTGCTTGTCAAAGCAGAAAAGAGTGCTGTCCTGGGAGCCATCCTGATGCAAACAAAACTACTACCCCATTCCACCTGAACCCAGCGGGGGAGGACTGTTGGTTAAAAGGAAGTAAAAACAAACACTGCTCTGATCCTTTCACCCACATCATTAGCTTGGGAGAGACTTGCAAACGTGCCAGTGCCAGTCACAGCAACATCTGCTTCTAATTGCTTCTCCCCCAGCATTTGCAGAGACCATCAGCTGGTGTCTGCCCTGGGAGAAAATCCGATATTTTTAACAAGCCCTTAAATCAAATGGCATCCATGGTGAGTAACTTCTTACATGTTTAAGATTTTGGGGGCTAAACATTGAGTACACTTACACATGGCTGCTGGGGCTGGGCTATCCTGAGGTCCCACCTCAAGGGTATGACTAAGATTTTATGATTTGCACAACACAGTCAAATGTTTTCTTCTATTTATCATGTATCTATGGCCTAAATATAACTTGTTCCAGCATTTAAAAAAATCTACTGCTTCCATTTGTGTATGGGTAATGTTCCTCTCCTAAATACTCCTTTGCAAAGGAAACTGGTGGCATGTTTAAAAAATGGCTCTATGCTGCCCCTTGTGAGAATCCTTGAGTAAGGATTTATCTGTGGACAAAACTCCCTACTTCCTTTAATCAGTGGGTGGGGGGGTAGGAGATGGTTCAGTCAGAAAGTGCCTGTCTCACAAGCATGAGGAACACAGTTCCATTCTCAGTATCCCTGCAAAATGTCTGGTCTGGTGGTGCATGCCCATAACCCCAGTACCAGGGAGATGAAGACAGGAATATCCCTGGCCAGCCAGTCTAACCTGATTGGTGAGATTCAGGCCATGGGAGACACTGTCTCAAAAAGAGGTAGATAGGATTTCTGAAGCTAACACCCAAGGTTGTCCTTTGGTCCCCACATTCACACATGTACAACTTCCCACCCCACCCCCACACACAAATAAGCATACATACAACATTTTGAATAAGACAGCCTGTAGGGCACAGTCTTCCTGGAGACGCTGCAGTCTCTGCAGTTCCTCCTGCTTGGATGCTGCACCTGTTCAGGCCAGGGCAGAAGATGCCCCCAGGTGAGATGCCTTTGGGTGGGACCCCGAATCCTAATGGAGGAGAGTACGGCCTGGTGTTCTACACCACCTCTGTCTGTGCTTAGCATTCATGCAGGCTGAACAGGGCATCAGAACTGTCCCATGGGACAGAGGCCGGGCCTTCATCAGCCCAGAGCAGTGCTTCTCAGACCTGAGACCAGCCTGAGGTCACTAACCTCTGAGAGGCAGTCAGCCCCATGGCTCCTCCTCTGACCAGCCTCACGGGCACCTCTGCTTCTCCACCTTCTCCACAGCCTCTATTGCCAGCACAGAACCCTGGCTGCCCTGCTTGCAAATCTCCCATGACTCCCCACTGTTAATCTAGGCTATCCAGCTGCCCAGAGCCTCATGCCAAGTCCAGGTGGTCACCAGCTCCACTCACATCCCAGATTGCCACCTCCTGTATTTACTCACTGTACATGGCTGTCTTCCTCCTCCCTTCCCCCCTCCCTCCCTCCCTCCTTCCCTCCCTCCCTTCCTTCCTTCAGAAAACCATGGTTCACCAAGTGTCTACATTCACCAGAAATTCCTGACCTCTAAGAACTGACATTTGAGTGGAGGGAGTTGGGTTATCAAATGAACATGAAAATCCATAGTATGCCAGATAATCAAAGCTACAGAGAGAAATAAGGTAGCACGGGGGATAATGAATGCCAAGGGGTGCTGGGTCAAGGAAACCTCATCAGAAAAGTAGCATTTGAGCAAAGTCCATAGGAAGCAGGGAGCTAGCCTCTGCTTAGGAAGTTAGGAGAGGGCTGGAGAGATGGCTTAGCAGTTAAGCACTTGCCTGTGAAGTCTAAGGACCCCGGTTCAAGGCTTGATTCCCCAGGACCCACGTAAGCCAGATGCACAAGGTGGCACATGTATTTGGAGTTCATTTGCAGTGGCTGGAGGCCTGGTGTGCTCATTCTCTTTCTCATTCTCTCTCTCTCTCTCTCTCTCTTTCTTTCTCTGTTGCTCTCAAATAAATAAAAATAAACAAAAAATTTTTAAAAAATACAAAAAGAGGGCTGGAGAGATGGCTTAGTGGTTAAGGCACCTGCCCGCTAAGCCTAAGAACGTCAGTTCCAATCTCCAGGTCCCACATTTAGCCAGATGCAAAGTGATGCAAGGGCGCAACGCTGCACTTGCCCACAAGGGGGTGCACACATCTGGAGTTCATTCGCAGAGGCTGAGAGGCTGCTGGCACACCCATTCTCTATATGTCTCCCTCTCCCTCTGTCTCTCTCCAAAAACTAAAAATAAAAAAAAATTTTTAATTTTTAATTAACTACTCTAGGCAGAAGGATCAGCAAGTACAAAGGCCACAAGACAGGAATGTGCAGGTGTGCATTGTAGCTAGGAACAATGAGAAAGGGCTCCAGGGACATCACATAGGTCTTGTGGAGCACTACAAGACCATTGGCTTTCACTGTGGTTGAGATGGAAACCAGAGGCTCTGACTAGAGGACTCATCTGTCTCACTGACGCTGAGGCCTGAAGACATGGAAGGAGTTGCCGTCTATTAAGTGACAAGGCAACAGGAGCAGCAAGCTGCAACAGAGGGTAGGAGCAGATATCCAGACAGCCCCTTAAAAACCATTTTCATTTACTTATTTGAGAGACAGAGAATGGGCACACCAGGGTCTCTTGTCACCACAATCAAACTCCAGGCATATTACCACTTGAAATCTGGCTTTACATGGATACGGGGGAATCAAACCTGAGCCAGCAGGCTTTGCAAGTAAGTGCCTTTAACTACTGAGTCATCCCCTAATTCTCAGCCAGCTTTTAAGCCCTCAAGGGACCAGCATCTCCTCTCAGAGTCCCCTTCTGGCAAGGTGAAAGCATCAAACTTGCTCTGCTCATGCACACAGAGCATGCTCTACACCAGTCGTCTGTCCTCCACACACCTAGAACAACCCCAAGTTGATTCATGTTAAACACACACTGGGTGGGCAACAGACATTGTTAGTGATATGGTGCCCAGGAATGTGCCTATGATGGTGTTTTGACAGTCTAGTAACTCAAAAATGTTCTCTCAAGACTTCTGAAAATTATCTTAGCACTGATTAAACAGGAAGCAGTGATTATTCTGACCCAAGCACTCTATACACAGATTCTCACCTATCCCCATCTATTCAAATTATGAAGAACTCTCCCAAGGAAAGGCCAGCCAGGAAGAAAGGTGTTACCTTGCCAGTCCTTATGTCCCAAGCTTTGATGTCAGAGCTGAAGCCCCCACATAAAAATGTGTTGTGGTCCTTTGGATGGAATTTCAAAGTAGTGATTCTGAAGTCACTCTGACCACTGAACACTTGGGTTCCTATAACACAAGCAGACGAGAAAAAGTCAGAAAGTACTCAGATTACAAGTATCTTAAAACAAAGATGCCCACTATGGTGGTTTGAGTGTGAAGTGTCTGCCTTAGTCTCGTGTGTTTGTGATAAAGCCTCATTCTTGGTCCCTGGCTGGTGGAGCCTTGCTGGAGGAGGTGTGTCACTGGGGGAGGACCTTGAGGTTTAGGTAGCCTAGCTCCCCTTGCCTGAGCTCACAGTCTTGTTGTTCCCTCCCATCTGCTGTGATAAGATGAAATGCCCAGATTCTGCTCTGGCATGCTTTTGCCAGCATGATGAAACTTCCCCTCAAAATTAGAAGCCTGAAATAAACCCTTCCTCCCAAAAGCTGCTTCTGGTCAGGTGTTTTGTCCCAGCAATGGGAAGACTGGGCCCTCACACGGAGGCAAAACAGGGCAGCAGCAACATTTGCCTTCATTTTCTGGCCAGCCCTACTCCCTACCCAGGGCTAAGCTGGGTGGTTGATCCTTGATCACCTATCATGTGCTCAGTAAGCACTGTGTGTATTACCTCATTTAAACCATACAGCAGCCCTGAGCCCCCTTCACGGCTAAAAACAGCAGGCATCACATCCAATGCCACACAGCGAATTCAGGAGATTACTTATCTGGAAACCTAGATCTAGAAGCATACTAGGTCCAAAGAGGTTTTCTTTCCAGGATCCATCTTACCATCCTTATAAAAATGAGGATGTATCTATTTCAGAATATAGCAGGCTGGAGTGATATAACATACTGGGCAGCAAATGAGAGTGACCCACACAGCAGCCCAGTCACTGAGTGGAGATCGACGTGGACCTCTGGGGTCTCACTGGCTCTACAGGACTCAAGACAGTCTGGTCATTTATCACGTCATCATAAACTGTTGCTAAGTCCTCATGTATAGTGTAACAAGTGTCTTTGTGCACATATTGACACACATATTGTGGGAAATATCTGTCACTATGATCTTTAGAAATGGATGAAACAAATTTCAGATGTGTCCATCACAAGTAGCCAGTCAAATTCAGTGCTCCTTCCACTGCCCAGCAGGGCTTTTGTGTCCCATTGTACTGTCTGAAGTTCTCTCCTGTCACACTTAATATACCTGGACTTGCAGGGAGAAACCAGCTTTGTGAGGTATCTTGCATGAGCGGATCTTAAGCACTGCCCCTGCCATATCCCCAGAGGCTGGACGCACAGTCCAGACCCAGCGCCTGCCAGCAATATGGAAGAGGCTTCTCTCAGAGACTGGAGATGGCATAAGGGCTTCCATGCCCAGCAGAGCAACTTGAATGCCTTTGGCCTCCACTAGACCACAGCAGTGGCAGTGTGGGAGCACAGAAGCTGGTGGCCAGTGGCCAGGGCAGTGATGCGATGCTAGTAGGCAGCATGCTCATCCATGGGCTGCAGAGAGTACTGCACATAGTGACGGCTCCTTTCCTCTTATGTGCTGACCCCTCACACTAAGAAGAGCTCAGCCAGCTCCGGGTCACCCAGAAAGGAAATGAAACTCATCAATCATAGCTCATGAGTGTCTCAACGGGACAACACACATCCAGTGGCTGGAGGCACTGTCTTCTAACCCATCTCACTGTATCCCTGCCAAGGCAACCCTTAACCCTTAACATTGCTGTCCCATGGATATCTCTTGATGAGTTCCAAAAGTGCCAGTGACGTATCACCAACATTTTAAAATAGGACATCTTGCCAGGCATGGTGGTACACGCCTTTAATCCCAGCACTCAGGGAGGCAGAGATAGGAGGATTGCCATGAGTTCAAAGTCACCCTGAGATTACACAGTGAGTTCCAGCTCAGCCTAAGCTATAGCGAAACCCTACCTGAAAAACCAAAAAAAAAAAAAAAAAAAAAAAAAAAAAAAAAGACATCTTAAAAGGCAAAGATAAAATGACCAGTATTTTAAAATATATCTTAATATGCTATTTATTAAGAGCATCCAGCAACTTCTCTGAAATTAAGAAAAACCACAAGTATGTTGCTAGTGACAGCAAGAAAGCAACAGAACTGAATGGGCCTCTGCTTCTCTAGATGCAGGTCCTTTCAGTGACCCAAGCCTGGTTCAGTTTACCACTGAGCTCCAACGCAGCCCATAGACTCTCCTAGGGATGGACCCTAGTACAAGATGTCCCCCACTGGCCACACTGGATATACTTTTTTTTTTTTTTTTTTTTTTTTTTTGGTTTTTCGAGGTAGGGTTTCACTCTAGTCCAGGCTGACCTGGAATTCACTCTGTCTTCTCAGGGTGGCCTTGAACTCACGGCGATCCTCCTACCTCTGCCTCCCAAGTGCTGGGATTAAAGGCGTGCGCCACCAAGCCCAGCTAGGATATACTTTTTACCTCCACCCACCAGTGACACAAAACACTTTGTGAACATTGGCTTATAATGTCAGATAACAACCCTTGTAACTCACTAGAAGGTATTATTATCTCTTGGTTTTGTAACACCTTACCTCAAAACCTGATGAAATGTTTGTTTAAAGGATTATAAAACAGATTTGAAAAAAATCACTGTTGCTGGGGTTAGAGAGATGGCTCAGTAGGTAAAGTGCTTACTGTCTAAGAACCTGAGCTCAGATGCCCAGAATTCATGAAAGGCAGGTCCAGTGACACACACCTGTAACCCCAGTGCTAACGAGGCAGAGACAGGAGGATCTTTGGGGTTCACTGGCTAGCTAGACTAACCAAATCCATAAGCTCTAAGTTCAGTGAGCGATCCTGTCTCAAAAAATAATAATAATAAGGTAAAGAGAGATTGAAGACGATACCCGATGCTGACCTCTGGTTGCCAGGCATGCACATGCACATGCACGCTTGTACACACAAAATAAAAAGGGAAAAAGAAAATCACTGATTCCAAGCTAAAGAAACAGACATTCAAGTTATTTTATTATTGGGTTGTTTTGTTTTGGTGCTAGGAATCAAATCCAGGGCCTGGGCCATGCTAGGCAAGTACTCCACCACTGACTCATACTTTTTGCTGGGCATGGTGAAGCACACCTTTAATTCCAGTACTCAGGAGACTGAAGAGGATCACATGAGTCTGAGTATATCCTGGACTACACAGTGAAATCCAGGTCAGAATGGACTAGAGTGAAACCCTGCTTCAAAAACAAAAAACAAAAAAAACAAAAAAATCTGTTTTCAGGGACTGCAGTATAGCTCCATGGCACAGCCTATGCTTAACATGCCCAAACCCTTAGGTTTACTTACCAGAACAACAAAAAAATCTATTTCAAAATGTTCCCTCCAGGCTGAGTGTGGTGGCGCACGTCTTTAATCTCAGCACTTGGGAGCCAGAGGTAGGAGGATCACAGTGAGTTTGAGGCCACCCTGAGACTACACAGTGAATTCCAGGTCAGCCTAGGCTAGAAAGACAGCCTACCTCAAAAAAACAAACAAAAGGGCTGGAGAGATGGCTTAGTGGTCAAGGAACATGCCTGTGAAGCCTAAGGACCCCAGTTTGATTCTCCAGGTCCCACATAAGCCAGATGCACAAGGGGGCACACACGTCTGGAGTTCATTTGCAATGACTAGAGGCCCTGGCACACCCATTCTCACTCTCTCTCTCTCTCTTTCCCTCTCTCTGTCTCAAATAATAAATTAATTAATTAAATCTTTAAAAAAAAAGTTAAGTTCCCTCCATAGTGAAAAACAAGAATTTTTTTAACTCTTTGTTTTGGGACAGAGTCTTGCTATATAATCTATAAGCTTGTCCTTCCTGCCTCCACCTTTTGAGTGCCTGAATTCCAGATGTGCACCAGCATGCCTGGTTTTAGTACAAAAATATTTTGCTTTTGTTTTTTTGAGACAAGCAGGCTGAGTTAAAAATCAGCTGTAACCCAGGCTGGCCTCTCATTCCCAGCAACCCTCCTGCTTCAGCCTCCTGAATGCTGGGATTGCAGATGAGAGACACCACACTCCACTCGTGCAAACTTAGAGAGGAAGGAGTCCCATCCCTTCCTAGAGTGAGTACCCCCTTTACCTCCATGGGTGACTGTGGATTCCTCTCCCAACCCCGCTAGGGACTAAGAATTGGCAGCCACTTGTCATTACACTTGGCTTTTTATAAATGAAATATCCATCCCACTTTAAGCTGTACAAGTGTGCAAGCCCCTTAGCTGCACAGCAAGATGGACAGTGCTTGATAGCGTTCCCTTAAGTCTCTGGAGCATTAAAGAGGAAAGGGTGTGGACCAAGGTCAGAACAGGAACTAACAAAAAATGAGTAGGGGCTTAATAAACATTTTCCATCCATGTTCCTTTTCTACCCAAGAAATTTTTGCAAACCTCAGGTTTATAGGTATATAAAATAGGTGGTATACCAACCAAACATTTACTGATAGTAAATCATTTAGAAATCTGGGCTGGGGAAATGGCTCAGTCAATATAGAGACTGCTGTACAAGCTTAAGAAACTGAGGTCACATTCCCAGCACCAAGTCAAGGCCAGGCATGGCGCACACACTTGTAATCCCTGCACTGTGAATGTGGACCCAGGAGGATCCCTGACCAGCTAGGCTTGATGAATCAGGTAAGCTCCAGGTTCAATGAGAGACTTTGTCTCAAAAAATAAGGTAGATTCTCTGCCATCATGGAGCTTCCCCTTGAGTCTATAAGCCAAAATAAACAACTTTCCTCCCCCCGCCCCAAAAATAATAAGGTGGAGCCGGGCATGGTGGCACACACCTTTAATCCCAGCACTCGAGAGGCAGAGGTAGGAGGATCACCGTGAGTTCAAAGCTACCCTGAGACTATATAGTGAATTCCAGGTCAGCCTGGACTAGAGCAAGACCCTGCCTCGGAAAAAAAAAAAAAGGTGGAGAGTAACTAATCAAGACATTTGATATCAACCTCTGGCCTCCACATGTGTGCCCACACACATATGAACATGTACACATGCATGTACATGCACATGCCCAAAATTCCTCTGCATATAGTTTTACTATTTACTAAAGACAGAAAACAATTTGCACACTAATGAGACGTGTTTGACTATTTTTACACAAAGAATTAAATCCCGAGTCTGGACTATAATCCCAGCACTCAGGAGATGGAGGCAAGAGAATCACCCAGGCCACCTAGTAATTCCAGGCAGGCCTGAGCTACATGGTGAGGCCCTGGGGGAATTCAGTCCTAGCTGAATATTTGCCACTGCAGATCCTCAAAGATCCTCAAAGGTTCTCAGAACTGATCGATGTTTGTCTTTGCTGAGAATGCTACTTTACATAAATGCATAGTACAAAATGGTACAAGTATGTTTAGCCTATGTCAGGAGATGTTGGAAATTCTATCCTAGTCCCAAACCAAAATAAATTAATTTAATAATTTCTATGAAACTCAAGTCAGCAACTCAAACAGCAATTTTTAAAATTTATTTTTATTTATTTGAGAGAGAGGGAAAGAGAAAAAAAGAGAGAATGTGTGTGCCAGAGTCTCTAGCCACGACAAACTCCAGATGCATGTGCCACCTTGTGTATCTGGCTCTCATGGGACCTGGAGAATTGAACCTGAGCCCTTAGGCTTCACACGCAAGTGTCTTAACCATTAAGCCATCTCTGCAGCCCTCAAACAGCAATTTTTGAAATCAAATGTTCTAACGCAATACAATGCAAAGATACGCTATTTGATTCCTACATGCTGAGGAATAATGGTAGGAAGATATTTAAAGTCTTCTTTCCCGTAATTAAGCCATCATATTGCCATAAGAGCAGAAAACTTTGTATGTACAGTAAAAATGCTACAATCACAGTGCATCATTGTCTGGAATCTGAGCTGAGGTGCTCTAGGCAGCATTCCTTGGTGTTTTCTGAAACTCGTAAGCTTCAAGCTTTATCTCACCTTTTTGTGTGTGCACTTGTACGCATGTGTGTGTGATATGTGTGGTGTGTGCATGTATATGTGCAGATGTGTGTGCCTTGTGTGCACACATGCAGAGGAGGACACTGGGAGTTCTTCTCTTTTTGCTCACCCACCTGCTCCCTTGAGATGGAGTCTCTTACTCAACCCAGAGCATCTGTTTGCACCATTCTCAACCCCTCATCAAGCTCCAGTGGTTCTCCAGTCTTCACCCCCGTGAGACTGGGTGAGAGATGAGCATGGACACACCCAGATATTTACATAGGTTCTGAAGAGTCAAACTCAGGCTGTCTTAGATCATCTTCTGCTCTCATGCTTGCACAGTAAATGTTCCTAACTGCTGAGCCATCTTTCCAGCCCCCTTCCTCACCTTTTAAGCTATAGCTGGCATTCTGACATTACGTGCCCAGTGGCCAATCTCCACGTAGGAAGCAATGGGGAGGATCTCTTCCTCTCAATCTCCACATGCCCTTACCAGACTTGCAGCCCATGAGGCAGCACCATGATCCAGAAAATTCACCAGACCTGCCAAGTGGCTGTGGGGCCGCAAAGAAGCCTACAGCAGTGAACAGAATGGCACCCCTCAGTGGTCACGGAGGGTGAGGTCCCACCGCAGCCTCCATACAAGGAACTGGGTGGGGTGCTCAAGTGTTTTTTCCCAGGAGCCAATCAATGCTCAGTGGCCTGTTCCCTTGTATGGAATTTACCACCAATCCTCAAATCCAAGAGGAAAGACAAGCTCTGGCTGTTTCCAGTGTTTCTCTGGTTTCCTGGACCAGAGCATGTAACCATATGCTTAATTTCAGAAGTGGTGGTGAATTTTCCATGGTTTTTAAAAGCTACAGTGATAAGGCTGTGCCAACAATAGGGAAGAAAGGGGAGAGGGAAAGTTGAGTTTTAAAAGATGATGATTGAAGTTTTCTGCTAAGAAAATAAATGTATTCCTGAATGTTATTTTCCCTCAACCCCCAAAGAGACTAAAAATCTGTCTTTTAATGACTGAAATTTTCCATTTAGAAAATAGGCTGTCATTTATTTTTCTTACTTTTGCTAACTAGGATTTTACTATTTTTCTTTGTTAAAGGGGTCCAAAACTAAAAGATTTTTAACTTTTAAAGTAAGTTCCCAAGTACCTAATGAAAAACAGTAGGGAAAATTTTTGCTAAGCTAAGGTCTCAAGACTTCAATTAAGAAATCAGGACCACATCCATTGCCACCTGGCAGGATGTTTGAAGCAGGGGGTGATACAGCAGAGAGCCACAGAGACCCAGGTCTCCGCCCAGCTCTCTTATTTCCAGCGGAGGGCCTTACGGCTGGTCCCCTCGCTGCTGTGTCTTGTGCCATCATGAGGACTGGATGCTAAGTGGCACTCTGTGGAGCAAGCAGCCAAAGGGAGCTATTATTGTCTGAAAAATTAAACCCCAACTTATTGAATTCATCCATGGTTAAATTAAAAGCCAAAACCAAGGGATGCTGAGTTCTAACAGCAAGAACCTTGGAAGACTAATGACTGGAGCTTTTGCGTAAGACTTAAAGAATCCAGTGCCCTGGGCTGGCTGCTGCACTCACTGGAGGGACTGGCAGAGAGGCTGGGCATTGAGATGCCTGGACCAGAAACACTGGCCATGTGGAGGTGAAGGCTTACTCGTGGGATTTGTTCCCACTCTCACCTTCCTCCTTCAAGACGCAAGCTAGTCAGCCCTTCCTGGGCATGGTTTCTTTACGCTCACTGGGTGGCTGGAATAGGCAGGTCTTTCACCTTGGGTCCATCTTTCTTGTTTGCTTATTACAGAAATTTCTGTTCGTTCACTGTATGCTTATAGGAAATTGAGCTTTAAAATATTTAATCCATTGGCACTTGGCTTTATTGATCTGGTTATAATGAGCTCAACCAGTATAAAAACTGTTCGGCTCTTCTTGGAGTTAAGAAAAATTACTTCTTTTCCTTCTTGGATCAATAATGATACAAACAGAAAATGAGCTATTGGGCTGGGGTGCAGCTCAGTGGGGACCACTTGCCTACATGTGTGAGGCCTTGAATTCAATGCCCAGCATCAGAATAGATAAATCATCATTAAAGTATAAACATGCTTCAAGTATGATGCAGAACTCAGTCCGTTCGCCACACACTATCAGCCAACAATGCTTCTCTGACCAGCATCATCCTAAGGCCCCGCTAACACCAACAGTCAGTGCTTGGAGCTGCTCCACTTCTTTCTCAGGCACAGGTGCCAAGTTCCTCTGAGAAGACCAACCATGTGGCCAGGCAACATCATCTGTCTGGCCCAATGCTTGACAGATGACCCTATGTCCATGCAGGCTCCTGGACCTGGAGGCCTCTTCCTTTTCATTTAGCATGTCTAGCTTTCAGATCAATGACTGACCTGTCACTAGTATTTCAGGTCAAATGTAGCCCAAGGGCTGGACCCTCAGAAAGAAAGAAGGGATATTCATGCTGTCTGCAGAGAGCTCACCTTGGCCAAGTAACTCACAGTTCAGGTGGAGAGACCAAAACTTAATGATAAGTGTGTCCCTCCAGGCCTGTCTGGTCTTGACACCTGTCACACTACAACCCTGGGAAGTGGTGGAAATTAACCAACACCTCAGAGCTAGGGAAAGGAGTCTGGTGGGGGTGAAGCCATCCAGTACATAGGTGGCTGTACTGTAACTGACTAAACGTGTCTGCACCCCACCTCCAGACCTGCCAGCTCCTCATGACCTTTCCTTCTCCTTAGCTCTTTGTTCCTATCCACAGACTCACGAACATGTAGGGAAAATGTTGACAAGGGAAAGCTTATGTTGTTGGCTCGTGGTAATTGAGCCTGTGTTCCCAGGCAGCAGGCATATGACTCATTTCGCTAAAAATCAATATCGTTACACTCATCCTCTGGGAAGTATTCAGCCAGCTGTAAATTTAACCATCCTGACTCAAAGTTAACGAGAAAAGAAGCTTGCTAACTTTCAAACCAACCTACATGTATCAGAAGCAGAGCAGGGGCCATGTTGGCAGGCAGAAGCCAGGCAGGTACAAGCTGAGCGGCGGCTGGGGTTCATCTACCCACCCCCACCAGCAGGGCTCTGACCCCACCACTGATGCAGTGTCCAGAGCCTGTAAAGTCAGGTTCGTGGCTGTGAGAACAGAGACAGTATGTCCTAGAGGGAGCCCCAGACAAACAGGGCCCCTTGAACAGTGACTACAGAGGGGCCACCACAGTGGCCTCAGAAGGGACAGTGACAGTTGTCTTTCCTTCCAAGCCACTACTTTCAGTTACCTGGACAGGACTGAATTTCCCAAAACCTGGGGTATGGGAAGAGTTCTCTACTTGCAAGCCAGCTGCGTCCTGATAGTTTAGTTGGAACTCAGAATTCACACACCAATACCAAACATGTCACAACTATGTTTAGACTCCAGAGGCAGATGATGAAAGTAGCCTTACCTAAGAAGGGCCATTTGCTCATCATTTGAGATAACAGCAATGAATAAAATTGTGCCATGGCCTGGTTGCCATCTTTGTGGACAGGGCTGGCACGCACAACCTAGCTGAGGATGAGACAGAAGTTGTGGAGACACAGGGAGGCCCTTCCCAGAAGGCAGTCAGTGAAGGGATGGATGCTCAAAGAGCTTCCAGGAGAGGCGGTTGCAAATAACAAGGAAACTGCAGAGGGAGGAGGAAGAGGGGTCCTGTGGCACATGTGGCAAGGAGGTGGGTGGACAACGATTCACAGGGCAAAGGGGTAACTACAGTGCTGCTGCCACACACTATCATCCATCAGAGGCTGTAGAGCTACAGAGCTCTGAGTCTTACTTCTGAATCTAGCGGCCCCAGCACTGGGCCTAAAGGAGCCAACAGATAAGGAGTGTCATGCTCTCAACGCATGCCCAATTGCTGAGGCCTGTGACACAGCAGGATGCACTGTGCTTCCTTCCTGGACTCCAGGGACATGAAGGACCCTAACCAAATCCTCCTGAGGTGGGCTGGAGAAACTCAAGTGAGCCACAGACCTTGAAAATCGAAGAGCAGAGGCCCAGGCCCCAGCACAGCACTTTCTTCAAGCACCAGTGGGAGCCACTTGGAAGGCTGAGCTGAACAAAGAGTCTCTTTATGGCCTCTCCTCCAAAGCCCTGCGAGCCTTGGTGCTCTTGGCCACCGTCTTCGTGCGGATGGCTCTCACTTCCTACACCAGGTGCTCTAAGGTCAAGAGGGCTGACACTTCGCTGAAGCCCAGCTGTCCCTATTTCTAGAAGCATCCTTCAGTGAACCAGAGAACCAGCCAAGATCAGTCAGGACTCTCTGTCCTCCCCAGAGGCCTCTTGTATTCTGCAGGTGGTGAGCCATTGCCTGGTGACAGCCAGCAGTCAAGGAAGGCAAAGGGATGCATGCTAGTCACATGAGCCCAAGCTCCATACAGCTCTGTAACACTGGCTGGGTAAAGTCAAGAAAATCACCAAACACTCTAAGACTCAGTTTCTGCATTAAAGAAATGGAGATAGCTGGAGATACAGCTCAGTGGTAGAGTGCTTGCCTTGCATGTACAAGGTTCGGAGTTCAATCCCCAGCACTGGAAAGAAAGAAAGAAAGAAAGAAAGAAAGAAAGAAAGAAAGAAAGAAAGAAAGAAAGAAAGAAAGAAAGAGGAGAGGGAGGGAGGGAGGGAGGGAGGGAGGGGAGGGGAGGGAGGAAAGAAAGGGGAGGGGGAAGGGAGGGGAGGAGGAGAGGAAAAGAGGGGAGGGAGAGGAGGAGGGAGAGGAGAGGAGAGGAGAGGAGAGGAGAGGAGAGAAGAGAAGAGAAGAGAAGAGAAGAGAAGAGAAGAGAAGAGAAGAGAAGAGAAGAGAAGAGAAGAGAAATGGAGATAAAAACGCTGCCCTCACAGGCTAGAGGGGATGAGGTTTGTCACACATGCAAAGGACACTAATCTCTCCCATACCTGTCAGCTTGATGAAGGTGCAGTAGTGTGGGAGACCAGGGACTCTTCAAGGCGTCTCTGTGACACAATCCCAGTCATGTTGGGACATGAACACACTTCTTGGAAAACAAGAGGCATTGTCATTTAGGGTCCAATGCCAACTGACCAATCATGTCCACCCATTACGACCTCCAACAAAAGGGGGTTCCTGAATAGGAGGAAGCAGGCAGGGGCAGTGGGCGTCCCTGAGGAGGGCAGACCTCCCCAGCTCTGAGTGCAGGGAGCTCCTTGGAGGGCTGGGCTGTGGGAAGCTTCATAGCTACCCTAGGTCCAAACAGAAGGCACAAATGTCCCCCACCAGGAGGAAGCTGTTACCCACCACTATGGAGAAAGGTGACTCCTGGAGGGGGAGCTGGAACTTGCCACAAGAATGAGCACTCAAACCCAAACAACCTCTGGGGGATTTTGAGGAGAAAACTGGCTGATTGGTATTCAGGGCAGGTCACGCACACAGCCAGTGACACTCAGGGCCTGGGTGGTGTCTGCCAGTGTTCCCTGAGGCCGCCTGGTCCTAATGCAGCAAAGACGTTTCTTAGGGAGATTACAGGCGGAAACAGGAGCGCCAAAAATAATTAATCTGTGAGCAGATTTGATTAAGTGTTGATTCATGGTAGTTCTATAAGCCAACAGCCCGTCAGAAGTATAAATTAACGAGATAAAACTGTGCTGGCCCTTATATTTCAGACTGGGTATTGACATTTTAGAATCCACAGATTTTTAACTGTATTGATTGAGGACACCAGGATAAATGGCCTTGGCGCCAAATTCCCATTAACGACAATGGGCGCCGAGTGACTAATTCCCAAAGCGCTGCAGAGAGAACGCCCTGCGCTGCCTTTGCCTGGCAGGGAGCTCTAATTGGATTGAAATGAAAAAGCCAAATCACCATGGGCGGAAGAGGCAGATCAAGGAAACAGGAGATCAGACTTGGGGAAGAGAAAGGACAAGTCAAAGCAGGACGAGGCCACAGGCTGAGCAAGTGAGCCCTAGCCTCAGCTTAAAGAGCACCCAGTAAAACATGGGCCAGAGGAAGAGTGTGCTGAGATGGGTGGGAGACACAGGGGTGCCCACCCTGAAGTCCTGGGAGATTTACTACCAGGACAGGAAGGTCCACTGTCTGCCTGTGCTTGTGTGAGCCAGCCCTAGCCAGGTAATGGACATAGAGCCCATGAGGAGAGGCCCATCCATGAGAAGCTCCACACTGGCCAGGATATGGGCAGAAACTATGGCTACACTCAGCAGAAGCCCCAGCCAGGGCCTCAAGTGTGCCTTCCCTGGGGACAAAGGACATCCAACATGCCCCAGCATAAGTCCTGTACACATTATGTGTACAATAAATAATGAAATAAGGAAATAAAAGTGGACTTTCAGTTAATAAGCCCAGTGGAGACACCAGCCCCACAATTCCGCAAGCATGCTGCCCTCCACACTTCCAATGCACCTGCCAAGAGACAAACCTCCTCCCCAACCTTCCATTAGGCCACAGGTCACACAAGACCAACCACAGCTGCAGGGACACTTGACGAGGGCAAATTGGCCCATGATCCTCTCCTGCTCCAGACTCAGCAGCAGCACCTGACTGATGTGGCAGTTCTCAGATCATGAGGCAAGGTGACTCTGACCATGGAAACATGTGAGAGCTCCCCTCTAGCACATACATACCCTCACACAAACAGCAGCCTGTGTTTGACATCCACTGACTGATTAAAAAAAATTATGATTACATAGAGCTACAGTGGACTTCTACTATCCAATGAATCTGATTTAGGTGCCCCAGCACCACACCCATGTGAGAAGTGGGCATAAAGGTGTGAGTCCTCCATTCACTCATTCATGTGGCCTACAGAACAGGGCTCGCCTGCATGCCCCAAACTCACCTCCCTACTCCCCACACCCACACTAAACACTCTGGTTTCCACATGTCACATGGCACCCTGTCCCTGTGACAGCTTTGTCCTCATGGTTCCATGTGCTCACAACCCACCTTCTTTTCCCAAAAAGCCTCTTCAACCCTGACCCTCTGTGCACTGCCTCCTGGCTCGGCTCAGGTTTTACTTCATCCCGAGTCCTCCTTGAGTTCTGTTCCTGACCTCACAGTTCCTGTACCTCACTCCACTGCAGCAGATGGGTTGTCTCTGCAAATATCATGAGAGTCTCCACAGTGAGACCAGGACTGTGTTCAGTTCTGACTTACTTACCTGGCATGGCTAGGGACAAGCAGGCCGCAGTAAGCTTGGTGGCCTGGCACACAGGGCATCTTGGCTCCATCAAGGACTGGGCCTGGCCCCTAGCCAGTGTGAAAGATGGTTCTGTGGTTCCCTGCCTGTAATGGTGATGAGACCTAAAGGAGACCCACATGGCCATGGATGTCCCTGGGCTCTTAAGCCACTTGCACTGGCCATGGATGCGGCTCAGCTCCCCACACCTTGTGCTGAAAAATTAGACTGCTGCTGTCATTATCAGTCCAATCATCACTGGCACCAAGTGGCACCAAACTCCTTGCACACTGGTTAGGTGACCTCACAGGGCTAGAAGAGCAGCAAGGCTAGTTGAAGACACACCTGTAACGGACATAAAGTTCCCTGGCATCAAGGAGGGCACAAGTCTGCAACTGCATGCAGGCCTCCTGCTGGCCATCCTGCTGGCCCTGCACTTAGAGGCCCAGAACAGATCTTTTACCCTGGGCCTCAGCTTCCTCACCTGGAAAATGGATCTCAGCTCTGCCACACTGTGGGGGGGGGCAGTATAGTCCCTAGTGCTCAGCAGGGTCCCCTAACCATTAGTCGTACCACACATTCCTAGTATACAGGGAACTCAAAGAAACTACAGGCCATCTCAGGGACCCAAAAGGAGGAGGACACTGGGGCGACTCCAAGGCCAAGGTTACTGCAAAACCCCTATACACTGCCTCAGCACCTCCAGGAATTCTGGGTTGGCACCACCACAGGGGATGGACCAAAGTTATCATGTACTCCTTCCAGATCCTGGGAAACAGACTTCACAACTGCTACCATAGGGCCAGTGAGGCCACTGCTGGGCTTGAAGGAAGCCCTGGGGTTGTATAAGCAGATACTTCCTCCTGGTCCTAACATGGTACCTGGCAGGAAGGTGACCAAGGAGCACTGGGGTTGCAGAAGGCCACATGGGCACTGCAAGAAGCTAGGCCTGGAGTTGGTCAGAGTAGGTTTGACTCCAACTCCATCAGTCCCTGGTCTGTCCCTCTGTTACTGGGCAGACTGCCCCAAAGCTCTTTCACAAGATCCACTAAGAGAAAAGCTTCTTGCACTGTCTCTGCCATCATTTCTATCCTGGTTAAGGGCTCCTGAGCATGAATCTCCCTTGCCCAGGTGCCTTCTCAGTGCACACATAGGACAGAGCCCATCTGAAGGCTTCCCTCTGGAATTAGAGTTGACAAGAATTCTACACTGAATCCAACCAAATGATACTGTGGGATTTCAGTCCCAATCACATATCAGAAGTTGATTAAAAAGCCATCTCTTTATCCAGGCCTGCAGCTTGGGGCTGAGACAACCTTGGCTCCCTCCTCTGCTGGCTGGCATTGGCCTGGCTTTAGTGCTCTGTGGGGAGCTGTGGGGCCACCAGTAAACAGTCTGCAGGCACTTTGGGAGAGGAGCCTGTCCTGAGGCCCTTATCATGTCCTGATACCACATGAATCCTTCAGAAAGCCTTCCCCAGCCACAGGGCTGCCAGCAGGCCTGAGGCACTAAGATAGCAGAACTCACCTGTTTCCAGGTCTGTTAGGTGCAGGGCAAAATCGAAACCACCACTGAGGACACGCTGGCCACAGGGGGACCACCGTGCGGCCCGCACAGCTTCGCTGTGCAGGAAGTAGGTCTGTAGGCAGCATCCCGAGTCCACAGCATTCCACACCTACAAGAGAAGGACAGGCAGGCAGCACCAGCTGTTGTGGTGAGGGGCTGGTCTCCAGGTCAGCACAGGACAAGGGGCCCACTATGGAGTTGGAGTCGCATTATTTCAAAACATCTAGAGTCACACTTTTCCTTGCAGAAATGTGCAGGCTTAAGTTGGGCATGGTGACAATATTCCGAGCATTCAGGAGGCTAAGATAGAAGGATCACATGAGTTCAAGGCTATCCTGGGCTACAGAGTAAGGTCCAGGTCAGCCTGGGCTAGAGTGAGACCCTGCCTTTAAAAAAATGCAGGCTTTGCTCTTGTCTGGCTAAATGTATATTTTATTCCCACCAAGCTGCCCTGAAAGCACTACACTTAATGTTCATATTCACATATTAACACTACTCTCACTTCTGGTTAGAGAAGCTTCTCTTTTCAGATGGCGATGACCACTGGGATGACCCAAAAGGCAACACAGTGCTGAGAACAATGGATGGAGGAGTGCCCAGCACTGAAACATCTCTGTCACACCCTCCAAGGCTCAGGGTCCATTGCGGAAGAGGGGGCGGATAGAATGGAAGAGCCAAAGGAAGGGTACGACTCCTTACAATGCAACTGTCCAGACAGAAATTGGCCTTGATATCCATGACCTTGCAGTGCCTAGCAATACCTTCACAAGACCCTCATAATAGAAGATGATGTCATAATAAAAGATGATGACAGCCGGGCGTGGTGGCGCACGCCTTTAATCACAGCACTCGGGAGGCAGAGGTAGGAGGATCGCCGAGAGTTCGAGGCCACCCTGAGACTACATAGTTAATTCCAGGTCAGCCTGGACCAGAGTGAGACCCTACCTTGCAAAACCAAAAAATAAAAAAATAAAAATAAATAAAAAAATAAAAAAATAAAAGATGATGACATCAGATTAAAAGAGAGACTCATGGAGAGAGGGAGGGGATGTGATGGAGATTGGAGTTCTAAAGGGGGATGGGGGAGGGGAGGGAAATATCATGCACTTTTTGTATGTAAGTATAGAAGTTGTCAATTAAAAAAAATGCAGGCTTCCTTTTTCTGGAGCCAAGAAAACAGCACTTCCTGTTGCCACTCACCCACCCATCTTTCACACCTGCCTCTACCTGTGGCTCAGAGGTGCTCACAGTCCTGGCCTAATTGCCTGCCCCGCAGGGGGCAGTGCACAAGGTTAGACTATAATCACGGGCTCTCTTTCAGACTTGAGACCCAGAGGGGAACTGGCCACAGGGGCAGCTGTCCTTTGTAGGAGTACAGCCCCCACCCCCACCTTGGCTCCCACTGGGGATGAGCCTGACACACAACTGACTGACTTCTGCAAGTGGCTTAAGAGCCCAGGGACAGAGCTACTCACTGGGGAAAGGCAGGACTGCTGCGACCCCAGGCTGGGGGCTGGGTCACAAGGCTTTCAGCAGGGCCGCCCCCGCCCCGCCCCGTATCTGGATGGGTGTAAAGGACTGCACCCCAGCAACTGGGGATCAATGCTAAGTACCTCCATTCAACACTGCCACTCACCTACCATGCGACTTGCCCAGTGGCTTCACTTCCAGGGCCTAGATCTCTCCCTTCAAGAAAGGAAGGTAAGACAAACATCCCCCCTGAGAGGAGGAGGAACTTCCATGCAGGGGTGGGCTGGTGCCCAGTCAAACCAGGAGGCTGCTGGACACACAGCTGTGGACGCACAGCTGGGTGCTTGCAGTGATCACAGCTCTGAAATGCAGGATTCCCTAAGCAACTCTCAACAGTGTAGAGAAAACTGAGTTTCATTTCCCTTAATAAGAGAAAGGCCCAAACAAGCACACCCACGCACTTCCACAAACCTGCTCCTAGGGGCAACCTCCCCATTAATGATGAGCTAATTCCACCTGCCAAGTCTGGAAGGCTCTCAAAATGCAAAGAATCTGTTCTGAGAGAGGTTTCCTGGGAATATGTAAACGCCTAGGTTTAAGAAAACAAGAGGTCAAGAGGAGCCCTCACAGAATGTGAAGAGAACACCTTTCCTTTCTTTCATACCAGGGGTCAATAGCTAGGTCTCAAACTGAACGATCAAGAAATAGCAGTAGTTACATTTAGAAACAGAGACAGAAATAACAGAGGAGCAGCCAGAGACTTCAAAGTGGAGTAAGACTTCATGGAAGGGCAGCAGGGCACAGAGAACAGCTGTTTCTTCAAAACTATGTACAAGTATGAGGTCAATAGAAAAAGACAAAATGAAGGCTGGGGAGATAGCTCAGTCTGCAAAGTGCTCGCCTTACAAACATGAGGATCTGAGTTCGATCCCCAGAGCACATATAAAATAAGCCAGATGGGGTGGTGCATGTTTGTAATCCCAGCTCACGGAAGGCAGAGATAGGAGGATCGCCATGAGTTTGAGGCCACCCTGAGTCTATACAGTGAATTCCAGGTCAGCCTGGGCTACAGTGAGACCTTACCTGGGAAAAATAAAAAATAAAAGAACAGACAAAAAGACAAACAGTACCTAAGGTTGGCCATTACACACCCACATGCACCCACACACACAAAAGATAACATGAACTGGCTCACAGGGTTCACATGGTCAAACAAGAAAATGTTAGTGTTGAGCACATCAAACACCTGCATCCACATATTATGATGATATTTGATTTTCAGGAACAAACTACAACATCATACCCATCAAAAGCACAGAAAATAAATGGCTCAGCTGTTAAAGATACTCACTTGTAAAACCTGCAGACCCAGGTTCAATTCTCTAGCACCCATGTAAACCCAGACACAGAAAAGTGGCACGTGCATCTGGAGTTCATTTGCAGTGGCAAAAGAGACCCTGGCAAATGCATGCATGTACATACATACACACACACATAAATAATAAATAAAACAAATTTTTAGGAAGAAACTAACAAGTGTTGGCAAAAATGCAAAGAAATTAAAAGCCCCTACACATTGCCAGTAAGGATATAAGATAGCGAAGCCATTATGAAAAAATAGCATAGTAATTCTTCAAAAATTTACCACAGGGTTTCCATACATCTAGTAATTCCACTTCTGGGAATAAACACAAAGTTGAAACCAGGGTCATGAACATTGTATGCTCATGATTGTAGCAGCATTATTTACAGTAGTAAAACAGAAAAGCAACCCACATGTCCACAGGCAGATGAGTGGATAAACAAAACATGACAGTGGAGTACTTCTCAGCCTTAGAAAGGAAGGCAACCCCTGGCATCTGCTTCAACATGGATGAGCCTTTGGGACACAATGCTGAGAGGAACAAGATGAATGCCATATAGGTCCTTTGATGAGGTACCCTAAGCAGCCAAAACCACAGGCACAGAGGGTAGAATGGTTGTTGCCAGGAGTTGGGGGGGAGGACTTGTACAAGGGGACCAAGACTCTGTTTTGCACAACGAGAGCTCTGGAGGACAGCAGCAGTGGCTACCCAGCCATGCACTTGAATGCCACCAAACTCTGCACTACAGTGATGGTGGTGGACTTTAGGTCGTATTGCACCGCAAGTCTTAAACACACGTGAAATGTTATTTCGCTTGTTCATGCACTTGCAGTGAGACTGTAAACAAAAGCACAGGGTGATCTTCACTTCCAGGCCTGGAGAGAGCTGGGAACATTGTTCTGTCTCTCTGGAGAAAGTGAGAGGCAGGTGGGCGGAGGACAGGGCGAGGGAGGCGCAGCTCCAGAGAAAAGCTGCTCCAGTGCTTTCCTCTATGAAGTTCTTTCACTTCTTCATTCAACACTCTTGAGTATCTGCTACTAGCCAGGCATTGCCCAACAGGAAACAACCAGGATCCAAGCTCCTGCCTTCCAAGACTGACTCTCTGTTCAGGAAGAATGACCCTAAACAAGCGAGCAGAATGTGCAGTCTATCAGGTAGTGGTCCAAACCGAAGTACAGAAGGCCAGCAAGCAAGGGCGTTTGTTACAGGGCCAGGAGAAGGGGCTAGAATGATGGCCAGGGTGCCCGGTCAGACCTGTCCAAGAAGACTTGGAAGGGTGATAATAAGAGCTATGCAGAAATTGGGGAAAGAGCCTTCCAGGTAGGGCCAAGGGCATATCTGGGACCACCAAGCAACAGCAAGGCCAGTGCAGCCAGAGAGGATAAGGTCAGGAAGAGATGTGCTCCGAAACTGCAGTGTTCCAGGGTCTCTGTGGGGAAGAGGATGGCTCCACTCTAAAAGGACCCTTTTGGATGCCCTGCAAGGAGGAGAGGGAGGGGAAAGGAAGACACAGGGGAGATGAGGAGGGGCTTCTGTAGGAGCCCCGGGCAGAAAGGAAGTGAGGAAAGAAGCCCATGTGGAGGCGGGACTAACGGGAGTCCTTGGAGCAGAGCTGGGCGAGGAGGACAGAGACGAGGAGGACAGAGACGAGGAGGACAGAGACGAGGATAACCCTTGCTTTGAGTCTGAGTCCTGATCCAAATAGGGGCAGGGAAGGGGTGGCACCTGGAGAAGCAAGCTGGAGGGTTGGGAAGGCCAAGATCGTTGCTGAATGACAGAAACAGGCAGTTGATGTCATGGAACAGTGATGAGGACCCGGCTTGGAGCTGAGCTCTGGAAGTCTCTGCCTTCAAAATGGTGCCTGGGCCATGTGCTGGCTGGGCTCTCCAAGGGAACAAAGGTAAACAGAGCCAAAAAGGCCTCAGCCTCAGCCTGGGGCCTAGATGTTCATAGGTGGGTGTGGGGGAAAGAAGCCAGAACTGGAGTGGGAGAAAAGAGGGTGGCCTGCAAGTCCGGAAGGGAGTGTTCTGAGACTAGTCTGTGTATCAAATGTCTTCACACCTGGGAACAGACCATGAGGTCTAACAATGGCCCTGAGGGTACAGGTGTCTGTTCCACTACTTGCTATACTTTTGAATACAACATGTACTTGTTTCATGATTTGAAATGGTGTTACATTGATGAGAAAGGAGAAGAAAGAGGAAGAGATAGAGGAATAAATGGAGGAAGGTGGGAAGAAAAAGGAGCAAGGAGGAAGGGACAGGCAAAGGAAAAGAAGAAGGAGAGGAAGGAGGCGCAGATGGAGAAAGGGAAGGAAAATGGTAAGAAAGAAAAGAGAGAGAGGAGAGAACTTGAACTCCACGATGCCTAGGCAAAAAGAGCAGCAACAGCACATTGGGATTCTGGGAAGAGGCGTTTTGCATGGGCCAGGGGCACCAGTCTGAGATGCAACAACTGGCACAGGGTGTGACAGCACCTCGGAGGCAAAGCCCATACAGCAGCAGAATCAATGCCTGGTGCCGGCCAGTCAGCCACTTCCCAGAGTGAAGGAGCAGGAATCTGTCGATTGCTCTCTCTAATTGAATTTAATGTTCACTGTCAGGCTTTAAAGATTAATTCCCAAATACTGCAGCAACCCAAAGTGTCTGCCTTTTTTCAACCAAGTAATTAGAGATCCCAAGCTGCCTTCAGAGAGTTAAGGAGTTAAGTCTTCTGTCAAATGTTCCGAGATGACTGGATATATTAACTACAAGGTCTTAACACGTTCTCCGTGTCCAGCCAAAGGAACAGATTAGAAAAGAACATGACAAGTGAAATGTGTTGTAGTTTCTTGTCCATGGCCCACAGCCCATGTGCCATGGTTTCCACAGCAGCTCCTCGTTGTCCCCAAAGATGAAGCAGAGCCCACTGCTCCAACCCTGGGTCATGTTCATCATCTTGTACAATATTCTAATTTGGAGACTGGGCAAAGTGCTCACTGCAAAAGTATGAAGACCTAAGTTAGGATTCCCGGCATCCATGTAAAATGCTTGGCATGGTGTGATCCAAGCCCTAGGCAGGGGCAGACAGGCAGGTCCATGGGACTCACTGGCTAGCTTGTCCAGCAGAGTCAGTGGATCCTTGGATCAGTGAGAGATTCTTTCTCATAAAAATAACGTGGAAAAGCAACAGAAGACACCTAATGTCGACCTATGGCCTCTCTACACATGTGCACACATATACACACACATGAACCTACACAAACACACACACACACCATAAACATGCACACATACACAAAAATATTCAAACTCTACAAGAAGCACAAAAAATAAAATCCTGCAGGAACCACCTATGGAATTGTTATTTCTCTAGTTACATTGGGAGTAATTTTTTTTTTTAATTTTTATTTTTTTTGGTTTTTCGAGGTAGGGTCTCACTCTGGTTCAGGCTGACCTGGAATTAACTATGTAGTCTCAGGGTGGCCTCAAACTCTCGGCGATCCTCCTACCTCTGCCTCCCGAGTACTGGGATTAAAGGCGTGTGCCACCACGCCCAGCCTGGGAGTAAATTTTTAAGAAATTGTCAAGAGGGCTGGAGAGATGGCTTAGCAGTTAAACGCTTGCCTATGGAGCCTAAGGATCCCGGTTCGAGGCTCAATTCTCCAGGACCCACGTAAGCCAGATGCACAAGGGGGTGCATGCAGCTGGAGTTCGTTTGCAGTGGCTAGAGGCCCTGGCGCACCCATTCTCTCCCTCTCTCTCTCTCTTTCTACCTGCCTATTTCTATATCTCTCTCTCTCAAATAAATAAATAAAAAATAAAATATTAAAAAAAAAAAAAAAAAATTGTCAAGAACAGAAAAACACACCAAAAAAAAGTGTCATCCAAATCTCTACTATGTAAAGATAATGACCTCCAAACTTCTGGAGGAGCCTCTGCTTCCCAAAAGTCCTTGCCCTGCCAGCTCCTGCCTCAGGGACGGGGTTAGTCCACTTACCTACACAAGTCAGGGGAGGCGTCACTAGTGTTTATAAGGGGTAGACCTGCTTTGACTCACAGATCAGTGTGGGGGGATACCATGACAACACTCATTCTGCAGACCATGAGTAACATATACCTATTTATGTAGGTCTGCTTTAATATCTAAGCAATTTCTTATGGCTTTAAAAAATATTATTTATTTCAGAGAGAAAATGGGCACACCAGGGCCTCTTGCCATTGCAAATGAACTCCAGACACATGTGCTATCTTGTGCATCTGGCCTACGTGGGTACTGGGGAATCAAACCTGGGTCCTTAGGCATTGCAGGCAAACACTTTAACTGCTATGCTATCTCTCCAGCCCAGTGATTTTTTTTTTTTTATTTGAGGTTAGGTTTCACTCTAGCCCAGGCTGACCTAGAATTCAGTATGTAGTCACAGGGTGGCCTTGAACTCATGGCAGTCCTCCTACCTCCATCTCCCAAGTGCTAAGATTAAAGGCATGTGCCACTATGCCTGGCTGATTTCATATTTTGCTAATATTTTAAGTAGACTTTTAAATTTTAGATGGTTCATTTCTAGTAAAGGGAAATACAACCCTTTTTATATACTGCAACCTTAATTCACTTATTAGTTCTAGAAGTAGATTATACACATTCAGCAGAGTCTTCTACATAAATGATTGTACTATGTGTAATTAAAGACAGTTTTCCTGTTTTCCTTCCTCCTGTCCTTTTTTTCACTTTCCTGCTTTACTGCTCGGGCTAAAATCTAAAGTTCAGTGCCAAAGAGACTTAAGGAGAGGGAAGGCCCTTGCCTTGCCATCAAGCATGTGGGGAAAGCAGTCAGTCCTTTTTTCTTCTGAGGCCACAGATAGTGAAAGGATGAAACCAGAACCTCGAACTTGCTAGCACTGCCACTGAATGGTGTGCTCAGCCCATCAGTGTTCATAAGGTTAGGTGTGCTGTCAGAGCTAAGGTCTTGGTAGATATCCTTTATTGCACTGTTTTCTTTTATTTGCTTAATTTTTTTAAAATCAAGAATGAATGTTAAAATTGGCCAGGCATGGTGGTGCATGTCTTTAATCCCAGCACTCAGGAGGCAGAGGTAGGAGGATCACCTTGAGTTGAGACCACCCTGAGACTACATAGTGAATTCTAGGTCAGCCTGGGCTATAGTAAAACCCTACCTCAAAAAAACAAAAAATAAAAATAAATAAGTAAATAAATCCCAAAAAAAGAATGAATGTTAGATATTGTCAAAATGTATCTACCAAAATGGCTTTTCTTTTATAGTTAAGCATTACTATTATAGTCTGGTTATTAATATTGAACTGTACTGATTGATTTTTAAATACTAAGCCAAACTCCCATTCCCAGGACAAGTTCTGCTTGGTCTTAAGTGTATAAATGGATTGTTTTGCTAGTTTCACTAAAAATTCTTGCATTTTCATTCAATTCCCCAGGACCCACATAAGCCAGATGCACAAGATGGCACATGCATCTGGAGTTTGTTTGTAGTGGCTGGAGGCCCTGGTGCACACATTTTCTCTCTCTCTCTCTCTCACTCTCTCTGTTGCTTATAAATAAATAAAAATAAACACAAATTTTAAAAAGAATTACATATTTTGTCCTGTGGCTGCTGTAATGAAGTTCCTAAGTGGGGTGGCTTGAATGATGAACACTGGTATCTGACTTATGGAAGCTCGAGGTCTGAAGTCCTGGGGCTGGCAGGGTCGGTCCTGGGGACTACATGAGCAGGTCTGCTCTGGGCACCTCTCTCTGATGTCTGAGTGGCAGTCTTCTCCCATGGGCATTTGTCTCCAGATGTCCATTCTACAGATACCAGTCATATGGAATCAGGGCCCACCTACAACCTCATTTTAACACAGTTACCTCTGTACTCTCCCAATCTCCAAATAAAGCTATATTCTCAAATACCTGGGCCAAGGCTTCAAAACCTACATCTAGGGTGATGTAGTATATAACAAGTATTCTCATTACTGTGAACAAAGACCTGACCAGAAACAACTTACAGAAGGAAAGGGTTTATTTTGGTTTACAGTTCCAAAGGGTAGAGTCCTTCAAGGCAGGGAAGGCACAGCAGAAGCCGACTCGCACATGGGCAGCCTGCAGCAAAGGAAGGATAGGACAGGGGTCAAGCTACAAACCTTCAAGTCCTGTCCCCAGTGACCCACTTCCTCTAGTAAGAATCCACTTCCTCAAGGTTCCACAACCTTCTGAACAGTGCAGACCAAGCGTTCAAACACATGAGCCTATGGGGGTATTTTAGATTCAAACCACAAAATGGGGGTAGGCATAATTCAGTCCATAATGAACTGATATTATCTTTCCTTGCATGTTTGGTAGAATCAATTAGTGAAGCCATCAGGACCTGGAGTTTTCCTTGTGGCAAGAATTTTAACTAAAAATTTAATTATTTTAATAGGTATGAGAAATGTTTCTTCTTGAGTGAGCTTTTATTATTTGGGTCTTTCCGGGGATATATTCATGTCATCTAAGCTGCAGGCTTCATTAGCATAGGCTGATCATGCATTACCTCAGTATCCTTTTACTATCTGTGAGATCCATAATTAACTCACTCTGATCAGTCCTAATATAGGTAGTTTGCATCTTTTCTCTTGTATTCCTGATTCTGACTAAAGGTTATAACATTTACTCATCTCAAAGAACCAGTCATAGTGGCACACACCTGTAATTCCAGCACTTGGGAGGCTGAGAAAGGAGGAAACTGGGAGTGTACAACCAGCCTGGGTTACAGAAAGAGACTTTGTCTCCCCCCACCCCCCCCAAAAAAAAACAGCTTTTGATTCACTGATTTCTTTGTACTGCTGTTTTGTCTTCTATTTCCAGTGCGCATGCTCTTTCCTCCTTTTCTTTGCTTCTTTGGTCTACTTTCTAGTGTCTTCAGAGAGAAGCGGAGACCACTGCTGCTGTGAATCAGTGCATGACAACTACCCTAGTCATGCCTACAAAAGTGTCCTGGGCTGTTTGGCATTCAGTTCAGAACATCTTCTAATATCTCCATCAATGTCTGCCTTAATCCATGGTTGGTTGGTGGTGGTGCTGGGGACTGAGCCCAGAACTTCCTGCATGCTAGGCCAGTCTCTACCACTGAATCACATTCCCAGCTGGAACGATGGGTGATTTAGAAATTTGTTGTTTAGCTTCCAAACACTGGAGAATTTTCCAGACCTCTTCATTATTGATTTTTAATTTAACCCTATCACAGAGAATCAACCATGAATGATTTCAATCAGACATGACCCTAGAACATGGTCAATCCTGGTGGGCAGTCTGAGCGCACTTGAGAAGAATTTGCATCCCACGGCTATGATGTGGAGTACGACACAGGGGTCAGTCAGGCCACACTGGCCACAGTGCTGCCCCAGTCCTCTACATCTCATCTGGCTGTCGACATGTCGACTGATTATGGAGAAGGTGGAAATTTTCAGCTATATTTATTTGTGGGTTTTACTACTTGTTCAGTCCATTCTGACAGTTTTGCTCTGTGTGTTTTAAAGCGCCCTTATTATGCATGTACATAAATTTTTATGCACCTAATGTTTATGTACCTGGTGTAATATACCTATGGGATGTCCTTTGATGAACTGATCTCTCCTGTTTTATAAGATGACTCTACCCCTGGAGTATTTTTTGCTCTAAAATCTGCTTTGCCTGATATTTATAAAGCCACTCAAGATTCTGTCATTATTAGTAGTATTGGTTATGTTTTTTCACCCTTTTAACCTTTTTTGTTTTTATATTTAAGCTGGGTTTCTTATAGGAATTATATAATTGCATTGCCCTTTTATCTTTCTAATACTTTTTTATCTTTTAAATGGCTGTGTTTAGACCTTTTCACCTATTATTGATAAGATTAAGGTTTAATTTATCCTGTTATTTGTTGTTTTTTATCTTTTGCCTATTTTGGAACTTTTGTTATTTTATTTTACTTCCAATTGTTATGACCTATAACCATAAATCTTTTTTTGTTTTATTACAAATCACTTTCAGGTTTACAGCAGATTTACCTTCAAGTAATAAAATCACCTCCCTTCTAAGAACTACAAGACAATATACACCATTTCCCCATCTTTTATCATGTGTTTTACATCTCCACAGGTTACAAACTACATGAAGCATTACATTTGTACTTCAAACAGTCAATCTTCATGGAAAGTTGTTTTACATTAGAACAAAGTATCCGACAGTGACTCAAAGATCCACCATTCCCTCTCATCACACAAATGCAGATTTCTATCTGGTATCGTTTTCTTCTGCCTGAGGACTCCCTTTATTAACACTACTTGTCATGCAAGCTTGCTGAGGATGAATCATTTGACTTTTAAATGTCTGAAAAAGTATTCTAGCTTTCCTTTTTCAATAATATTTCACTGAGTATCAAGTTTTAGGTTGCCAAAGGTTATAGCTTTGGTTTTCCTCTCAGTATATTAAAACAGAATTTCTCTATCTTTTGTTATTTCCAATAAGAAGTTGGGTATCATTTTTAATCTTTGTTCCTCTGTATGCAATATATCTTTTTCTCCCTGTTAAGATTTCCCCAGCCAGGTGTGCAGAATACATGCCTATAATCTCAGTACTCAGGAGACTAAGATAGGAAGACTCCAGTTTGAGGCCAGCCTGGACTATATAGAAATACACTGTCTCATTAAAAAAGAAAAAAGATGGGTCATCACTTCTTTAAATAGTTTCTTCTCTGAGGACTCTCACTGCATGCAGATTAGGTGACCAGAAGTTGACACACAGCTCACAGGTGCTCAGGTCAAGTTTTTTACCCTGTAGTTGACTTTGGGTAGCGTCTGTGTCTTCAAGTTCACAACATTTTCTTCTGTCATTTAGTCTATTAATCTTCTACAGTATCATATTCACCCTCCCCCATTACCTTTCCTGTCCTCCTGTCACTCTAACTGAACCCCTTCCTACCAACGAATGCCAGACCCTTACATCACTTTCTGTGTCTGGCTTATGTGGGTGGTTTGAGAATTGAAGCCGGGCCAGCTTTGCTACAAAGTGACTTTAACCACTAAGCCATCCTCCCAGCCCTGATGTCTTTTTTTTTTTTTTTTTTTTTTTTTTTTTGAGATAGGGTCTCACTCTAGCCCAGGCTGGCCTGGAATTCACCATGTAGTCTCAGGGTCACCTTGAACTCACTCCTCCTACCTCTGTCTCCCAAGTGCTGGGATTAAAGGCGTGTACTACCACACCCAGCTCCTGATGTCATTTTTTTTTTTTTTTTTTTTGGTTTTTGTGAGGTAGGGTCTCACTCTGGTCCAGGCTGACCTGGAATTCACTATGTAGTCTCAGGGTGGCCTCGGACTCTCGGCAATCCTCCTACCTCTGCCTCCCGAGTGCTGGGATTAAAGGCATGCACCACCACGCCCGGCTCCTGATGTCATTTTTTAATGTGGGAACTACTGAGTTTAATTAGGGTTGCTTGCATGACTGTTGGCAGGGGGTCACTTACCACAATAGTAGCTATTCCATTAAAGAAAATGTCTCCCCCTTCTCCAGCAACCATTAACTGCCAAAACCTATCCAGAGAGGGATAGGGCCTCATGAGGCCCTACCTATCCATAACAGAATGGAGATAGGATTAAACTTGTGCAGGCCCTGTGCAGGTAGGTAACCATAGCCACAGTGAGCTCATGAATACAATGGCCATGTTGTATCTGGAAGATCACATTCCATAGCACTCTGACTCCTGCGTTCTTTCCACTCCCTCCTTCTGCGATGTTCCTTGATCCTTGGAGGGAGGGATACGGATGTCCCTTTTAGGACTGAGCACTCAACAGTCACTTATTTGCAGCATTGTGGTGATTTCTGAGTCAAGATAATCATTACTCACTACAAGCAGCAGCTTCTCTGAGCAAAGCTGAGAGTAGCACTAATCTATGGATATAAACATAAATACATAGAAGGCAATCCGATGGGCACATTCCATTCAGGAAACAGCAGCAGACCTATGACCCCAGCTAAAAGCTTTTGACTAGGTTTATAACTCCAGGCATAAGTTCCCTCTCATAGTAGATTCCTTTATGAAAAAATTATTTATTTATTTGAGATAAAGGCAGAAAGAGAGAATGAGCATGCCAGGGCCTCCAGCCATTGCAAATGAACTCCAGACACATGTGCCACCTTGTGCATCTGGCTTTGCATGGGTCCTGAGAAATTGAACCCAGGTCCTTAGGCTTTCAAGCAAGCACCTTCACTGCTGAGCCATCTTTCCAGCCCCTTGCACAATAGATTGCTATTTACATTTCCAATATTTCTCTTTAACATGCCTATGCTTTTCTCCACCTTTTGGTACATATGGGTATATTTATAATTCAGTGTTCTCAGCCACTAATTATTTCTTGGTGACTTTCCAGGTCTGTACTTTTTCCTCATCATGGGTCACATGTTCCAACTTCTCTTCATGCCTTGAAATCTTCATTTGAATGGCAGGGTGAATTTTACTTTTTTTATTGACTGTTTTATGTTATTCCTGAGAATAATCTTGTAGTGCATTCTGGAACACAGCTAAATTCTTGGAAGCAGTAAGCAGCCAACCAAGATAGTTCCTACAAGCTTTGCTAGGAGAAATGAGCACAGCACTTAAGTGAGTGCTACACCACCTAGGCAAAGTCCTTGGGAATTGAGGATTGTCTCTTCCAACTTATGGGAACATGGACAGTTTCCCGTGCTGGGAGCTCAATCAAGTTCTTTCTGTTATTCCTTTTAGATGGATCTTCACCCATACTGAAGTTTCCTCACATGCATGTGCTGATTAAAATACCACTGGGGGGAGGGGGGCTGGAGAGATGGCTTAGCAGTTAAGGTACTTGCCTGTGAAGCCTAAGTCTCTCTCTCTCTCTCTCTCTACCTGCCTATTTCCCTCTCTCTCAAATAAATAAATAATAATAAAAAAAAAAACCACTGGGGGGAGGGGGGCTGGAGAGATGGCTTAGCAGTTAAGGTACTTGCCTGTGAAGCCTAAGTACCCAGGTTAAATTCCCCAGAACCCATGTAAGCCAGATGCACAAGGTAGTGCATGTGCCTGGAGTTCGTTTGCAGTGGCTGGAGGCCCCGGCACACTCATTCTATTTGCCCCTCTTCTCAAAATAAGTAAATATTTTTTAATCCCACTAAGGAAATGGGAGCCTTCTACAGATCTCTGAAATATCTCTGTCTCTGTCTCTCTTTCCCCACCCTCACTGAGAACATTAACCTGACATTCTTATCCTCCACTTAGGGACAACACAGGATCTGGATTTCTCACTTATTCCAAGAGTCAGGAAATTGTCAAGTGGGCAGTTAGCAGGGCCATGTAGGGCTACTCTTATCTCATTTCCCTTCTCTTCTCTCTCTCTCTCTTTTTTTTTTTCCCGAAGTACTATCTCACTCTAGCTCAGGCTGACCTGGAATTCACTATGTACTCTCACAGTGGCCTTGAACTCATGGTGATCCTACCACCTCTGCCTCCTGAGTGCTGGGATGAAAAGCGTGCGCCACCACACCAGGCTTCATTTCCCTTCTCTTGAGGACTGCTATTTGCACTGCTTGCTGCTCAGTGTCTGAAAACCACTGCTTCACATGTTTTGTCCACCTTTTTAGTTGTTTGTAGTGGAGCATGGATTAGTTACCTTCTCAGTGCCCAGACAAAATATCTGACAAGGGCTGGAGAGATGGCTTAGCAGTTAAGGCACCTGCCTAAGCCTAAGAATGCTGCTTCCAATCTATCTCCAGGTCCCACGTTTAGCCAGATGCAAAGTGATGCAAGGGTGCAATGCTGCACTTGACCACAAGGGGGCGCACACATCTGGATTTTGTTCATAGCAGCTGAGACACTGCTGGCGCGCCCATCTCTATCTGTCTCCCTCTCCCTCTTTCTCTCTCTCTCTTTCTGTGTCTCTCTCCAAAAAAAATCTGACAAAACTCAGTTTGCAGAGGAAGGGCTTATTTCAGTTCCAGGTTGCAGTCCATTGAGGTGGGAAGACATGGTGGCAGGAGTGTGAGGTAGCTGGTCACATTAGTCCACAGTGAGGAAGCAGACAGTGATGAATGCTGCAGCTCAGCCAGGTCCTCCATTTATAGTGTAGGATCTCAGCTATGGAATAGTCCCACCCATGGTTCAAGTGGGTCTTTCCACCTCAGGTAACCTAACTAAGATAACTGCTCAAAGGCATGCATGGAGGCAAAACTAATCTAATCTCTCATGGGTGATTCTAGGTCCTGTCAAGTTGGCAACCAATACAAACCATCACAGAGCACAAACCTAGTCTCCACTACTCCACCTTAATTAGATGCATTAGTTCCTATGAGCTATTTAAAAATGGGGGATTTAGTTACCAAATCTTTAGTTTTCCTTTCTTATTATTATCTTGTTATTTGTTACTAACTTAACTCAATTGCTATCAGAAACCAGGCCCTGTGTTATTTCAATCTTTCAAGCACACTGAGATTTGCTTCATGGCTGGTCTCAGTGAAGTCCATTTGATGCCGAGGAGATAACACATCCTGCACTCTGAATAGTGTTCTATGCATGTCCACTATGGGAGCTGACAGTATCATCCATCTGCCTTCATTGATCTGTCCAGTTCATTCTATTGACTGCTTAGAGAAGGCATTTAAAACCTTCCCATGACTGTGGGTTTTCTCTTTAACTCTGTGAAAACGTTTTCAGTGTATTTGGATGCTCTGCTATTGGGGCAGATGCATATCTGACCACCGTTTCTAACGCACAGGGCCTTTTATCTTTATGAAGTGTCTGTCTTTTCTCTGGTTATGCTCTTTATCTTGAAGTCTATCTTATTGCTTCATATTCCAACATGTCCCTTCTTCTTCAGGCTTACTTCTTTAAAAAAATATTTATTTATTTTCAAACAGAGAATGGGTGCACCAGGGCCTCTTGCTACTACAAAAGAACACCAGATGCATGCACCATTTTGTATATCTGTTTTTACATAATACCGGGGAATTGAACCTTGGCCTATACAATAAAGAGCCTTTAACGCCTGAACTATCTCCCCAGCCCCTTGCTTACTTCTTTTTTTTTTTTTGGTTTTTCGAGGTAGGGTCTCACTCTGGTCCAGGCTGACCTGGAATTCACTATGTAGTCTCAGGGTGGCCTTGAACTCTCAGCGATCCTCCTACCTCTGCCTCCCGAGTGCTGGGATTACAGGTGTGCACCACCACGCCTGGCTCCTTGCTTACTTCTTGATCCACCTGTTTACCTTTAGCATAGTTGTTCCTTTTCACTAAAGCTGCACCACTTCTCAGCAGCACATAGTTCAGTCTTTCTTTTGAATCCATAAAGACAGTCTCGTATTATTGTAGCATTTAATCCATTTACTTTTAATTTAGCTGGTGATATAATCAGACTAACATCTCTTGGTTGGTTATTGGTTTTGTTTTACCTTTCTTTAATTCCTCTCTCTCTTCATTTTCTTTTAATTCCTTTCTTCGTCCTTTACTACTTTTTAAAAATAATATTTGGGGCTGGAGAGATGGCTTAGCGATTAAGGCACCTGCCTCCTAAGCCTAAGAAGGCCAGTTCCAATCTCCAGGTCCCACGTTTAGCCAGATGCAAAATGACGTAAGGGCGCAATTCTGCACTTGACCACAAGGGGGCGCATGCATCTGGATTTCGTTCACAGCAGCTGAGAGACTGCTGGCGCGCCCATCTCTATCTGTCTTCCTCTCCCTCTCTCTGTCTCTCTCTGTGTCTCTCTCCAAAAATAAATAAATAAATAAATAAATAAATAAAATAAAAATATTTGTATAATTCTACCTGTATCTACTGGCTTTTTAGTTGTATCTCTAGATATTATTTCCTTTGTGATGTAGGGATAATATGTCCTAAATATTTTATAATCTTCTTACTGTAGCAGATCAGACTAGGGAGATGGCTCAGTGGGTAAAGCCCTTGCCCTGCAAGCTTGGGTATTTGTGTTTGTATTCCCAGACCACACATCAAGCCCCATGATGGACTTTGGTAATCCCAGCATGCCAAGGGTGAGATGTGGAGACAGAAGGCTCTCCCAGAAGTTCCCAGACCAGTGTAGTGGTGAACAATAACAATAGAGATCTTCATTCTCAAAATGAGTGGAAGGTGAGGACTGAGCCTGGAATGTTGTCCTCTGACTTCTACACATGTGCCATGGCATTCACACACCTGTATTCACACACATGAACATGTGCATACACACCAAAAATAAAATAATTTTTAAAAATATTATAGCAGTTTGGGGCTGGAGAGATGGCTTAGTGGTTAAGGTGCCTGCCTCCTAAGCCTAAGAATGCTGGTTCCAATCTCCAGCGGTTCCAATCTCCAGGTCCCACGTTTAGCCAGATGCAAAGTGACGCAAGGGCGCAATGCCGCACTTGACCACAAGGGGGCGCATGCATCTGGATTTTGTTCACAGCAGCTGAGAGACTGCTGGTGCACCCATCTCCATCTGTCTCCCTCTCCCTCTCTATCTATCTCTCTCTGTGTCTCTCTCCAAAATAAATAAATAAATAAATAAAATTATAGCAGTTCAAGATGTGCCTCTGATGCTAGTGGCAGGACTGTTAGAGAGGTAACTAACTGCTCTCGGTATTTGAGGGAGTAGATGACTCAGTTGATACTTTAAAGATCGTAGCATTCACATGCAAAGTTCTCAACTAGAAATTCCTTTTACCAGCCTCATCCTTACTCTATAGTGTCATGATTACTACACTGACATGTCACAAACCATAAGATATTTTTGCTTTAAATAGTATATATGTTACTTTGATTTAGATAAAAATTGGTCTTTGTGCTTCTCCACTTAACATCTGTGTCCTCCATTCCTATTTGGTATCATTGTCCTTCATCCTGACCTTCCTTGAATATGCAGTAATGCACATTTACCTTCATTCTTGAAGGTCACTGAGTCCTAACTTGGCAGGCTCTTTGTTTTCTGTCAACACTTTGGAAACACTAGTCCACTGTTCCAGACACCAGCAATTCCAAAGGCAGTGATGTTCAGATCAGTATTCTCTCCTGGGTGACACTCATTTCCTCTGACTGATTTCAAGACTTTTCTCTCTTTTATTTCTAGAAGTTTGGTTGTGTTGTACCGACATGTGGTTTTCTCTGTATTTGTCCTGTTTAGGATTTGCCGTGTACTTGGTTTTCTTTTGAATCTATAAATATTTTTGGTAATTTTTTGGTAAACATGTTTTTATCAAATTTGAGAAAATTCCTAATGCTACTTATTTAAAATATCTTTTATTTCCCATAGTCTTTCCTCTTCTCCTGAGTTCTCATTGTTTATAAGATATCTTGCAATATTGTCCATGGGTCCTTGAGTGTCTATTCTTTCTCTCCCACTTTTCCTGTTTTCACACTGGACAGTTCCTAGGGCACTATCTCCAGACTCACTGGCTTTTGTGTCATCTCTGTTATGTACTCAAGTGGTGAATTCTTAATTCAGACATTATACTTTTCAATTCTAGGATTACCACTTAGTTATTTCTCAACTGAGACTTCCTACATTGTAATTTGTGATCATTTCCTTTGTGCTCGTGAGCACATCGATGATAGCTATTTGAAAATGTTTGTTTATTAATTGCAACATCTGGGCCATCATGGGGAAAAGATTGCCTTTCTTCTGTTTCTTGCTTTAACTAGTAATTTTGGGTAGAATGTTGGACATTAGAAAGTGTCTGTTATATTAACTCTGGATGCACGCCTTTAATCCAAGCACTTGGAAGGCAGAGGAAGGAGGAGCACCATGAGTTCAAGACCACCCTGACACTACATATGAATTCCAGGTCAGCCTGAGCTAGAGTAAGACCCTACCTCAAAGAACCAAAAAAAGAAGAAAAAAAAAGGAAAAGAAAAATAGGCAGCTCATTCAACTCTACTCAAATGTTGAACTCCATTCCCCCCTGTGAACGGTGGCAGCGGTTTCTACCCAAATGTCAGCCTTAGTTGGGCTGTATAGTGTCTGTGCTACACATGGGCTCAGACCCATCAGAAACTGGGTAGAGTTTACACACAAGATTTGTGGTTCCCTCTACGGGAGGGAATACATACATAGTACTGAAAACCTTAAGTAAAAGTCTATGGCAGGTGAGGTCATGAGCCTTAGGGGTATAAGCCTGCTCTTGTCTGACTAATTGTATATATTATTCCCACCAAGCTGCCCTGAAAGCACTACACTTAATGTTCATATTCACATATTAACGCTACTCTCACTTCTGGTTAGAGAAGCTTCTCTTTTCAGATGGCGATGGCCACTGGGATGACCCAAAAGGCAACACAGTGCTGAGAAGAAGGGATGGAGGAGTGCCCAGCACTGAAACACCTCTGTCACACCCTCCAAGGCTCAGGGACCATTGCGGAAGAGGGGGCGGATAGAATGGAAGAGCCAAAGGAAGGGTATAACCTCTTACAATGCAACTGCCCAGACAGAAATTGGCCTCGATATCCATGACCTTGCAGTGCCTAGAAATACCTTCACAAGACCCTTAAAATAGAAGAAAAAGATGATGTCATCAAATTAAAAGAGAGACTAATGGAGAGAGGGAGGGGATATGGTGGAGACTGGAGTTCTAAAGTGGAATGGGGGGAGGGGAGGGAAATATCAGGTGGGTTTTTTTGTATGTAAGTATAAAAGTCAATAAATAAATAAATAAATAAATAAAAAAGGCATAACAGACTGAGGCAGTCAGGCTACCCTCATCTTAAAAAGGACTTTTGGGGCGGAGGGCTGGAGAGATGGCTTAGCGGTTAAGACTCTTGACTGCAAAGCAGAAGGACCCAGGTTTGATTCTCCAGGTCCCATGTAAGCCAGATGCACATGCGTCAGGAGTTCATTTGCAGTGGCTGAAGGCTCTGGCGTGCCCATTCTCACTCTTTCTCACTCTCCCTCTCTCTGTCTCTAATAAATAAATAAAAAAATCTTAAAAAAAAAAAAAAAAAAAAAAAAGATTTGTGGTTCCACCTCTCTGATCTTTTCCATCCTAGAATTTCCATCCTCCTCCTGCAACTGAAGTGGTTACCCTAAACTCTGCCTTCTAGTTCTTGAAACCAACAACACTAGTTCCTCTAGCCAACTTTTCAGCACCCTGCTTGGCAAAGACTGAGCCTACCCACAGGCAAAAATACCAAAGCAAGGAACTCACCCGCTGCCACCTCCTTCTAGTTTTTGCCTGCTTTGTGTGGCTCCATAGGCCTTCAGGATCGTTGCTGTACTTTATAGTTACCCGCTTGGTGTGGGGGAGGACAGGGTCCTGGCCTCTCTCCTACCTCAATAGCAGGAGCCACATCTAAAATTGAATTTGAAGCTTTTGTTTTGCAGCAACAGAAAGTAACACTTCACCTACTTGCTCACCCCAGGCCTGCTATGCTATACACATACGCCACTATCTCATCACTTCAGTAAACTTCTTCCCACATCCAGTTTCCTGGCAGGAATATTTAGTAAAGTGAGGGGATTTATTCTGGAGGTGCACCACTCCATTCATGGCAGGCATGAACATGGAACTAGGAGCAAATTAAGGAAATGGCTCCTTTCACAGTACCCCCTTAATCCCCACTAGTTTCTCAAAAACTTGTGGAAGGAAGCCTGCAGGATGCGTAGAATCCTTGGCAGGGCGCTCCAGCCAGTTTCAATTAGGAAGGGCCGAGTATCCACTGCTCCATGGCTGATGAGGGACTCCCAGGTGCTCACACAGCAAGCACAAGAGCAGCTGCTCCTCTTACCTCATCCTCCTAGAATGTCTTCTATGCCTAAAGATGCAAGGTCTCCCAAAGTAAGGGTGGAGAGAACCTGATCAGAATCTGTAAGTACATGAACGTCCATTATATAGAGAATCCCAGGAAATTATTCTCTCTACTCAATAAGGTCAGAACAAAGGGAAGGCCTTAAATGTCAACATGAAATGTAAAAGGGCAAAGAAGAATTTTCTTAGAGTAAAATGGATTAAGAGCAAGGCACCACAGAGGGGGCCAATGGGCAGGAAATGGGGGATTGGAAGGTCACTGAGGACACCTTCTTGGAGAGTGACATGCAGGGTCCCCCCACAGGTCCTACAGTGGGAAGTACAGCTATCTGAAAAGTAACTGGTCCTCTTCCCTAAGCATGTCCACCCTGGACACTGTGCTGAGACAAAGTCTTGCTTCCCACCACCAGATGACAATAATGTCTTGAATAGTCCATGTGTTAAGAATGCTTTTAGGCTCTGACCACTTGGGAACTTCCAGCTGTGGGTGAGTTTCTCTCTCGGCTGGGCCCAGCCTAGGCCCAGCTGGGTTGAGCCCAGACAATTGGGGCCCCTAGCCCTTACTCTCCACATGGGCTCCTTTATCCCCTCCAGCTCCCCACATGGCAGGAGCTCACTGAACTTTCCTTTCTCCTTTTCTCTCGGTGGTTTTTCTCCCAGGACCTCCACGTGGACTCTCTAGCCATGTGGACGCCTTTCCTTGGCTCTGTACATTCCTCAATAAATATAATAATTTAAAAAAAGAAAGAATGCTTTTAGGGCTGGAGAAATGGCTGGGTGGTTAAGGTGCCTTGCTTGCAAAGCCAAAAGATCCAGGCTGGATTCCCCAGGACCCACATAAGCCAGATGCACAATGTGGCCCATGCATCTGAAGTTCATTTGCAGTGGCTGAAGACCCTGGCACACCCATTCTCTCTCTCTCTCACTCTGGAGTAAATAAATAAATAAAACTTCAAAAAAATTGGGGGCTGGAGGGATGGATTAGCAGTTAAGGCATTTGCCTGCAAAGCCCAAGGACCCAGGTTTGATTCCCCAGGACCCACATTAGCCAGATGCACAAGGGGGCACATGCATCTGGAGTTTGTTTGCAGTGGCTGGAAGCTCTGGTGCGCCCATTCTCTCTCTCTCTCTGTCCCCTTCTTTCTCTGTCAAATAAATAAATGAATAAAAATAAAATACTTTTTAAAACTTCAAAAAAATAAAAACAATGCTTTTAAACATGTCATAACCATTAATACAGTCCTCTCCAGAGCCCAGTGAAGTAGGTGTACTTTGCTCCCCTGGTCAGACAAGAACATTAAAGCCCAGAGGGACTGTGTGCCCCAGGTCATGACTGGAGAGTAGCACAAGGAATCAGACCCAAACAGTCTGGTTTGAGAGCTTCAGGAGTAACCACTCTCTATCTCCATCTGCATGGTTCCCCAAGGTCTAGCCCAGGGCTCCTGAGCCAGCCTCAACTCTTTCTATCAACCTCAAAGCCAGAGTTAGTTTCACATGATGAGGGGTTCTGGAGAGAGAGGCAGTGATAGCTGAACATAATCATTAAAGTGGTTAATACTAATGACCTCTGTTCAAGATGGAGCTGGGCACATATCTGTAATCCCAGAGACTGAGGCAGGAGAGTTCAAGGCCAGCTTGGCCTACATATTGAGATTCTGTCTGACAAACAAAAAAGGTTAGGATAGTAAATAATCAGTGTATTTTCCCACAACTAAAATTTTTGTAGAAGACAGCCAGGTGTGGTGGCTCATACCTTTAACCCCAGCACTCAGGAGGCTGAGTGAGGAGGATTGTGAGTTTCAGGCCAGCCTCAGCTATAGTGTGAGCTCCAGGTCAGCCTGAGCTAGATTGAGACCCTGCTTCAAAACAAATTTGAAGAAAAAAGTATTTCAATTTCCATCCTAATCTCACAGTCCACTGCCTACAGCAAGCCAAGCAGTCCCAGGTCAGTAGTCCACGACATCTCTCACCTGCTGAAAACCCACTGGGTTCCCACCATACCTGGAATAAGCCCTGTGTCATCTGCCCTGCCTCCTTGGCCTGCACAGAAGATGCTGCTCGGGCCAGCCTCCCTGTCCACCACTCACTTCCATGCCACTTTCTGTGGCCATGTGCTTTGCTCCTCCAGCCTCCCTGTCCACTTGAAGCACACCTGTCTCAAGTGAGATGCTCCGTCCCTCAGGAAGTCCTCTTGACCTCCCCAGGCCAGTGAAAGGCCTGAGGCCTACTCCCCACCACAGCTCCCATGCTTCCCACTGGGAGCGCAGTGCGGGTTCTTGTAAGGATCTGTGACTGTGTGGCCTCTCCGTCCTAGGCTGGGTACATAGCTGCTCTCCCACCTCAGCCATCACTATGCCCAACGTGTGCACTTGTGATAACCCTGCTGCAGCAGCAGTCACCTTCTCCTTGCTGGGACAAGACACCGAGCACAATCAGCTCAGAGGAGAAAGGTTGACTTTGGCTGACAGTCTCAAGGGAAGTGTTGTCACAATGAGAAGAGCATGGCAGTGCAGGCAGCTAAAGAATCACAACTTGTGACAAGTAGTCTGAGTGAGCTGGCTGTCACCACCCAAGAGGGTGGACTAATCAATCCAAGGCCCACGCAGCCTGACACACCTCCTCCAGGAAGGCTTCACCACCCAAAGGCTCCACCAGCTGTGAACTAAGTGAGAGGTCCAGTCACAGACACATGAGGCTTTGGAGGACATTTCACATTCAAACCTCCACACCCCCACTGCACATCTGTGACTTAGACTCCCATGTACCCCACTACCAGGTGCTCACCCAGGCAATGGAATCTATGTGACCTTCCTCACCTTCAGAGGTGAAGACTGAAGCTCCAAGTGTGAAGCACTTATCCAAGATACCAGGAGCTAGTGGCAGGCTTGGATTGTGACTAGAACCCAGGTGATTCCCACCTTGGAGGCTCCCCCCCCCATGCCCTTGGGCAACTGATAAAGTTCTGAAACAGGACAGAGGATGACACCGGGACTGGCCCTTGCACTCAAAACACACAGGCAGTGTTAGGAGCCTGCTGACCACTTGCTCCCACACAACCCTCCTCTATACAGGCGGGTTTTCCTGCATGGAAGAGCCTGCTGACCACTTGCTCCCACACAGCCCTCCTCTATACAGGCGGGTTTTCCTGCATGGAAGAGCCTGCTGCATGTACAACTTGGCCTCCTGTTTCTTCCACTTAACACTTTCAAACATCCTAAAAACCCCACTTTCAAAGGCGCAGTTATTCATCAATTCCAGAAGCAGAGAGCACAGACATTGGCAGAGGCCTTGAACTTGGCCATTTGCCCCTTGTGCCAACAGCTACATCCACACAACTAGAGGAGTAACGGCCTGATTTGGCATGGTGGGAAGAAGGAAATTGCTTGAGTCTGGGAAATATATTACCTCAATCTCACAAATGGTTTCTGAAAATCATTAGGCCACAGAAATGCTGATCTGCAGACCCGTTTTCTGCTGCCTTCCGACACTGTTTAGCGCCACCTCATCCTTGCCTCGGGTACCACCAAATCCAGAGTGTTCAACACAGGTTGGAGCAGGCTGAGGCTTGACTTGCATTGTCCCCTGACCCCTACTCCACTCACATTATCCTCTCAGCATCCCCCGTGTCCATCCACCCATCCACATACTGCTGCTAGCTCACCAAAACGTCCTTGTGGCCTCCATCCATCTCTGAGAAGCAACCCATAACTCTCATCACTTGCAGAGAGTAAACTGAGGACCAGCCTAGGGACTGACTGCCAGCTCACCTGACCCTCAACAGCACCTAGCTCGTGCCCATGCCCAGGATGCTTTTGGGGTCAGTATGCATTGTGCCCTAACAAAGAGCTCTGCAAACACATTACTTGGAACTCCCAGCATTTCAAATAGTATTGAACTCATCTATAATCATATGACTTCAGTGGGCACAAAACTCTTTTTCCTATAAAAGAGTAGCAAGTGACCCTGAAGGTCTATGACTATGTGATGGGATAATAAGTGCACAATACCCAAATCAGTGGTTCTTGTGGTCACACAGTCCATACCAACAGAAGCAGCTTGGCCGGGTGTGTAAGGTGGGATTCCCTGAGCTGCGCTGGCACAACAAGGCCTCACACTTGAGGGCACAGCAGCCTCCACAAAGGGTGTGTGGGAGCAATCCCTACATGGACTATGGAGTCCCAGTCGCTCTGCTGTCTGCTGCTCTGGATGATAGCTTTGTTCAGGTGTGGCACATGGCTTTCAGATTTTTTAAAACAGGAAACAACACAACTTCTGATTAAGGTTTAAATTGTTGCTCTGAACTATATCACTACTAATGTGCCTCTTACCAGCTGCCACCAGCTTCCTGCTGCTGGCTCATCACCATCAGCCCTGCGTCACCATGACTCTCTCATCTCTGAACACCCCTCAGGACCGCCTTGTGCCACCATGGCTCTGTCATCACCATCAACCCTGTGTCACTGTGGCTCCGTCATCTCTGAACACCCCCAGGACCACACTGCGTCACTGTGGCTCCATCATCTCTGACCACCCCCAGGACCACACTGCGTCACTGTGGCTCCATCATCTCTGAACACCCCTCAGGACCACACTGTGTCACTGTGGCTCCATCATCTCTGAACACCCCCAGGACCACACTGCGTCACTGTGGCTCTGCCATCTCTGAACACTCCTCAGGACCACACTGCGTCATTGTGGCTCTGTCATCTCTGAACACTCCTCAGGACTGCCTTGTGCCACCATGGCTCCATCATCACCATCAACCCTGTGTCACTGTGGCTCACTGTCTGCTCACCCCAGGACCACACTGCATCACCCCATCTCTGAGGACCACACTGCATCACTGTGGCTCTGTCATCTCTGAACACCCCAAGACCACACTGCATCACTGTGGCTCTGCCATCTCTGAACACCCCCAGGACCACACTGCATCACTGTGGCTCTGCCATCTCTGAACACCCCCAGGACCACAGGTATTGAGGCTCATAGAACCCACTGGTTTTTCCTGTGTACTCTGGAGGCCTCACAGCCACCCCTCACCCTATCAAGAGAAAGCAGGGCACAGGGCCTAAATATCCCAAGGAGTCACAACACCTGTGGTAAATACCAAGTTTACCAGCTAACTGGAGGCTTGAAAAGCCCTGAGAGCCTTTGTGTCATTTACCAGGACCAACCACCTACAACCCTCACTTTATCTTGGTATATCACCCTCAGGTATGGCAATGACCAGATGACCAGGGTTATGAACCCCTACAGCTCCCGGTGGCTGCAATGAGAGCTGCTCCTCCAGACGCTAATACTTGGGTTAGACCTTTAGTTGGCCCCGCCCTTGGGTCAGATGGATGTGCTAAGTCCTTTCTCCCACACCACCAGCAATGTGACTTCTGAGTTTGTGCCTCACATGTATGTGGTGGGGGGAGTATCGTGCATGCGAGTGCAGGAGCATTGTGTGGGGTATATGTGCACGAAAACAAGTCAGAAGTTGGTATCAGGTATCTGCCTTGATTGCTTCCTTTATTTTACTGAAGCAAGGTTTCTCACTTGAGCCCAGAGGTCACCATTTCAGCTGGTCTAACTAGCCAGCTTAGAATCCAGTCCCTGCCCCAGGCAGCGTCTACACCCGCTCTATATTTGCATTGGTGCTGGGAATAGAACCCTGGTCCTCATAGTTGCATGGGAAGTACTTTACCAAATAAGTCTTCTTTTATTTAGCCCAGAAACTCATCTTTATAAGAGTTTTTAGCTAGACCTGATAGGGCAGGCCTGTAATCCCAGCTACTCAGAAAGCTGAGGCAGGAGGATCACAAGTTGCAGCCCAACCTGGACAATAGAATGAGTTCAAGACTAGCCTGGTCAATTTAGTTAGACTCTGTTTCAAAATAAAAAATTGCCAGGCGTGGTGGCGCACACCTTTAATCCCAGCACTCGGGAGGCAGAGGTAGGAGGATTGCCGTGAGTTCGAGGCCACACTGAGATCACATAGTGAATTCCAGGTCAGCCTGAGCTAGAGTGAGACTCTATCTCAAAAAAAAATTAAAAATTTAAAAATTTAAAAATAGGGCTGGAGAGGTGGCTTAGTGGTTAAGGCGCTTGCCTGCAAAGCCAAAGGACCCAGGTTCCCTTTCCCAGGACCCACGTAAGCCAGATGTACAAGGTGGCACACGCATCTGGAGTTCGTTTGCAGCAGCTGGAGGATCTGGTGCACCCATTTCTCTCTCTTTCTCTCTCTCTCTCTCTCTCTCAAATAAAGAAAAATAAAATATTTTTAAATTAAAAAATAATACCAGGCGTAGTGGTGCACACCTTTAATCCCAGCACTCAGGAGGCAGAGGTAGGAGGATCACCTTGAGTTCAAGGCCACCCTGAGACTACAGAGTGAATTCCGGGTCAGCCTGAGTTAGAGTGAGACCCCACCTCAAAAACCAAAAAAATAAAATAAAATAAAATAAAATAAAATAAAATAAAATAAAATAAAATAAAATAAAATGGCTGGGGATATGGCTTGGTGTGTAGAGAGCACCATGCTGGGCAAGTGCTCTAGGTTCAACCCCCAACATGACAAAAAAATGTGTGTGCATGAGGTTTTAAATACTCTTGTGAAGAGATTTTATGATAAACTCATCTCAAACCTCTTGGAAATCATTGTGAAATACATTACAGACAAAAAAGCAAATTTGAGACTCCGAGGCAAAATGTTATTAGCACCTTACAGGATTCTTATCACTGTTCCCCCAGTAAACACGTAAATCTGGCATTCAAAACAATACAAGCTTGCTTTATTCTGTGGCTGATTCACATGACTTTTAATGGCAAACAGTAATAAAGTGTAACCGAACCCTCTAATCAAAATGCATCAGCCTTTGCTACAGAGAAACGCAGTGTTAATAAATTTCCACGTTTCCCAGGAGGACTCGTAGGGCAGAGCTCTGAGACTGCTGGGAGCAAGAGGACACCTAGGACTGGGCAGTGAAGGACCCAGGGTAACAGCGAGGAGAAGGGAAGAGGCCTGGCTCTCCAGGACACCTCAGGATCTGACCTTCAGCCTGTGAGACCTGCCTGGGCAAATGACCAGTCTCTGAGTGTCCATGCCCACTGCTGAAAAATGAGAGTAGGGTTCCCTGCCCCAGGTCTGAGAGGCGCATTAACGCAGCAAAGGGAAAGGCACTACGGAGGCCAGGACTGGCTGTTGGCTCTTTCCCAGCCTCCACTGCATGCTGCCAAAATCCCAAGCTGCTTCACTGCCTCAGGTAGACATCGCCCTCCAGAGGGGGCACTGGCATGTGGGAATGTGCTAAATATCCTCTGCTGGTTTAGGTGCAGAGGCCCAACACCAAAGTGCCAGCACAGGTGGGGCAAACCTTGGGGCCTGCACAAGAAGGATGGCACCTGACATGGCATGTCCTAGAAATGTGGCCCCTATGCATTGGCCCTAGCCTAGCCTGAGGTCCACAGTAGACCTTACATGCCTTAAAGACATCTACCCTGTCCTTCCCTGGGGCAGCTCCCTTAAAGAACTCACAGGCTCAATTAGGCATCCCCAAGGCTAGCAGAAGTAAAACCACCACCAGCCTCTGTGAGGTGCAGGCCCCGCCCCATGCAATTTCATGGGTCCCAATTCAGCCAGACACACTACATGCCTCTGAGGCACACTGACCACAGTGACCATCTTCCTAGAGACATACCCTTTGCAGTGGCCTGATGGCTGACGAGACTGGACAGGATAGAGCCTCCTATGGGACTGGATACTAGGGGCCAGGCCTAGCTCTCCCTCTGGGTGGCAGCCTCAGCTCTACTGCATTCCGAGACAGAGAAGGCAGCATTGCTGCTGGAGGTGGCTGGAAGAATAAGTGAATGCACACAGAGACAGAGCCCAGGGCTGCACTAAAAGACCACAACGATTCTCTCATGCTCCACTCAGTCAGCAGATATTCCTTATGCCTTCCAAAGGCATTCTCACATCAGCCCGCAGCGCTCCCAATTAATGAGGGAACAAATTAAACTGTCATTACTTTGGTTTAATTCTGTAATTAAAGAACTTCAAGAGGCGACAAGCTCTAAATAATGCATGCTTTTGTCAGAGTTCTGAGCAGAGGGAAAAAATAAAGGGGGGAAAGCGTTGGGGGAAAGGAGAAAGCAGAGACGAGGCATGCATGGTGATATTTATCCCCGAAGATCGGAAGGAACAACCAAGTGACAGCTGAAGGACTCAATTTGTTTTGAATTAAGGCTTCAGCTATCTGGGAGAGCGGCCCCTCCCCCTCTGCCCGCATCTGCCAGGAGCAGGAGCAGCACCGCCACCGCCGCAGTAATGCCGTCGGTGGCTTTTCCAGTTGATGAGCAGAACACAGCAGTCACACTGACATCTGCTTGTGTGGGACTCTTCTTTTTATGTCAGTTCAGGGGAATGAGAAATAAAGGGTAAGGCATGTGGCACGTAAATTTTTATAAATGTGTGTCCCTTATCCAGCAGATCATGTGCCTGCCACATGTTACAAACCTAACGAGGTTGTTATGTGCAATGGAGGAGAGAGGCAGGCTTGGAGCTGAACAGATGAAATTCAAACCCAGCTCCGCATGTGTGCGTGCATGCGTTGCCCCAGGTGTGAAGACACTCCAGTGAGCAGGCCTTGCCCATTTTGGCAGGGCCAGATCTCTCCCTGACAGGCAGCAGTGAGCCCAAATTAAGAACCAGTACCCAGGCCTGCAACTCCAAATTAAATAACTTATTGAGATGTTTTCTTCTCATCAGGCATTCATGTTTTCATAAATCCCACACACGGTGTAATTGCTGTGTCCTAATTCCCTGAATCACATCAAGAATTGGCTTTCAGACATGGCCTCCATTTATGCTTCTATTAGCTGCAGAGCCCAAAGGATGAAATGTTATTAAACAGAACTTTTTCCCTGCACTATCACAAAGTTCCAAGAACAGCTTGGAGGTTCCCCTGAAAAGGCTGGCAGTGTGCTCAGTTCCCAGAACGGCAGCTGCTTTGCAAACTGCACACACGCTTATTAAATTACTGCCCTGCCACATCCTGCCAGACCCACAACTGAGAAGGAAAAGGAATTAAGCTGGTGGGTTGAAGACAGAGACCACTCCACTCTCCCTTCAAGTCCATGCTGTGGGGCAGCAGAGGCGACTAGCACAGATCATCATAATGATATGATCCCACCTTTCCAGTGCCAAGAGGTTTCTTACCCACACTGCTAAATGTGTGACAAGTTCCTTCTTTCCTCTTCTTTTTCTTCTTCCTTCCTCTGCCCTCCTCTTCTCTTCTTTCCCCACCAGCCTGAGAGCCAGCAGCCAGGAGCCTCTGGTTTGCTGCCAGCTACTCGGGTTGACTGTTAGGCATGAAGTAGGTACTTACTAAATACTGGATTTGTGGCCAAGGGAATATAGGCGCACGCACACGCACACACACACACACCCAGCAGAGCCTGCCTACAAAATGGGTGCTCGAGTTATTCGACTCATGGGTCCTTCTGGGGAAAGCATGGCAGGCCCACACTCACGTGACAGGTAGCATCCTGCACTGCCGCCCAGCCCTGTCCGGTGAGTAGAAGCCCTAGCACAGCAAGCAACCCTGCCTTAGACTCTCACTCTGCCTCTCTCGCAGCATGTGACCTGCACCCCAGGAGAGGAGAGAGGCTTCTTAGCTTTAAACAGGAAATAAATACACTTCACAGAGAGTGAGTGTGAGTGACCCAGAACTTGCATACAGTAAGCCCTCAAGAGAGGAACACTGCTCCTGGACGCTGCCTCTCTGTAGGAACTTCCTCCTCTCCACCCCATGGTCATGGTGACGCTTGTTGATCAGCTCTGTGTGCCAAGATCAGAAACTTCCTCCTATTACCATGTCATCCTATAGCACCAGTGACAGGTAGATTGTGATTGTCCCTATTTCACAAAAGCTTGAGTAACTTAGGGGGCAGGCTAGGAAGCAGCCAAATGTACACACACACACACACACACACACACACACACACACACTCTTCCCTCAGGAAGTCCCAGCCCATCCACAGGGAAACCTCAGCTCTCACTGCAACCCCAGCCCTGTCCTTCTTCCAGCCTCTGCCCAGTTGACCACACTCCCTTTAAAACCCAAAATGCCTCTGAAGAAACCTTATAGCTATGAATGCCTACATTAAAAAAAATCAGAGAGGGGCTGGAGGGATGGCTTATCGGTTAAGGAGCTTGCCTGCGAAGCCAAAGGACCTAGGTTCCATTCCCCTGTTCGTTTGCAATGGCTAGAGGCCCTGGCACGCCCATTCTCTCTCGGTCTCCTCCCCCTCTCTCTGCTTGCAAATAAATAAAAATTTTTTTAAAGTCAGAGAGAGCTCAAATAAACAACTTAATGATGCACCTCAAGGTCTAAGAAAAACAAGAATAAACCAAGCCCCAAATCAGTAAATAAAAATAATAAGGATCGGAGTAGAAACTAATAAAGTGGAGACTAAAAGAACAATACTGCTGGAAAGGTGGCTCAGCAGCTTAAAGGCACTTGCTTACAAAGCCCCAATACCCCGTAAAGCTAGACGCACAAAATAGCACATGCGTCTGGAGTTCATTTGCTGCAGCATGTGCATCCTCTCTCTCTTTCCCATTCTCCCCCCTCTCCCAATAAATAAATAAATATTTTAAAAAGAACAAGACACACAAACACACAAAGAACAAGACAGGTCTGGGGAGATGGCTGAGCAGTTAAAGCACGTGGTTATAAAGCCTAAGGACCCTGGTTCGATTCCCCAATACCCATATAAAGCCAGATGCATAAAGTGGCACATACATCTGGAGCTTGTTTGCAGTGGCTAAAGGCCCTGGAATGCCTATTCTCTATCTGCCTCTCTCTCTCTCTCTTTCTCATTCATTCTCTCTCTCCCCCCTTGCAAACAAATAAAATATTTTTAAAAGGACAATACAAAGAATCAATGAAGCTCAGAGTTGGTTCTTTAAAAAAATAAACAAGATTGGCAAACTCTTAGGCAAACTAACCAAAAGAAAAAAAAAGACCCAAAGCCAGGTATGGTGGTGCACGCCTTTAATCCCAGCACTCAGGAGGCAGAGGTAGGAGAATCACCATGAGTTCGAGCCCACCCTGAGACTACAGAGTGAATTCCAGGTCAGCCCGGGCTAGAGTGAGACCCTACCTTGAAAAATGAAAAGAAAAAAAGAGAGAGAGAGAAACAAAGAAAGAAAAGAAAAGAAAAGAAAAGAAAAGAAAAGAAAAGGAAAGGAAAGGAAAGAAAAAGAAAAGAAAAGAAAAGAAAAGAAAAGAAAAGAAAAGAAAAGAAAAGAAAAGAGAGAAACCAAATTAATAAAATTGTAAGTTTAAAAGGAGACATCCAACAGATACCAATAAACTCCAGAGGATCATTAAGAAATACTTTATGGGCTGGAGAAAAGACTTAGTGGTTCAGACATTTGCCAGCAAAGCCAAAGGACCCAGGTTCAAGTCCCCAGTACCCACATAAAGCCAAATGCACAAGGTGGCACATGCAGTTTGCAGTGGCTAGAGGCCCTGGCATGCCCATTCTCCCTTTATCTGTGCCTGTCTCTCTCTTTCTCAAATAAATAAATATAATATATTTTTTAAAAGAAATGCACCCCCCCTTGTTTAACAGTATGTAACTTTGTAGTTTAACTCCCATCCTATTTTTACTATAAACATCATGTGGTTATTTCCAATAAAAGTTGACACTCCAAGGGAAAAAAAGAAATGCTTGGCTGGAGACATGGCTTGGCAGTTAAGGCGTTTGCCTACAAAGCCAGAGGATCCCGGTTCAACTCTCCAGGACCCACATAAGCCAGGTGCACAAGGGGGTGCAGGCATCTGGAGTTCATCTGCAGTGGCTGGAGGCTCTGGCATGCCTATTCTCTCCCTCCCTCCCTCTCTCTCTCTCTCTCTTTCTCTCTAAATAAATAAATAAATAAATAAATAAATAAATAAATAAATAATTGTTTTTAAAAAGATAAACACCCTAGTAGAAACAGATAAATTCTTAGATACATATGACCAACCAAAAGTAAATCAAAAGCTGGGTGTGGCCGGGCGTGGTGATGCACACCTTTAATCCCAGCACTTGGGAGGCAGAGGTAGGAGGATTGCCATGAGTTCAGGCCACCCTGAGACTACATAGTGAATTCCTACAGTGAGACGCTACCTCGAAAACAACAACAACAACAAAAAAAGCTGGGTGTGGTGGCACACGCCTTTAATCTCAGTACACGGGAAGCAGAGATAGGAGGATTGTCCTGAGTTTAAAGCTCCCTGAGACTACATAGTGAATTCCAGGTCAGCCTGGGCTAAATTGAGACCAACAAAAAATTAAATCAAGAACTATAAAGAGGGCTGGGAGAGATGGCTTAGTGGTTAAGGCACATGCCTATGAAGCCTAAGGACCCATGTTCAATTCTCCAAGACCCATGTAAGCCAGATGTACAAGGGGGCGCACACATCTGGAGTTCGTTTGCAGTGGCTGGAGGCCCTGGCATGCCCATTCTCTCTCTCTTTTTTCTCTCTCTCTCTCAAATAAATAAATGAATAAAAAATAAAATATTTTAATATATATATATATATATATATAAATGGAGCAATAAGATTGAAATAGTAACCATCTCCCAAAAAAGAGAATCCCAAGATCAGATAGATTCACTGCCAAATTCTACTATGTCTTTAAGAAGAAATAATACTAATGTTCTTCAAATTATTCCATAAAATAGGAGGGAAAGGAATACTACCAAACTCATGCTATGAAGCTAGTATTAATTACTCTGATACCAAAACCAGATCAGGACACACCAAAAAGAGAAAATTCTAGACCAATTTCCTTAATGTACATAGATGCACAACATCTCAATAAAATACTTGTAAATCAATTCCAACAACACATTATAAAGATATACACAGGCTGAAGAGATGGCTCAGCAGTTAAGGTGCTTGACAGCAAAGCCAAAGGACCCAGGTTCAATTCCCCTGGACCCATGTAAGCCAGATGCACAGGTGGCTCATATGTCCAGAGTTCATCTGCATCAGCAGGAGGCCCTGTTGTGCCTATTTTCTCTCTCTCTCCTCCCTCTCTACTTGCAAATAAATTTTTTAAAATTTTAAAAAAGATCATGCACCATGATAAGTTGGTTTCATTACAGGGCTATAAGGATGGTTAAATAAACACAGATCAACAAATATAATACAGCATATAAATAGACTAAGAGAGGTCACATGATCATCTTAATAGATGCAGAAAAACCTTTCACAAACTTTTTGTTTCATGATAAAACCTGTGGAAAAAAATGAGGAATAAAACGAGCATACCTCAAAATAAAAGGGGCTACATGCCACAAGACTAGAACCAACATTGTACTATATGGAGAAAGGATGGAAGAACTTCTTCCTGTCTTCTAGAACAAGTGTACTCCCACACAAATAGGGAGGCAGAGGTAGGAGGATCGCTGAGTGTTCAAGGCCAGCCTGAGACTACATGGTAAATTCTAAGTCAGCCTGGGCTAGAGTGAGACCCTACCTAGAAAAACCAAAAAAAAAAAAAAGAAGAAGAAGAAGAAGAAGAAGAAAACAAACAAACAGGAAAAAAAAAAGTCAAAGTATTCCTATCTGCAGACAATATGATTCTATATTAAAAGACCCTGACGACTTCAGTAGAAAACTCTTAGGTTTGATAAATACTTTCAGCAAAGTAGCAGAATACAACATAAAATAATCAATAGGCTTGCCAGGTGTGGTGGTACATGCCTTTAATCCCAACACTCCAGAGGATCACTGTGAGTTCAAGGCCACCCTGAGACTACACAGTGAATTCCAGGTCAGCCTGAGCTAGAGCAAGACCCTACCTCGAAAAACCAAAATAATAATAATAATACTAATAATAATAATCATCATCATCATCAATAGGTTTTGTTGTTGTTTTGAGGTAGGGTCTTGCTCTAGCCCAGGCTGAACTGGAATTCACTATGAATGTAGTTTCAGGCTGGCCTTGAACTCACAATGATCCTCCTACCTCGGCCTCCCAAGTACTGGGATTAAAGGTGTCCATCACCATAGGGGTATAAAGCCTGTGCTTGTCTGATTAAATGTATATATTATTCCCACCAGGCTGCCCTGAAAGCACTACACTTAATGTTCATATTCACATATTTTTTAAATGTTTTTTTATTATTTATTTATTTATTTGAGAGAGAGAAATACAGAAATAGGCAGGCAGAGAGAGAAAGAATGGGCACACCAGGGCCTCCAGCCACTGCAAACGAACTCCAAATGCGTGTGCCCCCTTGTGCATCTGGCTTACGTGGGTCCTGGAGAATCGAGCTTCGAACCGGGGTCCTTAGGCTTCACAGGCAAGCGTTTAACCACTAAGCCATCTCTCCAGCCCCATATTCACATATTAATGCTACTCTCACTTCAGGTTAGAGAAGCTTCTCTTTTCAGATGGCGATGACCACTGGGATGACCCAAAAGGCAACATAGTGCTGAGAAGAAGGGATGGAGGAGTGTCCAGCACTGAAACACCTCTGTCACACCCTCCAAGGCTCAGGGACCATTGCAGAAGAGGGGGTGGATAGAATGGAAGAGCCAAAGGAAGGGTACGACTCCTTACAATGCAACTGTCCAGACAGAAATTGGCCTTGATATCTATGACCTTGCAGTGCCTAGCAATACCTCCGCAAGATCCTCATAATAGAAGAAAAAGATGATGACATTAAATTAAAAGAGAGAGTAATGGAGAGAGGGAGGGGATATAATGGAGATTGGAGTTCTAAAGGGGAATGGGGAGAGGGGAGGGAAATATCATGCATTTTTTTTGTATGTAAGTATAGAAGTGGTCAATAATAAAAATAGGTGTCCATCACCATGCCTGGCTGATCAATAGTTTTCTATACATAGATAATAAACATGCTTAGAGGAAAAAAGGAAAACAAAAGCCTCACATAGTAATAACCCTAAGCAAAGGGTAAAAGATCTCTATAAAGAAACATTTTAAATGCTGAATAAAAAAAAATTAAAGATTCATCGGGTGTGGTGGCGCACGCCTTTAATCCCAGTACTCGGGAGGCAGAGGTAGGAGGATTGCCAAGAGTTCGAGGCCACCCTGAGACTACAGAGTGAATTCCAGGTCAGCCTGAGCTAGAGTGAGACCCTACCTCGAAAAACCAAAAAAAAAAAAAAAAAAAAAAATTAAAGATTCTAATCTTGGTATACAACCTTTTGACATTGTGAAAGGATGTTATGATCTGTAAATATGTTGGGTCACATTCATAGCTATCCTGGGACACATACAGCCATCAGGCAGCAGGTTGGACATAACTCCAAAATAGAAAGCCCTCCTGGGCTCATGGATTAGCAAAGTTAATATACTAAAGTTTGGCTCTACTATCAAAGGTGATCTACAGATTCAGTATAATCCCTATCAAAATTCCAACAGCATTCTTTGTAGAACCATCCTAAAAAGACAATCCTGAAACTCAGCCTTTCCACTTGGCCATTCTCCTGTCTAGGAGGCAGCTATGCACTCAGCTACAGTGGCATGATCCTGAAGCCCCACTTCCACAAGGACCAGGAGAGGCAAATGGCCACTTGGTTCAACCAGCTGACCCAGAAGACACTTGAAAATGCAAGGCCTGGGGCAAGCAAAGCACACACAGCACAAGGTGCCATGCTATGTCAGGACCTATCTAGCCATAATGAAGTATCCAATGTTAGATCCTGCACCAAAGTCTCAGCTGGCATGGGCTTTATCCTGAAAGAGCTAAGGGTGGCTAGCACTCACAAGAAGGTGACCTTAACCACTAGCATGTCTGTGGAACAACAAGAGACAGAACAAGTCCACTGAGTCCTTGCAGGCCAGCCAGCCACTATGCAGCAGCTAAAGGAGCTGTTCCAAGCCCTTCTTCTCCCAAGCAAACCCTCTGCTCTAAGCCCTTTCTCTCCCCAGGAACCCCTCTGCCCCCCAAAAGGGAGACAATCCTGCTAAAGTACTCAAATTGTCCACCCTGCTGACAGAACCAGTAATGCCCATCTGGAACATGTACAAAAATGAGAAAATGAGAGAACTGACATGTGTTTTGTTTTGTTCTTTTTTTTCCCCCAGTCTTCTCATGGCCCATGCCAATGCCCATTCTTTGGCATCTGAGCAAAAGTGGCCCAAAAAACTGCAGTAAAGATACTGGAAATAAATATAAAGCTCTGTTAGGGTACTGTAATAAATCTTCAGTAAAGCTAAAAAATTCATATGGAAGCCGGGCGTGGTGGCGCACGCCTTTAATCCCAGCACTCGGGAGGCAGAGGTAGGAGGATCTCATGAGTTCGAGGCCACCCTGAGACTACATAGTTAATTCCAGGTCAGCCTGGGCCAGAGAGAGACCCTACCTTGAAAAACCAAAAAAAAAAAAAAAAAAAAAAAAATCATATGGAAACATCAGAGACCTTAATAGCCAAAGCAACCCCAACCAGAGAGCAGTCCTAGAGGAATCGCAATACCTGATTTCAAGTCACACGGCAGGGACACGGTAACAGAAATAGCATGATCCTAACACAAAAATAGACACCTAGACCAACAGAACAGAATAGATGGACCCAGAAACAAATTGATAGAAACAGCCCCCTGGTTGTTCATGGGGTGCCAAAAACATGCATTGGAGAAAAACTGCCTTTCCCACAAACGGTGCTGGGAAAATGGATATCCCCACATAGAAGAATGAAACTAGATCCCTCTCTCACTCTCTACAAAAATTGATTCACAACGAATCAAAGACCTTCATACAAGATCTGGAGCAAACAAGAAAACACTTCAAGATATAGACATAAGCAATGATCTTCTAAAAAAGACTCCAACGGCTCAGGAAACAAGGCTGGGAGCTGACAAATGGAACTGCTTGAAATCCAAGTGCTTCTGCACAGAAAGGAGACCATCAGCAGAGCGGAGACACGAGAAGCCTAAAGAGAGGGACAAAAGCTCTGCCAGCTGGTCATGTGGCTGAGGATTAAGACCTAGAACTCAACTAACCCCCCCCCCAAATCATCCAATCAGTAAATGAGCAGATAGTTCTTAAAAGAAGAACTACAAATGACTAATACCTTCATGAAAAAATGTTCGGCATCTTCACCACCACGGAAATGAGATTCCATCTCACCCAGTCAGAATGGTTAAATTTAAAACAAACAACAAATGCTAGTGAAGATGTGGGGAAGGAGTTCTTATACACTACTGATAGGAGTGTAAACTTATGTGGCCACTATTAAAATGAGTACAGAAGTTCCCAAAAAACTAAAATTAAAATTTCAACTCAAACCTACCTTCCAAAGCTCAGGGTCCATTGAGGAAGAGGGGGCGGAAAGAATGTAAGAGCCAAAGGAAGAGTAGGACTCCTTACAACGTGCTCCTCCAGACACAAAATAGCCTGGATATCCATGACTTCACAGTGCCTACCTACATAAGACCATCATAACAGGAGGAAAAGATCATGACATCAAACTGAAGAGAGAGACTGATTGAGAGGGGGAGGGGATATGATGGAGAGTGAAGTTTCAAAGGGGAAAGTGGGGAGAAGGGAGGGAAATAACATGGGATATTGTCTACAATTAAGGAAGTTGTCAATAAAAATAAAAATAATTTTTAAAAAACTTCAGTATGACTGGTGGCTGCGCCTTTAATCCCAGCACCTGAGGCAGAGGTCCAAGGACCACCCTGAGACTACAAGTTAAGAGACACCTGATGCCAAGTTGACCCTGTCAAACTAAAAGAAAAGAAAAAAAAAAAAAACTATAGACTCTGCAGCCACTCCTAAGGTACTTGGACCCTAAGTAAGCAACCACAGAGACACCTGATGTTTGATTGTCAAACAGATCCAATACTGAAAATATAGATGCAGCAAAAGTGATGTAAGTGAAGCCTAAGGACTCATGTTTGACTCTCCAGATCCCATGTAAACATGTCTGCACAAAGTGAAAATGCAGTGGTTGCACATGCCCTGGGGGTACACATGTCTCTCTCTCTCTCCCTCTCTCTCTCTCATATAAAAAAGGCTAGTCTGTTGGGATTGCCTCAAAGAAATCTATATAGACCCAGCCTAGGTGATCATCAACATCAACAGATAAATGGATAAAGAAAATAGTATAGGGCTGGAGAGATGGCTTAGCAGTTAAGCGCTTGCCTGTGAAGCCTAAGAACCCCAGTTTGAGGCTTGATTCCCCAGTACCCACGTAAGCCAGAGGCACAAGGTGGCACATGCATCTAGAGTTTGTTTGCAGTGGCTGGAGGCCCTGATGTGCCCATTCTCTTTCTCTCTCTCTCTCTCTGCCTCTTTCTCTATCACTCTCAAATAAATTAAAAAATAAGAAAAAATTTTAAAAGAAAATGTTATACATGTATATATATCACACATATATACATAAACATAATATAGCTTTATTCAGTTGTGAAGAAGAGTAAAATATGCCATTTGAAGGAAAATAAATGGGCCAGGCTATCATCATGCTAATCAAAATAAGCCAAATCAGAAACACAGATATTGCAATATTACATGTTTTCTCATATTTGTGTATAAATATGTGATATGCATTATATATATAATGCAAAAGTAAAAGGGGGACTATGCAGAGGAAGGAAGGGGTGAGTAAGAAAGGAAGGGTAATGAGTAGGAATATGTTTTCTTTCATATGTGGAATATATATATACACACACACACACACATACATACATATATATGGCATGAAAGAAGGGAAACTATTTGAGGTGAGGAAGGGGGCCAAGGAAAGGGGACATAAGGAAGAATAAAGGGGGTTTCAAGTATGAACAAAGTACAATGAAATACAAATTTGTGAAAATATAATAAAACCCATTAGTTTGTGCACTAACTGAAAGAATAAACATGTAAGTGTGTGAATACATGTGTGTGTGCACGCGCATGTGTGTGTGTGGAGGAGACTGGAGTATCATCCACCTTTTTTTGAGACAGGAGTCTCTCACTGGCCTAGAAATCACCAAGTAGGCTAAACTAGCCAGCCAGTGAGTCCCAATCCTCCCATCTCTGCCTCCCCAGCTCTGAGATTACAAGGGAGTTCGGGGAAATCAAACTCAGGTTCCCATGTTTGGAAGGCAAGTACTTTATAACTGAGCTAGCTAGCTCTCTAGCCCTAAGGAAAATGATTTAAAAAAAAAAAGATTGGGCTGGATAGATTGCTCAGTGGTTAAGGTGCTTACCTGCAAAGCCTAACAACTGGAGTGCCCATATAAACACCAGATGAACAAATGACACATGCATATGGAATCCATCTGCAGTAGCTGGAGGACCTGGCCTACCCATTTTCCCTGTCTCTTTCTATCTCTCTCTGCTTATAATTTTATTTTATTTATTTTTATTTTTTATTTATTTACTTGTTTATTTACTTATTTGAGAGACAGACACCAAGAGGGAGAGAATGGGCGTCTCAGGGCCTTTAGCCACTGCAAACAAACTCCAGATGCATGCACCACCATGTGCATCTCGCTTACGTGGGTTCTGGGTATTCAAACCTGGGTCCTTAGGCTTTGCAGGCAGGTGCCTTAATCGCTAAGCCATCTTCTCTCCAGCCCCATAAATATTTTTTAAAAGCTCCAAAGTGCTTCCTGTCTGTATTCCTCCCTTCAGTGCTGCAGCCACACCCTTCCCCAAAGCATACATACACAATAGGAAAGGGCCTCCAACCCTGTATCTTAAGACCTAGCACACTGTAGGAGCTCTGCAAACATTTAATTACTAAGTGGGGAAATGAGCAGAGAGCCTCCTCTATGTTCATCACTAGCCTAGTGCCAGAATGTTCTGGAAACCTAAGCTGGGAAGCAGTCTTGTCTCTCTGGCCTGGTTTCAAGACCAAATCAGGCAGGGCTCTGTCTGCCTTGGCTGATTAAAGTGATGAACAGGAAGTAAACACAGGCTGTTTATTGGCTCCACACCGAATGTTCTGGAAATGCCAGGGACTGGGCGCTTTACAGATTCGGCAGCAGTGCCTTTAATCATTTCAGGGTTAATAAAAAATGTCAATTACGTGTGTCATCATGACTATCCTGGGGGAACAATCCCAGCACAGACAATCTCTGGCCAAATGACAGCCTGGTCTGTTTGTCACACATCCCTCCAGCTGCCTCACTGATGAATTAATCGAGTTGGTGGCCTCCCCCTGGCCTGTCCCTTCATAAATAATCAGAAGTAATATGGATCTCCCAAATAATTCTGACCTGAGGATTGTTGCTCTGACTTTCCCTAAATAAGAAAAGGGACTCTAAATCCACCAAAAGGTGACACCTGCCTGGAAGGGAGGGAGGGAGGGAGAGGAGAGGAAGGAAAGGAGGAAGGGTGTGTGTGTGTGTGTGTGTGTGTGTGTGTGTGCGCGCGTGCGCTCAGGACAGCCAGGTTCCTCCCATGGGAGATGGGCAGGAGGCTGTCTTTGTAGCAATGTCCCTCAAAGCCAGCCAAACCCCCAAAGAGTTCACCCCCTGAGTCAGACTGGCTTGCTCCTCACGCCTAGGGAACTGTGGACAGAACCCCATTCTGACTCTGGTTCTGCCTCCTGGGGACTGAAAGCAGGTGTCTAGCGCCACCCTGCGGCCTGCAGCTGAAGGGCTCCCCCAGCATGGCTGGCTGCCATTTGGAGCCAGGGAGTCTCTACTCACCCCAACTGCCAGCCACAAAGGCCCAGGAGAGAAAAGCGATCTCCACCACCACCACAACACTGACAGCAGTGAAGTCAGGACAGGAGATGTTGCCTTCCACCCCAGAGCTCCTCTAAACACTAAGAAATCATGAAACTTGCCTAAATGCCCTGGCATGACCATGCAGTGTTCAAGACCATTCATGAGACAGCATCCCATGTTTCTTTCTTTCTTTTTCTTTTTTTTCTTTTTTTTTGTTTTTTTCATTTTTTTGGTTTTTCAAGGTAAGGTCTCACTCTAGCCCAGGCTGACCTGGAATTCGCTATGTCATCTCAGGGTGGCCTCGAACTCACGGCGATCCTCCTACCTTTGCCTCCCGAATGCTAGGATTAAAGGTGTGAACCACCACGCCAGGCCCATGTTTATTTCTTAACACTGAATCTCTTTCCCTGACACCAGATCTGGGTATGGGCAACCCTCCCACCTCTCCCTTAGCACCACAGAATGTGTTGATTCTGTTCCCATCACCAGCACATGCATCACAACCGGGAGGCATCTCAAGCTTCAAACCCTCAAACATTCAAATCACTTTATTTTCAGAAAGAATGTGGAGAGCATTAGGAATCTACAATTCTTCCCAGGACTAGTTTTAAAGCTGGGGCAATTCAAAGGGTTAAGCTCAGTGTAACTCCTCAGAGACCACTGTTAATTTCCCCAACTAGCTGTCACATAAAAAGTGCCTGCTCCCACACAGCAATCAGGAGCTGTGGACTGTCCTTCCAGAGAGTTCTGTCTCTGGTGAGAAATACAGATGACACTTTGTCAACAGCCCACAGTCATTAGGTTTGCAAGTTCACTTTCACAAAATGGGCAAAACCTCTTATTTTGATAGCTTCCCTCCATTTTGGCAATTTTATCACCATCATAAACACTAATGGCTCTTGAATACCTGCTGTGAGGGGTATGCTGTGCCAGGCTGAACTGCACAACACCACACAAAATGCCATCAAATGAGTCACCTGTCCTCCTGGTAATCAGCTCTATGATGTGAAGAGGGGAGGGACTGAGATAGCAGCAGCTTCTGAGCTGAGGTGGGAGCTGTCATAGGCCTGTCCAGCCATAGATACCAATGGCAGAGTCCTCCATGTTCTGCGTGCCCACCATGAGCCAGCCTCACAATACTGTCTGCAAACAATGACCACCCACAAAGGAGGGGTGCCACCTGCCTGGTCAGAAAGCACCAGAAAACAGAAGCCTGGCCCCAAACATCCACTGGTCCTCGCCACAATGTCAGGCTGTCTTCACAGATGAATGAATTTGTCATGAGCTGGAGAAGAACAGGCCCCTGGAGGTTCCAGAAGAAGCTCCAGCTCTGTAAGAATCACCAGCTCTCCTCAGACAGGGAAAATCTGATCACATTGCTATACCTCTCCTCGGATACCAGACAGGGAAAATCCTGATCACATTGCTATACCTCTCCTCGGATAACAGACAGGGAAAATCTGATCACATTGCTATACCTCTCCTAGGATAACAGACAGGGAAAATCTGATCACATTGCTATACCTCTCCTCGGATAACAGACAGGGAAAATCTGATCACATTGCTATACCTCTCCTCAGATAAGATAGGAAAAAGCTAACAAACTTTCACAGGTGATGGTCGAGAAGATGAAACAAAGTTAAACAAAATAAACTGGCCATGGTGGCAAACATCTATAATCCCAGCATTTGGGTGGCTGAGGTATGTGGATCACTGTGAGTTCAAGGCCAGCCTGGGCTACAGAGTGACATCTTGCCTCGAAAAGAACAATAAATAAAAATATAATAATAACATGCAATGCCTCTTCACCTGCCTCTTCTTTTTTAAAAAAAAATTTTTATTTATTTATTTATTTGAGAGCATGAAAGAAGCAGAGAGAGAGAAGGGGGGAGAGAATGGATGCACCTGGGCCTCCAGCCACTGCAAACGAACTCCAAATGCATGCTCCCCCTTGTGCATCTGGCTTACGTGGGTCCTGGGGAATTGAACCGAGGTCCTTTGGCTTTGTAGGCAAGTGCCTTAACCGCTAAGCCATCTCTCCACCTGCCTCTTCTTAATCAACTCTGCTGTTGGTCCACTTCCTAAAAAAGTGAGCATGGCTTCAAGTTCCCCCTTCCAAATCGACACTGCACACCCTCGCTTAGCTTGGCTCCTCACAGCCACAGGGTAGTGCAAGGGTTAAGGAACTGGTGTCTGGCACGGAGTGGGTGTTCAATAAAAGCTCATTCGATTCAATTTGACTTAATTAAAAAACCTTACTCATAGCCCTGGGAAGGGCAGGAACACAGAGGGCTAAAACTCCAAGCTGAAATCCATTTGAAGCCATAAATTCTATACTCTGCCAATGGATGCATTTTCTTATTAAGCGACAAGATTATAAACCTCTTCTGAATTCTTGGCAGTGTTTAAGAGTCATATCTTCATTGGGCTGAAAGCTGTTGTCAAATCACAAAGAACTTGAAGGGACTCTAAAAACAACTGATGAAAAGAAATAGCTAAGACCAAGTTTACTGAACAAATCAAATTATTTCACTGCTGTGCCTGTCTTTGCAAAGCGTCTCCAAATTACACTTCATTACGAGACTCGGAAATTAGACACCAGTAACAAAATGAGAACGCTGGAACACATAAATATTTACATAATCATCAGAATAATATTCGTCTCCTGTGCAAATCGGCCTACTACTTTGTTTATTCTTATTAACTCAAGTTTAGAAATGGGACAATCACGTGAAATGGGACCCTGGGGATTTCCTTCCCCAACTCAAGCTGTCTTTTTTTCTTTTTTTGAGAAAACAGTGGGGTGTCAGGAGAGAACAGAATGAGAACAAAAAAAAAAAAAAAGAGGAAGGGAGGCATCCCCAGGTCCTCAGCTTCCTACTGGGGGCTGGGAGCAGCTGAGCAGGCAGCTGTACTCAGGCAGTTTCTCTCTGTTCATCACTGAGGGTGGCACTCGAAGACTAGGGTGATTACAGGTTGGGAAGGTGGGGACAGTGGGGATCACTAGCACCAGTGGTAACACAGTAATAATAACAGCTACTTAGGTTTCAGTGGGCGCTGGGTGAACATCACCCTAAGTCCCCACAGCTAGTCTCAGCAAAGAGGGAGTTCAATTTTTACTTCATAGCAACTAAACTAATGATCACCAGAGCCAAAGAGCCACTTCCCGTCTATGTGGTTAGAGAGCACCAAGGCCAGTCTATGCCTGCTGGAAGCACCTCGGCTTCCACATGAGGCTTGTTACCTCCTCTGCCACAGATGCTGCAAGGAAGAACCTCAGGTTCTCTGTTCTGACCCAGGAAACTCAGCCAGACAGTGCTAGGTAGAAAATGACCTCTGAAGGACCCAGCAACATGACATGTGGGAGCCAGGTGCACAGGACAGACTTGACATGATACCCAGTGAACAGAGGCATGCATCCACACATAGATGCTGTACACCCAATCAGGAAAAGTCAGGCCACAGTTCATGGTCATTCTGCCACACAGTGCCATCACACAGGGATGTTAGGATTAAAAAGTATTTGCAGCCTGGAGAGATGGCTTAGCAGTTAAGGCATTTGCCTGCGAAGCCAAAGGACCCAGGTTCAATTCCCCAAGATCCATGTAAGCCAGATGCACAAGGTGGTGCATGCATCTGGAGTTCATTTACAGTGGCTGAAGGCCCTGGCATGCCCATTCTCTCCTTCTCCCCCCTCCCTCTTCCTATCTATCTCTCAAATAAATAAAATTAAATTGAAATTTTAAAAAAAGAGCTGGGCGTGGTGGCGCACGCCTTTAATCCCAGCACTTGGGAGGCAGAGGTAGGAGGATCGCCGTGAGTTCGAGGCCACCCTGAGACTACATAGTGAATTCCAGGTCAGCCTGGACCAGAGTGAGACCCTACCTCAGAAAAAAAAAGGAAAAAAATGAGAAAAAAAAAAAAAAAGAAATTTTAAAAAAAGTATTTGCTGCAAATCCATGTAGACGCCATTAAGATGCCATTAAAACCCCATTAGAACATGTGAGATCAAGGTAAAACTATTCCACGTGAATTACACTGCTGTGAAATAAACAAAGAAAATGAATTCCAGAAAGCATTAAAGGAAACGGAACCCCTCCTCAAGTACAAGGGAACTCTAAGTAAGACAAACTCAGTCTGTGCCAAAAGTAGAGTCCAAACCTGGTGGTTGGCCCTGTGTTCAGGCCTCACATCAGATTCCACAAGCTCTGTGCTCAAGCACAAGCACTGCCTAAACTCAAGGTGCATGTCTTAGTGGGAGGGCTAGAAAGAAAAGACCAGAGCAAGGAAGTCCCACAGTGAGGCCCAGACAAGACATGTCACAAGGACATGTGGTAGATGGTAGAACAGCCAGGAACCGTGGTGCTGATGTGAGGCCTTGAGCAGATGTGAGACATGCCCAGAACTGGCAGCACCACCACTTCCTCTTATAGGCAGGCAAGTAGGACTCACAGAACCATGGCAATTTACTCAAGACCTGCAGCAGGTAGGTGCTCACCCCTCCCTACCCAAAAGATTCACACCTGCTTACAGGCATCACTAAGCCACACCCATACTCCTGTGTCACCTGAAGCTGACACGGCCCTCCTAGGTGACTCAGTACCAGCTGGGTATCCTTCCCTGAGAGGCCTGTCTACCCTTCAGCCACCCCCCACACACCTCACTCCCAGGCAGGCTGGAAGGCACTCCCCGAGGTCTAGTATCCTGCTCACTGCTGGACTCCATTGCCCAGGCCACAATGCATAGGCACAGGTCAACATGCCTTGAGGACACACGGGGCAGGACAGCTGAGACCTCAAGCCTTCCTTGGTAGATACAAGGCCAGCCAGGGTGAATGTGCTCCAAGCAGCTCAGAGCTCCAAGCAGCCTTAGCAGTGGTCTCCAAACTACTATGGGTAGTAATCTCTGCAACTTTCTAAAACTTTATGTGCCATTCTGCCAGCATGTTATGTCCACTGCAAAGCACAGAAGCACAATGGAAAGTTCAAAAGAATGCAAGGAAAAGTAGTGATGAGAAAAGTACCCCACTCTCTCCTGAGCTCTTCCTCCTCTGGGTCTTTCTGCATGGTAGTCAAGATGGCAGGAGCCCTGCCCCTGTATCTCAGGTGCATAATGAACCCCAACAGGAATAGACAAACGCACCTTTGCTCCTGACTTCAACTCCAGGACCCAGTATGCATCTGTGCTGCAGTGGCCATGCTAACACTTGAGCTCATCTCCCCAGCCCAAACACACCACTGCTCTCCTAAAGGCAGATGGAAGAGAGATGAGGCTCAGTCAGGGCTCGTTTATCCATGCTATCATGGCCTCTTAGATTCACACGCACAGTTCTCAAGCACCTCAAATGGCAGCAAGCTGTGGTGAGCTCAGCAACTGTGAGCAAGGATCCCAGTTCCTCTGAGGACTGAGGGGACTGACTGGATGTATCGTTAAACAGAACAGTTCATCTGCAAAGGAAGGCTGGGGAGATGGCTTAGCAGTTCAAGGCACTTGCTTTCAAACTGCAAAAGAAGATCAAAGGTCTGCTTTATTTATTTATTTTTTAGTTTTTCAAGGTAGGGTCTCACTCTAGTCCAGGCTGACCTGGAATTCACTATGTAGTCTCAGGGAGGCCTTGAACTCACGGCCATCCTCCTACCTCTGCCTCTGAGTGCTGGGATTAAAGGCATGCGCCACCATGCCCGGCTGAAGTTCTACTTTTTATGAAGAAAGAAGAGGCACTGAAACTAGCCTCTTAAGCAAAAAGAAACTTGGAAGGAAAAAGCTGAGACTAAGGAGGTGGCTACTTATAGGACAGGGACAGGAAGTGAGTGGACAGGATCAAAAGAATGAGGTGAAGAAGGGATTCCTCCCTAAACAGAATTTTATGGGCCTGACTTGCAGCAGTGCTTACAGCAAGGGAGGGTGGGAGAAGAAAACCCATGTGATTAGGGAAATCCTAAAACAGGCACAAAAAAAGATGAGCCAAATTCTACTTCACAGAAGTCACACAGCCACACTGAATGGGAGCCAGCTTTCATGGTGGTGGAGAGGAAGCTACCAGTGGAATGGAAAGAGGCAGTGAGCCTGCCTGCGGGAATGGCACTCGGTGTCAGTAAGAACACCACACAGAAAGAAAGAGCAGGGCAGTTGTGTGTGTGTGCTGCTTGTGAGGACATGCATAAGCAGCTGTCAGTTGTCCAGATCTGTCTGCTGAGAAGCAAGGCACCCCAGCAGCAATGGGAACAGCAAACACCCCAATCATGGTCTCTAACTGCCTTTCCTCACTCAGACAAGCTAGAGTTCCTTGAACTTGCCTAACTCCAGAACTCAGGCAGGGAGAGAACAAGTGAGCCTGGATTACACTACCGCACTAAAAATGCTGTACCCATAGAATGACAGAGATATCTTGAGGCTGGGGAGATGGCTAAATCAGGAAAGTGCTTGCCTCACTGAATAAAGACTTGAGTTCAATGCCCAGCACCCAAGCAAAATGCGGAGGAAACTGAGGCTATGATGGTTAATCTGTGGTTGTCAACATGGGAACTCCTGAGGCTTGTGCTCACGCACAGTAACCATCGGCTTTGCTCAAAGGATCTGAAGCCAAAACATTGTTAAAGCAAATTTATGGACTTTTGGCTATGACTCAAAAATTTTGTCCTTGGGGGGCTGGAGAGATGGCTTAGTGGTTAAGGCATTTGCCTGCAAAGCCAAAGGATCCCAGTTCAAGTCTCCAGGATCCACGTAAGCAAGATGCACAAGGAGGGGCACACACATCTGAGTTTGTTTGCAGTTGCTGGAGGCCCTGGCGTGCTCATGCGTGCTCTCTCTCTCTCTCTCTCCTCTGTCTGTCAAATAACTAAATAAATTAAATATTTTTTAAATGTTTTAAAATTTTTGTCCTTGATACCCAAACCACAGAACACTGGACTTAAGACTCTTGGGGAAAGATTGGTAATCAATTATGCTTTTCAATAGAACCAGATAAATTAAAGCTTTTAATTCTTTGGAGTGAAATTAGGCTAGCTTTATAACCATATCAAAAAAGGACAGGAGCCAGGCGTGGTGGTGCATGCCTTTAATCCCAGCACTCAGGAGGCAGAGGTAGGAGGATCGCCTTGAGTTCGAGGCCACCATGACACTACATAGTGAATTCTAGGCCAGCCTGGGCCAGAGTGAGGCCTTACCTAGAGAAAAAAAAAAAAGGAGGGAGCACGGGAAAATCAGATAAAACAGAGGAATCTCAGGCTGCACCTTATATGCCTCTCTCTGTGCACCCTCTACCTGACCCCATCTGAGGAAACACAAAGTGCTTTTCAAAAGTGTCTTAAGGAGGACTCCCAAGCAGGAGAATTTATGAGTGCATTTCCTGCTAGTAGGCAATATGAACAAAAGCTCGCTTATGAGGGACTCCCATTTATGATACACAAAGAACTTAGGCAAAATATAAAAGACAATGGGGTTCAAAGTAATTTTACTCAAAAGATAATAGCAGCAATAGTAACTACAAAACGAAGCCTCTGATTAGCATGCTCTTGTGAAAATTGTTCTCAGAGCTGCTCAATATGCTCTACAGCTTCAAGAATGGATGGACACATTCTGCTCCATCGCAGGCAGCAGCCTCCCAGAAATGTTACTGTGATAGACTAACAGGACAGACATTCAGAAACTATGACAAAACAGCTTACAAACCCAGAAACTGTTAATGAACAAACTAGCCAAGCTGCCATCGCAGTGTGGAATAGGATCCCTGACTTAACATTCCAGCAGGGTCCTTCTCCACTATATGGTAAACGCAGGCAGAACCATTCATAGATTTTATCAGCCATCTCCAACAAGCAATAGAAAGGCAAACAGACGATCAAGAAGCTGGTAATACCTTGAAGCTTTCATTAGCATATGAAAACGCCAATGCAGACTATAAAAAACTTTTCATTCAGTGATAGCAAATCCCTGTTATATGACAGTTGATATGATAAAGGCACGGAGGAACACAGAGCTTCGATTCTGGCAACAGCCTTATGGCCCTACTTACAGTAAGTGTGGAAATGAAAGCCATTTCCAAAAACAATGTAAACAAAAGAAACCTAATAAATTTCAATCTAATAAACTTCCCTCTAACATATGTCCTAAGTGTAAAAAAAGGCAAATTGGACAAATCAACATCGATCTAAATTTGATAAAGAAGGCCATCTGATTTCGGGAAATGGGAAAACAAGCACCAAGAGAGCACAGTGACACAAACCAGCCCTCGCACATCTCAGGCATGGGCCTCCATGCTTCTGCCTCCAGCCAGTCCCCAACCAGGAAAGGGCCTGATTACTGCCACTAAGGGCCATATAAAATTAGATTTGTCTATAACTGAAGGCGTAAAACTAGATGTAATGGGAGAAATATACAGAATCCCCACAGAAGTTTGGGGGCTTCTTCCTATAGGCTGCTTTAGTTTAAGAAAATCAAATGGGACTGTAAAAGGAATTTTTGTTTGCCCAGATGTTACTGATTCAGTTATACAGGTCAAATTTTTTTTGGATTCATTCTCATTTACTTCAAGAAATTTCAGCTCTGATTCAGTTGGCTCAGCTAATTATTATTCCTTCTCAAGCCCCCTAACCTTTACCTTAACTGCCAAAATCAAGGTCTTAATGCCCCCAATGCTTACTGGACTCACTCTGTGTCTCTTGCTAAACCTTATATTACAATTTTAGCAATCAAGTTCCTATAAGGGAAATTATTGACACAAGTGCGGATGTTTCCATTGTAGCTCAGCAATCCTGGCCTCCTAATTAGCATGTGCAATCTCCTGTTTTACATATTCAGGGGGTTGATGGCAAAAGTAATCTCCTCCTTTGGAGTTCTAAAGTGGAATGGGGGGAGGGGAGGGAAATATCATGTGTTTTTTGTATGTAAGTATAGAAGTTGTCAATAAAAAAAATAATAATTAATAAAAAAAGCAATCTCCTCTAAAGTGCTGACACTTTATGTGCAGCTTTTCAAAATAAAACCCACCCTTTCAGCCAAACATTTTACCTATACTCTTCTCCCTTTGAGGTGGAGATCTTCTGTCTCAATGGGGTTGTGATATTCCTGTCGCAGAAAGTCCTTTCTCCTAGCGGCCGCTGACAAACATCTACTTAAACTTTCTTAGATAGAAGCCCCACCCCACTTTGGGTAGATCCATGGCCACCCAATTAAAGACAAATTTAATGAATTCAAGACAGCTTTAAGCTGTCCACACAGAACTCTCTTTCAGCAACTGGAATACTCCTATCATTTGCATTACAAAAGAAATCTAGGGGCTGAAGAGATTCTTAATGGTTAAGCACTTGCCTGCGAAGCCTAAGGACCCAGATTCAATTCCCCAGAATCCATGTAAGCCAGATGCACAAGGTGGAGCATGAGTCTGGAGTTTGTTTGCAGTGGCTAAGATGCCCTGGTGTGCCCATTTGCTCTCTCTCTCTTTCTTTCTCTGTCACTCTGTAATAAATAAATAAAAATTGTTCTTAAAAAGAAATCTAGCAAGTGGAGACTGTTATAAGACCTCTGTGCAGCTGCACGCCTCCATTCCTTTGGAGCTATTCAATTTGGATTTCCTTCTGCCTTAATCTCTCAGAATTATCATATTATTGCTATTGACTAAAAAGATTGCTTTTTCACTATCCCATTACACCCTGATGATAAAGAACAGTTTGCTTTTTCAATGTCTGCTATAAACAATCAAGCCCTCAAGTCTTATTATCAATGAAAATTCTTCCTCCAAGTATGGTCAACAGTCCCACCTTTTGTCAGGGGTGGATAAATAAGGCACTGCATCATGTTAGGCAGAAATTTCCCAATGCTTGCATAGTTCACTACATGTCCCTTTTTTACTAGCCTCTTTCTAATATAAAGTACAAATCTAATTATTGTAAAAGATATACAAACCTCACTACAAAATTATCATTTACAGCTGGCTTTGGACAAAATTAAATTAGATGTTCCTTACAGCTATCTTGGCTATATTGTCACCCATTCTTCTATCAAACCTCACCAATTACAATTATCTATTCCAAAAAAGATAACTTCCTTGGGAATTCCTAATGTGGCTCTTTTACACTTTTGGCCTCTCTTAAAGGGGACACTGATTTAAACCCACCATGTCCCTGCACTCCTCTCACTTTACAGCAGTTATAGACAGCTAGACGCTCTCTTGCAGATGCCTAGACTTACCTCTCGGTTTATTCATGTTTTGGGTTATTTATTTATTTATTTATTAGCAACAGACAGACAGAGAATGAGAAAGAGAGAGAATGGGCATGCCAGGGCCTCCAGCCACTGCAAACAAACTCCAGATGCATGCACCCCCTTGTGCATCTGGCTTACGTGGGTCCTGGGGAGTCAAGTCTCGAGCCAGGGTCCTTAGGCTTCACAGGCAAGCGCTTAACTGCTAAACCATCTCTCCAGCCCCTATTTATTCATTTTTAACACTCCTGATTCCATTATAGAGGCTACTGGACAATTAACTTCTGCTTTTGCCATTATAGAATGGTTATTTCTTCCTAATACGCCTAAACAAAAACTTTATACTCAAAACCAACAAAAAAACTAATCATAATTAACAGGGCATAATTCAGACCATTCAACTCACCAGACAAGATCCTCTCCCTCCTTATTTCAAGACAATTTCAACTTTCTCTTACAGACCTCAAAGGAATACCAAATAGCTCTTACTGGCTTACAAGACAACTTCCTTTTCCTCTGATAAATACTTTATGTGGGATTCCACTACGCCCCATTCAAGCTTTCTCTCCAACAAGCACACATACTATTTCCAGTGCATTAACCTTCCTTCAGATGCAGCCAAGAAATCAGACAAAGGAGCCATTACATTACTTAGTGTGATACTGTGGTATATGACACTCTCATCACCCCCAAAGTGACCAACCCCAAACTGGAAGAACTTTTAGTTGCCTTTTCTGCATTTAAACAATTCCCCAATCAATGCTTTATTAACAGTCTTATTATATGGCTCAAGCCGTCCCAGTTTTATTTCAAACCACCTTGGCTCATACTTCTGATCCTTTTTATTATTAGTCTTCACCTCGATTCAAAGCCTTCTTCATTATTTAATGCATTCAAGCCCATGCAGAATTGCCTGCCCCCCTTACAGAGGGTAATCGTTGCATAAACCACCTAGTTATGTCTCTCAACAAGCCACTTCTTCTCGTCCTTTTTTTTTTCCACTAAGGAGCAAAGGCCTTACAAAAACAATTTTAATTATCATATATTTAAGCTCAACCAATTATTCCTTCTTGTCTTGACTGTCAGTCACTGGAACCCACTATCCCAAGGGGAGTAAACCCGGGAGGTCTTCATACCAATGAACTTTGGCAAATGGATATAACTCATATTAATCACTTTGGTCATTTTAAATTTGTCCATGTCTGTGTTGACACTTTTTCAGGGCTCATTTTTGCTACTGCTGAACAACCACTTGAATCTGCCACGCTGTGTACAAACGTTGCGAATGGCTTTTTTCTGTTATGGGAATTCCAGCAGAAAGACAGACACACAATGGTCCCACTTACGTGCTTTTACCTCTTTTGTCAACTTAGGAAATTCCTCTCTCTCATGGCATTCCCAACAACTCCCAAGGACGAGTCATAATAGAACAAGCCCATTTATCATTCAAAAACCAGTCACACAAACAAAAAAGAGGGAGTAAGGGACTGACTGTTTAAGAGCAACTTACTATAGCAACATGTATTTAAAATTTTTTAAATTACTCTTCCCAACTTCCCTCATTAATACCTGCAGGAAAACACCATAGACAACGAGAAGTTTTACCCAAACCCATGATTTTATATAAGCTTCCTCAAGGACCCAACCAGTGGCTGGATCCCATTCCCCTCATCACCTAGGCCTAGGCTCTGCTTCTGTGCTTTCTCCCACAAGTCCTCTCTGAATCCCAGCTGGCAAGAGGAACCAGTGCCTCCCTGAACTTTAATCACCTGGTGGGAACTCCATCACCTGGGACAAGCTGCCTCAAGAGATGACATGCGAGCAATCAATAGCTCCAAACTCCAACTCACCATTCGACTTGGAGAGACATCAAAAACCTGACCAACACAGACAAACTCATCCTCGAGAAAAGTGGATCTGAAAACAGCCCTGAAAAGCTCTGGCCATGACTGCTGCAGTCTCTCTTCACTCCAATAAGGTAATATTCCTCCTTGACCTACTAACTCTCCTATCACCTCCTGTTTCAGCGTCACTCTTTTACTGGGCTCATATGCTTCAACCTCCTCTCAGGTCAGCACTGAAAACACAAGTTTATGGGTGACAACTGAATCAAACCACCACATTCCACCCCGGGCCCCCATAAACTGATAACCATCCATGATGTAAAATACAATGCATTCAATCCAACTTTTAAAAGTCCCCAGTTTTTAATCAATCCCAATAATGTTCAAACATCTCCACAGTCCAGGGTCTTTTAACTGACTCATAAAACCAAAAACAAAATTGCACAGAATAAACATTCACACTGCAAAAGATGGCACTAGGCATAGCAAAGAAATATTGAGCCAATACAAGGTTTAAAACAAACAAGGCCAACATCAAACTCTGTAGCTCCAAGTCCAACAACTCTAGCCAGTGACAAGTCACCAAATTCAGTAATTCTAAATAAAAAGTCTGGAGTTCCAATTCCACCCCTCCAGCTAGGCTACTCACACTCTGGAAAACTTCACCCATTACTAGAAGCTCTGAGATTACAAGGGAGTTCGGGGGAATCAAACTCAGGTTCCCATGTTTGGAAGGCAAGTACTTTATAACTGAGCTAGCTAGCTCTCTAGCCCTAAGGAAAGCTACACAGTCAGGTTTCTAACAGTAACAGCTCCTCTCCAGTTTACTGTTGCAGTTAGCTGCTATGAGCTGCCACAAAATACCCGACCAAGAGCAGCTTGGGGGAGGAGAGGGTTTATGTTGGTTTACAGAGGCTGGAGAGAAAGTGGCTTAGAGGCTGGAGAGGAAGTGGCTTAGAGGCTGGAGAGGAAGTGGCTTAGAGGCTGCAGAGGAAGTGGCTTAGAGGCTGGAGAGGAAGTGGTTTAGAGGCTGGAGAGGAAGTGGTTTAGAGGCTGGAGAGGAAGTGGTTTAGAGGCTGGAGAAGAAGTGGCTTAGAGGCTGGAGAGGAAGTGGTTTAGAGGCTGGAGAGGAAGTGGCTTAGAGGCTGGAGAGGAAGTGGTTTAGAGGCTGGAAAGGAAGTGGTTTAGAGGCTGGAGAAGAAGTGGCTTACAGTCTAGAGAGGAAGTGGCTTAGAGGAAGTGGCTTAGAGGCTTGAAAGGAAGCTCCATGATGGCAGGGGAAACGATGGCATGAGCAAAGGATTGACATAACCTGCTGGCCAATATCAGATGGACAGCAGCAGCAGGAGAGTGTACCACACATTGGCATGGGGAAGCTGGCTCATAAGCCCACCCCCAACAATCCACCACCTCCAGGAGGAACCAATTCCCAAATGGCTACCTGCTGAGAACCTAGTATTCAGAACACTTAAGTTTATGGAGGACACTGAAGCAAACCTCCACACCTTCCAATGGCGAGCTCTGGAATTATGCCACGCTTTAACACTACAGTTCTTCTGACCCACACAGAAATCCAGGACTTGCTGCTCTTGTTCTTCACCTTGGCTATGATACCTTTCCACCACTTTAATCATCTCCTAAAACTTCTCTCTGGTGCCTGGTTCCTCCTCTGTTCTAGGTTACTAAGAAAGTGTAGGTTCTCTAATAGAGAGAGCCATATTTGGCTTTGGGATGAAACTCAACCTCGTGTCATGACCTGCACTTCTCCACCATACATTCTAGGTGTCACCTCTAGCCCTAATTCCATAGACCAACCTTCCTTTCACTACACTGGATCTATCCTGAGTCTGAATGCTTTACTCCATGTCTAACTTGACAAAATGTTACAAATTTAAATGTAACCTCTATGTTACTCAGACCGTTCAAGTCTGGGTGCACGGTACTCTAACTGGCTCATGGCCTGGAGGCTCTCCTCTAGAATAAGTGAATTATGCCCTCAAGCACATACGCACTAAAGGAGTTCTTGGACTCTCGATCCAGCTGTAGCCCTAACTCAGTCTATCCAAACTGCAATGGTCAGCTGGGTGTGGTAGCACATGCCTTTAATCCCAGCACTTGGGAGGCAGAGATAGGAGGATCTCCATGAGTTTCAGGCCCCCCTGAGACTACATAGTGAATTCCAGGTCAGCCTGGGCTAGAGTGACACTTTATCTCAAAACCAAAATAAAAAAGAAAGAGAAAAAAAGAAAAAAGAAAACAAATTGTAATGGTTGTTAATTGTTGTCTTCAAAATGTCATGACTAAAGTACAAGAACAAACTCACATTGATCAACAAATTCTCAAAAGATTACACAACCTTGAGGCTGTAATCACGCGGCTTAGAGAGCACCAAGAAGTTCTTTGGCTGCACCAGCAATTATAGTGTAACACTCATTTTCACTATACTTGTGTCCCTGTTAACTACACTCAGGAATGGAACATCTCTAAACATTCGACCATGGTGTTTAGTTCTTCTTTAGAAAAAGAAGATTTTCTCCATTCTAAACAAGCAACTTATACTCAACTTCAAAAGCTTAGAGAAGGGCTGGAGGGAGGGATGGTGTAACAGTTAAGGTGCTTGCCTGCAAAGCCAAAGGAACCAGGTTGGATTCCCTAGGACCCAAATAAGCCAGAACCACAAAGTGGCACATGAATCTGAGTTTGTTTACAGTGGCTGGAGGCTCTGGCACATGCATTCTCTCTAACTGCCTCTTGCTCTTGCAAATAAAATAAAATAATAAAATAAAATAAAATGAATTTTTTTTAAAGCTTAGAGAAGAAGCACAAAATGTGTCCTTATCCAAACTTCAAGAAGTTGTTGATTGGCTAAGTCCTTCTAAATGGTTTTCTGCATCAAATTTAAAGCTGTGTTCAGGAGTAGCGGTTTTATTCAATTGCCTCCTAATTGCAGAAATGTTCTACCTCTGCCACCTCGTCTGAAGAGTTGTCCAAACAGAAGTGACACTAACTTGTGCTGCCCCTGCAGCGCACTCCAGCCTCACCACCTCAACCTGAGGTGGCCTCCATGAATTTGCTGCTTCTTCAATTAAAAAATGGAGCTGTAGCAATGAACTTGGGGAATACTTCTCATGGACCTTACAAATTACTTGTTTGAGAATATTCCTAGAGAAGCCTTTTCTGCTTATTCCTGTCTCATAGCTAAGCTAAACTTATGCTCTGAAATTAATTGACCACCACGTAATCAGCCTTCTTAGGACAATGTAACCAGGTTTACTATGCATTTAGATTGCCTATGCCCTGAACAGCAAGGATGACCAATACTGATAAGGAATGTTGGAAATGCTGATGTGACCTTAGGCCATGATCCTTGTTTTACCTCCCCAGTGACCTGGTTTTACTCCTGGCCCAGAACAATGGAACACAGGTGAGAGGTGTTGACCACCCAGCTGGAAGCAGTGGATGTTTGTGGTGTTCGATTCAGGTGTCCACCATAAAATTAGTTGTTCTAAATGCTAGGTTCCCCAGGTGACGGCAATTGGAAGTTAAAGCCTCCTGGAGGCAGTGTATTTTGGGGAATGGGCTTATAAATGTTACAGCCAGTTTCCCCTTGCCAGTGTTGGGCACACTCTCCTGTTGCTGTTGTCCACCTGATATTGGTGAGGAGGTGGTGTCCACCCTCTGCTCATGCCATTTTCCCCTGCCATCATGGAGCTTCCCCTGAGTCTGTAAGCCAAAATAAACCTTTTTTCCCCCATAAGCTGCTCTTGATCAGGTGATTTCTGCCAGCAATGTGAACCTGACTGCAACATATGTGAATGGCAAATGGTGTGTGTGTGTGTTTCTGGGTCACCAGTTGTGCCCCTCCCTTTGAGAAAATGTTTAAGGAATTTTTTGGAGTCAAACTTCCTTGTTCCTTGCTCACCTGCTGCTACCTTTGCTGTTTAACAAAGACTCCAGAAGAGTGCCTGCCTCAGGAGCAGCAGCCTGAGCAGCAGCAGCAGCAAGAGGCACTGGTCACTTCACGTCTGTGTGAACAAGTCCAGAAGTCAGTGTCTCTTCTTCAGGGCATCACCGCAGTTGGGCACCTGCCTCCTGACAGTATGCACACTGAGGAGACAATAGCACCAAGGAGTTTCCTGCCCCAAAGAGCAGAATCAGAGTCTTGTCACAAGAAAACACCTGATAGCCACAAAGTTAACTGGCTTGCACTCTTTAAATGTGTGATACTATGAGATACCGAAACATCCAAACTAAAGGAAACCAAGAGGTATAACAACCAGGGCAACTCCAGATCCTGAGTTCTCTTAGTTTTTCAATATTGAAAAGTGCACTGTGCTTTCAGAAACAATCCTGTAGTATTTGGAAACAAAGAAACACCAGTCTTATTCTTTAGTAGTTCAGAATGTGTCATGCATGAATGCACATAGATATTACACATACCAGGTAGAAAAATATGTGCCCGTGAATGCACGTAAATAATACACATACAGGGTAGAAGCAGTGCTACCACTTAAGTAAAGAGTGTCTGGGAAATCTTTGTATTACTGCAACTGTTTTCTGTAAATCTGAAATGTGTCAACATTTTTTTAAGAAAAAGGACAGGATTTCTGTAGGCTAATAACTTTCATAGACTTATTTGTAAAGTCTCTTTCAGTAGGCTACACTTTTCATAGATTCAGGCATTATGACAATATGCTTTATAAAAACTCAGAGAAGAACTGCCTCTTGTGAGTGGAATAGCAGCCGTTGGCTTCCACACTTTTACAGTGCATGCATCTGCAGGATCCTCTCCTTTCCTCTTTGCTTCTTTTCTTCTCAAATCACTGGCTTTGGCAGGCTTCTTAACCCAAGAAAGATTAGAATGGAACACCTGAATTCTCTTCATGCTCCCATTTCAACCACTGTCATAATTTACAACTTGCTGATGCTGAAATTGGATGCATAGTATAATGTGTTGGCTGCACTCAGAAGAAACTGAAAGAAGAAAAGCGCTCATCTTTGAGGAAGAACTGCAAAGGGATTTATGACAGAAATGTATTTATATTTCTCAGGGCCAAATAGCTCTCTCATATTTGCCTCACATCATCCTCAAAATTAATTCAGCTCTTATGGACTTTATCCCAATACATAAAGAGGAAGACTTTAATAAATAATCTTCTAACTGCCTTTATCAAATGTATATTACTTTTAATTTGTATTAAGCAAAACCAAATGAGAAACCAATTTCTTCCAGTTAACTAGGGAATTGAAGTACCTTGCCCAGGCAGTTATATGAGTCTAGAAAAATCCTTTAGAAAATATAATTAAGTCTAAATGTTCTAAAACCACTTGTCTTATCAAAAGTTATTTTATTAGCTGAAGCTCTAAGGATACAGACCCCCAAATCAATTCATGTCAATATTTTAAAGTTGTGCGTTAATTAGCCACATTAATAAAATCAGAATGCACATAACAGTGAATGTCAAGGGCCAACCAGAGGTATAGGTTAACTAGCTGGGCATAAATGGCATTGATTTAAATCTGGACATGAGGTTAGTATGTCCCTTCATTAACTCAGGAAACACTAAGGCTAGCTACATGGAAACCCAACACCAGGCCACAGGAAAGCCCCTCTCTAGTGGTCTGTCCTGCAGGCCAAGGGTTGGGCTGGAAGTGGCCCGCAAGGGGAGGAATGTGTACCTTTCATCCCTGGCCCTCCCTGCTAGCCAAGAAAGTGTAAGCCTCCAGACAGGGCAAGCAACAAGCTCAATCTTTGCAAATCCATCTCACACAGCTGCCTAAGACACCTCAATATCCCTCCCCTGAGCCCAGTATAGTGCTGGCTTCCTCCCTGAGTCACCCAGAACAAGCCACCAGGTCCCTCTGTGCTTCCGCATCTTCCACTGCAAAGCAGGCAGTACTGCTGGTGTAAGCTCTGCAGTTGCTAGTACGTGCAACCATGCTGCACACCATTCATTCTTCTAATTCAATCAGCACCCTAGGAGGTAGCAACAACTTTGTTCAGGGTGCGTGTGTGTATTTTATAGTGCTGATGATAGAACCTGGCCGTGAACATGTGATGAAAGCCCTCTACCATTAAGCTTGGTTGAGACAGGGCCATGCTCTGTAGCTCAGGCTGGTCTGGAACTCACTATGTAACACAGACTAGGACTAGCTTCAAACTCTTAACAATCCTCCTGCCTCATCCTCCTGAGTACTGAGAATATGGGCCACACATTCGGACCAGAAACTTTTGATGTACTGACTAGAGGAAAGGACCAGTTACTGCAAGAAAAGATATTCCTAAGAACACACACACACTAAGGCATGAGCTGTACTCTAAGCAGGGCCTATAGTGCCACCCTGTTACCTTGGTCACAATTTCTATTTCCAAGGGGTTCAAGACAGCAGAGCTCTGGAGATGGCTCCAAGCAGAAGGGCATAAGAACCTGTGTCCAAGCCAGAGTCAACAAGCCAAGCTCAGAAGAAGCCTTCTGCAACCTTTCACTCACTGAGCATCTACTAAGTGCAGGCAACATGCTGGGTGTGGTGTTATGGGTAAAGTATCTCCCAGATTCATACACTGAAGCCCAAACCCCTCAGTGTGGCTGCATTCGAAGATGGGGTTTCTAACCAAGTACAAAAGGTAAATGAAGAGGTCATAAGGCTGTGGCCTTCATCACATAGGATTAATGTCCTTATAAGAACAGACATCACAAGGAGAGTATGTACATGTGATCTCCCCTACCCTTACATGCACATGTGCGCACACACACATATACACAACACCTGTGAGCACAAAATGAGTAAGCAATTGTCTGCAATCCAAAAAGGCCCCTCACTAAACACCAACCCTGCTGTGCCTTCATCCTGCACTGCCAGTCTCCAGAACTCTGAAAACAAGCGGTTGTGTGCTGTGCACCACCCCCAATACAACAAGCGGTTGTATGCTGTGCACCACCCCCAATACAACAAGCAGTTCTGTGCTGTGCATCACCCCCAATACAACAAGCGGTTCTGTGCTGTGCACCACCCCCAATACAATAAGCGGTTGTGTGCTGTGCACCACCCCCAATACAACAAGCGGTTGTGTGCTGTGCACCACCCCCAATACAACAAGCAGTTCTGTGCTGTGCACCACCCCCAATACAACAAGCAGTTCTGTGCTGTGCACCACCCCCAATACAACAAGCGGTTGTGTGCTGTGCACCACCCCCAATACAACAAGCAGTTCTGTGCTGTGCACCACCCCCAATACAACAAGCAGTTCTGTGCTGTGCACCACCCCCAATACAATAAGCGGTTGTGTGCTGTGCACCACCCCCAATACAACAAGCGGTTGTGTGCTGTGCACCACCCCCAATACAACAAGCAGTTCTGTGCTGTGCACCACCCCCAATACAATAAGCGGTTCTGTGCTGTGCACCACCCCCAATACAACAAGCGGTTGTGTACAACAAGCTTCTGTGCTGTGCACCACCCCCAATACAACAACAAGCAGTTCTGTGCTGTGCACCACCCCAATACAACAAGCAGTTCTGTGCTGTGCAACCCCCAATACAACAAGCGGTTGTGTGCTGTGCACCACCCCACCCCACCCCCAATACAACAAGCAGTTCTGTGCTGTGCACCACCCCCAATACAACAAGCAGTTCTGTGCTGTGCACCACCCCAATACAACAAGCGGTTCTGTGCTGTGCATCACCCCCAATACAACAAGCGGTTCAGTGCTATGCACCACCCCTAATGCAACAAGTGACAGTGCTGTGCACACCCCAATACAACAAGCGGTTCAGTGCTGTGCTGTTGTGTGCACCACCCCCAATACAACAAGCAGTTCTGTGCTGTGCACCACCCCCAATACAACAAGCGGTTCAGTGCTGTGCACCACCCCCAATACAACAGGCGGTTCTGTGCTGTGCACCACCCCCAATACCACCCCACAAGTGATTCAGTGCTGTGCATCACCCCACCCCAATACAACAAGCGGTTCAGTGCTGTGCACCACCCCAATACAATACCCCAATACAACAAGCGGTTGTGTGCTGTTCTGTGCTGTGCACCACCCCCAATACAACAAGCTGTGCTGTGCACCACCCCAATACAACAAGTGGTTCTGTGCTGTGCACCACCCCAATACAACAAGTGGTTCTGTGCTGTGCACCACCCCAATACAACAAGCTGTTTTGTGCTGTGCAACAAGCAGTTCTGTGCTGTGCACCCCCAATACAACAAGCAGTTCTGTGCTGTGCACCACCCCAATACAACAAGCAGTACAATACAACAAGCGGTTCAGTGCTGTGCACCACCCCCAATACAACAAGCGGTTGTGTGCTGTGCACCACCCCCAATACAACAAGCAGTTCTGTGCTGTGCACCACCCCCAATACAACAAGCGGTTCTGTGCTGTGCACCACCCCCAATACAACAAGCGGTTCTGTGCTGTGCACCACCCCCAATACAACAAGCAGTTCTGTGCTGTGCACCACCCCCAATACAACAAGCAGTTCTGTGCTGTGCACCACCCCCAATACAACAAGCGGTTCTGTGCTGTGCATCACCCCCAATACAACAAGCACCCCCCAATACAACAAGTGATTCTGTGCTGTGCATCACCCCCAATACAATACAACAATACAACAGGTTCAGTGCTGTGCACCACCCCAATACAAAAAGCAGCAACAATCACCCCAATATAACTGTGCTGTGCATCACCCCCAATACAACAAGCGGTTCTGTGCTGTGCACCACCCCCAATACAACAAGCGGTTCTGTGCTGTGCATCACCCCCAATACAACAAGTGGTTCTGTGCTGTGCACCACCCCCAATACAACAAGTGGTTCAGTGCTGTGCACCACCCCTAATGCAACAAGCAGTTCTGTGCTGTGCACCACCACCAATACAACAAGCAGTTCTGTGCTGTGCACCACCACCAATACAACAAGCGGTTCTGTGCTGTGCACCAGCCCCAATACAACAAGCGGTTCAGTGCTGTGCATCACCCCCAATACAACAAGCAGTTCAGTGCTGTGCATCACCCCAATACAACAAGCGGTTCTGTGCTGTGCACCAGCCCAATACAACAAGCAGTTCTGTGCTGTGCACCACCCCCGATACAACAAGCGGTTCTGTGCTGTGCACCACCACCAATACAACAAGCGGTTCTGTGCTGTGCACCAACCCAATACAACAAGCGGTTCTGTGCTGTGCACCACCCCCGATACACCAAGAGGTTCTGTGCTGTGCACCACCACAATACAACAAGCAGTTCTGTGCCGTGCACCACCCCCAATACAAGAAGCAGCTACACAGTGGAATCCATGGTTTCTTGAGACTCAGAAGTTATGTGTGTAGGGCTGCCTATGCCTCCTTTAAGCCACGGGAACCTGACTTATAAGTGTTTCTGGACAGACTGTCACCTAAGTGGGACATATGGGTTTCTGAAGCCAGTTGAGCCCCAAAAGCCCAAGAAGCTACTATTCTTCCTCTTTCCTTCACTCCAGACTGCACAACTGCTTTAGCAAAGTCTGCTGTTAGCCCCACAGCTGTGGGAGCACACCCAGACTCTCCACCCTTGGCAAGGGGCCTCTACTGTGCCACCCCTTGCCCCATGGACAAGATAAGTGAGGCCCGACCTGTAGAAAGGGACAGAACACCTTTGACAGCATGCAGGGCCACTCGGCCCTTTAGAAAACTGGGGTGTGGCAGGTCTTGCTCTGTAGCTCTGCCTGAAACCCAAGAGACTAGGCTCCTCTAAGATTCACAAATGAGTGCCCGAGGCAGGATGGAAAGTTCCCAGTGCCAGCAATGCACACTGATCACCAAGGGCAGGATCTGAGACTCTGGCTGATGGAAAGTGTTGCTGACATGCTTGCAGGTGAAAACTGCATTAGGTGAGTCAGAGTGGCTCAGGGGATAATGATGATACCAATGCCAAAGACGCAAGAGAAAGTTCGATGACACTGCTCACTGCTTGGTGAATGGTGGGAAGGAAAACAACCCAATCTCATTTCTCATGAAATTAATTCCTATGAGATTTTAAATATGAATGTGCAACTGAACTAATGTTCTTTTCGAATAATAACTGAGAAGACACAGTAATTTTGAAAGGACATCTATCTGATGGCAGAGCAAAAGCAATGGCTCCTGGAGCCACTCTCAGCAGGACACCGCTCAAGAAGCTCCAAAGCAGAGCATCCTCAGCCAGTGCCTGCGAGGCCCAAGGACCTCTGGGTAGCATAAGCAGAGGGTTGGCACAGACTGTGACCACTTGGGGGGTACCTCCACTGAGTTCTCTGAGTGACCAGAGCAGAACATTTAGTACCAAGAGGAGGGAATCTGAAGCTCAGGGAAGCTAAAATGCCTGCCTGCAGTCTGTTAGTCAGTGACAGAGCCTGAATTGGTACCCAAGCTGTCTAACCCTGGACACTATGCTCTGACCTGCCTTGCTACACACACAGTGCTCAAACACCCACATCTTCCTGCTACCTGTACTACCCAGAAGCAGGGCACCTGGGACAGTGCAGTGCATACAGTCTGAGCTTTGTGCATTGATCTATTAGCTCTGAGTCCTCAACACATCATTCACATATACCAGTTGCTTTAAAACTTTGGTTATTGCTGGAGAGATGGCTTAGCAGTTAAGGCACTTGCCTGCAAAGCCAAGGGACCTAGTTTCAATTCCCCAGGACCCACATAAGTCAGATGCACAAGGTGGCACATGCATCTGAAATTGGTTTGCAGTGGCTGAAGACCCTGGTGTGCCCACTCTATCTGCTTCCTTCTCTCTCTCTCTGTCAAATAAAATAATATAACTTTGGTTAAACCATACAACAGATGTCTCCTCACAAGGGAAAGTGACTCAGAAGTGTTCCAAGGGGGAACAATGATGTGGGCTTGGAATGTGGAGGATCCAGGTAAGGTAAGGGATGAAAGGAAAGGAGAAGGGAAGAATGCTGGGTCTTCTGAGGAGACCTTCCTGCCCAGGCGAAAGAATATTAGAATCAGGATAGCAAAGTCAGGACAGCTTCCTTTCTGTAAGAAAAAGTGGTTCCAGCACCACAGGTCTGGAAAGACAGAGCATTTTACTAGGAGCCCCCTTCTCCCAACTCAGTGCAGAGGGTGCCCACGGATAAGACCTAAAACCATCCCTACCCAACTCAGTCCAGACAACCTGAAATTGCACTATAACCTCGGCTAGTTTTCTGCAGCCCAGAACAGATGCTAAGTGATAAGATCCATCTAATTAAGACTGAAGCGTGGAACCCCACCGCATACCCTCCACTCACATGCTGCCTCCAGCTCCAGCTGAGACTGCTACCACTAACGCACTGCTGGCCCCCTCAAGACAGCTCCTTCATGCAGTGTTCATGAAGCTCCTACCGTGTGCCACCCACTGTGATCATGCTAGGGTACAGCAGTGAGCAAGACACGCATCCTTGCCTCACAGTTAATGAAACATGGCCCAGGCACTTCAGTGCTGTGATGGAAGTGTTTTGCAGAGGAGGAACACAACAGCAAGAGCTCATTAAAGCCAGCCTAGGGGGTCAAGGTGGGCTTCCTGAGCAAGGCACATCTTGGCATAGGCGGGAAGGATATGGCTGGCAAGACAGCAGAAGGCAGGCAAAAGGACATTCACAGTGCAGCCAGGACGGAGGCGTACGCCTATAATCCTAGCACTTGGAAAGTGGAGGTAAGAACAGCAGGAGTTCAAAGCTAGTATCAACTACACAGTAAGTTTGAGAATAGCCTGGGCTACATAAGACCCTTGTCTCATTAAACACACACACACACACAATGAAGGCCCAGCCCAGGCAAGGGTAAAGGGGCGGGGCAGTGTGAGAAGCACCAGGAACTTCGACAAGCCCCTGAGTAAACAGCGGGTGTGGGACCAACACTAGGGAAGCCACCACAGCAGATAACAGGCTCAGGTAACCAACAACAGAACAGGGCAGCATCCAAGCCAGGCAGCATCACCAAGGCATAGACAGACATGTCTTTCCTTTCTGTGTCTCTCACTGCCTGGCACAATACCTGGCCCAGGAAAGGTCATTGGTAAATAGGAGGCAGGGTCATTCCTCCATGGACGTGATAGGCCGGGCCAGGCACTGCTCTTAGCAGAGATCTGATAGATGTCACTCTAGGCTGGCTGTGAGGCCAGGGAAACTATAGGGCTTAGGTGTACCCTCCAGTCCTGCACAGAGGACATGAGAACACTTGACGAGTGCTGGCTGGGAACAGGCAGGTCTCTGTCTGAGAACTTCATTGGTTCCTGACAACTCTATGCAACCACCTGAAATACAGCACCGCCATGCCACTGTGTGAGATTCATGCTTTCTTCAGAGAACCTGGAGCACAAATTCATAACTTCCTGTCAAATAGATGTCCACTGTTCTCTGGAAGGACAATCCCCTCTGGGAAAAATAGCCAATAACTCTTCCAAGCTAGAAACTTACTCTCGGGCTGATTTCTCAAAGCCCAGAAGAAGAAAAGCAAAGAAAAGCATAATTACATAAAACAACAACCTTAGAGACATCACCTAAGAGTTTGTTGTCTTCTCTTCACTGACTTTCCAATAACTCTGTGCTAGAATCTTCTGGAAAGCTTAATTTGTACTTTTAGCCATAAGAATTGGCAGGCCAGAAAAAAAATAATTTCAGCTTTGGTTCAGAAAGAAAAAGGACATGTCTATTAATTTTTTAAGCTATCCCCTGTGAGGCAGTGGAATGTATATTCACCATGACACTGTGTGAAGAACAGCCTTGCACTCATGTTGTGCTTATGCAAATCTGATCTGTGGTAGAAATGTCAGAAAGGGTCCTCAGAGGGCCTGGGCACTAATTCAGCCCCCTGTCCACCCCATGGCTCACGCTGAGGCTCAGCTCCCCCAGCTGATCTCTCCGGCTGCATATTCTATGCCTGAAAGCAGGCTGAGATGATCTTCATTCCGTCCCTGGCTCATCACGCACAAGAGCTTTGGAAAATAGTCCACATATTTCAGCCAGGGACATTATTAGATTAACAAAGACCCTTGAAATGAAGCCTGTCATTTTCAAGAACTCCTTCAAAACAGAATCGTGACAGGGACTTCAAAAACAGCCAGCTAGAACTCGGCATCTACAGGAGCCCTTGCCCACTGTCATCGGCATGTGACAGCGCTGCCTAATGGCTTTTGTGCGTAGGAGAACCAGGCTGCCAGGGATGCTTATGTGAAAAACACAAGCCTTTTGGCCTGAGTACCTGCCCTTGTCAAACTTTTGTTATAATCAACAGGAAGCAGTGGAAAGTGTGGAGGCCTCGGAACCAAGCAGATGTAGGGCATGCTGCTTTCAGCTGTGTGCTTACCCCCAGCTGCACCCAAACACCTGCTACACGCCTCCCGCACTATTATGCCCGAGGAAGGTTGTTGCTCAGACCTGTGAGGGAACAATATGTACACTAAGGGAGGAGCTCTAGAGAACACCTCCAAGGACCCGAGACCATCAAAGGAGGGCAAACCTGACCCTAAGCCCTGTGAGCTGTGAAGTGAGAGAGAAATACTCCTAGGCATATAGATTTAGAAAAATTCTGGCTGCTTTGGAATAGGTGGAGGCAAGAAAGGTATTTATGAGGCTGTTGTACTTATTCTGCCTAAAATCAGATGGCCTGGACCACAGACAGGAGTGAAGACAGTCCATGCTCTTCAGAGGGAAAACAGACACGTGGCTGACAGTTCCCAGACCCCGAGCAGGTAGTGATGCACCAGAACAGGGAAGAAGAAGCATGTGTATTGGGGATGGTGTTATTTGGCTAAGCCTCAGCTTCCCCATCAGTGAAACAAAATGAACAAACTCCCTCTATAAAGTGGTAGGTATATGTCAGAGTCAGGTCCAGAGCAGGTACTGCCAAGGAGGGGACAGCCACTATTGCTACAAGGACACCTATACCAGTTCAACTGTCAAATCTCACCCACTTTGCCAAGACACTGGGCCAAATACCTCGGCCTAGGACTGGGCAGGTTGCAATGTCCTGACCACCAGCAGGTTGGGGTTCTTGCTTGGGAATAAGTAAACTATTTCTGATGGAGGACCTACTACCAGGCCCTAACCTAATGCTAATTTATTCCTTTATTACCCAAAAAAAAATCCCTGGGGTCAATAAACAGATCCCCAGCAGCAAGGCAGACCCTGCTGACTCTCAGTATACAAACACAACCTTGGGGCTTAATGAGGGTGAGAGGTAAAGGAGTTTATATAGAAACCCCTAGGTTATGAACAACATCCCTCAGAAATGAAAGCAAAGGTCCTGCCCGTTGTTAGACTTGCTGGCACCTACAATTTTATGTGAAAGCTCCATGACTCTAAAAGGTTACTGATGGGAAGGGCATGGGGAGGTAGGTGCCTGGTCAGGAACATTACTCACCATGTTAACATGTAACCTGGTAGACTCACCCCTCAAGCCCATGCCACCCGAGTGATCTGTGAAAGAACAGTGAACAGACCCCAAGGCTTTCCTTCTTAAAACACCAGGAAATGATAACCCAGTCTAGTTGGTGCGAGGAGTGCCCCATGAGGTGGCCAGTGATCCGCCTGGCTGTCCCCATTCCATGCAGCAAATGTGGGTCCTCAGCCTCCAGAGGATAGGCATGTAGCCTATCCAGGGAGTTGCTCCATTTGAGATTCCTGGAAAGGCCTATGTTCCTCACTAGTGCTGGACAAGGCTGCCAGTAATATTCATAGGACACGCTTATCTGCACACCTAAGGAACTGCCCCTCAATGCACATGGCTCACAGTGTGATGCTGTGGAGGCACAGGCCACTTCAGAGCTGCACAGAGGCTGTGCTCAGTGTGTGTGTACCTCTCATTTCCATAGCCAGGCTCTGGGTCCCAACACAGATAAGATGCCAGAGCCCCTTAGGAGGGAAGCAGAGCAGATAGTGTTCACTAGCAAGCCACAGGCAGTGTTAGGAGTGTTCAGATGGAACCAGCTTAAATTAAAAAGTAACTCAAAGCTCACTTTTCAAGGAGAGCTTAGGAATTCATCAATGAACTCTTGGTCAGATGTTTCAGAGAGAAGCCAGTAGATGAACTCATCATTACAATAAGCAAGCATTCTAAATCATTTGAGTCAGTATTTCCTGAACAACCCTGCTCTACCAGGCATTATGCCAGGACCTAAGGATCATGGACCACTCCCAGTGGCCTCACAGTGTCATTTTCTTTTTAGCTTTGTGTGTTTGTGTGCATTTGGGTGTGCACTGCCACGGGCACATGTGAAGAGCAGAAGACAAGCCCTAGAGTTGCTCTTCACCCTCCACATTGTTTGGTGCAGGGTCTCTTGCTGTTCACCATCACATGCACCAGGCTAACTGGCCACAAGCTTCTGGGGATTCTCCTGATTCCACCTCCCACCGCACCACAGGTTGACTGGCATTACAGGCATGAGCTTTATTTGGGTTCTGGGGGGTCTAAACTCAGCTTTTCACACTTACACAGCAAGTGCTTGACCCATTGAACCATCTAACTGGCCCCATGGTGTCATTTTTAAAAGATGAATAATTGGGGGCTGGAGAGATGGCTTAGAAGTTAAGGTGTTTGCCTGCTCCCCAGGACCCACGATAGCCAGATGCACAAGGGGGCACCTGTATCTGGAGTTTGTTTGCAGTGGTTGAAGGCCCTGGTGTGCCCATTCTCTCTATATATCTGTCTGTCTGTCTGTCTGTCTGTCTGTCTCTCTCTCTCTCTCTCTCTCTCTCTTGCTTTTTCTCTCAAAGTGGATAAATAAATTAAAAAAAGAGGAGTAACTGGATGATATGTGGTTCAAAGAAGAAACCCAAACAGGTCTCCAGATCCCCCTGGAAGTTTCACAGAAACACCATTACAGCAGAGACTGGATAAAGGGAAACAGAAGTAATTAAATGTCCATGGAGACAGCAAGAGCTGGAAGAGAGACACATATTGGCACCATTTCTTGTTTCTATTATTGTGGTAACATAGTAAGAACAGGGCTTCCAGACAAGGAGAAAGCAGGCTTCAGGGCATTTTTAAATTGGGCAAATTACAGGGAGGTGAGAGATTAAATGAAAATCTATCACATTACAAATATGGCCTGCAGTTACTGGAATCATAATTTTTTTTTTTCATAACTGAATCATACCAATAGTAACTCCAAGGTCTTCCTAATAGTTTGCAATAAACTCTGTGGGAAACTCACCACTTCTCTCTTGAAAAATTGACATCATAAGCCAAAAAGTAGCACTTTGATGTTTCTGTCTTCTTCAGAGGAAGCATCCGGGAAGGGAAGACAATGCCATCCCCAAGAGGCCCTCAGGGCTCGGCCTCACCAGTGGGCGGGCAAATAAAACAACAAGATCCAATTTCACACCCACCAGAGGGGCAAAAGTGAAAATCCCTGCTAGCAAGAGCTGGAGAAGGTGTGAAGGCACAGAGCCCTTGGTACACTGGTGGGTGTCAGAAGAACAAACATGAAGGGCAGAATCGAGCAACATTGAGTAGGTCCAACAGAGATCCACATTAAGAGCTGTTAAGAGCCCAGACCACAGAAACTCTCACAGGCTATACAAAGAGTCATGCCTAAGGTCTGCCAAACCAGGGACACTTGTCCTATTCAAGACCAATTGCCCCTTGCCCTGAATAGGAACCAGCCTGGGTGACTTGCTTCTGAAGGACAAAATGCAGAGAAAAGGCCATGCCCAACTGCTCAGTCGTGGTCATGAAAGAATTTGGTTTCAGCCTGGCTCTCTTTTGAGACACGGGCTTCAAGAAGAACCCAGCTACTAGGGGGTAAAGAAGCCATGCCACATGGAGAGGCCATGAGCAGCACAGGCCTTGGACAGTGGCACAGCTAGGGTCCTTGCTGTCAGCCAGCCCAGTCTGCAGAGCCACAAGCATGATAAATCTACAGGTTTAGTGATTTTTCTTAAACATGTGTATGGATGGTGCACATGTATGTGTATGCATGTTTGCATGTGTGTGTCAGCACAAGTATGTACACATGTGTGTAGAGGCCAGAGGTTGATATCAGGTATCATCCTCAATTGCTTCCACCTTATTTTTGGAAAGAAAATCTCTCCCTGAACCTATAGCTCACTGATTCAACTAGACTAGGTAGCCAGCAAGACATAAGGATCCTACTGTCTCTGTCGCCCCAGAGCTGGGATTATGGTACATGACACCATGCCCGGCCTTTAAATGCACCAGAGATCTGAACTCAGGTGCTCATACTGTGTAGCTTTTACCAAATGAGCCATCTCCCCAGGCCCAAACGCTACTGTTTCAAGCTACTGTTTAGAGGTGATTATATAGCAATAGATAACTGGAGCATATATTCACCACAATTCTGTTTGATAAAGTAAAAGCTTAACATTCCTCAAATAGGGGAATAAATAAACCCTTCTTATTCATATAATAGAATGCTACGCAGTAATTAAAAATAAATGAGCCAGGGACTGGGGAGACAGCAGTTAAAGGCTCTTGCTTGCCAAGCCTCTCTGCCCAGGCTCAGTTCCCTAGCCACCTACAAAAAGCTAATGGACGTTCATTTGCAGCAGTAAGAGATACCGGGATGCCTACACATACATGTGACACACATGTGCAAATAAATTTTAAAATAATTAAATTTCTTTAAATGTTTTAAAAATATTTTATTTATTTGAGACAGGAAAAGGCAGATATAGACAAAGAAGAAGAGAGAAAGAAAGGGTGCTCCAGGGCCTGCCTCTAGCCACTGCAAACTCCAGATGCATGCGTCACCTGGCACATCTGGCTTATGTGGGTACTGGGAAATTGAACTGGATCCTTAGGCTTCTCAGACAAGTGACTTAACCACTAAGCCATCTTTCCACCCCCTTAAAAAAGCTGTAGGGCTAGAGAGATGGCTTAGAGGATAAGGCACTTGCCTACAATGTCAAAGGACCCAGGTTCAATTCCTCAGGACCCACATAAGCCAGATGCACATAGCACATGCGTCTGGAGTTCATTTGCCACAGCTGAAGGCCCTGGTGTGCCCATTCACTCTCTATCTGCCTCTTTCTCTCTCTCTCTCTCAAATAAATATAATAAAGTTTTTTTAATGTTTCTTAGCCAGGCGTGGTGGCACACACCTTTAATCCCAGCACTTGGGAGGCAGAGGTAGGAGGATCGCCGAGAGTTCGAGGCTACCCTGAGACTACATAGTGAATTCCAGGTCAGCCTGAGCCAGAGTGAGACCCTACCTCAAAAAACCAAAAAAAAAAAAAAAAAAAAAAGTTTCTTGTGGGCCTAGAGAGATGGCTTAGTGGTTAAGCGCTTGCCTGTGAAAACTAAGGACCCCAGTTTGAGGCTCAATTCCCCAGGACCCACGTAAGCCAGATGCACAAGGTGGCACATGCACCTGCAGTTCGTTTGCAGTGGCTGGAGGCCCTGGCACACCCATTCTGTCTCTATCTATCTGCCTCTTTCTCTGTCGCTCTCAAATAAATAAATTAAAAATAAATTTAAAAAATTTTTTGTAAATGAATGAACCAGATGGATTGATGAATAGATTTCTAAATAGCAAAAAATAAATAAAAATAAAAATAAAAATACTGGTGAAAATTTTGTAAATTGAAAAGGGACACAGAGTGTGGCATTTTTATAAATTTTTAAAATGCAAAAAGAATTATATATTGTTTATACATAAACTCACACAGAAATGGTCAAAAGCATATCTACCAATTCCAGGACAGTGTCCACTGCCAAGGAGGGAAGGAGGGAAGACTTTAAGTGCAGTGTCCCTATTTTACTCCTGACCAAAAATAAAAAAAAATACAAAAAGAGGGATTGGGGAGATTTCTTGGTGTTGTTAAAGGCTCTTTCTTGCAAAACCTGCCAACCCAGTTCAATTCCCCAGTACCCAAGTAAAGCCAGATATACAATGTGGTGCATGTGTCTGGAGTTTGTAGCATCAAGAGGCACCACTGTGCCCATACTCTTTCTCTCTCTCAAATAAATAAATAACATTTAATTTTTTTATTATTTTATTTATTTTTGGAGAGAGACACAGTGAGAAACAGAGAGGGAGAGGAAGACAGAGATAGGCGCGCCAGCAGTGTCTCAGCTGCTGTGAATGAAATCCAGATGCGTGCGCCCCCTTGTGGGAAAGTGTGGTATTGCGCCCTTGCGTCACTTTGCATCTGGCTAAAAGTGGGACCTGGAGATTGGAACCGCTGCAGATTGGAACCAGCATTCTTAGGCTTAGCAGGCAGGCGCCTTAACCGCTAAGCCATCTCTCCAGCCCAATAACATTTTTTTTAAATAAAAAAGAGGGACCCAAAATAAATATGGCAAAATACTGAAGACTGTAAAACCTAGCAGTAGGTTATGGGAGTGTTACCATGTTTTACACTTTTCTATAGGACTAATGTAAGTCACAAATCCCTCATTGCTACTCAGCCAAGCTCAGCTATGTATGTCTACATAAGAATGACTTTCTGCCTGTTTGTTCCCTTTTCTGTGCATTACCTGAAGGCCAAAACTGCAACTCCCAATTCTCCATTGCACACAGTAGGTGCTCAATAAACAGTCCTTTACAAGACTGACCAGAGGGGTCCAGTAAACCCAGAAAAATCTGCTCTCTCCTCTGGCTCCCAAAAATCATGCAAAGTGCAAGTGATATTTTCTAACCCTAAGGCCTTGGCAGACTTGAAATACAAGGCAGAAAGCCAATTCCATTAGAAAGAAGTCCCATTAGTCCTGAGGAAGGCTTTCTTCTGCTTCTTTGTCAGGACCCAGGTAAATTTTCTGTGCTGGCCAAATGGGATGTCATCAATACAGGCAGCTACAGACGGGGAAGTGCAGGGAAAATAACTAAGTACCTCATAATAGCCCAAGTGCAGAGGACCCAAAGGGAGCAGAATTAAAGACTGAGCTGAAGGTGAGAAAGGCAGGCGGGAGCTGTCACAAGAGCAAGACAGAGCAAGAAGCTACTGTGTGGACAAAGGCCAGCCACATTAAGGGTTGGGATGGGAATACAAGACCAGGCTTCAGTGGCATGGTCATGACCTGCTGGAGACCAGCCTGGGATCTTCCTCAGATTCCTTTCTTCTAGAGTTCCTGGTGTTTGCAGTCATGCATGTTCCTGGCTGACTCAGTGACTAGGGTCCACTGATCAGTTTTACTTCCCTTTTAAGACCTTTTCCTATTTTCCATAATAGAATTTTTAATTTAAAAAAATCTGCTCTTAATCTTGGCTAGTTAATTCCACCACCAGGAGTCAAACTTTGAAAATAAGTGCAGAAACTAACCTCATGGATGCTCACTGCAGCACAGCCTATAGAACCACAATAAAACTTGCTGTGGGGCAGTGTGGAGAGATGGCTCAATGGATAAAGCACTTGCCACTCAACTCTGAGAATCTGAGTTCAGATCCCCAGAACCCACATAAAAGCCTGAAGTGATGGCTGACTTCTGAAATCCCAGCATGCCTACAACAGTGAGATGGGAGGTAGAGACAGGTGAACTTCCTGTAAGTGTGCGAACAGAGCAGTAACTAGCAAGACTCTGCTTCAAAAGGAGGTGGAAGGGGAAACCTGACCAGAAAGCTGTCCTCTGACCCCCACACATATGTGCCTACACTCTCACACATAAACACACTCACTCAACAAATAAGCTTTTTTAAAAACCTGCTGGAACAAAATCATAAAGGGTAAGATTCAATAAACGGTGATGCAACCTTGGAGAGGAAGATGATGGCTCTGTTGAAGATTGTAGAGGATGGGCAGATAGGAAGCTTTAATAATACAACCTAAAATAACACGTTAAAAAATCCCTAGTGTGGTGGTTTGATTCAGGTGTCCCCCATAAACTTAGGTGTTCTGAACACTAGTCTCCCCAGCTGATGGCAATTGGAAATTAAAGCCTCCTGGAGGCAGTGTATTGTTGGAAGCAGGCTTATGGTTGTTATAGCCAGTTTCCCTTTGTTTGGCATACTCTCCTGTTCCTGTTGTGCACCTGATATTGGCCAGGGGGTGATGTCTACCCTCTGTTCATGCCATCGTTTTCCCCTGCCATCATGGAGCTGCCCCTCAAGTCTATAAATCAAAATAAACCTATTTTCCCACAAGCTGCTCTTGGTCGGATGGTTTCTGCCAGCAATGCAAACCTGTCTGCAATACCTATAGAATTTTTTAAAATATGTTCACGGGGCTGGAGGGATGGCTTAGCAGTTAAGGCATTTGCCTGCAAAGCCAAAGGACCTGGTTCAATTCCCCAGCACCCATGTAAGCCAGAAGCATATGGTGGCGCATATGTCTGGAGTTCATTTGCAGTGGCCAGAGGCCCCAGTGTACCCATTCTCTCTCTCTCTCTCTCTCTCTCTCTCTCTCTGACTCTTTCAAATAAATAAAACTTTAAAAAAATAAAAATTTTTTAAAATCATGTTCACAGGTAAAAGGTAAGACGTGAAATAGAAGTTACTTGCTGTGGAGCCAGTGAAGGGAGGCAAGGATGTGGGGCAGTGGGGCCCAGATGTCATGTGCAGGTATGAGCTGTGGATGTAGCAGCTTTAGGCCTCAAGAAGTCCCCTGGGGGGGTGTGAGGTGGAAAGCTGCTCCTTGGAATGCTGTAGGCACAGTTACAAAATGGCATCAGGCATACCCTGGGTGCAATTGACTCCCAGGTCCAATCTCAGAATTGCAAAGGAATGGGCCAGTGAGAAACTGCAGAGTATGAGCTGGTGTGTGAAAATCCTTCAGAAATGCAAGTTTCCCATTAACTTCAAATATGCATGTTCACAGAGAATTAGCACCAGAGGAGATTCTGAGCACTTATGCCCTTGACCTTTATCAGAGTCTGAGCCAGAGGCAGGGCTGCCTGGGTGCTCAGCACAGGCCCACTTGTGAGACTGAAATGTAGGCATGTCCACCTCCCTACCTGTGATCCTCCTGCAGCTATAGAAACAACCCTTGATGTCAGTGTCTGAAATTACTTGCTCAAAGTTATTATATTAATGTGCATGGCTGTAAAACTATACCCCAGCTTCTAAATGAAAACACCAGGCTGCCAAACCTTGTAGCAGAAATTAAGCTGTTAATGTGTTAAAGACTATTGCATCTCCAAAGACGTTATAACAGAATCTGCCCCTTCTCGACAAGTCGGACTATATTGGAAACTCTGTGAATTGCCTAATTATAGTTAATAAGGTCATCATCTTCCCATGAAATAGCTTTTCTGTTTTCCAACAGAGCCCTCAACAATTCTGAAAACTTCAGAGGCTCCCTATGAAAGCAATCACACTGCAAGGCAGGAGGCAGCAGAAGACAGTGATGTCAGCAGGACAGGTGAAAACATTCTTAGGGTTAGCATCCCAAACCCAGGATCCCAAGTGAGAAAACACAGAGGAATCTTGGGTGTGAGGAGCACCCCACGTCCCTGCTCTGACACCATGGGCTCAACGCTAGGTCCATCCTGGGGCAAGTGTGGTTCAGTGAAACACCCACCTTCCCCAGACCACCCTGCAAATTCACCTCAGCATTGACCCTGCTGGTTGCTCCAGCAGCTGAGACCGGCAGACTGTGTCATATTGCCATCACTCAAGTTTCTCATTTCTAATGGTGGCATGGAAGTTAGAAAGGCCAATGCTACGGTGTCACTCTGTGTGTGACATACAAAATCCCAGGCAATGTGAAATAAAACCTAGAAAATCAAGACAACCTGTGAGCAAACCAACAGATCCATGGACAGGAGCCAGGGCAAGGGAACAGAGGTGATGGAAGGTGGACATCTGAGCCACGACTCAGGAGCACAGCAGCGAGTCAAAGTCAAGTTGAAATCCACACCCCAGATCTTGGGCCTGTCCCCATCCATGTGGACAACAACAATATGAAGGTGATCAGTGTGAGCCGAGCGAGCATGTGCTCCTGGGTCTCTCAGCCACACCTGGCAGAGACGAGCAGGACAAGACTCAGTCTCTAGCACCCCTATCCGTGAGAGAAGGAACTGCTCAGGCAGCTCTCCCTCCCTCTCAGAGTGAAGCAGGCTCCCAGGAGATGGAGCAGGAAGGGGAAGCACGCCAGAGAGGTGGCGGGAGCAATGAGCCAGCTGCTCCAGGTCTTCAGGAAAGTCTTCCAGGGTATGGCACATCACCTGGCTCAAGCGGTAGCCCATCACTTTCTTTATCTGATCTTTGCAGGTCTAAAATACCTGGGCTCCAACCTCACTGGCAAGTGTTCAAAACATGTGGCACGTGCTAAAGAGCTGCTCCAGGTACAGCTGCGTGCACCCGCCCCACCCAGGCTGGGTCCAGAACAAAGCCTGGCATAGGAGACAACCAGAGCTTGCCACGATGGACAAAAGCATAACAAGAGCCACAGCCACACAGCTGCCACGCAGAACCTGCTGCTTGCCGGGAGCTAGATTCGGCACTGGAGAGGTACTCACTCTGGCAATGACATGAAAGTGCACTGCCTACACTGGGGACACAAACTGCAGCAAGAAGCAAGACCCACTCAGGACTGGGAGTGAACAAGTCAAGCCAGGTGACTAGCGTGGCAGCAAGGAATATGGCATGTGCACCATCTGGCCCGCTACCTGGAGCGTGCTCATCGAGGCTCGGTAGCAGTGCATATACAACAATGCAGAAGGCAGGAAGGACAGTGACAGGGGCAGGAGAGAAGTGGCAACACAGCCAGCTGGGTCAGGTGGCTCACCAGCACTGGCAAGAACCGTGTGGCATCTGAATTGTCGCCGTGCTAGCAAACTGACAAACTAGATGGCTAGGGTCTCAGGCACACTGGCCACACAAGACACCCAGTCAGAGAAACACTGCTAGCTCGGCTCCCACAGGTGAGGCCCAGACACCGTGAGTCCTTCACAGAAAAGGGTCCCAACAATGGGAAGCCCTGACCTTACCTAAGTCATTCAGTCACTCAGTCCCTGTTCCAGAGGGAGACTCTGTCTTTATTACCCCTGAATGTCAACATATGGGTTCCACAGAGACACTGTCTCCACTTTCTCAGTTGCTTGAAAACATGCCAGAGCAAACTGGCTGTTCTTGACTGCAAAATGGGAGCCCCACAGACATCTGCCTCCCAGCAGGCACCATGCACACAGCCAGCCCACCTGCTCGGCTCTCCTCTCCCCAGCACCTTTACACCACCTGCTGCCCATCTCAGGCTTTCCTCCGCTCTCTCGTCTATTTATAAACAAGATCAGTGTTAATTTGTCAGTCTAACTGGGCAGAACACAAGTGCCCAAAACCTCCTTAAGCAGCACTTAGCCTATTTTGCATTGCTGTAACAAAAGACATAAAGCTGGGAAACTGATACAGAAAAGAGGCTTATTGAGTTCAGTTTTGTTCATCCAACAGAATGCTGCTGGCCTTTGCCTGGCTCTGTGCAGCCTTTGGACACATCACAACATGGCACACCACGTTATGGTTGAGCACATTCAAAGGGAAGATCATATGGTGAGACAGGAAGGAAAAGGCCAGGGAGGAGCCAGCCTCACTCTTCAACAACCCACTCTCTCACTCTTGACAAACCAGCATTGCCAACCTTGAGGGCTGTGCTCCCATGATCTCACCACGAGGCCCCACACCTCATGAACCTTTGAGGGACAAATCATACCCAAACCACAAGAGGCATTTAATCCTTAGTTACAGAAGTTAGAATCATCTCTGACTCCCAACATCATCTAGTCCTGCTCCCGAAGGACTCCTCAGCGCCCCTTTCACTAGTCCCTCTCACCCTCATCCAGCCACAGGCCTGGCTCATTCAACACAGCAAGTGCCCTCACGGATCTCCCTGATCCAGTCTGAGCCTCCACGGTCTGTCCTCCACCCAGGAGCAAAGGAGCCTTTCACAGATGCCAATGAAGCAGTTCCTCTCCCTGTCCCAAACTCCCCTGTGTTTATAAAGTTGAACATAAGACAACCGCATGGCCCACAGTTCCACTCCTAGAAATGTGCCTAAAAGAAATGGAATACAATGTTCATTGAAGTAGGACTTCTGACAGCCCCGAAATGGAAACAAACTAAATGACCATCAACACAAGAATGGATGAACCAATCACAGCATCTCCATACAATGGAACACTAGTCAGCAACAAAAAGGAATGTATGCCAGACAGGATAGATGAATCTCAGAAACTACTGTGTTAACTGAAAGAAGCCTGACCTGGGTGTGGTAGCTCACACCAATAATCCCACCACCACTCAGGAGGCTGAGACAGAAGGATTGCCATAAGTTTGAGGCAAGTCTATAATACATAGTCAGTCCCAGGCCAGCTTGGGCAAAGCATGAGACTTTGTCTCCAAAAAAAAGGGAGGAAGAAGGGAAGGGTCTAGACCAAAGGACTAAATGCTGCCTGCTTCCATTTACATGAAATGCTACAATGAAGCAGACTAATCCACAGTGACAGAAAGCAGATGTGTGCTGCCTGAACCTGGGGCTGGGGAGAAGGGGGCTGACGAAGGACACTAGCAACACTGTGGGCCATGGAATTGTCTGCATCCTGGCTGGAGCAATGGTTACACAAATGTATAGAGATCTGTCAAGTGCAGCCGCCAGTCCTGGGAAAGTGGCTGCATTCTGCAGTATGTAAATTATACCCCAATAAAGTTAATGTACTTTTTTTTTTGGTTCTAAACCTTCAGTAGTTTTCCACTTACAAGTGAAATTTTAAGGCTCTTTGGCTTACTCGGGCCCTGCCACAGACCCCCAGTTTTCCCAATGAGAAGATTAAAAACAAAATAAGGAAGAAAGGGATCCCCTGTCCTAACTTGATGAAGGGGGCTCTTAACTTCACCTAACCTCCTCCTAACTTCAATACTTGCACGTGCAGAGAGGTGGACGGAATCTCTGAGTGCCCATATTCATGTGTAACTAGCTATACAAACATTCATGATCATCTGTTACAACAAATGCAGAAACACAGTGCTTCTCAAGGACATCTCCTGAAACACTGCATGCTCCTCTTCCTAGGCATCAGGGTCGGTGTCTTAACCATGCTAGGACCTATACTCAGACCACTGAAAATAGCTCTGCAATGGAGAAGCGCCTCCTTGAGGCCATGAGCAAGGCACTGCCGGCCCTCACGAGGTGCCTGTCCTGTGGAAAGACGCCGGTGAGAGGTAGCTGCTCTATCAGTGTTCTTTCTTCTCCTAGACGTTCACTTTCCCCCAGAGGCGGGGGGCACAGCTTGCTCCAGATTCCTAAGCATGGCCAAAAACCAGGGAGGAAGTTGCCCCCTGAGCCAGGAGCATGCTAGCACGTGTTATGAAGGCCATCCATTCCTTTCCCTCATCTCAGTGGCCATTGTCCAGGCACTGCTTTGACTCTCCCTATGGAAACTCAAATGGGGGCTATAGTCCAGAGTATTCTCTTTTATTTATTTATTTATTTATTTATTTATTTATTTATTTATTTATTTATTTATTTTGGAGAGAGACACAGAGAGTCAGAGAGAGAGGGAGACAGATAAAGATGGGCACGCCAGCGGCCTTTCAGCTGCTGCGAACAAAACCCAGATGTGTGCGCCCCCTTGTGGTCAAGTGCGGCATTGCGCCCTTGCGTCACTTTGCATCTGGCTAAACGTGGGACCTGGAGATTGGAACCAGCATTCTTGGACTTAGGAGGCAGGCACCTTGACCGCTAAGCCATTTCTCCAACCCAGGAGGAACACGTTGTAAGGAGTCCTACTCTTCCTTTGGCTCTTACATTCTTTCCGCCCCATCTTCCGCAATGGACCCTGAGCCTTGGAAGGTAGGTTTGAGCTGTTTCAGTGCTGAGCACTCCTCTGTCCCTTCTTCTCAGCACTATGTTGCCTTCTGAGTCATCCCAAAGTCACCACCATCTGAAAAGAGAAGCTTCTCTAACCAAAAGTGAGAGTAGCATTAACATATGGGTATGGACATTAAAAGAAGTGCTTACTGGGCAGTTTGTTAAGCATAGTATATACATTTAGCCAGATACCAGCAGACATTACACACCTGGGGCTCATGACTAGCCCTGTCGTGGGTTTTCAATGTCAGGAATATATTCCCTCCCATCAGAGTATTCTTATTTTAAAACACCCATTTTGTGAAATGGTAAGCTGGTGTGGCTACTGCAAACAATTAAAATCAGAGAGAACCATGGAAAGATGGAAGAGGGAGGGTGATTATGATCAGCAAAACCAATGAGAGGGAACAAATGTATTGGGCCAAAAATCTAATAAAATAAGTATGTGGATTCTACAGCAGCTCTGCAGGAAGCAAATGAGTCTCCGGCGTCTTCACAGACAATCGGTGGGAGAGGCAATTCATTAACTTGTGCCACGTTGGCCCCAGCATTAACCTGTCCCCTTTACATACTTAACTCTTAGCCAGGAAACTGCTTACTTAACTTACATTAGGACATACAGGACCAATGCAGGTTTGCTATTCACAGCCTCAAATTCAATTTCAAGGGATCCCTGTTCCAATTTCCTGTAGAAAGTTACTCCGTGTTGTAATACATCAGTGTCAGGAAACGCGGCCTTTACTTAATTTCTTCTCATTATTCACACAACTAGGATCACCCAGAGCAATTTCTCCTCTTTTGTGCACCTAACAACAATGATGGGCTTTTACTTTTCATCTTTTCAAGTGCCAGCTGCTCTGAGGTCTCCTCTACCTTCAAAAGCCAGCCCTTTGGAGCACCTTGACCAGCTTCCTGGGAGTCTGCATGGCGGCATACTTGTAACAATGACATTCGAGATAAACTACCAACATTCTACCTGATTCATAGTCTAAAGGCAATGAAGTGTCAAAGAGCATGAACAGTAGCCCTCAGCCACCATGTCACATCTCAGCCCAAGCCACACCTCCGTAACCCAGGCTCTCTCACATATGAAATGAGAGGCCGGACAGGACTCCGGGGTCTCCAGATTGACAAGCCTCAAGGCCACTGCTCAAGACAGCCACGAGAAAGACCAGTCACGGAGGTAGAACCTTGGAGGCAGATGTAACACAGCAAGCCCCCTCCTGAGACACTCTGGAGGTTGCCATGGAGTCCTTGGAGGCCCCAAAGCCTTCACAGACTGCAAACTGATGATCTTGTTGTCTCAACAAGCCCCTCAAATAAAATAACTCCAGCCTCCAAATTTCCTTCACAAAAGCAAAACATTCTTAATAAGATGGTAATGGAAAAATAATTCATGCATTTTATTTCCTATTTAACACGTTCATATGTTTTCTACAACAAGAATACATTACTTCAATAATCAGAAGAAAACCAACATTATTACAGAGAAAATCATTCATATAGATTTTAAGAAGAAAACAAAACACCCTGGACCCAAAAAAGACCAGCCAGGCAGACCTGCGTACTTTTGGCGTCATCTGCTACCGTTAACTGGTAATTACTTTAGTCCCTCCAGAGGAGCAAAATATCACAAGTGTTTGGAAAAGGTCTGATGAGTCACCGAATGCTGCGTGGCTCTCAGCTGCGTCACTGAGCCCTGTGCAGCCTGTGTAAATATTCATCACCTTCCAGTTCACCTCAGGCTTCAGACACAGGCACTCTGGGAAGCAGTGGGACAGAGACAGTACTAAGGAACAGAGGGTCCAGCCCCTGATGGAATGTGGGGCCTTCCATAAGACAGTGACCTTTCTGCACCTCAACTTTCTTCCAAACTGACACCTACCCCAGGGCTGAGCAATATTGAAATTCACTATCAATATACAAGTAAACCGGTTTTCAACCAACAGAGTTCCTAAAGCCCCCAATCTTTTTTTTTTTGTTGTTTTGTTTTTCGAGGTAGGGTCTCACTCTGGCCCAGGCTGACCTAGAATTCACTATGTAGTCTCAGGGTGGCCTTGAACTCATGGCAATCCTCCTACCTCTGCCTCCCGAGTGCTGGGATTAAAGGCGTGTGCCACCACACCTGGCAAGCCCCCAATTTTAATTTCATTTATACTCAGATCTAAAGAATCTACAAGGAAACTGGGCATAGTGGCGCACATCTTTAATCCCAGCACCTGGGAGGCAGAGGTAGGAAGATTGCTGTGAGTTCAAGGCTACCCTACTGACTATATAGTGAATTCCAGGTCAGCCTGTGCTAGAATGAGACCTTGCCTCGAAAAACCAAAAAATAAAATAAAGAATCTACAAGGGAAGGGAAGGGAAGAATACAGGGGCAGAGTGGAAATGATCTAAGGGGAGGGGATGAAGGAGAGAAGGGTTAATCAAAACTTAAGATTGCCAGGTATGGTGGCACACACCTTTAGTCCCAGCACTCGGGATCACTGTGAGTTCGAGGCCACCCTGAGACTACAGAGTGAATTCCAGGTCAGCCTGGACCAGAGTGAGACCCTACCTTGAAAAAAAAAAAAAAACTTAAGATTTACAAATAAGCCACATGGAAACCTACTTCTTTGCTAGCTAATTGTGTGTGTGTGTGTGTGTGTGTGTGTGTGTGTGTGTGTGTGTGTGTGTTAAAAAGAGTTTGGGCAGAAGTGTCTTGTGGAGGTAGATAATGTCAAGTCCAGAAGCCACAGATTGTTATTAGAAAATTTTCAGTGCCGGGGTGGGATGCCTTACAATGAGTTGTTGACCAAGGGGGGTGGGGGATGCTGATGTCCCCAAAACATTAGAATCTTTTGCCAAGGCTCTTGGTTGACCACTAGAACTAGATAGGAAGATGCTGAAGACATCACATGCTTGGGCTGCAGGACACTGAGAAATCAAGCTGGAGCTGAGCTGTAAATCCCTTTCCTGTTGACTAGCTGTCAGGATGCTGGAAAGAGCTGTGCAGCCTGTTGGGGCAGAAAAGTCGTCAACAGTCTTAACCAGCAGTGGACTCTGCGAGGTGAAATGTACAAACTGGTGCAGTGGCGGCATGTCTATTATGGGAAAAACCAACTATTCTCTGATTGGACTTGAGGCCTGCTCCATGGGAGGGAATTCCTGCCTGGTACTGAAAACCTAATCAAAAGACTATGGCTTCGGAGGTCATAAGCCCTAGGGGAGAACTACTACTGGCTAAGCAGGTGTCATTCAGCCCCTGTCCAAAACCCCTACCCTGTCCCCAGAGCCAGCTCAAGTACCCTCTTCTAGCCAATCAGAATCATAGCCAAGGGTCCTTCCTGGGGTCCATCTTGACTTATTTGTCTGGAATCTACACATATTTGACACAAAGAGCTACTGGGAAAAGTGTGGCCATATCTTTGTCCCTGTTCCAATTGCTGACACCCAGATTAGCAAAAGAGGGTTTCAGGGCCTGTTGGGGCACTACTGTATGAAACTGCAGTCTGTTCGTAATTTTTGGCTTCATAGGAGAGTTGCTTCCAAAGCCTGCAGAAAGAAAACACCCAACACTCTCAAGATATCTGCAGTCCAAAGGTTTGCTGTGATCTGTATGCAATCAGTAGCCAGCAGCAGTGGCAGTGGCAGTGGCAGTGGCAGCAGCACAAACAAGGGTACCCTGAAGAAGAGTGAAGTGGAACCTGAAGCCCTTCCCTGCCCACCACCTCCACCCTGTCTAACCCTATCCATCTAGCCCTTCCCACTGCCAACCTGCTCTATTATCTCGGCTTATCTCAACCCAACCAACCTTCCTGTCACCACTTCACCTGAGCCAGGAAGATGGATAGGGCTTTGAGCTAAAAGCTTTTCCTCACTGTTTCCTAGACTCTCGGAGGTGTGTGAGCATGAGAGATGGGGAGGGGGATTATTCATGTCAAAGGTGGACAATTACCCCAAATGTGAACACATCACCAAGAATCTGAAAGCAACTTTTCAGGAATATAGGATATAATGCAAATTAATATCTGAGTGCTGAGTATATATCATTACCTAATCTCGCAGAAACTCTTTGGACTCTATGAAGATGTTAGAGCATCAATCTTCTTCCCCTGGAAGGACTACAGCAAATGTTTTCTTCTGTGCTCAACCTGCTCTATTCTATGCCACCATCTCTAGACAGACCAAAGTCTGAGGCTGGCTGAGCTGGAGGATACAATCAAACTCCGGGACCTCCTTCCCACAAAGCCATTCTCCATCACAAGAAGGAAGCTATCCACAGACTCCACCTTTCTTTCCCTACTCTCCAGGAGTGTCATTCACTCATTCCCTCACAACCCAACTTGCTTTGTGCAGTAGGGAACCCAGAAAGTATAGGACTCTTGTCCCTGACTTCAACTAGTTCACACCCCAAACCCCTAGGACTGAGCAGACGCAGGCGCAACTGTGGAGGTGTCCAAGGAAGGAAAATCCATGGATTCCAGCTGTGCTGCTTGGCAGCAGTGTAACCTTGCCCAGACTCCTGGCAGGGACCTGGAGCATCTGTCTGCCCTCACAAGTACATTCCCCAGTCAATCCCAAGCTCTTCACACTACACACAGACACCAAGAGCCTGAGGTTCAATTTCTTCAAGTACAAAATGAAGAAGAGACTCCTGTGAAGTTGTGATCCATGTGAATGCTCAGTGAACACAGATGTTTTGACTGTTCTACTGAACCCCTCCAAAGTGTGCCAAGAACAGAAAACACATCTCTCTTGTGTTTCTCAGTCAAACCCACACCCTCCATGTTAACAGTCCATCTGGCCTCCAGGATCACTCCTGGTCACAGCACTGGAATGCCCATGTCCATGTCAGAAGGAGGGCTTCAACCCTCCCTTCTCCAGACAGGATTTTGAACATGCGCCACCACACATATCAGGTATGAGCTGAAGCTTCGAAGGCTGGGAGAGCACACACTCCTGCTCACCGGCTCTCTCCTCACACAGCCAGGCTAGTCATCTTCTCTGAAGGCAAGCCTACCATCACCCACTAAGCAGGTAGTGGCCATGAGCTGCCTCATGGGTCAGAAAAGAGACTGCAAACTCTCTTCAGGCACTATCTAAGCACTTGAGAACCTATATACAGCCTATATACAGCCAGGACCTGCCTCCAAATGGGCAATTACAGGCAGTGACATCCAGGTAGATGCCTCAGTAGCAGCTTCACTTAAGCATTGACACTAGCCCTTTGCTAAAAAGTACTGAAAGCCAAGGTGCCTCTAAGCTTGGATTATGGAGAGTATGCTGCCCAGAGTGCTTGCCACTAACCCACACAGTGGAGAGCTCAGCCCTGACACCCATGGTAGGATGGCCTTCCAAGGCAAGGTCAAGGTGAAAACTGAAAAACTACAATGTTCGTGCTAAACCCAGCTTTTTAAAAATTTTTTTAATTATTTTATTTATTTTTGGAGAGAGACACAGAGAGACAGACACAGGAGAGGAAGACAGATAGAGATGGGTGCACCAGCAGTCTCTCAGCTACTGCGAACAAAATCCAGATGTGTGCGCCCCCTTGTGGTCAAGTGCAGCATTGCGCCCTTGCGTCACTGCATCTGGCTAAACGTGGGACCTGGAGATTGGAACCGGGTTCTTAGGCTTAGCAAGCAGGCGCCTTAACCACTAAGCCATCTCTCCTGCCCTAAACCCAGCTTTTATAATCATCCCTCCCTGATCACTGATTCTTCCAGCAAATAAGAATCCTGGCCCCAAACAGCTAACTCAATCCTTTGGGCAGCATAGGAGAGTAAAGGGAGCACAGGTTTTTGGAAGCCAGCATCCCTGGACTCACCTCTGCCATGTCCAACTCCATAACCCTAGGTCTCCTGAGTCACCTGAATCCCAAGTACAAGAAAGGCAAGCCATTGGCATCACAGAGGCTTGGCAAGGGGGATCATGTATGTGCTGATGCTGACCCCCCTATGCTGGGTGCCTGATGGAAATGGCAGTGTGAATTCTTAATGCTACCGAAAGTGAGCTCAGGGAGCAGGTCGCAGGGCTCCTGGGACACCAGACAAGCCCCCACAGAGCCAGACCAGCATGGCTTCATTCTACTCGAAGTACTCTATCAGGCAAGCCAGAAACCAGCAAACAGGAATTAACTTAACGCTCTGCTGGCAGTGCTTCCCCAGGTCCATCATCCATCCTGATTCCCTGCCAGCTGCCAGCCAAGCAAACTGGAATATTGATCGCTGCGATCATCTCGATGGAGGTCTGAGTCCAAGCACTTTATGTGTGTTTCAATTAGAAGCAGGCTTGCCATTCTGATTCTGCTCATTCCAGCCAGCTTCACTCTGGGCAACAAACTGGCTCCTAAAAGTTCAGTTAATCAGCAACCTATTGAGAGAGAGTCACACCTCTGCGTTATGTTACATCATCATTTCAAAATGACAGGTAGTTAATTTCCACCCCTATTGAAAGAGAGTCACACCTCTGCGTTATTTTACGTCATCATTTCAAAATGACACGTAATTTCCATCCCTATTGAGAGAGAGTCACACCTCTGCGTTATGTTACATCATCATTTCAAAATGACACGTAGTTAATTTCCATCCCTATTGAGAGAGAATCACACCTCTGCGTTATTTTACATCATCATTTCAAAATGACAGGTAGTTAATTTCCATCCCTATTGAGAATCACACCTCTGTGTTATTTTACATCATCATTTCAAAATGACATCATCATTTCAAAAAAATGATACATAGTTAATTTCTATCCCTATTGAGAAATCATTTCAAAATGAATCATCCCTATTGAGAGAGAGTCACACCTCTACATTGTTACATCATCATTTCAAAATGACATGTAGTTAATTTCCATCCCTATTGAGAAAGAATCACACCTCTGTGTTATGTTACATCATCATTTCTTTTTTTTTTTTTTTTTTTTTCAAGGTAGGGTCTCTCTCTGGCCCAGGCTGACCTGGAATTAACTTTGCATCTCAGGGTGGCCTTGAACTCATGGTGATCCTCCTACCTCTGCCTCCCGAGTGCTGGGATTAAAGGCATGCACCACCACGCCCGGCTACATCATCATTTCAAAATGACACATAGTTAATTTCCATCCCTATTGAGAGTCACACCTCTGCGTTATGTTATATCATCATTTCAAAATGACACGTAGTTAATTTCCATCTTCAATTTCAAGCACAGAAGAAGAACCAGGAGCTGAGGTTCTTCTACCAAGCTCTGGACATCACTCAGGGTAGCCACCTTGCTGACCAACTTCAATATGACTACATGAAAGCACAGAGAGAGGCAGGGCCTCAGCAAGGAAGAACCACAACTCCAACCCAAGGTTGCACTTCTTCCCAGCAGTCCCATTGGTACCATTACCCTAAACTCCCTCACTTCTAGTCCAGTCCCCAACATAGAGCCAAAAACTAGCTGTGGGGACAAGGAGCATCCTGCGGTGGTCAGGACAACTCCAGCTATAAATCAGGTAGGTGTGGCACAGCAGGGAACCTGGGGAAAAGGCACATTTTTCTTTGTCTCCTTTGAATTTGTACCTAAGTCATGAATTTCCATTCTTAAAAGAAATAAGGATGTTTTCTTCTTCCTGAAGAGGTTTACAGTCAAACAGGGGGGTCAGGTATACTCTATACAAGCAATTTTAATTCACCCCAACAACAATAAACTGGGTACTTCTGATAGAGAAAGTAGGCAAGACAGGGTCACAAACGTAGTAAGACTCAGCTGTCAGTTCCTCAGAGAGAGACAAGCCCACTATGATCTGAGAATACCCACTGAACAGGTCTCCTGAACTCTGGCTGCCAGTGCTAGTCTCATGCTCATGGGTCTTTTTTTTTTTTTTTAAGATTTTATTTCTTATTTATTTATTTATTTATTTATTTATTTATTTATTTATTTGAGGCAGAGAGAGGGAGAGGGGAGAGAGAGTGAGAGAGAATAGGCACGCCAGGGCCTCTAGCCACTGCAAACCCCAGACGCATAAACCACCATGTACATCTGGTTTACGTGGGACCTGGAGAATCAAACAGGGGTCCTTAGGCTTCACAGGCATGCGCCTTAACCACTAAGCTATCTCTCCAGCCCCTCATGGGTCTTTTTTAAAAATACAAATACCTGAGTAATTAAGAGAGAAAGACAAGCCAGGCATAGTGGCGCACACCTTTAATCCTAGCACTTGGGAGGCAGAGGTAGGAGGACTGCTGTGAGTTTGAGGCCACCCTGAGACTACATAGTGAATTCCAGGTCAGCCTGAGCTAGAGTGAGACCCTGCCTCAGAAAACCAAAAAAAAGAGAAAACAAGAAAAAGAAAAACAAGGTGCATAGGCTCATGTAATACTTTGGTTCAAATGTAACATTATGGAGCTGGAGAGACAGAATAAGTGGTTAAAAGCATTTGCTTACAAAGCCTAATGGCCTGGGTTTGATTCCCTATCACCAACATAAAGCCAGATGCACAAAGTGGTGCATGCATCTGCTAATCCTTTGCAGTGGCAAGGGACCCTAATGTGCCCATGCTCACTCTCATGCTCACTTGCTCTTGCTCTCTCTAATAAATAAATATTTTTTTGAAAATGTGACACATCAGGGTTAAGGAGATGGCTCAACAGTTAAAGGCACTTGCTTGCAAGCCTGTCAGCCCAAGTTCAACTCCCCATCACTCATGCAAAGCCAGATGAAAAGCAGCAGATGTATTTGTGATCCCAGAGTGCCTATGGCAACAGGAAGGGGAACCAGGAAAATCCTAAAGCTGACAGAGCAACTAGACTGGTGCATACACAGTGGCAAAACAAGACAGACCCTGTGTCAAGAAGAAGGCAGAAGCATGGTTGAGCTGCAGGACGCTTGAGAAATTAAGCTGGAGCTGAGCTGGGTGCCCTATCCTGCTGATTGGGTGTCTTTCCAAAGAGCTAGACAGTCTGTTGAGGGAGAAAAATCATCAGTGGTCTTAGCCAGCAATCCACCTTGCAAGCATTATGGCTGGACAGCCAGGCCAAATGTGCCAATTGATGCAATGGTGGCATATCTGTTATGGGGGAAGCCAACTGTTCTCTGATTGAATTTGAGGCCTGTTCCATGGGAAGGAATTTATTCCCAGTAATGAAAACCTAATCAAAAGCTAGGGAAGTCATAAGCCCTAGGGAGAGGAAACTACTACCATTCTTTGGCTAAATAGATATATTATGGCCATCAAAATACCTTCTAAATGCTTATCTTTATGCCCAGATATTAATGTTACTCTCACTGTTGATTATGAAGCTTCTCTTTTCAAATAATGGTGACCACTGGGAAGACTCACACTCATAAGAAGAGACAATGGATGTTCAGCGAGAATGAGACATCTCTATCACACCCTCCAAGGCTCAGAGGCCATTGTGATAGAGGTGGCAGAAATAATGTAAAAGCCAAAGGAAGGAGAGGAGTGCTTACAATACAGTCTTCCAGACACAAAGTGACTATGACATTCATGACCTCACAGTGGCTGATGCTATCTATACAAGATCTACAAAATAGGAGGGGGAAAATGATAACATCAAAATAGACCAGGAACTAGTTCATATGAAGAAGGGAGTCGGTAGAGGAGAGATAGGAGAGAGGGAGAAAGGGAAGGTGGTGGGAGGGGATTATGATCATGGTATATATGTGTGCGTGTGGAGAGACAGAGTATGTGTGTATCTGGAGATTGTCAATAAAAAGTTAAAATGGGGGGGGCCTGGAGAGATGGCTTAGTGGTTAAGTGCTTGTCTGTGAAGCCTAAGGACCCTGGTTCGAGGCTCGATTCCCCAGGACCCACATAAGCCAGTTGAACAAGGTGGTGCATGCATCTGGAGTTCGTTTGCAGTGGCTGGAGGCCCTGGCGCACCCATTCTCTCTCTATCTGCCTCTTTCTCCCTCTGTCTGTCTTTCGCTTTCAAATAAAAAATAAACAAAAAAAATTTTTTTTAAAAAAGTTAAAATGGGGGGCTGGAGAAATGGCTTAGCAGTTAAGTCACTTGTCTACAAAGCCTAAGAACCCATGTTTGGATTCCCAGATCCCATGTAAGCCAAACGGACAAGGCAATGCATGCACAAATTCACACATGTGCACAAGGTGGCACATGCGTCTGGAATTTGATTACAGTGGTTGGAGGTCCTGGTACTCCCATTCTCTCTCTCTCTTGCTCTTGTTCTCTCTCATTAAAAAAAGAAAAAGAAGGGCTGGAGGGATGGCTTAGCGGTTCAGGCACTTGCCTACAAAGCCAAAGGACCCAAGTTCGATTCCCCAGGACCCACATTAGCCAGATGCACAAGGGGCGCATGTGCCTGAAGTTTGCACTGGCTGGAGGCCCTGGCACACCCATTCTCTCTCTTTCTCTCCCTCTTTTTCTCTGTCAAGTAAATAAATAAATAAATAAATAAATAAATAAATAAATAAATAAATGAAAAGAAAAAAAAGCCAGTCTGTTGGGCTTGCTTCCAAAAGAAATAAAATAAGTTAAAAATGGGGAAATAACATATAACATTAAATTTTCCATCTTAATGATAATAAAAAGGTGGAAAGAGAAGACAAACACCCCAAGGTTGTCTTCTGACCTCCACACAGATATGCACCCACACACACACACATCAATAAATAAAAAGTTTTTTAAAAATGAGCCAGACATGGTGGTGCATGCCTTTAATCCCAGCACTCGGGAGGCAGAGGTAGGAGGATCGCCAAGAGTTCGAGGCCACCCTGAGACTACATAGTGAATTCCAGGTCAGCCTGGACCAGAGTGAGACCCTACCTCGAAAAACCAAAAAAAAAAAAAAAAAAAAAAATTAGCCGGGCATGGTGGAGCACACCTTTAATCCCAGCACTCGGGAGGCAGAGGTAGGAGGATCGCTGAGAGTTCGAGGCCACCCTGAGACAACATAGTGAATTCCAGGTCAGCCTGAGCCAGAGTGAGACCCTCGAAAAACCAAAAAAAAAAAAAAAAAAAAAAAAAAAGTTAAAAAAAAATAAAACACCAATGTTGGAGTGGTGTTTAAAGAACCAAATGGGACATTAGCTATAAACAAATAAACCACGTGAGCCAGGGCAATGGCTCAGCTGATAAAGTGCTTGGCACACAAGCATTAGTACCTGAGTTCAGATTCCCCAAACCCCATGTAAAACCCAGACACTGTAGTTCCGCTAAAATCCATAACCCTAGCACTGGCAGGGAAGTGGAAACAGGAGGATCTGGAAGTTCACAGGCCAGGTAGCCTGGTGGATGCAGTAGTAAACAAGAGACCCTGCCTCAAACAAGGTGGGAGGTGAGGACCGACATCTGAGGTTGTCCTCTGACCTCCTCACATGCACCATAGGCATGCATGTGCCTGCACTCACACACATCAACACATACACAAAAAATAATAAACTATGAAAACACAAGCCTGCACAGATGAATATATATGGAAGCACAGCAGCATTTTAGGGAGACAAGAGCACTTGCCTGGCCTCCTGGGCCTCCCCAGACATACAGAAGTCCCCATGCTCCACATTCTCCCCACCCTCAGCATATTATGGCAAGCCTATGGCTCTACTCCAGAGTGGTTGCAAGCTGCTAGGAACTTTTTCTCTGCTTGCTTAATGACTTCCTCTGGAGGTCATATGGAGAGAAAATCGATTCAGAATGGCGAATGCTCATTGCAGAGACTCTGCAGGAAGGGCTGGGGCCACCTGTAATCCTCTCATTACCTCACTGCACTACAGCTACTTTGGAGACCACAGAACCACTGGGAGTAAAAGGGCCTCGGTGATCACAGTGCTCTCCAAATGAGGAATAAATGCCCGAGACTGCCTGACCTGCCCAGGGCCTTAGCTGGTGACTCAGTGTAGACCTCTGGTCCTGGCAGCCAACTCATCACTCTGCCCACCTGTCCCTTGTGTCCCACCTGTCTCACCCCTGTCCATGACAATAACCTCGCAAAGAAATGAGTCACTCCTTATCCAGATCATGCCTGTGAAGTCAGAGGGTTGTTTTTTTTAGGGAAAGTAATAACAAAAGAAAGGGGGGAAGTGTCTTAAATAAAGGTTGTCCTTTCGACGTGACAGATGGAAAAGCTTTTGGGCCAAGATGGAATGGTTCGTGATTACACTGGGGTAATAATGGCTGTCACATGTCACTACCTTTTGACAGAGGGCACTTGGGAAGAAGTCACAAATAGAAAGCTTTCCCTTTCCCTTCTGAGGGGAGAATAATAATTCACCTGAATTGTCGAGATCTGATCCAGGCGGCATGTGTGCAATAAAGAGAGAGGTTCAGAGAGCCTCCCGCGCCATTATGGGCATTCACGGGAGCAGCAGTAATAACTGGGTTTTAAAAGCCTTGAGCAATTGAGCAAAAGTACTTCCTGCACTTACTCCTCCTTCATCAGCACTACTGGTGCCAGTTGCACCCTAGGAAGTGCGCTGAGCAGAGTGAGACCAAGCTCCTCCCGGGGAGCTGTGACTTAAAGGACACCCATGTCCTGGAGTTTCAGGGAGACAAAGATGAGCCCTGTGGACAAAAGGAGCTGAACTACAGAGCACCCACTGAGGCACTGGGACGGAGCCTCAGGGCCAGAATAGCCCACAGATGTCAGCAGCAGGTGATGGGGTCAGACTGGTACCTGTAGCCCCCAATTCTTTTCCATTCCTCTGGGCCATCATGGTTTTCCTCCAGGACCAGAAACAAAGTAAAAAGAAGCCCCAAGATGAAAAATGAAAACAAAAGGACCACAACCTACTAGTTATTACAAGCTATGAAGGGAAGAAATGGATTCCAACAAGGGAGTGAGAGGGTGCTTCCAAGAGGAGACCCAAATGGAGGCAACCACGAAGGGCAATGACCTACCAGGTATGGCAGGGTACTCAGAGTCACCAGTGCTAGCGAAGCCTAAATCCCTGGGGTCAGGGGAGAAGCCAGCCCCTGTGCTACTTAGAACTCAATGGGCAGTCTGTTGTGAGCCCCTGAACCAACCAGAGCAGGTGATTAACAAGGAAATGCTTAATTAGGAAGGGAAAGAAGGACTGATGTGGACTGAGGGCATAAGGAGGCCTGGCAGATACAGAGACCTGAGCAACCCCACATTGACTCGCAGAGCCTCTGGGGAGGCAGGAGGCTTCTCTGCCCCAGGAATGGGGGCAGCAGCCACCGACGCCTCCCAGAGGCCCAGAGGAAATATTATTGCGAGACAAAAACTGAATTATGAAATCCACAAGCAATAATTAGTTTAAATTACTACTTCTACTTGAATAATTAAACACGCTTATTTTCACTCGCTGATGTTTTATTCATTACCATACATCTTTCCTGAAAGTTGTTTTTAACGTGGATATTCTTTTATTTGCAAAGATCCCACAGAGATTTACTATGCTAATTTCAAACCTTTCTTCTAAAATAAAAACAATAACAAAACACTCCCAGATTATCACCCATTAGTGACTGCTGTGTAGGGTCCATTATCAACTTAAGTCGTAGCTGACTGGAAAGTCTGTGGGTAGCTGTGAAGTTATTCACACACCAAAGCTTCCTCCCTTGAAAATTCACTCCTGAAAGGGCAATATTTAAATAAGCGCCAAATGATTATGAAAATAAAAGGCCCCACGTGCAAAGACCGTTCAGGCCCAGACAGAGTGCGCCTGCTCTTTTCTCACACACTGTCTGAATGAGAACGTTTTTCATTGTCACAAATAATATCTGAATTTTGTGAGTCTTGTTTGTATACCCCGGAGCCAGGATACCCATAAGCCCAGTAATAGAGGCTTAAGGTTTTTATTAAACAAAGTTACCTTTGGGAATAAGGACTGACTTAAATATAATCCAAGGACTAACTCTTCCCTGCTGGGCTATTAGATGGTGTTGGCTGAATGGCAGAGTTCCAGATCCTCACTAATGCCAACAAGCTGGGCCTGAGTCAAAGCCAGATGGAGTGTGGCTGCCACTACCGTCAACCAGCTCCAGGCAGACCAGGAGCCAAGTGTCCTCCAAGGGGACCACAAAGCCTAGTTAACGTGCAGGCAGAATGGGCACCAGCTGGACTCACTGAACCACTGTGACAAATAACCACAGAACCTCAGAGAGTATACACACACCAGCCTTGCTACTCAAGAATTCACACTCCCCAGGAGTAGGGACTCAGCTCTGCACCCTCCCAAACCACAGAACCAGTCTTGTGACTAATAAGCCCTCCTTGAACATCTGCTGAACAAAATTAAGGATATGAAGTTTTGGCCCCCATCCTTCAAAGCCACCATTCGTTCATCCCAGTAATTCAACGAAGGTGGTGGGTAGCTTGTTCCTGGTGGTCTGCAGGGCCCTCCCTTTGCCTAGTGTCTCCACTCAATTGATGAGTTCAGGTGAGGGAAGCAGAGTTCTCAAATTTTAAAGTTTCCAAGTGAAAAATGACCACCAACTGAATGTAGCTATGAGCTGTGGACTTAGTGTAGCCTTTGGAAGATGAACGGCCTTCAGAGGCCATAGGCCTGGGCTCAGCTGGTTCGACAAGTCAACACGATCTGCGTCATCATCATAGTTAGAAGCATCGGGAAAGCAGAGCAGAGCAGAGCTTCTGCTAGGCTTCTGTTACCATGGCAACGACTTCACTGGCCTGTTGCTGGGAAAGAAATGCAAGAAGGGAATTGGAGAGGGAGGGCAGAAAGGAGGGAAGCAAGCAGAGGCAGGTGGACATGAAGGCCAGGGGCAAGCAGAAGAAAAAAGAGTAAAGAAAAAGACACAAGAGGGAAAGAAAGGAAGAATGTGAGCAAAGGAAGGGGATGAAAGGAAGCCGCTTGGGACGAGGGATTGCCATTAGAAGTGCAGCTCTGTGTGCGAAGAGCGCTTGGCTCACTCACTAAAGACACCGAACTTCAACTCTCAGGTCCTGCCTCAAGACACAATTATCCACTAACGTGCAGGAAAGCTGTGAAAACGTCAGTGTGGTTGGATAGCCTAAACCCAAACTCCCCTGATGTCAGCACTAGCCCTAAAGGCTGGCTGGGTTAGATCCGAGAGGAGAGAAAGAACAAGCATGAGAAAGAAGTCTGTTCAGGGTCAGCAGCTATCCGTGCTCTGTCCTCAAGCTCTCTTAACCTCACTCTGGAGTCCTGCTCATGATTTAACAAGAAGACAGGCCTTGAAGTCCAGTCAGGGTCTGGCTGACAATCACAGTGCAAGTTCCCTGGCCCGGTCCCATCAGCCAGGGACCAGGTAGGGGTTGGCTCAACACAAAAAACTTGGAGTTAAATGGCCAAGACAAGTTCCAGTCCATTCCTCAGAAACATCCTCAAGATGATCTGTCAAATAACAAGAGCCTTCTAAATACAACATGGTTCCCTGAACTGGACCCTGAAACTGAAAAAAAAAAAAAAAGGACATCAGTGAAAAAATTGGTAAAATCCAATAAAGCCCACAGCACAGAGTTTGCTGATGTTAATTTCTTAGTTTGATCAATGCACCAGAATTAGCTAAGAGGTCAACGTTAGGGGAAAGCTGGGTGAAGCACATACAGAAACCCTCTATTATTTTTACACCTCTATAAATCTAAAGTTATTTTTTAAAGTCACAAAAAAAAACTAAAAAGGGCTATAAGAAACTAAGACTGCTATTTTTCTAACAATGATTTATCTTTTTCATATAAAACCAGTGCCTTTGACAGGGCTTAACTATCATAAAGTTTTACTGGCATGCTGGCTGAAGCATTACAGTGGAAGCTGTGTTCCCACAGCCCGAATGAATTATTAAACACCAAATGAGCTACCAGCATCCCTTCCTTCTGGATCTAGAACACAGGGATGACATGCCTCCATGCTTCAAGAAGCCAGAGTTTAGTCCACAGAAACTGAACATGCTTTGAAGACTGCGTGTTAGAGTCTTTTCTTCCTCCCTGCTCCTGAGCGCCCTCCCATCTCTAGCCCATCTCCCACCCTCCTCTGACGGCCTTGCTGTTTGCTGATGGCAGTGCACTCCCCCATGCCTCCAGGCCTATGCACTGTCTGCCGGGAATGTCCTCCCATGGCCCTGCTGTGTGTCTACCCACCTAACCCTAACCATAATCCTAACCCTGACGCAGCCCCTGCCAAGGGATGTTCTTTATGCCCCAGAGCATCCTAACTTCCACCCTGCAGCACAATCAGGACACTTGCACTGCCTGACCTGTCTCCTAGCTGCTGCTTCCTTAAGGAGCTCCATATCCTGTTTCCACCCCAGCACTCAAGTCTTGCAACAACAGAGACTGGATGAATGAAATACTATGAGTCAAGAATGCAGGCCATTCTTCCTAATTTTTTTCAAAAGAGAAAATACCAGTAACCGGCCATCTCCTGTAAAAAGGTCAGGGGGGTTCTGTTGGTGGGATGTAAAGGAAGCAAACCCCTCAAGAAGAGACACATTTTGTCACAGGGTGGTAGGTCTGTCCCCATAGACAATGTAAGTGTGGTACAAGTATCGTCTTCTGACCAGGAAGCTGGAAAGCTGTTCAAAGGTTTCAGTTTCCTTGACAACAGCATTGCTGGAGACAAGCAGGGAAATAATTAAAAAGTATGTTTCCTCTGCTTCGAACCCTGCACATATTTTTAAGCAACAATAAACAGGCCATATAAGTGTGAACAGAGCCAAGGGCACATGGGAAGACCCCATCCTGCCACCCACTCCACATTTCCTCTGTACTTGGGAACCTGAGTAAAGGACTTGAGCTATGATCCCAGTGCAACAGTGACCATTAGAATCATAACAAAAGCATTTTCTGAGGGTCAGAGCCCTGACCAGACACCAGTTAACCTTGCAACAGTTCTCTGATATACAACCTGTTATTGCATGTGGCAGAAAAGAAACCGAGATACAGAAAAAGGAACAGCCTAGGCAGTGTGGCCAGGGGCTTGCAGGCAACCTCTCCTTAGGTCACCCTCAGAAGGGGGTTACTGTCTGTCCTTTGTGTTCACATCCCATAGGGAACCATTCACACTGGCTCCTTCATGTGCCTTCTCCCAGGGCCATAGCACACGCTGAGTTACGGTGGGCGCACCAGGCAGCAGGTCACCTTGCCCTTGATTTACATGCTCCACTCTTCTTTCGGGCAGCTCTAATGTTCTTCTTGGTTTTAGCAGCTTTACTGTGTTCATGTCTTTATTGTAAGCTTCCGCAAATCCTTTCTGGATTTATGATTTATAAATAAGTAATAAATAAACACACGAGCTGCAAGCATTGGCCCCAGACTATTACCTGGGAGCATGAACACAAACATTTCAACAGATGTGGCCCAATCAGCACTTTGATTTAGCTTCAGCAGTTTCCAAGGCCCTCACACAAACCCAGACACAGGTAACACGCCACCCCCACAGGGGTGCTTCCTGGTGCCCTCCCTGGAAGAGCGGTCTGGGGCCGGAGTGGGGATGAGATTACTGGGAGACTGTATACTCCTGAGGCTCAAGGGGCACATTCGCAAATATCTTCTAAGCACCTACTATGTGCCTTGCTCTCCTCCAGGAACTAAGAATACAAGGAAAATAACGCAGTTCTCATGGAACCTACAATACAGCTCGTCCCTGACAAATGAGCCCACCAAGACTCAAAAAGATGAAGGGCCTTTCTAGAGTCACATAATTGCCCTATGCAGCTCCCAAGCAGGGAAGTGTCTAAAAAATATCACAGAATAGAAGTAGGAGGCAAAGGCCAGCTCTCTGCTATCATGTCCTTTAAAGTCCTTGGTTTTCTCACCTGTCAAATGGGCATAAAGAGGCTGCCATGGCCAGCTGACATTAAAGAGTGCACACTGCAGGCACTCACCTAAGAGTGCATCCATGGCTTCTCTTGTTCAACCCTCAGAAGGCTCAGGTGGATGCTGTCATAATCCCTTACTTCCTGATGGGAAACGTAACGTCAAGAGTTTTAAGTAACTTGACCTAATCCATAGTTAAAAAGTATAAAGTCAGCCTGGTATGGTGGCAGATGTCTTTAATCCCAGCACTTGGGAGGCAGAGGTAGGAGGATAAACATGAGCTCAAGGCCACCCTGAGACTACATATGAATTCTAGGCCAGCCTGGGCTAGAGTGAGATCCTACCTTGAGAGAGAGAGAGAGAGAGAAAGAGAGACAGAGAGCAAGCAAGCAAACATAAAGTCAGGGCTGGGGAGACAGCTCAGTCAGTAAAGTGAAGACCTGAGTTTAATCCCCAGAACCCATGGGAAAATGCCAGGGCATGTGTCTGTAACCCCACTGCTAGGAAACAAGAAGATCCCTGGATCTCACTGCCAACCAGACTAGCCTAGCTCCACCCAATGAGAGACTTGTTCAAAAATGGTACTTAGGACTGGAGAAATGGCTTAACAGTAAAGGCACATGCCTGCAAAGCCAAAGGACCCAGGTTTGATTCCCCTGGACTCCTCACATGCATGTGCATGCCCTCTCCCTCCACCCCCACCCCCACCACACAGACAAAAGCATCTGACACAAAGTGGCACATGTGTCTGGAGTTCATTTGCAGTGGCAAGAGGCCCTGGAATGCCCATTCTCTTTCTGTCTGTGTGTATGTCTCTCTCTACTTGTAAATAAATAAAATATATTTTTTAAAAGCTATTGGGGCCTGGAGATATGGCTTAGCGGTTAAGGCGTTTGCCTACAAAGCCAAAGGACCCAGGTTCAACTCCCCAGGAACCATGTAAGCCAGATGCACAAGGGGGTACATGCATCTAGAGTTTGTTTGTAGTAGCTGCAAGCCCTGAGTGCCCATTCTGTCTCTTTCTCTCTCTCTCTCTCTCTCTCTATATATATATATATATATCAAATTAATAAATAAAAATAAGAATTTTTTTAAAAGCTATTAGGGTGCTAGAGAGATGATTGAGTGGTTAAGGTACTTGCCTGGAAAGCCTAAGGACCCAGGTTCCATTCCCCATTACCTATGTAAGCCAGATGCACCAAGTGGCATATGCATCTGGAGTTCGTTTGCTGTGGCTAGAGGCCCTGGCGTGCCCATTCTCTCTCTCTCTTTCTCTGCCTCTTTCTTACTTTCTCTCAAATAAAGATTTTTTTTTAAAGGCTATTAAGCCGGGCGTGGTGGCGCACGCCTTTAATCCCAGCACTCGGGAGGCAGAAGTAGGAGGATTGCCATGAGTTCAAGGCCACCCTGAGACTACACAGCTAATTCCAGGTCAGCCTGGGCCAGAGTGAGACCCTACCTCGAAAAACCAAAAATAAATAAATAAATAAATAAAAATAAATTTTAAAAAATAAAATAAAAAAAGGCTATTAGCTCAAGGGGAGTTTTTTTTTTTTTTTTTTTTTTTTTTTTTTTAAGCATCTGGGCTGAAGTTGAGCCCAAATTTAGGAGTCATGAGCTCACTGACTTCCCTGGTCCCAGATGAGGGGAAATGAGATAGGAGACCTGGAGTGAGGCCTAGACCAGCACAAGCACAGGAAGTGGCAGCCACCTGTGCTCTGATCTTCCAAACCTAAGGCCAATAGGAGAGTGAGGCATGCTCCTGACCTGCCCTCACCACGCCCTCCCCACCACACAGGACCACTCTTCCCCACCTGGCTGCTCCTCTCTTCATCATCCCAAACCAGGCTCTGCCACTGAACTTTACCTTCTCTGCCTCTGGATCAGCCCACTCTCCTCTGGAGTCCCCTGTCCAAATAGCAGTGGCCCTAAACAGCCATCACTCTATTTCACTCTGACATCTGTCCCTGACTAGACAGCCAGGCTGGGTCTAGTGCCCTGGACCTTTTACAGGTCCTTGTAGAGATCCAGATCCCACAGATGGCCAGGTAGATGACCAAACAAAAGAGGAAATGGATAAGCCAAGTCTTCTGACAGCACCATCAAGCTAGTCAGCCTCCAGGACCCTTGCTGCCTACAGCACAGAAAGACAGCCTCAAACAAGGCTAGAGGAATTTGTGGTCCATAAAGCAGGGCAAGCCGAGCGTGGTGGTGCACACCTTTAATCCCGGCACTCAGAAGGCAGAAGTAAGAGGGTTGCCGTGAGTTCGAGGCCACCCTGAGACTACAGAGTGAATTCCAGGTCAGCCAGGGCTAGAGTGAGACCCTACCTCGAAAAACCAAAAAAAGAAAAAAGAAAAAAAAAATCAAGCAAACATAAAGCAGTGCATACAGAAGCCTGGCTATTTCCACAACGAGCTGAGTCCCCAACTCTAGCACCTCACTCATCACAGCCAACACTGCGCTGCTGAGCTGGAAAATAGGCAGCCATGCCCAGAGGAGCTGAAGCCCCTGACAGGCCTGCTAGAGTGAACGGGTGCAACAGGGTGTGCCATCAGCAGGCCTGGCAGTTCAGGCAAAGTAGAAGGCAAGCCTCCCATGCTCACAAGTGCAGCTTAGGAGGCAATTACTGAATAACAGGGCTTGGAGCACTGGATAATGCCTTCCATTTGTAAAGGCTTCGGAGTTTACAGAAGTGGCTTCACACATCCAGCTGGCTGATCCTTCCAGCCCTAGGAGGCAATTAGTTCACAGATGCACATGCTGAAGCTCAGAGAACGAAGAAGGTGAGGCAGACCTCGCTCACTGGGATCTGCACAGCCTGCAGCCATGCAGTAGGCTGAAGGAGGCTGGCAGCATTTTGGGTCAAACCTGGGCTCTGTGCACAACTGCTCCCAGCACACAGAAAGACCCACACCACCGGCACATAACACACCTGAGGGGCCTCAGAACCACCCGAGCCCCCAAACTCAGCAAAAGCATCTCCTCCTCTGCCAACAGAAAACAACTTGCACTGAGCCCTGCCAGGCCACAGTCTAGCCCCCACCCCCAAGATGACCAGTCAGAATGCTGGAATGCTGGAAAGTTCTTCAAAGTGCCAACCTAAATACATCCAAGTCCCCTTCCCCAGCAGCCCTGACAGTACCTGATGACTGTCACCATGCCCCTAGGCAAGCAGCAACATGGCAAGGCTCCAAGGTTCTAGCACATTCTGGAACACACTTGAATGAGAGTTAAAGAATGTGAAAAGAGGCTGGACAAAAACAAACAACTTCCCTAACCAAAGGTTGCAATGAAAATGTGCTTTAATTTGTGTTTTTGTACCTCTCAAAGTAACACTTGAACAAGTGTAGAAAGAGACTACTTGTGTTTATAAAGCTTTCACACTTCCCCATAGTTGTCAGGCTGTGTAAACACACTGTGAGGAGGGAGAGAGAAATTGCTACCTGTGAAACTTTTAATACTACCATGTATGAGAATTAGAATTCTAAACCCAGCAGGTTAAAAATGTTCTGAAGGCAATTTTAGTGTTAGTCTAAATAATTATAGATCACGTTCACTTAGATAAGGGCCTTTGCCCCCTCAGGGCTCCAAGGGAAAATTCTAGGCATGATAGTTAAGCAAAATAGTTGGTTATTACGGAGGCTTTGTGGTGGCAGTGCAAATTGGTATAATCCTTTTGGAAAGCAATCTGACAGGAGACATATCTGGACCCATGAAAATGTACAGCCCTTTGACCCAGCAGTCCCACTTCTGGGAATCAATCCGAAAGAAATAAATCCAACAGAAAAGGGTTTCATGCATGAAGATAACCACTTCAGCATTATCTATAATAGCAAAAATTAGAAACCACCTAAGTGTCCAAGGGCGGCTAAGTAAATTACAGTTAATCAACTTGAGAGAGCGTCACAGAACCAGTGAAAATTGACAGCCCTCCAAAGACACAGAAACGGCTGGTGGCTCAGCGGTGGGCAGGGCTGGGGGAGAATGTTAAGTGGGAGATGCAGGCTGCAGGGCTGTGTGGGCACTCTGTAAGAAAAGCACAAGCCTGTGTGGACAAGAGAGTGACAGAAGGATGAGACAAGGATAACTATGGCTTCAGTGTTCACTGGAGTTGGCAGATCTTCCAAGCATCTTGTATGTAGTACTGTTAAACTCTCTTTAAAAGGGAGCGGGAGGCCAGTGGAAGCTCAGACGCCCTTGGATCACATTTTTGTTACTCAGTTTAGAAATCTAACCAAGGAGAAAGTGGCGTACAGGCTGGAGCAGAACATCCCCTCTTGTCCCAGGGCTGGGATGAATGCTGTTTCTACCAATATATTAGTCACTCCCCACCCCAAAAAAAAATGAGTTGCAGAAGTCTATTTAAAACCATGGTTGTCAGGCTGGAGAGATGGCTTAGTGGTTAAGTGCTTGCCTGTGAAGCCTAAGGACCCCGGTTCGAGGCTTGATTCCCAAGACCCATGTAAGCCAGATGCACAAGGAGGCGCATGCATCTGGAGTTCGTTTGCAGTGTCTGGAGGTTTGGGCGTGCCCATTTTCTCTCTCTCTCTCACTCTCTTTCTCTCTGCCTATTTCTGTATCTCTCTCTCTCTCTCAAATAGATAAATAAAAATAAAATATATTTTACAAAAAAAAAAAAAAAACCTTGGGTTGTCAAACCCTCTAGTCTCTGTAGCACTGCAAGAATGATTGAGGACCTAAAAAGCTGCTGGTATGTGCATGACAGCTATTCATGCTTGGCACACTGGTGATGAAAACAGGGGACATTTGAAACTATTTATTAACATATATAAACGTGACAGTAATTAGCCTATCACATGTTAACATAAATGACATATTTTTTTAAATTTTTTAATTTTTCTGTTTTAAATTTTTATTTATTTATTCACAAGCAGAGAGAGACAGAGAGAAGACAGAATGGGTGCACCAGGGCCTCCACCTGCTGCAAACGAACTCCAGACACACGTGCCACTTTTCCATCTGGCTTTATGTGGGTACTGGGGAATCAAACCCAAATCATTAAGGCTTTGCAGGCAAGCACCTTAACTATTACATCATCTCTCCAGCCCAACATATTCCTTATTTTAAAAAACAAGTAGGGCTGGAGAAATGACTCAACAGTAAAAGGCACTTATTTGCAAAGCCTGCCTGCCTGGCTGGATTCAATTCCCTGGTACCCAAGTAAAAGCCAGATGTAAAAAGTGGCACATGTATATAGAGTTTGTTTGTAGCAGCAAGAGGCCCTGACATGCCAATACTCCCAATATTCTCTCTCTCTCTCTCCCCCTCATAATTTTTTTTTTTTCGAGATAGGGTCTCACTCTAGCCCAGACTGACCTGGAGTTTTTACTATTAGTCTCAAGGTGGCCTCAAACTCATGGCAATCCTCCTGCCTCTGTCTCCCAAGTGCTGGGATTAAAGGCATGTGCCATTAAAAAAAAACAAAATTCCAGGGCAGAAAGTAAATTGGTGAAAAGGCATCGTTTCCATTTTCACAATCTTGTTACTGCCTGGATTAGTACAACACGGCTGGGATCTCATATCGGAATTAATCCCCTGCAGTGGCGCCATCCTGTATCCTCTAGAAAACTCCATCCACACTCCTGAGAGAATGAGAGGGAAAAAAAGGCAAATAACTTGTAGGTGTGATTATGAAAATAGTTTTTTTTTTTTTTTTTTTTTGGTTTTTCGAGGTAAGGTCTCACTCTGGCCCAGGCTGACCTGGAATTAACTATGTAGTCTCAGGGTGGCCTTGAACTCACGGTGATCCTCCTTCCTCTGCCTCCCAAGTGCTGGGATTAAAGGCGTGCGCCACCACGCCCGGCTATGAAAATAGTTTTGACCCTCTGCAAAGGTCTTGAGGACTCCCGGGGTTTGCAGACCACACTGACAAGCACGGTAATAAATGAGAGAATTCAAAGCTGTGGCTGCAGTGTGGAGGTGGGGGCTAGATGTATAGTGGGAACTCAACCAGGTTCAATTATCTAAGTCTGAATGGAAATATATCCTAAAGTCTATGGTCATTGCCTCTGGGTTGAGAGACAGTAGCAATTTTTCCTTCTTTATGCCCTTCTGTTTTTTCCACTGTGTGTGTGTGTGTGTGTGTGTGTGTGTGTGTGTGTGTGTGTGTGTGTGTGTGTATTTCTTTCTTTTATGGTCAAAAACAGCTTTTCTTTTTTTATTTTTATTTTTTGTTAGGAAAGGTTTGGGAAGGCATGGTGTACCCATGCCCTGTGGAAGAAACCAGATGGGAAGGTCATTTTAAATCACGAGGAGCCAGCGTCAGCGTGGGGAAGCATCACGAAGCAGGGCTGCTGGGGACGGCTGCACTGCTCCTTAACATGCCGATCGATCCCTGGCACCCGGCACACATTCATCACAGTGCCACACAGCCTGCCCCAGACCCAACGACGAGTACTGAAACTGGCTCAAGCTAATCACTGCTAGATGAAGGTCAAATATAGGTGACTATATATCAGGACTCAGGGTGGGGGCAGAAGAAACATAGTTTATAATCATTGGACAATTAAAAGGGAAGGGCCCATAGACATGACTACAAAAGATGTTAGGTTTTCCTCCGGTTTAAAAAAAAAAATTGATAATGAAATTCCAGAACTCCGACTCAAACAGCACCTAGGGGAGAAGAGGGGAGACATGATAAGGGGTCAATACTGTTAGCATGTAAATTGCCTTGGGAAGGGAACGCTAAGACCACAGGAGATTAATGGACAGGAACCCCGATGACAAGTGCTTATTTAGCATTCACATGGTGCCAAGCTCAGGTCTAAAAGCACTGTCCATAAATGAACTCATCTGGTCCTCAAATAAGATGCCATTAAATTAGCAGACGCTGGGAAAAAAGTAATAATTCTACCGCCGTCAAGAGCAAGGAGAAGCAGCCACTATGCATCTAAGCAATGGTGTGAGCCATAAGCAGAACTCTGTCTGGCCACAGAAAGGAACAGCATGAGTCTGTGCACTCAGAGGAAGAGATGTGCCAGGGACGTGACTGGAGAACATGACAGGAGAGAGGGACAGGAGAGTGCACACTAAACCCTGAGACCTTCCCTCCTGCCCAGTTCAGATGCCAGGGGCCCACCAGGACACAGGAGATGCTTCTCTGAGAAACAGCCCAGGCTAAAAGAAAATACATACAATGGTCCCATGCGGGAGATCTGTGGTGAATGCCAGCCTACTACCTCAATTCCCCAGGCAGAGGGCTGGAGGGATGGCTTAGTGGTTAAGTGGTTTGCCTGAAAAGCCTAAGGACCCAGGTTCAATTCCCCAGTACCCACATAAGCCAGATGCACAAGATGGTACATGTGTCTGGAAATTCATTTGTAGTGGCTAGAGACTCTGGCACACCCATTCTCTCTCTGTCTATCTTTCTCCCTCTCTTGTCAAATAAATAAACAAATCAAAAATTTTTTAAAAACCTCAGGTAGCCAGGCATGGTAATATATACCTTTAATCCAAGGACTCAGGAGGCAGAGGTAGAAGGATCACCATGAGTTCGAGGCCACCCTGAGACTACATCGAGACTACATAGTGAATTCTAGGTCAGCCTGGGCTAGAGTAAGACCCTATGTCAGGCAAGTTCACGGCAGAGGCATTATAAACATACCACACATGCAGGTCAGCCTCCTCCTGAATCCCCGTGTACAGTAGAGAATCTCTAACATGGAACACAGACATCCAACTACCAGAGAAGCTGGAAAGAGCCAGGAATACTTCACAAAGTTCAGGGAACTTCCAAAGAACTCAGCTAGGAAAGCACCTGGTAAGTATATAAAAAGGAAAGAAAGAAGGGAGGGAGGGGGGAAAGGAGGAAGAGGAGAGGCTGGGGAGATGGCTCAGAGGTTAAAGGCGCTTGCTTGCAAAGCTGGCCAGCCAGGGTTTGATTGCCCAGTATGGGCACACCGGGGTCTCCAGCAGCTACAAACAGACTCCAGACGCATGCACCACCCTGTACATCTGGCTTTTTATGTGGGTACTGGGGAATGGAACTCAGGTCGTCAAGCTTTGCAGGCAAGTGCCTTAACGGCTAAGCCATCTCTCTAGCCCCTCAAATAAATAATGTTTTCAAAAAAGAAACAGAAAGGGCTTGAGAGATAGCTTAGTTGCTAAGGCGCTTGCCTGGGAAGCCCAAGAACCCAGGTTCAATTCTCCAGTATCCACATAAGCAAGATTCACAAGGTGGTGCATGCGTCTGGAGCTTGTTTGCATGGCTAGAAGCCCTAGCACACCCATTCTCTCCCTCCCTGCCTCCCTCTCTCTCTTTCTCTCTCTCAAATAAATAAAAAATAAATAAATAAAAGAAACAGAAAGTAAGAGCTCTTAGAATTTAAAGTTAGGATAGAGCTACTTTTCTGAATTTAACATATATTTAAAATTTTTAAGTATACAAGAGCAAAAATATAAAACCCATAAAAAGGATTTAAAGCTAAGGTAGAGGAAATTTTATGGGAAAACAGAACGTCAAAGAGATAGAAAATGAGAGAGGAAAGGGAATAAGCTCTCAGCTCAATCCGGGATATCTAGAGCACCCACCTAATCAGAGTCCCAGTCCCAGTCTAGACCCTGGCTGAGTGGACCCAGTTCCATGGGAGGTGGAGCCAGGGAAAAGAGTGGTCAGGCCCTAGCAAAGCAGAGCTGTAGCCCCTGAGGCTCTGGTTTCTACAGCCCACACATCTTCCCTTCCCTGCACATGGACCAGAACAAGGGTGGGGGACTGAGGCACATGCTCTGTCAAGAAAAGGGACTTCAGGAAGTTTGCTGAAGGAGAGGGTGGAAATCCACTTGCATCACACCTCAGGGCTCTTAGCCCCATGCTGTCCCCCACAGTGAGAGCAGCCTATCAGGGAGAAAGGAGAGCAACAGCCAAGCATGGTGGCTCACATCTTTAACCCAGCACTTCAGAGGCTAGAGCAGGAGTCCGACTGTCACAAATTCAAGGCTAGCCTGAGCTACACAGTGAGTACTAGACCAGCCTGGACTATAGGGCAAGACCTTGTTAAAACAAAAAGGCAGAGAAGTAGTCAATGGTGGTAAACAGCAGTGGACATTGCAAGACTTAAGACTGGCTAGATACAATAGTGGCATGTCTGCTATAGGGGAAACCAACTGCTCTCTAATTGAACTGGAAGCCTGCTCCACAGGAGGGAATTCATGCCTGGTACTGAAAACCTAGTCAAAAGCCTATAGCAGAGGAGGTTATGAGCCTAGGGGAGTAATGACTGCTGTTGTCTAGCTAATACATATATTATGCCCACCAAACTGCCATGTAAGCACTTTTCTTAATGTCCATACCCTTATGTTATTGCCACTCTCACTTTTGGTTAGAGAGGCTTCTCTTTTCAGATGATGGGACCACTGAGATAACTCAAAAGTCACCATAGTACTGAGAAGAAATGACAGTGGAGTGTTCAGCACTGAGACATCTTTATCACACCTTTCAAGGCTGAAAGTCCATTGAGGAAGAGATGGTAGAAAGAATGTAAGAGCCAAAGGAAGGATAGGACTGCTTACAATGCAATCTTATAGACACAAAATGACCTCACAGTGCCTGGAACCACCTACACAAAACCTTATAAAAGCCGGGCGTGGTGGCGCATGCCTTTAATCCCAGCACTGGGGAGGCAGAGGTAGGAGGATCACCGAGAGTTCGAGGCCACCCTGAGACTACATAGTGAATTCCAGGTCAGCCTGGACCAGAGTGAAACCCCACCTCGAAAAACCAAAAAAAAAAAAAAAAAAAAAAAAAAAAACCTTATAATAGGAGAAAAAGATGATGACAACAAAATAAAAGAGACTAACTGAAAGGGGATATGATGGAGGGGGATTTTTGAGGGAAAAAAAATGGGGAGAGAACCATTATGCTTTATTGTCTATAAGTATGGAAGCAGTCAATAAAAAAGGTTTTAAAAAGCAGAAACAGTAGGAGATGAAGAGTAGAACCACCTATCCCTCTCTTCTTTCATGAAGGAAAATTCCAGTAAATTTTTGGAGGGGATCAGCATCAGGAAATCTTTTTTGTGTTTTATTTTAGTGGGTTTTTTTTTTTTCATTTTATTTATTTATTTGCAAGCAGAGAGATAGAGAGGAGACAGACAAAGAATGGGAGCACCAGGGCCTCCAGCCACTGCAAAAGAACTTTAGATGCATGCGCCACCTTGTGTTTAAGTGGGTCCTGGGGAATTGAATCTGGGTCCTTTGGATTTGCAGACAAGCACCTTAACTGCTAAGCCATCTCTCCAGCCTCTCTCTCTCTCTCTCTCTCTCTCTCTCTCTCTACATATATATATATAGATAGATATATATATATATATATAGATATATATATATATATATAGATATATATAGATATATATATATATATTGGTTTTTCAAGGAAGGGTCTCACTCTAGCACAGGCTGACCTGGAATTCACTCTGTATTCTCAGGGTGGCCTCAAACTCACAGCAATCCTCCTACCTCTGCCTCCCACCACACCCGGCTTGTTTTAGTTTTTTTTTTTTTGAGACAGTGTCTTGATATAGCCCAAGCTGGCCTCAAACTCCAATTCTCTTGCCTCAGCCTCTCAAGTACTGAAATTATTTATAGGCATGCTATCAAGAATTTTTATCACAAGATGTTTTAAGGCAATTTAGAAAAACAAAGTGCCAATGGTATGATTAAAGCCCAATGATTAAAAAAAAAAAAAAAAAAAAAGAAATTCCCAAGATGCTCGAGGCCATGACACTGAAGAGGGAGCTCTATAGCTAATCATTCCATTTTTGCCATTTTATTACATTTTTCCCAAAATGTTTTTTCATTTATTTATTTATTTATTTGTGTTTTTTGAGGTAGGGTCTCACTCTGGCCCAGGCTGACCTGGAATTCACTATGTAGTCTCAAGGTGACCTCAAACTCACAGCGATCCTCCTATCTCTGCCTCCTAAGTGCTAGGATTAAAGGAGTGCACTACCACGCCCAGCTAATATAAAACAAACCAGTTTTTAAGTATAAAAAGGGTCTTACCACCACTGGGCACTAGATAGGCGCCTTTAAGAGTATTCTGAGTCCAAGTTTTAAAAGCAGCAAGAAATAATTTACTAAACTGTCTCAACTCCTAAGTGTGCCAATTTTGCAATCTGCATTTTTCAATTACATTAAAAGCATTTTTCCAAATTGCTCTATTCTCCCCTTAATGACACAGAATGAGATTGGATGAGACTTGCTCCCCAAGGACAGAGCCTGCACCTTCATGCCACCCTTGTCTCCCTGGCAGCATGCATGGCAGAAGCTGGCTGCCCTGCCCTTAGTGACAGAACTGCTCAAGTTAAATGAGCAAAGTTCCCAGGGAGCAGAAGGCACAGCTGGGTCTGTTCCCTGCCCCCACACACACACTTCTCACTCCTTGTCAACTCAGGGTTTCTTCTCTAAGGCACAAGCTTGGAAGGCGACAACTAGGAAATATCTTGTTTGTTGGCCTCGAATCATCTCGGCTTTCACATGAGGGAAGAGGGTGTCAGAAACACTGCACCTCCCACGAAGAGAAGATTCCAGCCCAGAAGCTCAGGACTCTTCCCAGAGGCGTGGCAGCTTGGCTGTCAACCAGCCTCAGCTAAGTCCAGGACAATCCAGAGGACCCGCACCCTTCTCCGGACAACAGGAGAGAAATAAACACAGCTTCCAGAACTGTGTGCCCTGGAGCAAGTTCTTTCCCTTCTTTGGGCCTCTGTCAAATCATGATGGAGCCATATGATCTCTGCAAGCACTGGTGTAGGTACGTGTATGCACGCACACACACACATGCACATACACACCATTCTCTCCTTGTCTTCACCTAATTACCCTCGATGCACTGTTAATCATTCACTCCCCAAATACCAAACACCCACCACCACAACGCAAACCTCCTCCCCAGCTGCTCCTCTCATTTCCAGCAATTTGCCTCGTGCTTGGAATAAGCTGCAATCATCTACATAATGTTCCACGACTCCTTACTCCACGCACCACATCACTTCTCAATCTCATTTTGTAAAATCCATCAAGAATAATTCTTTCAAAACTGAACTAAACCCTCGCTCTGGCACTTGGATCCATAAATTCCTTGTCTTTGAGTGTGAAATATATCACTTTCTACAAAGCACATCCAAGACACCCTAATATAATCAGATCCGCTAACACTGATAAATCAGCAGGATCCTGGAATAAATCAAAATGCAAATCCAAGCCACCACGGAAATCGTCTCTGCTCCTCCAGTGCCTTAGCAGAACCTAGGACGCGGAGCTGGACGGAGCCTGGGCAGCACCTGGGAGAAGGAGCTGCTTTTCCACAGCTTCTCCCAGAGGCAGACGCAAGGGGATTGCAGCTTGCTCTTTGTACTCAGCTCTGTAGCCTGCCAGCTGCTCCTAACCTCACTGCCATATACCTGCTATGGGACTGGGGACAAGTCCCCTAACCCCTGTGGGCATGCACATGGTGGCCATAGTGCAGCTGCTAGTTCTTCATCCTCATCCATGTTCCCAGTCAGTGGCCGCAGAGCCAGGGAGCCGCACAGGGAAGCTCCAGCCAGGGTCAGCAGCTCCTACAGAGAAGCCCCGCCCGAGGGAGATGGCACAGCCCCCTCGTGGGTCTCCTCCAGCTTCCCCAGCACTGCCTGAGGCTCAAAGTTCTCAAAGACCAGGGCCAATGTGAGCACCTGGCACATGAGCTTAGCCCTCAGCTGGACCTGGCAGGTGTACAGCACTCCCAAAGAGCACACAGATGCCCAACAACTCCGTAAATGTTTTTAAAGTATTTACCCCAGGAACACTAAGAATGAAATGCTTTCAAATCTGCGTGTACAGAGAGGAGTATGGAGACACGCGCTAACACAGGAACTGCACTCAGCTGGAAGAGTCTAGATGATGTACCTGCTCTACACTTATTTTCTAACCAATGAATACTGGAAGCACCCCCATGCAGCCCCCACTTGTGCCAGACCCTGCAGTAGACTGTCTCTTTTCATATCTATGGCAGCAACCCTAATCAGTGGCCATTCTTCCCATCTTGCCAGTGAGATCTTGGGGATGAAAGAGGCTATGTGATTTTCCCAGATCTGCACAGCTACTGGGCAGCAATATGGAATGGCACTGTCAGTTAGCCACGCTACTAAGGTTCCACTCGCCACACATAGAGCTTTAGCTAGAGCCTGCGTATAAATCAAAGTCCATCTTTACTACATTAAGGCAGGGGGAAGAAAGATGACATTTATGTACAGACATGTTCACGGTAGTACTGATTACTTTAAAAATGAACTCCAGGGGCTGGAGAGATGGCTTAGTGGGTAAGCACTTGCCTGTGACACCTAAGGACCCTGGTTCAAGGCTTCATTCCCCAGGACCCACGTGAGCCAGATGCACAAGGTGGCACATACATCTGGAGTTCGCTTGCAGTGGGTGGAGGCCCTGGTGTGCCCATTCTCTCTCTTTCTCTCTGCCTCTTTGTTTCTGTGTCTGTCTGTCACTCTCAAATAAATAAATATAAACAAAAATTTTTTTTAATTTAAAAAATGAACTCCAGGGCTAGAGGGATGGTTCAGCAGTTAAGAGCACTTCCTGTGCAAGCATGAGACCCGAGGAGACCTAAGAGACCACTAGAGGTTGATACCCAGGACCCACATAACCAGCTGGATGTGGCCACATGTGCCTGTAACCCTATTCTGCAGAGGAGCAGAGACCCACGAAATACTGGGGCTCACAAGAAGCGGCAAGCTCCAGCAGGACACCTGATGGATCTCCCCTCGGGCCGCTGCAGGCAAGCTCTCCCTCCGAAGGGAATCCACAGAGAGCCAACGGGCACATACATGTGCATACCCCCCCACACACACACAAAGTAAAAATAGAATGAACTCCAGAAACTATATAAATCAATGCAGAATCCAAGTCTGAGGTATGACAGTCATAAAGTTTGGGGAAAGTTTTTTAGAGTTGTGTTTTGTTTTGTTTTGTTTGGGGGGGGAGGGGGTCAAGGATAGAACTCAAGGACCTGGTATGTTTCAGTAAACACTCCATTGCCAAGTCACACTCCCAACACTGAAAGTTTTTACCAAGGTAAAAAATTCCCATTGAAGCCAAGCGTGGTGGCGCACGCCTTTAATCCCAGCACTCAGAAGGCAGAGGTAGGAGGATCGCTGTGAGTTCAAAGCCCCTGAGACTACATGGTGAATTCCAGGTCAGCTTGAGCTAGAGGGAGACCCTACCTCGAAAAATCAAAAACAACAACAAAAAATTCCCGTTGCAATCATTATCGACGACAGTTTGCTGGGTATGGCGGAGGCGGGGGGGACGGGACAGAACAGCACACAGTCAAGTCCAGTGCATGGACACATGGAAACACAACTGCCAAGCCAGGACAGCCTGAAAGTGATCGTAACACCTTTTTTTTTTTTTTTTTTTTTTTTTTTTTCAAGGTAGGGTCTCACTCTAGCCCAAGCTGACCTCGAATTCACTATGTAGTCTCATAGTGGCCTTGAACTCACAGTGATCCTCGGACCTCAGTGCTAGGATTAAAGGCGTGGGCTACCACGCTCGGCTACTTTACACACTTTTGTAAAGACCTTCCTATGTGAGCCCCTGCCCCTGCCCCGTGACTCCCCACATCAGAAAGCATGCTGATGCCACTGCAGGTCCCCGAGGTGCCTGGCAGGAAGCCCAGTGCTCTGACAGACAAGCAGGGCTGGCTGTGTTTGGCTTTTTCCTTCAGAAAAGGCATCAAAGTCTGCCTTCTACCTCTATGTGCAGTGGGTGTTCAAACATGGAAAGCCAAGTGAGTTCACCAGGAAATGAAAGGAGTGTATGAAAGGGTAGCCATGCATGGCTTACAGCTCCGAATACCCCGCAGTTTGCTGAGGAGGGCGGGAAGAAGCCTCAGGAGAGAAAATAGAGCGTCCGTGTGGGGTTATGAGTCATTGTTTTATTTTACTTAATTGCTCTGGCTATAAATTTTTCAAAACTAATATAAGCATATTTTACAGCTCACAGAACATTTAGAACATATTTTTTTAAAAGTATCTTTCCACTGTAATGTGCCCAATTGAAATTTATGAATTCCAGAGCTATGCGTTGAGGAGATGAAGGCACTGGCACTCCCCGCTCTCTGCATTAATCAGATGGATTGTTCTGTTTTTCTCCTGATCACAGAAGAAATCATCTCGGTCAATGTTACCCAGAGTCAAGGATTCGAGCACATTCTAGAAGCTTGGATGGACAGCTCATAGGAAGTCTTACTGTGCCCCCTAGGGGTGAGTAGAATTCATGCATGCAAAGACAATCCCTTTCCAAAGCCAAGCAATAAAATCCAAAAATGTTTTTAAACCTTCATTAACCACTTAGCATGTACAAAATTTTGTGCCAGATGCTACAGAGAATATCAAAATGTGTCTGGCATGGCTCCCATGCTCAAGGAGCTTACAAACTAGTGAGTAACTCAAGCAGAATGAACCACCACCACCCAAAAGAAAAGGGAGCAATTCCCCAGGGTAAGACCTCAGCGCACACTGAGTGCCAACCACATGCTAGGCTCCAGTCTAGGTGCTCACATCCAATCTGTCTATTCTTCACAAAGGCCCAGCAAGCACAGGGGATTATCCCCACCTCAAAAATAAATTGGGGCTCCATTTACAACCGTGCTGCCACTGCCCAGCCAGGCCACACACCAATCTGAAGATCTTCAGTAGGACTTCCCTCTCTGGTGCCCGCCAGGAGCTGCCAGGCCCCATTCCATCCTCCCACCCCTCCACTCTGCACTCAGAAGAGTTGCTTTAAGTCAACTTGGCCCAAACCAATTTGCCAAAGAAGCCAATCACTGAAAACTGCCAAGCATCTTAAAGCAGAGAGGCTGCTGGCCTGCATCGACCTCTGTGGGTCGCAGAAACCTTGATTTTCAAGACCTTCAGTAAAGAGAGTCAGGAGACCCTGATCCTAGTAGCCATGGTCAGCACTGACCATAAGATGTAAGCTCTGCCCCTGAGGCCACCCCTGGGGCTGCACCCTGAGGGCTGGACAAGGGTGGGTATGCTTCCTGAAGTTAATGCCACCACCTCCAGCACATACACCTTATGGGGATAAACAGACAGAACAACAGCTTCCTAAACCCAGGCTGTGCCACCTGTGCCCTCTTCTGGCCATGGAGTGTCACAGACAATGGGTTGCTCAGGCTTCCACTCCATGAGAGCAAGAGCAGCTCTCCTGCAGCCCCAGAGCACCACGTGTGGTACATTCATCTGCTACACACCCAGAAGTCAAAGCTCCCACTCACTTTTTCTGTTAAAAACATCACAGGGGTCGAAGGCATAGCTCCGTGGTACAGTGCTTGCCTAGCATGCATAAGGTCCTGGCTTCAAGCCCCAGCACCAAAAAAATAGAGGATGATTTAGGAAACTAAACTTCCTAGTCAATAGGGACCCAGCTTCCCAAGCTGTTGAGCTCTGCCCTCAACTCCAGCTACAACCCAGGCTCCAGGTCTGCATCCCATTAATGCTCAGGTTAGAGGTAGGGGTAGGCATCCCCCAGGACACCCCTGAACCATTGGATCTTGCCCTGAGACAATATCTTAAGTGCAAAGCATTATGTCTATGGCCTCTGCCTCCTGCTGGCCTGTGCTCCTCACATCTCCTAGGCTGTTCTCCCTTTCTTCTAGGGTGGTGATGGTGGTTTGAATGTAAAACGTCCCCATAGCTCATGTGTTTGAACGCTAATCCCAGTTGGTAGTTGTGGAACCTTCAGGGGATGGAGCCTTGCTAGAGGAAGTCCGTTGTTGAGGGTAGGCCTTGAGGTGTCACAGCCAGCCCTGCTTGCCATTCTCGCTCTTTCTTCCCCCTGCTCATGTGATTGTGTGCAGCCAGCTGCCCACGCCTGCCATCCTTCCTTGCCATGCAGATGTCCCCTCAAAGCTGTAAGCCATGGGAGGTCATAAGCTCTAGGAGGGATACTTTTACTGTTGTCTGGCCAACTGGATATATTATGTCCCACCAAACTGACCTCTAAGTACTTATGCTTACACCCATATATCAATGCTACTCTGACTTATGGTCAGAGAAGCTAGGAGTCTGTGACCACTGGGGTGACTCAAAACTCACCAAAGTACTGAGAAGTGGCAGTGGAGTATTCAGCACTAAGGGAGATCATCTCTATCACAAACCTTCCAACACTCAGGGGCCACTGTAGAAGAAATGGCAGAAAGAATGTAATAGCCAAAAGAAGGGGAGGAATGCTTTCAGTGTTGTCTTCCAGACACAAAGTGGCTTCATCTCCTCACAGTGGCTGATGCTACCTGCACCAGACCTACATAATAGGAGGGAAAAAATGATGGCATTTAACAGAAGAGAGAGCCGGGCATGGTGGCGCACGCCTTTAATCCCAGCACTCGGGAGGCAGAGGTAAGAGGATCGCTGTGAGTTCGAGGCCACCCTGAGACTACATAGCGAATTCCAGATCAGCCTGAGCTAGAGTGAGACCCTACCTCGAAAAATAAAACAAAAACAAACAAAAAAAAAAAAAACAGAAGAGCGGGCTGGAGAGATAGCTTAGTGGTTAAGGCACATGCCTGCGAAGCCTAAGGACCCAGGTTCAACCCTCCAGGTCCCACATAAGCCAGATGCACATGGTGGCAAAAACATCTGGAGTTCGTTTGCAGTGGCTAGAGGCCCTGGTGCACCCATTCTCTCCCTCTCTCTCTCTTTCTTTCTCTCCCCCCCTTCTGTCTTTAATCAATAAATGGGCATGGTGGTGCATACCTTTAATACCAGCACTTGGGAAGCAAAGGTAAGAGGATCACAGTAAGTTCAAGTCCACCATGAGACTAAGTAAATTCCAGGTCAGCCTGGGCAAGACAGAAACCCTCCCTCGAAAAAAAAAAAAAAAAGTACTGTATATATGTAAGTAGAAGAACAGATTAATGGGGGTGAAAAGGCCTAAGTGAGGTCAGGGGAAAAGACTGATTAAAGGAACGGTGGAGGGAGGGCTAATCAAAATCTTAGAGGATATAAAAAAGTCATATGGTCCCAGCATTCGGGAGGCAAAGGTAGGAGGATCGCCATGAGTTCAAGACTATCCTGAGTATACAGAGTGAATTCGAGGTCAGCCTGAACTACAGTGAGTCCCTACCTCAAAAAACCAAAAAAAAAAAAGTCATACGGAAACCTACTTTTCTGGACAATGGAACACTCAGAAGCCATAGATTGGTACTGGAAACTTTTCAGTGCCAGGGATGGGATACCTACCAGTGAGTTGTTGGCCAGAGAGGTCACAGATACCCCCAAAACATTATAGGCTATCGCAGAGGCCCTTGGTTTCCCACCAGGAATAGATGTTAAGACCCTACTGCTGAAGACTCCACATACTTGGGCTGCAAGGTCACTGAGAAATCCTGCTGGAGCTGAGCTGAAAGCCTCCTCCATGAGGACCAGCTGACAGAAAGTTGGAAAAAGCTACACCGCATGTAGGTCAATGGGAGAGAGAAAACACCAGTGAAGGTACTCAACAGTGGACACTGCAAGCTTTAAATTTGGCCAGCCAGGCCAAATGAGCCAACAGGTGCAACAGTGGCATGTCTGTTATGGGGGAAACCAACTGCTCTCTAATTGGACTGGAGGCCCGCTCCATGGGAGGGAACACATCCCTGATACTGAAAATGTACGACAGGGGTAGTCATGATCCCTAAGGGTGTAACATCTGCTGGAGTCTCGCTAAATGTATATACTATGCTTACCAAACTGTCCAGTAAGCACTTCTCTTAATGTCCACACCCATATATTAATGCTACTCTCACTTTTGGTTAAAGAAGCTTCTCTTTTCAGATGGTGGCGACCTTGGGATGACTCAGAAGGCACCATGGTGCTGAGAAGAAGTGACAGAGGAGTGCTCAGCACTGAAACGTCGCAAACCTACCTTTCAAGGCTCAGGGTCCATTGTGGAAGAGGGGGCAGAAAGAATGTAAGAGCCAAAGGAAGAGTAGGACTCCTTACAACGTGCTCCTCCAGACACAAAATGGCCTCGATATCCATGACCTCACAGTGCCTGACACTACCTACATAAGACCATCATAATAGGAGGAAAAGATCATGACATCAAACTGAAAAGAGAGAGACTGATTGAAAGGGGGAGGGGATATGAAGGAGAGTGAAGTTTCAAAGGGGAAAGTGGGGGGAGGGAGGGAAATAACATGGGATATTGTCTACAATTAAAGAAGTTGTCAATAAAAATAAAATTTTTTTAAAAAAGAGCCAAAGGAGCCAGACATGGTAGCGCACGCCTTTAATCCCAGCATTCAGGAGGCAGAGGTAGGAGGAGCACAGTGAATTCAAGGTCACCTTGAGACTACACAGTGAATTCCAGGTCAGCCTGGGCTAGAGTGAAGCCCTACCTCAAAAAAACAAAAATTAAAAAAAAAAGAGGCCAAAAAGAAAAATAAAAAAATAAATAAAAAATAAAAAAAGAGGCTGGGTGTGGTGGCACACGCCTTTAATCCCAGCACTTGGGAGGCAGAGGTAGGAGGATCACTGTGAGTTTGAGGCCACCCTGACACTACACAGTGAATTTCAGGTCAGCCTGAGCTACAGTGAGACCCTACCTCAAAAAATTTAAAATTTTTTTTTAAAAAAGAGCCAAAGGAAAGGGAGAAGTGCTTACTGTCCTCTGATATCCATGAGCTCACTGTGGCTGACACTACCTACTCAATACCTGCATACAGGAGGGGTAAATGACAACATCAAAATAGAGGAGAGACGAGTTGAAAAGAAGGAATTCAATGGAAGGAGGACTTTGGAGAGGGAAAAGAGAGGGTCATGGGAGGGGATAATAGTCTTGGTATATTGTTTATACTTATGGAAGTTTTCAGTAAGAAAGCTTTAAAAAACTGTAAGCCAGCCGGGCGTGGTGGCGCATGCCTTTAATCCCAGCACTTGGGAGGCAGAGGTAGGAGGATCGCCATGAGTTCAAGGCCACCTTGAGACTACATAGTTAATTCCAGGTCAGCCTGGGCCAGAGTGAGACCCTACCTTGAAAAATCAAAAAAAAAAAAAAACTGTAAGCCAAAAATAAACCCCGTATTTCCTTAAGCTGCTTCTGGTTGTGTATTTAGTACCAGCAATGAGAAAGTACAAGGGTCCTCCAGAGGAGCAGCAATGATCCCAATGGCCCACTCTGCAACCACAGTTGCCTACAAAACGCCTGTCATAGCCAGGAAGACAGTGAGTGCTGTGGGTGCCCTGAATACAAGCATTTGTCCCAGCAGAAAACACTCGGACCTTGCCCAGGGACACAGCTGTTGAGGGGCCAGTCTTTTCTACCCCGTTACCATGGGCCCTGTGCAGTGCTGCCTCTACTTATGCATTGAGGGACAGAGGACAACCTGCTTCCAGGATCCATGAGTTCCATATTCAAACCATAGACAGTCCACAGGGGCCACAGGGAGGGGAAAGGCTGCACATGAATACCATCTGTCAACTGGTGAGTCCTCAACAATAAGACTGTGACACATTTAGCTCAGTGTGTCTCCTGCTCCTAGAACAAGACCAGAGACAGGTGGATAAACACTTGTTCATCAGACCACCCAGTGGGGGGACTTCCAAAAGGATGGTGTTGTGAGCTGGGCCTTGACTGTCTGGCAGGAAGTGGCCTGCAGGAAGTCAAGAGGAAGAGTCATAAAGAAGACAAGAGCCGCAGCCCTGAGAAGACACCAGCAATCAGGTGAGCTCAGAGATAAGGAATGCCCAGACCAGCCAGACCATGCCTGAAGCCCAAGCCTACCAGAAACCCTCAGAGACCCCATTCTCTGCTGGCCTCATGCACCAGGCTCTCAGGCAAAGATCTGAGAGGCCAGGAGCTCGGGTCAGTCCAATCGCACATGACCACCCAGTGATGCTGAGCACCTCCCACACAACCTTCACAGTCTAATCACTGATGCACCAAGGTGCAGAGTGGCAAAACCAGGACTTGGCTGGAGCTAGAACAGGACCCCTCAGCCTTGACACAGCTAAACAGACAAGTTCCTTCCAGACACACAAGTGGTCACCTAAAACTACCACCCATGGACTTAGTTCATTTCTTTTTTTTTTTTTCTTTTTTTTTTTTTGTTTGTTTTGTTTTGTTTTGTTTTGTTTTTTGAGGAAGGATCTCACTCTAGTCCAGGCTAACCTGGAATTTACTAGTAGTTCTAGGCTAGTCTTGAACTCATGGCGATCCTCCTACATCTGCCTCCCAAGTGTTGGGATTGAAGGTATGCACCACCACGCCCAGCAACTTAGCTCATTTCTAAGCCATTGTTACACTTGAAGCTTACTCTCTTCACTTGAGAAAATGACCGTTGAGGGGGCACTCAAAACATCAAACAGAATAAACAGATAAAACAGAATTAGGTTGGTGGCTTCCAGAACTCTGAGGTCGGGAGAACGAAGCCAAAATTTACTAGGCATGGAGTCCAGCTCTTCCACAGGTCCTTTGAAAGCATTTTTCTCAAGTGCTCACCTCGCTCAGGTATGATTTTACCTTTTGTGGTCAAGACACCACTCAGAGGGAGGAAAGTTTGAGCCAGTGACCAGCTGGCTCCGTGGTGAGCCGAGTTGGAAGCTGTGTTCTTTCTGGGAGACTGCACCTCAACTAGTCGGTGGCTACCTGGAGCTTCTTGGTAAATACGGGTATTTGCCACTCCTAAAGCTGATCTGTTCCACAAACCTCGGCTTTATTAACTTTGCCTTCTGTAAGTCAGAGCCACACCTGTGGTTAAACATACCACACTTCAGTTCCTGAAAACAAATTTCCAACCCACTGGTGTTGAATTCCTCAGAACACTTCTCCAACTGCTTCTCTCCTTTCCAAACCCAAGCACTGATTATCCCTGGTCAGCATTCAACACACAATGAGCATCACAGCATGGCATAAAGGGTCAAAGAGAGCTCCCGGTGCTGAGCATGCAGTGAGATGGCGTCTTTATACCTGAGTCACCCCTGAGTAGGGGACAGAGCCCTCTAGTTGAGATCCACCAAGACAGGCAGAGGAATAAAAATGCACGTAACAGCACACTTGCTACAGCACTGCTCACAGAAGATACTGAAATGGCTAGCAACAAGAATAAATAAATTATGGCATAGTTAGTGGACAAGATAAGATTATTATAAAATAACATTTTGCCAGGTGTGGTGGTATATGCCTTTATAATGCTAGGGCATTCAGGAGGCAAAAGTAAAAGGACTGCTGTGAGTTCAAGGCCAGCCTGAGACTAGATAGGTAATTCCAGGTCAGCCTGGGTTAGAGTGAGCCCTACCTCAAAAGGAAAAAAAAAAAAAAAAAAGCCGGGCATGGTGGCGCATGCCTTTAATCCCAGCACTTGGGAGGCAGAGGTAGAAGGATTGCCATAAGTTCGAGGCCACCCTGAGACTACAGAGTGAATTCCAGGTCAGCCTGTCCAGGCAGGTGGCATCAGGAAAGGAATGTGGCAGGAGGGACTGGCACTCCAGGACTAACCAGAGATTACAGACATTTCCAGAAAGAAATGTCAGTCTGTGACCACCCACTACCTAACAGTAATGGGTAACACATGCCCATGGCCGAGTCCTTAGAGGACCTGAGAACAGCTTTCACTTGCCTTACCTTGAAGGTCTTATCCATGGACGTGGAGAGAAGCATGTGGCTCTTAGAAAAGACTGGGCACCACTGAATGCTGTTGACAGGGCCCCTGTGGCCTCGCAGGTGGAAGAGCACTCTCCTGGGGACCTTGGTCTCTCTAGACTGACTGTTCAGGTATGGCTGGATCAACTCGGACACCGCAGGGGACACACAAAGAGGTGCTGGTGCACACCCTACAGGGGGCTCTGCATCTTTGCCCCCGCCGGCTTCCAGGATTAGGTACCTGCAGCTGCCTCAGTCTCTTGGGGATGTATGGAATAACACAGTCCTCACTCCTTTTCCTCTGAAAACAGCTGGTATTTCCAGCTGTGCTTTCAGATTGATTTTGAGCATGGAGAGGTGATCTGAGGGAGTCCCATGCAGGTTTGACTGGCTTCAAGCAGGCAGCTGACAGGGGCACATTGCTGGCTGGAGCTCGGCTCATCCACAAAGAGGAAGGGCGAGGAGGCTCACTGGTGGGGAAGGTGACCTCAGGCTCCTTCACAGGCCACTGCAGCCTCTGGCTGGGGCAAGATCCTGGGTCACTTCTACAGAGCTGAGCCAGCGGGAGCCGTCTCTCCCTGGAGTCCTTACCAGGACTGTTCTCTGTGAGAAGTGACCCCTCCTTTATCACATCCACTGTACCAGAGGCAAAACCCTGCCCAGGAGGTCTTCTCACACCAGTAGCATCTTTCATCTGGCCAACAGCATTCACACTTCCAGCAGGCTCAGTCTCTGCCTCTGAGTCAGAATCTTCATATGCCACCAGTGAGGCCATGGAGACACAATGAAGGCAACTTCCTAGGCTAAACAAGACCAAGACTCAGTAACTATACATGAGGGAGTAGTGACACAGTTAAAGCAAACATGTCACCTTGAAAACCTAAGACTTCAAACCAGACAAAAGCATAAACACATAAAAAAGTAAAGGCCTGGGCTGGAGAGATGGCTTAGCGGTTAAGGCACTTGCCTGCAAAGCCTAAGGACCCAGGTTCAATTCCCCAGTACCCACATAAGCCAGATGAACAAGGTGGCACATGCATCTGGAATTCGTTTGCAGTGGCTAGAGGCCCTGGTGTGTCCAGTCTCTCTCTCATTCTCTCTCTCTCTCTCTCTCCTTTAAATAAATAAATAATAATAATAATTAAAGGCTCATTTTCCAAAAGCTAAAAGAAGGACTTCAAATGTTTTCAACATAAACAAATGATTAACAGAGCTGGGTGTGGTGGCACATGCCCTCAATCCCAGTGCTTGGGGGCTGAGACTGCAGGATCACTATGAGTTCGAGGCCAGCCTATGCTAGAGTGAGATCTGTCCTCAGGAAAAAAGAAAGAAAGAAGAAAGAAAGAAAGAAAGAAAGAAAGAAAGAAAGAAAGAAAGAAAGAGGGAGGGAAGGAAGGGGGAAGGAGAGAGGGGGAAGGAAGGAAGAAAGAGAAAGAGAGAAAGAGAAAGAAAAAATGTTTGAGGAGATGGGTGTGCTTACCCTGATTTAGACATTAAATAATGTATGAAAACCTAAGTAATTTTAAAAGTAAAGGTTTTCCTATACAGCAGACATAATTAATTAAAAGATATAATTTAGAAATGGAAAACTATGGATGGCTGAGATGTTGCTCACTAGTACTTGCCTAGCATGTGCAAGGCTCTGAGTTTAATCCCAAGAAGAGAAAAAGTGGGGAAGGGATGAACCAGGCATGGTGGTACACATGTCTGAGCACGGCACTCATAAAGAAGAGATAGTAGGGGCTGGAGAGATGGCTTAGTGGTTAAACACTTGCCTGTGAAGGCTAAGGACCCCTGTTCGAGGCTTGATTCTCCAGGACCCACATAAGCCAGATCCATAAGAGGGCGCACGCAACTGGAGTTCATTTACAGTGGCTAGAGGCCCTGGCACACCCATATTCTCTCTCTCTCTCTCTCTCTCCCTGCCTATTTCTATCTCTCTCTCTCAAATAAATAAATAAAATAAATTTTCTTAAAAAAGAAGAAGAGCCGGGCGTGGTGGCGCACGCCTTTAATCCCAGCACTCGGGAGGCAGAGGTAGGAGGATCGCCAAGAGTTCGAGGCCACCCTGAGACTACATAGTGAATTCCAGGTCAGCCTGGACCAGAGTGAGACCCTACCTTGCAAAACCAAAAAAAAAAAAAAGAAGAAGAAGAAAAGGTAGTAGAGCTAGGTGTGGTGGCACTTGCCTTTAGATACGAGCACTTGGGAGGCAGAGGTAGGAGGATCGCCATGAGTTCGAGGCTACCCTGAGACTACATAGTGAATTCCAGGTCAGTCTGGGCTAGAATAAGACCCTACCTTGAAAAACAAAACAAAAAAAGAAGAGGTGGTAGGATTGTGAGGTCAAGGCCATCCTAGTGTACATAGCAAAACCCTCTCTCAGAAAAAAGAAAGAAAGAAAGAGAGAGAGAAAGAAAGAAAGAGGGAGGCTGGAGAGATGGCTTAGCAGTTAAGGTGCTTGCCTGTGAAGCCAAAGGACCCAGGTTTGATTTTCCAATACCCATGTAAGCCAGATGCACAAGCAGACACATGAGTCTGGAGTTTGTTTACAATGGCTAGAGAGCCTGGCATGCCCATTCTCTGTCTTCTCCCTCTCTCCCACTCTCTCTCTCTGCTTGCAAATAAATTAAATTAAATTAAATAGTTTTAAAGCAAGGACTGGGAATGTACATCAACGTTGGGCACTCACCCGACACGCACAAAGCCCAGGATTGGGTCCTAAGGCAGCAGCCCATCCAAGCGCAATTCTGACCATGTGATCCAGTACTGGAAGAGGAAAGGAAAGGATGAGGAGGCAGCGGAGGCTACAGCAGCCATAGACTACATCAAATAAATCTACCAAAAAAATAATAAAATAAAATAGCTGAGCATGGTGGCACATTCCTTTAATCCTAGCACTTAGGAGGCTGAGGTAGGAACATCACCTTGAGTTCAAAGACAGCCTGGGACTACAGAGTGAGTTCCAGGTCAGCCTGAGCTAAACACTGTGACTTTGTCTCAAGAAAACAAATATAGCTGGGTGTGGTGGCGCACACCTTTAATCCTAGCACTCGGGAGGTAGAGGTAAGAGGATCGCTGTGAGTTCGAGGCCACCCTGAGACTACATAGTGAATTCCAGGTCAGCCTGGGCTAGAGTGAGACCCTACCTCGGAAATCCAATATCTATGTATGTGTGTACACATACATACATACATACATATATGTATACACACATACACATATATATACACATATATAGAGAGTAGTAGTGATGATAATAATAATTAGTAATAACGTGCAGTAGGAGAAGCAGTAGCATGGCCACAGCAGCAAGGTCTACATGAAAATTTTATAGCAGGACAGAAGACCTAGTTAAATGGAGACATCGTGCCTAGACAGGCCTGGCGTGGTAAAGATGTCTGTGGACGGCAGGAGGAATACAACATGGAGAGTTTCTACCTCAACAACACTTCTTTAGAACTCCCGCTACGTAAATCCCAGAATGCTTGCTGACCGAATACATTGACAGTGCTGCGTGTCGAAAGAAATCCTGCAGCATTGTTTATTAGCTGTAGATGAGAAGCATGTGCATTCATAGCAAGAAGGAGGTGAGGGCTGGAAATATAGCCGAGAGAGAGGTCTAGACTCCCCAAGTGGGGAAGCATGCGCTCATCCTCACACCACGCCTGCACCAGCCCCTCCCTCTTCTCTACCAGAAGCCAGACAAGCAGACCCACAATCCTGGGCTGAGGTCAGGTCCTAGGAGGAATGTCCAACCTTTTGACAACGTAACACGATGTTGCCATATACAAGGCTGAAGAACCAGGAGATGGAGTTACCAAAAAAAAATTGCAAAAACATATCACAATGCTTTAAGTAAGTTTATGATTTTGTGTTGGGCCACAGTCATTGCTATCTTCAGCCATACTGCAGCCCATTGGCCAAGGAGGGGTGGACATGCCTTCGAGGGTGGCAGGAGCAATTCTGACTGTTCAGATTCAGCTTGTTTCACCCCAAGTGCAGATTCACACAGAACTGAAATTCCTCTTTTAAAAATTCTTCCTGAAGTTCTGAGCCACCATACATAATAAATTCTTTTCAACTAGTTTTCAATAAGAAGTGCTTTGGTGGGGCTGGAGAGATGGCTTAGCAGTTAAGGCACATGCCTGTGAAGCCTAAGGACCCAGGTTCAATTCTTTAGGTCCCACATAAGCCGGATGCACATAGTGGCGCATGCGTCTGGAGTTCGTTTGCAGTGGCTAGAGGCCCTGGCATGCCCATTTTCACTCTCTCTCTCCTTCTCTCTATCTCAAATAAATAAATAAAAAGAAGTACTTTGAGCCAGGGGTGGTGGCGCACGCCTTTAATCCCAGCACTTGGGAGGCAGAGGTAGGAGGATTGCCGTGAGTTCGAGGCCACCCTGAGAATAGAGTGAATTCCAGGTCAGCCTGGGCTAGAGTGGGACCCTACCTCGAAAAACCAAAAAAAAAAAAAAGTACTTTGGTCAGCCAGGCATGGTGGCGCACGCCTTTAATCCCAGCACTTGGGAGGCAGAGGTAGGAGGATTGTCTTGAGTTCAATGACACCCTAAGACTACATAGTGAATTCCATGTCAGCCTGGGCTAGAGTGAGACCCTATCTCAAAAATAAACAAACAAAAAAAATTTTTTTTTAGCCAGGCGTGGTGGCACATGCTAAATCCCAGCATTCAAGAGGCAGAGGTGGGAGGATCACCATGAGTTCAAGACCACCCTGAAACTACATAGTTAATTCCAGGTCAGCCTGAGCTGGGAGGTGGGGGAAGAAGTACTTTGGTCTGGAGTTCTCAATATTTTAATTCTGTGCTGATAAGAGGAAGAACAAGCAGAAAACAAGGGTGCAGGACACACCATGGCCAGTAGAGGGCAGGGTGGAACAGTGCTGCAAGCCCAGGTCTTGGAGCAGCTTCAAGAATCCAAGAAAACCCAGTGTGTCCCACAATGTTTTTGGGTTTTGTTTATTTGTTTGTTTTTGTTTTTCAAAGTAGGGTCTCACTCTGGTCCAGGCTGATCTAGAATTCACTATGTGGTCTCAGGGTGGCCTCAAACTCATGGTGATCCTCCTACCTCTGCCTCCCCAGTGCTGGGATTAAAGGTGTGCGCCACCACACCCAGCTATTTTTGGTTTTTGTTTGGTTTTTTGTTTTTGAGGTAGTGTATTGCTCTAGCCAAGGCTAACCTGGAATTCACTATGTAGTCTCAGGGTGATCTTGAACTCACGATGATCCTCCTACCTCTGCTTCCCAAGTGCTGGGATTAAAGGCGTGTGCCACCATGCTTGGCTAAAAATTTGTATTTTATTCATTTATTTTATTTACTTGAGAGAGAAAAGAGAGAGAATGGGCATACCAGGGCATTCAGCCACTGTAAATGAATTCCAGACACATGCGCCACCTTGTGCATTTGGCTCACGTGGGTCCTAGGGAATCAAATCTGGGTCCTTAGTCTTCGCAGGCAAAAGCCTTAACCACTAAGCCATCTCTCCAGCGGTTTGTTTTTGTTTAAAGGCACGGTATCACTATGTACATCAATCTGGCCTCAAGTTCTGGGATTACAGATGTGTGCCACCATGCCACATGAGACACTGGGTTTTAACATCCTCTGAAATTAATCACTCAGCAACCCTTCCTCTAAATAGCACCATTCACCTAAGGAGCTCCGCTGCCATACAAATCTGTTCATTCAGTAAATGCCTATAGTCAGCCTCCTACAATATGGCTCCCACTAGCAGCTAAATCCAGGCAAGCAAAGTGTCTACATGCAAAATCATCATCTATGATGTGTGAAAGCAACTAGCCCTTCTCAGATAGAACTAATACCACACCTTGGACCATTTAACGGAACCACACTCTGCAAATGATTTGCTCTCTAAGTCCTCAGCAGAGTCCTGAAGCCAACCTCAACTGAAGGCCCAGGCACACCCACCACAGCTCCTGGTTCCTTCTGTCCAGTGGAACTCACCTGATTTCCACAACAGGCTTCCTTGAGCCTAGTCACAAAATTGGATTTCCAGCCACACAGTTCTCTGCAGAGGCAGACTCACAGGGGAACCTCCTCTCTCTAATAAAGGTTACAGTGATGCAAGAGGCTGGACTCCTGACAGTCCGTCCATTCCATGCAGAGTTCACTCACTCTTTCACCAAATGCTGGTTGAGCGCTGAAATTTTAACCAAGTCCCACGCACCAGGCACCAGGAACACTACCGCGGTAGGCAAACATTGAATGATGCCGTGCACTCATCACACTCCTGGGCCGTGGGGAAAGACATACCCTGGTCAGTGAGCCAGAAAACGTCACGATGTGAACTCAGAAGGAGACAGCAAAACCGAGGAGAGCTGGACTGCTGGGCCCAAAGCTGCCGCTTTATTCAGAAAACACAACATCTAGGTGATGTCCTGGAAGAACAGAGGTGACAGTGGTGCTGCAGACTAAAGAACAGAACCAAGGCCAGGGTGACAGTGTTCAAGGATGTCGAGTCAAGGATGATTTGAGAAAACACACAGAAATGGAGAAGACCGGGAGCTGAGGGAACAGCAGTTTCGGAAGTGATTGCTGCCTTTCTGTAGCTAAAAGAAAGGAAACTTCATGGAAAGGGCACGTGGTTAAACCCACAGGAGGGAGCCAGATGAGGGAAAAAAAGATAGGAGAACTGGAGAAAAAAGCTGAGGGCAGTGACATGCCCGCTCCACGAGGGCAGGGTGTGGTGTGTTTTGTCCACTGTCCCGGGATGCTTACTCTAAGACACAGACCTGGTGGGAGAGGGTGTAGACGAACCAAAACCTAGGGTGTTCCCCTTCCACAAACACGTCCTGATCGCCTATTCTGGGTCTAGCTCTACGCGGGTCCTGATTTGGGGCGGAAATGTGGCCACAGGCCTGATGGAAGCAACACACAAGACAGCAGCGGACACGGGTTTGGAAGGATGGAGGGAAGCTGGCCGCGCTGTCAAAAAGTAAGAGGTAAAGAGCTCAGCGCCAGGCGCCCTCGGAAGGAGCGGGAAACAAAGTTGGGCGAGCGGCGAGGAACCACCCGCGCCGGGAGGCCCCAGCCCCCTCCCGCCCTGGCCCGCGGCTCACCACACGCACCGGAAGCGCTCGGTACATCCCCCAAGGCCGCCCGGCCTGCACTCCGCCGCCCAGTCGCGTTCCGCCGCGACGCCTGGGCCCTCAGCCAATCAAAGATGGGATCCGCCCCGCCCACCGGGAGAAACAACCAATGGTGGGATGCCGATACCGGAAGTAGTTCCGGCCGGACGGCGTTTCCACGGACGCCCAGAACCCGTGGTTGAGACAGCGGTGCAGACGGGCCCGGCTAGGGCCGGGTAAGTGAGGGAAGGGCTGCCGGGGCTCAAGGACGAGAGAAGGACGCTGAGGCGGAACCCCGATCTTGCCGGGCCCCGGAGTGCCCTTCTCAGAGCCCGGCTCGCTGTCCGCGAGGGACGCCGAGCCTGCCCCGGTCCAGCACTCTGCCTTTGCACCGGGGACCCGGCCGGCCGTGTCTCCCACCCCTGCACCTTTCTCGAGGAGAGAAGTCCCTGCTTCTCTTTGGGTGTCTTCCCTGTGTCGGGGACGTTGCCTGCTCTATCGCGGGGTTGTCCTTCCCACAGAATGTTAGGAAGCTCCCTTGTGCCCATTCTACAGAAGAGGAAACCGAGGGAAGGGGCAGAGAAGTCGTGTGTGTGTGTGTGTGTGTGTGTACACGTACGTACGTACGTACGTGTGTGACTTGCCCAAGGTTTCAGAGCAGAGATATGCATACCCAACCTGGCATTGAAAGCTAGGACTCTCTTGACCTAAGAATTCATGATCTTGCCAACTGCAGTGCGCCAGCCTCAGGGAATTTACAGTCTGTTCCTCCTCCCCGTCCCCCATCACCACACATAGACACTGGTGCAGTGATGCCAAGGGTGCGGGGCAGGAAGAGGGTAAGGGAGTCCCATGGCGGCCACATGAGAGAAGGAGTGGCTGATGCAATGACCAGAAGCTCAGGTCCCTCAGCCCTGGTTTGATTAGCGTCACTGGGGTTGGTTAAAGGGCTGAAGTGTAATTTCTGAGAAGCAGCGTGATTTCTAAGAAACCATTAGGTGGCCATGACTGAATGGGTGGGTGGGGCAGGAAGGGAAGGGACAAACACTTTCTGAAAAGGAAAGTGAAAGAAACAAGAGTATTAAAGGCCCCTTCCGCCTAGGTGAGGCTTTCTCTCTCATCTGCTCAGTGTGATCAGTGGTCACCTCTGCGTGCCTCCACAGCCAAAGTAAGTAACTCATCTCTGCTAACCCCTGGACGTGTTTTTACTGTTACAGTGGGTTTTACCTGCCTTTTATCAAAGCGCTTGAAATCTCAGTTCTGAGGAGAATGGACTGTGTTGGGATTGGGGGTGTTGTGCATTTATCTCATCCCACTGGCGCCCAAGTTTATGTGAGTCCTTGTTCCACAGGGAATAGATATAATGGCTGCTTGGACTGTGAGCTGCCATTAGACTTTGTGTCTACTGGACTCCTTTAGTAGCCAGTTTGTGTGTGTGTGTGTGTGTGTGTGTGTGTGTGTGTATGTATGTATGTATGTATGTATTTTTTTTTTTTTTTTTGAGAGCGTGGGCAAGCCAGGGCCTCCAACCACTGCAAATAAACTCCAGATGCATGTGCCCCCTTGTGCCTCTATCATATGTGGGTCCTAAGGAATCAAACCTAGGTCCTTAGACTTTGCAGACAAGCACCTTAACCTCTAAGCCATCTCTCCAGCCCAAGTAGCCAGTTCTATTGTGATGCTCAAAAGAATCTGATCTTAGCTTTATAAATTAACATCTTCCCCTGTTAAAATGTCCATGGTGGGGTGGGGGGGGGGCGCTGGAGGGCTGGCTTAGCAGTTAAGGTGTTTGCCTGCAAAGCCAAAGGACCCAGGTTTGGTTCCCCAGGACCCAAGTTAGCCAGATACACAAGGGGACATGTGTGTCTGGAGTTCATTTGCAGTGGCTGGTGTGCCCATTCTCTCTCTCCCTCTTTCTCTGTCAAATAAATAAATAAATAATTAAATGCCCATGGGGTTGCCAGGGGTGGTGGTGCACACCTTTAATCCTAACATTTAGGAGACAGAGGTAGGTGGATCACACTAAGTTTGAGGCCACCCTGAGACTCCATAGTGAATTACAGGTCAGCTTAGGCTAGAGGGAAGCCGTACCTCAAAATAAAAACAAAAGGTCCATGGGACTGGGGGTTGCATTGGTAGAGGGCTGCCTAGGATGCTACAGACCCGGAATTCAACCTTGAAAAAAACTTAATTGTTTGGAAGGGTAAATAACCTTTATTTTTTTTTGGGGGGGGCAGGTTTCGAGGTAGGGTTTCACTCTAGCTCCTGGAATTCCAGGCTGACCTGGAATTCACTATGCTGTCTCAGGGTAAACTTATGGTGATCCTCCTACCTCTGCCTCCCAAGTGCTGGGATTAAAGGCGTGCACCACCACGCTTGGCAAAATAACCTTTCTTTAAGCAGAACGTAGTCCCAAAGTTTGGGAATGTTAAGAATTACTTACCAGTCCAAAGCTATTGTCACCCACTCTTGGTCCTGGGATTAAAGGTGTTGCACCACCATGCCTGGTTCCAGTTTCGTTAAGGGCTCTTTATTCTTATCCAGAACAATGAGACCTTTCCAAGTAATCAAGGGGTAGCTGATACAGTGAGCCCCCTGAAGACAGTGGTTCTCTACCTTTTGATATTTCAGAGCCCTTTGAAAAGAGTGAGCCTGGATATTGTGCTTTAAACCATGTTCATCCAGTGGATGAACACAGATGGACTTTTAGAGGTTCCTGAACTCCAGGCTGAAACCTCTAAAGTTAAACTTGATTCTAAAGGTTAGCTAAGATGAGATAAGAAGCAAACGAATATGGGGAATAGCTGTTCACATAAAATGAGTTTTCCTTGTCTTTGAGCACTTGTGGAGCATTCCCCTCCCTGCCCCCCAGCTTAAACATACACACAGAAGATTTAAATAATGTGATGACTTGTGAACATACATCCTGTGATCACTAGACGATATAAGAGGACACAACCTTGAGAAAAAGGCCAAGCATATTCACTGACAAGGCTCAGTCACTCATTCAGTGAATGTTTTTTATTAATGGGTTGTGTGCCAGGCACTGGAGATGCATGGAGGAGTAAACCCGGTGTGTGCTGACGAAGATGGGAGGAGCAACTAAACTAGCATAAGTGCCCTAAGAAGGACAGGCAGGGCCAGGTGTGGTGGTGCACGCCTTTAATCCTAGCACTCGGGAGGCTGAGGTAAGAGGATCAAGAGTTTGGGGCCACCCTGAGACCACATAGTGAATTCCAGGTCAGCCTGAGCTAGAGTGAGACCCTAACTCAAAAAAGAGAGAGAGAGAAGAAGAAGAACAGAAAGGAATGGTCAGGGATCACAGGTCAGAGTGAGTAGCTTGGCCACAGGGGTTTGGGGTCCAGAAAGAAAGGCTGGGGTTTGTGTTGGAAATATACTCAGCAGTGTCCAGGCAAAGGAGGGGAAGATGTCCTGGGAGAACAGCTGGGACTCTGAGAGCCCATGGGTGAGATGGGCTTTGGTAAGAGAGCTTGACTTAGTCCCTGGACTTAGAACCTCAGAGGTATTCCTCCAAATCCCTGAGCCAGGAGCCCTTTGTCTGCTAACAGAGTATGCAGCCACGTCAGGGTCCAAGGGACCAGGGAATTCCAGACTGCATCTTGAGTGATTCTTTATAGCTAGAAATCATGGTTATTGGATTCGGTATAATGGCATTATATTTGATCGGGACAGATATGCATAGAGGGAAATAGGAGCCAGGGGTTTTCCCACTCCCTAGGCCATGGAGCCCTACTATCGAAGTCAACAAACAGCTCACCAAACTTCCCTTTCTGGAAATTGAGATGTTTCCAGATAGGAGAAAGAGAAACTGGCTGCTGTCCTGTCCTGGTTTTCATATTCGATTCATTGACTTGCTTGAAGATCGTGGTGCTAAGATGTACATGCCTTTTAAGTAAGTAAGAGCTGGAGAGATGGCTCAGTGGTTGAAAGCTCTTGCTTGCAAAGCCAGATGATCCAGATTCAATTCCCCAGTACCCACGTGAAGCCAGATGCACAAAATGGCACATGCATATGGAGTTCGTTTGCAGTAGTAAGAGGCTCTGGTGCACCCATATTCTATCTCTCCTTGCAAATAAATATTTTAAAATGAATAACTAGTTAACAAGTGAGTAAGTAAAAACAAGTGACAACTCAAATGTGTGTTTGGCTCCAAGAGTTAGGTGTAGAAAAGTGACTGAGTACTTGAACTTATGTCTCACCTGCACTCGCTGTGCTGAGCAAGCTTTTTATTACTTGCCACATCCATGAAGTGGAGAGGGTAGATCTGTCATAAGATTCTGGTGGGGCTCCTGTGAATTGGTTCATATGGGATTCTTAGACTGGGAACTGAAGAGATGGCTCAGTGGGTAAAGTGCTCATCATGCAAGCATGAGAACTGAGTTCAGACCCCAGCAGCCATGTAAATGCCAGCAGCATGGTGTTCACATAGAACCCCAGCACTGGAGAGGACTCCCTGGGGCTCACTGGCTAGTCTGGAGAACCCGTCTCAAAGAATAAGGTGGAGAGTATTGAAGAAGACACGCAATATCAATCTCTGGTGTGCATACATATGCACACCACACACTCCCACACACTCTTTTTTTTGTTTGTTTGTTTTTGTTTTTGTTTTTTCGAGGTAGGGTCTTACTCTGGCCCAGGCTGACCTGGAATTCACTATGTAATCTCAGGGTGGCCTTGAACTCACGCCAATCCTCCTACCTCTGCCTCCTGAGTGCTGGGATTAAAGGCATGTGCCGCCATGCCCAGCAACACTCTTAAGATGCTTAGAACAATGCCAAGAGAAAAGTGTTCTGAGTTAGGGGCTCCAGCTGCTTAAGGTAAAGCTGGAATTGAGCAGAGCCCTGGAACTTTACCTTACAAATCCAGAGTAATAAGACTCGTGATGTGTTTACATCTTGCTTCACAGTTTATAAAATGCTCCCATGTCATTTTTTTCTCATTTAATTCTTAAGCAGCCCTTGAAGTAGACGAGAAAGTTCCTTGGGGTACCCTTTTCTAGATAAGGAAACTGATATTGAGCCCAGTCTCACCTGCCATGAAAATAGTGCCCTACCCAAGTTCAGTGTCTTAGAAAGCAGTGACCAGTAGAAACCTGCCCAAAGGTTTGCAGTTAAGTAAGGCAGCGTAGGGGGTGACAGGCCACAATGTCCTTACCTTGTTTGGAACACAGAAGAGTAAAGCAGTGTCCTCCATCCAGACCTCTCTGAGCCCAAGAGCACAGCAGCTGCCTGCCTGGAAGCTGTTTCCTGTGCAGTGGTGTATGGGTCATGGCTGCAAAAGCCTGAAAGTTTATCCCCAAGGACCCTAAGATGAAGAACAAATAATAGTTTATTGCATGCTTTTAGCTCTGGAAAACATAGTCTTACATAAAGCACATTGGTATTTCTTCCCTGAACAAACAGGAAAGGCCCTCCTTTCTTTTGGGCACTAGGTGGGGACAGGGGCCATTGCTAAATATAAACTTATGTTTATTATGAAAACCTTCCTTTGCTGACCTCAGATCAGTACCTCCTAGCAACTCCTTTATTTATTTATTTATTATTTATGTATTTATGAGAGCGAATGAATGCACCAGGGCCCCTTCCCACTGCAAACAAACTCCAGACACACACACCACTCTGTGTATCTGGCTTTACATGGATAATGGAGAGCTGAACTGGGGCCAGTAGGCTTTGCAAGGAAGTGCCTTTAGCTACTGAGCCATCTCCCCAGCTCTCTGCTTATCTTTTTATTAATGTTATATTATCTAGTTCTTCCATTATAATTCACCTCAATCACCTTTTTAAAGAAAGCCTAGCTATAGGAAAGAAGAAACTGTCACATTGATCCACTAATACCTGTCCCTGTCTCCCGATTTCTTTTTCCTCCTCAGAGTCTTGTCTTCACTACTGAAGAAGGCCTCCGTGCCCTAGCCAACTGTGAGCCTAGAGTCCTGGAAGATGGCGGATGTGCCCGACGGTGAGCCCTGCACTTCTCCACTGGAGCTGTTCAACAGCATAGCCACCCAGGGGGAGCTCGTAAGGTCCCTCAAAGCTGGGAAGGCATCAAAAGTAGGTGATTTTTTTGTACACTCCAATACCTGCATCTGAGCCTCCCATACTTGTGGAGTTAGGTTGTTCTGAAAGTCTGTTCCTTCAGCAATTTAAGTGTTTTAGTTATATTCTTTTTTTTTTTTTTTTTTTTTTTTTTTTTGGTCTTTTTGAAGCAGGTTTTCACTCTATCCCAGGCTAACTTTAAACTCACTCTGTAGCCGAGGCTAGCCTCAAACCCACAGTAATCTTCCTACCTCAGCCTCCAAAGTGCTGGAACTAAAGTCATGAGTTACCATGCCCAACTTTTGGTTGTAGGTTCTCTCAAACTAGCCTAGAACTCACAGCCATCCTCCTACCTCTGCCTCTCAAGTACTGGGATTAAAGGTGTGTGCCACCACACCTGGCTTGGTTGTATTCTTAAAGTACATTATCATTATTTCTGTTGTAGTCCAGAGTCCCTGCTTCTCAGAGCCTTTGTGAATATAATTGTTCCTTGGTGTCACAGAGATTGGTCCTCAGATCCCCAAGGATTTCAAAATCCTTGGGTGCTCAAATCCCTTACATAAAATAGTATCATATTTATATATAAAGTACTTATACTGATAGCCATTGTAGTACAATGTAAATTCTGTATAAATAGTTGTAGCACTGAAGTGTATAGGGAATAGTAACAATAAAATTCTGTGTAGTCAGCACAGATACAGGTTTTTACATTTTAGCATTTCCTGCCCAAGATTCACTAATGCAAGGATGTAGAACCTACAGTTATATGTAGCACAGCCTTCCAACCAGGTTTTCCTAGTTGTTCCCCTACATATCTTCAGTTCTTTTAGCTGATTCTTTGGGTTTGCACCCTCTGTGCCTTTAGATATTGGTGAGTTTGGGGCTTCCACTGTAGCCATGAGGCATTGATGTTTTCACAGACATTTCTTCTACGGGCCTTCGCATATGCTGAGATTCTGGTGAGGTCATTATTAGTACAGGCATTATTATGCTATGTAAACACATAGACAGCCAACCCACCAGGTAAAGTGTGAGTACTTTTCCTTTCCTGCCTAACTTGTGTTTTCTCTAGAGTTAATATTTGCCTCAATTTCTGTTTGCCTGGCCTTTCATGTTCTAATGATAATGTGCAGCAGGCACACACCACATAGTGTTTCCGTCGGAGCCAGATCACATACGACATGGCCCCACAGGCTACAATGGAGCTGAAAGATTCCTGTTTCTAGTGCCATCATAGGCATCGTGAGCCATAGTGCAACACATTGCTCATGTTTGTGTTGCTGCTATGAAGCATTCCTACTGCACTGCCATGCAAGTGAATGTACAAGATCTGTGTGCAGGGTCTAACACTGTATTCTGATAATAAGGCTGTGTATGTGTGTGTGTGTGTTTTAGAGGTTTTTTGTTTTTTGGTTTTTTTTCTTCCTATTTTGGAGTTTGTTGAGTTCTTTAATTTTTTTTTTTTTTTCCAAATTGAATCTGGGCCAGCAAGCTTTGCAAGGAAATGCCTTTAACCACTGGGCCATCTCTCTTGCCACAGTTTTAGAGTGTTTTGTTTTTGTTACTAAGCTACTTTCTCATTGCTGTGACCTGACAAAAAGCAGCATAAGTGCTAAAAGGGTTTATTTTGGATCATGGTTTAAGGATATAGTCCACTGTGGCATGAAGGTGTAGCTTCAGGAGTGTGAGGCAACTGGTCACATCGTGCAGGGGTCAGAGATGAGCACTGGGACCCCAGCCCATGGGTAGGGCCTTCCATATTCAGGGTGGGCCTCCCACTTAGTTAAACTGCTCTGGGGAGCTGAGTAGCTGCCTCATTGGTTAAAGCATTTGTTAGCAAAGTCTGTCAGCCTGGTATGATTCCTTAGTACCCACATGAAGCCAAATGCAAAGACTGACACAGCATCTGGTGTTCATTTGCAGCATCAAGAGACCCTGGTGTGCCCACTCACATGCAAAGAAATAAAATTATTAAAGAAAAAAAAAAGGGCTGGAGAGATAGCTTAGCAGTTAAGGCACTTGTCTGCAAAGCCAAAGGACCCAGATTTGATTCCCTGGGATCCACATAAGCCAAATGTACAAGGTGGCACATGTGTCTAGAGTTCATTTGCAGCAGCTAGAGGCCCTGGTGTGCCCATTCTCTCTTTCTCTCTCAAATAAAAAAAAAAAAAGAGAATATGAAAAAAGAAAAAAACATACATTCTGGTTGGGCATGGTGGTGCACACCTTTAATCCTAGCACTCAGGAGGTTGAGGTAGGACGATCACCATGAGTTTGGGGCTAAACTGAGATCCTATTTCAAAACAAAACAAAACAAACAAACAAACAAAAAAACATTCTGGGCACTGGGAAAATGGTTTAGCAGTTAAAGGTGCTTGCTTGGAAAAAGACCACTCAGGAAACTCCCTCATGGACACCCAAAGGGACATCTCCCTGCTGGTCTCAGATCCAGTTAAGTTGACAATGACAGTTAACCTCACAACCTCTAAGCCAGACTCCCAGACCTGGCTTATGTATTTAGTATACTTTTTTTTTTTTTTTTTTTTTTTTTTTTTTTTTTTGAGGTAGGGTGTCACTCTAGCTCAGGCTGACCTGGAATTCACTATGTAGTCTCAGGGTGGCCTTGAACTCATGACAATCCTCCTACCTCTGCCTCCCAAGTGCTGGGATTAAAGGTGTGTGCCACCATGCCTGGCTTGTATTTAGTATACTTTTTTAGAAAGTATTTTTAGGGCTGGAGAAATGGCTTAGCGGTTAAGGCACTTGCCTGTGCAAAGGACCCAGGTTCAGTTATGCAGGACCCACATAATGCATACATCTAGGGTAGGAATTTGCAGTGCTAGAAGCCCTGGTGCTCATGTGCACTGAGCCATCTCCCCAGCCTCCCGTTTCTTTCTTTTAGTTCCTACTTGAGGAGTATTTCCTCACTTCTCACTCTCCTATTGTCTTTCAGTTCTCATTATTTTTCCATGTGTGTATGCGTGTTCATATGTGTGCATGTGTGCACACATGTGAAATCAGTGTCCTGTGTCTTCCTCAATCACTCTCCACTTAGAGACAGGGTCTCACTCATACATGTGACCTAGGAAGCTTGCCCTAGCTCCCAGCACTAAGGGTACAGGTGTGCGCCACCATGCCCAGCATCACATGGGTGCTAAGCTGCTTGCATTGTAAGCTTTTTTTACTAGCCAGGCTATCTGCACAGCCCGTTCTCCTGTCATTTTAAACTCCCTGCTGCTTTGGCCTCTGCTCCTTTTCTCCAGCACGTGCTGTGCTGTGCTGTGCTGTGCTGTGCTAGGTGCAGCCCCTGCTCTCATTGCCAAGTGGTGCTGGTGGTCTTCCTGGTACCTCCATCCATGTTAGGCTCTCAGTGTCATCTGGGTGAATTTTTTTCTTCCTCCTTCCACATGACAGGTAGTCTCAAGTGCACTGTATTTCTTACACCCCTAGAGGCCTGAGGGAGACACTGTAGCAGATGGTTACTGTGTATAGTGGAACTTGTCAATGTGCTCTACTTCCTGGAGAGCCATCAGCTCGCTCCTTTGCTTGGAGAATCTTCAGGTTCGGAGTCTTTGTCTTTTTTTGTTTGTTTTTTGTTTTTTGTTTTTTGTTTTTTTTTGGTTTTGTTTTGTTTTTTCAAGGTAGGTCTCACTGTGGCCCAGGCTGACCTGGAATTCACTATGTAGTCTCAGGGTGGCCTCTAACTCACAGTGATCCTCCTACCTCTGCCTCCCAAGTGCTGGGATTAAAGGCATGTGCCACTACACCCGCCTTTTTTTTTTAAAGTTAGAGTCTCCACAGCCTGCTATCCAGAGGGTGTGAGTCTGGCTGCCACATTCCACCACTGACTCAACAGGGCTGACCATGTGACCATATTCCTTATGCCTCATGTACTATCCTGCTGCTGGCTATAGTGTCCAGTGGCCCTGGTCCAGACACTTGTAACTATGTCCCCTTCCTTTCCCCACAGGAAACTTCTAGATAAGCTGGGCCCAATGACCAGCTGTGAACAGACTTGGAGCCAGCACTCCTGTTTTTTTTCTTTTGTTGTTGTTATTGTTTTTTTTTTAATCCCTTCAGTGTGGGCTTCTTTTTATTATTATTATTATTATTGACAACTTCCTTAATTGTAGACAATATCCCATGGTACTTCCCTCCCTCTCCCCACTTTCCCCTCTGAAACTCCACTCTCCATCATATCCCCTCCCCCTCTCAATTAGTCTCTCTTTTAGTTTGATGATCTTTTCCTCCTATTATGATGGTCTTGTGTAGGTAGTGTCAGGCACTGTGAGGTCATGGATATCCAGGCCAACTTGTGTCTGGAGGAGCATGTTGTAAGGAGTCCTACCCTTCCTTTGGCTCTCCTGTTTTTATAAGCACTTCTAGTCTCCATCCCTCAAGGCTAAGGCCGAGGCTGGTGCTGAGCCTCTGGATAGTTCACAGTGTGCAAGCAGGGCTGCTGCCCATGCTGCCAGCTCGTCTTGGCACTGGTTTTTTCATGTGCTCAGTCAGTCACAGTTACACCTGAGCTTTCCAACTCCTGGATCTTGTTGCCGCCGCCCTCCCCTTGTCTGCTTTGTCCCGTGGGATGCGTCTTTAATCATCTTGCTGCTGTAGTGGGGTCACGCATGCATTCAGTCTGCGTCTTCAGAGGACCATTGGCATTTCGTGTCCCTGTACTCTTCATCTCTGCGTGTTCAGTGGGAGGTGGGTTCCGCTCAGCTGCACCTTCCGGGTTGTCCGCTACCCTTTGTCTAGATCCTGTTCCTTAAGGTTATTTCCCAGTAAGACCTGTGTCTTTGAATAACAGCACTGCACTAAAGCAGCCTGTGCCGTAGGGGAATAAGTCAGAATAAGGTGGGGAGCATCCACAGTGGCAGGCCAAGTGCAGTTTGAATAGTATGGAAGAGGTGACACTGACTCACAGGGATGAAGACACCACTTACATGGAGAAACAGGCAGCTCACTCAAGTCACAGTGAACCACACAGTGGCTCCTAACAGCTGTCATCACACCCCTTTGCCTCTGCCCCGACCCATGCCACTCAATGGTTTGTTCTGTTTGGTTCTTTATAATGGCATACTATATGGTCTTTTGAGTCTTGCTCAGACACCAGTTTTAAATTCACTTTCAGTTTTGTGGCCCATTTTAGACTGAAAATAACCAAACAGACAAAACAAGTGTACTTACGTATTTCGATCCTGTTCCAGATTATAGACAGTTCTGACATGGTTAAATGTTTGACTTTTATAGAACCTTCTGCAATCAGAATTAGACCCAATAATGTATGAGCTGTCAGTACAGCTAGTGATTAAAGATATTGACTGCTGTGTACTTCAAAGCAAGGAGAGTCCTCCCATAGATAATTCTGCAGATTAAACTTGCTGAACATTTATTTTTTGCCAATGCTGAACCTAGGCACTGTAGAACCGGGAGGTATAGAGTAACTATCCAGTGCGCACAGACATCTTATCTCACGTAAGTTGTAGCCATGGGTATTGATTCCATGAAGCAAACTCAATTTGAAGTGCTGATCTGCCCAGAATCACAGCCCTCTGTGGTCTGGGTGCTGTGACTGGTGGAACAGTTCTGTGAACAGTATTGATCACGGAAGTTCTCCCTGGGAAGCCCAGTTTCCAGTGTATGCTGCATAAAGTCTGTGTGGAAGTGCTTGTATGTCCCTGGGTCAGCAAATTGTGCTGTGCATGTGTTTGTGTTCTGATCCAGCCAAACCAATTACCAGACTAGAGCTATAGAACATGGCATGACTGATTGGCTTTATTAGGCCTGCTCTTTGAAATACTGTGTTTTCAGGAGGCTACTGGGAGCTTCTAGAAGAGAGAAAGGTCTTTAATAGATTTCCAGAGTCCCAAGGATATGTTTTATATTTCTCTGGTTTTTTATGGGATTGGTTTCTTTTTTAATTAATTTATTTTTTGTTTGTTTGTTTGTTTTGGTTTTTGAGGTATGGTCTCACTCTAGCCCAGGCTGACCTGGAATTCACTATGTAGTCTCAGGGTGGGCTCGAACTCACAGTGACAGTGATCCTCCTACCTCTGCCTCCCCAGTGCTGGGATTAAAGGCATGCGCCACCACGCCCGGCTTGATTTTTTTTTTTTTAAAAGTTTGCACCGGGCGTGGTGGTGCACGCCTTTAATCCCAGCACTGGGGAGGCAGAGGTAGGAGGATCACGGAGAGTTCAAGGCCACCCTGAGACTATAGTGAATTCCAGGTCAGCCTGAGCCAGAGTGAGACCCTACCTCGCAAAAACCAAAAAAAAAAAAAAAAAGTTTGCACACATAGGACACACCCCCCATAGTCCAAGTTGTGCTGAGGGTCTTGGGTGGGGTTATTAGTGTTCGCTGTGGAGACCAAGAGGCCTCAGTCAGTCTCTGCAGGGATGGGAAACATGGTGTCTCAGGCTATTCCCACCCACCCTGAGGCTCTTCCAGTCTTTCCACCCCTTCTTCCACAATGCTTCCTGAGCCTTGGTGAGCAAGATAGAGATCTGATTTAGTGTTGCTTTCTCTGTGGACTCTGATCTCTGGTTGGTTGGTTGGTTGGTTGGTTTTGCGAGGTAGGGTCTCACTCTGGTCCAGGCTGACCTGGAATTAACTATGTAGTCTCAGGGTGGCCTCGAACTCTCGGAGATCCTCCTACCTCTGCCTCCCAAGTGCTGGGATTAAAGGCGTGCGCCACCACGCCTGGCTTGTTTGTTTGTTTTAAGATTTTATTTATTTATTTGAGAGAGAATGGGCATGCCAGGGCCTCTACCCACTGCCAGCAAGCACCAGACACATGTACTGCTTTGTGCATCTGGTTTTACATGGGTACTGGAGTCTTTTGGCTTTGCAGGCAAGTGCCTTAACTTCTGAACCTTCTGTCCAGCCCCCGTTTCTCTGTTTTTATGAGGTTTGAGTGACCACAGTGTCTATCACCATTTCCCTGGAACTGGTTTTCAGTCTAGCCATGAGAGCAGTATTGGTGTCACCGCTTCCCTGCAATGACTTCTGAGCTCAGACAGATGAGGTGGAGGTGACCTGTCTCCTGGTAGACAGTCAGCTCTCTCTTCTCATTGTATTGATGTATCCTTGTCCTTCACCCCCCAAGTCTCATTCCTCAGCTGGAACAGGGCAGTAGTCACAGTGATGCCCACTCCTCAGGGTTGTTATGAAGCCACATGAACTCTCAAAACAGTGCCTGCCACATATTGGGCATTTTGTAAGCAGCTATACTAGTTACTTTGCTCATTGCTGTGACCAAAACCTGATGAAAGGAACATAAGAGAGGGAGGGTTTACTTTGGCTCCCCATTCCAGGAGACACAGACTCATCATGGCAGGGCAGGCATGGAGGCAGCTTGTCATACTGCATCCTCAGAAAGTGGAGAGGGTTTAATGCTAGTTTTCAGCTAGCTTTCTCCTTTATGTTCAGTTCAGGACCTCACCACATAGAATGGTACCACTCACATTAGGTTGGGTATTTTTACCTCAATTAACCTAACCCAGAAGCTCCTTCTCAGGCATGCCAGAAGTTTGTCTCAGTGGATTCTAGACCCTGTTAACGTTGGCAGTATTCATTGCCAGTATTTTTAGCTTTCACCCTTATGTTTTTGTTTTGTTTTCAAACTTTTTATTGACAACTTCCATAAATATCACCTTTATGTTTTTTCTTTAGGATGAGATTGATTCTGCAGTAAAGATGTTGTTATCATTAAAAATGAGCTATAAAGCTGCCATGGGGGAAGATTACAAGGCTGACTGCCCTCCAGGGAACACAGCAGCTGAGAATAATAATGTCCCAGATGTCACAAAAGCCAGTGAGGATTTCGTAGACCCGTGGACAGTACGGACAAGCAGTGCAAAAGGCATTGACTATGACAAGCTCATTGGTAAGTCCTCCACCGTCTTCCCCAAGAACAGCCTCAATGTGGAGACGTGACCAGTGAGTTGATCCAGTGGTGTTTGTGAATTGTATGTGTTTGTTGCTGATTTATACACTTAATTTTATCTGTAATTGTCATATAATAATCAAATGCTCATGAGGCAGTGTGATCTTCCACACATGTACATGACATATGATGATCAAATCAGAGTGGCCTGTTCATCATCTTTCTGGAGAGAACATTCAGGACCCTCTCTTGTAGCTGTTCTGAAAGGTACAGTTCATTAATATTAGCACCAGGAATACTCTTCCTGTCTCACAACTTTCTACCTGCTAACCAGCTTTGCCCCATCTTCCCTCCCCCCTGCCCTCTGCAGCTCCGGAAACATTGTAAACTCCATACACAAGGTCACGCGCTCTTAGTCTTCCTGCGCACTGCTCATCTCCTCGTCCTTGAAGTTTATCTTTGTTGTGGCAAATGACAGGGCCCCTTTTTAGAGCTGAGCAGTGCTCCTTTGCGTGCACATATGTATGTATGTATTATTTTCTTTATCCACTCAGCCATTCATGGACACATAGGTTGAATCCATATCTTGGCTATTGTGAAGAGTGAGTGCTGCAGTCAACAGAAATGCAGGTGTTTCCTTCAGCACATGATTCCATTTTCTTCAATATATGATTTTTCTTAATTTTAACTGAATCACAAGTAAAATGAAGTTTCTACGCCAAGAAAGAAATAGATCCTAAAACCCTTTCAATTATTTTAAAATAAAATAACAGGGCTGGAGGGATGACTTAACAGTTAAGGTGCTTGCCTGTGAAGCCCAAGGTCAGGTTTGACTCCCCAGAACCCACATAAGCTAGATGTACAAGTTGGTGCATGTGTCTGGAATTTGTTTGCAATGGCTAGAGGCCCTGGCGTGCCCATTCTCTCTCTCTCATAAGTAAATAAACAAATATAATTTAAAAAATAAAATAACAGTGAATCAGACACAGTGCCACATGCCTGTAATTCCAGTTCATAGAAAGTGGAGGAGGAGGATCAGGATTTCAAGATCATCCTTAGCTATGTAGCAAGTTCAGAGCCAGTCTAGAATACATGAGCCCCTGTCATAAAAAAAAAAAAAACTAAAAAATTAAATAAAATAACAACATAAAACATATTTTAAAATAATAATATGAGGGAAACAGCTTAGTAAGTGTCTGCTTGTTTGGGTTTTTGTTTGTCTGTTTGTTTGGTTGGTTTTTGGTTTTCAAGGTAAGGTCTCATTCTAGCCCTGGCTGACCTGGAATTATTCACTCTGTAGTGTCAGTACTTTGGACAGGTTAGTTAAATAGACATCCTTGCTAACAAGTCCTTACTATCATATCCTTCCTTAAGGGTCTTCATGATCATTTCAGATCATTAATAATTGTTAAAAAAGAAACAATTATGCTTGGTATGGTGGCACATGCCTTTAATCCCAACACTCAGGAGGCCGAGGTAGGAGGATCGCTGAGTTTGAGGCCAGCCTGAGACTACATAGTAAATTCCAGATCAGCCTGGGCTAGAGCAAGAACCTTATCTCAAAAATAAATAAATAAGAATAAAATATTTATATGTGTACATGAAAGCTATTTGCAGTGATCTAAATGTAGGCTATCAGTGAGGGAAGAATTGCTTGAAGACACATGAATTCATTTCAGCAATTATATGAAAAGTCATGGTTGGGCTGAGGAGATGGCTCAGTCATTAGAGTGCTTGCCTTACAAGCATGAGGACCTAAGTTAGATCATCCCCAAAACGCACATTAAAAAAAGATACAAAGCCAGGCATGGTGGCGCACACCTTTAATCCCCCCACTCGGGAGGCAGAGGTAGGAGGATCATCATGAGTTCGAGGCCACCCTGAGACTACATAGTGAATTCCAGGTCAGCCTGGGCTTGAGCGAGACCCTACCTCGAAAAACCAAAAAAAAAAAAAAAGAGAGAGAGAGAGATACAGGCACGGTGGTTCACTTGTAACCCTAGTGCTGGGGAGGTGGAGACAGGCAGGGCCCTGGGCTTCACTGACCAACCGTTCTAGCCTACTCGGTGAGTTCTAGGCCCCTATCTGAGCAATGGTGTTCAGCGCCTGAGGAATACCATCTGAGGTTATCCCCTAGACTCCACATGCACTTGCACTCACACAACGCAAAGCAACTCATGGTTGTCAATGAATATAAATTATTCCTTCAAGCAGCTGTACGTGCATGGATGTGTGTCTGTGTTTGTGTTTTCACAATTTGCAGCTACCTGCTGTTCTCCCTCTGAGTCCAGGCTCAGACAGGCAGCACTTGGATCTAAATTTGATCCCAGTTTTGCTCATAGCTATCTCAGCCGTGTAATACCAGGGACCTTTCACTTGCATGAATGAGAGGGTGGGCTACAGGCAGACCTAGAAATGGGGGTCATTGCGGTCTTGCATGGGTCACAGTTCCCTGCGTTTCAGTGTATCAAGTCACTAAGCCTTCTGGCACCTGAGAAAGTCATCTCTTCTATTGCTCATTGTTTTTCCAGTTCAGTTCGGAAGCAATAAGATTGACAAAGAGCTGATAAACCGGATAGAGAAAGCCATTGGCCAGAGACCACACCGCTTCCTCCGCAGAGGCATCTTCTTCTCACACAGGTCAGGGCCCCTCCTCTGCTCTGGGTCCAAAAAGCCCTGAGGCGCTGTCTGGTGCCCTAGGCAAAGTGGAACAGCTATGAGCAGCTGGAATATATCCGTGCTGTCAGGAACTCACTAAGGATCACATGGTCCCATCCCCCTCAGGTCTTCGGTTCATTTCTTTGTAAACCTCACAAGATAGAGGTCTGCTCCTGGCAGAAAGATCAGCTTATATGCTGTCAATTGTAAATACAATGAAATCAAAAGTTTCAGACTGGAGAGATGGCTTTGTGGTCAAGGCACAAAGCCTTAGGACCCAAGTTTGACTCCCCAGAACCCACATAAACCAGGTGCAAAGGTGGCACATGTGTCTGGAGTTTGTTTGCTGTGGCTAAGGCCCTGGTACACAAGTTTTCTCTTCCCTCTCCCCCTCCCCCCCCCAGCCTCAGTAAGTAAAAAACAAAATTTAAGTTTCACAGGCCCAGGGGCTGTATTCCCACACAATAATCAATAGGTTTCCTGAAGCGACTACCCGCTTCCTCCTACTCATGAATGATATCAAAAGAGAAACTGGCAGAAACAGCATGGGACAGAGTGTTCCTGCCTCTAACCACAAATTCCATGCAGATAACATCAAGAAGAGGTTAGGTTCCAAATGACTTCCTGCCTTTCCCATCCCATAACTTACTAGAGTTGGATCATGACTTTTTTTTTTTAATAAGATTTGTTCATGGAATTTATGAGCTGAGGCCAGGGAACTCTGTGCCGCTTTCCACTTGAAGGAGCACCTAGGTCAGAACTCAACATGCTGCCCAAACTCTTCACATCACACCTACCGAGAACCCTATGTCCTGCTTCACCCATTTTGTGGGCAACATGAAATCAGTATTTTCCTTAACTGAAAGTAAATTCTATCCTAAAATTCACTTTTTTTGTTGTTGTTTTGTTTTCAGGGTAGGGTTGCTCTTTATCACAAGCTGACCTGGAATGTAGTCTCAGGGTGTCTTGAACTCACTGCGATCTTCCTACCTCTGCCTCCCAATTGCTAGGATTAAAGGGATGCCACCATGACTGGCTATAAAATTCACTTTTTTTTTTTTTTTTTTTTTTTTTTTCGAGGTAGGGTCTCACTCTTGTCCAGGCTGACCTAGAATTAACTATGTAGTCTCAGGGTGGCCTCGAACTCTCGGCGATCCTCCTACCTCTTAAAATTCACGTTTTTTAAAGTGTATAATTCAGGGCTGGAGAGATGGCTTAGCGGTTAAGGAATTTGCCTGTGAAGCCTAAGGACCCCGGTTCAATTCTCCAGGTCCCACGTAAGCCAGATGCACCAGGGGGCACACACATCTGGAGTTTGTTTGCAGTGGCTAGAGACCCTGGCGCTCCCATTCTCACTTTCCCTCTCTCTCTCTTTATTTATTTTTTTTTTTGGTTTTGCGAGGTAGGGTCTCACTCTGGTCCAGGCTGACCTGGAATTAACTATGTAGTCTCAGGGTGGCCTTGATCTCTCAGTGATCCTCCTACCTCTGCCTCCCGAGTGCTGGGATTAAAAGCGTGCGCCACCACGCCCGGCTCCCTCTCTCTCTTTCCCTTTCTGTCTCTAATAAATAAATAAATAAAAACAAAGTGTTTTAAAAAACCGTGTATAATTCAGTGGGGCTTTTAAATATTTTTATTTATTTATTTGAGAGAATGGTGTTTTTATATTCACAAAGTTATTTGTGAGGTATGACCATTGCAACCTGAAATTACAGAACATTTTCATCACCCAAAAAGAAACCTCCTGGGGCCCGGAGAGATGGCTTAGTGGTTAAGCACTTGCCTGTGAAGCCTAAGAACCCTGGTTCGAGGCTCCATTCCCCAGGACCCATGTAAGCCAGATGCGTAAGGGGACTCATGCGTCTGGAGTTCGTTTGCAGTGGCTAGAGGCCCTGGCGCATCCATTCTCTCTCTCTCTCTCTCTCTCTCTCTCTCTCTGCCTCTTTCTGTCTGTCATCCTCAAATAAATAAATAAACAGAATTTAAAAAAAGAAAAAAGAAACCTCTACCTATTAGTAGTCACTCCCCTTTTCTCCTTTCCACAACCACAGGCAACCACTAATCCACTTTTTGTCACTGAATTTTCCTAGTCTTGGAGTTTTATGTGAATGGAGTCATAGGGCATGTGCCTTTGTTTCTTTTGCTAAGGATGTGTTCAAGGCTTCTCCATGTAGTAGCGTATAGCTTGAGACTGTCCAGATAAGTTTGGTGTTTTTCTTTTTTTTTTTTTTTTTTTTTTTTTTTTTTTTTTTGGTTTTTTGAGGTAGGGTCTCACTGTAGCTCAGGCTGACCTGGAATTTACTATGTAGTCTCAGGGTGGCCTTGAACTCACAGCAATCCTCCCACCTCTGCCTTTCAAGTGCTAGGATTAAAGGCATGCGCCACCACACCCAGTAGGAGGCAGTTGTTTTTGAGACAGGATTTCACTATATAGCCTAAACTAGCTTCAAACTCCTCCTGCCTTAGCCTTAGCCTCCCATCTGCTGGGATTATTGACAGGTGCTACCATGCATAGCTAATCCATTTTATTTAATACCTTGAGTAGACTGAGCATAACTTTTAAAAGCTCAGAATGCTTACATTAACTATAGTTGGATAACATTGTCTACCACAAAGTCCTTTTTTTGTTTTGTTTTGTTTTTTGAGGTAAGGTCTCACTCTAGTCAAGGCTGGCCTGGAATTCACTATGTAGTCTCAAGGTGGCTTTGAACTCATGGCGATCCTCCTACCATGCCTCCTGAGTGCTGAGATTAAAGGCATGTGCCACCATACTCAGCACAAAGCCCTTTTTTATTTATTTTTATTTTTTATTTTTATTTTTCAAGGTAGGGTCTCACTCTAGCTCAGGCTGGCCTGGAATTCACTATGTAGTCTCAGGGTGGCCTTGAACTCACAGCGATCCTCCCACCTCTGCCTCCCGAGTACTGGGATTAAAGGCATGCACCACCATGCCTGGCCTAAAGCCCTTTTTTAAAAAAAAAAATAATGTGTCTGGGCGTTGATAATGTGTCTCAGCACAAAGCCCTTTTTTATTTTTATTTATTTTTTTATTTTTATTTTTCAAGGTAGGGTCTCACTCTATCTAGCTCAGGCTGGCCTGGAATTCACTATGTAGTCTCAGGGTGAACTTGAACTCACAGCAATCCTCCTACCTCTGCCTCCCAAGTGCTGGGATTAAAGGCAAGCACCACCACCACACCGGCTAATGCAGTTTTTATTTAAGTTAAGAAGCAGAGCCCTTTCTTTTTGTTTTTTGGTTTTTGTCTTTTGGGATTTTTCAAGGTATTGTCCCACTCTAGCCAAGCTGACCTAGACTTCACTATGTAGTCTTAGGCTTACCTTGAACTCATGGGCTCCACCTACCTCTGCCTCCTGAGTGCTGGGATTAAAGGCATGTGCCACCACAACCAGTTGAGCTCTTTCTTTTTTTGTCTTTTTTCTTAAATAGATAAATAAAAACATAATCAGAGGGAGGATTTTAGGAAAATTGTATTACAAATTTAAAAAAGTTTATTTATTTTTATTATTAACAACTTCTTTAATTGTAGACAATATCCCATGGTACTTTCCCCTTTGAAACTTCACTCTCCATCATATCCCCTCCCCCTCTCAATCAATCTCCCTTTTCAGTTTGATGTCATAATCTTTTCCTCCTATTATGATGGTCTTGTGTAGGGAGTGTCAGGCACTGTGAGGTCATGGATATCCAGGCCATTTTGTGTCTGGAGGAGCACGTTGTAAGGAGTCCTACTCTTCCTTTGGCTCTTACATTCTTTCCTACCCCTCTTCCACAATGGACTCAGAGCCTTGGAAGGTGTGTTAAAGATACTTCAGTGCTGAGCACTCCTCTGTCCCTTCTCAGCACCATGGTGCCTTCTGAGTCATCCCAAGGTCACCACCATCTGAAAAGAGAAGCTTCTGTAACCAAAAGTGAGAGTAGCATTAATATATGGGTATGGACATTAAGAGAAGTGCTTACTGGGCAGTTTGGTGAGCACAGTATATACATTTAGCATGATACCGGCAGATGTTACATCCCTAGGGCTCATGACTACCCCTGTTGTAGGTTTTCAGTATCAGGGATGTATTCCCTCCCAAGGAGCAAGCCTCCAGTCCAGTTAGAGAGTGGTTGGTTTCTCCCATAACAGACATGCCATTATTGCATCCATTGGCTCATTTGGCCTGGCTGGCCAAATTTAAGGCTTGCAGTGTTCACTGTTGAGTATCTTCACTGGTGATTTCTCTCTCTCTCATTGAACTGCATGCAGCGTAGGTTTTTCTAACTTTCTGTCAGCTGGTCCACATGGAGGAGGCTTTCAGCTCAGCTCCAGCAGGATTTCTCAGTGACCTTTGCAGCCCAAGTATGTGGAGTCTTCATCAATAGGGTCTTACTATCTATTCCTGGTGGGAAACCAAGGGCCTCAGCAATGGCCTATAATGTTTTGGGGTGTCTGTGACCTCCCCAGCCAACAACTCACTGGAAGGTATCCCATCCCTGGCACTGAAAATTTTCTAGTAACAATCTATGGCTTCTGAGAAAACAAAAGTTTTGACTTCACAAGTTTAATTTTACCCAGTTCCCTATGGCTCATCTTATTTTGTATTTTTATTTTTTTCAGTTTTTATTGACAAACTATACATATAGACAATATAGCACAGTCATATTCCCCTCCCCCCATTCTCCCTTTCTTCTCTCCTGAATCCCTTCTCCACTGAATTCATGTGTATAAGTGCCGGCACACTTGTGCCATAGCATACAGGAGTTCATCCTGAACTCCAGGGAACATGCCCTCTTCTTCACCCTAAGTCAGGCCAGCATGGAACCTGCCATTTTCGGAGCTGGGTCTGCATAGATTCAGAATAGGTTGTTTCTAAACAAAGGTTGTGTGGTGTTGGCCTAGTGTCCCATCTTCAAGGGAGGTATATAAAGTACAAAGTATATTTGCATGATGATTGGGGGAACTCTGAGAGGGAACTAGTGCTCAATGTAGCCATCATTAAACCCATCATTCCAAGCCTGCATGTTTCCTTTCACAGGAAAAGTCACGTAACATAACCAATCATTGTCAGTATTTTATCTGTCTTTACGTTTCATATCCAAATATACATTAGTGCTTTGATATTTTCTCAAGACAGTGATACTATTTCCTTTTCTCTTTTTGCCTTTAGAGATATGAATCAAGTTCTTGATGCCTATGAAAACAAGAAGCCATTTTATCTGTACACGGGCAGGGGCCCCTCTTCAGAAGCAATGCATGTAGGTCATCTCATCCCATTTATTTTCACAAAGTAAGTATTCCTTCATGTGAACTGTCTCTTTGCTAGTGAACAAGCATGCTGCTTGTAGGCCGTCTTGGTAGACAAGGCTGCTTCCTATTTGCCAAGTGGCCAGGATGTCACGGTAGGGCATTTTTATGACTTCTGTTCACTGTGTTTGCTTCTGAGCTCATTTTGAAGGACAAGCCATGATGAGAAGAACACTGCTTTTTTTGTTGCTATTTGTTTTTGAGACAGGGTCTCATGTAGTCCAGGCTAGCCTCAGACTTGCTATATATTCAAGGATGACTTTTAGCTTCTTTTTTATTATTATTATTTATTTACTTATTTGAGGGAAGGGGCAGATATAGACAGAGAGAATAGGTGCACCAGGGCCTCTAGCCACTGCAACAAACTCCAGATGTATGCTCCACCTTGTGCATCTGGCTTTATGTGGGTACTGGGGAATCGAACCAGGGTCCTTTGGCTCTGCAGGCAAGAGCCTTAACCACTGAGCCATCTCTAGATGGACCTTTAACTTCTGATCCTTCTGTTTCCACCTTTTGAGTGCTGAGATTACAGGCTCCCCATGCCTAGTTTTACGCTGTGGTGGGGATTGAACCTGGGGTTTTGTGCATGCTAGACAAGCACTCTACCAACTGATCAATATCCCTAACCCAAGAGCACCACTTTGGAGTTGACTAAGCCTGCCGCACAGTTCCTTGGTCCCCGTCTACTGCACTGTAGCCCACTACTCTCTGATGATGCCCATGTCGGCCAGATGACACAATGGCTCCCACCTTGAAAAGTAAGCGAAAGACTCCAAAATAAAGTATGTCAAAACACCTGCCACAGAGACTGGCCGTGAGGCCCTCAGCCGCTGTGTGCTGTAGTTGTCATTGTCACCAGTCAGGTTTATGGTAGGATAATATCATACAATTTTGTAGGCAAGCAATAAGTGGGAACTATGTGTTCACATGTGTAACAGACAGATTCGCTGAGATGAACTTGCAGACCAGGCACAGTTACGGAGGAAGGGATATTTATTGGAGCTTACAGATTTGGGGAAGTTCCATAATGGCAGAAGCAGCTGGCCTGCTTTCACAGGACCAAAATGCCACAAGCCAAAAGCCACAGCACACCTCAGGAACTCCAGCTAGGCACACTTTGCATATCTTTAGGTTGAAATCCTAAACCCACCACCATACCTTAAGATCCGCCCAGAGACACTGCCTCCAGCCAAGTGGTTGCAGATGCAAACTATAAACTAATAAAACACTGAATATATTGGGGGCCATCTATTCAAACTACCACAAGACGCAAAGTGGCATTCCTCCATGGGATCTGGATGTCTCCATTCTCCCTGTGTCCCTTCTTAGGTGGCTACAGGATGTGTTTGACGTACCCTTAGTGGTCCAGATGTCTGATGATGAGAAGTACCTGTGGAAAGACCTGACCCTGGACCAGGCATACAGCTACACTTTGGAAAACGCCAAGGACATCATCGCCTGTGGCTTTGACATCAACAAAACTTTCATCTTCTCTGACCTGGAGTACATGGGGTAAGGGGGAACCCTTGGCTGCCTTAGGAGCAAGTAGGTGCAGATACCATGTCATTATAGCCACAGGGAAGGCTGAAATACTCGACATGGGTTAAGGCTTGGTAATACTATTTTCCCCTGTTATGATTTGGTTTACTGGTTTCATGATGGTATTTACAGAAATTTAAAATGAGCCTCTGGGCCTGGTGGGAGTGAAGTTGTCAGTCAGTTGGGATAGAGAAGCACCTCTGCACTGTAGTGTAAGGACAGCCAGCGTTCTGATAGCTTTCAGCTTGTGTGACTGTCCTCATAGAGGAAACATTAACTTCCTGAAAGAGGATGTTAGACACCTCCTGCATAGTATAGTCTCTGTTTTTGTTTGTTTGTTTGAGGCAGGGTTTCGCTCTAACCCAGGCTGACCTGGAATTCACTATGTAGACCCTGGCTGGCCTTGAACTCACAGCAATCCTCCTACCTTTGCCTCCAATTACTGGGGTTAAAAGTATGTGCCTCCAGGCCTGCCAGTCTAGTTTGTTAAATTGGCTATTTAATAAATCAACATGCTTCATTCTGAAAATCCATGACTTTAAACTTCTGAGGCCTTTGATTTCATCCCAGTCTTTCTTTCCCAGCCGTTTTGTTTTGTTTTGTTTTGTTTTGTTTTGTTTTTTGTTTTTCAAGGTAGGATCTTGCTATAGCTCAGGCTGACCTGGAATTCACTATGTAGTCTCAGGCAGTCCTCCTACCTCAGCCTCCCATATGCTGGGATTAACGGCGTGTGCCACCATTCCCAGCTACAGCATATTTTTTTTATTACTTTTCTGGAAAGCCAGACATGGTGGTGCACGCCATTAATCCCAGCACTCGGGAGGCAGAGGTAGGTGGACCGTCATGAGTTTGAGGCCACCCTGAGACTACATAGTGAATTCCAGGTCAGCCTGGGTCAGAGTTAGAACCTACCTTGAAACCCCTCCCCCCACCAAAAAAAAAAGTATGCTGGAAAAGTAAGATTTTGACGTAAGATTATGGTGGTGCATATGTGTAATTCCAAGTATTCAGGAGGCTGAGGCAGCAGGATTACAAATGCAAGGCCAGTTCAGGCTACATAGCAAGATTCTATCTAAAAATGGGGTGAGGAGGGTTGAGAAAATAGCTCAGTTGGTACATACGGTGCTTGCCTCCTGAGCTCAAGGACCTGAGTTCAGGCCACAGATAAATCCACCCATAAAATGTTGGATGTGGTGGCCAGTCTAGCCTACTTGGCAAGCCCCAGGCCATTGATTGTCACAAAAAAAGGTGGATGGTGAGGGCTAAGAAGATGATTCAGCAATTAATGGTACCCCTTTGCAACAACAAAAGGCCCTGGTGCACACACATGCTCGCATGCACACACACATAAATAAGTAAATATTTTTCAAAGGTGGATGGCAAGGTGGATGTCCTCTGGCCTCTGTATATACATGCACATGCATTTGCACACACATGTATTCACATATATATATATGCATTTAAGAAAGAAAGAAAGAAAGAAAGAAAGAAAGAAAGAAAGAAAGAAAGAAAGAAAGAAAGAAAGAGAAAGAAAGAAGAAGACATAGTCACCCATCATAAGCCCTGGTGGCAGACCTGTCTAATCCCAGCACTCAGGTGACTGAGACAGGTTGAGCATGGGTTCAAGACCATGTAAACCTTATCTCATAAAGAAGACAATGCCGAGCCTGGGCTGGAGTGAGACCCTACCTCGAGAAGAAAAAACAAGAAGACAATGACGAATACAGCTTAGCTCAACAAATACTCCTTCTGGGGCTCAGAGGTGGAGCGTTGGCCTGTGTATGCAGGCCTTGGGTTGGCTCCCTAGCACCGTGTAAACAAAAAGCCTTGAGCTCTGTAGATGTGGCCTCCACTGGAGGGAGTGGACTGGGCAGGTTGAGACTCCATCTCTCTGGGCAGGCGCTGAGCCTGGAGCCCTGCCTCAGTCACCAAGCCAGCGCAGAGTGAGGAACCACCACAAGGGTCCCATAGGCACAAAGGAGCTTTCCTATTGCCAGTCTCCCCAAATGTTCACTTTGATGAGCCTTGAAGTTGAGTAGTAGTAGTGCATCCCTGAGGAGAACAGACACCCATTAAGAAGAAATGGAACATTCTTGCTTGCTAAGAAAATAATTTTCTAATTACACCTATTGGATTTTTGTTTTACATCATGTCTCTTGTTTCTGTCATATGAGTCTTAAAGCTCTGTGTTATTCTTGAAGGAACCTAAACAGATCTGGGTTAAGCAGTTATAGGTACTTGCTTGCAAAGCCTGCTGGTGACCCAGATTCCATTCCCCAGCCACCCATATAAAGCTGGGCAGGCATTTTGTAGCAGCTAGAGACCCTGGCACGCTCATGCACACACATAAATTAATTAAGTAAGTAATTTTTTTTTTTTTTTTTTTTTTTTTTGTTTTGCAAGGTAGGGTCTCACTCTGGTCCAGGCTGACCTGGAATTAACTATGTAGTCTCAGGGTGGCCTCGAACTCTCGGCGATCCTCCTACCTCTGCCTCCCGAGTGCTGGGATTAAAGGCGTGCGCCACCACACCCGGCTAAGTAATATTTTTAAAAAAAATTTCTTTTTCTTTTTTTTTTTTTTTTTTTTTTTTTTTGGCTTTTTGAGGTAGGGTCTCGCTCTAGTCCAGGCTGACCTGGAATTCACTCTGTAGTCTAGGGGGGCCTTGAACTCATGGCAATCCTCCTACCTCTGCCTCCCCAGTGCTGGGATTAAAGGCGTGCACCACCACACCCAGCTTTAAGAAGGATTTCTTCTTCTTCTTTTTTTTTTTTTTTTTTTGGTTTTTCGAGGTAGGGTTTCATTGTAGTCCAGGCCAACCTGGAATTCACTGTGTAGTCTCAGGGTAGTCTATAACTCATGGTGTGTGCACCACCACACCCAGCAGGATTTCTTTTTTGATATGAAATCTCACTGTGCTGCCAAGGCTGGCCTTGAACTCCAAAGTGCTGGAGATTATAATGACAAGCATGTATAACCTCATTCAGCAAGAATTTCTTTAAATACTTGGGTATATTAGTTTCCTCTGTTGAATTTAACCCAGAATCTGTATCTTCGACCTAACAAGCTCCTTGGTCCTTAAAAAATGGAAATACAAGGAAGCCAGCCTCCATCCTCTTCTTGGAAGAGAAAGAGGAAGGCATTGTTCACCCCTCCCCCAGCTCTGAGCCAGGGATGGTGGCGCACACCTTTAATCCCAGCTGATCTCAGTGCTCAGGAGGCAGAAGTGGGAGAATCGCCTGAAAGTCCAGGCCACCCTGAGACTACATAGTTCCAGGTCAGCCTGGACTAGAGTGAGATCCTACCATGAAAAATAAAATAAAAGAAAAGAAAGAAAAGAAAAGAAAAGAAAAGAAAAGAAAAGAAAAAAAGAAAAGAAAAGAAAAGAAAAAGCCCAGCTCTGCCACACTTGTTCCCTTGGGAAGTTCCTCATCTCCCAACCTGTTTTCTGTGACACGGGGAGGAGGGAGGTGGTACTAGTGAGAGGCAGCACAGAAAGGAGCTCACACCTGAGGCTGGGCACATGGGCACGTGAGGCATCTCCTTTCTTACTCAGCATCTTTGTGCCACAAAGATGTCTACTTGGGTACCTGGCCAGGTCATGGTCAGGCTGTTGAAGAGGCGGTCAGCAGGCACAGCGTAAGAAGCTGCTCTGGTTTCTGCCCTTGGCGCTGCCTTGCCTTCACCTAGTTCCCTCTCGTAGCCGAATGGCTGCCACAGACCTAGGCAACCTATATGCTCCCCTCACCATCCAAGACATGGTGCTTAAACCAGCTGTTTTCACGCAGCCTTCCTGCTGGGCAGGGACTCAGTCCTGTCCAAATGGGTAGGTGCCCTACAGTGTTGGGGAATAGTGGTCAGACACTAGGAGGAATGTCTGCACTGAGGCATACCTGTGTCTGCCAGTTCCTCCCTGTGCCGTCCATCCAGTCAGGGAATACACATGTCTCCCGTCGTCTCAGTAGACACCTTCTGAAGCTCCTTCCCTGAGTCTGATGGTCCAGCAGAACACACACATTCCCTGTGAGCACCTGGCTCTATTCTGGCCTCCTGGGCAGGTCTACTTCATGTGGAATCCACAGGGCTAGTTTCCACTCGTCCTGGTCAGCTCCACAGGTAGAGGTTTGGCTGTTGTAGGTTTCTGCCGACACTTGGCTTCTCCACACCTTCCAGGTATGCCTGTGTTTATTGCATGTGGTCTCCAGTTTGCATATGTGGGCCCAGCGCTGGCCCACACCACACACTCAGTTTTAACCATTGTTACCTTGCCTCCTCTGTGGAGGCTGTCCTCCAGCTAAGTGTGATTCTGCTTGTCTCTGCAGGCAAAGCCCAGGCTTCTATCAGAATGTGGTGAAGATTCAGAAGCACGTCACTTTCAACCAAGTAAAAGGCATCTTCGGCTTCACCGACAGTGACTGCATTGGTAAGGGCCTGCTGCTCCCTGGCCTCTCCGTCAACAGGAAGAACAGAGCTCAGAGGAGGAGAACAAGCATTTGTCAGAATCACAGAGTTAGACAGGAGCAGCAGCAGAGCCTGCCTAAGTATCTGGGCTCTGTGTGTTTGGGCTTCGGGCTTCATGCATGCTGGGCAAGTGCTGCCACTGAGCCCAAGTACCAGGTCTTTGCAGAACCTGCCCCGGGGACTTGAATGGCGGCAGATGTGAGCATTTACAGGTTAGTTCTTCGTGATACCCAGAGATAGATGTTAGAGGAAAACTCAGAGCTGGTGTTGCTACCCTACAGGGACATGTGAAGCTATACTCCAGGAGGGAGGGCTGACTTTGGAGTTCTTCTACCTGCTGGTATGGCCCCAGTCACTGTAGGATGGGGTGGTGGGGCCTAGAGGATTTGCAAGAGGGCAGGTGAGTCTGCTGCTCACTCATGGGAACCTGCAAGGTTTTGTCTCTCTGGGCCTTGGGTTCCCTATTTTCAAGATAAAAGGTTTGACAGGCTATGCCCTGGGCCCTTCCTGTCCCTCCTTGCCTCCATGGCCCTGTCCCTGCTGATAGGCAGTGTGTGCTTGCTGTGTTGTAAGTTTATGTCCCTCTCCACTGTCTCTGTCCTGATGTGTTAGCCTTGTAGGCTATCTCCTTAAGACTTGTGGCTGGGCCTCTGGCTACTGTCCACCCTGTCCATTCACCCCAACCCCTTCTTTTCTTTGTTCAATCACATTCATTCCCAGCAACTAGAATGTGAACTCCACTTTTGAAGGGAATTTTTATTGGTAAACTTCTAGAATCTAGAAGGACAGTACCGTTAGAAGTGTTGAGCCCTTAAGGAGGCAGCATTATGTGAAAAAATAGTACCTACTCCTTCTCTGACACCAGGTTTGAATCCCAGCTCAGCCACTCACTCATTAGATGTCATCTGAGCCTGACTGTGCATGTGTGTAATAGTGCAAGGAGCTGCTCCATGGAGTTGTGAGGAGTAGTGAGTCCTGAAAGGCCTGGCACTGAAGTCTAAGGAGCAGCCATGTCTGCTGGTGGTCCTAGTGGCCTTGGCAGCTAGGTTCGTGGACAAAGTGGAATATGTTTAGCAACAGCATGGGCAATGGGACAAGGTGAACAGGACCAGGAAGCCCTCGCTATGGTGGAGTCATAGCTGAGCTCCCTGAATGCAGAAGAGACATGACGCTCCAGCTGAGACCACGGATGTTCTTCTCCACCTCTCTGTGTTCTGAAGCTTGCTTAATGAGTATCACCGTACAGAAAATGTCAGGTCCTTTACCTGAGTGAAGTACGCAGAGCAGTAGGTGGCTGGATGTGTAAGATTCCCCCCTTGCTTTCAGGGAAGATAAGTTTTCCTGCTGTCCAGGCTGCGCCCTCCTTCAGCAACTCATTCCCACAGATCTTCCGAGACAGGACAGATATCCAGTGCCTCATCCCATGTGCCATTGATCAGGTAGGAAGGTTCTGGAAGTCAAGGCTGGTGGTGGTTTCTAGGACTCTTCGGGGGGGGGGGTCAAGTATCTGGCTGAAAGTTCAAGAGCCTCCTGTGAGGGTGGTTCCTCTGGGGCAGCTCGCTGGCCATTTATTCTAGCATCCTCACACAAGCCTTTTCTCCCAGGATCCTTACTTCAGGATGACAAGGGACGTGGCCCCCAGGATTGGCTATCCAAAACCTGCCCTGCTGCACTCGACCTTCTTTCCTGCCCTGCAGGGCGCCCAGACCAAGATGAGTGCCAGTGACCCCAACTCCTCTATCTTCCTCACCGATACAGCTAAACAGATCAAGAGCAAGGTGAGCAGTGCCAGCGAGGGCCCCTGGGGAGGCGTGCAGAGAGGTGAGCAGTGCCAGTGAGGGCCCCTGGGGAGGTGTGCAGAGAGGTGAGCAGTGCCAGTGAGGGCCCCTGGGGTGACGTGCAGAGAGGAGAGCAGTGCCAGCGAGGGCGCCTGAGGAGGTGTGCAGAGAGGTGAGCAGTGCCAGCGAGGGCCCCTGGGGAGGCGTGCAGAGAGGTGAGCAGTGCCAGCGAGGGCTCCTGGGGAGGCGTGCAGAGAGGTGAGCAGTGCCAGCGAGGGCCCCTGGGGAGGCGTGCAGAGAGGTGAGCAGTGCCAGCGAGGGCCCCTGGGAGGCGTGCAGAGAGGTGAGCAGTGCCAGCGAGGCCCCCTGGGGAGGCATGCAAAGAGGTGAGCAGTGCCAGCGAGGGCCCATGGGGTGACGTGCAGAGAGGTGAGCAGTGCCAGTGAGGGCTCCTGGGGTGACGTGCAGAGAGGTGAGCAGTGCCAGTGAGGGCGCCTGGGGTGATGTGCAGAGAGGTGAGCAGTGCCAGCGAGGGCCCCTGGGGAGGTGTGCAGAGAGGTGAGCAGTGCCAGTGAGGGCCCCTGGGGAGGTGTGCAGAGAGGTGAGCAGTGCCAGCGAGGGCCCCTGGGGAGGTGTGCAGAGAGGTGAGCAGTGCCAGCGAGGGCCCCTGGGGAGGCGTGCAGAGAGGTGAGCAGTGCCAGCGAGGCCCCCTGGGGAGGCATGCAAAGAGGTGAGCAGTGCCAGCGAGGGCCCATGGGGGTGACGTGCAGAGAGGTGAGCAGTGCCAGTGAGGGCTCCTGGGGATGACGTGCAGAGAGGTGTGAGCAGTGCCAGCAGTGGGGTGATGTGCAGAGAGGTGAGCAGTGCCAGCGAGGGCCCCTGGGAGGTGTGCAGAGAGGTGAGCAGTGCCAGTGAGGGCCCCTGGGGAGGTGTGCAGAGTGCAGTGCCAGGGGAGCAGGGATGCGTGCAGCGAGGAGAGGTGCCCTGCCCCCTGGGGATGCGTGCAGAGAGGTGAGCAGTGCCAGCGAGGGCTCCTGGGTAGGCGTGCAGAGAGGTGAGCAGTGCCAGCGAGGGCCCCTGGGGAGGCGTGCAGAGAGGTGAGCAGTGCCAGCGAGGGCTCCTGGGTAGGCGTGCAGAGAGGTGAGCAGTGCCAGCGAGGGCCCCTGGGGAGGCGTGCAGAGAGGTGAGCAGTGCCAGCGAGGGCCCCTGGGGTGGCGTGCAGAGAGGTGAGCAGTGCCAGCAAGGGCCCCTGGGGTGACGTGCAGAGAGGTGAGCAGTGCCAGCGAGGGCTCCTGGGTAGGCGTGCAGAGAGGTGAGCAGTGCCAGCGAGGGCCCCTGGGGAGGTGTGCAGAGAGGTGAGCAGTGCCAGCGAGGGCCCCTGGGGTGACGTGCAGAGAGGTGAGCAGTGCCAGCGAGGGCCCCTGGGGAGGTGTGCAGAGAGGTGAGCAGTGCCAGCGAGGGCCCCTGGGGTGACGTGCAGAGAGGTGAGCAGTGCTAGCGAGGGCCCCTGGGGTGACGTGCAGAGAGGTGAGCAGTGCCAGCGAGGGCTCCTGGGTGGCGTGCAGAGGTGTGAGCAGTGCCAGCGAGGGCCCCTGGGGAGGTGTGCAGAGAGGTGAGCAGTGCCAGCGAGGGCCCCTGGGGAGGTGTGCAGAGAGGTGAGCAGTGCCAGCGAGGGCCCCTGGGGAGGCGTGCAGAGAGGTGAGCAGTGCCAGCGAGGGCTTCTGGGGTGACATGCAGAGAGGTGAGCAGTGTCAGCGAGGGCTCCTGGGGAGGCGTGCAGAGAGGTGAGCAGTGCCAGCGAGGGCCCCTGGGGAGGTGTGCAGAGAGGTGAGCAGTGCCAGCGAGGGCCCCTGGGGTGGTGTGCAGAGAGGTGAGCAGTGCCAGCGAGGGCCCCTGGGGAGGTGTTCAGAGAGGCACATGCAGTCACCTGTCCCACTGACCCGTGGTCTTCTGCATGACGTTTCTGGTCCTGGCCCAGTTTCCAGAGGCAGCAGATGGTTTGGGTTTTGGTTTTCTCTTTGGGTGTTCTTTTTGTTAGTTTCCTTCCATATATTTAGGTCAAAAACCTAAAGCAGGGTGGTCATTTTTTTCTTTCTTAACACTTTCTGTGGATTCAAGGTCCTGGTGATTTTCTTTAAGGTCATAGTTAATGAAGCTGCTAACAAGTGTTAGAAAGATGTCCCTCAGCCAAAAAAAAGTTCTTAAAAGCTGGGCGTGGCGGTGCATGCCTTTAACCCCAGCACTCGGGAGGCAGAGGTAGGAGGACTGCTGTGAGTTCAAGGCCACCCTGAGACTACATAGTTAATTCCAGGACAGCCTGGGCCAGAGTGAGACCCTACCTCGAAAAGCCAAAAAGAAAGATGTTCCTCTTTCTAAGCACAAAACCAGGGCTTTGCTTTCTTGCTTTTCCTGTCCTGGTAGTGCTGCAGGTGCTTCTGCAGGCAAGAGAACCAGCACATACCTAGATTCCACCATGTGCCAGCCTGTATTGGCCTCTCAAGCTGCTGTTCTCCACAGTGCTCTTCTGGAAACAAAATTGGTAAATGCCCCACAATAGGACAGCCCTGTCCCCCTATGCCCCGTGTGATGGCCTGCAGACATTGGGTAAATATTTGAAAGTCATTAGGAAAACTGGAACTAGAAATTAGTTTGTACATTGGTACCTTTCAAGGACCTGGTTCTGTTGCTCAGTACTGACCTACCAGTGTAAGCATAAGTCCCTCATGGCCACGAAGTCACTCACGTTTCCTTTGGACCAAGTGTTTGTTGTATGTTGGAAGATTGCTCAGAGGAACTGTATTCAAGGCATGTCAATGGTCAGATCACTGCCAGGCCCCAAGCCTCAGGAAAATCCCATGCAGGTTCTAGTTGACAATGGGGACCTTTCACATCCAGCCTTTCTCTCGCTTGGAAGCTTGTATAATTGAGGATTTTTCTTTCCCTTTTACTTTTAGCTGAAACTTACAAAGCATAGTGTGTATACTGGGAGGCGGGCACAGCAGGGAGAAGTCATCAAAACTTTGAAAGGTTGTTTTCTAGAAGTTGTCTGAGACTCCAGAGTTCTTGCCTTCATTTGTGTAGAACCAGCAGGTTCCCAAGGGCTGGGTGAGCAGTGTGCATGAGACTTAACTACACAGGCCTACTCAGGGCTAGCAGGGTCACAGGAAGCCCTCAGGGAAGCCAGGCCTTCGCCAGGTCCCCAGCTCTAGACACAGACCCTCCAGGACAGAGAAGAGAGAAGTTCTTGCTCTAGCCTTGAAACTGGCCTGATATATGGTGGCACAGGGTGGCAGCATCTGTTTATGAGGAAGTCCAAGCTCACAGAGGTTGGCAGCTGCCTAGAATCACGACACACTCAGGTTTTCTGGGCCTGTTAGATGACAAGGCAAGCTGCATTTTCCCTCCACCCTCTGTACTTCTCTGTCCAGATGTGTGGGTGTCAGTTCAGTCTAGGGCCTCAAGTGCTAAGACAGCCCCATTCCTAAGGCCAGTCACAAGTCTTACCTCCAAACTGACAAGCGATGAGCCAGGATTCCCACAACCCCCTGCCTCATGTTTCATTAATTTGCTGGAGTAGCTCCTAGAACTCAAGGAAGCCCATTCATCCATTTCTTATAAGGGAAACAGATGGGCTAGGGAGATGGCTCAGCACAGTCTGCTGGACCTGGTTCTATTCCCCAAGCAACCACATAAAGCCAGATGCACAAAGTGGCACATGTGTCTATAGTTTGTTTGCAGTAGCAAGAGGCTCTGGCATATCCAGCCCCCCCACACACACTGCTTACAAATAAACAAAAATATTAAAAAATGAAAAATCAGCCAGGCGTGGTGGCGCACGCCTTTAATCCCAGCACTCGGGAGGCAGAGGTAGGAGGATCGCTGAGAGTTCGAAGCCACCCTGAGACTACATAGTTAATTCCAAGTCAGCCTGGACCAGAGTGAGACCCTACCTCGAAAAACCAAAAAAAAAAAAGAAAGAAAGAAAAATCAAGGAAACAGGCGAGCAGTGGGTGAATGGAGAGGTTAGGGCATGAAGGGGAGCTGATCCTCCGTGCGTTCGTCAGGAACTCCATGAGTCAACAGAGAAACCAAGCAAACTCCTTCCTCCATGTAGTTTTCTGTGTATGTGTGTGTATCTTTTCTTGTTTTGTTGGTTTGGTTTTGTTTTTTGGAGGTAGGGTCTCGCTTTAGTCCAGGCTGACCTGGAATTCACTCTACAGTCCCAGGCTGGCCTCGAACTCACAGCAATCCTTCTACCTCTGTTTCCCAAGTGCTGGGATTAAAGGCATGTGCCACCATGCCCAGCTAGGATTAGCTGTTTTATTTTTTTTCTTCCTCCTGGTTTTTGTATTTTCCATAGTTTTGTACTTTACATAAATGATGGGGGTTTTGTTGTTGTTGTTGTTTTTTGATTTATACCTTCTTTTTAAGAGGTAGTGCTGGTAGTAACATGTTTAAGGACAAAGGAGATGAGCCTTCGCTTACGGTCTTTCTTCCAGCCCTGCCCAGCCCCACCACATTATGCCCAGTTGCCCCAGTGTAAGACCTTGCCCTGCAACTCAGCAACTTGGGTTCTCATTCACCAGCTGCCCGTTAGGGCTCCAAAAGCCAGGCTCCTAGTTCATCTGCCATGTCTAGATCCACACTAGACATGCAGGAACCCACCATGGAATTCTTCGAGGAGGCTTCCTAAACATATCAGCTTGGAGTTTAACTCTACCTGCCCTGCCCCGTGTAAGAAAAGCCAGGGTCATATGTGTGAGGAGTGGGTTTCTCGTTGAAAGATTTTTGCTTGCTCCTTCAGGCTTTTTACTTTTCCCTTCTTGTCTCTTAATTACTCCAAAGTTGTCTTTAATGATTTATGAGACTCGTGTTGTTATTTTCTATTCCTGTTCTTTTTGTTTTGAGATGGGGTTGTGCTGTTACTCATGCTGGTCTGAAATTCCCAGGCTCTAGTCATCCTCCCTTCTCAGCCTCTTGAGTGCTGGGACAACAGACACCTGCCACCACACCTAGCTGCATTTTCCCAGCTTCTGACTTTTTCTTCAGCCCCTAAAACTTGGCCTGTTTCTAGGTAGAAACCGCCCTCTCTGCCTCCTCACATTGGAGAGCTTAGCTTCCCTCTATTAGGTACGCTCTCAGGCCCTTTGTTCACTGGCATACTGGATTTGTTGGGGTCCCCTGAAAATACAGCCCTGCCTGCTCCACAGAGCAGCCACCCTTCCTGTCAGCCCCTTACTCTGGAAGGGGGGACTTTGGCTTTTCCTGTTTCTAAAGCTTGTCATCTGAGAACCCTTCAGGACATTTCCCCGGATTTCAGCCTGGTCTGCTTTGGTTTCCCAAGTGTTCGTGTATTATATTTGCCCCATGTCCTTCACCACCACAAGCCCTACTGCTACTTGGACCAGGCCGGGAGGGAAGGAGCAAGTAGAGGCCCTTCCTCCATCCTGAGCCTCAGCTTTGCCCTGGTTCCAAATCCAGGGTCAGTCGCTGGCTCAACTTCCATCCCATGGGCCCTGGCTGACATCCAGGCACAGGGTGACAGGTCTGACTCTTCTCTCTGCTGGTTAGGTCAACAAGCATGCATTTTCTGGAGGGAGAGACACCGTGGAGGAGCACAGGCAGTTTGGGGGCAACTGTGATGTGGATGTATCCTTCATGTACCTGACCTTCTTCTTAGAGGACGACGACAGGCTGGAGCAGATCAGAAAGGTGAGGCAAGCCCAGGTCCCATGCCCACTCCCACGGGCTGAGAAGCAGGCACCCAACCAAAGGGAGGTGAAGTAGGAGCCTGGCACAACTGTAATGCCAGCTGCTCCGGAGCCTGAGGCAGGAGGATCGGGAATTCCAGGCCAGCCTGGGCTTCATAATAGATCAAGTGCCAAAAATTCCTTTAGCAGACAGTTGACAAGAGAAAGTACACAAATTTCTATTTTATTTAGTAAGCAAAAGTAACAACAAAAAGATTGCATCTTGGGCTGGAGAGATGGCTTAGCGGTTAAGCGCTTGCCTGTGAAGCCTAAGAACCCTGGTTTGAGGTTTGATTCCCCAGGACCCACATAAGCCAGATACACAAGGTGGCACATGCATCTGGAGTTGGTTTGCAGTGGCTAGAGGCCCTGGCGTGCCCATTCTCTCTCTGTCTGTTGCTCTCAAATAAATAAATTTAAGTTTAAATTTAAAAAAAAGTCCCAGGAGCATTTCTCATAGTTACATGAACATATGCTCCTTTAAAAAAAAAAAAAGATTGCATCTTGCTTGTCTATGAGTAATGTAACTAGCAAAGTTGCAACAATGCACCTAGAGCTCTAGCAGCTTGCATCCTTACTGACTGTGAGCCAACTGCTTCCAGATGTGCTGATAGGTGGGGTCTCCCCAGCTGGCCTCTTAGCAGATCAGCCATGGGGACAAAGCCTGAAAAAGCTTCAGCACTTTATCCTCAGGTTTTCCAATTCTTGCAATCTTTTCCAAGGAAGTAATCTGGTGGCGGAGATGGCTAAGCCTGTAAAGTGCTTGCCATGCAAGCATGAAGTCCTGAGTTCATTTCCTCAGTACCCATTTAAAAGCTGGGCCTGGTGGCACACACCTGTGATCCCAGCACTGGGAAGGCAGAGACAGGATGGCCAGGGCTTGCTGGCTAGCTTTTCTGGGATTCAGAAACCTTGTTTCAGAAAATAAGATAGAGTAGGACATGGTAGCTCATGCCTTTAATCCCAGCACTTGGGAGGCAGAGGTAGGAGGATCGCCATGAGTTGGAGGCCACCCTGAGAATACTTAGTGAATTCCAGATCAGCCTGGGCTAGAGTGAAACCCTACCTCGAAAACCAAAAAAATAAAAAAAGAAACAGCAGCACATTGGAAACTGTCTGTGTATGAGAAAACGGGGAATTTTGTTATGAGTTCACTTATTGCATAGGTATTAATGGGGTTTTTTTTTGTTGTTGTTGTTTTTGTTTTGCTTTGTTTTGTTTTTCTGCGTAGGGTTTCACTCTATCTAGCCCAGACTGACCTGGAATTTGCTATGTAATCTCAGGGTGGCCTTGAACTCACAGTGATCTTCCTACCTCTGCCTCCTGAGTGCTGGGGTTAAAGGCGTGTACCACCACACTCAGCTTGTTTTTTTTTTTTTTTTTTTTTTTTTTTTTTTTTTTTTTTTGAGAGCAAGAGAGAGATAGAGAATGGGTGCGCCAGGGCCTCCAGCCACTGCAAATGAACTCCAGATGCATGCACCACCTTGTGCATCTGGCTTATGTGGGTACTGGGGAATTGAGCCTTGAACCGGGGTCCTTAGGCTTCACAGCAAGTGCTTAGCCATGAAGCCATCTCTCCAGTCCCTTTTTTTGGTTTTGTTTTGTTTTTTTCAAGATAGGGTCTCACTCCAGCCCAGGCTGACTTGGAACTCATGCTATAGTCTCAGGTTGGCCTTGAACTCATAGTGATCCTCCCACCTCTGCCTCCCAAGTGCTGGGATTAAAGGCGTGAGCCACCACACTCAACGTTTTTGTTGTTGTTGTTGTTGTTGTTGTTGTTGTTGTTGTTGTTTTAAGGTAAGATCTCCTACTAGTCTAAGCTGACCTGCAATCCACTATGTAGTCACAGGGTGACCTCAAACTCATGGCGATCCTCCTAGCTCTGCTTCCCAAGTGCTGGGATTAAAGGCATGTGCCACTAAGCCCAGCTAATTTTTTTTTCCTTTTTATTTTGAGGCAAGGTCTCACTATATAGCCCTGGAACCAACTATGTGGACCAAGCTGGCCTCAAACTCAGCAATCCTCCTCCTGCCTCAGCCACTTCAGTGCTAGGATTACAGGTATGTGCACCATGCCTAGCATGTGAGCTGCTTAAAGAATGTTAGTGACACATGAACCTGTGCCTAGGACAGGAATACCAGCTAAAGTTATGTAAAATACACAGGGAAAAATTAAAAGAAAATATGAGCCAGGCATGGTATATACAACTTTAATCCCAGCACTCGGGAGGCTAAGGTAGGAGGATCTCTATGAGTTCGAGGCCAGCCTGAGACTACATAGTGAATTCCAGGTCAGCCTGCGCTAGAGCAAGACCCTACCTCAAAAAAAAAAAAAAAAAAAAAAAAAAAAAAAAAAGCCAAATGCTCACAGTGTTGAACTGCAAGTAAGTTTTCTCTGCCTTGTAGCTGCCCTTGGTTTAGACCATTGTTCATCTGTATGAAGAGTAGGAATTACACTTACTGCCAAGCAAAAGATCATTGGAGATTTCATGGGAACCATTAAGACTGGGGGAGGCAGTTGTATGTTCATTGTGGTTAGAGAATTGTCCCTATGGATGGGCTGGGTGTTGTACCCCATTGGTCCTTTTCTGGGACAGGGCCAGTCACAGTTGTTGGTCAGAACGGGTTTTAGCCTTTTTTTTTTTTTTTTTTTTTTTTTTCGAGGTAGGGTTTCACTCTAGTCCAGGCTGACCTGGAATTAACTATGTAGTCTCAGGGTGGCCTCGAATTCTCGGCGATCCTCCTACCTCTGCCTCCCGAGTGCTGGGATTAAAGGCGTGCGCCACCATGCCCGGCTGGGTTTTAGCCATTTTAAGAAGGATCCTTGGGCTAGAAACAAAATTTGGTTGAGAGAGTACTTAACTAGCATGCAGAAAGCTCTGGGTTTTATCTCCAGCACCTCACCTGGGTGTGGTGGTGCATACCTGTAATCCCAGCACTCGGGAGGCAAAGGTAGGAGGATTGCTGTGAGTTGGAGGCCTGCCTGGGACTAGAGTGAGTTCCAGGTCAGTCTGGGCTAGAGTAAGACCTTACCTCGAAAAACAATAAACAAAAAGAAGTGCCCAGGGTATCCTTTCATGATGGAAAGCACCCCAGGGTACTTCCAGGAAGGCAGTCTTCTCTCCTGATGTCACTTCTCTAACGTCACCTCTCTCCTGACATCGCGGTGCTAACCCCTAACCTGGGCTGAGCTGGAGCTCGGGAAGGGGCCGGGTCACTCAAAACCAGTGCTCACACTGGTCTCCTTCTTGGCAGGACTACACCAGCGGAGCCATGCTTACCGGCGAGCTCAAGAAGACACTCATAGATGTCCTGCAGCCCCTGATTGCTGAGCACCAGGCCCGGCGCAAGGAGGTCACCGAGGAGATGGTGAAGGAGTTCATGACTCCCCGGCAGCTGTCCTTCCACTTTCAGTAACACTCATTTTCTATATGCATACAAAGATGTAATTTATCAATAATCATAGCCACATCAAATCACACTCCCGGTAGGCTTCTGTCACATGGTAATTCCTGGGCCTGGGTCTGTAAGCCTGTATGCATTCTGGACGCTGTTTCTTCCTGTGAAGTCTCCTCTTCCTGCTTCCCCCGGGCACAATGCCATGAGCAGTTAGGTGCTGCTAGTGTTGCCTGGTCAGATGGAAAATCTGGCTTAGGGCTCCAGGTATATTCCAAAATCTACTCTGTTCAAAAACTGTGTGATAAACTGAATATGATGCACATCTATAGTCCCTGTACTTAAGAGGCTGAGGCAGGAGGATCACAAATCACAGGCCATCCTAGGATACCTAGCAAGATCCTGCCTCAAAAAAAAAAAAAGTTCTGTGTATGCCTCTGTGTAATCAAAAATGTCATTACTGGCCGGGCGTGGTGGCGCACGCCTTTAATCCCAGCACTTGGGAGGCAGAGGTAGGAGGATCACCGTGAGTTCGAGGCCACCCTGAGACTACATAGTGAATTCCAGGTCAGCCTGAGCTTGAGTGAGACCTTACCTCAAAAAAGCACAAAAAAAAAAATGTCGTTACTATAAAACTAAAAAGTGCTTAAGTGAAAAATAGATGTGGGGAAGCTTAATGGGGCAAAAGATATGTTTCAGCCCATACTTTCCCCCACCCCACCAAAAAAAAAAAAAAAAAAAAAAGCTTTGCCTTACACTTGCCTAGGAAATCATCCAGCTTTGTACTGGAGGTGTAGCTTGGGGGTTTAGCACTTACCCACATACATGAGGCCCTGGGTTCAACCCTCACCAAAAGAAAAAGAGAAGGAAGAGGAGAAGAGTCACTCAGATTTAAAGCTGCTTTTAACATTAGATATGGTCCAATTTGGGCGGTTTAATGGGGGAATCCTTCCAGTTGACTGAACTAAACTCCAGACCATGCATGTCATCCACTTCAGGAATCATGCTTGTTTCCTGTAACATACTAACTTTCCACCCGGTAACCCCACACTCCAGAATCCATGCAGAATCCCATGGTGGCTTCCCCATCCATGCAGTGCTGAGGACAGTCTGTTGCCTTGCAGATGCTTTTGTTTTGACACTTGAATGAAGTGGAAGTCAGCACAGAGCAGTGCGCTGGCCATGTCCAGGCCAGTGGACATAGGTAGACAGCAAAGTATGGCAGCAGCCCTCCAGGTCCTGGCGTTTTCCTTGTGGACTGGCCACATTTAATGACGTACCACACGTAGTCTTGACAAAAGAAGCCCTATCTCAGGGAAACCTGATGAAGAATCTGTCCTCTGTGAAGGTGCAGGGTACCTTCCTGAGTATGCTGTGCTTGCCACTTTCAGGCAGAAATAAATTTCTTTTGCTCCTGGTTTTATCACTGTCTCTTTCCAAGCAGGCTAAAGAGTTGGGGCAGCCTGGCTCACGATCAGGCTGTGCTACAGTAGACACTCTCCTTGCCTCTGGTGTAGGTGGGGGGCTTAATTCTGTGGCCCTTATCTGGGGAGAAAATGCATAGTGGTGAAAGCCTGTGTCTCTGAGAGGAAGGCTTCACGAATCAACCACTTGCCGTGGGAAATCTGCCCTCAGTGTGTCCCTGGTGCTCAAGGCAGTGCTGTGTAATGGCAACAAGCTAGAGCTAGACCAAGAGGCACCTAGGGCAGGGCCCAGCTCCACGGAGCCCTAGTCTCACCATTGTCCATCTATAGCAGTAACTGTCTCATTGGTGGGACAAAAGACCCAACAAGAAGCAGTTTATGCGAGAAAGGGGTTTATTTCAAGCTTACAGTTTCAAAGGGAAGTTTCATCAATGTAGAGAATAGAAACGGGCTGGCTTACAGTGGTGTGAATCCACAGCAGTCAGAGAGCAGCAAGCACACGCTGGTTCTGAACATTCAGTGGGCTAAGCTAATGATCCCAAGGTCTGTCGCAAGAAACACACCTCCTGTAGTGAGGCTTCAACCATCTGGGGACTAAGTAGGAAGCTTAATCATAAACACTGAGGCTGTGGGGGACATTTGATATTCAAACCACCACATTCCATTCATGGCCCCCATGGACTTTTATGAGTCTCATAATGCAAAATGCACTCCATACAACTTTAAAACCCCCATAGCCTTTACCAATCCCAGTACAGGTCAGAAGTCCCAAGGACTCTTCAGAGATTAAAGATACTCTTTTATCTGCGAGCCAAATAAAATCAAACCACAACATACTTCCAACACATAATGGCACAGATGAAACGTCCTCATTGCAAAAAGAAAACATCTCAAGAAAAGACTGGACCAACAATAGATCAAAATCCAGCAGGGCAAACGTCAGGTCCTTCAGGTGAGCTCCACCCCCATCAGCTCCACGGCTGGGCATGAGGGATCACTTAACTCCATATGACCAAACGTCAGGTCCTTCGGGTGAGCTCCACCCCCATCAGCTCCATGGCTGGGCATGAGGGATCACTTAACTCCATATGACCCAGAAGCAGAGGACATCCAAGGCTCTGCTGGTCAGACCAAGGAGAGCTGCAGGTTCCCCTAGCCCACCACCACATTTTGCTGAAAACCAGTGGTTTCTTAAAGCTTCTTGAGAAATAGAAGCATCGAGTATTTGGGGGTGGGGGGCAGCATGAAGTTACTTTCTAGTATCCCGTGGTACAGAAGAGGAGCCTTTGACCATTGCCCACTTGTCACATGGATGTGGGTGCCAGCTCCTAGTATAGGGACTTGGTGGGGAGTTGCCAACCTCAGCGCTTCAGAGGGGATGATGGTCTTCAGGTTGCAGCTGCAGCTTCAGCCATGCGTAGCTTTCCAGGATGATGCTGTTCACCCTTTCCCCAGGTCAGCACACTGGGAGCTACTGGGCAGCAGCTTTCAGCTTTTCAGCAGCCCTGTGGGAAGACCTGTGTGGTGGTTTAAGACCAACTAGCCCCTTCTCCCCGATCCTTGTCTTCCTGTCTAACAACAGCAGTGCAACCAGCTGCGGTGGCTCTCACCTGTAATTCCAGCACTTTGGAGGCAGAAGCAGGGGAGCAGTGAAAGCTCAAGGCCAGCCTGTGCCACTGTAGTGAGTTCCAGGGACCCTTCCTGCAGAGCCACTTTCCCAGCCAGTGATGGTCTCGGGATCTGGGCTGGGCCAGCGGTTTAGCAATGTGGCTTCAGCTCAAGCCCAGGTCACCTGCCCCCACTTCTACAACCATAAAACAACCAGGAGCGCTTCTGGAGCTCGCATCACACAGACATTCTGGTGGCTTTGACAGGAGTGAGTGATTACAGTGAGGCCATTTAGGGGTGAAAGGACCCCAAGAGTAAAATCAGAATGTAATGTCCTTGAGCCTGTTTTTGCAGTAAGGAGTTCCCTCCCTAGATCTGTTTGTCCTTGAACTCAACCTGAGTCCCTCCCTAGAAGAGACAATTGCCCCTTCTGAGTAGACTACACCCTTTCTCAAAGACTGAGATTCCTGACACCACCCAGAAACCTGTCAGGCTGATCAGTTCAGCTCCCATCCAGAACCTAAAGACTCCAACCTGGCTCTCTAGACAGGCTTCCCCATTCCCAGGAACCCTGACCATGTCTCTCCTTGGTCGAGTTTGGTCTTTGCTTAAGTTCTATATATAATAAAACCTCTAAGCTTTCTCCTCTGTGGATTTCAATTCTTTGAATAAGACAAGAGTCCAGAGGCCACTACTGAGTGCTAGCTTTGTGTGACTGTCGAGTTTCCCAGGACCATAGCTCCTGAGTTGTTATTGCCCATCCAGTGCCAAAAATGGCTCCATTGCTCTCAAAAGACTCCAAAACTCCCATATCGTATTGGTGCATTGGCTGGGAACATGGCCCTTTGCACTCAGTTTCTGTACTGACAGGGTCAGTACTGATGAATTATTGAGTTTATTAGCAGATGGCCTTCTTCCATGCACTTGCCTAGAATATCCTAGTGTCTTTTTTTAATATTTTATTTTCATTTATTTATTTATTTGACAGAGAGAATGGGCACACCGGGGCCTCCAGCCACTGCAAACGAACTCCAGATGCATGCATCCCCTTGTGCATCTGGCTAATGTGGGTCCTGGGAAATCGAACCTGGGTCCTTTGACTTTGCAGGCAAACACGTTAACCACTAAGCCATCCCTCCAGCCCCCTATCCTGGTGTCTAGAATGCTAAGCTGGATGGATTTCTTGTTCTGACACTAAAGCTAGAAGGACTTTCTTGGGGATCTTAGGAGCAGTTCAGGAGACATGGTTGCTAAATCAGTATTCACAGTAAGTGCAGGCAAAGCAGGAACCTGTGTGGACAGAAAGTTCTTAAGTCACAACTAAGTAACTAAAATTGTTTAAAGAAACCTTGGGCTGGGAAGATGACTCAGTAGATAAAGCATTTGCTTCCAAAGTGCAAGGATGAGAGATCAGATTCCCCAGCACCCATTGGAATGCTGGGTGAGTGTGGTGGTCATCTGTGCTGTTTATCCCAGCTCCCAGGTGACGACCCCTAGAAAGCCTGCTGGCCCAACTGGCTAAACCCACACGCTCTGGGCTGTGAGCAGTCCTATCTCAATAAATAAGGCGGAGAGCAGCTCAGGAAGACATCCAGCGTCAACCTCTGGCCCCTAATGTATGTTCATACATGGGCGGGCACACATGCACACACACACAGAAAAAAAAGCCCTCTTATAACTGGAGGAGAATGCAAGGCTAGGAAGCTGTATGAGCAAACTGAAATGAGCATGTGTCTGTACACTGGGAAGGTGTCCATAGGACAGGTACACCCTAGGCGTCTATCCAGCCCTAGATGCCTCACTCATTCACACCATGGGATTCCTGGGCACCTCACAGGCTGCAGGCAGGGGCCGCAGGCAGCAGTCAGCCAGGCTTCATGAGTGGAGCTCAAAGCACCCTGGTTAGGCAGAGAGCTTCCAGGAGGAGGCGGGACCTTGAGGGAATGGCTCAAGGCATAAGGTCTGGTACCCAAGGACCTGCATGAGAGGAACAAGCCCAGGAGGGGAGTCTGCCCCTTGTTCTGAGAATAGAAAAGTTTCATTGGACCAAAACATTGGAGGACATTTAGTGTAGACACATGGCTGTTGAAGCAGGCATTGGTGAACTTTACCAGTGGGCTGTTGTGTGCTGACCCTGTGGCCTCACACTGGTCCTACCACCCCTGACTTCTGATGGACTGGCACTAGAAGCCATGTGGTCTCAAAAAGGGGGGCTAGGCCGGGCGTGGTGGCGCACGCCTTTAATCCCAGCACTCGGGAGGCAGAGGTAGGAGGATCGCCGAGAGTTCGAGGCCACCCTGAGACTACAGTTAATTCCAGGTCAGCCTGGACCAGAGTGAGACCCTACCTTGCAAAACCAAAAAAAAAAAAGGGGGGGGCTAATGAAGAAGCAGAGTCCCACCATATGTCTGTGGGCAGGCCCCACCTTCCCTCAAAGCTGCTGGCTCACGAGACCTGTAGAAGGTCCTAGACAACCCCCCCCTGCAGCCCTCAGTATTGTGGCTGCCCGTGTGTGTGTGTGTGTGTGTGTGTGTGTGTAGTATGGGAGTGGTGTGGATCGCAGGCCCCACAGCCCAGGTGCTGTGCAGGACTTCACTGTGGCCTTCCACATAGTGGGTGCCTGGCCCCTGGGTGAAAGGGCTCGAACGTCTGCAAGGAGATTGCGAGGGCTGAGGTCCCGCGCCTCCTGTCATGGACAAGCAGGCTTCACGGAGCACAAGATGAGCATGGGGCAAGGAGACAAGGCAGTGACTCCACAGATCACATGGCACCACTGAGCTGTGTCAGAAACACTTTATTGACAGTAGCTCCTGACCCACTCTGCAGGGTTGTGACTGGCACAGCATGTACAGTGTGAGGGTGTGTAATGACGCCTATACCAAAGGTTCCCAGCTGCCAAGCACAGTGGATCCAGAGCCGAAGCCCAGGTGGACAGGCTGCTCTTACAGTGCCCTCCTGGGGCAGCCTGGTGTGGGAAACCAGCAGGCTAGAGCCAGACAATTCTGCCCCCACACCCCACCATCCTGTCCCCAGCTTGTCTAAGGGGTCAGGATGAGCAGCGGCAGAGGCTGGACGGTGTCCAAGTACTCAACCGGACTGATGGAGGCTGTGCTCTGAAGACTTGGGTTTGGACAAGGCCACAGGACAGGAAGGAACTGTTGTCCAATAGCAAATGACTCCATGTGACTATGTCCTCATCAAAGACACCCACCTCGCCGTGCTCATGTGACCCCCCCCAGACAGATGAAAGATCAGTCCTAACCTTGTGGTCAGTAGCTAGCAGGCCAGAGTTGGGCCTTCAGCTGAATCACTGCAGGGAGGTCCCTGCTGTCCTGGCGATGGCCATGTGGGGTCCCAACCCCACCCACGTTCCCCTTTGCCTCCTCCAGCAGCTATGACCTGGATGTTGCTGGCAGCTGGCCACTGGCTGCTACGTGTACAGGCCCCGAGTGAGCCTCAGCACAGCCTCGTAGGCCACGAAGACCACCATGTTAACAGGGAAGGCACGACAGCAATTCAGCGCCAGCCCCTTGAAGAGCACCCTTGGGCCCTCCTCCCGCACACTGGTCACCACGCAGTGCAGAAGGCCCCTGTAGCGCTGCTTGCCCTGCCCGTCCGCCTGCAGACGGGATTTGATCACATCCATTGGGGTGGCCACAGCCCAGGCCAGGACCCCGGCACAGCCTCCAGCCACCAGCACACCTGAGACATCTGCAGGAGAGAGCAAGAGGTGCCCTGGCTCTCAGCCTCACTGGGAGCCAAAGCAGGACCCAGCATAGTAGAGCAGGGGCCACACTGCCCTCTGCTCGTCCTCACTTCCCAGATAGGGTTTCAGAGGGGGACGGGACCCTCCGCTCGTCCTCACTTCCCAGATAGGGTTTCAGAGGGGGACGGGACCCTCCGCTCGTCCTCACTTCCCAGATAGGGTTTCAGAGGGGGACGGGACCCTCCGCTCGTCCTCACTTCACAGATAGGGTTTCAGAGGGGGACGGGACCCTCCGCTCGTCCTCACTTCCCAGATAGGGTTTCAGAGGGGGACGGGACCCTCCGCTCGTCCTCACTTCCCAGATAGGGTTTCAGAGGGGGGGGACCCTCCGCTCTCACTTCACAGATAGGGTTTCAGAGGGGACGGGACCCTCCGCTTCCTCACTTCACAGATAGGGTTTCAGAGGGGGGACGGGACCTCACTTCACAGATAGGGTTTCAGAGGGGGACGGGACCCTCTGCTCGTCCTCACTTCCCAGATAGGGTTTCAGAGGGGGACGGGGCCCTCTGCTCATCCTCACTTCCCAGATAGGGTTTCAAAGGGACGGGACTGTCTAAGGCCACACGGGCTTTTTCTGACAGAGCAGTGTGTCCTGACTCAATGTTAGGGAACTGAGGTATGCATCCTGGCAGGCTGGGTGCCTGGGCTCGAGACCTACTCCTGTACCAGTGGGCAGCATAGGCTCATACGGGTACCTCTCTCAGCCCCCATCCCACAGGGACAACCCCCCCTGGGGCTAGCACTCACCTGGCTGGCTGTGGCCTGCAGGGGTGAGCCATTCAGAGAGGATGGCATAGGAGAGGAAGTAGGTGGCAAAGGAGTGACCTTCCCGAAGAAGCAAGGCTGAGCTGCCCTTATACAGTCCCCGAAGCCCTTCCTCACGGGCCACAGTGACCAGGCAGTGCAGTGGCCCACGGTACTTGGGCCCAGGTGCTGAGCATGCAGGGATCGCAGGACCCAAAGGGGGAGCAGCGGGGGACCATGAGGCCGAGGGCCTTCGCTGTTGAGTTTGTGACTGAGTCTGCAGACGGACCTTGGCCACCTCAGTGGGTGACGTCAGGAACACCTGGGGCAGAAAGGAGGCAGGGTTCTGATCTGCATACAGCCTGACCACTCCCATTGCCTTGTGGTTCCCAGGTCCATGTTGAGGAAGCTGGGTCCCAAGAAGCCACAGATCCCAAGACTGTAATGGTACTGAGTTCAAAGCCAGCTCTGCCCAACCAAGGCCCAAATCCAAGGCCAGCAGCCATGGCTCGCCTATCCCAAAGCACTGACTTGACAGGCACTAGGTAAATGTGACTCAAGTCAAGAGTATAATTAGGGCTGATGAGATAGCCCAACCATTCAAACCATTTGTAAAGCCTAGAAGCCCCTTCAATTCCCCAGCACCCACGTAGAGCCAGATTCAGAGTGGCGCAGGCCTCGAGGTTATTTGCAGCACAAGAGACCCTGGCTTGCTTAATAAGCACAAGTGTGCAAACAAATAAATTTTCTTAAGGCCAGGCGTGGTGGTGCACGCCTTTAATCCCAGCACTCGGGAGGCAGAGAGATAGGTGGATTGCCATGAGTTCAAGGCCATCCTGAGACTACATGGTGAATTCCAGGTCAGCCTGAGCTAGAGTGAGACCCTACCTCAAAAAAGAAAAAAAAAAAGCCGGGCGTGGTGGCGCACGCCTTTAATCCCAGCACTCGGGAGGCAGAGGTAGGAGGATCACCAAGAGTTCGAGGCCACCCTGAGACTACATAGTGAATTCCAGGTCAGCCTGGACCAGAGTGAGACCCTACCTCGCAAAAAAAAAAAAAAAAAAAAAAGAAAAGAAAGAAAATTTCTTAAGTGGCACAAGCTGTCATTCTGTGGTGTTCATCCATGTCAGACAGTGAGCTAGGGTCTTCATCCCGAGACCTCTCTTAATCCTCTTACAAACGAGGAGGCAGAAGCTCGGAGAGGGTGCCTGGTCAACATCACTCAGCAAGTCAGAAGTAAGAGTCAAGCCCGGCTGGCTAGGCCCAGGACCCTGTTGTTCTGTATACTAAGTGTGCATGACATGTCCCCAGCCTCCCAGCCTGTGGCTCTCCAGATGGCTCTGTTTAAGGATCATGTGCTTGTCTGCAAATGGGGCGCGACTGCCCTGGCCTGCCCCGCCTTTGTGTGCTGTGCTGAGTGTCCCATCTTCACTGAGGATGAAAGGAACTTACCGACAGTAGTTTTTAGGCATTTTGGTGCCCACCCTGCAGATGAGGGTCTCCCAGCCAGCTGAGGGTCATGGGATCCCGAGTTCTATTTCTCTGGGGTCCCCAGATCCTAACAGGGAGAGTCCCTCTAGTGACTCTCGCCTCCTCACTGACATATGCTGTCAGAGGGAGCAGGAAGCACACTTCCCACCCTAGGCTCTGTCCTCATGGAGCGTCAGTCTCCCCAGAGTCAAGGTGTGTGATTCAGATCTCTCAGTGCCTCTGACACTCTTCCCCCCTCGCCCGTTCCACTTACTCGGACAAGGCCAGAGGCGCATCCTGAGAGCGTGACGTCGACCTTGGCTGGCTTGGCGTCTGCGCTGCCATACCGGAAGCGGCAGATGTGCGCCAGACAGTGGCGGTAGGTGCCGAAAGACACAGACGACACCAGGGACACTGTGCACACAGGTAGCGAGAGTCCCCGGTAGAAACCCCACACCTGGTGAACAGGGTCCAAGTGAGGCCACGATCCAGCTAGGGCTGCCCTGGGCCAGCAGAGGTGGGGTTGGCCTGGCTTGGCCTGTCCTGCCCACCCTGCCGCCTCCTCATCCCAGGCCACTGCTTTAGGGCTTCAGCTCCACCTCGGTTGTGTGAGGGTAACAACTGAACGTTTGAGGTTAGTAAGGGGTTGAAGAGACGAAGGGTCAGGCTGGACCCAAGGCAGTTTGCGACAATGACAGTAATCTACCATGTCTGTTAGCCACCTGCACCAAGCCCCAAGTTCATATTCACGAATGTCCTCAAGTCCCTCCTTGACCTTCAGAAGCCCCAATGCCCTTTCCAGCTCCTCCCCCCGAGGCAGGAACTTGGTTCTCGGTCCCCAGTGTGTGCAGGTGTCCAGGCTGTGGCCCTCAGAGGACTCTCTGAGCTGAGCATAGTCACTCCTGTTGGCAGGGCAGGTCCAAGGGGACTCCACATGCCCAGGTTAGTCCAAGGCCCCCACACACCGGCTGTCAGTCCTCAGCCCCCGGCTTACCCGCTCCTGACGGTACGTGTCCCGGATGCAGTGCCAAATGCCTGTGTACTTGGGCTCTGTCTGGATTTTGACCTGGGGGAGAGCTAGGCTTTAGGAAGGGTTAGCTCTCGGCCCAGGACAGGGCCAGCAGAGCTCCTGAGACTGCCCTTCCGCTATCAGACAAGCTAGTAGGGGCAGAGTATCCCATTTAAAATGAGACTTGGGGGCTGGAGAGATGGCTTAGTGGTTAAGCACTTGCCTGTGAAGTCTAAGAACCCTGGTTTGAGGCTCAATTCCCCAGGACTCACATAAGACAGATGCACAAGGTGGCGCATGCATCTGGAGTTCATTTACAGGGTCTGGAGGCCCTGGTGCACCGATTCTCTATCTATCTGCCTTTTTGTCTATCGCTCTCAAATAAATAAATAAAAATAAACAAAAAAAATTTAGCCAGGCGTGGTGGCACATGCCTTTAATCCCAGCACTTGGGAGGCAGAGGTAGGAGGATCACCATGAGTTTGAGGCCACCCTGTGACAACATAGTGAATTCCAGGTTAGCCTGAACTAGAGTGAGACCCTACCTCGAAAAACCAAAAAAAAAAAAAAAGTTTAAGTGAGACTTGTGAGGCACAGGGCGAGAGAGACTAACACTCCCAATGGCTATAAGGTGTCATTGAGGCAGGAAAGGGATGGGTCCCACTAGTATGCTAAAGGATGGTGACTGGTGAGTGCAGGAGGTCCTGAGGGTGGCCTAAGCCCAGGCAGAGCCTTACTGCACCTTCACTGTGTCCAGAGGGTAGCCCACAGCAACACCGCAGACACCTGCAAGGAAATTAGATGTGCCAGTGAGAGAAGGATGGAAGGTGAGCTGGCCGGAACAACAGCCCATCCGTCCTACGGGAGGGAAGGAGGTGACCCCCGAGAGAGCTCCCCTGAGAGAAGAGAACACCTTGGCTCTTCCTCTCCACGGCCCTCATTTTGCAGATGAGAAACTGAGGTTCAGTTACCTACCAAGCTTGCCGGCAAAGCCCCCACCCCAAGGCTTGGCCCAATGCTACCAGTTCTGGCTGCCCGTGCCAAGGGTCTTCCTCAGCCCTCCTGATGGCATCACATTTTGGGAGACTGTTTCTCGCGTGCTGACTGATACTGTCCCTGACCCAGGCAGACCTTGCCCTCGTGTCTCAGTCAATGCAGGATTCATGTGCAAGCCAGGTGGGCACGCACACATTCCAGACTCAGGTGGTGCAAAGTTCAGCTTCACACCCAGGTTCCTGAAGAGCCACGACCAGGGTGGCCTGGAACCACAGTTGTGCAGAGAACAGAAGGGGGCCCTGCTATGGTCCAGACAAGCGTCCCCCCAAGAGTCCATGTGTTAAAGGCTTGCTCCCCACTGGGCCCCCTGCACGGTGCTATGGTATGTGGTGGAACTTGCAGGACATGAGTCCTGCTGGAAGGTCCTTAGTTCACTGGGATGTGCCTTGTCAAGAAGTGTGGAATCACAGTCCCTTTCTCCTCTCCCTTTGTTCCCTAGGCAGGAGGTAAGCCCTTTGTTCCCTCAAACTCCCCACCATTGCCCAAAATACGAGGTCCACCTGGCCCTCTGGGGAGCTAAATAACTCCTTTTTCTGTACAAATTGGTTATGTGAAACATTTCACCACAGTGATGATAAGACAAGACACAAGTGAAGAGCCACTTTGCAAATGGGCCTGGGGTGGGGGCTGGGATCTGGACCAGGGAGCCCCCATGCCCCTCTTAGCCCTCCTGCTCCCAACACTGGGACCTCCACATCAGAAGCCAACACAGCTGAGGGGAAGCCTAGGGGCCAAGATGGTATCCAGGCTTGCTTCCTTTTTCTTTTTTTTTTTTTTTTTGGTTTTTGTGAGGTAGGGTCTCACACTGGTCCAGGCTGACCTGGAATTAACTATGTAGTCTCAGGGTGGCCTCGAACTCTTGGCGATTCTCCTACCTCTGTCTCCCGAGTGCTGGGATTAAAGGCGTGCGCCACCACGCTCGGCTCCCTTTTACTTTTTTAGAATTTATTTATTTATTTGAGACAAGGAGAGAGAGAGAGGGAGAGTGAGCACACCAGGGCCTCTAGCCACTGCAAACGAACTCCAGACGCATATGCCACCATGTGCATCTGGCTTACATGGGACCTGGAGAATCAAACCTGGGTCCTTAGGCTTCTCAGGTATGTGCCTTAACCACTAAGCCATCTCTTAAGCCCCAAGGCTTTCTAATTATAAGCCAGGGCAATGAGGACACCATGGAGGACAAGGCCTGTGGGGCTGTGCCCTACCGCAGGATCCAGGATTCAGTAAATATACACAAGTGGAAGACTGAGAGCTTAGGGGAAGAATAATTGTGAGACACAGGCCAACCAGGAGAGTGAGATGAAATTGCCCCCGTGATGAAATGAGCAAGAGTGCTGCTTTCCCAATGAACCTGATATCAGCACAAAGGTGAAGGAGACAGACACTTAGGACCCTCAACACCTACCAAACCAGAGATCCAGAGACTCCTAAGGGCCCATCACTGAAGTAGACTTAAAAAGAACCCAACATGGCTCAGGGAATTTTGCGGAAGAGTGGGCGGAAAGATTATTAGAGCCACAAGTTGGGACATTATACCATTATACACAGAGACATTGCCTCTCCCCCCCCATAACTGACTGCTGCCCCCAGAATACATGATCCACAATCCCCATGGGGATGACCTGCATCCCCAACAAGGAGGGCCCTTCAGAAAAGGGGCAGGGATGAGGGAAAGGCTGGTACCAACATGTGCTGTTTACATACTAAGTATGTCCATAACTAATAAAAATAAATTTAAGGAAAAAAAATTGCCCCCTTGATCGTCACACCAATCTCACTGACTTCTACCCAGCCCTCAGACCCTTCTTCTCTGAAGGCCTCCCTGACTCCATGCCCTGGGCTGCTTCTGTCCAGAACCGTGCTGACAACAGCTGTACAAAGACCTTGCTGCTATGGCCCACGTGCCCTTGCTACCTCTAGAGCTAAAGTCCCTTGAGATCTGAGTCCCTGGGACCCAGTACAGAGCAGGAACCCCTCATCAGTGACTTCCTGAGGGCTCTGAGGAAGGCATAGCCTTGGAAGCCCTCCCTGCCTGACCTGTGGCTTCCCCCTTGGGCGCTATGTTCAGCTAACCTTGGGCTGCCACAGGTCAATGCACCAGCCATCCGATTCTCCCCCAGGCCAGAGCTCTTCCCCACTCCTGACCCCCACAGTGTTCCCAGAAGTATGCAAGAGCCACCCACGACTATTTCCCAAGAGCTTCGGGGCCAAGGGTGCCTCGCTCAAAATAGCTGCATAGCCTGCAGATCAATGGCAGGACAGAGCCTCTGCGGGCAGCCACCTCTCCTTTCCCAATAGCCCTCTCCCACAGCCTCAACCACAGGGTCCCCGGGGGAATCAGAGAGGCCACCTACTCAGGCCTTGTCACTCTTCTACTCTGTCCAGTCCAGTCCTTACTTGTACATAGAACTTCTGGGGGCTCCACCCTCCCCTGGGACCTCCTGGTTCTCCCCAAGGCCCATTCTCCAATACCAAGGACCCCTCGACCACATAAAGCTCCCAAGCCAGTGGTCCCCATCCTATCTCAACATCCTACCTGAGCCCTGTGACCCTGTAGATAGATACCCACTGCTCTCAGGCCCTGAGTGGCATGTGGTGAACTGCCTTTCCATCTGACACCCATGCCACACCAGGTGCTGGCCACTCCTGGGGGGTTGTTCAAACTCTAGCTGCCCTCAGCTCCATCTCACATACCACCCAGGCAAAAAAGCACTGTGAGCTGGGCGTGGTGGCGCACGCCTTTAATCCCAGCACTCGGGAGGCAGAGGTAGGAGGATCGCCATGAGTTCGAGGCTACCCTGAGACTACATAGCGAATTCCAGGTCAGCCTGAGCTAGAGTGAGACCCTACCTCGAAAAACCAAAAAAAAAAAAAAAAGGCACTGTCCCCCAACTCCCCGTGTGCCCTTCTGTCCCTATCTGGTACCTCCAATGGCCCCAGCAACAAAATCCATGGACAGCGTGGGAGACGACGAGGGTCCTTGTTTCTCTGCCTGAGAGTGTCTATGCCACTGAGGGGCAGCTCCCAGAAGCTCCTCAGACCTTAAATACCTGTGGGCGGTGGTAGGGACAGGGTTGTGTACTGGCAGGGGTAATGCCTATACCTACCCACCCCCAAGGACCCCTGTGCCAATGCCCTCGGGACCTCGGTATGGAGAAAGCATGTGAAAGGTCGTTAAAGGTGACCTACCCCCTCCGTGCAGTGTTCGATTATAGACTCAGTCTTGGCCAAGTTAAGGGTCACTCGCATTGACTGCAAAACAGTGGCTCCTGACACAAACACCCTGCCTTACAGCTTTCCTCCAGTCAGGCAGGAAAGCTGCGTAGGTCTATATGCGGTCTCCTTTCATACATGGAGTCACCAAGACCCTGAAGGGGGCTTGCCTGAGGCTAGGCCAGGCTGCAGGGCTGGATTGGATCCCAGCCACCACTGCACAGCGGCCCTCTCTGATGACCACCTTGTGTGGAAAGGACCATCTCTTTGAGCAGTCATCACCTGTAAACCCTGCAGGACCCTGCTCAGCACAAGCCTCTGAGCAAGCCAGGCCAGATCCCTATAGCATGAACTTGGTGGGCTCAGGACCACAAAGCCACCGAGTGAAGCAAGGGCCCCGCTGGCTGGAGATCCGCCAGATTGGATGAGGAGGGCTGTGCTTGCATGAGGGCCAGCAGCTTTTTCTGGATGGCCCTCGGAGCAGAGCAGCAGGAGGCCATGGGACCGCCTGTTTTCCTGCTGTCTGGCGGGCCAGGTGTAAGGTGGCCTTGAACAGGAGGATCATTGACTGAAGGGGGTGACACCTCACTTTCCATTACCAGTTTGTCTGTTTTTAGGCAAGTGGGTAGTGCTAAGTGCCACATCAGAGGGCAGAGGACAAGGGGGCAGGAAGTAGCCTGTTCAAGGCCAGTCATGATGTCCACACAGCTTATCACCTGGTTGGGAGTTGGCCTGCCTGCATTCAAATCCCAGTTGTGCCACTTAGCTTTTATTTATTTATTTATTACTTATTTATTTTTCTCGCCCTAGCTCAGGCTGACCTGGAACTCACTATGTTTTCTCAGGCTGGCCTCAAACTCACAGTGATCCTCCTACCTCTGCCTCCCTTGAACAGGGAGGGAGCTTGAAGCATGCTGTCCACTTGAGGGCCTATTTAGTCCCCCATTTCTCACACAGCACCACCCACCTGTAGGAACTGGAATCCAAGGCCGAACCTTCCTCCTACCCCACAAGCAGACATGGGACCCACCCTCTAAACTCACAGCCAGGCCACTCGCTGCCTTCTGCCTGCACTGTACTGATTGCATCCTCTTTCCTGATGGCAGTCCACCAGCCCAGGCCCTAACACATGCCACCAACACATGGCAGGTGTCAAATACAAGGACACTTAGAGAAACACAACTAACAGCCCAGTCCTGCTTTGGGGACCTGATGTGCCCAGAAGAGAGACTGAGAGCCCCAGGCAGACAGGCAGAGCCCAGAGCAGGCCAGAACATTTCTAGATGTTCCATCTGGGTTGGATGTGACTTTTGCAGCTGTGGAACCGTGCATGAGAATCTCAGGCTCATGAGACCCTTCCCCCAGATTATTTAATTTTTTCATTATTTTATTTATTTTTGGAGAGAGACACAGAGAGAGACAGAGAGGGAGACAGATAGAGATGGGCGCGCCAGCAGTCTCTTAGCTGCTGTGGACAAAATCCAGATGTGTGCGCCCCCTTGTGGTCAAGTGTGGCATTGCACCCTTGCGTCACTGCATCTGGTTAAACATGGGACCTGGAGATTGGAACCGGGTTCTTAGGCTTAGCAGGCAGGCACCTGAACCGCTAAGCCATCTCTCCAGCCCCCCCCCCCAGATTATTTAAGAGACATCCTACACATCTGTGTCAGAAACTCAGATGGATAAACTTGTTTTTCAAAAATGTCAGAATTTATTGACATGAAATTCACCAGCTACATCAAATTTGTTGGCTGCACTTTGTAAACTAATCTCAATTTCATCTGGCAATGTGACTGTCAGCAATGATAGGTTCTTTTATTCCAATCTCAATTATTAAAATTTGGTGTTAGGGATGGGATATGGCCCAGTGAGTTCTTGGCTAGGGAGGTCACTGATACCCCCAAAACATTACAGACTATTGCCGAGGCCTTTGGTTTCCCATCAGGAATAGATGGTAAGACCCTATTGCTGAAGACTCCACATATTTGGGCTGCAAGGTCACTGAGAAATCCTGCTGGAGCTGAGCTGAAAGCCTCCTCCATGTGGACCAGCTGACAGAAAGCTTAAAAAAGCTACACTGCATGCAGCTCCATGGGAAAGAGAGAAGTCATCAGTGGAGATAAACAACAGCAGACACTGCAAGCCTTAAGTTGGGACAGCCAGGCCAAATGAGTCAACGGGTGCAATAGTGCCATGTCTGTTATGGGAGAAAACAACCACTCTAATTGGACTGGAGGCCTGCTCCATAGGAGGCAGTACATGCCTCATACTAAAAACCTATGACAGGGAAGTCATGAGCACTAGGGGTGTAATACCTGCTGATGTTTGCCTAAATGTATATATTATGCTCACCAGGCTGCCCAGTAAGCACTTCTCTTAATGTTCATACCCATACTTTTGGTTAGAGAGGCTTCTCTTTTCAGATAGCAGTGACCTTGGAATGACTCAGAAGGCACCATGGTGCTGAGAAGAAGTGACAGAGGCATGTTCAGCACTAAAACATCTCTAATACACCTTCCAAGGCTCAGGGTCCATTGTAGAAGAGGTGGTGGAAAGAATGTAAGAGCCAAAGGAAGGGTAGGACTGCTTACAACGTGCTCCTCCAAACACAAAATGGCCTGGATATCCATGACCTCACAGTGCCTGACACTACCTACACAAGACCCTTATAATAAAAGGAAACAACGATGACATCAAAATAAAAGACTGATTGAAAGGGGGGAGGATATGGGGGAGGATATGGAAAGTGGAGTTGCAAAGGGGAAAGTGAGGGGGAGGGAATTATCATGGTTTATTGTCTATAATTATGGAAGTTGTCAACAAAAATAAAATAAATTCTCATATACAAACACCAAAAATTAAAAATAAATAAGCTGGGTGTGGTGGTGCATGCCTTTAATCCCAGCACTTGGGAGGCTGAGGTACGAGGATTGCTGTGAGTTCAAGGCCAGCCTGAGGCTATGTAGTGAATTCCAGATCAGCCTGGAAGACCCTATCTTGAAAAAAATAGGGACTGGAGAGATGGCTTAGTGGATAAGGCACTTGCCTGTGAAGCCTAAGGTCCCAGGTTTGATTCCCTAGTACCCACATATAGCCAGATGCACAAGATGGTGCATGCATCTGGAGTTCATTTGCAGTGGCTAGAGGCCCTGGTGTGCCCATGTTCTCTATCTATTATCCATCTATATATCTGCCTCTCTCTCTCTCTCTCTCTCTCTCTCTCTCTCAAGTAAATAAATGAATTTTTTTTTTTTTTTTGGTTTTTCGAGGTAGGGTCTCACTCTGGCCCAGGCTGACCTGGAATTAACTACGTAGTCTCAGGGTGGCCTCGAACTCTCGGCGATCCTCCTACCTCTGCCTCCCGAGTGCTGGGATTAAAGGCGTGCGCCACCACGCCCGGCAATAAATGAATTTTTTTAAATTTTATTTTATTTTTTTTTTTTGGTTTTGCGAGGTAGGGTCTCACTCTGGTCCAGGCTGACCTGGAATTAACTACGTAGTCTCAGGGTGGCCTCGAACTCTCGGCAATCCTCCTACCTCTGCCTCCCGAGTGCTGGGATTAAAGGCGTGCGCCACCACGCCTGGCTTATAAATGAAATTTTAAAAAAATAAAATAAAATAAAATAAAACAACACACATACAGGTTACAGAGTAGCTAAGGAAGAGTTGAAGAATCTAGAGAAGGAACACTGGGAAAGAGGGCTGAAAGGCCATAAAGCTGGAGAACGGAGGCGAGTGCTATGGAATTCTGCCATCTGGACATGACGTGGTTATTGCACTCATGAACTCCCAGCAGTTTTGTTGACCTCACAAAATAGGGCTAGCCAACATTCCACTATGGACGGAGGAGTGGCTCGTGAGGCCCCACCCGTGCCTGGGTGCTGGAGGAGAAAAGAGAAGTGATTCTCTTCAGAGGTTAGCCACTGTTAAGTGGTAGGAAGAAGAGATTCAGCTGGAGTGGAAGGGGAGATAAGAGAGGGTCATGTGACTCTATATGATCAAAATAAAATATATAACCCAGGCGTGGTGGTACACACCTTTAATCCCTGCACTCAGGAGACAGAGGGAGGAGGATTGCTTCGAGTGTGATGCCAGCCTGGAACTACAGAGCGAGTTCCAGGTAAGCCTGGGTTAGACTGAGACCCTACCTCCAAATATATATATATCATGAAATTGTCAAAAAAATTAATAAAAGAAAGCTGAGGGCTAGAGAGATGGTTCAGTAGTCAAGGAACTTGCCTGCAGAGCATAAAGATCTTGGTTTGATTCCCCAGTACCCATGTAAAGCCAGATGCACAAAATAGCATATAGCTTAATGGTTAAGGCATTTACCTATGAAACCAAAGGATATAGGTTTGATTCCTCAGGACCCACATGAGCCAGATGCATAAGGTGGCTCATGCCTCTGGAGTTAGTTTGCAGTGGCTGAAGGCCCTGGTGCGCCCATTCATTCATCTTCTTTCTCTCTGTGTCAAATAAAATACAACTTATTTTTTTAAATTAAGCCAGGTATGGTGGCGCATATCTTTAATCCCAGAACTCGGGAAGCAGAGGTAGGAGGATCGCCATCGAGACCACTCTGAGACTATAGAGTGAATTCCAGATCAGCCTGGGCTAGAGTGAGACCCTACCTCAAAAAAAAAATTTTTTTTAAAGCACATACACAGCTGGGAAAATGGCTTAGTGGTTAAGGCATTTGCCTGTGAAGCCTAAGGACCCTGGTTTAATACCCCAGGACCCATATAAGCCAGATGCACAAAGGGGCATATACGTCTGGAGTTTATTTGCAGTGGCTAGGGCCCTGGCATACCCATTCTCTCTGCCTCTCCCTCTCCCTCTCTCTAATAAAAATAAATACATAAATAAATAAAAATAAATGTCATACCTCAAACTTAGAGAAAAAAAAGCACATACAGTGTGCACACACCTGTAATTCCTGCACTCAGGAGGTGCAAGCATGAGAATCAGAAGTTCAAGGTCATTTGAGGCCAGCCTGGAATAGATAAAGCCCTACTAAAAAAAAAAAAAATTGAAGCCAGTCATGGTGGTGCACACCTTTAATCCCAGCCCTTGGAAAGCAGTGGTAGGAGGATCACTGTGAGTTCGAGGCCACCCTGAGACTACAGAGTGAATTCCAGGTCAGCCTGAGCTAGAGTGACCCTACCTTGAAAAAAAAAAAGAAATTGAGCAGAGCATGGTGGCACACACCTTTAGTCCCAACTGGGAGACAGGGTAGGAGGATTGCAGTGAGTTTGAGGCCAGCCTGGGACTACAGAGTGAGTTCCAGGATAGCTAGGCTAGAGTGAGACCCTACCTCGGAAAACAAAACAAAACAAACAAAAAAACAAAAACAGCAGTAAGCAAGGAAAGAGCCACTTGTACCAGCCCAGCCTCCTTCTGGAGTTACTGTGGCTTGTCAACTATGGAATTATAGGGTTACCTTCCACACTTGACTGGACCTGACCCAGGAAGAGGCAAAGAGATGCTCTGGTGGCTGAGAACAAAGAAGCCTCTGCCAAGGGAGCCTGGTGCATGTGGAGTAGGTGCCCTCAGCCTAAGTTTGGTGTGGGAATTTGTCTTTCCCAACTGTGTGACCTGAGTCTTGACGTTTCCAGTAGACAGCAAACCTCAGCTCAAAGGGTGCTGGATGGGACCACAGCTACTACTATCGGCATCCAGGCTGGCATTAGGCCTCCTCTACGAGGCTGAGCCCCTCCGTGTAAGTGACAGACATCATAGCCTATACCTGGGGTCACTTCACGGGGCTCCTGGAGGAGCACAGGTTTTCTGAGGTGCCAGCCACATCCCACATGCTACCTTACTTTTTATTTATTTTTCCTTTTTTTTTTCTTTCAAGGTAGGGTTTCGCTCTAGTCCAGGCTGACCTGGAATTCAGTCTCAGGGTGGCCTTGAACTCTTGGCCATCCTCCTACCTCTACCTCCCGAGTGCTGGGATTAAAGGCGTGTGCCACTACGCCCAGCTTTTTATTTAATATTTTATTTATTTATTTGAGAGACACACAGAAAGAGGCAAATAGAGAGGATTTATGCACCAGGGGTTCCAGCCACTGCAAATGAACTCCAGACGCATGCACCGCCTTATGCATCTGGCTTACATGGGTCCTGGGGAATTGATCCTGAGTCCTTAGGCTTCGCAGGCAAGTGCCTTAACCACTAAGCCATCTCTCCAGCCGTCCCTTTCCTTTTTGGACAGGATCTCACTGTATAGGCCAGGTTAGCTTCAAACTCATGATTCTCCTGCCTCAGCTTCCTGAGATGCTGGGATCAGAGGCATGAGCCACTATGTCCAGCATACTGGGTTTCCGTGGTGCTGGGATCAGAGGCATGAGCCACCATGTCCAGCATGCTGGGTTTCTGTGGTCATCTTTACCATTTGCTTCCTATTCCTGTCCATGACCAGGTGGCCTTGCCACCTGGCTGCCTAGGGCCCCACTTCTTGTGCATAGCCACAGCACTCTGAGGCAGGGCTCTCCGGGCCAGGCAGCCTGCCATGACCCTTGCTCTACCGATTCCAGTGTCATTACCTAGACGAAGCCCTTAGCCTGCCTGGACCTCAGTTTCCTCACCTGTATAGTGGAAACTCTCCATCAAGGGAGGAAGTTAAGCACCATTTTAAAAAATTTGTTTTTTTTTTTTCAAGGCAGACCTTCCTTTAGCCCAGTCTGACCTAGCACTCACTCTATAGCTCAGACTAGCCTTGAACTAACTGCAATCCTTCTTCAGCCTCCCAAGTGCTGGGATTAAAAGGACACGCCATCATGCCTAGCATGCTAGAGGTGGAAGCCAGGCCTCATAATGGACTAGCACTCTGCTGCTACATCCCTAGACCCTAAGTTTCACTTTTTTGTTTGCTTGTTTGTAGGGTCTCACTCTAGCCCAGGCTGACCTGGAATTCATTATGTAGTCTCAGGCTGACCTCAAACTCACAACGATCCTCCTACCTCAGTCTCCCAAGTGCTGGGATTAATGGAGTGCACTACCACGCTCAGCTAGATTTCATCTTCTAAAGAGGGAGTAAGCCGGGCATAGCGGCTCACGTCTTTAATCCCAGCACTCAGGAGGCAGAGGTAGGAGGATCACCATAAGTTCGAGGCCACCCTGAGAATACAGAGTGAATTCCAGGTTAGCCTGAGTTAGAGTGAGACCCTACCTCGAAAAACCAAAAAAAAAGAGGGAGTGGCAAAGATTTAACAGACACACATTTCTTGCTTTGTTTTTTAATTTTGAGAGAGAGAGAGAGAGAGAGAGAGAGAGGGAGAGAGAATTGGTACACCAGGGCCTCAGCCACTGCAATTGAACTCCAGACACTTGTACCACCTAGTGGGCATGTGCGACCTTGCGCTTGTCTCACCTTTGTGCATCTGGCTAATGTGGGATCTGGAGAGTAGAACATGGGTCCTTAGGCTTCACAGGCAAGCATCTTAACCACTAAGCCATCTCTCCAGCCCTGCTTGGTTTTTTTTCGAGGCAGATTCTCACTCTAGCCCAGGCTTGTCCAGAATTCACTTGGCAGCATAGCCTCAAACTCATGGCAATCCTCCTACCTCAGTCTCCCAAGTGCTGGGATTAAAGGCATTCAACATTATACCCAACAATATTTTTTTAATTTGTTTAATATATTTGAGAGAGAGAGACAGAGGGTGAGTGTGGGCATGCCAGGGCTCTTGTTGCTGCAAATGAACTCCAGGCACTTTGTGCACCTGGCTTTATGTGAGTACTGGGGAAATGAACTCCGATCAGCAGGCTTTGCAAGCAAGTTCCGCTGAGCCATCTCTCCAGCCTGCAAAAACATTCACTTCATCGCAAAGAGATAGAACAGGATTAGATAAATGGAGCTACTCCACCAGTGGCCTAGAAGCCTGTCCCAGTCTGGGGTGTCATGAAGGCGTTGAGGAAGAAGCTGCCTGGACTCTCAGGAAGGACCACAGGGCCTTCCTGGAAGGCAAAGGAAGCGCGTGTCTGAGTTAGCATCCCTGGACTGGACAGGGCCACCAGAGAGCAGCGGGGTGAGGCTAAAGAGTTGCTGTGGACTGGGAAGGGCTTGGGACACCCAGCTAGAGTGTGTGGATACATTTTGTGGGTACAGCCACAGGCTGGCCAGGGAGAGCAATGTGACAAGTACGGTGACAGCAGAAAGGGGAAAGGAAACAGGACACAATGCCAGTCAGGAGCCAGCTTGGGCAAGGTTCACCAGGGCTCCTGCTAGCTGCAGAGACGGAGAAGCTGCCTGCCCCTCTCCAAGGGGGTGTAAGTCCCACGCAGAGGTCACACCTTGGAGGTGGACCTGGCTCTTTGTGCTGCCTTACCCCCTGTGGCACAAAAGCTGGGGAATGACAGGCACAGAGGAAACCAAGGGCAGGTGTACAGTGAGGATTCCAGGGGCAGAGGGGAATTTGAGGCTGCTCCTGCCCACGCAAGGGAAGATGCTCTTGGATTGTGGGCAGGAAAACAGGAAGTTGTGGGACACAGGGACGATGCCAGAGACTCTGGGATTAGGAAGTCCCATTCGAAGGGTCTAGAAGGTTACAGTTACCTTCGCCTTGCTGGGACAAGGGAGGGAAGGGCTTATTTTGGCCTGTGGTCTCCAGGGGATGCTTCATGGCGGTGGGGAAAGAACTGCAAAGCAGAGCTGGGCATCACATCTTACCATGGCAGCTGGGAGGCAGCAAGAGTGTGCTGGCCAGCACTGGCAAGCTGGGCTAATACACCTCAAGATCTGTGACCAGCCACATACCTGCTCGAGCCCAAATAGCTATCAGCTGGGGACCATACATTTAAAACATATGAGCTTATGGGCGACATCTGATTCAGCTACAACAGGACTCCCAGCTACTTCCAGGACACCAGTTTTCTCCAGAACTCCTTCTCCGGAGCTGCTTGGGGCTCCCCTACCCCCTACATCTGGTGTTCCTGCCGGGGCATGCCTACTGTGATAGTGACCAGCCTAAGTTCAGGACACAATGTCCTCCCTGCTGGCTGCTCCTCCCTCTCCTACCTCCCTTGGTGCCAACTCCAACTGGCTATAGCACCACCCCAGGCAGGCAGAGCACATTGTCCCCCAGCCACAGCCTTCTTGGTCCTATTAGCTCTGACCGTGGGCTGGGGACAGTCTGTTCGCCTGGCATCAGGCTGTCACTGCACCAATGGGAGCCCAGAGGCTGTGCATCCGGTTGGCCTGCCCACACCAGGGACAGTCCTGACCTTCCAGTTCCGGGGCACCGCAGTCATGCTCCCTTCAGCTCTATTTTTACTTCAGAAGTCCTTGCTGTGTCACTATTTATACCAGGCCCCATCGTGAGTGTCTGGCCATCTCCAGACCCTTGAAGGCCCAATCGATACCAACAGCACAGAGCAGGTCAGTCACCAAGTAGGTCGTCCAAGGGAGGTCTTCAGGGGAAACAGATGGAAATGAAGGACAACCCCCAGTGCACGCGAACACACACACACACACACACACACACACACACACACACACACAGCCATCTCAAGAACCAGGAAGCACATATCTGCATTCAACGTTTTCATTATTAAATGAACTCTCATCTTCCACACCCTACACCACCACAGAATCTTGGGTGGAAAGGCAGCAACAGCTTGGAATACTGTCCACTCCCAGGACCCTCCATCACCCACGTCACACTCGACCCAAAGCAAAGGCCCAGGTGGTCACAACCGGGAAGCGTCACAGCTGATTTCCAAACCAAAGCAGCCACTGGAGTGGGAAAGAAGCTGAAAGCTGGGGCGGGTGCCCTAAGTCACTGTGAGAGTTAACTGCTGAGGAGCTGAATTTATCTCTTCAGTAGCTGAAGGAATCCTAAAGACAGAACTGTCTGGGGGCACCCAGAGGGATGATAAGAGGAGGGACAGTTGAGGCTGAAATAGAGTAAAATGAGCTCATGGTTAGGGTGACCTGACTACATGATTCCTATGCATGTTGATTCATAGGTACGTTTTGAAAATTTGTTTTGAATCATACAGACTGCACAAGCTAACTGTCACGCCCTGCTTCTGTAAACCAACTGCCCACTTGCTCGCTCACCCCTTTCCTGGCTATGAACATATAAAATGAAAGTAAAATCTCAGCTTAACACCAAAGTGACTTTGGGGAGCGATCCCAACTTCAGTTCTCAGGAAATAAACTCCTCTGCTTTCACTTATGCTGGTGTTGGAGTGATCTTTTCAGAAAAGCTCCGTCCACCACCGCAGCTTCAGCACGCCTCACAGGCTCCGGCTCCCTGTCCCAAGGCCCTGAAGATCCACTGAGAAAACTGGCTTCATCCTTCCACCCACTCAGGGTTAGGATTCTTGGGCATTGGCAGAATCCTGGTCTCTCTGCTTGACTCCAGACCCAGGGACCTGAAGGGGGACATCCATGCCAAGAGCACATCAGTGGGACAGGGCAGCACACAGCTTCCATCTACTGAGGATGCCCGCCGGGCAGAGGGCCACTCTTGCTTTGGACATGGGTAGGCTCCTCCCCCACATCTACCTAGCCCTTCACAGTGGCCACCTGCAGCTAGCAAGGAGGGCTCTGTCTCCACGATTTTTCATTCTAGAGCCTATTCATTTTATTTAAATTTGTTGTTTATTCAAGGTAGAGTCTCACTCTAGCCCAGGCTGGCCTCAAACTCAGTGATCCTCCTACCTCTACCTCCCAAGTGATGGGATTAAAGGCACGCACCACCACACCCAGGCTTAAATTCCTTTTTTTTTTATTTTTTGGTCCTTTTTGGTTTTTTTGAGGTAGGGTCTCACCCTAGCCCAGGCTGACTTGGAATTCACTAAGTAGTATCAGACTAGCCTCAAACTCACAACGATCCTCCTACCTCTGCCTCCCCTCCCGAGTGCTGGGATTAAAGGTGTGTACAGCCACCAAGCCAACCGTTTTTTTTTTTTTGTTATTGTTTGTTTGTTTGTTTGTTGTTTTTAAAGCAGGGTCTCACACTAGCCCAGGACGGTGATCCTCCCACCTCAGCCTCCCCAGTTCCGGGATCATAATCATGAATCACCACATTATTTAAATTTTGGAGACAAAATTTCACTATGTAGTCCAAGTTGGCTCACTATGTAACCCACATTGGCTTTAAATTTAATGGGCAATCCTCCTGCCTCAAACTCCCAAGTGCTGGAATTACAGACATGAGCCATCACACTTGGCTTATAGGATTTTTGTTTTATCTTTTTTGTTTTTTTCGAGGTAGGGTCTCACTCTAGCTTAGGCTGACCTGGAATTCACTATGTAGTCTCAGAGTGGCCTCGAACTCAGTGATCCTCCTACCTCTGCCTCCCATTTTTAATTCTTAGAACACATTTCTGGAGACTGGGAGAAAACAGCTCAGTGAGCAAAAGCAGTTGCTGTGCAAGCTTGACAGCCCGAGTTCAGATCCCCAGAACTCATGTCGAGCCAGACACAGTAGCCTGTAACCAATCCTGGTGCTCCTGTGATGAGAGGGAGGCAGAGCCAGATGTGCCCAGAAGCTCCCAGGCCAGCTGCCTGGCTTACACGGGAGCAAACAAGAGACCCCGCCTCAAGGTAAAAAGGCAAGGACTAACCCCTGAGGTTTTCCTCTGACCACCATGCAGATGACTGGCATGTATGCACACTGAGGAAAAAATGTAAAACTAAAGCCAGGCGTGGTGGCATATATCTTTAATCTCAGCACTCAGGAGGCAGAGGTAGGAGGATCACTGTGAGTTGGAGGCCACCCTGAAACTACATAGTGAATTCCAGGGCAGCCTGAACTAGAGGGAAACCCTACCTCGAAAAACCAAAAAAAAAAAAAAAAAAAGGAAAACTATACATTTGAGGACCACTGTACCATCCATTGCCTGTCTTTCTCAAGCTCTGCTCCTAAGGCTATCATTTTAGAGGGTACGGTTTCTAGCTGGGAACTGGACGAGCAAGCAACACAAACATTCAGATCATAGTGGCAGTCCAGCAGAGCCTTTTCCAAGCTAAGAACTGAGCTGCGCCCAAGCTCTGGAGATGGCAGGTTGTGGGGAAGGGACTCCCAGGTGTGGGGAAGGGGAGGCCTGAGGTGGCCTGAGCTTGGTATGAGCTGGAGGAGAGCAGTTGAGAGTGCAGCCTGGTCACGGTGGGCCTCAGATGCAGGTACAGTGGCACTGAGTTTAGGTTTGTTTTTCTAAATTCATTATTTACCTGTGTGTATATGGACATGCATAAGACAATCAGAGGAGAGCACAGAGGCATGCACACTCCACCTTCTCTGATAGAAACTGCCAGGCTGCAAAGGAACTCAGCAAGCTGGTTCACAAACTTGGGATTCAATTGTCTCACCTCCCTTTGCTATTGGTGAGTTGGGATCACAGATGTATGTGCCATTTTCTATCTGGTTTTATATGGGTGCTGGGGAACTGAACATGGGCAAGCAGGCTTTGCAAGCAATTGCTTTTAACTGCTAAGCCATTTCCCCAGCTGTGAGCTTGGGTTTTATTCCCAGTGAATTGACAGCTGACTGAGCCTCACTTGGCACTTAACGCAACAGGTTCCAGGTGTGGAGAATAGGCCACCTGCTTTTCCTCAGGAAAACTCACACTTCACTGTGACAGTCCCTTCCTCTGTCATTCTTCTACCACTTATTCCTTGGCTGAGGTCTTCAGGGCTGGATAGACACCCCCCCCCTTCCCCACAGCAGTCCCTGGGAGGGGAGTTGGAAGAGAACTGCTGAGCTGTGATTTCATCCTCCCGAGCTGAATAAAACAGTGACATAGCTCAAGCTGTGGGTGCATCACGTACTTGTTAACTCGGTGTACTTCTGTGTTTCTTTCTGGCCTCCTCCCAGCTAACAGGAGGTCAAGGATTTTTTATATCCAGCCCCAGGCACAGAGCTGTGCAAGCACAGGCCTGAGGGAAGGACTCTTGGACAGCAGGACACTGGCTTTGCTCCTGACCCCTCCCATCTCAGGGCCTGGCCCAGCAAGCCTTGGGGGCACACCCAGGCAACCTGGACAGATCCCCACCCACTAGTAGCAGCTTTGAGCCCTAGCTTATTCCTCCAGCTCCCACACCTAACTGTCCCAGGCTCAATACCAGTCCCCCACAACTGGCCCCACCTAAGCTGGGCCTGCAAGGTGCTTATTGGAAGCCCCCACCTCAGAGCCCCCCCTGGATCTCTGCAGAAGTTGCCCCAGGGGGAAGGGGCTCCCTCCAACAACGGTTCTTCAGCTCAGTTAGGGAGTTCCTACTATATGTGGGCCCCTTCCCAACACCCTAAGGGGTTGGAGCTCAGTCCAACTTGTGCCTGGCATGACAACATGACTCAAAGTCATGCATATTCTCTGAGGTTTTGTGTGTGTGTGTGTGCGCGCGTGTGTGCGCGTGCGAAACAAGGTCTGGATATTTACTTGTTCTCTTTTTAAAAAGGAATAGTGGGGCTGAAGAAATGGCTCAGCATTTAAGGCATTTGCCTGTAAAGCCTAACAGCCTGGGTTCAATTCCTCAGTACCCACATAAAGCCAAGTACACAAAGTGGCAAACGCGTCTGAAATTCGGAGTTCATTTGCAGCAGCTAGAGGCCCTGACACACACTCTTCTCTCTCTGCTTGCAAATAAATAAATAAAAGTATTTAAAAAAAAAAAAAAAAAAAAAAGGAGGTGGAGGAAGACCAGGCATGGTGGCATATGCCTTTAATCTCAGCACTTGGGAGGAAGAGGTAGGAGGATGGCTGTGAGTTCAAGGCCATGCTGAGACTACATAGTGAATTCCAGGTCAGCCTGGGCCAGAGTGAGACCCTACCTTGAAAATCCAAAATAAATAAATAAATAAATAAATAATTAATTAATTAATTAATTGGCTGGAGAGATGGCTTAGCGGTTAAGAGGCCTGCCTCCTAAGCCTAAGAACCCGGTTCCAATCTCCAGGTCCCACGTTTAGCCAGATGCAAAGTGACGTAAGGGTGCAATGCCGCACTTGACCACAAGGGAGCGCACGCATCTGGATTTCGTTCACAGCAGCTGAGAGACTGCTGGTGCGCCCAACTCTGTCTTCCTCTCCCTCTCTGTCTCTCTCTGTGTCTCTCTCCAAAAATAAAAAAAATAATAATACTTAAAAAGTAAAAAAATAGTTGCTTTTTTGTTTTGTTTTTTTGTTTTTGTTTTTCGAGGTAGGGTTTCACTCTGGTCTAGCTGACCTGGAATTAACTACATAGTCTCAGCGTGGCCTCAAACTCACGGCGATCCTCCTACCTCTGCCTCCCAAGTGCTGGGATTAAAGGTGTGCGCCACCACGCCCGGCTAAAAAATAAAAAATAAAGGAATAGTGGGCTGGAGAAATGGCTCAGTGGTTAAGGCGTTTGCCTACAAAGCCTAACAACCCAGGTTCAATTCCTTAGTAACCACGTAAAGCCAGATGAACAAATTGGTGCATGCAACTAGAGTATGTTTGCAGTGGCAGGAGTGCCCATTCTCTCTCTGCTTGCAAATGAATGAATAAATAAATAAAATATTTTAATTAAGGGAGTACTGAGTGAGTTCTAGGCTAGCTTGGACTAGAGTGAGACCCTCACTTGAAAAAAATAACAAAGGAAAAGTGGAAGCTGGGGAGATAGCTGAGTTGATCAAGTGCTTGACCTCCAAGGATGGGGACTTGAGTTCAATCCCATACCCACAACCCGCATAAAAATGCTAGGGGTGCTGGGGAGATGGCCCAGTGTGCAAAGTGCTTGCTGCCTCAGCATGACTACCTGAATTTGGAACTCTAGCATCTCCATAAAAGCCAGGCGTGGGGCTGGAGAGATGGCTTAGCAGTTAAGGTGCTTGCCTGCAAAGCCTAAGGACCCCGGTTCGAATCTCCAGGTCCCATGTAAGCCAGATGCACATGATGGTGCATGAGTCTGGAGTTCGTTTGCAGTGGCTAGAGGCCCTGGCCTGCCCATTCTCACTCTCCCTCTCTCCCCCCCTTCTCTGTCTCTAATAAATAAATAAATAAATATAAAAATCTTTACTTAAAAAAAAAAAAAAAGCCAGGCATGGCAGCATACACTTCAAATACCAGTGCTAGGAAAGCAGAGATAAGGGGGGACCCTGGGGCTTAATGGTCAGCCAGTCTAACCTACTTGGCCAATGACAGACTCTGACTGAAAAACCAAAGATGAACCCGGCATAGTGGCACACGCCTTTAATCCCAGCACTCGGGAGGCAGAGGTAGGAGGATCGCTGTAAGTTCAAGGCCATCCAGAGACTACATAGTGAATTCTGAGCTAGAGTGAGATCCTACTTGGGGGGAGGAGGGGAGGAACCCAAAGGTGGGCTGTGTTCCTGAGGTTGTCCCTGGGATTCCACACCAAACATGCATTAAAGAAAGGAATGTGGGCACTTGTCTGCAAAGCCTAATGACCCCTGTTCAATTCCCCAGTACCCACAAAGCCAGATGCACAAAGTGGCACATACATCTGGAGTTCATTTGCAAAGGCTAGAGGCCCTGGCGTGCCCATGCTCTCTCTCTTTCCCTTTCAGGGCACACCTTTAATCCCAGCCCCTTCTTCCAGAAGGCATCTAGCTGGCTCACAACTGGTGACATTCAAATCCAGGCCTCCAGACCCCAAGTTCAGGGCCCAGTAGCCGCCACGAGCACTGGACTAGGAGTCAGCAGTTCTGGGCCTGGGGCTCTGCTTCATGAAGGTTCAATTTAGATTCTAAGGACGGACACACTGGGGTCCCCTACCCTCTGTAGCTCCAGGTTTCGCTGCTGACAAGTGCATCTCTAGTACCAAACAGCATGAAGGCTTATCATTCTCCCAGATGCCCCGCCCGGCAACCAGCACCCAGTTCTGAAAGGAGCAGGGTGTTCTTGCCCGCAGGCTACTACTCAGGGATCAAGGGCCCAGACCGGTTCAAACCGGATAGTCCTGACCTCTAAGCCGCAGAGAGGTTGTGTGGTTCATGGGGACCGGCCCTAAGGACCAAGGAGACGCTTAGGCATGGTGAATGTTAGAGTGGGTGGTGGAGGGGGGGGGGACAGGGTGGCGATGTCAGGCTCGGCTCTCACCCCCCAGCCCTCTGGGTGCGCTCTCTAACCGCAAGTCTGGCGCTTTTGCAAGCTCCTGGCCGCCAACCAGGCTGGCCCTGCTCCAAGGCTCGGGGATGCAGCCCGACGTCCGCCCCCTCGGGCCACGCTGCCGGCCAAGCGCCCGGGTGGAGGCCCCAGGGAGTGCCAACCCCGGCGCAGGACCGGCCTCGCTCGGAGACCTTCAGCGGCTCCCGCCAACACCCAGTTCGTGGGACGACGTGGAACCCTTCGACCCAAGTTCGTTCCTATGCACCCCAGAACGCAGGCGCCCTCGGGCCGGGCCGGGACGGACCCTCAGACCCACGCGCGCTCGCCCAGGAGACCGGAAGCGGCGAAGGCCACCTCCAGGCTCTTCGACGGGGACGGTCCCAGCTAGCTTTGCCCGAGCCACCGGCCTTGGAGGGTCGCAGCAGCGTCCCGCGGGTTCTCGCCGCAGTCTCCCCATAACACAGGCGCGGACGGACGCTGAGGTTCAGCGCCACACTGCTTCCAAACCCTGTGGCTGGTTCCCCGAGTCAGGTCAGAGCGGATGTGGCTCGGCGTCCTCGGAGTGGGGGGGCCTCTCAGGCTCGCACCCGATGCAGGGTACCCCCCACTCCAACCGCCCCGGCGCGCACCCCGCTTCCTCCCCGGTGTGCGGCGCGGGCGGGCACGAGAAGCATACTCTTTGTCTGCGGCGCCCAGCGTTCCCCCGCCCGCCAGCCACGTCCCCCCGAGCCCCGCCCTCAATACGATTCCAGCCAATGAGGGGCGGCGGGGGTGCCAGGCGCTCGGGGTGTTGTCCGCGCCTCGCCTTCCTATTGGCTGCGCTCTGCGCCCGCTGGGCTGCGGCGGGCGAGGCGGGGCGCGCTGCCCGAGGTGAGGGACCGCCGGCGGCGGGCGAGCGGGCGCACGGCCGGGAAGGCGATCGGGTCCTCCAGCTGGGCAGAGCGCAAGCCGAGGAGCCACCACCGAGCCGCAGCTCCGTCCCGGGCTGTCCGGGCTCCACGCCGGGGAGAGGCGGCGTCCAGGACCAGCCCCAGCGTAGCAAAGCCAGAGATCGGACGGCCACCAGCGGGCCGGGGCTGCGGGAGGAAGCGGAGAAAGGCGGCCGGACCGGGCCGGGCCATGGCGCTCGACTTCCTGGCTGGCTGTGCCGGGGGTAAGCAGACGCGCGCGGGGCCCGGGACGCGGGTGCCCAGTGTTCCGGCATGAGGGATGGGCTCACGTGCCCGGGGCGCTCCCCTCCGGCCGAGGTCCTCTCGTCCTCGCCGCAATGCCCTCGTCGCCTGAGGTCTAGTGAACTGGGGTGGCATCAGGTCAGACGGCGCCTGCAGCCCCGTGTGCTGAGCCAGGCGTCTTCTCGGCCCTGCGAGGCACGCTGGGCGGAGGTCTGAGATCCTGGGAGGATGTCAGCGCGGAGCCCGCCGGACGCCGAGGTGGTCTCCCATAGAGTTGGGGACGGATTCGGCTTCCTTCCCCGCAGCTGTCTGGGTGGGGCTGGGACTTACCTATAGGGCGACCTCGTAGCTCACGGCGCCAAGTCTGGCTTTAGCACACGGCCCCCTTTCCACGCGGTGCTTGGGGGATGCTTGGGGGGGGGCGGTGCAAAGAGACAGGGCGACTGGTCAACCCGGTGGCTGAGTGGGCTTGCTATGCTGTGGGCAAGCCACCTGGCCTGGGGGAGCCTGAATCCGAGCGCAGGCTAAGTTTGCCTATGACTTCCACCGTGGGAGTGGACGAACACTTACCTGTTGTGCCTTTAGTTTCTCTGCTTTTACAAGGTCAGTTTATTCTATAGGTGCCAAATAGATAGCCTACGTTAGCCATCTGGATTGTGGATGAAATGACTGAGGTTGGATGGCCCTGTCTCCCAGGCAGAACGCTGGCTGGCTATGTTAAGGTTGGTTTCAGCTCTGAGGCCTGTTGCTTCTCTCCTCAACCACTTGCTCTCTAGTCTTCATTTGTGTGCATTTGGTTTACACACAGCTCTCCCAGCCTGTGCAGACAGGCCTAGAGTAGCGGATGACTGGTGATCGCCTTAGGTGGTTAATCTGTGCTTGTTTCCTCCTGGAGAAAGCTGGTTGGGCAACATGCCCGTTCCGGATAATGGTGTGCACCGAAAGCACTTTAGAAATTCTGTCTGTTCCCCGGTCGTGCTTCTGGAAGTTGTGCCAGGGGGACCAAGTCCAGAGGTTTCTACAAGTTGGCAATCATTACTTATCTGTTTTGAGGTAGGGTCTCGCTGTAGCTAAGGATAACCTGGAATTCACTATGTAGTCTCAGGCTGGCCTCAAGCTCCCGAGTGCTGGTATTAAAGGAATGCACCACCATGTCCAGCTTGGTGAGCATTTTTTCCCAAGCATTGGATGCCAGAAATACAGGGGAGGGGTAGAGCATAGACCCCACCCCTGCTTGGGGTGCCCATCCTCCCATTGTCACTGGACTTACCTTGAGGAATGCATGCTTGTATGACAGATGCCTACCTACAGTGAGCTGTACAGAGCGGGCCTGAGGTTTCAGGTGCAGGAGGGTGGGAGTCACTTACAGAGCCTCTTCTGAACCTCCAAGGAAGAGAGAAAGTTGGGGGGCAGGGGGAGTAGTACAGAATCACACACCTAGCATCTCCTAAGAGGGGGACTGGGCTGGGGAAGGGGAGCAGTGTTCTGTGCCCCAGGCTTACTTTTCCGGTTCCTGAACCTGCAGAGCCATGTCTGGGGTGGAGGGGCTGCACACCCACTTTGGGATATGGCCCCCAGAGGTGCTTGCCTGGTTCCCTCTGGCTTGGGCTCCTCCCCACTCAGAGGACCAGGCAGGATAATGGCTTCCCCGGGAATGCCTCCTCCCTGTCAAGCCCAGCTGAGGATCAGTCTCAGATATTGAAGCCACAGTGGCTCCTGGGCTCTAGGTGGGGTGTGGACCACAGTGGGCACAAAGAAATGCCAGATCACCAGGCAGCTTCTGTGTGGAGGGGTTTTCTCTCCCCAGCCTGGGCCCCCATGTCTTTCCATGGTCTCTGCCAGGTCTGGATAGCTGTAGAGTGGGACAGAGGCTCTGCAGTTGGGAGACCTCTTCTAGTATGACTAGGCTTCGAGGTCCTCCCAGGGTTTTGAGACTCGAAGGGACTGTGGGGTCAAAAGGGCAAGACTGCAGGAGTGCAGCCCCATTCCCTCTCCACTCCTGGAGGAAGAGTGTTCTGAGGAGCCCCCCACTGAGAGTACAGAAGGCCGTGGGGCAGAGTGGGGGTGACAGTGGGAGTTCTTATGTGGGCTCCCCAACAGAAGTGGTGGGTGAGGGGCTTTGTCCTCTCCCTCATCTCATCTTCAGCCATTTTTGAAGGGGCCACAAGCTTTCACTGGCACCTGGGCAGCTGCCCCATAACAAGGGAATTGGGCTTGGCTGGAGAAGGCCAAGCTGGGTACCCTGAGCACCTGTGAGTGTTACTAAGCTTCCAGACCTCAAGGAAATCCCAAATCTGCAAATGCAGAAATGCAGACCAGGGATTGCTTAACACATGTGAAGTCCTGGATTCCATCCTGAAAATTCAAAACATGAGGTGAAAAAGGCAGATCTCAATGGAAGTTACAAAACCCCTCCCCATGATACACAGATGGGAGGGCTTAGTGGGCTGTGTGGAGCTCCAGGAGTGGAACCAGGTCTGGAGATGATGAATAAATAATAGTGGAAATTTCCCTGCTTGAAACTGGGCATGAATCTGCAGTGAGATTGTTGGTGGAGTTCCAGGCAAGGTTACTTTAAAGAACTGACACACCCTTAGGATCCCCTGATGACATTCCTGGAAAACACCGGTAAAATCCTAGAGGGGTGGGGCTGGGAATATGGCTCAGCAGTTACAGGCACTTGCTTGCAAAGCCTGCCAGCCTGGGCTCAGACTCAAACCATAAACTGGACACCAAATGTGGCACAATTTGTTTGTAGCAGCAAGAGGCTTTGGTATAGCCCCTACCCCAGCCCATACATACATACATGTGCAAATAGATGAAAATTTAAAATCTGTGAGGCCTCCTGACAGAATACATGAGGGACATGCTGCAGTAGGCTTCCCATCTGCCCCCTGGAAGCCTGAAGACTGAACAAGGCTGTGCAGACCATTGCTGACCTGTCCCAAGAGCCTTTTAAGAAACTTATCAGGGGGGCTGGAGAGATGGCCCAGCAATTAAAGGCCCTTGTTTGTAAAGCCGGATGCACAAGGTGGCCCATGCATCTAAAGTTTGTGTGCAGTGGCAGGAGGCCCTGGCATGCCCATGCTCTCTGTCTCTGCCTCTTTCTTTCTCTCTCAAATTATACACACACATACACACACACATATGAATATGTCAGGGGGCTAAGGAAAAGCTTCAGTGGATGAAGTGCTTGCTGTGCAAACACAAGTACCAGATTCCCACACGTCAAGTGAAAGCCTTAAGCGACTGGAAGTTTCTGTAATTCCAGAAGGGAGGCGGAATATATCAGAAGCTCAGGGACCAGCCAGTCTAGTCTAGCCTGGCAGACAGATTGGTGAATAAGGAGAGACCCTGCCTCAAAGGAGGTGAAAAGGCAAGGGCCAACACTTAACAGCTGTCTTCTGACCTCCACACGTGCACCGCACATGAACGTACCACACACACACACACACACACACACACACACACACGAGAGAGAGAGAGAGAGAGAGAGAGAGAGAGAGAGAGAGAGAAAGAACTGGATGATCAGAGCAGAGACCTTAAGATGGGAAGAGCTAGGTCAGGGAAAAGTGGCAGGGGTGAGATAATGGGGTTGGGGAAAAAGGGACAGAGAACCTTAGGGAGTGGTAATTGCCTACTTTATTTCTATGTAACGATTAGAATGTCAAAAACCAGAAGAAAACCTTTTGCCAGACTAGCCATTAAAGAGAGCAAAGTAGTGGTGCACGCCTTTAATCCCAGCACTCGGGCAACAGAGGTAGGAGGATCGCTGTGAGTTCAAGGCTACCCAGAGACTACACAGTGAATTCCAGGTCAGCCTGGGCCAGAAGAAAGCAGAAGATAAATTGCACTTGGCCCGAACCTGCAAGCATGGGCAGGGAAGGCGAGTAGAATAAATTGGTCACATCAAATAAGATGCCCAATGTCACACCCTTGGGCTGCTTCTGGGAAATCTGAACCTGCTTTATGCAGTCTGGATAACAAAACCCAAACATCTAAGAAGAGAAAAGATTCAGAACTGGGCCAAATTCTAAGTGGCGTTCTGTTTTTTGGTTTGTTTTGAGATAGGGTCTCGCTCTAGCCCTAGATGACCCGGAACTTACTCTGTAGTCTCAGGATGGCCTTGAACTCACAGCAATCCTCCTACCTCTGCTTCCCAAGTGCTGGGATCAAAGGTGTGCGTCACCACGCCCAGCCTTCTAGCTGGCACTCTTAACTAAAAAGAAAGCCCAGTGGGCAAAGATTCCACTCAAGTACATTTTAAAGACTAAAGCATGGTGGGGCATTGTGGAGCACTTGTCTTCCATACTCTGTAAAGACAGAGGCAGGAGGGTCACTATAAATTGGAAGCTAGCTCAGTCTGCATTGTGAGTTCCAGGTCAGCCAGGGCTACACAGTGAGGGTACCTTGTCTCAAATTGTTTTTCGAGGTAGGGTCTCTAGTTCAGGCTGACCTGGAATTCACTATGGAGTCTCAGTGTGGCCTCGAACTCATGGTGATTCTCCTATGTCTGCCTCCCGAGTGCTGCGATTAAAGGCATGCGCCACCACACCCGGCTCAAAAAAATTGTTTTTGAAGTATGAAAGCATGAACCAGGATGGTTCCTTCTGGGAAGGTACAAGGCACAGTGTATGGAGCAGATAGATAGGTAGTTTCTGTGAACCTTCAGCATCTCCCAGGGGGATTCGTGCTTGGCCCCGATGAGGCCGGGAGAGGTGAGTGTAGCGGCCAGGCTGGAGTCTCAGCTTCATCCCTTACTGACTGCTTCTCCATATCTTGGTTTTCTCAGCTATCTAATTAGCTGATTGTCCTTTTTCAGGAATTCAAGTAGGAGGGTTAGAATGAGCACAGAACTAAGAACAGTGACTAAGAGATCATACAGTTACTTTTTAAAATAATTTTTAAAAATTTAAAAATTTATTTATTTATTTGACACAACGAGAGAGAGAGAGAGAGAGAGAGAGAGAGGCAGATAGAGAGAATGGGCATGCCAGGGCCTCTAGCTACTGCATACGAACTCCAGGTACCTGTGCCACCTTGTGCATCTGGCTTACATGGGTACTGGGGAATTGAACCTGGGTCCTTAAGCTTTGCAGGTGAGTGCCTTAACTGCTAAGCCATCTCCCCGCCCTGTAACGTTACTTTTTATTACTCAACAAGCATTAGCTATTTAAAAAATATTTTTAGGCCGGGCATGGAGGCTCACTCCTTTAATCCCAGCACTCAGGAGGCAGAGGTAGGATCGCCAAGAGTTCGAGGGCACCCTGAGACTACATAGTTAATTCCAGGTCAGCCTGGACCAGACTGAGACCCTACTTTGCAAAACCAAAAAAAAAAATTATATATATATATTTAAAATATTTGAGAGAGAGAATGGGCATGCCATAGCCTCCTGCTACTGCAAAGGAACTCCAGATGCATATGCCACCTTGTACAACTGGCTTATTTGGGTCCTGGGGAATTGAACCTGGGTATTTAGGCTTAGGCTTTGCAGACAACCACTGTAACCACTAAGCCATCTCTTCAGCCTTCATTAGCCATTTTAATTAGGCCCCAAGCTTTCTACCACTGAGGTTTAGCATGGCTGGAAGGAGCTCTTTAACGGACATTCACATGAAGCTTTAGGGAGGGAGGCTGGGATTCTGTATCAGTTACCTGGCCTCTCTCACCTCCATTTCTCCTTCCATGAAATGGTACTTTTGGGTATCTTACAGTGGTGGTGGTGAGAGCCACAGACCTGTTCACAACCTGCAGTACTGCGAGGAGTTTTGGGGAGGGGTGAACCGTGACCTCTAGGAAGGTAGGGGTTTTGCAGGCCCTGAGGAAATGGGCAACCAAGCAAGACTCAGAAGTACTGAGGTGCCTCCCGAGGATTGAGGCAGGAGAGGAGTAGGAGTATCAGGGTGTGTGACAGTATTTCTTTTTCCTTTCCTTTCCTTTCCTTTCCTTTCCTTTCCTTTCCTTTTCTTTTCTTTTCTTTTCTTTTCTTTTCTTTTCTTTTCTTTTCTACTGGGCGTGGTAGGAGGATTGCTTTGAATTCCAGGCCACCCTGAGACTACATAATGAATTCCAGGTCAGTCTGGGCTAAGAGCAAGACTCTACCTTGAAAAACCATAAAAAGAAAAAAATAAAGAACATTTTAATTTACTTATTTTGGATTTATTTTTATTTATTTGCAAGCAGAAGAGAAAGAATGGGCATGTCAGGGCTTCTTGCCACTGCAAATAAACTCCAGACAAATGTGCCACTTGGTGCATCTGGCTTTATGTGGGTACTAGGGAATCAAACCTGGGTCATCAGGCTTTGCAAGCAAGCACCTTTAACCACCGAGCAATCTCTCCAACCCTGCAGGCATGTTTCTCAAGGCACTTAACCCACCTCATCTCCTTGGCCAACCTCTTGGGGTCCATACTCAGCCCCTTTCAGATGAGCAGAGATCTTTTGTGAGTGTGCCCAGTGGATATGTATCTGTGGGAAAATTCAAATGCAGATGACCAGTTAGCCTTCAACATCCCTGGTGCCTCGTGACCATGCTGGGAGGTTTTTAAACTAATGGAACATCCCAGAAATGTGTGGGAAAAAGGAAAGGACACGGCCTTGAGCTGAGCAGATGAAAGCTGACCCTGGGCTATCAGGGAAAAGTTACAGTAACTCCTAAGACAGGCTTGGGGCTCCTCCACAGCTCCTGTTTAGCATCCCCTGCCCACCCTCACTCAGCACCTGCCCAGTCCTCTTTGCCACAACTCCAAAACTTCTGAGGAACTTGGTCACAAAGTACTCTTTTCTTCCCACAGGTGTGGCAGGCGTGCTTGTGGGACACCCGTTTGACACAGTCAAGGTGAGTCTTTCATTGTTATTTCATTCTCATTCCCTTGTGGAGAAGCAGTGACAAGCCTAACGGGTTACTCCCCCCAGAACACATTCAAGGTCATTCTTGAGGCTTTTCAGGACCACTCGGTCAGCAGCTGCTTCACCAGTGAGCCGACTTGACCCTTCCTTATGAACTCGTTGTCACGTCTCCCACTGTGGCTGACCTGCACATTGGGTTCATGGCCAAGTTCATAGTCTGCTTTGCCAGCTGAGACTGAGGTCCTGATGGACGGGTTTCTCCTTACCTAGAACGAGGCATTACTTCCCTGGTGTCTTCTTGAGAGAAAGTTAAGAGGAAAAAATCCAGAAACATAAGAAATTAGAAGTTTAAACCAGCCCTGGGGAGAATGGAAGGCCAGCTGTGATCCACAGGCGAGGCCTGACGGGAGAGCAGCTGGGCATGATGGCAGATACCTACAAGAACAGCACCAGGAAGCGGAGGCAGGACAATCACAAGTTCAAGTGAGGCCAGCTGAGCTGCCTAGCAAAGTCCTGTCTCATACAAACTTGTCAGCAATTTTCTCACACGATCTTTGTGGATCGGCGATTTTCTCACTGTTTTGCATGCTGGTGTGCACCTGCCAGGTGTGTGCGGCCAAGGACCCAAGGCACCTGTAAGGAAAGATAAGAGAAAAGCAAAAGAGAACACCGGACTCGATCTCTACAGACAGACTTTATTGAGAGGAACAGCGAGGGGCAACAGCCTTCCTCTGGGATGAAGGCTGAAGCACTGGGCCAGGCTAGGGTTCAGACTTATATAAGGAGGATCCTAAGAAACAGACTGGACCAGGTGCAGTTGATAAGGAAATTGTAGCTGTTTGTGTCCTTGTCCAGAATAGGCTTCTTCAGCCAGGAATGTCTAAGGGAGGAGACTCAGATGGTCTCTGGTCCTTCAAGGCCATCTAGGCTAAGGGGAGTCCATCAGTCAGGGAAACTTAATGAGGCCCATACGTCTGCAGCGGCTGCTGCTGCTTTTTTTTTTTAGTTTTTTTTTTCGAGGGTTTCATTCTGGTCCAGACTGACCTACAGTTCACTCTGTAGTCTCAGGGTGGCCTCGAACTCACAGTGACCCTCCTACCTCTGCCTCCTGAGTGCTGGGATTAAAGCGCCTCTGTTGCTTCTTTATTGCCCATGAGCTTTAGGGATATTAACTCTTTAGTTCCCTTTAGTTTTCAGGGAAGGCTGTTAACCCTTCAGCACCCCTTCCTCAAGTGGCCTGGGATCTGGGCACAGAGGCCCTGGGATTGGTACTCAGCCAGTTCCTCTTCTCTTCACCACACGCTTCAGTTAACTGCAGGTCCAAACTGTTGGACACCTAGTGCAGATACCGAGGAGGCCCCGTCGTCCAGAGGGAACTCTCCACAGAGCTTTCCCGCTGAGGCTGAGTTTTAGGTCTCAGGCTAGCCACGTCAGGACCCTATTCTCTGCCGTTTTCCTAGGACTCAGGGCAGCCTGTGAGCAGCAGGGCCCTAGGCCAGACCTTCTGTACTTGCTACAGACCTTGAACTTGGCTTCTCTTCCCACTCAGGTAAGGGCAGAGCTGGAGGCAAGACACGTCATCCTGAGCGGGCTGGAGGTGAACTTCCTGCCTGCTCTTGTGTCGTGAACCAGGTGTTTGTTGGCAAAGGAAATAGCTTGTTAGTTCAGAGCTGGGACTTCTTCCAGTGTGGGCGTAAGGGCCTGGCCTTGGGCACTGGCTTTGACCTTAAAAAATTCTGTCCCTAGTCCAGGCTTCCTCTGCCAGCCACTTTACTGGCCTGACCTTGGGCCAGGCATGTGCAAAGTGAGGGGTGGATGAGGTTACCACGGCCCCTTTGCCCAGTGCTTTGCCCGGGTAACTTGTGACGGGTTACCAAGCAAGCTCTGGAAAGCACAGGCCTCGGCGCCCGCGGCAGGCAGGTCTGGGGAGATGGTGAAGAGCAGCTCTCTTGGCAAGCACAGGCCTGTAAGAGTGAGGCACTGGCAGAGCCTGTCCATGGACGACCCTCATGCCCACACTCCCTATGAGGCTGTCCACAGCAGCCCAGAAAAGCCTGGCCATACCTCATACCTGTGTTTACATCTTGTGGTCTTGCGTCTTCAATGCCTCTCCCAGCTGGATCCAGCTAAAAAGAGCTTGGTACTCATTCCTCAGCCTGGCTCTGTGGAGACCTTGCCTCTCCTCCCAGCTGACTTGGCTGGGTCTAGACAGGCCTGCAAACTCGCACCTCCCCAGGTAGCACCCCCTCGGGCTGAAGAGCGCTTTCTCCTGGTGGCCCTAGCTCCTAGCCACGGCCGCACTCCTGCAATTTCTCGGCTGTAGGAAGCTCCCCACCATCCACTGGGGCGCTTATAGGGAGGTCTTTGAGGAAATAAATCCATTTGTGCCTTTTTCTTTTCCCACTATGAGAGCAGCCCTCTGGCACCGTGCATAGGAAACCAGCCTTTAAAAAGCTGAGCTTAGGCTGGAGAGATGGCTTAGTGGTTAAGGTACATGCCTGCGAAGCCTAAGGACCCTGGTTCGATTCTCCAGGTCCCATAAAAGCCAGATGCACAAGGGGGCACATGTGTCTGGAATTCGTTTGCAGTGGCTAGAGGCCCTGGTGCACCCATTCTCACTCTCCCTCCTTCTCTTTCCCTCTCTCTGTCTCTAATAAAAATTTAAAAAACTTAAAAAAAAAAAAAAAAAGCTGAGCTTTGGGGCTGGGGAGATGGTTCAGTGGGTAAGAGCACTTTTTTTGCACAAGCCTGAGGACCTGAGCTCAGTCCCCTCAGTCATAACAATCTGGACATGGACGAGCATACATCCATATGTGTAGCCCCAGCCCCGAGGAGCTTCCTGCTCAGCCAGCCTAACCAGAAAGGTTTAGTATAAGACAGTCTCAGGAAGTCAGAAGAGAGATGCAGGAGAGCGGACATCTTCCTCTGGCCTCTGAACACATGCTCCTGGGCCACACACATGTACACACATACTACATATGCTATGTACACACATCAAAAAAAAATCAAAACAAAGCTGAGTCTTTAAAAAAATATTTTTATTTATTTATGTGAGAGAGAATGGACACGCCAGAGCCTCTAGCCACTGCAAACAATCTCCAGATGCATGCGCCACCTTGTGCATCTGGCTTATGTGGGTCCTGGGTGAATCGAACCTGGGTCCTTTGGCTTTGCAGGCAAGTGCCTTAACTGCTAAGCCATCTTCCCAGCCCAAAGCTGAGTTTTTTATTAAGCAGGGAACAAGCCTGTCTCCCAGGAACCCATCCTGTACCCTCCCCTTCATCCCCCTGCCACGTGCTAGTGTACTGGTCCCGCTCTGGGGTCAGCTCACTGGTTCAATTCTCTGCACCGGTGGCCTTACTACTCTTACTGTTTTCCAGTGTCAAGCATTCTCATGAAAAGAAAACAGGAAGCCGGGCGTGGTGGCGCACGTCTTTAATCCCAGCACTCGGGAGGCAGAGGTAGGAGGATCACCTTGAGTTCGAGGCCACCCTGAGACTACATGGTTAATTCCAGGTCAGCCTGGATCAGAGTGAGACCCTACCTCGCAAAAAAAAAAAAAAAAGAAAGAAAGAAAGAAAGAAAGAAAGAAAACAAACAGGAAGTGTACAAAAGCCAGTTATTTCCTCTTTCAGGTTATGTATTTTACACTTTAAATGTTGCCTTCAGGATCCAGGCCCCAAAGGTTTGTGATAGCCACTTTAAAAACTTTTTTATTTAATTATTAGAGCAAGAGGGAGAGACAGAGGCAGATAGAGAATGGGTGCACCAGGGCCTCTAGCCACTGCACATTCTTGAGAGAAAGTTAAGAGGAAAAAATCCAGAAACATAAGAAATTAGAAGTTTAAACCAGCCCTGGGGAGAATGGAAGGCCAGCTGTGATCCACAGGCGAGGCCTGACGGGAGAGCAGCTGGGCATGATGGCAGATACCTACAAGAACAGCACCAGGAAGCGGAGGCAGGACAATCACAAGTTCAAGTGAGGCCAGCTGAGCTGCTTAGCAAAGTCCTGTCTCATACAAACTTGTCAGCAATTTTCTCACACGATCTTTGTGGATCGGCGATTTTCTCACTGTTTTGCATGCTGGTGTGCACCTGCCAGGTGTGTGCGGCCAAGGACCCAAGGCACCTGTAAGGAAAGATAAGAGAAAAGCAAAAGAGAACATCGGACTCGATCTCTACAGACAGACTTCATTGAGAGGAACAGCGAGGGGCAACAGCCTTCCTCTGGGATGAAGGCTGAAGCACTGGGCCAGGCTGGGGTTCAGACTTATATAAGGAGGATCCTAAGAAACAGACTGGACCAGGTGCAGTTGATAAGGAAATTGTAGCTGTTTGTGTCCTTGTCCAGAATAGGCTTCTTCAGCCAGGAATGTCTAAGGGAGGAGACTCAGATGGTCTCTGGTCCTTCAAGGCCATCTGAGCTAAGGGGAGTCCATCAGTCAGGGAAACTTAATGAGGCCCATACCTCTGCAGCGGCTGCTGCTTTTTTTTTTTTTTAAAGTTTTTTCGAGGTAGGGTTTCATTCTGGTCCAGACTGACCTACAGTTCACTCTGTAGTCTCAGGGTGGCCTCGAACTCACAGTGACCCTCCTACCTCTGCCTCCTGAGTGCTGGGATTAAAGCGCCTCTGTTGCTTCTTTATTGCCCATGAGCTTTAGGGATATTAACTCTTTAGTTCCCTTTAGTTTTCAGGGAAGGCTGTTAACCCTTCAGCACCCCTTCCTCAAGTGGCCTGGGATCTGGGCACAGAGGCCCTGGGATTGGTACTCAGCAGTTCCTCTTCTCTTCACCACACGCTTCAGTTAACTGCAGGTCCAAACTGTTGGACACCTAGTGCAGATACCGAGGAGGCCCTGTCGTCCAGAGGGAACTCTCCACAGAGCTTTCCCGCTGAGGCTGAGTTTTAGGTCTCAGGCTAGCCACGTCAGGTCCCTGTTCTCTGCCGTTTTCCTAGGACTCAGGGCAGCCTGTGAGCAGCAGGGCCCTAGGCCAGACCTTCTGTACTTGCTACAGACCTTGAACTTGGCTTCTCTTCCCACTCAGGTAAGGGCAGAGCTGGAGGCAAGACACGTCATCCTGAGCGGGCTGGAGGTGAACTTCCTGCCTGCTCTTGTGTCGTGAACCAGGTGTTTGTTGGCAAAGGAAATAGCTTGTTAGTTCAGAGCTGGGACTTCTTCCAGTGTGGGCGTAAGGGCCTGGCCTTGGGCACTGGCTTTGACCTTAAAAAATTCTGTCCCTAGTCCAGGCTTCCTCTGCCAGCCACTTTACTGGCCTGACCTTGGGCCAGGCATGTGTAAAGTGAGGGGTGGATGAGATTACCACGGCCCCTTTGCCCAGTGCTTTGCCCGGGTAACTTGTGACGGGTTACCAAGCAAGCTCTGGAAAGCACAGGCCTCAGCGCCCGTGGCAGGCAGGTCTGGGGAGATGGTGAAGAGCAGCTCTCTTGGCAAGCACAGGCCTGTAAGAGTGAGGCACTGGCAGAGCCTGTCCATGGACGACCCCCATGCCCACACTCCCTATGAGGCTGTCCACAGCAGCCCAGAAAAGCCTGGCCATACCTCATACCTGTGTTTACATCTTGTGGTCTTGCGTCTTCAATGCCTCTCCCAGCTGGATCCAGCTAAAAGAGCTTAGTACTCATTCCTCAGCCTGGCTCTGTGGAGACCTTGCCTCTCCTCCCAGCTGACTTGGCTGGGTCTAGACAGGCCTGCAAACTCGCACCTCCCCGGGTAGCACCCCCTCGGGCTGAAGAGCGCTTTCTCCTGGTGGCCCTAGCTCCTAGCCACGGCCGCACTCCTGCAATTTCTCGGCTGTAGGAACCTCCCCACCATCCACTGGGGCGCTTTATAGGGAGGTCTTTGAGGAAATAAATCCATTTGTGCCTTTTTCTTTTCCCACTATGAGAGCAGCCCTCTGGCACCGTGCATAGGAAACCAGCCTTTAAAAAGCTGAGCTTAGGCTGGAGAGATGGCTTAGTGGTTAAGGTACATGCCTGCGAAGCCTAAGGACCCTGGTTCGATTCTCCAGGTCCCATAAAAGCCAGATGCACAAGGGGGCACATGTGTCTGGAATTCGTTTGCAGTGGCTAGAGGCCCTGGTGCACCCATTCTCACTCTCCCTCCTTCTCTTTCCCTCTCTCTGTCTCTAATAAAAATTTAAAAAACTTAAAAAAAAAAAAAAAGCTGAGCTTTGGGGCTGGGGAGATGGTTCAGTGGGTAAGAGCACTTTTTGCACAAGCCTGAGGACCTGAGCTCAGTCCCCTCAGTCATAACAATCTGGACATGGACGAGCATACATCCATATGTGTAGCCCCAGCCCCGAGGGAGCTTCCCTGCTCAGCCAGCCTAACCAGAAAGGTTTAGTGTAAGACAGTCTCAGGAAGTCAGAAGAGAGATGCAGGAGAGCGGACATCTTCCTCTGGCCTCTGAACACATGCTCCTGGGCCACACACATGTACACACATACTACATATGCTATGTACACACATCAAAAAAAAATCAAAACAAAGCTGAGTCTTTAAAAAAATATTTTTATTTATTTATGTGAGAGAGAATGGACACGCCAGAGCCTCTAGCCACTGCAAACAATCTCCAGATGCATGCGCCACCTTGTGCATCTGGCTTATGTGGGTCCTGGGTGAATCGAACCTGGGTCCTTTGGCTTTGCAGGCAAGTGCCTTAACTGCTAAGCCATCTTCCCAGCCCAAAGCTGAGTTTTTATTAAGCAGGAACAAGCCTGTCTCCCAGGAACCCATCCTGTACCCTCCCCTTCATCCCCCTGCCACGTGCTAGTGTACTGGTCCCGCTCTGGGGTCAGCTCACTGGTTCAATTCTCTGCACCGGTGGCCTTACTACTCTTACTGTTTTCCAGTGTCAAGCATTCTCATGAAAAGAAAACAGGAAGCCGGGCGTGGTGGCGCACGTCTTTAATCCCAGCACTCGGGAGGCAGAGGTAGGAGGATCACCTTGAGTTCGAGGCCACCCTGAGACTACATGGTTAATTCCAGGTCAGCCTGGATCAGAGTGAGACCCTACCTCGCAAAAAAAAAAAAAAAAAAAAAGAAAGAAAGAAAGAAAGAAAGAAAACAGGAAGTGTACAAAAGCCAGTTATTTCCTCTTTCAGGTTATGTATTTTACACTTTAAATGTTGCCTTCAGGATCCAGGCCCCAAAGGTTTGTGATAGCCACTTTAAAAACTTTTTTTATTTAATTATTAGAGCAAGAGGGAGAGACAGAGGCAGATAGAGAATGGGTGCACCAGGGCCTCTAGCCACTGCACATGAACTACAGGCGCATGCACCATCACGTGTATCTGACCTACGTGGGACCTGGAGAATCAAACCTGGGTCCTTAGGCTTCATAGGCAAGCACCTTAGCCGCTAAGCCATCTCTCCAGCCCAGCCACTTTGTTTTGTTTGTCAGGATCTCCTGTTGTAGCCTAGACTGGCCTGGTGCTGGGGTTACAGGCTTGTGCCACCTCCCCCCGCCATGCGATATACTTCAGTCATCGAGTATATACATGTTTCTTTGTTGACTTTCTATTACAAAAGTAAGATAGGCCAGGTGTGGTGATGCACACCTTTAATTCCAGCATTTGGGAGGCTGTGGTAGGAGTATCACTGTGAGTTCAAGGCCAGCCTGGTGCTAGAGTGTGAGCAACAAAGCAAACAAAAAAAGTAATATAGGTTGAAAAAAAAAACAACCAAAAAAAAAAAAAACCTCTTAACCATAGCAGATATCAGGGCTGGGGAGATGGCTTACTGGTCAAGGTGCTTGCCTGCGAAGCCTAAGGACCCAGGTTCAACTCCCTAGAACCCAAGTAAGCCGGAAGCACAGGTGACGCAGGCACACAAGGTCATGCATGCGGTGGCGCATGCATCTGGAGTTCGATTGCAGTGGCTGTTCAATTGCAAAGCTCTCTTGCACTTATAAAAATTTAAAAAACAAAAACATCATCCTTTGAGTAGCCATCTCAACCCTTCTGAGGGACTCCTGAGGAACAGCAGTGTGCAGGCATCACGGACCTTGCTTTTGGCTGGTGTGGGACGGACTTCATGCCGCAGTGCGTTTCGTTTTACTTTACGTGAGGGAGAAGAGTGCGCACGTCTGTGCAGAAGCGCACCCTCGCCGGCCCTCACCCAGACAAGCACAGCATGGCCTGCCCTGGAGGCTCCAGCACTTATAGTTCTTCCTTCTGTCTCTTGAAGTGTCCGTTGCCATGCACCATGAGTTCCTTCGTGTAATTGGAGGACACTTGTGGTCTGCAGCCACCTCCCTGCCCCATGGCAGGGACTTTTGCAGTTTATTACAACAGGCCCTTCGGCCTTCAAGTGCCAGTGCCAGTTGTGCTTTTTCCTGTCGTGCCCAGAGCCTCAGCCATGGTCCTCAGGCAGGCCCCGCCCCCATGTATTTCTGTAGTTGGTTGGTTTTGTCTTCTTTGACCCAGCGTTACAGTCATGAGAGATGGCGTCCAAGTCGCTCCTTTGGAGGCAGTGTCTTGATCAACAGAAGTGGTCGCTGGCCATCACAGGGTGGGGGTGGCCTCACAAGGGCTGGGTGCCTGCATGTGATGTTTACATTTTGTGTTGTTTAACCACTTTACTGTCTGAGCTAGGGGCCACCCGTCAGTAGCAAAGTGCAACTTTGTTGCAGATGCACAGAAGCCTCACCGGGGAGCGCTAGTGAGTACAGACCAGGTGGTCCTCCTCTTGTCCTCACCTGCCCAGGCTTACCACCCTTGCATCTTACCTTTAAGTTCCTGACTGGCAGGGCTAGGGAGGGCACGCTGCAAGTTGGGCCCAATACAGGTGTGGGAATGGGACCTCTGGATCTGGGGGAGGGGGCTTTGTGTGGGCACCACCATCTCTGTGGAACTGGGAGCCTTCACTTTCAGGGCTTAGACGTAAGTGACCACTTTCCCGGAGGGCCCATTGTTTCCATTCATCCTCAGAAAAGCCCCAGCCAGCCCGAAATATTAAGAGTCTTAGCTCTAAGTATTACAGGACTGGGCCACCCTCCCAGATCGCTAGACCACAAGGGCCCCTCACAGACCAGGTGTTGAGCCCAGTTGGCCCAAGCAGGGTGTCTCTGCAAGCTGGCTGGACCTGGGCATGCAGAATGACTGTAACCAACAGTTAACCCAGCCAGGTGGTAGAGCTGTGCTTCCCGTCAGTCCAGCTAAAAGCCCTTAACACCTCGGGAGACTCAGGACATTGTAGGGACAGAAAGGACAAAGCGTAGCCTGAGCCACAGCTCAAGGTATTTGTAGCCAATTAACTATGGTGGAGGGCTGTTGCTCTTCTCTAAAGACCCTCCCCTCCTTGTCAGCCCTGGCCCCCAGGTGGGAGAGGCCCTGGAACAACACTCCTCAGAGTGCCTGCGCTTGAGGTTCAGAAATGGTAGGTTTTTTTTTTTTTTTCCTTAACAAAGCATTCTGTATGATTGCATTCACAAATGAGAGCAAGTTGGAAGCAAGTGGTGGCAGATGAAGCCTGGCCGTTCCTCCTGAGGGCACTCCCGTGCCTGCTCTCCACGCGGCCACATTAGAGATCATTCCTAAGTCTTGGTTCTCTGGTCACATGGGCAGAGCATTCTGAGGTCCAGGGGCAAGTGTGAGGGCCTCACACGTTAGATAAGTGCTCTACCACTGAGCTACACCCCAACCCAATACTGACCATTTCTGAGTTACATCTAAGTTGCTAGTTAGCTCTTGAGCATACGGCTTGACCTAGTTTCCCCCACAACAATGACACGGACCCGGAGCTCAAGAAACGTCCCTCTCGCTGCGCCATCAAGAACAGGATCTAAGGCAACAAAGAATGCTTTGACATGGGAGAGGTTCTGGGCTGTGGGTCTGGCAGAGTCCCCAGGCCCCAGAGTCACTGCCATGGGTCCCTAGGGAAGCTGCCAAGCTGTCATTGTTCATGAATCATGTCCACAGTTTTCAAGGGGCTGCTGGCAAGAACCAAGCAGGAGTGGAGCTGGGGCCCAGTGTCCCGGTGCCCACCCCTGATGAGGAAGGTTAGTTGTGGCTGCTAGCCCATAGAGGATGACAAGGGCACCCACAAGGGTTGCTCCCAGGACAGTCCACACCATACTGCTGTGCTCTGTGCGGTGATGGTTAGAATGAGGCCTCTCTCCCACTTGTCTGAGGTCCTGGGGACCTCCCAGCCTATCTGCAGCTGGCTTTTAGTTACATTCACTCAACTCAGCCCCACTCTGTAATCCCAGAAGCCACAGAGCTGCTTGGCTGCCTGCCTTGTGCGACACAGGCCCGGGGAGTGGGTGCAGTGTCTCACTGCATCTGTCCTTGCAGGTGCGGCTGCAGGTGCAGAGTGTGGAGAAGCCCCAGTACCGAGGGACGCTGCACTGCTTCCAGTCTGTCATCCAGCAGGAGAGCGTGAGTGGCCAGGGTGGGGGCTGTAGGGCAGGGGAACCAGCCAGTCCTTGGGACCACCATCCCGGGAAAGGTCAGCAGAATGACCATCAAGGAAATTGAGGCTTGGAGAGTGTGAAGTGAGTTCCTGGGCCTTTGTACATCTAATAAAAATCTACATGTCCCTCATGAGTACAAGGTGGACTAAGGCTGTTCTCTGCCACGCTGAGACCCTGCAGAGGGGACATCCTCCAGCAGAATCCTATCCTGATGGCATCTCCGTCTTGCAGGTGCTAGGTCTGTACAAAGGCCTTGGTTCACCGCTCATGGGGCTCACCTTCATCAACGCATTGGTGTTCGGAGTGCAAGGCAACACCCTCAGGGCCTTGGGTCAAGACTCACCACTCAACCAGTTCTTGGCTGGTGCGGCAGCGGGTGCTATCCAGTGTGTCATCTGCTGCCCCATGGAGCTGGCCAAGACGCGGCTGCAGCTTCAGGACGCAGGCCCAGCCCGCATCTACAAGGGCTCCCTGGACTGCCTGGCACAGATCTACCGCCACGAGGGCCTGCGCGGTGTTAACCGGGGCATGGTGTCCACTCTGCTGCGCGAGACACCCAGCTTTGGTGTGTACTTCCTCACCTATGACGTGATGACACGGGCCATGGGCTGTGAACCAGATGACCGCTTGCTGGTGCCCAAACTGCTGCTGGCCGGTGGCACATCAGGCATTACGTCCTGGCTCTCCACCTATCCGATGGACGTGGTGAAGTCACGGCTGCAGGCAGATGGGCTACAAGGAGCCCAGCGTTACCGCGGCATCATCGACTGCATGCGCCAGAGCTACCAGGCTGAAGGCTGGCGCGTCTTCACACGTGGCCTGGCCTCCACGCTGCTGCGTGCTTTCCCTGTCAACGCTGCCACCTTTGCCACCGTGACTGTGGTGCTGACCTACACAAGGGGCGATGAGGCCTCTGCTGCTCCTGCTGGGCCCACCCTGGCCCAGCCTTCAAGCCTGTGATGCCATCCCTGCTGACTCCCCAGGACCACTCTGCTGAAGCCCAGCCAGGTAAAGTGGCTCCTTAGTCTGTGATCTCCACTCCACCAGCCTGATCCTTAGCTCTGAAATGGGGACCTTCCTGCCCACATGGTACAGTGAGGAAGGTCAGAGATTATGCCTGGCCAAGTCCACACTCTGCAGCTGGAACTGCTACTCAGGAAACCAGCCAGATTCTCCAGCCCCAGGAATCCCAGAGGTTTCTCTGAGCCACCTGTAACTGGCCAGACACCTGCCAACTGCTCAAATCTCTATGTGATAGAGCCTCAGGGAGACCCTTGGCCACCTCTCATTGTTAGAGGCAGACGGCAGCTTCATGTGCTCCTGGTCTAGCAGAGAGACCCTCTGCCTGTGCACCAGCTTCTCAGCTGATGCCCTCCCACTGCCAAATGTCTCCATGGTGAAATTGAAGTGGCCAGGGGAAGTCTCACCTTCTGGGCCTCAAGCTGCTTATCTAAACTGAGGACCTAGATCAACTAGTGTCTGGCTTGCTACCACTGGCCAGGATTCCATGGTGGATAGAAGGCCCTGCAGAGGGCAGCGAGGAGCGTGCGCCCCAGCAAATGGCATCTTTCTGGGCAGTCTCAATACCCGCATCCCTAAAGGTACAAAGGGCTTGGTAGTGGGCAGTGTGGCCAGTTTGCCCCATTCCGAGCTGAGGGCTGGCGAGCACTCCCAGGAAGCAGGTTGTGCTTAAAGAAAGCCTCCATCTCTCCAGTCAGGTATCACTGTTGTACAGGAAGTTCTGACGGAATAAAATTGTCATTGTTTTTGATTGTGTGAGGTTTCTGTGTGTGTGGTACAAGGGACTTTGTTCCCTTCCTCTCCATGGGTTGAGGTGGCCGTTGTCTGTGTACTTGGATCCTGGTGGTAGCCCTGGTCACATGACCCAGGGCAGGTCAAGGGTATATCTGAGCCCCTCAGTTTCCCTGGTCACCAAGGAGGCATGAGGAATACCTGAGGCAAAGCTTTCGACACATTAGTCCCAGGTGCTTGGCTGTCATCCTGGCAATGGCAGGCTGTGCTGGGGACACAGAGTTCCTTCAGTCTCTTGGGCAGCTAGTATGTGGCTGGCCCAACCTGGCCTGAGCCAGGGAGGCTTCCTGGAAGAGGCCTCTGGGACCTGCCAGGGAGTTACCACCTCCTGCAGCTCAGCTCTGTTGCACCCACATGAGCTTCTTCCCAGGTGGAGGCCAAAGGCTGCAGTATGTGTGTGTGTGGGGGGGCAGGAACCACAGATGCCTCTGTGCCACAGCACCCCTCAGTCTCTAGCTTTGATGTCACACTTGTCCAGTTCTGGGGGCAAGAAGGCGGGAAATGAACCTTGTGGCTCCTGGGCCCCTGTGGCCTCTCACTTTCTTCTTCTGAGAGAAACCAAGGGAAGCCCATGGCCTGGAGGACACAGAAGCAGGACCCCTCCCTGGCTTCTCTCCAGCAGGGTGGCCTTGGACTCTCACCCTCTCAGCTTGATGACTACATCTTCAAGAGGTGCCTGGGTAGGGCCCTCAAGATCCTCATCACCCTGGACTTCACACCCCCATGCTCTTCAGAATGGACCCAACATGACTAGCAGCACTGTTTGGACTGTCCATGGGGCTGGGCTCCCCCAGGGCTGCAGAGCTCATACCCCAGTGCTACAGTGAACAGAAAAGCTTGTCACACCCTTGGGCCTGCTCTCTGCTGCTTCCCAAGTCAGCGACTCACTAGGAGCTCAAAATTAGCCAGGGCACGAGCAAAACTGTGAAACTGGCAAATGCCGCAAAACAGGGAACTCGTCCCCTACAAGCTGACCACTGAACCTACCAACAAACCCAGGATGAAGGGAGCAGCAGTGGTGTTTAGTGAATTTATTTTACATCTCAGTTTCTCGTTGATTTGAACTTGTTCTATAATGAATAATTACTATATGTAGGCTTAATTATTATATATATTAATATATTTTTATATTTTATTTTTTATTACTATTTATTTGAGAGAGGGAAAGAGGCAGAGTGAGTGAGTGAGTGAGAGGGAGGAAGAGAGAATGGGCATGCCAGGTCTTCTAGCCACTGCAAACGAACTCCAGATGCATGCGCCACCTTGTGCATCTGGCTTATGTGGGGAATCAAACCAAAGTCCTTTAGCTATGCAGGCAAGTGCCTTAACCACTAAACCATCTCTCCAGCCCTAATATATATATATATATATATTTGAGGTAGGGTTTCATCCTAGCTCAGGCTGACCTGGAATTCACTATGTAGTCTCAGGGTGGCCTTGAACTCATGGTGATCCTCCTACTTCTGCCTCTTGAGTGCTGGGATTAAAGATGTGTGCCACCACACTCAGCAGGGAAAAAGAGGGAGAGAATGGGTGCACCAGGGCCTCCATCCCTGCAAATGAACTCCAGACCCATGCATCACTTTGCATCTGGCTGTATGTGGGTACTGGGGAATCAAACCTGAGTTGTTTGGTTTTGCAAGCAGGTGCCTTAATTGCTGAGCCATCCCTCCAGCCCACAGATGGTCATCTTGAAACAATGTTATTAGGTCCTTAGGGCCACAGTAATAAACTTCTCATTTCAAGTGGTGACCAACACCTGTAGGTGCTCTGTGGTACAGACATCTCACTAGTCACTGCCTTGGTCTATATCTGCCCTTGTGTGGGGATGAAGGGAGATAAGGGATTGTGTTTTCTCCAAGGACACAATCAAAAATTGGACAAGGGCCCACCCTGCTCCAGTCTGACCTTAACTAAAAACAGCTGCAAAGACCCTGTTTTCAAATAAGGTCACTCATGGAGATGTGGGACTAAGGCCTCAACATGTATTTGGGGACGAGATTGCATTCGCACTGGAGTGTCCCTTGCCATTCCTGGTTGGTGTGTGTGGATTGGCTACAGTCTTGTGAACAGTTAGTTGGATTTTCTTGGATTTGCTTGTCCGTTTGGGTCTCAGATGTCTGGGTCCAAAAGGTACAGTAACAGTTGGCAGGGCTTGGGGACACGGAGGTGAGGCTACTGCGGAGGTAGAAAGGGTGGGAGGAGGGAATTGTGGCCCCCCGTGGCAGGGGCCAGGAGAATGGTGTGGATGATGATGAGGTGAGAGGCAGGGTAGTGGTAAGGAGAAAAGGTGGGTCTGCTCTGGATTACTCTGTGTGGTATGGAATAGCACCCTGCAGGCTGGGTTTAGTCTTGACTTTTTCCATATTGTAAAACAGCAGCCACTATCTCCCAGCACACCAGGACACACAAACTGATCATGTATTTATGCCAATAAATAATGACTCCTGAAAATACATCATCAGATCAGAAACACCAGACACACAAACTTACCTGTCACAGCAGATGGAATGTCCTCACCTGGGACTACAAAAGAAACACCCCTAAAACCAAAATGTAGCAGATACTCTGACCAGTCACCAGGTCACTCAGCAGCAGCCTTGTCCAGGAAAAACAGCACAGGAAAAAGGTCTCCATCCCATCCCAAGCTCCAGCTTGAGCACATCTCCTGCACATGGCACTCAGCCCACTTCAAACTGACCCTCCAACAGCTTGTTGCCTGGACTTTCATCTGACATCTGTGTCTGCACAGCTCGCACTTGCAGAGCCTACAACTTCCTGTCTAGTCCCCTATACACTTGCCTGCTTCTTACCAGCTCTCTACCCCGACCTCAGGACAGGACAGCCACACTGAACTCAACACACTCTTCAACTCTTAGTCATTCTGTAGCCTGCATGTGTTTGAGTGTGTGTGTGAAGTGTGGTATGTGAGCTGAGTTATTAATATAATTAATGCTGGATGCAGTGGCGCACGTCTTTAATCACAGCACTCAGGAGGCAGAGGCAGGAGGATCACTGTGAGTTCAAGGCCAGCCTGAGATTATATAGTGAATTCCAGGTCCTCTTGGACTAGAGTAAGACTCTACCTGGAAAAACCAAAACAGGATGTGAGGGCGATCTGGCTGATCTGACTGGCTAGGTGGGTGTCCCCTTCCTACAGCACTGCTCCATATGTGTCCTTCCTGAAGCTGTGTGCTGGTCAAAGAGGACGACCTTCCCTAAATAGAGGAGGACTGGTTTTCGGTCAAGGGTATACGAGTAGCTGTGCTCCCCTGCTAGAACCTCCAAGCACACTTTCAAGATCCAAAAAAAAAAAAAAAAAAAAATTAGTTGTGCCGGGCATAGTGGCACATGCCTTTAATCACTCGAGAGGCAAAGGTAGGAGGATTGTTCTGTGTTTGAGGTCACCCTGAGACTACATAGTGAATTCCAGGTCAGCCTAAACTAGAGTGAGACCCTACCTCAAAAGAAAAAAAAATTAGTTACTAGCCGGGTGTGGTGGCGCACGCCTTTGATCCCAGCACTTGGGAGGCAGAGGCAGGAGGACTGCCATGAGTTCGAGGCCACCCTGAGACTATACATATTGAGTTCCAGGTCAGCCTGGACTAGAGTGAAACCCTACCTCGAAAAACAAAAAACAAACAAAAAAAAACAAAAACAGCTATGAGGCAAAAATCTGGAATACTTGGCAAATTGCAGCCAATAAAACTTAGATTATGAATTTATTGGTTCTATTTCTTTAAGGCAGGATCTTGTGTAGCCAAGGTTCAACTTGAACTCCTGACCCTTCTGCCTCTACCTCCCAAAGGCTGAGAGCACAGGTGTGTGGAATAATACACTGACATTATGGAAAGACAAAAATGTTCCCGTCTATGTTTCTGATAGAACAGTGTCAACTTCCCACCCACTCAATCCCAATCTGAAGCCTGGCATGGTGGCACACACCTATAAGCCCAGCACTGAGAAGCCTCAGGCAGAATGATGAGTCTAAGGCAAGCCTGGGCTGCATAGCAAGACCACATCTCCAAACAAAGAAACTCACCTTCCTGGGGCTCTTGCAGAAGTGCAGCCATTTCCCTGAGGCATGAGGCAAAAATCTGGAATACTTGGCAAATTGCAGCCAATAAAACTTAGATTATGAATTTATTGGTTCTATTTCTTTAAGGCAGGATCTTGTGTAGCCAAGGTTCAACTTGAACTCCTGACCCTTCTGCCTCTACCTCCCAAAGGCTGAGAGCACAGGTGTGTGGAATAATACACTGACATTATGGAAAGACAAAAATGTTCCCGTCTATGTTTCTGATAGAACAGTGTCAACTTCCCACCCACTCAATCCCAATCTGAAGCCTGGCATGGTGGCACACACCTATAAGACCAGCACTGAGAAGCCTCAGGCAGAATGATGAGTCTAAGGCAAGCCTGGGCTGCATAGCAAGACCACATCTCCAAACAAAGAAACTCACCTTCCTGGGGCTCTTGCAGAAGTGCAGCCATTTCCCCTGAGGCAGCTAGAGGTGGGACACAAGTAAGTTGTGACACAAGTGGGCCCAGGGAACAAAGGAGCAGGGAGGGCAGATGCTCGGGGCTGGCTGGGAGAAACGGGAGTTTCCAGGGATGGAGTGCGGAGTGCTCCAGGACAGGCAGGGAATGCCCCCAAGTTTCCAGGAACGGGATTCTCAGGAGCAGGCAGGTAAGCATTCCAAACACACACACACACACACACACACACACACACACACACACACACACACACGAGTATAGGACTAGAGAGATGGCTTAGCAGTTATGAGCTTGCCTGTGAAGCCTAAGGACACTGGTTTGAGGCCCGATTTCCCATACCCATTTAAGTCAGATGCACAAGGTGGCGCATGTATCTGGAGTTCATTTGCAGTGGCTGGAGTCCCTGGTGCGCCCATTCTCTCTCTGCCTATCTGTCGTTCTCAAATAAATAAATAGGCCGGGAGTGGTGGCGCATGCCTTTAATCCCAGGACTTGGGAGGCAGAAGGAGGATCGCCGTAAATTCGAGGCTACCCTGAGAATATATAGTGAATTCCAGGTCAGCCTGAGCTAGAGTGAGACCCTATCTTGAAAAAAAAAAAATCAAATAAATAAAGCCGGGTGTGGTGGCATATGTCTTTAATCCCAGCACTTGGAAGGCAGAGCTAATTAATTAATTAAGTGAAACCCTACCTGGAAAAACAAAAACAAACAAAAATAAATCAAAACAATAAAAAAAGCAAGACCTAAATAAAGTTGGAGACTTCCACTGGATCTGGAACCTTCTGTGAAGCTCCTTCCTTGAAAAGTACGGCTGTAGCAGCTGCCCTGAGGGAGGGTGGGGGTTGGTGGACAAAGCCTGGAGGGGTTGAGAGAAGGAACAGGACCAGGGAGAGCAGAAACTCAGGCCCAGGCCCCATGAAGTCTCCAGAGTGCAGGAGGCCAACTGCTGAGAAGTACCTACCCACTGGCCCCTGCCTAGCTGGGGTGGGGCCACATACACTGGCCTCCCTGCCTTTGCCTTCTGATCACTTTGGCCTTCAGGTGCACAGAATGAGTGGAACAGAAGCCTCTTCTGCCCGACCTGCAGTGTTCCATGAAACACTAACACAAAGTGGTACATACATCTGGACTTCATTTGCAGTGGCAAGAGACCCTGATGCACCCAAGGCCTCTAGGTACTGCAAAGAAACTCCAGACACATGTGCCATCTTGTGCATCTGGTTGACATTGGTACTGGGGAATTGAAACTGGATCCAAGCACCTTAACTGCTAAACCATCTCTCTGGCCCCCAAAATATTTTTTAAACTTTTTTTTTTTTTTTTTCAGTTTGAGAGAGAAAGGCAGATAGATAGAATGGGCCCAACAGGGCTTTCAGCCACAGCAAACAAACTCCAGACACACGGGCTACTTTGTGCTTCTGGCTTACGTGAGTCCTGGGGAATCGAACCTGGGTCCTTTGGCTTTGCAGGCAAGTGCCTTAACTGCTTAGCCATCTCTCCAGTCCCCAAAATATTTTTTAAAATTAATTTGTAAGCAGAGAGGTAGATAGAAGAGAGAGAATGGGTGTGCCAGGGCCTCCAGCCGCTGCAAACTGCCAATGCATGCATCACTTTGTGTATCTAGCTTTACATGGGTACTGGGGAATAGAGACTGGGTCATTTGACTTTGCAGACAATTGTCTTAACCACTGAGCCATCTCTCCAGCCCCCCAAAATATTTTTTTAAAAGAAAATCTTGGCCAGGGATGGCGGCACACACCTTTAATCCCAGTACTTGGGAGGCCAAGGTAGGAGGATCGCCATGAGTCTGAGGCCAGCGTGAGACTAGAGTGAATTCCAGGTTATCCTGGGTTAGAGCAAGGTCTTACCTTGAAAAAAGGCAAAGAGAATCTTGGCCAGTGTCCACCAATATGAAGTCCCAAGCAATGCCTGGAGCCTTCAGTGGCTTAGGAAGGCCAGCCATATAGCACTCGCCTCTAACTTGCCACCCCAGGAACAGGGCCTCCCTTCTTGGGGCAGGGTTGGGTAGGAATTCACAAGAGACCCCTCATCACAGTGCCCCACTGGACTACACTTTGAAGCTGTGGGGGTAGGAAGCTGGCAATTTGTAAAGACAAGATTTGGGTTTTGTGTAATATGAGATGGTAGATATCACATCTGGTCCCCTCCAGGCGGGGAACCCCAGATCTATGGTGAGCATGTTTTTCCTTTATGATGGGGTGTGACCAGAGGGAAGCATGTTTTCATTATCACCCTCACTGGACAGACATGTCCTGCAGACCAAAGAGAGGGTGACCAGCCTGCCAGCTCAGGAGTGGAGTGCTATTCCAGGAGGCAGGAAGGAGGGTCATGACCCAGTGACATCATTGGATTTGATGGCCCACCGTTCTCCTGTCCCAAATGCAGTCCTCATTCCGTGTACATGCACTTTCCTCCATCTGCTGCCCTCATATTATAGGTTCCAAACCGTATTATTTTTGGCTCTTCCCTTCTGTTTACCTACTGTCCTTGTCGCCCCCCCATCTTTTTTTTTTTTTTTTTTTTTTTCAAGGTAGGGTCTCACTCTAAGCCAGGCTGACCTGGAATTCACTATGTAGTCTCAGGGTGGCCTTGAACTCAGGGCAAACCACCTACCTCTGCCTGGCTGGGATTAAAGGTATGAGCCACCACGCCTGGCTCCCCCTCCTTTTTTTGAGGTAGTAGCCCAGGCTGACCTTGAACTCAGTGATCCTTCTACCTCTGCTGGAATTAAAGGTGTATGCCACCATGCCTGGCCTTTATCCTCCTCACCCCCTTTTTGTTCTTGAGATAGGGTCTCCGATGTAATGGGCCAACAAGGAAGCTTTGGAAGTGAGCATGCCCCAGGAGAGGCTAAGCAAGGTGAGACTAGGACCGTATTGATTCCTCTGCAAAGGAGACCTGGGCTCCACTGAACTGCTGAAACCAGCAAAGCTACAGTAGAAGCAGGTGGGTCTGGAAGGGGTCCCCACAACCCATCTGCAAAAAGCAGCCAGGGAAGAGATGAAGTCAGGCTAAGGGGCCAAAAGCAAGCAGAGGACGGGTGGGGGGGGGGGAAGGGCTGGATTCCTGCTGCCTGGAGTTTTTCAAATAAACTGGGTCTGTTTCATTATTCTCAATATGGCGAGAATCCTAATTCCTTGGGCGGTTTGGAGTGCCAGGGCAAGAGTCTCAACAAACATTGCAGCCAGGGAGGAAGCAGGCTGGTTCATCTTTGGAGGTACCTACAGAGAACAGCTCCCAAAGTCCCCTAGTCCTCCTTTACCATCTACACAGGCAGGCACTCATGTTGACCCCAGCTGCTCTCAGCAATTCTGAGTTCACAGCAACTGGGGCCTTGCCACCTCAGCAACATTATGCTGGCAGACCCATTTGTCACCAGCAGAGGGGTGCGGTGCCTCACTTGACAACACACTAGGTTTCAGGGCCCCCAACCAGGGCTGGGAAGTGTTGCTTGGCCACATCTCTGGACAAATCCCAAACAGCTCCATTTTACCTTTAAAAAAACAAAAAAAACAAACAAACAAAAAAAAACCCCAATTTTACAAGTCCATCTTTTGGCTTTGAGAACTTCCCAGGCTAACGCTGGGGACAGCAAACCCAGCTGCATGAGAACGTCACTTGGCTGTGCTTTCTGGGAAGTAGGTGCGGCTATTAAAGCTACTCGTGGCTTGGGAACATCTCTTGCTCTTGGGATGCCACAAGGATCTGTCCCCAGGGATTGAAGAGTCCTCAGAACAGCTCTAGGTTTAATGTGTAATGAAACTTGGCCAAGTGAGGAACAAACAAGAACCACAGGCATTAAAAAGCTTTACATTATGCATTTATTATATTTTATAGAGCCATGTTACACATGCTTGGTGCTTCAGACTGAGTTATCACTGTTTTTCTGGATGCAAAGCCATCTGATGCTTGGTGCGGATGCCTTAAATACTACAATATTTCTGTGGCTATGACCTATGAGCTAAGGAAAAACCAAGGACAATTCCAGAAACAGCAAAAAACACAAGAAAAAGATGTACATGAGACAATGCAAAGTCCTTGAGCCAGGGCTGATAGAAGTTCCCAAAAAACGAATACAACAAAATTTTTCTTGCCATCTATAGATAAACAGAGTCTAATAGCTGCTGACATTATAGAAAAGGGGTGACTCTGTTTGGTACTGGTGCCTTCTCCCCTACTTATATATGCAGAGACACCCTGCAGGCCCCAGGCAGGGCATCAGGCAATCCAGCACAACAAACTACCCATTCTCAATGCTCCAATGCCACATTTTAGTGCCTGAGTGGCCTTAAATACAGTGTCACCACACCTGCCACTTTGTGGAGGCCAAGCTCTGTGCTTCTGATGACCATCCTACCATCACACCCCTTCCCTCTGAGACTCCAAAATGCTGGAGGGGAAACAGGAATGGCAGCCCAGGCTCCATGTGGCAGCTCATTCCCTGCACCCAGTTTGTGGAAGGTTTGATTTGCCTGCTGACCTAATGTCAATGCTCAGCTTCAATGCCCTCTTACCTAAGGTAAGAGAATTCACAAAACTGCTACCCACCTCTCCCATCAAGTCTCCATACAATCCCAGCTTGAAGAAAGATCTTCTTGACGACATGCTGACCACTCAGGCCCAGGAAAATGCCAAAAGCCTCTATGTTAGGCACACCATTTATCTATCCTCTCCCTGCCTGGTGTGACTCCACTGAAGGATCTGTATTTGAACCTTCTTCAGGCAATCAGTACATCTGAATGCATCCTGAGCAAAACCATGCCAAGTCCAAGGCCAGTAAGTTGGGAGCGACCAACACTTAGTCAGTCATCCAATGGTGCTGCTGGGAAAGGAGTGATTCTGGAGGCATGGAAGTACCTTGTTCTGCACAGCCCACAAGCCAAGTACATGCTCTGCTTCCTAACCCTGCCTCTGGGCCTGGACTCTGAATGTGCTGAAGCCACACCAATGCCAAGGGAGCAAGGACAAAAGATTTCAAAAACAGGCCCTACAGCCAGAGGTCCAAGCAATTCAATGCCAGGCAAAAAGCTACCTTCAGAGGCTAGCAGGGCGGTTATGACGAAACATCTTGGCATAGTCATGCCATCCACTGACATGAGTGGATGCCCACCAGCACTCAGCTCCACTTCTCTGCTCTCAACTCTGGGATCCTGCTCTTGCTGTAGGCTCAATGTCAAGAGAATAAAAGATTAACACGACGACTTCCTAAGCCATGATGATGTTAGATCACGTAAGAGTGAGAAATGACCACCCATTCTGCCTGTGGTGGGTGTCAGTGAAATTAACTTTCTAATTGAAAGCCCATGTTAGGAGCCAGGTTTTCCTGGAACATAAAACTACTTAGAATGCTGAGGTTAGTTACCACAGTTAAGTCCTGCTGGGTGGCACTAACCCCAGGGTTACCTATCACCTGCGCCACCACTCATGCAGAATGTGATAAGGACAGTCATCTCTGAAGATGAGCGACAACTCTGCTTAGAAATGGGCAAGCACTGCACAAGCCATTCCCATAAAGGGCCTTTCATTTTTAAATTTAGCAAAAGTGACTATTAAAAAATTTGTACATAAAAACCAAATTTTGATTTGGAAAAAATAGGAAAAAAAAAAATCTTGATTTTCCTCAACTCTTCAGGCCTTGAGTCTAGGTAAAGCACACACATCATATGAAACCAACATAGCATGAATTCAGTGACACTGTGGAAAATAAATGTCACCCTATGGTGACAGTTCTTTATACAGATATTATGCCCCTCAACCCCACTACCAAAGTGGGAAATAATAAAATAAAATTCAAAAATAGAAAACAACATCTGGTTAGGTGTAAACTTATCCTCTGGAGTCTTTACATTATATATGCTAGAAACATGCATTTATTTCTGCTCAGATGTAAGAAAATATGTCTATCAGCATTACTTACAAATCAGATTCTCTAGACAATGGACTCACTGTTAGAACACCATTTTAAATTTTCGTAAATTACATCTGTAACAAAATTATAAATTCTAACAAGCAAAATGGGTTTGAGTCAACCCAACAAGACTAGGCTACTCTTTATAATGTTGCTCACTTGTTAATTTCCTAACTGCTGTTGTAAATCCAGAGTATTATGTCAAAAATTTTCTTTGAAACCCAAATTAAACTCTTAACACAAGTTAACTCTGCAGACTGAGAGAAGACATATGAACAGAGAAAGAGGCAAGGAGATTGATGCCTACTCCACTCAGAGACAGGAAGAGACGTAAGAGATGACCATGGGCATCTCCCGAGGGATCAAGGCACAGAGGAAGAGGGGCCCTCATTCTACAGAGGAGCCTGGCTCCTGCAGGTCACAGCCCTGTTCTCAGGGTTGCTGGCGGGCCTTTTCCCCACAGCACAGGTCTGCTCTACTGTGGGGCCTTGGGCAAGGGTCCTGAGGAAGTGCCAGGGCCAGGCTTCAGGATGGCACAATTCTGGGTAAAAAAGGAGGGCAATGTGGCTCCAGACTCCTAATGTAGTGATACTTGGGATTACTCAATCTGATGGTTAGGAGCAAAGGCCTGGGTGCTCACAAGTAGGATGCCGACAGAAGGCTCTGCCCTGGTCTAGTAGAGAATTGCACAAGGGCATTCAAGCTAGAAAGGGCCCTCCTCCATGCGCTTACCTCTGCCCTAGCTGACAGGCACAGAAAGGCCTGGCTCATCCAGAGAAGAGCTGGGTCTGCTGATGAACTCAGTTCCGTCAAACTACTCACTGGATAACAGATTCTGAACGAATAAAAACAATTGTCTGAAGTTACAATTTTCATTTATGATTCAGAAGGCACTTCAAAATTCCACAGGGCCACAGGGTCATTGTTATTAGGTCACCAATCCTCCTGATGAACAAGCTCTAAGAAATTGGACTACATGTTTGACCGGATGGTGTCCTAGTCATTTTGTAAATAAATCTGGTATTAGCTAGTTTGTCATTTACCTTGCAGTCAAGCATTAGCATAGAAAGACACAGTATGTTTGCATTTTGAATAAATGAAATTTTGATTTATCATGGCAGTTTATAAAATATTTAACAAGTCTGGTATTTGATCCTAAGTAAAATTCAAAAATCATAGTCATACATTTAAGGTCACAACATGAGAAGTACTCACTGAGTACAATTTTCTAATAAGCTAACCAATCACCTTGCCAATCTGCACATAAGCGTCTGTTTACAAGCATGAACCTAAGCTACTGGTGCTCAATTGCACATCCACTAGCATGTAGTAAGGACTCCAACAGATGGAGGAGCAAAGGCTCTCAAACCAAAGAACCAACAATTGTTTCCTGTTGGATGAGCCAAGGAGCCCCTGCCCTAAAATGCAACCTGAGGGTGGGAAGAAAGGCCTGGTCCTCTTTTGGTGTGCACCCACTACCAACAGTGCCTTAACTTCAGAAGGTGTCAGGCCCCTTGCAAATGCTCACTTCCACACGCACCAGGATGCCGAAATGCAATCCCATCACCAGAAGGCCAGTTGGGAATACTCTGAGGTAGTTCCTTAACTCGAGGTGCTGTTACCTACTCTTTCAGAATTCAGGACGTGTAGGAAGTAAAATATCCATGCATCGCTTTAATCCAAGTCACTGTAACTGAGTGCAAAATAAAGGAAACTTGAGTTGCTTTATTTAGCTTCCAATTTCTGGGAGGCTCAAGAATTATAAGTATTCTGGACAACAAAAGAAAATAAGACTGTGCTTACAAATCTTTTTCTGCCATATTCTTTCTTTAGGATTGCTATTTTATTGTTGCCCTTTCTGTTACACGGGATGTACACATCAGGTGTTAAAAGGTACAATACATTCTACAACTGAGCACCACTTTCTGTAACTGAACAGGCAAAGAAATTACACTGAACATCAGCATCTGGCAGTATTTTTTGGAAAAAAAAAAAAGTGACTAAAATGGGTTTAAATTGATTAACACTATTAAATCACATCTAATATTTGATACTACATGATTCAATACAGCTATATGAATATAATTATACAAAATGTGTTAACATCAAAGAATACAACCAAAATTAAGATAGCAAACAAAACCTATATAACTTTTTTGTACAGGAAAATACTTTTGAAGTATGCATGTAACTGCCCATTCTTTTAAAGAAAATCTACCGCAAGCAAAGTTATCAACCTCCAGAAAAATCACACATAGCATTACTAAGCATATCCCCAAAAAGTGTACAATATGCACACTTGGAAAATACAAAATTAAAAAAATTGTAAGCAACAGGTGAGCTTCATATTTATAAGAATGTGAAAAGAAGTCCCATTTTTTTTTTTAGCACTGTTGTATAAAGAATTGTCTTTTGATGTGAAGTTCATGAATTGTCCTCCTGTTGGGACCACACTTTACAAAAACACCTTGTTTTTGAAACGAGATTACAGAGCAAGATAGAGCATCTTAGCAATGTCATCTTAAAGTTTGTTTTTAAATTTTTACTACTTTATCAAAACATGTCCCTTAGGTGTGTAGGATTCTTTAAAATTCTTCCTAGAAATAATATACAAAGGAGAGGCATATTTATTTCCAATCACACTCCTGGAAGATGCTTCCTGTGGTAGAGAAGGGTCTTCTCTCTTCTTTTCACTGGTTGTTTTTGGCTTTAGCATGTGTTAAGATGTGAGATTTCAGGTTAGTTGACTGAGCAAACTTCTTATTACAACCATCGAAAGGGCACACATAGGGCCTGTCTCCAGTATGGATCCGCACATGCGTGCGCAAATTGAAGTCCAGTGAAAAGCGTTTTCCGCAGCCTTCGAATGTGCACTGTTAAGGAAAGACCAAACATCAACCTACTCAGCAACTGTGGCCACACACCAGGAGTCAGTGGTTTACTGCTTTGGTGGAAAAGCACCTATTTTATTAAACAGGTTTCCTTCCTGCCCTGGGATAACTCCCTAGATAAATTCTAGAACTAGTGGGCAAGGACCTCTTACACTATGATAGGCCCACTGCTGGTTTTCATCAATTTTACAGTTATAGCCTAAAGAAACACTTGATAAAATGGAAAGAATTGTCTCAAGTGCCAGGTTGTAGCTCTAGTACTTCTATGGATATCTCTGAGTACAATACAAATGGTGTTGTGTTTCTGGAGCCAACTATCAAAAAGAACCATGCAGGGCTGGGAGAGATGGCTTAGCAGTTAAGGCATTTGCCTGCAAAACCAGTTCGATTCTCCAGGACCCAAATAAGTCAGATGCAGAAGGGGGCACATGCATCTCGAGTTCGTCTGCAGTGGCTGGAGCGCCCATTCTCTCTCTCTCCTTCTTTTTCTCAAATAAATATATTAGAAGAAGAAGAGGAGGAGGAGGAAGAAGCATGCTACAGGCTTACTAGCATCATTGTTCACTTTTAACCATAAGAATAGCATTACCACCTTCTATTTGCTCTCATATAGTAACATTTTAGGAGTGAGAGTTAAGACGCTTGGGACCTGGCTGTACCTCCTGCAGCATCATGACCCTACCCAGCATGCCTAGCTTGTCATGTGTCTAGCTGTGTGGAGGGGAGATGGAACTGGCTCTACCTGAAAGGGCTTCTCTCCAGTATGAACCAGCTGATGTCGTTTTAGCTTTGAGCTCTCAACAAACGCTTTGCCACATTCTGCACAGACGTGGACTCTGGGACCGTGGGTGTGCAGATGTTTTCTCATGGCAGAGTTATCCCTGAACATCTTTGTGCAGCCCTTAAAACAGAGAAAGAAGCTTAGTAGTTCACACTGTAAGAAAGGACTCGACCACTTAACAGCCTTTACTGATACAAGAGAACAACCTCCCCAGCCCCATTTTACTTCACTAATTTACAGAACATTAAACTATTAAGACAAAACAGACAGCTGAGAAAAAGGCCCTTATTATTTACTGTAAACCCATGCTTTACAGATGAGGAAACTGAGGCTTAGAGATGTCTTGAAGTAGACTTGCCCAAGGTCACACTACTAGTAGTAGTCAAGCTGGGAGTAGAACCCAGTGCCCCAGCTTCCAGCTACAACACAGCTGCCTCTCCCAGCTAAGTCCCCCAGATGAAGTAACAGAAGCACTGAGAAATAAATGGAGTTAAAATGACGGTAGTCCACCACTACCTTTGGTGGGCCCCATAGTCTGTGCTGCAACAATGGGCTGTCATTCTCCATCGCCTACTGTTCCCTCTTCTCTCTTTGCCTCTTTCCCCTTCTTGACAGAGAAAGAAGCAAGAGGGTCTCCAAGGAATGGCAACTACAGAAGAAATTTATTTGGTGAGACACTGGGAAAAGGAAGAGGCAGGCACAAAGCGATACCAGTGCAGGGGAGGCAGATGGATGTGTGGTGCCTGAGAGCAGCATGTCCTCAATAATTTCTTCTGCAGTTGTTGCCCATGATGGAGTGAATGGGGAAATGGAGAGACAGCATGACAGAAGGACAGCACAGGTCACCACTAGACAATTAACAGGCAAAAGGGAGGGAAAGCCAGTTTTTTCAGCTTGACCTCTAGGCTCAGTGTTTCCATTTAGAAAATGGAATAATAATAATAAAAAAAACTAAATTGAAAAGAAGTGCAGAGAGAAGCTAAAGAGATACAGGCACTTAAGGCATAACTGTTTTCAAATGCTTATTTATATTTGGTTTCAGTAAGAATCATTAAATTTCAAAACCTACACATTAAGAGCACTTAAAAGAACACAAGAATTTAGTAGGAGTAGATGGTCTTTTTAGGGGCAATTCCATGAAACTAAATTTATTCTTCTCCAATTTCAGCTTTTGCAGTAATTCTTTATTCATGATTTCTCACTTGGGTTTCCCTGCACCTGTACTTTTTTTTTGGGGGGGGGGGAGTAGAGAAGGAGAGGTCTCACTCAAGCCGAGGCTGTCCTGGAACTGACAGTTCCTACCTCAGCTTCCCAGTGCTGGAATTGAAGATGTGAGTCACTATGCCTGGTGTATTTTTTCTGTTATTTTACATCCACTTAAGTTGAAAACAAATCCAATCAATACTCAAAGTACTTTCCAGATTATCCTTGTACTTTGAAGACCAACTACATTTGAAAACAATTAAGTAGCACAATTAACAGCATAAAAAGAAAATTGTGAAGGAAATAAAGTTTATCTGGCTTATTCTAGCAACATCCAAAAATCATTTCCAATTTTGACAAGCCTAAGTTCTCAGAAAGACCCAATGGGAAGTACAACCCAAGGTCTCCAGCTAGACTTGTTAATGATCCAAAAAGAAATACAGTCTTAACACACAGTAGCCACTATATAGTAATTTAAAACATTTACCCCTTATAATAGCCCCACTTACTTTTTGTTTGTTTGTTTGTTTTTCGAGGTAGGGGTCTCACTCTAGTTCAGGCTGACCTGGAATTCACTCTGTAGTCTCAGGGTGGCCTCGAACTCATGGCAATCCTCCTACCTCTGCCTCCCGAGTGCTGGGATTAAAGGCGTGAGCCACCACGCCCGGCTCCCACTTACTTTTAAGTGTTCTTTACTGAGCAATAAAAATTAGTCTCTTGTATTTAGAAACCAAAGATTCTAGTTCCTTTCAATCATGAAAGTGGAAATAAAAGTGCTTATCTCTCATAAGCTCTCTAGGACTTCATTAGCAGCTTAATGAACATTTTCCCCCTAGCATTACTTACTTTATGAGGACAAGCTATTGTTCTTGGAGCATCATCTTCTTTAATTTTTCTTGGCTTCATTCTTATTTAAAAAACAAAAAAAAGAGAGAAAGAGAAAGAGAGAGATTTGTAGGAGTGGGCAGACTCAACTGGCAAATTCAAATAGTCCCTGAAAATGTTCTCCTTATTGGTACCATAACTAAACTCACGATGCTACCCTTCAACAAAAGATGACAGGATGAAACAGCTCATACTGTACACAATCTTAACTTCCCAAGTAAGGACACTGGTGCTCAGGAAGGCTGAAGTGCTGCCTGTGGTCTCAGAGCTCGTAAGCCGGTGTGGCTTAGAATGGCACAATTATCCTATAATTCAAGCACCTGCTCTTCCACTAAATCCCTTAAAAAAGTACAAAGATCAACAACCCAGACAAACTGCAGACTACTCTTAGCAGGAGGCAGGGCAAAGTACCCAAAAGTAGCTGTTACAATAACTTATGAAAAGGGAACAGGCATGGGAGTCTCAAAAATATATCTATAAAACTACTTAAAAAACACATAAAAATGTATCTACTTCATAGTCATACAAATGATCTTTAAGACACATAGTTCTCAAAATGTACATAGAAGCCGGGCGTGGTGGCGCACGTCTTTAATCCCAGCACTCGGGAGGCAGAGGTTGGAGGATCGCCATAAATTTGAGGCCACCCTGAGAGTACATAGTGAGTTCCAGGTCAGTCTGGGCTAGAGTGAGACCCTACCTCGAAAAAACAAAAACAAAAGTACATATAAGTCTTTTATTATTATTTCTTCTTATTATTATTGACAACTTCTATACTTAGATACAAAAAGTGCACAATATTTCCCTCCCCTCCCCATACCCCTTTAGAACTCCATCTCCATCATATCCCCTCCCTCTCTCCATTAGTCTCTCTTTTAATTTGATGTTATCATCTTTTTCTTCTATTATGAGGGTCTTGCGAAGGTATTGCTAGACACTGCAAGTCTTTTTAAATGCATTTATACTCATAAGTTTTTATTTTTCGTGTTTTTTTTTTTTTTTTTTTTTTTTTTTTTTTGAGGTAGGGGTCTCACTCTAGCTCAGGCTGACCTGGAATTCACTATGTAGTCTCAGGGTGGCCTTGAACTCATGATGATCCTCCTACTTCTGCCTCCCAAGTGCTGGGATTAAAGGCGTGCACCACCATGCCCGGCTTCATGTTTTGTTTTTTTATTATTTTATTTATTTTTGGAGAGAAACACACAGAGAGAGACAGACAGAGAGGGAGAGGGAGACAGACAGAGATGGGCGCGCCAGCAGTCTCTCAGCTGCCGTGAATGAAATCCAGATGTGTGCGCCCAATTGTGGGCAAGCGCAGCATTGTGCCCTTGTGTCACTTTGCATTTGGCTAAACGTGGGACCTGGAGATTGGAACCTCTGGAGATTGGAACCAGCGTTCTTTAGGCTTAGGAGGCAGACACCTTAACCCCTAAGCCATCTCTCCAGCCCATGTTTTGTTTTTTTAGAGGTAGGGTTTTGCTCTCGCCTAGGTTGACCTAGAATTCACTATGTAGTCTCAGGGTGGCCTCAAACTCCCAGCAATCCTTCTACCTCTGCCTCCTCTGCGACACCACGCCCAGGCATAAAATTTAAAAAAGAAAGAGCTACATACCATGAACACTGGCTACTCTGAGGGACTAGGGCACAGGTGGAATACCACATATACTCATACAGTTTGGTTTTTATCATATTATTTTAGGCACTCATGGAGAAAGACCAGATTTTAGAGAAGTTATTTTACTGTTTTTTTTTCTTGAGACAGGTATGTAGCCCAGGCTGGCCTCAAACTCTTGATCTTCCTGTTCAGCCATCTGGAATACTGTGATTACAAGGCAGCTTGAGAAGATTTATATGCAACTAAGCACCTTAACTGTAGACCATCTCCCCACTGCTTCCAGTTGGGTCTTGGTAGTTCACATGTGAGACAGAAACCCTTGTAATGTGGGTATAGCTGGAAAAGCCTGTGTGACGTTACTGTCTGGATAGCTTGCTGATATGCAACTTAACCACCTACTACTTTTACCAACACCTTTGTTGTTTTTTGGTTTTTTGAGGTAGGGTCTCACTCTGGTCCAGGCTGACCTGGAATTAACTATGTAGTCTCAGGGTGGCCTGGAACTCACGGTAATCCTCCTACCTCTGCCTCCCGAGTGCTGGGATTAACGTGCGTCACCACGCCCATCTTACCCTTGTTTTTTAATAAAAACATTCTCTGCAAATATTTCCTACAAATTTGTGTGATAGAGGGCAAGATATTAAGAGTTCCGGGGAGGGGATATGATGGAGAGTGAAGTTGCAAAGGGGAAAGTGGGGGGAGGGAGGGAGGGAAATAACATGGGATATTGTTTACAATTAAAGAAGTTGTCAATAAAAAAATTTAAAAATTAAAAAAGATATTAAGAAAGCCAGGCGTGGTGGTGCACGCCTTTAATCCCAGCACTCGGGAGGCAGAGGTAGGAGGATCACCGTGAGTTCAAGGCCACCCTGAGATTGATAGTTAATTCCAGGTCAGCCTGGGCCAGAGAGACCCTACCTCGAAAAACAAAACAAAAAACATAACAAACAAAAAACAACAACAACAACAAAAAACAAACAAAAAAAAAAGATATTAAGAGGTCCAAGAAAGAAATATTGAAATCTCTAAAACAGATTTTTAAAACATCTTAAAATTGCCTTATTTTACTATATGCAAATTATACTTGGGCTGGAGAGATGGCTCAGCGGTTAAGACACCTGCCCACAAAGCCCAACAATCTGGGTTTGATTTTTCCAGTGCCCACATAATGTCAGATGCACAAAGTGGTGCATGCATCCGGAGTTCCCTTGAAGAAACTAGAGGCCCTGGCATGGACATTCTCCCTCTCTCCTCCCTAATTGCTTGCAAATTTTTTTTTTTTTTTTTTTTTTGAAAAGATTATATATAGGGCTGGAGAGATGGCTTAGCGGTTAAGGCGCCTGCCTGCTAAGCCTAAGAACCCGGTTCCAATTTCCAGGTCCCACGTTTAGTCAGATGCAAAGTGACGCAAGGGCACAATGCTGCACTTGCCCACAAGGGGGCGCACACATCTGGATTTCATTCACAGCAGCTGAGAGCCTGCTGGCGCGCCCATCTCTGTCTGTCTCTCCCTCTCTGTCTCTCTCCAATAATAAATAAAAATAAAAATTAAATTAAAAAAAGATTATATATATATTTATTTGAGATTGGGGGGGGAGTGAGAATGGGCATGCCAGAGCCTCTAGCCACTGCAAACAAACTCCAGATGCATGTGCCACCATGTGCATCTGGCTTACGTGAGACCTGGAGAATCGAACCTGGGTCCTTAGGTTTTGCAGGCATGTACCTTAACCGCTAAGCCATCTCTCCAGCCCCCTACATATATCTTAAAGAAACTTGGAGCTGTCCCGGTGATTAAAGGTGCTTGTTTGCGAAGCATGCTGGTCTGGGATTCAATTCCCCACCTACCAATGTGAAGCCCAACACACAAAGTGCCAAAAGCGCCTGTTATTTGTTTGCAGTGGCAAGACTCTTGGCACATGCACACACACAATGAAACTAGTCTCATCTGCCATTTACCCTGTATCCTTTTATTTTCTTTGTTCCTCTTTTTTTTTGGGAGGGGGGGTAGGGCGCTGTTTTTGGAAACAGGACCCCCACTATAAACCACAGGCTGGGCTTGAACTTGGGATGTGTCTACTGAGTGATGCTGACAGGTGGGCAGTACGATGTTCAGTGAAGGGGTTTTTCCTTAAGCTGTCATTTTCAAAAATGCATGCCAGTAGCTGGGTATGGTCGGCACACACCTTTAATCCCAGCACTAGGGAGGTAGAAGAGGATCATCATATGAGTTTGAGGCCACCTTGAGATCCTACCTCAAAAAAGAACGTACGTACGTATGTATGTATGTATGTATGTATGTATGTATGTATGTATGATGAAACACATGCTAGTATTTAGCAGTCCAATTAACTTTATTTTTATTTTATTTTTTCGGGTTTTCGAGGTAGGGTTTCATTCTTGTCCAGGCTGACCTGGAATTCACTATGTTGTCTCAGGGTGGCCTTGAACTCAAGGTGATCCTACCTCTGTCTCCCCAGTGCTGGTATAAAAGGCCCAATTAACTTCAAAATGGGAAATCACACAATATACTTGACAAACCTTGGACTCAAAGGAAGACTTAATCGCAGCTTCAACACAGCAGCCATAAAATAGAAACTATTTTCCTTAAAAAGCCTTTAGATTGCTGGGCGTTTAATCCCAGCACTTGGGAGGCAGAGATAGGAGGATTGCCGTGAGTCCAAGGCCACCCTAAGACTACATAATGAATTCCAGGTCAGTCTGGCTGGGCTAGAATGAAACCCTACCTCAAAAAACTAAAAAACAAATTCATTTGTTACAGCTTAGAATGTTTTCAGGACCCTTAAGTAAAATATTTTTCTTGATTTGAGGACAGAGGGAGGGAAGAGAGGGATGAATAAAGGGAGTGCCAGGGCCTGATTCCACTGCATATGAACAACAGATGCATGTGCTACTTCGTGTATCTGGCTTTACATGGGTACTGGGGTATTGATGAACCCAAACCAGCAGATTTGCAGGCAAATGCATTAACTGGGATCTTTACAGACCCAGAAACAATGAGGATAACAGTATAGGCATCACAAACAAGACAGGTTAGTTGTGTAACTTGGAATTGCTTTCTATCACTTTTATGACCTTGAACAAATGACTGAAATCCTCACCTCACTTTCTCACTCTGTAAGCAGTATAATGTTTCCTACTTTAGAGCTGTGAGGTCTAAAAAAATAATTCACATTAGGCACATGGGAAATAGCATCTATTATTTATTACCATTGCCTATGTGTGGCATAGGTCTAGTTAAAACTAAGGTTAATTTTTTTGTGTTTTTAAAAAATAAATTTATTTATTTATTTATTTATTTATTTATTTATTTATTTATTTATTTATTTATTTATTTATTTATTTTTTTGGTTTTTATTTTCTGGGCCAGGTTGACTTGGAATTAACTATGTAGTCTCAGGGTGGCCTCGAATTCACAATGATCCTCCTACCTCTGCCTCCTGAGTGCTGGAATTAAAGGCATGTGCCACCACGCCCGGCTGGTATTTTTCTTTTGAGAGAGAATGGGCGCAAGAATGGGTGCACCAGGGCTTCTCAGCTTCTGTGAACTCCAGACATGTGCACCCCCTGTGCGCATGTGTGACATTGTGCACGTTTATCACGTTTGCATCTGGCTAAATGTGAGATCTGGAGATTTGACAGGCATTCTTAGGCTTTGCAGGCATGCACCTTAACCGCTAAGCCATCTCTCCAGCCCGTTTTGTTTAGTTTTGAGACAGGGAACCCAGGCTGGCCTGGAACCTATCAACCTCATTTAACAGCCTCCCAACTGGTGCGAATGGTAGGCATTTAATTGCCATGGCCAAAAAAAAAAAAAAAAAAGTGTTTATTCTTTAACAATATTATACTATTTGTGCTTAACAATCCAGAAGGTTCTAGTATTCGAAACTACCTTTTTGTTGTTGTTTTGCAAGATAGGGTTTCACTCTAGTCCAGGCTGACCTGGAATTCACTATGTAGTCTCAGGCTGGCCCCGAACTCACAGCGATCCTCCTACCTCTGCCTCCCAAGTGCTGGGATTAAAGGTGTGCACCACCACGCCCGGCCAAAACTACATTTTCAACTAAAGGGTCCTGAAGCAAGAATGGCCCAAGCAGAAAGAAAGGCACCTCTTAGCAGTTTTCTGTACAACATGACAGCTGGATGAGTACTATCTCATCCTGACACATGTGGAAGGAACACCACAAAGAATCCATGCTCACAAGACTTTCTAACACAATTTAGCAGAGCCCTGTGTAAACCCTAAGTTCCAAATAATGTCCCAGTGGTAGAAGAAACAGTCTTGCAGCTGTGACTCTAATGAGAATAAGCTCTCTCCTACAGAACAAGCTTAGACTAGCACCATTCAAGTCTGGGCTATAACACAGTCTCCTCTGTGACTTAGCTATACTCTGCAAGTACCAGGGTCTTACTATGGAACTCATCCTCTTGTCTGTCTACCAAGTGCTATGATTACAGGTGTGTACTACTACTGCCAGCTTAGAGGATTTTAAAGTGCCAACTTTAATGAAATATACAAAAGAACTATTTAATTAAAAAACTTGCCAGACCCCATTCTTTAACTGTACTTTCATATACTTATTAAACAAGTATTTCAGAGAAAAATAAAGACCTCCCCCCATGAGTAAGGACTAAGTGATTGATTCTCTCTCAGACAAGGTCTCATGTAAACTAGGTTGGCTTTAAACTAGCTATTTACCCAAGGATGACTTTGAACTTCTGACCCTCCTAATTTCACCTCCTTCCTGCTAGGATTATAGGCATGCACCATCACACCCAGTCCATGCAGTGATATGGTACTGAAGACAAAACCCAAGGCTCTGTGCATGCTCACTCAAGCAACTTAACTATACTCACAGTCTGAAGGCCATGAATTTCAGATGTGTATCATTTATTTCTAACTGCCCACTTGAATAAGCGGTCTAGGTAAAGTGTGGCATGAGCCTGAATCATTTTTTGGTCTGTTTCAAGACCAATAATGCCCTGTCAACCCAGGATAGCCCTTTTGCAGCTAAGAAAACAGGGCTCAAAATCTGGCTCCTGAGATTGTGGTTGTGCAAACCATTAATCCTAGCACTCAGGAGATCTCCAAGAATTTGAGGCAAGCCTAAGCCGCATTGTGAGTTCCACGTCAGCCTGGCTAGACTGAGACCCCATCTCACAAATAAAAAACAAAATGTGGCTCCCATCTCAGCAGAGGGAGGGTCTAAGAGTAAGTTGTAAAAAAGAAATAAATAGGGCTGGTTAAGGTGCTTGCCTGGAAAGCCTAAGGACCCATGTTAACTCCTCAGATACCATGTAAGCTAAACACACAAGGTGACACACACACCCTTGAGTTTGATTACAGTAGCTAAAAGCCCTGGTGTGCCAATGCTCTCTCACTCACTCATAAAAATAAAATAAAAATGGGCTGGAGAGATGGCTTAGTGGTTAAGGCGCTTGCCTGCAAAGCCAAAGGACCTCGGTTCAATTCCCCAGGACCCAAGTAAGCCAGACGCACAAGGCATGCATCTGGTGTTTGTTTCCAGTGGCTGGAGGCCCTGGCACACCCATTCTCCTCCCTCTCTCTTTCTCTCTCTCTCTCTCTCTGTTTCTTTCCCTCTCTCAAATAAACAAGTAAAAATTAAAATATTTAAAAATAAAATAAGCCGGGCGTGGTGGCACACGCCTTTAATCCTAGCACTCGGGAGGCAGAGATAGGAGGATCACCATGAGTTCAAGGCCACCCTGAGACTACATAGTGAATTCCAGGTCTGCCTGAGCCAGAGTGACACCCTACCTCAAAAAACAAAGCAAAACAAAAAATAATAATAAAATAAAGTAAAATAAAACAGAAGAATAAATTGTATGGATTATCAGTGGAGAAGACGTGGTCTGACCTCAGTGGCCAGAAACCTGGTACTTCCTCTTCTCTATAGTCATCAGTCTGAGGCCCCTAGAAAATCCTATTCCACTGTAAAATATATTTTCAAAATGTGGGTGCCTTAAAAAAGGAGAAGGGCACTTAGGCTCAAATATTTCTATCTACCAGTCGAGCATGGTGGCACACACCTTTAATCCCAGCACTAGGGAGGCAAAGGTAGGAGGATCGCCATGAGTTCGAGGCCACCCTGAGACAACATAGTGAATTCCAGGTCAGCCTGGGCTACAGCAAAATCCTTCCTTGAAAACAAAAATTCTATCTATCTCCACTGTTCAATTAAAAGAGCTCTGGTCTAAATTAACACAGTCTTTAGAGAAACAATGCAGGATGGGGATAAGTCCAAACCTACAACCCATCTTGGTTCCAAGGCTTTATTTTTACACACTAGCAAGATGATATCCTATTCTAACACAAAATGGCCAATTATAAAAAGAAAACAAACTATTTATATATACCGTATGATTACACAAAAGCTGCTCACAGTATATACCATAGTATCTTTGGCTCTTCAACTCCAAGACAGCAACCTCCAGTACAAGGAGAGGGCTTCCTAGAGTCAAGTCCCTATGTGTGTACTTCTTTCAACTGTCAAAATCATGTCTCCATTTTTAGCCCATAGCATCCCTTAGCCACTCCTCACCTCTTTCCAGGGAGTTGCTGACTACTTTTTCTCCCCTTGCGATTCCCTCCTCCTCAGTAACAGATTCTTTAAAATGCTACCAAGATCTTACTCATTTTACCCACTGCTGAGTGAAAGCAACTTTTCCTGAGGAAATTTTTGCCTGCTAATTTCCTGTTCTAAACTTCTCTCATCCAGTCTGCTTCACCACTGTCCTCTCTAGTTTGTGACCAGCAGCAAGTCTTTCTGATGTTCACTTTCATCTTGCTGGCTGATTGTATCCTCCAGTTACCTTCCCAGGAAGAGGGTAAAATAAATATGAAACTGATCCCATTGGTTTCTATGCTTTGTCCTGCTTTTTTTAAACTCTTGTATTTGATTTACAGTGTTGCTGGATCAAAAATTCTGCCCTTCCTTCCTCCCCTTTTTGGACAGGTTCTTGTTACATAGTCCTTGCTGGCCTCAAATTTAAGTGCTGAGATTACAGATGTGTGCCACCATTCCCAGCACCAAGAATTTATGCATATGGGCTGGGCTGTAGCTTAGCAGCACATGAATGAGGATTTGGGTTCCATCCAAAGCAATGTTTAAAAAAAAAAAAATAGGCCTGGCGTGGTGGCGCACGCCCTTAATCCTAGCACTTGGGAGGCAGAGGTAAGAGGATCACCATGAGTTCAAGGCCACCCTGAGACAACAAAGTGAATTCCAGGTCAGCCTGGACTAGAGCGAGACCCTACCACAGAACGCCCCCCCCCAAATTTTTAAAAATAAATAAATATATATATATGGGCTGGAGAGATGGCTTAACTGTTGGGATGCTTGCCTGCAAAGCCTAAGAACCCATGTTCTACCATCCAGATCCCACGTTAGCCAGGTGCACAAAAGTGATGCAAGCACAAGGTCGTACATGGCCACTAGGTGGCAACAAGCTTCTGGAGTTCAACTGCAGCAGGGCTGGAGATGGCTCAGTGGTTAAGGCACTTGCCTCCAATGGCTAAAAACCCAGGTTCCAGTACCCAGTACCCACATAAAGCCTGATGTGCAAAGTGGTACGTACACCTGGAGTTTGTTCTGCAGTGCCTAAAGGCCCCAGCGTGCTCATTCTTTTTCTCTTTGCTCACAAATAAAGTACTTTAAAAAATATGGGGGCTGGGGCTGGAGCCAGGTGTGGTGGCGCACGCCTTTAATCCCAGCACTGGGGAGGCAGAGGTAGGAGGATCACCATGAATTCAAGGCCATCCTGAGACACATAGTGAATTCCAGGTCAGCCTGAGCTAGAGTGAGACCCTACCTCAAAAAACAAAAACAAAACAACAACAACAAAAACAAACAAACAAACAAACAAACAAACAAACAAAAAAACAGAAGAGAGGGCTGGAGAGATGGCTTAGTGGTTAAGGCGCATGCCTATAAAGCCCAAGGACCCAGGGTCAATTCTCCAGGTCCCACGTAAGCCAGATGCACATGGTGGCACGTGCGTCTGGAGTTAGTTTGCAGTAGCTAGAGGCCCTGGTGTGCTCATTCTCTCTCTCCCCCTCGCTCTGTCTCAAATAAATAAAAATAAATCTTTAGAAAAAATATGGGGGGGGGGAGCTGGAGAGATGGCTTAGCGGTTAAGGTGCCTGCCTCCTAAGCCTAAGAACGCTAGTTCTAATCTCCCGCAGTTCCAACCTCTAGGTCCCACATTTAGCCAGCAAAGTGATGCAAGGGTGCAATGCCGTACTTGACCACAAGGGGGTGCACATATCTGGAGTTCGTTCACAGCAGCTGAGAGGCTGCTGCATGCCCATCTCTGTCTTCCTCTCCCTCTCTCTCTGTACTCTCTCCAAAAAAAAAAAAAAGAAAAAGAAAAAAGAAAAGAAAAATATGAGGGCTGGGGAAGTGGTTCAGCAGTTAAAATGCTTGCCTGCAAGCCTAATGGTCACCCACATAAACCCAGATGCACAATGTGGTACGTGAGTCTGGGGCTTATTTGCCGAGGCAAGAATCCATGGCATGCCCATTCTCTAATAAATAACTTAATAGCTGGGGGATTGGAGAGATGGTTTAGAGGTTAAGGCGCTTGCCTGTGAAGTCTAAAGACCCATGTTTGATCTCTCTCTAGATCCCATGTAAGCCAGATACACAAAGGTGAGGCAAGTACAAGGTCAGACATGCCCATTAGGTGGCACAAGCATCTGGAGAGTTCAATTTCAGTGGCTGAGGCCCAGGTGTGCCAATTCTCCATTTCTCTAAAAAAAAAAAAAAAAAAAAAAAAAAAAAAAAAAAGCTGGGCCTGGTGACTCATGCCTGTAACCCCAGCACTAGAGAAGCTAAAGTAGAAGGATCACTTTGAGTTCAAGGCCAGTGTGGACTACAGAGTTGAGTTCCTGGACTACAAGTGAGACCCTGCCTCAAAAACCAAATAGAAAGCTGGACGTGGTGGCGCACACCTTTAATCCCAGTACTTGGGAGACAGGGGTAGGTGGATCACCATGAGTTCAAGACCACCCTGAAACTACATAGTGAATTTCAGGTCAATCTGAGCTAGGGAGAGACCCTACCTCAAAAAACCAAACATAAAACAAAACAAAAACCAAATAGAAAATATAAAGACTTCTATGTTTAACAATAAATGTTCCTCTAAATAGTACTGTACTGCTGTTTTTCTTTCTTTCTACTTCTAGCCCAAACTAACCTAGAACTGACTTTGTACGTCAGGCTAGCCTCAAACTCACAGCACTCCTTCTACCTCAGCCGGGATTACAGGTGTGAGCCACCATACCAGGTACTGTATTTTTTAGTCATCTATGGAAATCATTCCTTCAAGGTGTACCATTCTTCTGGAAGGTGGTCTTCCTTCCTGGAAGATTTTAGGTTCCTCATCCATTGTATTTTGGAGTATCACAAATGGATGGCTATGTAGTACCTACGTCTGGGGGTGGGGAGGGGAGTCCTTTCTACTAAGATTGTTCTCAGCCCTAATACAGGAAGACAGGTCTTTTCCAATAGCAGTGTGTAAACCGAGATTCTTCACTCAAGTGTAAAGGATGGGAACAAGACAAGAACTTGAGGTAGGGTCCTGCTCTAGCACAATCTGATGTGAAATTCACTATGTAGTCTCAGGTGCCCTTGAACTCAAAGTAATCCTATCTCTGCTGAGAACTCTTCCCCACCATTTCCTGTAATTTCAGTACATTTACTGCTACCATTCTAGCTTAACCTGCCTTCCCTCACACCTTTGGGTATCTACAATCTAAATCTAGCCTGGACCTCTGACTACAAAGTACCTCTCTGACCCCCCCCCCCCCAATGAGTTAGACATGGTGGTACATGCCTTTAACCCCAGCCCTTGGGAGGTAGGAGTAATGAGTTTGATGGCAGCCTGGGACAACAGAATGAGTTCTAGGTCAGCCTGGGCTAGAGTGAGACCTACCTAAAAAAAAAAAAAAAAAAATGAAACAAAAACCTTCTTCCCTGCTCAACGCTCAAGTCTTCAGTAGCTGCCTAAAAGCTTGTATATTTTGGGCCAGTATTCATGGACCTAAGTGATCATCTTCCAACTTATTTTGACTCCAATCATTTTCCTTAAGCACCCTAATTTCCAGGCATGACTGTATCAAAACCAGTCTATACTTTCTAACGTGTCATACTATTCTGGCATGCAGGCTCCACTGTGGAATCTGTTTCTTTTTTCTCTCTTTAAAATTTATGTGGAGTTTTTTGTGTGTGCGCATGTATTTGTGTATGAGTGTAGTGCTTGCAGAGGTCAGAGGACAACTTTCAGGCTGGTCCTTGCTTGTCCATCTCATCTGAGGAAGAGTTGAAGCCCTATTTCTATTTATCAAAACTCTAGGCTCAAACCAGGTATGGTGGTACACACCTATAACCTAAGACTTAGAAGACCAAGGCAGGAGGAATTTGAGTTCAAGGCCAGCTTCAGCTACAAAAGTGAAACTGTGTCAAAATGCTTAGGTACTTTAGGACCCAAGTCAATAGCCCCCTCCTCCCTCACACTTTCTTGATTACCCCATTCTGTCTTTGTGTTCTCAGTTCTGAGCACACAAAGAAGAGCTAGTCAACTTTAGGAACACACAACATTATTAGACACTTGGTTCATTCTGCCAATAACTTTAACTTCACTGCCAATTCTATACCCTATAGATTCAATTTTTATTTGTAGGGTGTTTCTCTCTTGTATTTTTTTTTTTTTTTTTTTGGTTTTGCAAGGTAGGATCTCACTCTGGTCCAGGCTGTCCTGGAATTCATTGTGTAGTCTCAGGGTGGCCTCGAACTCTCGGCGATCCTCCTACCTCTGCCTCCCCAGTGCTGGGATTAAAGGCGTGAGCCACCACGCCCGGCTTTCTCTTGTATTTTTTTAAAGGTAGGGTATCACTCTAGCCCAGGGTGGCCTTGAACTCACAGTGACCCCCACACTCAGCTCAGCTGTAGCGTGTTTTTTAAAGGGGTGGTTAATACTTGAATCACATAATATATTTGAAATATAATCAACAGCAATAAAAACTGGAAAAATGTCATTAACAAAAGCATAGAACTTTTAACATTGCTAGCCAGGACATAAATTATTATAAAATATACATACACCCCTATATATGGAATAATGTGTGTATATACTCCCTATAGCTACTGTTTCACAGAAGAGAAAGGTATAAGAACCTATCAAAATACAATGGGATTTAACAAGTAGGGAGACAAGATTGAGGTGGCAAGTGTTACCCACCCCCACTTCTAGTTCTTATCAGGGCTGGGAAGGGAAGACAGGAGGGGAAAATCAGCCAGCTCCATGTGCCACTCTCCTCAGCAAATGCACAGCCTCTTCCTTCCCTCCCACCTGCTTTTCTCTTTCTGATCCTGCCCTTGCCTCCATTCCCTGGTTGTTCCAGGATCCCCTCCCTCACCCTCAGTCAAGTGAAGGACTAGTCCCTTCTGTACTAGACTGCTTTATCAATTTCATTTTATTTATTTTAAAAAATTTTTGTGACCTCCACCTATTTCTTTATAAGAACTGTCCAACAGGACAAAATGTAATACAAAACAAGTATCAAAGAGTTTTTTGAAGGAAGCCAGCCTGTTTTAGACAAAATAAAGAGTCCAGTGGATACAGATCTTGACCACTGGGCTTGGGAGCTGCACTGATGACACACTGCAATATGAACTGGTGAAATCCCTTCTAGGTCAGCCGGGAGCCTCTATAGACTTAAGTATCTTCCACCTGAGCTCAATGCAATACACCTAAACCTGACAAAGAGGTAGGGAAGCAGTATGATGACAACTCACCAAAACAAATTATGTGCAATTTACTTCCAAGAAATCCAAGTTATGGAATCAAAGATTATTTGCCCTCATCTTTCTGATCGCTAGGATCTAGGTACTGCCACTCCCGTTAACAACACAGTTATTACTAAAAATAAAACTGGCTGCTTTTGTTTTCCTAAGTATCCCTGATGAAAGAATACAAACTACCACTGTCACCTGTGCACAAAAACACAGGTGGCATGATTACAACACTTTCTATAGTAAAAACAAAAGTTCCTGGAACTTACCTAGCAAATTCTGCCAGTTGCTTAGGGTCTGAGAGGTCTATGCCAGGTATCCCTCCAGGAGGAAGTTTCTTGCCTGTCATATACTCAGAATAATCAGGAGGCGAGTTCTCTCCAATGATCTGTTCTTCAACCACAGTCTCATGGTCAATATCTTTTTTTTCATCTGAAACACATCATAAGATTGATCATCTCAGCTGAGTAAGTACCTTTCAAGAAGTATAAAAACTACCTTCACTAGCACACGTTATTTATAGCTTACACCTCAATTTCTCAATCACTCATTCTTTGTCCTCAATCTTTGGAACTCCTGATTCTGCTCCTAGGTCATCTAAAATCTTCAAAACCTCACAGACCTGAACATTAGTGTTCTACTTTGGCCTCTCAGAAATAATTCCCTATTCTATTAGCATCTTGCCATCACTTTCTAGTCATACTCTTTTCGTTCTCCTTTCAGAATTCTGCTTTTTATTCACTACACATTCTAGCAGGTGGGCACCACTGGTTAAATCCTGACTTCCTAGCTTGCACCTCAGTAGTGAGCCTCCAGTCTTCCCACTCCCTCCAATTTATCATGGCTCACCCACCAACCTCATGGCCTTCATTCTGCATTTGCCACTGAATTCATGGACAGTTACAGCTGTGTGGTTCTTCTTAGCTCTCTCACTAGATTATAAGAAAACAGCGAGGTTTTGATTACAAGTATTGGCACAGAACCTCTTCTAAGTGTATACATAATTGGCCCTCACTCAATATGTGCTCAAAGAACATATGACATTTCTACTTATAGGTCTTACTATCCCCTCAAATCCAACAAGTTTGAACACAACCACAGGTCACACACCTATAATCCTAACAACTTAGGAAGTGGAGGCAGGAGGATACTAAATTCCAAGGCCAGACATAGTAAGTTCAAAGCCAGTCTGAACTAATGTTGACCCCATACAGTCAATCTACTATGTCCTAGACACAGAATCCTACTGATCACTTTTTATGCCTTCAGTCAAGTCCTTCAATTTGGTGTTCTGGGGATTCGATTCTATTTAGTCTGGTCCCATCTTAACACAGCCAGTATTGTTTTTGATTCTCCCTTGGTCATGCCCTCTAATCCCACCAGCCTGTTTTTCTCAAAGGTTAAGTCACAAGGGCCTAATAGGAAGTATTCATCAAGCACCTCCCACTGTGTTGATCCCGTTTCCCTTCAAATTGCAGTAGCACAGCTCAGCCCAGCCACATCTCCAAGGGCCTGTCACTCTAGCCTCACACTTCTATTTCACTTTTAACTTTTAGATTACTTCCTGATAATAAGACTGAGACATTCTAAGTCTTTCAGCTTTGAATTTTTGTTGGACTTGCCTCAAGCTAGAATAGAAGTACCAAAGGGCCAGACTTCACCTATCTTGATCCTTAAAACAGAAAATGGTGTTGCTTAATTTTCAAAGCTAAAATTGTCTGCTTCTCCATTAAATTGTATCACAAAAGACTGGAACCTAAGATTTTCCAAAAGTGTAAACTGGGGCCAGAGAGATGGTTTAGCAGCTCAGGTACTTGCCTGCGAAGCCTAAGGACCCATGTTCTACTCTCCAAATCCCACGTTAGCCAAACACACAAAGATGAGGCAAGTGCAAGGTGGTGCTTGCGCCTGGCATTCAATTTTAGTGGCTGGGCCCTGGCATGCCAATTCTCTCTCTCTTTCCTCTTTCTCTCCATAAAAATGATAATAAAATAAAAAGTATAAACTGGCTTGCTCAAATCTTACCTTCTATTACCTTTACACCAGACTTCACAAGACAACTCAAAATCAAACAAGCCAGGCATGGTGGTGCACACCTTTAATCCCAGCACTCCCAAGGCAGAGGAAGGAGGACTGCTATCAGTTTGAGGCCAGTCTGAGAGTACATAGTGAATTCCAGGTCAGCCTGGGCTGGTGCAAGACCCTACCTCCCCCCCCCAAAAGTAATTCTTTAGATTCAAATAGTCATTATCAAGTTCAATCATTCTCAGCATGAGAAAACAACGGATAAAACAATTTTAAACTTAGCCAGGCGTGGTGGCGCATGCCTTTAATCCCAGCATTTGGGAGGCAGAGGTAGGAGGATCACTGTGAGTTCAAGGCCACCCTGAGAATACAGAGTGAATTCCAGGTCAGCCTGGGCTAGAGTGAGACCCTACCTCAAAAAACTGGGAAAAAAAAAAAGGTTACACTTAAAATGCCTCTCTCTAACTCCCACCATTCTTTCTGAGACAGAGTAGCTCAGGCTGGCCTTAGACTTTTAGACCTAGACTCTCCCACTTCTACCTCCCAAGATACAACTACAGACACGAGCCACCACACTCAAGCTTATCCATTGCTCTTCATTCTAGGGAACAATGTAAATCATCACTAGCAATCATGACCTATAATAGCAGATGACATTTTATTGAGAGGCTAGGGTTAACTACCTAGTAAATTACAAGCGTGATCTCTAGAGGCCTAATCCAGAGACTGTGTGCCCTCAACTTTTAAACTGGGGTGCTCTCACTAGGAATAAGAACATGGGATTACTGGAGATAGCACATCCAAAGTTATCAACCATGTGCTGATGAATATTCATCTATAGACAGATTATTAAAACAGGAAATTGTGGTGAGTGGTCAGCAGCGGGATGCTGCAGTTATCTTCACATTGTTAGACAAACACTTCACCAGAAGCCTTTCAGATCTAAGGAAATACCATTAATGGTGGAAGAAACTTGTTTACTTGCAGAGAGACATCATCAAAAGCCAGCAAGCACCAAATACCAACAACCAACACCTCAAACTGCTCTTTTCACACTTTAGAGAAGGACTCCAACCCTCCACCCCCACCGCAGGAGGCCTCCTCCAGCTGGGTTGCTAATGACTCAAGTTATTCACTTCATCAAAAATACCTCAGGCAGCCAGGCGTGGTGGTGCACACCTTTAATCCCCACACTTGGGAGGCAGAGGTAGGAGGATCGCTATAAATTTGAGGACACCCCGAAACTACATAGTTAATTCCAGGTCAGCCTGGACCAGAGTGAAACACTACCTCGAAAAACCAAAAAACACCTCAGGCTATGGGGGGGGGGGCATACATTCACATTCAAACCACCAGGGGATTCCACAGGTCCCCAGATTATTTCACTTTATTTCTGTTCTTAAGACCCGCCCCCACTAACACCCTCTTACCCTTCAATCTCAATTAGTACATCAAAATCTTCAAGTGTATACAAACAGTGTGAGAGGGAAGCTAGATTTGTTTCTTCTCCCTACTCCCAACCTACATAGTCTGGTCTGGTATTATATTTGTGGCAATCCTGCTTCTGCCAGGATTGCAGGTGTGCACCGCATCCAGTTTTGGGGAAGCTAATTTTTTTTTGCTTTTGAGGTAGGGTCTCACTCCAGCACAGGCTGATTTGGAACTCACTATGTAGTCTCAGGCTGGCCTTGAACTCAGACAGTTCTCCTACTTCTGCCTCCCAAATTCTGGGATTAAAGGCACGCGCCACCACACCTGGCTTGGGGAAGCTAATTTAATTTGGTTTGTGTATATATGTATTGTATGTGTGTGGAAGCCAATCATTCTTGTCATGTTTTTCTGGCTAAAGTAAACATGGATACTGGGGTATTGAACACAGGTTGCCAGGCAAGAGCCTTTTAACTGTTGAGCCATCTCTCCAACACAATCTAGTTTTGAGACAGGATCTCTTCTTCCCACTGAAACAAGTGTTCACCAATTCACTTGTTAAGTGATTGTTAAGACTAACTAGCCAGCAAGCTCCATGGGATCCTGTCTTGTCTCTTCAGTACTGGTATCACAGGTATGTGCAGCAGCACTATTTTTCCTCCTCCCACTTTCTTTCCTTTTGTCTTTCAGAAATTCAAGTTCAATTGAAGGGCTGGGGAAATGGCTTAGGGGTTAAAGGTGCTTGCTTAGAAAGCCTGCCAGCCCAGGTTCATTTCCCCAGCACCTACATAAAGCTGGACATACAAAGTGGCATATTTGTCTGACATTCATCTGCAGCAGTAAGACTCTGGTGTGCTCATATATACATACACCCATATATTCAAATATATTGTAGATCCTGGGGAATTGAACCCATGCCATTAGGCTTTGCAAGCAAGTGCCTTAACTGCTGAGACATCTCTCTAGCACTCCAATTTTTTTTACAACGTTCTATTAAGTATGCTGTGAGGGGCAGTGTCTGGAGTACAAATCTCCAGGCCTCTTTTTTTGTTTTTGAGGTAGGGTCTCACTCTAGCCCAGGCCAACCTGGAATTTACTATGTAGTCTTCAGGGTAGCCTTGAACTCAACAGCGATCCTCCTATCTCTGCCTATCTACTGGGATTAAAGGAGTGTGTCACAATGCCCAGCTTCTTTCTGTATTTCTCACTCTCTCTCCCTCCCTCTCTCTCTCTTTTAAATTTTATTTATTTATTTGCAAGCAGAGAGAGAGAGAGAGAGAGAGAGAGAGAGAGAGAGAGAGAGAGAGAGAAAGAGGCAGACAGAGAGAAAATGGCCACTGCAAACGAACTCCAGATCCATGTGCCCCTTGTGCATCTGGCTTACGTGGGTCCTGGAGAATCGAAGCAGGATCATTTGGCTTTGCAGGCAAACACCTTAACCATGAAGCCATTTCTCCAGCCCTGTATTTCTCACTCTTTCAATCTCTCAAAATAAAACAAATAAACAAAACAGGCTGACTTGTTATCCTCCTACTTCTATCTTCTTAAAGCTAAGTTTAGTTACAGAAGTGCACCATCACATCCAGCCTTTCTTCACTAGCCATTATTATTATGCTCCTTTAACTTCATAGTATAGAAAAAGACTTCCTGTACTGAGGATGCTAGATGACCCACTTTGTCAAATATGGTACTGATTTCTACTGAGTACAATGGAGTGACCCTGTATACCATCCAAGTAAACCATGATCAGAAAGCAAAGGATCTTAATCTCCTTTAAAAATTAACTATTTGTGGGCCAGGCATGGTGGCACATGCCTTTAATACCAGCACTCGGGAGGCAGAGGTAGGAGGATGGCCATGAGTTTGAGGCCACTCTGAGACTACATAGTGAATTCCAGGTCAGCCTGGGCTAGAGTGAGACCCTACCTTGAAAAACCAAAAAAATTAACTACTTGGGGCTGGGAGATGGCTTAGTGGTAAGACACTTGCCAGCAAAGCCTAAAGACCTGGGTTCAACTCTCCAGTTCCCACGTAAAGCCAGATGCACAAAGAAGCAAATGTTTGGAGTTCATTTGCAGTGACTGGAAGCCCTGGTATGCCCATTCTTATTCTATCCCCCTCTTTCTGCTTGCAAATCAATAAAGATATCAAAACCACAATTGTTTCTTGCTGGAGTTTTCTTTGAAAGCACTTCAACTCCTCACTGCAACTAGCTTCCATAACCAATGCAACTTAAGCCTATGAATGTCACTATTAGAACACATTTGGGCAAGGAAAATTAAGAACAAATCTTGGAATTTCTATTTGGAAAAGGCTGAGAAAGTAATCCACTGTGTTACAGGAGTGCAGTAGTGGGGTATCTTGCTGGGAAGAGCAAGCTAAAATTGCCCCTTAGGTCCTTCTAGTGCAATCAGAGCTGAGCTAAGTAGTCTGGAATTGCAGATGTGGAGAAACAAAGTCTAGCCAACACCATCTACGAATGGGCAGGAGGACAATCCATTCATACATACATACATTTCTACATATGGTACTATTCAAGAGCTCAGAAAGATTATGAATAAATTCCTCACCCATTCATGTCTCCCTGCTGCTGTTTCATTCTATATTACTAAAGCATCACTACAAGTCTAATTTGAGAGATAAAGCAAGGGAATGCAAACAATCTGCAGTCAATACAACCCAATTAAGGAAGTACATGGAAAAGCTGAGCGAATCTGATAGGTCCAGAAGTCAAACACTAGAGTCTCTTCTGTCCTCTATGCTCCAACCAAACAGGTTTTCTCACAGTGTTCTTCAGTACCTGATAAAAAGCACTTAATGAGCATTGGAGAGATGGCTTAGCGGTTAAAGTGCTTGCCTTTGTGAAGCCCAAGGACCCAGGTTCAATTCTCCAGGCTCCACATAAGCCAGATGGAAAAGGTGGCGCATGCGTCTGGAGTTCCTTTGAAGTGGCTTTAGGCCCTAGCACGCCCATTCTCCCCACCCTCTCCAAAAAAAAAAAAAAAAAAAAACTTAATGAATATAGCTTTCCTCTCCAGCCAAGTCCACTCTTACTCCAATTCCAAGCTGAGGGTTTTTTTTTTCTCTCCCACAGGCCTTTTGTACTGACCACTAGATCCTTGCTTGGTTTTCTATGAAAAAGACTAATACCTGCTTTTCTAAGAATGGCAACATGTTAAATGCCAACCATTCTGTGTGCAAAACTTAGTTAAGCTCTTTTTTGAGCTGGAGAAGATGGCTTAGCAGTTAAGGCATTTACCTGCAAAGCCAAAGAACCCTGGTTTGAATCCCCAGGACCCACATAAGCCAGATGTACAAGGAGGTGCATGTGCCTGGAGTTTGTATGCAGTGGCTAGAGGCCCCGACGCAACCATTCTCTGTCCCTCTTTCTTTCTATAAAAATCTGTATGTTTATAAATAAAAAAGAAAGACAAAATGCAGCTGCTGTACTCAAACATCTTGAGAGGAACAGAAAGGATAAGGATAGCTGGACGTGGTGGTGCATGCCTTTAATCCCAGCACTTGGGAGGCAGAGGTAGGAGGATCACTGTGAGTTCAAGGGCTTTATGAAATACCTTCCCTTATTGCTGCAACACTACATGACAAAAGCAACCTAAGGAAGTAAAGGTTTATGGTGTCACATAGTTCAACAAATGTTCAACTCATCATAGTAGGGAGTCATGGCAGGACTTGAGGCAGCTGGCCATAGTGTTCCCAGTCAAGAAACAGTGAAAGTTGCCGGGCGTGGTGGCGCATGCCTTTAATCCCAGCACTCGGGAGGCAGAGGTAGGAGGATCACCGAGTTCGAGGCCACCCTGAGACTACATAGTGAATTCCAGGTCAGCCTGGGCCAGAGTGCCTACCTTACAAAACCAAAAAAAAAAAAAAAAAGAAACAGTGAAAGCCGGGCGTGATGGCGCACACCTTTAATCCCAGCACTTGGGAGGCAGAGGTAGGAGGATCCCCATGAGTTTGAGGGCTCCCTGAGACTACATAGTTAATTCCAGGTCAGCCTGGGCCAGAGTGAAACCCTACCTCAAAAAACTATTTTACAAGCCGAGCGTGGTGGCGCACGCCTTTAATCCCAGCACTTGGGAGGCAGAGGTAGGAGGATCGCCATGAGTTCGAGGCTACCCTGAGGATACATAGTTAATTCCAGGTCAGCCTGGACAAGAGTGAGACCCTACCTCGAAAAACCAAAAAAAAAAAAGAGAGAGAGAGAGAGAAATAGGTGGGCTGGAGAGATGGCTTAGTGGTTAAAGTGCTTGCCTGCGAAGTCCAAGGACCCAGGTTCAATCCCCCAGTACCAACGTAAGCTAGATGCATGTGGTGGCGCACACCTTTAACCCCAGCACTCCGGAGGCAAAGGTGGAGGATCACCGTGAGTGAGTTCAAGGCCACCCTGGGCTAGAGTGAAACACTACCTCAAAAAAAAAAAAAAACAAAATCCCGGCGTGGGGCGCACGCCTTTAATCCCAGCACTTGAGAGGCAGAGGTAGGAGGATCCCTGTGAGTTTGAGGCCACCCTGAGACTACATAGTGAATTCCAGGTCAGCCTTAGCTAGTGTGAGACCCTACCTCAAAACACCAAAAAAGTCTTTTCAAATATCCTCTTCCTAGGAAGAGGCATAGGTGTTTGTTTAGCTTATAAACATACATTCCAAAGGCCTAAAATGCTAGTGATTAGGTAGGCTGGAGAGCCCTGAGCTTTCCCGATAGGGACTTTTCTGTTGGAGAAGGGAGTTGTCAGCCATTGCCAGGGAGAGAGTGAAATAAAAATTAATAACCTGGAGAGGAGAGTCAAGAGATTACAGAGGCTTTCCCAGTAAGCTGAGGCTCCTAGAGCCGCTAGATCAGGATTAGGGTCTAAGACTGGAGTTTGCTCTATGTAGGTCACTCAGCTGATATGATCACTTTGGAAGACTTTCTGGCTTGGGTCCATGGAAATTTATGATTATGGCATCTCTACTTAGTGATAAAACAGCATGGAAAGATAAGTATCAGGGCCAGAGAGATGGCTTAGTGGTTAAGGTACTTGCCTGTGAAGCCTCAGGACCCAGGTTTGATTCCCCAGTACCCAGGCCTGAAAGTAACTAACACAAAGTGGCACATGTATCTGGAGTTTGTTTGCAGTGTCTAGAGGCCCTGGCTCATTATCTGCCTCCCCCTCCTCAAATAAATAAATAAATAAATAAATAAATAAATAAATAAATAAATATGTTTTAAGTTCATTAAGATAAATATCAGAGGATTGGCAAATTGAGGGAAAAAATAATATTTTTTAAAATTTTCTTTTAATTAACTTACTGACTTTAGTATCAGTGATTTTGTGTCACAATTTTGCTTAACAGAGCACAAAGCCCTTACTAGACATTTAAGAGCTTTGTTTTCTTTTTATTAATCTCATTTATTTATTTGAGAGAAAGAACGAGTGCGCTGGGTTTAGCCACTGCAAATAAGCTCCAGATACATGCGTGCATCTGGCTTTTGTGGGTACTGGAGAATGGAACCTAGGTCCTTAGGCTTCACAGGCAAGCACCTTAACCGCTAAGCCAGTACTCCAGCCCAAGAGCTATAATTAGCTCTATAAAATACAAAGTCACTCCTGTAGAACAGTGATGGACATCTACAGAAAAACAGTTTAACAATGAACCCTGTATCTATCTGTCAACAAATGAAATGCCCACCAATATGTAAATGAAAAAATAAACGCAGGCCTGAAAGTAACAACATTCAAAGAGTACAAACAGGAATTTTCAAAACTAGCTACTATATAAGCACCAAAACATATTTAGATTAAGGGAACCTTATGTTTCTCACCTACAAAAATAAGCAGGTCCTACTAAATATCTGCACCATGAGGTATTTTATTTGAGAGAGAGACAAAGAGTGAGAGTAGAGAATGGGTGCACCAGGGCCTCTAGCCACTGCAAACAAACTCCAGATGCATGTGCCACTTAGTGTATCTGTCTTATGTGGGTACTGGGGAATGGAACCTGGGTCCTGAGACTTCACAGGCAGGTGACTTAACCGCTAAGCCATCTCTCCAGCCCAGGATATTTTATTTTTATTGACAATTTTTTTTATTTTTTTTTGGTTTTGCGAGGTAGGGTCTCACTCTGGTCCAGGCTGACCTGGAATTAACTATGTAGTCTCAGGGTGGCCTCGAACTCTTGGCGATCCTCCTACCTCTGCCTCCCGAGTGCTGGGATTAAAGGCGTGCGCCACCACGCCCGGCTATTGACAATTTTTTTGTTTGTTTTTTTTTGAGGTAGGGTCTCGCTCTAGCCCAGGCTGACCCAGAATTCACTGTAAGGTCTCAGGGTGGCCTTAAACTCACAGTGACCTCCTACCTCTGCCTCCTGAGTGCTGGGATTAAAGGCATGCGCCACCATGCCGGCTTTTTTATTGACAATTTTTTTTTTTTTTTTGCGCGAGGTAGGGTCTCACTCTGGTCCAGGCTGACCTGGTATTCACTATGTAGTGTCAGGGTGGCCTCAAACTCTCGGCAATCCTCCTACCTCTGCCTCCCGAGTGCTGGGATTAAAGGCGTGCACCACCACGCCCGGCTTTATTGACAATTTTTATACATGCACATAATGTACTGTGGTCATCATTACCTTCTCCTGTCTCCTCCTCCTTTGTTTCCCTTCCACTGAACCCTTTCCCAACCAGTCCCTCTTCACAGAATTCCATCATAAAAAAAGACAAAGTAGCCAGGCTTTAATCCCAGTACTTGGGAGGCAGAGGTAGGAAGATTGCCATGAGTTCGAGGCCACCCTGAGACTACACTATGAATTCCAGGTCAGCTTGAGCTAGAGACCCTAATTCAAAAAACAAAACAAAACAACAAAAAAAGACAAAGTAGCTGGTGCACACCTTTAATCCCAACACTTGGGAAGGAAAGGTAGGATCGCGGGAGTTCAAGGCCACCCTGAGACTACATAGTGAATTACAGGTCAGCCTGAGCTATAGTGAGACCGTCTAGAAAAAAAAAAGTCAAGAAAAAGGACAAAGTAGATGCTACTACATGGATGAGTTCTGAAAACATGCCAACACAGACACAAAAGGCCATATATTATATGATTTTACTTGTATAAAATGTTTGGAATAGCCAAGCCTAGAGACCAGAAAAGAGATTACCGGTTCCCATGAACTGGGGGAATGACTGTTAACAGGTATAGGATTTCTTTCTAGGCAATGAGATAGTGTTTTAGAATTATTAGATAGTGGTGATGAAGCAGAGTGTGGTGGCTCAGGCCAGTGATTCACTGTGAAAGCCAGAGTCCATCAGTAGTTACTCTCCCCCCACCACAGTGTTGGTTGCATAATCTAGTGACAGAGAAAAAACTGCTGAACTGTATATGTAAACACCACCATTTTTTTGTAAAGGGGAGGGGAGAATGAGCAGGAGACCTGTAAGGATCCTCTCAGGCCCCAAAACTCTCTATGTATAATGGCTAGAATCTTTTTGCTGCAGTTTCATTTAAAGCATACCCACCACACACACTGTCAATTCTGGAAAAGTTCAAGGAAGAAAACAATCAAAGACACCTACAAAATCCAAATATTTGGTTTCTGCAAACATGCTGACTCCCATTAAACTACATGTTTTTGTTTTTTTTTTTTTTTTTAAACCCACATTATTTTTGAAGTAGGATCTTATACTGAACCCAGAACTCATGCTGCCAAACTAGCAAGCCCTAGGTTTTCTGTCTTCACCTCTCCAGGGCTGTGATTATAGAAGCACACCACCATTCTTTTTATGTGGGCACCAGGGGCCCAAACTGAGGTCCTCATGCTTATACAACAAACACTTAAGTGACTGAGCTATCTCTCCCAGCCTCCCCCACAAGGATTTTTAAAAATCTTTTATTTTTTATTTACTTATTTGAGAGAGAGAGAGAGAGATACAGAAATAGGCAGGGGGAGGAGAGGGGGGGGGGAGAATGCGCCAGGGCCTCCAGCCACTGCAAACGAACTCCAGATGCATGCACCCCCTTGTGCATCTGGCTTATGTGGGTCCTCAAGAATCGAGCCTCGAACCGGGGTCCTTAGGCTTCATAGGCAAGTGCGCTTAATCACTAAGCCATCTCTCCAGCCTCCCCCCCCCCCAAGGATTTTTATAAGGACTCTAGATAACTAAGTTTGGGGCTCATCTAATCTAATGGATTAATTTAGTAAACTACAGTGTGGTTGAAAACTCATGCCTAGGGTCAAATAAGATCAAGTACAGGAAAGTAGTTAACATACTACCTACCACAACAACAGATTAAAGCACACACACTTACCTTAACTAGCCTGCTTTGATTTCTTATTATATTATCCTATTTCAGTTTTGAAGATTATTTTCGGAATTTGAACTTGGGACATGCATAATTGACCACACACTACTTAGCTTCTCTTTGATAATAACTGCAAACCACAAAAGCAAGGAAGGATAGCTTACCACAAAACATGTCTGAGGAAACAGACCATTCCATGATACTCCCATCAAATATTCATAACCATCTTTTTGCAGAGTACTCAGCAACACACTAGGTAATGAAAGCTTTCAAGAAATGGACATTAAAATAACCCCAAGCTGTATCTGTATCATTGTATGTAGCTAGTTACACATGGGAAGTGATATATGAACTTAATTGTAAATTAACCTACATTAGCCAGGTGCCTCACTTTCTCCCCTAAACTGGCTGAATCATTCCAACACTGTATCAACAATGCCACATACCACTAGGTATGTAGATAAGACCATATGTCAAAGATGTAAAGTAGGTTTACTTTCTAAATTTCTGCAAAACCAGTATGAGACAAGGTTTAGTTTTATGTGGTTAATGTATTACAGTTCAAACGGCATATTTCTCTTTCCCTTTTTTGGATTATACTATGAACATGGTTGGTAAGCTATGAGCAGTAGAAGGAACCCCTCATGAGTGCAGAGCTCGCTAATTTATCCAGGGGACCACAACTGGGGATACATTTGGCCCCACGGCCATCAGGAATAAGCCATTTATTTCTCAGCTACCATACCTTCAAATTCATCTGCATTTGAACTTGGTGAAGCCTCACTTCTTTGAGATTAATCTTTCGCCTGCCATGAAACCTGAACTTGGGCTCTACGCAGCACCTCAATCATATGCTCTTTATTCTGCAGCTTGGTGCGGATGGACACGATAAGCTGGCCAAAATGAACCCTGGCCACTGTGCCCTGGAGCTTCCCAAAAGCACCCCGCATACCTGTCTGGAGCCTAGACTGGGAATAGCATGAGATCAGAAATATGGCTACCCACCAGAAAACTGTCTCCAAGGTCCGTCAGAGCAACCTGTACAGGCAACAGGTTATGTACACTACCAAGAAGGCTGCGGTCTGTTGCAGCCATCGCACACAGGGCCACCATGAGGAAAGGAACCGGTAGGCTTAATTGGCTGTAGATCAAACGGAATCTTGGATTTGGCAAATTCAATTAAAACCTATACATTCCTCCTCATTCTATTTTTGTTAATGGAAACCATGTTAGTTTAACATGTCAGTGTACAAACTATGTGTCAGCCACCAAAATACGTGGTAGGCATGATTTGACTAACAGTTAGGTATTGCCTAATTGTTAACTAACTCTTGCTAACCTCAGGACTGCTGAAATTCAGAGCATCGCCCTTAGCACTTCGTATTAGATTTCCCGAAAAATCCCTTGGCTCAGTCAGTCCTCTCTGAATCAGACCGATAACAGCTTTTCTGTTCAGTCTTCATTTCCTACTTCACTCACTCAAGATCTCACAATAACACTGAAGCTCCACTTAAACACTTATAAAATACAGTGTTCTATTAAGGGGCTCGATTGCTTAAGCCCTGCGTCTAACGTAACCAATCACAGGGGCTACATTAACTAGTAGTGGTAAAACCTCAGCAATGCAGCAGGGTAGCAAGAGAACGTAGTGATCGGATACTGACACGACAAAACCAGGAGCCAACAACATCTTTCAGTTCTAAACTAAAAACCAAGACCATTTGGACATGCACAAGACGCTTTTTTTTTTTTTTTTTTTGCCTCAGAAGTTTTCTCTGGCCTTCAACAAAAGGCCTTATAAAAGAGAAAAAGACATTAGCTTCTTAAAAGTTCTTTCCACAGAAAAAATAAAGACAGCTTTCTTTAAAAAGTTTTGATGTTATTCTTCATTAGTTTGGTGGCCAATATCCGCAGCAGAGCCAAACCCTTAAAGACCACGCAAAACAAGAGACCTCCCCAACGCCAGCACCGAAGATGCATCCCAGAACCACTAACTCGAGCCGGGACAGCGCGGCTGACAGCGCCAACCGCCGCCCGGGCGAGCCCGGCGTGCGGCCCCAAGTCCCGCCCCGCGGCGGACGGCGCGGCCGGGGGCAGCGTGACCGCGGGGTGGGCAGGGTCGCGCGCGGCGCAGACGGAGGCCCCGCCCCCGCGGGAAGGTCCTCGGGGAGACGGCGCGGCCGGGGGAAGCCGGGCGTGGCGCCCCCAGAGGCCGGCGGGGGAACGGCGCGCGCCCGGCCCGGCTCCGCCCCGCCCCGCCCCGCCAACGCTCGCCGGCAGGCTGGCCTCGCGCGGGGCGGCGCCCACAACGGGCCGGCGGGCGCGTCCGTTGGCGCGGGCGTGGCGGTGCGCTCGGCCCCTCCCCTGCCCTGCCCTGCCCCGCCGCTTCCCCTCGCACAAACTACGCCATTGCGGCCTAGCCGGGCGGCGCCGCCCCTCCCCCTCCCTCCCTCCGCCGCCGCCATCGCCGCCATCTTCGCGGCCCGCCGCCCCCGCCATCGCCGCCATCTTTTGGGGCCGCCATACTTGCCCGGGCGGAGAAGATGGCGGCGCCCATCACACACATAAAACATGGCTTCCCTTCAAAACAAAAACATCCCGGGCCGCGGTGCGCGGCCGGGACTCACCTGAGGACCACATGGTGACGGAGAACTCGCCCTCCAGGGTCTTGATCTGCACCTGCTTCTGCTCCCACTTCTTGTTGCCCGGGTCCGCGCCGCCGCCGCCCGCCGCGCCGGCCCCGCCGCCCAGGTAACTCTTCTTGCCGCTCTTCTTGCCGCCGCCCTTCTTGACGCGGCCGCCGCCCGACGACGAGCCGCCGCCGCCGCCGCTCTTGCCGGCCGCCGCCACGGTGACGAGCGTCTGCTCGATGTAGTCGTCGTCGCCGCCGGCCGGCGCGGGCACCGGGATGAGGATCTGGTCCTCGAAGCCGTCCTCGGCGCGCAGCCCGTCCGAGTCGTCGCCGCCCACCACCTCCTCGCGCGTCTGCACCAGGATCACCTCCTGGTGGTGGTGCACCTGGCTCGGGTCGTCGGTGACGAGCGGCTGCAGCGCGATCATGGGCGGGTGGTGGTGGTGGTGGTGGTGGTGGTGATGGTGGTGGTGGCCGGCGTGCCCGTGGCCGCCCCCGCCGCCGTGGTCCCCGCCGCCGCCGTCCTCGTCGTCGTCGTCCTCCTCCTCCTCCTCGCCCACCACCGTGGTCTCGATCGTCTCCACCGGGATCGTCTCCACCTCGATCTCGTGCAGCTCCACGATCTCGGCCGGCATCTCCGAGCCGTCAGTGGCGATGTAGAGGGTGTCGCCCGAGGCCATGGCTGAGCAGGGATCCGCCGCCACGGCCGCGGCGGCCTCGGCTCCTGGGCTGCGGCGGGCGGGCGAGGAGGCGGCCGGCCGTGGGGAAGGAAGGCAGAGGGAGGAAGGCAGGCGGGCGGCGGGCGGGCGGCGGGGGGGAGAGGGGGCGGGCGGCGGGGGAAGGGGCGGGCGCGGCGGCCGCGGGGCTTCCCCGCCTCCCTCGCTCGGTGCGCCCCGCGCTCGCTCGGCCGCTGCCTGGTCCCGCTCCCCGCCCGACTCGCCTCGCCTCGGCCGCCCGCCTTGGCCGCGCCTCCTCCCGCCCTCCGGGCCGGCGCTACGCTTCCCCCTTTCCTCTGGCGCCTCCGCCTCCTTCCACACAAATACCAACTCCTCAACCCCGAGCCCAGATCTCGCCGCCGCCGCCGCCGCCACACTCTGCCCCGGCTCGGCCTCGCGAGACTTCCGCGCTGGCCTCGGCCCGCCTCGCCTCGCTCCCACTCGCTCGCGCACGCCCTCGCTCCTCCCTCTTGGCCAATCGAGGCGCACCACTCGTCGCCGGGGCCCCGCCCGCTCACCCGGACTCCTCCCGGATTGGGCTAATGGGGCAAGGGGCGGGGCGTCCCTTCACGCGCGCTGGCTGGCCCGCAGCGCGTGACGTCAGCTCCGCGCCGGCGTCGTCGCTTCACGGCGCTGCGCGTTGCGCGGCCCCCGCTTTCCTCAGTGCAACCGCGACCAAACTGCCGCCTGGGGCCGGGGCTGCTCTCATGAGCCGGGCGTCGCCGCTGCAGCCTTTGCCAGGGGAGCCGGTGAGCGGTCGGCGTGACCCCGGCGCACGGTAACTAGAGACGGGAGGGAGCGGCAGCGGGCGCGTGGCTGGGGCGGGTGTGCTGCCCGTGGGCACCAGCCGGCGCGCGCGCGGCGGCCGCGTTGCCCCAATAAAGTCAGCTTTGATGAGAAGCGCCTGTGTTTTGGTTTTCTTGTTTTTTGCATCGGGCGGCGTTAGCTCTGGGAGTGCGAGGGCGGCGGGGTGAGTGAAAGGTCCAGCAGACAAAGACTGGCCGAAGAGGATAATGCCCGCGGCGCATCTCGCCGCCGGTCCCGGTCTCGGCGCAGGGTCTGCGGGCCGTGGACAGGTGGGCGGCGCGCGGCCCGGAGACGGCGGCTGGCGGAAGCGGCGCGCGCAGCCCAGGGTCCACCGTTGGGATGGTGTCCGTTATTCTTTTGTGACCCGCGGAAACCTGAGACCGAACCGTTGGGTGCCTGTTGCCCGTGGATCTTAGAACTGCAGGGTCCTTGCTCCTACGTCTTGGGGCTTGACTGCTTGCAGTTTTCTGAAATATTTCTCTCTAATTTGCCTTCCTCTGCTGTCCAACCAGGCGTTAGCTCTCTTTGCTATTGTCTTCACCTTTTTCTCACTTTCGCAAATATCTTTGTATTTGCCTCCTTGAAAATTCCACTCCCCTTTCCCCCATTTTATAACTGCCACAGTGCCTGGGTTTTTCCTAGCACAAATTAGCCACAAGTTAAATAAGAAATATCGTACCTAACTGTTTTGTTTTTCTTGTTTATCCCGTTGGTTTAAAGCAACATAAAGATTTTTCTGACTTTCCAAGAAAATAATGAAAAAAAAAGAAAACTTGGAAAAGTGTGTTACTGCGTGTGCGTTTTGCGTGATGTCCTTGTGCATTTTTTGAATTTAAATATTCTTTTTTACTCTTCTGTATTGGGACTGCTCATGCTGTTGAGGTCAGAGATTGTTCTAACACCAATACATTAGTCCTAGGTAGAACTTCCTAAAAGTGGCACGTATCTTATTTTGTGGACCATACTAGGGGAGTGTTTGTGCATGTTAATTTCAGGTTAATTTTAAAGCCAGGCATTGTGGTTCACGCCTGTAATCTCAGCACTTGAGATGTGGAAGCAGGAGCCTGGACTTTGTACACCATCTCAAAAAAGAAAAAAAAAGTGACAGTTTAGTCTCCAGGAATTTCTTGGTTATTGAGAATATGCATTCAAGGAGGAAAAAGTTAGGTCATTTTTCATCTTTGAATCAGTTCTAAAGGCCAATTTTGTGCACTCAACACAGTTCAGTAAATCAGATTTGCTGAACTGAGCCACTCCTGGCTCTGTTGCCTATGAACTCTGCATAAATATTTCACAAATGAAAACCAATTGGAGGATTTATACGTGTCTTAATGCTTCTTAATTTTACTTTTTCTACCCTTGTAATTGATGGGCAAATGTCTGCAAGTAGTTAACACTTCACCATAGAGGAGAGCAAAGGAAATAACCGAAGTATCCACTAGGCAGCCCAGTTTGAGTACTCAGGGAGAGAGCCAGAAAGGGTTTTAAATGGTCAGAACAGGTGTAGGATCCTGAGAAAGCATTTCCAGGCTCTTCTTGATTGCTGCCCTAACACCTGCTCCAGGAATCACCTTTGAAACTTAGTGCAGGTAACTTGTTCCACAGGCTTTAGTTTGTTTAATTTTTGTTGTTGTTTTTTTTTCCAGGTAGGGTTTCACTCTAGCCCAAGCTGACCTGGAACTCACTATGTAGTCTCAGGGTGTCCTCAAACTCATGGTGATCCTCCTACCTCTGCCTCCCAAGTGCTGGGATTTAAGACATGCGCCACCGCGCCTGGCTTCTGCTTTTTAAAATATTTTTATTTTGTTTACTTGAGACAGAGAAAGGGACAGAGAGTGAGTATGGGTACCCCAGGGCCTTCTGCCACTGCAAAAGAACTTTAGACACATGCGCTACTTTGTGCATCTGGCTTTACATGGGTACTGAAGAATCAAACTCATGTCTTCAGGTTTTGCAGGCAAGCACATTTAGCAGTTGAGCTTTCTCTCCAGCCTTTATTTTGTATTGTGGGAAGTATTCCTGGTTCCCACTGTACCCATGGAGTATTTTATCCAGTGGGAAAGATGCTGTGTTTATTGGTTCTACCCTGCTTACACTTGTTGCTAAAAGTAAAAATCAATTTAAAAGGACAAGTTAAATTGCAGTCTCAGAATAGTGAGACTTTAAAGGTGGGGATGATTTAACCATTTTTATTCTGGGCTATTTGGGTGGAATGCATTGGGCCAATAATATGTTCTCTGAATTTCTGAAATACTTTTTAAAAGTAGTCTTTTTTTTTTTTTCCAAGGCAGGGTCTCATTCTAGACCAGGCTTACCTGGAACTCACTTTGTACTGGCCGGCCTGGAACTCATGGTGATTCTCCTACCTCAGCCTCCCAAGTGCTGGGAATGAAGGTGTGTACCACCACATCTGGCTTAATTAGTTAATTTTTTTTTTTTTTTTTTTCGAGGTAGGGTCTCACTCTGGCCCAGGCTGACCTGGAATTCACTATGTAGTCTCAGGGTGGCCCTGAACTCACGGTGATCCTCCTACCTCTGCCTCCTGAGTGCTAGGATTAAAGGCGTGCGCCACCACGCCCGGCTTAATTAGTTAATATTTTTGAGGCAAGCCTACCTGTATGTCCCAGACTGGCTCAGAACTTGGTGATCTTCCTGTCTCTGCTTCCCATGTGTTAGACTTACAAGTGTGCCACACACCCACCTTACAGTCCTGTTATGTTGGCACCAAGACAAATGATTATTGTCATGCATATTAAAAAGGTATTCCAATTGCACCATCACTTACATGCTATTATCCTCCCACCTATCTAGGCAGAGTCTGTGGCTAGCCTGTGTACAGCTCCCAGCTTGTGAGTGATTACCTGCTTTTTGATTCGTTCAGCAGAGTGGTGGAAAACACAGACCAAGTCCTATGTGATGGTGCTTGACCATTTCTTAATTACAATATTCCAAAATTCCCAACTTTATACCAAGCTTGTGTCTACTGGGAGGTGAATATCAGCAACCACAGAAGAAGAGAGTATTGAAAACAGCAGCACAATTATGCAAAGCTTGCTAGTCACTGAGAAAGCTCATTGATTGTTGAGGAAATATGACAGATACAGTCCTGTGAGGAATGTGTTCTTTGGCCACCTGACCAGGACAAAGTTGTGACTGCTGACAACTTTTTTGATGTCTCTGAAACTGCTGTCATTTCACAAAGTTTGTTTTTTTTTTTGTTTTGTTTTTTTCCAAAGTAGGGTCTCGCTCTAGCCCAGGGTGCTTCAGAGGCATGGTGATCCTCCTACCTCTGCCTTCCGAGTGCTGAAAGGTGTGTGCCACCATACCCGGCTAGTTGTTTTGTTTTGTTTGTTTTTTTCAGAAACTTTCATTAAATGTGCAAACTTAGGTCTAAACTTAGAAAGGCATTTGTGGAGAGGCTGACAAGTGTGTGTGGACAGAAGAATAATGAATAAAGAATATTACTTAAAAGATGCCTGATAGAAAGCCCGGCATGGTGGCACACGCCTTTAATCCCAGCACTCAGAAGGCAGAGGTAGGAGGATTGCTGAGAGTTCGAGGCCGCCCTGAGACGACAGAGTGAATTTCAGCTCAGCCTGAGCTAGAGTGAAACCCTACTTCCGAAAACCACAAAAAAAAAAAAAAAAAAAAAAATCTTGGAAAAAGATGCCTGATAGAGTAAATTTTTTGTGTGATGGTGATCAACCCCAGGACCTTATATATGTTAGTCCCAGCCTGTCTTCCTTCATTGAATATAGGCAGATTATTAAATGCTTCTAGACAAGCATAGTGGCTCATGCCTGTAAATCTCAACACTTAGGAGGCTGAGAGACACGAGGCTCACTGCCAGTTTAAAGCCAACCTGGGCTATAGATCCTACCTCAAAAAAATCTGTACCATTTTTCTTCCTCGCTCCTTTTCCCCCTTCTCTACCTGTGCTGTCTCCTCCTCTCCCCCCTGTAACTTTTGGAAACAGTCTTGCTAGGAAGCACAGGCTGGTCTGGAACTCCTGACCATCTTCCTACTGATATTCACAGGAATATCACAGCTTGGCTGGAACTGTTTTGAGGGATGGAGGGGGGAATGGGTTTCCAGGTACGAGTTCACTCTAGTCCAGGCTGACCTGGAATTCACTATGTATTCTCAGGGTGGCCTTTAACTCATGGCGATCCTCCTACCTCTGCCTCCCAATGCTGAGATTAAAGGTGTGTGCCACTACGTCTGGCTGGAACTGCTTTTTGTAGGCAGTTATTTGAATCAGGAAGTTGGGGCTCTACCTCAGACACAACGTGGAGACTGTTAGAAGCCAACAAGAACAACAAGAGTCTTGTCTCATGTTGCAGTTTAGAAACCCCGCACTTGAGAGGCAGAGGTAGGCTCGCCTGAGTTCGATGGCAGCCTGAGACTACATAGTGAATTCCAGGTCAGCCTGGGCTAGAGTGAAACCCTACCTCAAAAAAAAAAGAAAGAAAGAAAGAAAGAAAGAGAGAGAGAGAGAGAAAGAAGAAAAGAAAAAAAATCAACTGAGGTAGGCGATGTATTCCAGATCATTTGGCCTACAAATAAGGTTAGGTGGTAGGAGCCTGATTGTATTTAGATCTGTATCTGGTTTCCTATGACACATTGTAACTAACAATCAGGATGAAAGTTCATATGTATGCATTTTATAATAAATCAGTTACTTTCCACCCATAGACGTTAAACTGTAAGTTTGGGGGCTGTTTGGTTGTGGACTGCTTGAAACCTGGGATGCAAAAGTAATGCTTTTCATCCTGAAATTAGTACATACATTAAGATTGGAATGAAATACCCTAACCCTACATACAAGGACGCATATTATGTCTATAAAATTAAACTATAGAACATTTTATTTCTAAGGCCTTGATCAAATTCTCTCTCATGCACGTGAGTGAATCTGCCTATTGGCCATATATAAGGAAAGGTGAAATCTACTTTTCTGTGCTTATTCATTGCACCTCAAAAAAAAGCTTTAATTCACATTGGCTTTCTCTCACCTCACATCTGTTGGTGCCCTACTGTGTGTGTGTGTGTGAGAGAGAGAGGGAGGGAGGGAGGCCAGCCTGCTGAAGAGGGAAGAGCTTGTATCTGTGGGAATTAGCTGCCTTTGAGGAGGAGTGGTAACTTCTTAGGGATTTTCTGCTTGTTAACTTTTTTTTATTTATTGGAGAGGAGAGAATGAGCGCGCCAGGGCCTCTAGCCACTGCAAATGAACTCCAGATGCATGCGCCACCATGTGCATCTGGCTTACGTGGGTACTAGGGAATCAAGCCAAGAACCAGGGTCCTTAGGCTTCATAGGCAAGCGCTTAACCACTAATCCATCTCTCCAGCCCCTGTGTGTTGATTTTGAACCTAGCACCTGCTCTTTGAGGCCCAGAGGCAAGGTACTGTGAACTAGACTGACACTCCTGCTTAATGGAGCCTGTGGGCATGAATAAAGTACTTTCTGCTGTGTAAATCTGAGGAAGAAGTGTGGTTTGCAGACAAAGGATTTATCTTAGTTTCTAAGGTAAAGACTTTCAGAAGGAAATGACTGAAAGTTGAATAGGATGTGAATTGCCCCACCCAGTGTTTAGCTACAAAGTAGCTCTTTTGTTCTTTCTGTTTTTGTTTTCCTGAGGCAGGGTCTCACGCTAGTCCTACTTGGCCTGGAACTCTGTAACCCTAGGCCCAGCCCCCAGCTTGCTGTAATCTTCCTACCTTAACCAAGTGCAAGACTTAAGGGAGAGCACCACCCTGACCGGCTTCTTTGAAGCCTGTTTAAATGAAGGTTTCAGGGCTGGAAAGACGGCTTAGCAGTTAAGGCATTTGCCTGCAAAGCCAGAGGATCCCAGTTCCACTCTCCAGGACCCACGTAAGCCAGATGCACAAGGGGGCACAGGCATCTGGAGTTTGTTTGCTGGAGGCCCTGGCGTGCCCATTCTCTCCGTTTCCCTCTCTGCCTCCTTGTCTCAAATAAATAAATAAAACTATTTTTAAAAAATAAATGAATAATTCTATGTGAAAAAAATCATTAAAGGAAATCAGTATGTAAATTTACAAATATTTGAGAGAAACCCTGGCACATAGTATAAAAAAAAATCATTAACAAATCCACTGAAACTGCAACAGAGGACAGCTGAGTTTCTAAGGTCCTGATTTTCCATGTTTGCTCATTTTTTATGAACTATTCCTTGTTCAAAGTTGCCACTTGAACTTGGGGGCTAGATGTGGAAATTGGGCTGGAGGCGTAGTTCAGCAGGAGTGCATGTGCAAGCTCCTGGGTCCATTACGAACCTGCCCCCAAACTTTACAAATGGCCATTACTTTGGAGTTCCAGTCTTTGGAAAGTAGACCAGCAACAGGGGCACTTAGCTGCCAAACTGGGTGGGGGAAAGAAAAGCAATCTGTGGAGTCTTCAAAACATGGGTTCAGGTCCTGGTTTTGTCACTTACCTATGTGGCCATCAGAAGGGGTTTGTGGGTTCTTAGTTCTTCATTTCCTCAACCATGAAACAGGACTAACAATGCCAGCCTTCAGGGGTTTCAGAAGTCAGCAGTAACAGTAAATAAAATTCCTGAATCAGGTGTGTACACCAGGTATTAAGAAAGGCAAAGTGTTTGTACACTCCAGGACCGGTTCCATTTCCTTGTCTTGCTTGTTCCTGGGTGAGCTGGCCTCCTGCTTTCTGCTTGGTGGCTGCTGTGCCTCTGAGCAATGCTAACTGTAGGGCCAGTGCTTGTGGGCAGGGTTCTGTGCTCACTTAGTTTCTTAGGGTGAAGGCCTATGTTTTTAGGAGGTTTACTGTATTGGTAATAAGTTTTGTTGTTGAGGCAGTGTCTCACTGTAGCCCATTCTGGCCTTGAACTCACAGTGCTTTTCCTACCTCAGCCTCTTGACTGCTTTGACTAAAGGCATGTGCCACCATAACTGGCTGGCAATTCGTTTTTAATGTCTGAGCTAGGTGGAGTACTCTGTTAAAAGGGAGTAAATGAGGGGTTGGAGAAATGGCTCAGTGGTTAAAGGTGTTTGCAAATCCTGATAGCCTGGGTTTGATTCCTTGGCACCCATGTAAAGCCAGATGCAGAAAGTGCCACATACATCTGGAGTTTGTTTACAGAGGCAGGACATAGTCATCCATTCATATTTATTGTCTCTCTGTGTCAAATATTTTTTTAAAAAGGGAATAAGTGCTGGGTGTGGTGGCGCACGCCTTCAATCCCAGCACTCAGGAAGCAGAGATAGGAGGATCGCCATGAGTTCAAGGCCACCCTGAGACTACATAGTGAATTCCAGGTCAGCCTGGGCTAGAGTGAGACCCTACCTTGAAAAACTGAAAAATGGAAAGAAAAAAAGGGGGGGGGGAATAAGTGGGGCTGGAGAGATGACTTAGTGGTTAAGGCACCTGACTGCAAAACCTAAGAATGCTTGTTCAAATCTCCAGGTCCCACGTTTGGCCAGACACAAAAGTGACACAAGTGCGCAATGTTGCAAGTGCGCATGCATCTGGAATTCGTTCACAGCTGCTGAGAGGCTGCTCTGTCTCTTCCTCTCTGTCTCTCAAATAAAATAAAAATAAAGGGAATAAGTGACCTGCACTCATTTTCTGTCATTCAGTTCATCAGCATTAGACCCCCTTTTTTTTTTTTTTTTTTTTTTTGGGTGGAGGGGAGCACTTTTTTTTTTTGTTTTGCTTTGTTTTCCTTTTTTAAGGTACAGTCTCACTTTAGCCCAAGCTAACCTGGAACTCACTCTAGTCCTACGCTGGCCTTGAACTCATCAATCATCTCTACCCCCTGAATGCTGGGATTAGAGGTGTGCAGCACCACTCCTGGCTGTATTGAACTCCTTTTGTAAAAAAAAATATTTATTTGCTGGGCTGGAGAGATGGCTTAGCGGTTAAGGTGTTTGCCTGCAAAGCCAAAGGACCTAGGTTCGACTCCCCAGGACCCATGTAAGCCAGATGCACAAGGGGGTGCACGTGTCTGGAGGCCCTGTCATGCCCATTCTCTCTCTCTCTCTCTCTCTCTCTCCCTATTTCTGTATCTCTCTCTCAAATAAATAAAAATAAAACATTAAAAATATATTTATTTGCAAGGGGTAGAGAGAGAGATACACAGAGAGTATGAATGGGCATGCTAGGACCTCTATCCACTGCAAACAAACTCCAGTTGCATGTGCCACTTTGTGCATCTGGCTTTATGTGGGTACTGGGGAATCGAACCCGGGTTGTTAGGCTTTGCAGGCAAGCACCTTAACCGCTGAGCCTTCTCTACAGCCTCATGGACTCTCTCTTTCTCTGTCTCTCTGTATGTATGTATGTATGTATGTATGTATTTTTTTTTTTTTTTTTTTTTTTTTTTTGGTTTTTCGAGGTAGGGTCTCACTCTGGTCCAGGCTGACCTGGCATTCAGTCTGAAGTCTCAGGGTGGCCTTGAACTCATGGCGATCCTCCTACCTCTGCCTCCTGAGTGCTGGGATTAAAGGCGTGTGCCACCACACCCGGCTTAAAAAATATTTTTTATTTTATTTACTTATTTGAGAGAGAGAATGGGCACCCAGGACCTCCAAATTCCAGATGCATGTACACCCCTCCCCCTGCGCATCTGGCTTACATGGGTCCTGGGGAATTGAACTGGGGTCCTTAGCTTCATAGGCAAACACTTTAACTGCTAAGCTGTTTCCCCAGCCCATGACCTCCTTTTGAAAGTGTTTTGTTATTTACATTCCAGCTGTCTTACTGGCAATTACCCTTTGTGTCATAGAAGTGCTTTGGCTGGAAAGGGTAAACCCAAGAAGTCCTCACAAGGTCATTATGGTGTAGTTAAACACTTGGAAACAGCAGCCCAGAGTGGTAAGACTAGGAGAGGAGATACATCAGTCTCTTGTAGATTCCAGTGAACCATGTTCCTGTACAGAGTTGTCCATTCTTTTATCCCATGTTTTTTCTTATTTTTTTTTATTTTTATTTTTTCCATGTTTTTTACATAGTTGTAAACTCAGGGATTGAATGGGGTGGGGAGGAAGGACTGTATTATATGCAGAATTGTAGCCAGGCAGGGTGGCATGCTCTTGTAGTCCCAACTACTTGGAAAGTTGAGGCAAAAACCTTTCTTGTGGCTAGAAGTTACAGGTCGGCCTGTACAACAGTAAGGCCCTATCAAAAAGCAGGGGCTGGAAAGATGGCTTAGCAGTTAAGGCGCTTGCCTACAAAGCCAAAGGACCAAAGGTTGAGTCCACAGGACCCACATAAGCCAGATACACAAGGTGGCACATGCATCTGGAGTTCGTTTGCAGTGGCTGGAGGCCCTGTCATGCCCATTTTCTTTCTCTCCATCCCCCCTCCCTCTTTGTCTTTCACTCAAATAAATAAAAATAAAATACTTAAAAAAATATCCAGAGCTAGAGAGCCAGATGGCCCAGGTTTGATTCTCCAGTACCCATGTAAAGGCAGATGTACAGGGTGGCAAATGCATCTAGAGTTCGTTTGCAGTGGCTAGATGCCTTGGCCCAACCATTGTCTGTCTCTGTCCCCACCCCCCGCATTTGCAAATAAAAATTTTTAATCAGGCTAGAGAGACAGCTAAGCGGGTAAAGGCACTTGCTTGCAAAGCCTGATGGTACTGGTTTGGTTTCCCAATACCCATGTGAAGCCAGATGCACAAAGTGGTCCATGTGTCTGGAAGCCCTGATGCACCCATACTCACTCACCTCTTTCCCCAAGAAACTCGTGAGTTTTCTAACATCATCATGTAACCCCATTCCTGTCTTGTTCAAACTTTCTGCTTCCAAAGGCCTTAGATGTACCAGCTCCTCTATAACACAGCTGAGCCTTGGGCTTTGTGGCTATCCTTCCTGTTTGCTTTGTCTTAAGAGCCCTTCCCATTTCCTTCAGCTCTCCTCTCTTGCAAGACAGTCCAGGTAACATGTCTAGGGAAGTGTTCTTTCTTTGGAAGGGTATTTCCTTAGCACTCTGCCCAAGCTTGCTGCTGTTATACTTATGTTATAGTAAACATGACCATTTGATGTTCCTTTTCCCACAGAAGCACACATTCTTTGATGACAGGGACAGTGTCTTGTTTATCTTTTGTTCCCAGAGGGAAAAGAGCAAGCCCAATTCTGGACACATGGTGGACCTTATCAGAACAGCAACAGTTAACTGGGTTGGAAGCTTCCAGGGAGTAGGAGCTTGTCTTCTAATTTTTTGTAGCTTACACCATGGTTCTGAGCACTTGGCCTGGTGCAAAGATCATAGTTTCCTTTATTGAGGATTGGGAAGGGAAAAAATTGCTTCTTATGGGGCTAACAGTGCTGCCTGAATCTGAAAGTAACCAGCCCTTTCTGGGAACTCCAGGCTTAGATAACTAGTGCTTAAGATCCTTTGAGTGGGGCTGGAGGGATGGCTTAGCAGTTAAGGCACTTGCCTGCAAAGCCAAAGGACCCAGGTTCAATTCCCCAGGACCCACATAAGCCAGCAGCACAAGGTGGTGCATGCGTCTGGAGTTTGTTTGCAGTGGCTGGAGGCCCTGGAGCGCTCATTCTTTTCTCTCTCTCTCTCTCTCTCTCTCTCTCTCTCTCTGCCTCTTTCCCTCTCTCGTTCTCTCAAATAAAATAAATAAAAATTTTAAAAAAGGATCCTTTGAGTGGTAGGAATTTCCACAGGTATAAGTAAAAATCCAAAATGTCTAGAAATTAGACACAACCTAAAATGTTCATTTGAAACATGAGAAATCATTAGTCTTAGAATTTATAATATGAGCCTAGATGGAATTCGAAAGTAGAGAAACCCAGACTTTCTCTGGGAAGGTGGCTAGAGGGTGAGGGAGAAGAGAACATCATCTTACTGTGCATGCTTTATCCTCGTGTGCGTGTGTGTGCATGTGCACATGCGCAGCACACTGCCACCATGGAATTTATAGCCAACTTCCTTTAAAAGCTGTTGAAAAATAATGCAGTCACTATGGCAAAAGTGACCTTAAGGGCTGGAGAGATGGCTTAGCGGTTAAGGTTCTTGCTTATAAAGCCTAGAGGCCCTGGGTTCGATTTCCTAGTACCCACGTAAAACCAGATGCATAGACTAGTGCGTGCACCTGGAGTTTATTTGCAGTGGCAGGAGGCCCTGGCACCCCCTTCTCTCTCTCTTCCCCTCCCTCCTTACAAATAAATAAAAATATTATTTAAAAACGAGCCTAGTGTGGTAGCACATATCTTTAATCACAGCACTCAAGAGATAGGAGGATCGCTGTGAGTTCTAAGCTAGCCTGAGACTACAGAGTGAATTCTAGATCAGTTTGGACTAGAGTAAGACCCTACCTCGAAAAATCAAAAAGTAAAAAAAAAAAAAAAAAAAAAAAAAAATTACAATGTGAGAAAAATACTGCTTGCCTCAAACCATGTGTAGGTGATATCTATTTCTAATTATTCTCTGAAAATCATATTCCAGAGGGAGTTCAGTGCTAAGGAAATGTGTGAAGTGGGCTGTACTTTGGAGAAGAGAAAAGGGTAAAGCTCAAATGACCCTTCATCCAGCCCACAGCAAGTGATCTCAGTCAAATCCTATTGCCACCACCACCCAAGGAGGTGTAGCAGGTATCAGAATTTCACATATATTATTTATTTATTTGTGTGAGAGAGAGAAAGGGGGAAGAGAGAGAATGTGTGTACGTCTAGCCACTGCAAATGAACTCCAGATGCATGCACCACCTTGTGCATCTGGCTTTGCATGGGTACTGGGAAATGGAACTCAGATCCTTAGGCTTTGAGGCAAACACCTTAACCGCTAAGACATCTCTCTAGCCCAATTTCCCTTAAAAGTCTTTTAAATCATTTTATTTGAGAGTGAGAAAGAAATGTACATCCTGCTTATGTGGGTCCTAGGGAATTGAACCTGGGTCCTTTGACTTTGCAGGCAAGTGCCTTAACCACAAAGCCATCTCTCCAGCCTCCACTTTTCCTTATTTTCAAAACAAAGGCTGAATAATACTCTGTGCACCACATTTTGCTCGTGCATCAGTGGATACTTGGGCTCCTTGCATGCTTTAGCTATTGGGAGCAATGCTGCTGTGAACATGGGAGTACAAATTACATGTGTTAATGGTGAGAAAATAAAATTTAAAAGCTGTAAAAGTCAAACTGTCTATTTTGAATTTACAGGTTTTCTCATTGCTTCTCATTTTGTACAGGTCTTTTGGCCACAGTAGCCTACTGTAACATATCTCTATGGGGGGAGAAAAAAAACTACAGCTGGGAGCTGACTCTTAAATTTAATGGTGCAGTGAAGTGGTAAAACTGAACCCAAACATTACCTGAGGATTAAGTATAATCTCATCAAAAGTATTTAAAGTTATGGTGGACCTTCCTTTACTGTGTTGGGGAATTCTTCATGTTTTCCCAATGGATTGAACAGAACAAAACCACTAATTCATAATTCAGTTTGCTGACTGTCCCATGCTCTGGCGAGGGGTCCACCTTGTGGTACGCAGAGCTCCCCCATGAGCAGCAGCATAGGCACCAGCCCCTTCCTGAGTCACTTTCTTAAGGTGGGATGTGGAGAACTTGCTGTCAGGTAAGTAAGCATAGGCACAGCCCTTCAAGCATGTGCCTTTAACTACTGAGCCAGCCCTTCCGCCATCTAGTGAACTGCAGGGCTGTCTCCTCTTGGTCATTCTGCTGCTGTGATGAGCAAGCTCTTTGGCCTCCACCTTTCATCTATTCAAATTCCTTCCGTTCTCTCTCTCAAATAAATGTTTTCTTTTGTTTTTCAAGGTAGGGTCTCTACCCCAGGCTGACCTGGAATTCACTATGTAGTGTCAGGTTGGCCTCAAACTGATGGTGATCCTCCTACCTCTGCCTCCCAAGTGCTGGGATTAAAGGCGTGTGCCACCATGCCCAGCATAAAAATATTTTTTAAAGAACTGGGAAAGCCAGGCGTAGTGATGCATGTCTTTAATCCCAGAACTCAGGAGGTAGGAGGAGGATCTCTGTGAGTTTGAGGCCAGCTGGGTCTACAGTGAGACCCTACCTCAGAAAAATAAAAAATAAAAGGGGCTAGAGAGATGACTCAGTGGTTAAAGGCCCCTGTCTGCAAAGCCTGACTACCAGGTTCAGTTCCCCAGTACCTACTTACACCTGGAGTTGGTTTCCAGTGGCAGGAGTCTCTGGTGCATCCATTCTCTCCTTCCTTCCCTCTGAAATAAAAATATTTTTAAAAATAGGTGTAGTGTCATATGCCTTTAATGCCAGCACTGAGGAGGCAGAACTATAAGGATCGCTATGAGTTTGAGGCCAACCTGGGACTACAAAGTGAATTCCAGCTCATCCTGAACTAGAGTAACAAAAAAGGGTTGGGGTTGTTACAATCAGGTATGCATTACTGGCAGAAAACACCCGACCAAGAGCAGCTTGTGGGAAAAAAGGTTTATTTTGGCTTATAGACTTGAGGGGAAGCTCCATGATAGCAGGGAAAACGATGGCATGAGCAGAGGGTGGACATCACCTCCTGGGCAACATCAGATGGACAACAGCAACAGGAGAGTGTACCCAATACTGGCAAGAGGAAGCTGGCGATAACACATAAGTCTGCCCCCAACAATACACTGCCTCCAGGAGGATTCAATTCCCAAATTGCCATCAGCTGGGGACCTAGCATTCAGAACACCTCAGTTTATGGGGGACACCTGAATCAAACCACCACAGGGGGTTAAGGATGGTTTAGTGGTTCAGGGTGCTTTCTTTTTTTTTTGTTTGTTTGTTTGTTTTTTTTTTTGTTTGTTTGTTTTTCAAGGTAGGGTCTCACTCTAGCTCAGGCTTACCTGGAATTCACTATGTAGTCTCAGGCTGGCCTTGAACTCATGACAATCCTTCTACCTCTGCCTCCCGAGTGCTGGGATTAAAGGTGTGTGCCACAACGCCCGGCTTGTTTTCTTGCAATGCCTTATAGCCTGGATTCAGTTCCCCAACACCCACATTTGCACCAAGTGGCACATGCATCTGGAGTTCATGTGAAGTGGCAAGAGGCCCAGAGGTATGCCCATTCCCTCTTTCATTCTCTGTGCAAATACATGATTTTTTAAAACACACTGGAGAAATGGTTCAGAGGTAAAAGGTGCTTGTTTATAAGGCCTTACCACCCTACATTCAATTCCCCAATACCCATATCAAGCCAGATTCAGAAAGTGGCATATGCATCCTGAATTCATTTCCAGTGGCAAGAGGCTCTGGTGTGCCATTACATAACTCTAACACACATTCTCTCAAATAATAATATGTATTTTTTAGATAGCCTTCTGTCAGCCACAATTCCACTGCCAGGTGCCAGGTATCTCTCTTACAGTCACTCTATTATCAAAGGCCCAAAGGTGCCTTGCCTCTCTGACCCTGCCTGGTTTTTGGTCATCTTCCTCTCCACAATTGTCTCTTGAACTCTTGAGCCTTCAGTTTCTTCAGCCTTCTGCCATGATACATACCCTCCCTCCTGAGCCACCATGGTCTCCTGAACAGCATGGTGTATGTTTTAGGCTTTGAGCTGGACTACTAAGAATGTGTTGAAACCTCTGCTCCTTCCTTTCTGTGTTTGCTTGTGTTCATGTTATATGAGCCTGAAGAAAGGCTTGCCAGGCTACACACTGGTTCACAGTTCCCCTAGGTGAGGCGGGGAGAAAAGGAGGAGAGATGAAGCTTGGCTATGGAACTCTCAGCAAACCTGAGAGTAAGAGCCATAGGACCTGATGTAGCCCATGCCAGGGTCAGGAGGGAGCCAAGTGAGTCCATTTAGACTTCTAGGTGTGCCGGTGGTATCTGGGATCCAGAGCAGAAGAACTGGGAGATGACTTCCAGAAGAAGTGGAACAGAGAAGACCGAGTGCGCCTCCTGGTTGCTGCAGTTATGCTTGCCAAGTTCTTTCTCTCCCTCCCTCTTCCTTCTCCTTCCCTCCCTCCCCAGCTCTCCTTTGTTCTGGTTTCTCTCTTTTTGCATCCTGTCTCCTCTGTTTTCCACTCCAAATTTGATGTCTTTTCTTGTCCTATCCCCCATCTGTCTTTCCTCCTTCCCCACCCTGCTTCACATCCCTCCTCCCATAGCAGAACGTTAATGTATATATTTCACACTTGTTCTATTTCCTGGCTATGGCATCATGTGTTATTAATAGAGCCAGTATAAGTTGTACTTTGGGCTTCCCCTACCCCCTAGAAAAATTCCAGCACAAGGTTTTTTTTTTTAGTCCATGGGTTTTAATTGATTTTTCTTCCCATGAGTCCACCAGTCTTCTGTAGAGAAGCCCCCCCACTGTGTGAATCTAGGCACTTATCGAGCTCTGCCCACCACACTTGAGCAGGCCCTCACCTGTCTGTCTCTCTCTCTCAAGGTAGAGTCTCTCTCTAGCCCAGACTGACCTAGAATTCACTATGTAGTCTCAGGCAGGCCTCAAACTCACAGTAGCGATCCTCCTACCTCTGCCTCCCAAGTGCTGGATTAAAGGTGTGTGCCACCACGCCCAACTGTTGCCTGTCTTTTTGCCCAAATCTCCTTCCCTTTCCCCTGTACCAGCCTGAAACCTAGGGATGGGTCTTTGTCATCCTACTGTGCGGACCAGACTCTTCCAGTCCCTTCCTCTGTGGCCTTGGGTCCCCTTTTCTGCTTATCTTCTGGCATGTACACACTGGAAGGAGGGTAAGAACCCTTTCTGGGTCTCTCCAGTCCCTGGGTTCTCTGTGAACTAACTGGGTTGGGTCAAACAGCAAGGTCTCAACCTTCTGGTTATTCCTGACCCTTAAGTTCAAAAGTCCTGGACACAGGGTCCATAACCGTGGTCAGGTTTTCTGATCACTGGTCACCTCTAGGCTGTACTAGTGGCTGCCTGATGCCCACCTTCCTTACCTTGGGCCTATCTGGGACTCCAGACTATGGAGTGATCCTGTCAGGTTCCAGGTCTCTGCACAAGTACAGTTAGTTTCACAGCTAGCTCTGCCTCCGCCTCAGGCCCCTGCTTCATCCTGCCCACAGCCCAGACTTCCCCAGCCAGAGCTTGGCAGCCCTTTGTCCTCTAACCTAGGCCAGCTTTGTTTGTTTACTCACCAGCCCCTTCCTGGCTGTCCGGGACAGGGACACTCCACCCTCGCTCCAAGGTGCTCAGTTCAACCTTTTCCTTTCACCAGACCTCATGTGAAGTGTCAACCAGAAAGTACCTTTCCTTAGTACTGGGGAGGCCCAGCCTGCCTCTGTCCTCACTTGCTCTGCCATCCTACTGATTCCTTAAGGTGTCACGGTGTGTGGTGGTGAGTCTGGTGCTTGCTTATCTTGATCTAGGAGATGGCCAGAGCGCCCCCATTATCACCTTCAAAGCTGCTCCCTTGGAGCTAAGGGGTCCCCTGCAGGGGGACCTAGGAGGCCTGCACAGCCCTTCCAGGAGCCTTTGTCTTTGCAGTTCCTGAGCCTTAGGGATGGGTGTGGAGGAAGGAAGGAAGGCCACCATGTCTGCTTTAGATTCTACCTGTAACTTACTCAATACAGTGACTGTAAACTGGTAGGTCCTCTATGGTCATCCAGTTGCTGGTTGGTTTTGTAAGCTTTTGATCCCATCCAGGAAGCTAAGAACTCTTCTTCCACAAGGCCAGGCCAGGGTCCCTGTGGCCACTCACTGTCCTGATGGCAAATTTAGGACGCTTCCTTGGGGTAAGGGCTCTTAGCGTGGCCTCCTAGGAAGATGGAATGTCAACTGTGAATGAAAGCAGTCGGGACTGCTTTGGAGTGGCCAGCTGTCCAGGAAGCTGGCAGTAAGGAGAGTGACTGCTGGATCTGCTGCCCTGTGATGTCCAGGAAGTGGGCAGTGAGGACTGCCTCCGAGGTCAGTGGGGCAGATGTGACAGGCAGTTATTCTCAGAACCACCTCTCCTGTGTCTGCCTTTAAAATGACCATCAAGGTTGTGATAAAGACATAGGCAGCTAACTGGGACAAAGACCAGATGGTGAAAAGGAAATTAATGCCATGAGACAGAACTGCGGCCTAGCAGCCTAGACTGACAGGGCTTCCAGCCTGCCTGGGCTTTGCCATCTGCCTGTGACCAGAAACACAACGAAGACCCAGGTCAGGGAAAGACCTAGGGTGGTGGAGGGGTGCTGCAGGGTCTGACCGTTGCTAGGGAGCCAGCTTCCCAGGGCCTGTGCCCTCCGGTTCTCAAATTCTTGACTCCACTGCTTCCCCTTCAGTGCTACCGAAGCTGGTAGGAAAGAATGGGGATGGGGTGCACGCCCCTGCCTCCTTACTGCATGTGATAGTCCGGCTTCTCACAGGACCAATGGCAGATGTAGGTAGATAGGGGAAGTAAGTACTTGACTGGGGAATTTTCCTTGTGATTATGGTGGCATGGAGCCCCTGGGGTACTAGTAGTTAACTCAGACCCAGTCCAAAGGCCTCAGAACCAAGGAAGCCCATGGACCATGGCTGAAGACCTGGGAACTCAGGAGTGTGGAGGTAGGTCCTGGACTCTAAGGCCAGTGAGCCTGGAGTGGTGATGTGTAAGGCAGCAGAAGGAAGGAAGACCTGTTTCCGCCCTCAGAAAAGAGCACCTGCCTGTGGTTCTGCTGGCTCTGGGCCAGGGTGCCGCCTACACCCTCACTCATGCCCTGGGCCCTTGCTGGCTGGCTGTGCTCCTCGTCCCTGTCAGCCCACTGAGGACAGGGTTCCCTGGAAACACTTTCACATACACTTCTACAGCAGTGCTCCACCAGCTTTCGGGGTATTCCTTAATTCAGTCAAGCCTGTGCCCATCACTCAAGCTGTGTGAGCTAAAGTCTCAGAGTCAAGCAGCACATGAAAAGCCTCCCAGTTTAGAGCGCTCCTCGGAAGCAAAGGGGCGTCTGGAGAGAGACTGGCCCATGGCTAGGAGGCCTGACTTCTACTGTCTTTCTGCTGTGCACCCCATTGGCCTTGGGTTGAAATAGATACAGTGGAAAGTGCCCCAGGAGCCATCCTTTATACATTCCTGCTAGTTTGCATATGGGCTTTACCTGTAAATTGCAGTAGCACCCAGGAACCCTGCAGTATACTTGGACCAGCCAGCCTCTATGGGAAACTCTTAAGCACCTGCAGGACAAGGCCACCTCTTGCTCCCTGTCTTACCAGAACAGCCAGTTTGGAGGTGGCAATTGAGTGGACAGACAAAAGTGCTGCTATGTGGGAGAAGCCATGCTCTGGCCCAGGCCCAGCAGGTCGTGTGAACAGGTGATGGATGTTCTGTGAGTGGTTGCAGCTGGCCTGCGGGCTTTGCTGGGCAGTGACAGTACACCTTTACCAGGCTCAGATGAGTGCTGGGCAAAAAGGACAGTGGCTGGCTGAGGACACAGCAATAGTATAAGGAGGTAGGAAGCAGGATTGAAGGATGGAGCCAGGAAACCTGGTTGCTGAACCCACATAAGGGGATTCTTGCTCCTTAAAGCACAAGCTAGGGGAAGGGTTTCAGCTTTAGTTCTCTACAAAGGCTCTGGAAGCTGTTGACTGCCTGCCAGAACACAGGTACCTTACTTCCATCTTACCTGTGTGTCAAAAGGAAGGCTTGCAGCTATGACTGGAAGTGAAGTGAGGGTTTTGAGGTTTCAGTGTTAAAAATAGCGTGGAGCAGCTATGACTGGATAGTGAAGGCACTTGAGTTTGGTTTGAGGTTTCAATGTTAAAAATAGCGTGGTATGGGGTTGGAAAGATGGCTCAGTGGTTAAGGCACTTGCCTGCAAAGCCCAATGATGTGGGTTCGATTCCCTACTACCCTCGTAAGCCAGATGCACAAAGTGGCACAAAGTGTCTGGGGTTCATTTGCAGTAGCAAGAGGCCCTGCCATACCCATACTTTCTCTCTCTCATCACTCTGCTTGCAGATTTTTTTTTAAGTAGTGTGGTGTGTGCTGAGGAGATGACTCCATGATTAAAGGCACTTGCTTGCAAAGCCTTCTGGCCTGGGTTTGATTTCTGAACACTCGGGAAAAGCCATTTGCACGAAGTGGTGCATGTATCTAGAATTTGCTTGCAGTGGCAGGAAGCACTGGCACACTCATATTTCATTCTCATTCTCCCCCTTTTTTTTTTCAAGGTAGGGTCTCACTCCAACTCAGGCTGACCTGAAATTCACTATGTAGTCTCAGGGTGACTTTGAACTCACAGTGATCCTCCTATCTCTGCCTCCCCAGTGCTGGGATTAAAGGCTTATGCCCACCACACCTGGCTCTTCTCTCTCTCTAAATTTTTTCCAATGAGTGTGGTGATAAATATTATGTCTTTAATAGGGTTCCCCCCCAGGGGAGCCATCACTGGGTGAAAGCATTTTAATAACTGGTGTTACCTCATTACTACATGTTACTCCCAGAGGATGTATTAGCATGTCCAGCCATTAGCAGTGAAAGGTGAGCTAGTTCCACATGACCATAACAGCCCCACCTGCCCCTGTGCATCTGGCATGTGGCCCTTTATTGCACAGCTATCTTCAGCTCTTGGTCCCCATTTTTTTTTTTTTTTTTTTTGTTTTTGTTTTTCGAGGTAGGGTCTCACTCTGGCCCAGGCTGACCTGGAATTCAACCATGTATTCTCAGGGTGTATTCTCAGCCTCCCGAGTGCTGGGATTAAAGGCGTGCGCCACCATACCTGGCTCCCATTTGCTTTTATATTGAGTTCTAAATGCTGTCCTTTTTCTAATTTCGTCTACATTTCATTGCTTTGCCCTTAATTTGATGAGGAACGTATGCTGAAGTTTGGAACCTCTTGGTAAGTGGATTATGTCAGGATTGTTACAATGATGGAAAGCTGGCTATCAGGGTATGTACATAAAAATGCAAAAAAAAAAAAAAAAAGTGTAGGCCATACTGAGACTACATAGTGAATTCCAGGTCAGCCTGGACTAGAGTGAGACCCTACCTCGAACCCCTCCCCCCCAAAAAAGTAACAAATCAGGGAATGATACCTCCCTCTCTGCCCCCGCCCCCAACACACACTCAATACCACCCAAGCCAAGATACAAGCATTGCTGGCTCTTGGCAGGAGACTGTGTGTGTCTTGACTGTAACCTTACTCTAGGCAATTCCAGGTCCAAGTTCCTTGATCCTCAGAGCCCTGAGTGCTTTTAGGGCTTTGCCTTGAGGGTGTTTGGTTTGTTTTTTTTTCCAAGCAGAGAAAGAGAATGGGCATGCCAGGGCCTCCTGCCATGGCACATGACTCCAGATGCATGTGCCACTTAGTGCACCTGGCGTTACAGGTGTGTTAGTCAAGGTTCTCTAGAGGAACAGAACCGATAGAATGAATTGTATTAAAAGGGAATTTATTGGGATTATTTTACGACAGTCCAACAATAGCAGGTTGCAGGCCTGAGAGTCAAGGAACCTGGTAGCTGCTCAGTCCACGAGGCTGGAGGCCTCAGCAGTCCCAACCCGGCATCTGGAGGCGTCTGGAGAGATGCTGCTCTTCAGTCCACGCTGCTCTTTAGTCCATGCTGGACAGCTGGACAGCACCAAGCGCCAAGCAGCACCGACAGCCAGGGGAGGAGAGAGAGCTTTCCTTCCCAGAGCTTCCTTAGATGAAGTTCCCCCTCTGAGGGGCCTCCCACTCTGAAGAAAGGGCTCACCCTGGGGGAAGGATTCCTCCTTAGTTAATCCTTCCCAGAAGCAATCTCAGAGACACTTATGAGGAATGTCTGTGGATTACTAAAAACAGATCAAGTTGACACAAACTTAACCATCACAACAGGGTACTGGGAAATCTAACCCAGGTTTGTTAGGCTTTGCAGGCAAATGCCTTAACCACTGAGCCCTCTCTCCTCTGTGGTGACAACTTGAGGAAATTCAAAATTCGTCAAAGTGCTCAGAATAAGTGCCTGTGTGCTCAGTACTAAATAAGACATCTGTATCACCCTCCAATGCTCAGGGAACTTTTTTTTTTTTTTTTTTTTTTTTTTCTTTTTTTGAGGCAGAGTCTCACTCTAGCCCAGGCTGACCTGGAAGTCACCATGTAGTCTCAGGGTGGCCTCAAACTCACAATGATCATCCTACCTCTGCCTCCTGAGTGCTAGGATTAAAGATGTGCAACACCACTCCCGGCTCAGGGAACATTTTTGAAAAAACAAAACAAAGAGTAGGGATTAGTTGGAATAAAGGGGTTCAGTGGAGGGGGAACAAGAGAAGGGATCATGATCAAAATATAGACATCTATGAAAACTGTCAATAAAAGTTTGTTTTTTAAAGAGATTACAAGTTTGTTGTTGTTGTTGTTGTTGTTGTTGTTGTTGTTATTATTATTATTATTATTATTATTGGAGAGAGACAGAGAGAGAGGAAGACAGAAATGGGCACGCCAGCAGCCTCTCAGCTGCTGTGAACGAAATCCAGATGCATGTGCCCCCTCGTGGTCAAGTGCAGCATTGTGCCCTTGTGTCACTTTGCATCTGGCTAAACGTGGGACCTGGAGATTGGAACCAGCATTCTTAGGCTAGGAGGCAGGCGCCTTAACCCCTAAGCCATCTCTCCAGCCCAAAAGTTTGTTTTTTTGAGATAGGGTCTGTCTCTAGCCCAGGTTAACCTGGCACTCACTGTGTAGTCCCAGATTGGCCTCAAACTCACAGCGATCCTCCTACTTCTACCTCCCGAGTGCTGGAATTAAAGGCATGCTCCACCTTGCACAGCCCTACTTTACTGTCTTTCTATAAAGCAAGAGGAAAGAAACCTGTGGGCTAGCTTAGTGATAAGTGTTTGTCTAGCAAAAAGTCTGAATTAGAGGTTTTTTTTTTTCAGATTCTAGTAACTTACCTATTGACTGTTAGGTCATCTCTAAATAATGAGTTGTCACAACTTCCTTTCTTTCCATAATATATATATATATATGCTTTTCAAGGTATGGTCTCACTCTACCTCAGGCTGACCTGGAATTCACTATGTAGTCTCAGGGTGGCCTTGAACTCATGGCGATCCTCCCACCTCTTCCTCCCGAGTGCTGGTATTAAAGGCGTGCGCCACCACGCCCAGCTTCTTTCCACACTTTAATGCTCATCTTCATTGATTTTTTTAAACCCTTGCCTTACTCTCTTGATTAGACCCTCCAATACCAACTGAGCCATACTGTAAGTGGTACCCATGGACACTTCGCTGCATTCCCATTTCAAAAAGAAAGCTGTCCTGGTGTACCATTCTGCAGCATTTGCAGTGGAGGGTGGAACTTGCTGGGGCCAAGAGGGTCCTAGTTTACTAAGGGTTTTTCTCATGAATGGCTTATACGTTTTTTAAAAATATTTTTATTTATTTGAAGCTGGATGTGGTGGCACACGCCTTTAATCCCAGCACTTGGGAGGCAGAGGTAGGAGGATTGCTGAGAGTTTGAGGCCACCCTGAGACTACATAGTGAATTCCAGGTCAGCCTGGACCAGAGTGAGACCCTACCTCGCAAAACCACAAAAATATATATATATTTTTTTAATTTATTTATTTGAGAATAACACACAGTGGGTAAGAAAAAAAAAACACAGAATGGGTGCACCAGGGCCTCTTGCCACTACACACAAACTCCTGATGCATATGCCACTTTATGAACCTGGCTTTACGTGGGTACTGGGAACCAAACCCATAAGGACAGGCTTTGCAACCACATGCCTTTAACCACTAATAGGCCATCTCTCCAGCCCCGGCTCTTAAGTTTTAACTGCAGCCATAGAGAGGGTGGATGAGCTCCTTTTCACTGCTATTGTGACTTAAAAGTGCTAGTTTATCCTGGGAGAGTACCTGATTTAGATATTTTCTTATCCAGCTTGACTGTGTGATGTCAGAGTTTTATTTTATTTTATTCTGCATGTGTATGTTGTATCCATACATGTGTATGGGTATTCAAATGTGTGATGGCTTGTATTGATTGTTACCTTGACAGGGCCTAGAATCACCTGTGGGGGATTACCTTGACTAGGTTAACTAACTATGGATGAGTTTTACATGGAAAGGAGAGGGCTGGCCGACCACCAGCATTCTCTGTCTCCTCACTGCAGACTAGAATGTCACTAGCTGCGTCCAACTCCTGCCGCCATGCTTTTCCCATCATGATGGAGTTAAGCTTTAACCTGATATTTGTCAAGTATTTCATCCCAGCAACAAGAAGGTAACTCATACGTGTGAGGATACATATGTGTGTTGTGTATGCATATGTGGTGCATGTATGTGAAAGCTAAAGATCTACATCAAGTGTCTTCCTCAATTGTTCTCCAACTTATTTTTTGAGGACTCACCAATTCTGCTAGATTAGCTAGCCAGCAAGCCTCTGCCTTCCCAGCCTGAGATTACAGGCAGGCACCATCACTCCCGGCTTTTTTTGTTGTTTTGTTTTTCGAGGTGGGGGTCTCACTCTAGTCCAGGCTGACCTGGAATTCACTATGTAGTCTCATGGTGGCCTAAAACTCCTCTGCCTCCCGAGTGCTGGGATCAAAGGCGTGCATCACCATGTCCGGCTAACACCCAGCTTTTATGTGCTTGCTGGGGAACCAACCCTGGGCTCTCATGCATGGAAGGTAAGCACTTTAGTGAGTGAATCAACGCCCCAGTCCTGTGTTGTGCCATATATCGCCAGATCACTTATGTGGGGTTTTTTGCATAGATTTTTCAGAGAGAGAGAGAGATTACCTTGTGCTGTCTCTTTTTCACGGTTCCCTCATCTGCCTAGGTCAGGGCTGTACTTGTTTCACAGAATGAGGTGGGGCCGTTCTCTCTGCTTCTGAGTTTGTATCAAGGTGGGAGTCTGCTCCATCCATATGTATTAGAATACACAGGTAGAGGGCTGGAATTTGCTTGGCTGGAGGGTGACTCCAGGTAGCTCAAGTCTTCTGCCTTCTTTCCACTCCTCCCAAAGTCACTGCTTCACACTTGAATCATGGCAGTACCCTAAGGGGGTCACTTGCCTGCCTTTTCCGCAGCTGGTCCTCCTGAATCTCTACCTCCATCCTAACTCACTGGCCCAGGACAGCCCACAGTCCCCACTACTGTCAGATAAAATCCAGATCTACCTCCAGCCCTCAGGGTCCTCAACTGGGACCTTTGATTTTTGGTCTTGAGCTCCTTATGCCACTGAACTGCTGGTCCTCCCCTCCCTGTAACTCTCTCTTTCTGCTTGTTATCAAAATTACTTTGGGTAGAATTCAATTACTTCCTATTTAGATGAGTTTCAAGAGGCCTGGCATGTTTATGATTATCAGTCAGCCTGTCCACCAGTGCTGGGATTCATCGGTGACCCACAGGATGCCCACTCTAGCTGTGTGGTACAGCACTTGCCTAGTAAGATTGAGGCCTGAGTTCACCCCAGTGCCACAATAAATAAAGAAATAAACATAAGTGACACAGGTTCCAGTCATCTCAGAGCTTGCCAGCAAACAGGAAGTAAAACATCCTCCAATATTAAATGTTGAATCATCCAGAATCTCAATCCATTCCTTCCCAGCTTTAAAAACAGTGCACACAGAAACCTACCAGAAGCTGGGCATGGTGATGCAGCAAAGGTAGGAGAATCAACATGCGTTCCAAGTCAGCCTGGGAAAGAGTGACACCATACATACTTTAAAAAAACCCACCAGAATAGAACATACATTCTGACCTGTTTACAGATGAGGAAAATGAGGCAAACTTAACCAAAGCTTAAGTGATTAAGGAACTGACCTGTTTACAGAATTAATTAATTTATTTGAAAAGAGAGGCAAAAAGCAGGTAGAACCAAAGCTGGCCTCCAGCCACTGATTAGAGGAACTTGTTCATCTGGGGGTTGTCAAGCCTCGAACTGGGATCCTTTAGGCTTCACAGGCAAGTGTGTGTGTGGCCCATTTGTGAGACAGAGACAGGCTCTAGCTTATGCTGGCCTGGAAGTCACAGTAGCTGAAACTAGCTTTGAATTCCACCTCCTGAGTGCTGGAATTACAGGTGTGTGCCACCACAGCCACAGAGGAGGTGTGGATCTCAATTAGGCAATTCAGCCTGTCTGGAAGGCTCCCCGTCTTTTCTTTCTTTCTTTTTAAAAATAATTTATTTGTAAGCAGACACAATGGGCATGCCAGGGCCTCCAGCTGCTGTAAATAAACTCCAAATGCATGCGCCACTTGGTGCATATGGTTTTATTTGGTTACTGGAGAATCTAACCCTGGTTGTTAGGTTTTGCAGGCAAGCACCTTAACCACTGAGCAATCTCTCCAGCCCTCCCTGCGCCCACAATCTTTTCTTCTTCACCATTCAATGTAAACATTGGGCTGTGCGTCCTTGTTGGGCGCTGGGTTTTCCCTTATCCACCATACAGACCTTTCTTGGGGAAAATGAAATTGCATCTACCCTCTATGGGGTAGTACACCTTATCTGTTCTGCCTACTTTCTTAAATTTGCCCTGCCTGGGTGCTGGCCCTATCACCAACTAACTCCCAGTGTGGTCTCTGGTTATTCACTCTGAGCCGAAAGAGCTGGGATTCTGCCTCCCGAGGCGACCACAAGCCCAGTTCCCGTGCTAGGGGCCTTGGCAGAGCCTAGAACCTGCAGGAGCTCATTGCTGGCAAGGCGGAAGAGAAGTGGGTGTTCTCAAAAACACTAGAGGGGGAGGGCCTTCCGTTCTGTCCCGGGCTCTCCCGCCTCCAGGATGTGAGAAACAAGCCCCAGTCCCTGAATCACCGCCCCCTGTACACCGAGAGACATGACCAGGCCTCTTCTGCCTCCCTGCGCTTGGGAGGGAGCACAACCCCACCACTGCGGTGACCCAGGCTCCTAGAGCCCCGTTCTCTGATGGAGAGGACTCTGCTGCCCCCCAGAGTCCCAGCTGGAAATTGGAGCAGGAGGCAGGATGGAACCAGCCCTGGTCCTCTGCAATCCTGGGAGCAGTTCCAAGAGTGCCGTTTAGAAGGGTCCTTTGTGGACGGCCAAGGTTATGGAGGGTGTGGGCCACGGGAACAGGCTGCCTGGGCAATCCGGGCCAGGTAGGAGTTGCCTGTGTGCGGCGAGAAGAGGTGCAAAGGCCACGAGGTGAGCTGCCGTCCCATCAGGACGACCACCAATTCTGCTTGGGCAATCAGTGCTGGGAGCCACTTGTGCTGCCTAGAAGCCACAAGGCCACGAGGTGAATGTCAACCATCTTCCACCCACAGCTGCTGGAGAGGGGCAGGGAGGGCCTTCCTGAGCAGGGCAGTCAGTGGAGTAAAGGCCCTCGGGCAGAACGTGGGGTGATGGGACTGCCTGGCACCCAAATCCCGAGGAGGCTGGGGCAGAGGCGGGAGCAGGAAGGTGCTGGAGCCCTTGAGGGGTCACATTGAGCTTTGGGTTCAGTGGCGAATAACCAGAAGAGGTGCTGTTGCTTGAGGGGACACAGGGAGGACCACTTGAGCCCGGGGTTGAGGTCATCCTGGGCAACAGAAGGAAGCCAGGTCTTAAAGCCTAGAAGCCACAAACCCCTGGAGTGAAATAGCCTCATTCTAAACGAGCTCTTGGCTGGGCTTTGGCAGACAGAACCCCAACTGCACAAGAAGCCCAGTGTGGAGTGACATTCAAGAACCTTTAAGTGAGCGGGGCGTGGTGGCGCACGCTTTAATCCCAGCACTCGGGAGGCAGAGGTAGGAGGATCGCCTTGAGTTCGAGGCCACCCTGAGACTACATAGTGAATTCCAGTTCAGCCTGGACTAGAGTAAAACCCTACCTCGGAAAACAAAGCAAAACAAAATTTTATGCCAGGCATAGTGGCGCATGCCTTTAATCCCAGCACTCTGGAGTCAGAGGTAGGAGGATCATCATGAGTTTTAGGCCAAGCTGAGACTACATAGTGAATTCCAGGTCAGGCTGAGCTAGAGTGAGACTCTACCTTGGAAAACCAAATATGTATGTATGTATGTATGTATGTATGTATGTATGTATGTATGTATGTATGTATATTATATATTATATGTGTGTGTGTGTGTGTGTGTGTGTGTGTGTGTAAAATTTATTTTCAAGGGGAGAGAGAATGAGAATGAGTGAATGGGCACTCTGCATGTGCCACTTTATTCATTACATGTGTATTGGGAAATTGAACCTAGGCTTTGCAAGCAAGCACCTTTAAATGTTGAACCATCTCTCTGGCCCCACTTAAAGGTTCTTTTTTTTCTTTTTTTCCGAGGTAGGGTTTGACCTGGAATTCACAACGTAGTGTCGGGGTGGCCTGGGCTAGAGTGAAACCCTACCTCGGAAAAATAAAATAAAATAGAAAGAAAGAAAGAAAGAAAAATGAAAAAGTTAAAAAAATTTTAAGAACAGCAAAAAAAGAAACTTTAAGTGGAAAACCTTAAAAATGCACATTTTTGACTTGTAAATCAATCTCCATGCCTTTTCCCAGGCAGTGAATCAGGAAAGAGTCCTAGGGCTCCAATGGGGAAATAGAGGAATAGAGAGAGATAGGGTCTGATTGCTTGTGGGGCATGTGGGTAGTTTGGGCTGTTGAAAATATCTTTTTTTTTTTTTCAATTAATTTCCAAGCAGAAAGAGACAATGGGTGTGTCAAGGCCTCTTACTACTGAAAACGAATTCCAGATCCATGTGCCACTTTGTGCATCTGGTTTTACATGGAAACTGGGGAATTGAACCTGAGACGTCAGGCTTTGCAAGCAAGCAAGCTCCTTTGAGTGCTGAGCCATCTCTCCAGCCTGAAGATTTTTGTTTTGTTTTGTTTTTTCAAGAGGTAGCTCAGGCTGACCTGGAATTCACTCTGTAGTCTCAGGGTGGCCTCGAACTCACAGCAATCCTCCTACCTCTGCCTCCCAAGTGCTGGGATTAAAGGTGTGCGCCACCATGCCCGGCCTGAAGATGTTTTAAAATGAGGTGGCAGTGATGGCTGCACAGCTCCGAGTACACCCAACTGCTGTGTCACTTATCTGCTTTTTTCTGTAGTGTTGTAGGCTGAACCCAGACCCTCTGGCATTTGAGGCAAGTGCTGGACCACTGAGCTGCATCCCCAGCCCAGGACTTTATACTTCAAAAAGGACAATGTTAGACTATCAGAATGGAATCTCAATACAGATGTTATCAAAAAAAAGTGATAGGAAAGCTGGGAAATTGACTCCATGGTTACAGGCACTTGCTTTTTAAAGTCTGCCAGTCCGGGTCTGGAGGGATGGTTTAGCAGTTAAGGCACTTACCTGCAAAGCCAAAGGACCCAGGTTCAATTCCCCAAGACCCATGAAAGCCAGATGCACAAGCTGGCTCATGTGTCAAGTTTGCAGTGGCTGGAGTCTCTCTCTCTCTCCTCTCTCCCTCTCAATTAAATAAGTAAAAATAAAATATTTAAAGAAAAGTCCACCAGTCTGGTTTTGATTCTCCAGTACCCATGTAATGCTAGATGCACAAAGTGGCACATATATCTGGCATTCTTTTCATTACAAGAAGTCCTGTTATGCCCATATTCTTCTCTTTCTCTGTCTGCTTGCAAAATAAATAGATAAAAATTAAAAATATATATGTTAAGAGGCTGGAAGATGACTCTGGATAATGCACTTGCTATGCAACTCTGTGTACCTGAGTTTGGCTCCCTAGACCCAATGTATTAGCCAGAAGCTGTGGCAGGAAGCCTCTGTAATCCCAATGCACCTAGAATGAGAAACAGGTGGAGACAGGAGAATTTCCCAGAGGCTCATGGGAAAAGACTGAATGAGAGACCCTGCCTCAAAAATGAGGTGGATGGGCTGGGAAGATGGTAAAGCCTGCCAGCTCAGGTTTCGTTCCCCAATACCCACATGAAGCCAGACACAAAGTGGCACATGTGTATGGAGTTCATTTTCAGTGGCAAGAAACCCTGGCACACCCATACATACACACACCACCGCAAGCATGAGTGAGTGAAATTGAAGAAAAGAATGATGGAAGGCAAAGACCAACCCAAAAGTTGTCCTCTGACTTCCACATGTATGTTGTGGCACACATGCACCCACCCACCCACACACACACTTGCACACATACACACACTAAATAAATACACTTTTAAGAATATTAAAAATTGTTAAGCCATTCAGTAGATGTCACTAAGTGGCTACATTTAGTGAGCACCTGCCATGTGCCTGGCACTGTGCCAAGTGCCCTGTTTATCTAGAGGTTGTTTCATCTTCATAAGAAGTCTAAGGGGTCAGTAAATGTTACAGATGAGAAGGACCAAGAGAATTTGGATAACCCCAGGAGGCTGAGGCAAGGAGATGTGTGTGATCAGGTTTAACACCTTTATTCAAAAATAGGTAGTTACAGATAATGTCTGCATTGGAGATGAGAACCAGGGAGAATTATCTAGAAGAATGCAAAATGGCTGTGCCCCAGAAAAAGACTCAAGTGGGCAGAGTGGAGCAGGGGACTATTTTTCATTATAAGCTCTGTGTCTCACTGTCTTTTGCTCTCTTGCATTAAAAAAAAAAAAAAAAAAAAAAGGCCAGTCTGTTAGGCTTGCCTCAAAAAAAAAATTTTTTTTTTTAAATGTTCACCTGAGGGCTGGAGAAATGGCTTACTGGTTAAGGTGCTTGCCTGCTAAGCCTAAGGACCCAGGTTCAATTCCCCAGTACCCACATAAGCCAGATGCACAAGGTGGTACATGCATCTGGATTCATTTGTAGTGGCTAGAGGCCCTGGCAAGCCCATTCTCTCTCTCAGATAAATAAATAATATATATTTTTTAAAAATTCACCTGAGTCCTGCATAAAGGTACAGGCCTGTAATGTTAGCAGTCAGGAGGTTGAGGCAGAAAGATCATTGGTCTGAGGGCAGCCTGAGCTACACAGCAGCAAGACCTTGTAGGAAGAAAGAAGGGGGGTGAGGTGAAGGGAGGGGAGGAAGGGAAAAAAAAAAGCGTAAGAATCCGGAGAGATGGCTTGGCCATTAAAGGCCCTTGTTTGCAATACCTGCTAGAAGCACGTGTGTCTGGAGTTTGTTTGCAGTGGTAAGAAGCTTTGGTGTGCCCATTCTCTCTCTCTCTCAAGTAAACCATTTTTTTTTTTTTTTTTTTGGAGGTAGGGTCTTGCTGTAGCCCAGGCTGACCTGTAATTCACTAAGAAGTCTCACAGTGGACTCAATAAATATTTTTCAAGTGTGTACCTGGGGTGGGAGTGGGCCTCAGTAGGAAAGTGCAAAGGGGGAGGTTCCGCCTCCAGCACCAAAAGTAAAGTAACAACAAAACGCGTGTTACTCATCTTATTGGAGTGTAAAAAAAGGAAAGAAAAGAGAGACTCACATGAAGAAACTTGCCTGCACCTCTCTGTGCTGGGATCTGAGATTGTGACAGCTCAGCTGCCCTGACCCAGCTTGGAGAGGGGAGTCCTAAGTATGCTCGCAGCAGGTGGCTGAAGGCAGTGCCAGTGAAAATGTCAACTTCCACAATTTAGGAAACTTGGAAGGTCTCTCTCACAGGTCTGACCTTCTTACAAGCTGGTTGGAGAATTCAGTGTCCACAGAAGCCCCAGCCAGGGTCAGCAAATCAACAAAAGCCACTAAATCGCCTGGGGGTGGGGTTGCGTCCAGGTACAGCCTCTGAGGGGCGTCAGGGCAGTGGACATAGAGTCTGCAAAGTAGGGACAGATCTTCACAGTGGAGATCTGGTGGTGGACCCAGGAGGTGCTCTGGTCTGGGAGGCGAGGTGGGTCAGCGTGGCCATGGCTGGAGAAGGGAGTTTGGGAGTGAGAAGATGAGGGGCTTTCAGCCAAGGAGAGTGTGGGCTCAGGTCGGAGCTGGATTCGGATGTTGGTCATCTATCTGATTCCAAACGCCCCTGCCTGTTGCAAGTACACGCCTACACTCCCATTCTCTTTCATCACTCTCCCACGGGGCCCTGACTCTCCCATGGACCCCCGGAAGATAAGAGTTCCAAACTCCTGGCTGCCTGGCAAGAAGAGGCCCCCAAACCCCAGTCCTGTTCCCTGCCATTCCTGTCTAGAGATTCAGGCCAGTCATCAGTCCCTGGGAGCCTCCACTGACTCCCCAAGAAGAACATATCCCTGTCCTTGGTTTATGTGAGACATACAAGTGTTAAGTGTCCACCATGCTCTGTGCTTGGAGGGGAGACAGAGATAAAAGTCAGCGGTGTGGACAAGCAGAGAGCAGCTCAGGGCAGGGAGTCAGGTGGAAGAAAGATGTGCAGAGTCTGCAGAATCCCCGGGGGACCTCAGCCCGGCCTCGATAGGCAGGACGAGATGCGCGGATGCGGGAACTGAGAGCAGGCGGCACCGCCTGGGTGCAAGTCATGGGGTAGGAGGGGTGGAGGGGCCCTCCGAGAGCCCGCAAGGCCTGGGCACCTAGAAAAGATGGTCTCAAAACGCACAGTCGGGCCTCAGGGTGCGGAAGATAAGAGAGCGGCAGGATCAGCTAGTCCGACAGCAGCGGCCCCGGCCCCGCCCCGCCTCCCGCCGCGCACGTGACGCTGGCGGGCCAATCTCCGCGCCGCGCGGGTCCGCAGGGTCCGGAGCGAGACCGGCCGGCAGAGGGCGTCCCCGGGCAGCCAAGGAGACGTTCCTGCGCGTGCGCTGGCCCCGGGTCCTTCCCGTGCGCTTCCCGCCGCGCTTGCGTCCGCTTAGGCCGCCGGCGTCCCTGCGATCGGTGACCTCTCCCGGCCTCACTGCCGATGCCCTGTGCGCAGCGTCGGTCGGTCCCCGAGGTCCGCGAGGCCCGGGCACCGCCACCCTCTGCGCTGAAGCGAGCTCCCGGGGCGCAGGGCGTCCTGCAGAGCGATCAAACCACTTAAGACCGAGGCCGTGAACTTGACTTGGGCGGTGACTCATCTGCGCCCTCAGCTGCCCTCTAAATACTTATGTTTATGCCCATATATTAATGCTACTCTCACTTTTGTCTAGAGAAGTTTCTCTTTTCAGATGGCGGTGACCACTGGGGTGACTCAAAACTCACCACAGTGCTGAGAAGAAGTGACAGTGGAGTGTTCAGCACTAAGTGAGACCTCTCTACCACACCCTCCAAGGCTCAGGGCCCATTGCAGAAGAGGTGGTGGAAAGAATGTAAGAGCCAAAGGAGGGGCAGACTGCTTATAATACAGTCTGTCAGACACACAGTGTGGCCATGGTATTCATGACCTTGCAGTAGCTGATGCTCCTTACACAAGACCTGAATAATAGGTGGGGGAGTGATGACATCCAAATAGAAGCAGGACTGGTTGGAAAGAAGAAGGGGTTCAGTGGAGGTGGCTTTCAGGGGGGGAAGGGAGGGAATTATCATCACGCTACATTGTCTAGATGTATGGAGTATGTTCTCAAAAAATTTTTTAGGGGCTGGAGAGATGGCTTAGTGGTTAAGGCTCTTGCCCACAGACTGTTATAAGAAAATTTCAGTGTCAAGGACCCAGGTTATTCTATTCTCCAGGTCCCATTATAAGCTGGATGCTCCATCTGGAGTTCATTTCACCGAGAAACAATGGCTAGAGTCCCTGGCCCCTGGCATGCCCATTCTCACTTTCTCTCTTTCTCTCTTTTTAAATATATTTTTATTTATTTATTTGAGAAAGAGGCAGAGAGAGAAAGAGAGAGAGAGAGAGGGTAAGGGAGAGAATGGGTGCTCCAGGGCCTCCAGCCACTGCATACAAACTCCAGATGCATGTGCCCCCTTGTGCATCTGGCTTACATGGGTCCTGGAGAGTTGAACTGGGATCCTCTGGCTTTGCAGGCAAATGCCTTAACTGTTCTAAGTGAGACATCTCTCCAGCCCCATCTCTCTCTCTCTCTCATTGCAGAAGAGGTCTGTGTCTCTAATAAATAAGTAAAAATAAAATCTTAAAAACATTTTTTAATTGGATTTGGTGCTCGCTTTGGCAGCACATATACTAAAATTGGAACAATATAGAGAAGATTAGCATGGCCCCTGCGCAAGGATGACACACAAATTCATGAAGCGTTCTATATTTTTTTCCAATAAACTCAAGAAATCCTGCAAAAAAAAAATTGGATTTGGTGGGCTGAAGAGATGTCTCAGTGGTAAAGCACTTGCCTGAGAAGCCTAAGGACCCACATAAGTCAGATAAAGAAGGTGGCACATGCGTCTGGAATTTACTTGCAGAGGCTGGAGGCCTTGGCATGCCCATTCTCTCTGTCTCTATTCTCTCTCTCTGCTTACAAATATATATATATATAGAGAGAGGGTAAGAGAGGGTCTCACCTCTAGCTCAGGCATGTGCCCCTTGTGCACCTGGAATTCACTCCTGGAGTCTCAGGGTGGCCCATCTCTCCAGCCCCATCTCTCTCTCTTCTCTCCCTCTCTGTGTCTCTAATAAATAAGTAAAAATAAAATCCTAAAAACATTTTTTAATTGGATTTGGTGCTCTCCTGAGTGCTGGGATTAAAGGTGATTAGCCACCATGCCCAAATATATATATATTTTTAAATTGGAAAAAAAATTTGGGTGTTGGGCTGAGAGATGTCTCAATGGTTAAGGCACTTGCCTGAGAAGCCTAAGAACCCACATAAGTCAGATAAAGAAGGTACTCTCCAGATTCCATGGCTGGAGGCCAGGCATGCCCATTCACAAAGGTGAGGCAAGCACAAGGTCACACATGCCCACTAGGTGGTGCAATCATTTGGAGTTCGATTGCAGTGGCTGAGGCCCTGGTGTGCTAATTCTCTTTCTTTCTCTCTCTCTCTCTCTCTCTCTCTCTCACACATGCTATCTCTGAAAAAATGAAAAATAGGGCTGAAGAGATGGCTTAGTGGTTAAGGCACTTGCCTGTGAAGCCTAAGGACCCAGGTTCGATTCTCCAGGTCCCATGTAAGCCAGATGCTCATGGTGGCACATGCATCTGAAGTTCATTTGGAATGGCTACAGGCCCTGGCACACCCATTCTCTCTCTCTCCTTCTCTCTGTCTCTAATAAATAAATTAAAAAAAATAAAAATGTTGAAAAAAGAATAATATAAAAAATTGGATTTAGGGCTGGGGAGATGGCTCAGTAGTTAAAGGTGCTTGCTTGCAAAGCCTGCTGGCTGGGGTTCAGTTCCCTAAACCCATGTAAAGCCAGATACAAAGTGAATGAATCTGAGATTCGAACACACCTACCACAATGGAAGACTGAGCCAGGAGAATCTGAAGCTTGGGGACACTTAGTTGACATTTGTTTGTAGTCTGGCAGTTCATTTTCAATGGCAAGAGACCCTGTCTTAAAGAAGGTGGGGTGCTTCACCTTCACGTGTCCTCTGACCTCCACACATGTGCTATGACATGCATCCCCATACACACACTCACAACAAATAAATAATTTATTTAGAAATTGGATTTTTTAAAAAAATGGTTCAGTGTGTGACCTATCCTTCTGAAGGCCTATCTTCAGTTTTGCAGTTTTTTTCAGAGTAAAGAGTTGATATAAGGAATTAACTTTATCTCAATTATATTAGTAGGTCTTCTCTAATCCTGTTTTGTTTTTGTTTTTAAATATTTTATTTATATATTTATGAGACAGAGAAAGAGAGAGAGAGAATGGGTGCACCAGCACCTCCAGCCACTGCAAATGAACTCCAAATGCCTGCACCACCTTGTGCATCTGGTTTACATGGGTCCTGGGGAATTGAAAGGTCCAGGGTCCTTTGGCTTTGTAGGCAAGTGCCTTAACTGTTAAGCCATCTCTCCAGCCCCCCGCCTCCCGCTTTCTTTTGTTTCTCGAGGTAGGGTCTTGCTCTAGCCTAGGCTGACCTGAAATTCATATGTAGTCTCAGGCTGGCCTCAAACTCATGGCGATCCTCTTAATTAAAATTTTCTTGCTTCAGAGAGTTTATTGTCTGTTCTTTCACCTCATACTCCTTTTGCTGCCTGGCTGCAGTTACTGTGTTATTTGGTGCATAACACAGGGTGGGTGGGTCAGATATTCCATGAGATTTGTAGTCATTTTTAGTTTTTTTTTTTTTGTTTGTTTTTTCAAGGTAGGGTCTCACTCTAGCCCAGGCCGACCTGGAATTCACTCTGTATTCTCAGGGTGGCCTTGAACTTATGGTGATCCTCCTACCTCTGCCTCCCGAGTGCTGGGATTAAAGGTGTGCACCTCCATGCCTGGCTTGTAGTCATTTTTAATATAGAGTGCTTGTCTTGGCTGCACCTAATGTTCTGCCTTGAATTTGCTGCTTTCTGTTGGTTCCATTTGCCTGAAACCCCTTGCTCCATCCGTTCGCTTTTCTCTCATCTCAGTCTTCCTAGCTGAGGCTATCTACTGCCTGCAGCTTTGAGTTGAAGGCGAACCATTTGGTAGGTGTTCCTCTTTAAAATCTAGTCTAACCAATTTGCGTGTATTGATGGAGCAAGTCTATCTTAGTCTCAAGGAGGCCATCTTTTGTGCTTTCTATTTTGTTTAATATTTCATTTGTTTATTTGAGAGAGAGAGAGAGAAAGAAGCAGATGGAGAGAGAATGGGCACACAAAGGCCTCCTGCCACTGTAAATGAATTCCAGATGTATGTGCCAGTTTGTACATCTGGCTTTACGTGGGTCCTGGGGAATCAAAACCTGGTCCTTAGGCTTTGAAGGCAAACACCTTAACCACTGCACCATCTTTCCAGCCCTGTGCTTTCTATTTTTGTAAGTCACAGATTATAAAATATTTGCTTAAACCAGATGTTGTGGCCCATGCTTTTAATCCCACCACTTGCAAGGCAGAGGTAAGAGGATTGCTGTGAGTTTGAGGCCAGCCTGGACTAGAGCAAGGCCCTACCTCAAAAAACATATATATGCTTAATTTGGGTGCATTTATTTCTCTTGATATTTAAGACATTTCATATTTTTGTATTTATGATCACATTGATAATTTTTTTAATATTTTATTTTTGTGTATGTATTTATTTATTTGAGAGAGAGGATGGGTACACCAGGGCCTCCAGCCACTGCAAACAAACTCCAGAGGCATGTGTGCATCTGGCTTACATGGGTTCTGAACAATCAAACCTGGGTCCTTGGCTTTGCAGGAAAGCACCTTAACCATGTGGTAGTTTGAATAGATGCCCCCAATATATTCAGTGTTTAATTAGTTTGTAGTTTTCATCTGCAGCTACCTGGCTGGAGGCAATGTCACTGGGCAGATCTTAAGGTGTGGTGGTGGGTTTAGGATTTCAATCTAAAGATATGCAAAATGTGCCTAGCTGGAGTTCCTGGGGTGTACTGTGCTGTGTGGCTTTTGGCTTGTGGCTTCTCTCTGTGTTTGGTCCTGTGAAGGCAGACCAGTTTCTTCTGCCATTATGGAACTTCCCTGGATCTGTAAGCTTCAATAAATTTCCCTTCCTCCATAGCTGTGCCTGGTCTGGAAGTTCATCTCAGAGAACCTGAAGCTGTCTGCTACAACCGTTAAGCCATCTCTCCAGCCTTGTTTTTTTTTTTTTTTTTTTGTATTATTCCTTTGTTTCTCTAAAGAATATCTGTTGGCTCCAACTGTCAGTAATCATGACACTTAGGTGCCTTCTTTCTTTTTTTTATACATTTTTTTGGAGAGAGTCAGAGAGAGAGAGAGATGGGCATGCTAGCAGCCTCTCAGCCACTGTGAATGAACTCCAGACACGTGCGCCCTCTTATGGGCAAGTGCAGCATTGCGCCCTTGCATCACTTTGTGTCTGGCTAAACGTGGGACCTAGAGAATTGAAAAGGCGCTCTTAGGTTTAGCAGGCAGGTGCCTTAACCGCTAAGCCATCTCTCCAGTCCCTTTCTTTCTTTTTTAAAATATATTTTATTTGTTTGTTTGTTTGTTTGTTTGTTTATTTGAGAGAGAGAAAAAGAAAGAGAGAGAGAGAGAGTGGGCACTCCAGGGCCTCCAGCCACTACAAATGAACTTCAGATGCATGCACCTCCTTGTGCATCTGGCTTACATGGGGCCTGGAGAATCAAACTGGGATCCGTTAGCTTTGCAGGTGAATGCCTTAACTGCTAAGCCATCCAGCCCTGGTGCCTTCTTTCTTTCCTCCCTTCCTCTACCATCATTACCATAATCATAAATGAAGATATCAGATAAAATGCATTAATTTTATATAACCTACATAATATATAAATATAAATATCTATTGTATGTCCTTGTGTCTGAAATAACATCTGCTTTTCTGTTGTTTGGAGTTTGGATTTTTTTTTAATTTTTTAAAATTTTTATTTATTTATTTGCAAGCAGAGAGAGAGATAGAAGAGAGGCAGACAGAGAGAGAATTGGCACACCAGGGCCTCCAGCCACTGCAAACGAACTCCAGATGCATGTGCCCTTTGTGCATCTGGCTTACGTGGGTCCTAGAGAATCGAACCAAGATCCTTTGGCTTTGCAGGCAAACACCTTAAACGCTAAGCCATTTCTCCAGCCCCTGGATTTTTTTTTATTGACAACTTCTATACTTACATACAAAAAAAATATGATATTTCCCTCCCCTCCCCCCATTCCCCTTTAGAAAAAATGTGTAGCCCAGGCTGGCCTCGAACTCCTGATCCTCCTGCCTCAGCAATATCCTACCGGAGTGCGCCACCACAACCAGCTGTTTTTTGTTTTGTTTTTTTAGTTAGGGTCTCACTGTTGCCCAGGCTAACCTGGAATTCACTATGTAGTCTTAGGGTGGCCTTGAACTCACAGTGAACCTCCCAGTTTAAAGGCGTGTGCCACCACGCCCTGCTATTTTTGTTAGTTATTTTGAGATGGGTTCTCACTATATAGCCCAACTGGTCTCAAACTTGTGATCCTCCTGCCTCAGACTCTGTAGTGCTGGGATTATAGGTGCACACCACCACACCTGGCTTTAAGATATCCCAAAATGGGGCTGGAGAGATGGCTCAGCAGTCAAGGTACTTTCCTGCACAACCTAAGGACCCAAGTTCCATTCACCAGTACCCATGTAATGCCAGATGGACAAGGTGGTGCATGCATCTGGAGTTTGTTTGCATTGGTTAGAGGTCCTGGAGCACCCATTCTCTCTCTTTCTTTCATTTGTTTGTTTGTTTTTGTTGTTTTTTTGAGGTAGGGTTTCACTCTAGTCTAGGCTGATCTGTAATTCACTATGCAGTCTCAAGGTGGCCTTGAACTAATGGTGATCCTCCTACCTCTGCCTCCCAAGTGCTGGGATTAAAGGCGTGCACCACCACGCCCAGTTCTCTCTCTTTTTCCATGTTTTTGTTAATTTAATTTATTTATTTGAGAGCAACAGAGAGAGAAAGAGGCAGATAGAGAGAGAATGGGTGTACCAGGGCCTCCAGCTACTGCAAAGGAACTCCAGATGCATGCGCCCCCTTGTGCATCTGGTTTATGTGGACCCTGGAGAATCAAGTCTCAAACCAGGGTCCTTAGGCTTCACAGGCAAGTACTTAACCGCTAAGCCATCTCTCCAGGCCCCATTCTCTCTCTATCTGCCTCTTTCTCTCTCCCTCTCTCTCAAATAAATATTTTTTTAAATGAGGGCTAAAGCCAGGCGTGGTGGCGCACGCCTTTAATCCCAGCACTCAGGAGGCAGAGGTAGGAGGATTGCCAAGAGTTCAAAGCCACCCTGAGACTACATAGTGAATTCTAGGTCAGCCTGAGCTAGAGTGAGAGCCTCGAAAAACCAAAAAGAAAAAGAAAAAAAAAAAAAAATGGGGGAGGGGCTAGATAGATGGCTCAGCAGTTAAAGCCACTTACTTACAAAGCCTGATAGCTGGGGCTCAATTCCCCAGTACCCATGGGGAAAAAAAAGATACACAAAAATGAAACTCTGTTTCATCTCATGGTCACTGCAAAGACCTAACAGCGGTCATACTTGAGATGGAGTTCAAGGACATCATGGTATTTTTCCCTGCCTGGGCTGTGCAAGCCATCCAACCTCATCACCCTACCCTGGGTTCTTTGTTTTGTTTTGGCTTTTTTTTTTTTTTTTTTTTTTTTTCGAGGTAGGGTCTCACTCTGGCCCAGGCTGACCTGGAATTCACTATGTAGTCTCAGGGTGGCCTTGAACTCTAGGCCATCCTCCTACCTCTGCATCCAGAGTGCTGGGATTAAAGGTGTGCACCGCCACGCCCGGGTCTTTATTTTGTTTTGTTTGAGGCAGGGTCTCACTGTATCCTGAGCTGATCTTGAACCCATGGTAAATCTCCTACCTCAGCCTTCTGAGTGCTGAGATTACGGGTGTGAGTCTTGACAGCAGGCTTGCCCTGGGTTCTTGAAGGAAGCATAGGATGTCGTTGCCTGATCTCAGTGTTGTGCCTCAGTGGAAGCTACCTGGGTGGGGAGGCTCAGGCTGTGTTACCAATTCCAGTTACCCCAAGGCTGTGTGCCTAGATGAATGACTTCAGATCTACCTTGCCATTTCCTCTTTCCCTTTGCTGCAGACATTTCTTCCTGTGTCCACCTGAATTGTGTATGGCTGACACTAGCTCAAAAGTGAGTCATGTATGATATCATCTTATTAAAACATTCCAGGAGGCAGAGGTAGGAGGATAGCTGTGAGTTCAAGGCCACCCTGAGACTACATAGTGAATTCCAGGTCAGCTTGGGCTACAGCAAGACCCTACCTCAAAAAACTAAAAATAAGGGCTGGAGAGATGGCTCAGCAGTTAAGGCATTTGCCTGCAAAGCCAAAGGATCCTGGTTCAACTCTCCAGGACCCACGTAAACCAGATAAACAAGGGGGCGAATGCATCTGGAGTTTGTTTGCAGTGGCTGGAGGCCCTGGTGGGTCCATTTTCTCTCTCTCTCTCTCTCAATAGATAAATAAAATATAAGAAATGGACATTAAAAACAACAACAAAACAAAACAAAAAATCCTGGCAGTTTCTTGGTTCCTTTAGCCTCAGAATCCATGAGTTTCCTGAGGACTTGGCATGGCCTAGAACCAGCCTATGTCTTGGCAATCATGCCCACCTTAGTGAGTCTTCTGGATTTCATCCAAGTCCACAGCAACCTGCCTTCACAACATCTTCACCCTCCCAACCTTTGCTTCTGCTATTTCTTCCACCAGGAAAGCCACCGACATTGATTTTCTCTGCTACAGGCGTCCCCTGTTCTCTAAGGCCCAGGCCAAACACCACGTGCTTCTGGAGAACATTAGACCTGCTCCCCCTGTGGCCCCATCCGAGCCTGACCAAAGCAATGGGCTGTTAAACCCCTGCTGGCAACTCAGACCAGCCTGGCTCTTCTCCATGCCTCATCTCCTCACAGCCACAGTTTTCCAGGAAGAACTCTGGAGTTCGCCAAGACCTGAGTCCCCAGAACTGTCATTTCCATCGTTGAAAACTAGGGGTATTGAGGCTTGTCTACTGGGAGTATGGGTGGCTACCCTGGCTCAGCAGCTCAGCACCCAGGATGTAACAGTGGAGAAGTCTGGTCTGCCTGTGAGGAAGTGGCAGAAAAAACCTCAACCCAGTCTTGGTACTAGTGGTGTGTTATCATATTAGCATATGTGTGTGTGTTTGCGGTAGAGTCTCACTCTAGCGCAGGTTGACCTGGAACTCACTCTGTAGTTCCAAGATGACCTGGAACTCACAGTGATCCTCCTACCTCTGGCTCCCAAGTGCTGGGATCAAAGGTGTGCACCACCACACCTGGATACTGATGTTTTATTTACTGGAAAGTGCCAAATTGTGAGTGACTGAATTTATTTCTTCCTGTGTCTGCCTGCAGCTCTGCCCAGCTGGATTTCCAGAAATCTCATGCCTGTGGATCTCCCCCTAGGACATCTAGGTTTTTTGTTTTTGTTTTGTTTTTTGCATGTCTGTGTGATGTGGTATGTGTGTGACGTGTATACATGTGTGTGCAGATGTACATACCCTGTGCATGTGTGTGGAGACCAGAGGAAGCCATTGCTGTCTTTGTCACTCACCTGCAGGGTTTCCTTGAGACAGAGTCTCTCACTCAACCTGGAGCTGCCATTTTTAGACTGGCTGAGCAGCGAGCCCCAGTAATTCTCTAGTTTCTACCCGCCACAGGACTGGGATTACAGGCATCTGTAGCCACACATAGCTGTTTATATGGGTGCTGGGGAATCGAACTCAGGGTGAGTCAGGCCCTCCTGCTTGTGTGACAAGCATTCCCAGGGCCATTTCCCAGCCCCTTATTTGGACTTTTGCCACCGTACATGAGTTCTGATCATTTTTTCCTTTATGTAAATGTAATCCTGTGGCCCCTTGGCCTTGGCTTCTTCTTTTTGTTGTTGTTTTTTGTTTTTTTGTTTTTCGAAGTAGGGTTTCACTCTGGCCCAGGCTAACCTGGAATTCACTATGTAGTCTCAGGATGGCCTTGAACTCAATCAAGGTCATCCTCCTACCCCTGCCTCCCGAGTGCTGAGATTAAAGGCGTGCGCCACCACGCCCGGCGGCCTTGGCTTCTTTAAGTCAATATTATGTAGACACTGAATATTATGGTATTATAATGGTAATGCCTGCATCTCTCCAGCCTGGCACACAGCCATGACTGATGAAGAGTGAACATTGGACCTGACACGGCAGATGTTTTCATACTTGAGTGAGCACCAAGTCTCACCCATTGTTGACAAGGCACCAACACTTGAATGGATTCAAGGCACTGACAATGCCTGGGCTGGGCCATGCTGGTAATGTTCACATGGTTTGGCTTGGCTTGTCCCTGGCAGCAGTCTGAAGCCACTCTGGGCCAGTGGCTGTGATGACTCCTGCGCTGTGCTCCCTGCTCCATCCAGGTCAGATGCCTACCTCTGTGTCTCTACCTGTCACCAGGACTCCTCATCATGTCCTTGAGTTCTAGGGTGGGCACTCAGGAGGTGAACCTGGGAAACTACCCCTGGGCTTATTTCCCAGGGACCTTGACCTGCTCCCAAGCTCCCAGCCAGAAGTCTCACTGCATCCTTTTCTAAAGGCTGTTAGGGGCCAGGGCTGGATGCCAACTACTTCCCAAAGCTGAGGTCCGCTCCTGTTTCCCTAGCAGTGCTTAGAGTTGTAGCGGAGACTCAAAGGATCCAAAAATTGGTAACTATGTTTTTGTTGTTGTTGTTTTCAAGGTAGGGTCTCACTCTAGTCCAGGCTAACCTGGAACTCACGCTATAGTCCCAGACTGACCTTGAACTCACAGCAATTCTATCTCTGCTTCCCAAGTGCTGGGATTAAAGGCATGTGCCTCCACACTGAGCCAGGTAACTTTAACAAGTAGAAAGTCTGGGCTGGGGAGATGGCTCAGTGGTTAAAGGTGCTTGCTTACAAAGTCTTCTGGCCTGGGTTTAATTCCCCAGTATCCACATAAAGCAAGACATACAAAGTGACACATGTGTCTGGAGTTGATTTGCAGTGGCAGGAGGCTCTGGTGTGCCCATTCTCTCTCTCAAATAAGTAATTATTTGAATATTTTAAAATGTTCTTAGGAAGCCGGGTGTGGTGGTGCATGCCTTTAATCCCAGCACTTGGGAGGCAGAGGTAGGAGGAGCGCCGTGAGTTCGAGGCCACCCTGAGACTACATAGTTAATTCCAGGTCAGCCTGGACCAGAGTGAAACCCTACCTCGAAAAACCAAAAAAAAAAAAAAAAAAAAAAAAAGTTCTTAGGGGGCTGGAGAGATAGCTCAGCAGTTAAAGACACTGTTTGCAAAGCCTGATGACTTGGGTTCAATTCCCCATGCCCATGTAAAGCCAGATGACAAAGTGATGCATGTATCTCAAGGTCATTTGCAGAGGCAGGAGGCCTGGCATGCTCATACTCTCTCTCTGTTTTTCTCTGTGTCTGCCTCTTTCTCACTCACAAACCAGTAAATTAAAAAAAATAAAAATTTAAAAATGTAGGAAGTAGTTGGGTGTGGTGGCACACGCCTTTAATACCAGCACTCGGGAGGCAGAGGTAGGAGGATTGCTGTTAGTTTGAGGCCAGCCTGAGACTACATAGTGAATTCCAGGTCAGCCTGGGCTAGAGTGAGACTCTACCTCAAAAAAAAAAAAAAAAAGTAGGAAGTTGGGGCTGATGGGATGGCTTAGTGGTTAAGGCGCTTGCCTGCAAAACCAAAGGGCCTTGGTTCAATTCCCCAAGACCCACGTAAGCCAGATGCACAAGGTGGCGCATGCGTCTGGAGTTCATTTGCAGTGGCTGGAGACCCTGGCGTGCCCATTCTCCCTCTCTCTCTCTCTCTCTCTCTCTGACTTTCTCTCTTAGATAAATAAATAAATAAAATAATTTTTAAAATGTAGAAAATCTAAAGAAGTTGTCAATAAAAAAATAAATAAATGTAGAAAGTCCATGTAGCTTGTCCCCACGTCCTGTTAGCATTCTGCTCCATCCCTGCCATTGTAATGATGTGCTGTGCTGCTCTTAACATGCCTTCTCCACCATGACGGACCCTACCCTGTAGAACTAACTCAAGGAGAGAAGAAACTGAGTTGCAATGGTTGGAACTGTGAATGAGACATGATCCATACTCCACATAAAGTACTCTCCTGGCAGCAGACTGGTGCCACGACGCCAATGGGTCTTTGGGATTGGTCCTGTGGTATGTGTTCCCACATCTACTTTGCCATCACGGTGCCATATGACTCTAGTTCTTTATTTGTAAACAGAAAGATAATAGACACCTATGGACTCAAAAAACAGAAAATCTTATGCTGGATGGTATATCATTCTGTAAGTCCAGCGCTGGGCAGGGCCAAGCAGGAGAATGTGGAGTCTGAGGTCCCAAGGGATGATGGCTGAAAGAGCCCGCTAATTTAGAAAACTTCATTAAATGTCTCAGGTGGCCGGGCGTGGTGGCGCACGCCTTTAATCCCAGCACTCAGGAGGCAGAGGTAGGAGGATCACCGCAAGTTCAAGGCCACCCTGAGACTACATAGTTAATTCCAGGTCAGCCTGGATCAGAGTGAGACCCTACCTCGCAAAACCAAAAAAAAAAAAAAAAAATTGTCTCAGGTGTTTTTCAATGATTCACTGCTGCAGTCAGGTTTGCATTGCTAGCAGAAATCACCCGACTAAGAGCAGCTTTTGGGGAAAAAAAAAGATTTATTTTGGCTTACAGACTTGAGGGGAAGCTCCCTAATGGCAGGGAAAATGATGACATGAGCAGAGGGTGGACATCCTCTCCTGGCCAACATAAGGTGGACAATAGCAACAGGAGAGTGTGTCAAACACTGGCAAGGGGAAACTGGCTGTAATACCCATAAGCCTGCCCCCAACAATACATTGCCTACATTGCCTCCAGGAGGTGTTAATTCCCAAATCTTCATCAGCTGGGAACCTAGCATTCAGAACACCTCTAAGTTTTGTTTTGTTTTGTTTTGGTTTTTCGAAGTAGGGTCTCACTCTGGTCCAGGCGGACCTGGAATTAACTATGTAGTCTCAGGGTGGCCTTGAACTCGCGGTGATCCTCCTACCTCTGCCTCCCGAGTGCTGGGATTAACAGCCTGCGCCACCATGCCCGGCTTCAGAACACCTAAGTTTATGCCGGACACCTGAATCAAATCACTTACACGGCAATCCTCTACCTACCTCTCAGGCTGGCCTTGAACTCCAGTGAGTGCTGGGATTACCACACCCAGCTCCAGCTTCACTTGTAAATTTTTTTTTTTTTGGTTTTTCGCCACTCACTCTGGTCCAGGCTGACCTGGAATTAGCTATGTAGTCTCAGGGTAGCCTCGAACTCACGGCAATCCTCCTACCTCTGCCTCCCGAGTGCTGGGATTAAAGGCGTGCGCCACCACGCCCGGCTGTCTACTTGTAAAATTTAAAGAGTTGAAGCAATAAAGAACCTGCCCCATGGCCCCATCCCGAAGCCACCTGTGCATGGTTAGGGAGCATCTTCCCTGGCTTTTGCAAAACACTGGCTCACACACAGGTGTACCTGGAAGACAGATACATACCACGCCACACCATAAATGCATTCAGATCTATGCCCCCACGGGCACCCACCACAGCCCCAAGAACACTCTTGGGCTGGACACAGAGGGCAGAGCAGTCTACTGTGGGCATTGATGTAGACTAACTCCAGCGATGAGCCTGTGTGATGCACTTGTACCAAGTTTGCTGAAAGAGCAGTTGTGACTACAAACACCAGCCCTAGATCTGCCCCCTCCTGCCACCTCAAGCACAGGTACTTCACTGTTTTCACCCTCCCCTGTGGGAAGGTAGCTATGTGTGGGTGGCACTGTAAATCCTCATGCCTGGTGAAACATGCCCAGACCCTTTGGCAGTGATGATGGGATGCCCTGGGGCTGTGGGCATGGGCCTTGGGAAGATGCTCTGAATGTCAGGGCGAAGATAACAGAGGATGAGACAAAGGTGAGCAGCTGGATTGGGCCCAAACCTTGACACCCCTCTGAGGGACACAGCTGAGGCCTTTGGGGGGTCCTGGATGATCTGTGTGCCACACACACTGAATCTTGAAAGTGCAATGATGGTCAATAGAAGACAGACCCCTGGGTACCCCTCAGGCCATGGGGAAAGCCAAGCATATTTTGGGCTGCCTGTCACGTTCCTACCCTCACCGCATTCTCTGTCCATGGACCAGCCCCTGCTCAAGGTGCTTCCACTGGTTGCCCCTCAGCTTTAGAAGGCACCTGGAAGAACTGCCAGGCCCAGGATTTGCCCTGCAGAGTTGACCTCTGACTCAACCGATGGGGACGCGTAGGACGGAAGGCTCTGCCACTTCACCTGGCCAAGTCTGCAACATGCTAATCCCGGGTTTAGGTTAGTTATTCCCCTGCCTTGGACTAGGGACCTGGCCCCAGAATCCAAGAATACTCTGGAGTCTTATTCTGAGTAAGTTACCCTAAACTAATGGAGTTCTTTCTAATGACAATAGAAAGCAGAAACGTCAGTAAAAGTATAAGGCATCCTTATAGCTCGACATGGATAAATTTCCACATTGATGGAATGACCCAAGAAAAGACGTCTGAACTTTTCAAGGTCTCAAAATGTCTCCTGGTGGAGTTGTAAAGTGTGTTTAATGTATATGCTTCCTAAGTAGCTCTCCCAACCCACATGTATACCTTACTCTCAGTGTGTGTCTGTCAATCAAGGCAGCATGCATCTGTGGGAGCAGGAGGTCACAGGTGAGTGACACTCATGGAAAGGATAACGGTACATGTGTGTTCTCAAGGGGAAGGAGTCTTGTTATGGTTCGAACCAGAAATGTCCCCGCTAAAGCTCATGTGTTAACAGCTGGAGGGGCATTTAGAGACCTCTGATGTCATCCATGGATTAAGCTACTGATGGAGTCATAGTTAATAGGATAAGGCTGAGACAGGAGGCAGGGTGTAGGTGGAAGAGGTGGGTCACTGAGAGTGTCATTGAAGAACGTGTCTTTTTTTTTTTTTTTTTTTTTTGAGGTAGCACGTGTCTTGTTTTTGATCCCTCTCTGCTTCCTAGCTGCCATGAGGTGAACAGCTCTGCCCCAGCATTTTCTCTTTTTTTTCTTTTTTTCCTTCCTTCTTCCTTCCTTCCTTCCTTCCTTCCTTCCTTCCTTCCTTCCTTCCTTCCTTCCTTCCTTCCTTCCTTCCTTCCTTCCTTCCTCCCTCCTCCTTCCCTCCCTCCTTCCCTCCCTCCTTTCTTTCTTTCTTTCTTTCTTTCTTTCTTTCTTTCTTTCTTTCTTTCTTTCTTTTTTTCTTTTTTAGAGGTAGGGTCTCACTGTAGTCAGGCTGACCTGGAATTCACTCTGTTGTCTCAGGGTGGCCTTGAACTCACTGTGATCCTTCCACTTCTGCCTCCCAAGTGCTGGGATTAAAGGCATGTGCCACCACACCCGGCTTTCTATCTTTCCTGCTTTTTTTTTTTTTTTTTCCCCAAGGTAGGGTCTCAATCAAGCCCAGGCTGACTTGGAATTCACTGTGTAGTCTCAGGGTGGCCTTGAACTGCAATCCTCCTACCTCTGCCTCCCAAGTGCTGGGATTAAAGGTGTGTGCCACCACACCCAGCCCTTTAAAAATGTTTCATTTATTTGTTTATGAGAAAGAGAGAGAGAGAGAGAGAGACATATAAAGAGAGAGAATAGACGTGCCAGGGCCTCCAACCACTGCAAAGGAACTCCAGACGCACTGCCACCTTGTGCATCTCGTTTATGTGGGTACTAGGGAATCAAACCTGGGTCCTTAGCCTTCATAGGCAAGTAACTTAACCACTGAGCAATCTCTCCATCTCTGGCCCTTCTTTTTTTTTTTTTTTTAAAAATACTTTTAATTATTTATTTGCAAGCATAGAGAGAAGAGAGAGAGAGAGAGACAGAATAAGTGTGCCAGGGTCTCTAGCCACTGCAAATGAACTCCAGACTCATGTGACACTTTGTGCATCTGGCTGTATTTTTAATCTTACATACCAAAAAAACCCCCACCTGATATTTCCCTCCCCCTTCCAGGTCATTAGGTTTTTTATGGTTTTTCAAGGTAGGCAGGCACCACTATAATCTCTGAGCCATCTCTTCAGTCCCTGTCCCAGCATTTTTTTTTCCTGCAATGATGTTCACCTCACCCCAGGCCCACAGCTGTGGAGCCAGCCAACCACAGACTGAAACCTCTAAAACTGTGAGCCAAAATAAATCCTTCCTACTGTGAATTGTCACTGTGACAACACATTAATTCATTGCATGTTTGTGGTGTCACGGATGGAGCTGCGTGGGAGATGGGAGAAAGCACTGGGAATGGGTGACGCTCTCCCCAGGGGCGATGAGTGGTGCATGGGAGGCGGAGCACATAGGGAAACAGTGAGCTCTTGGCTGGGGACAGAGAGCAGTCCCTGGGTCAGTTTGGCTTTAGTCATGTAGATAGCGGTGTGTATATGGCAGAAAGCAGAATTGCCTCAGGATCTGGGCTGGACAGCTGCAAGTTCTGGAAGCGCCCAAGAGTCCCCAGTACCACAGGCAGAAAGGTGCTAAGTAAGTGCTCATGTCCATGCCAGGCCTCAGAAGATGGGGGGGGGGCGGTGAGTGCTGGAGGGCAGAGGATTCCAGGTCTAGGTGGGACCATCTCCATTGGCAGTGTCCACCTGAGACTGGAAACCTTTTCTGAATGGACACCTCCCTTCTCTGGTTGCTTCAAGTTGCTGCCCTCACAGTGGCCACTTAGCTTAGTTGCTGGCTTATGCCAGGACCTTCAGGTTGTAGAGCCAATCTCTGTGATCTGAGGACGTCAGAATTTGTTGGGCCTGACTAAAACATTGGTTCCCATGGAGGCTGGCTCTGGATTGCAAGCCAATGAAAATATGCGAATATGCTGTCAAATTGTAGTGAGACCAATAGCAACTTTCTGTGACAGGTGTTTGCTCAGTAACTCTCTCTCTGTGGGTGTGTGTGGGGAGAGTGTACGTGCACACACACAAGGGTGGACTCAAATGGGGTCCATATGGGAAGAAGAGGCCTGTGGGACAGTTTATGGCTAAGGGGTTCTAGAAGAATATATGGGCAAATATTCTTCCTGCAGTCATTATGTGATTTATACATTTAAAAAGATAGGAGGAGGGCTGGAGAGATGGCTTAGCCATTAAGGTGCCTGCCTCCTAAGCCTAAGAACCTGGTTCCAATCTCCAGTGGTTCCAATCTCCAGGTCCCACGTTTAGCCAGATGCAAAGTGACGCAAGGGTGCAATGCCGCACTTGACCACAAGGGGGCGCACGCATCTAGATTTTGTTTGCAGCAGCTGAGAGGCTGCTGGCCCACCCATCTCTATCTGTCTTCCTCTCCCTCTCTCTCTGTCTGTCTCTGTGTCTCTCTCCAAAAATAAAAAATAAAATAAAATAATAAAATAAAATAAAATAAAAGACAGGAGAAGGCTGAGGAGACGGCTCAGTGGACAAAGTACTTACTGTGCAACTGTATCTGTGTTCAGACCCCCAGAGCCAATGTAAAGCTGGCCTACAAGTCATTTTTATAAGCCTTCTGAAACTGCGCAGAACTGTTGTAAATCATTCAGATTTTTTTGTAACATAATCCTTAGATTGGTATAAGAATTGATATTAGATTGATATTACTCCACAAATTAGAAATCATGTATATGCTATCATTATCCCTTCAATTAAAAAAATTTGGCTTGGGATAAGAAAAATAAAGACCAAAAAGATTAGGCCCTTTGGGCTGGAGAGTTGGCTGAGCAGTTAAATGTACTTCCTGTGCTAACATGAGGGCTTGAAGGAACCAGATCCTATGTACCACAGCTGGGCATGGCAATGCACACTTGTAACCCGAGTCTTGCTGGGGAGCAAAGACCCAAGAACTGCAAGCCCTGGAATCAGTAATAAGACTCCAGATCCAAACAAGACCCATATTTTTCACTTTTGCTGCATGCTTCAAGTTTAGAACCACACACGGCCAGGTCCTCAGGTTTCTCTTCAGTACTAAAAGTGTGGGAGATATATTGCTTCATTTTCTTTCTTTTCTTTTTTTTAATTTGAGAGACACACACACACACACACAGAGAATGGGCATGCCAGGGCTTCTCAGCCACTGTGAATGAACTCCAAACATGTGTGCCCCCTTGTGTGCATGTGGGGCATTGCGCCCTTGCGTCACTTTTGCATCTGGCTAAACATGGGACCTGGAGATTCCTATGGGAGTTTTTAGGCCTCGCAGGCTGGCGCCTTAACTGCTAAAAAGATAGGAGGAGGGCTGGAGAGATAAGGTGAGGTGCCTGCGAAGCCTAAGAACCCAGTTCCAATCTCCAGGTCCCACGTTTAGCCAGATGCAAAGTGACATAAGGGCACAATGCCGCTCTTGCCCACAAGGGGCGCATGCATCTGGATTTCGTTCACAGCAGCTGAGAGACTGCTGGCATCCCCATTCTCTGTCTCCCTCTCCCTCTTTCTCTGTGTCTCTCTCAAAAAAAAAAAAAAAAATTAAAAAAAAGACTTGAATTGAGGCTGGAGAGATGGCTCAGTAGTCAAAGGCTCTTGCTTGCAAAGCCTGACTTTGGGTTCAATTTCTCAGTATGTACATAAAGCCAGATGCACAAAGTGCTCATGCATCTGGAGTTTGTCCACAGGGAGAAGTAGCCCAGGTGCACCCATTCTCTGCCCCCTTCTCTGCTCACAAATAAATTATTTTTTTAAAGACCTGAGTTTACAGACTGCAAGGGTACAAATAAGCAGGAATCAGTAAGTTCATTTCTGCACCACTTCCTTTTCTTGGCCCCAGAATTAAGAATTATTAACAGTCATACGTGACCCAGTGCATGAAGGATCTGTAACCATTAAACAAGCAGATATAGATAAGACTTCATGTTCTTAGAATGTGGAACCGGAGCTAAATCAAGTTAAGCAAAGAAACTGGGGAGATTCAGGGAGAGAAACAAACCAGAAACCAGGAAGATTGTTCCTCCTGGAGAACCCAGCCAATGTCCCTATCTTCTTTACCTGAGTCTATGGAGCTATACATTCAAACTATCACAATGAAGCCGGGCGTGGTGGCGCACGCCTTTAATCCCAGCACTCGGTAGGCAGAGGTAGGAGGATCGCCGTGAGTTCAAGGCCACCCTGAGACTACATAGTTAATTCCAGGTCAGCCTGGGGCCAGAGTGAGACCCTACCTCAAAAAACAAACAAACAAACAAAAAAACAACTATCACAATGACAAGAGATACTAGCAAACTGTGGGATGTAATCTGACTGTGTTGAGTAATTATGGTCAATATCAGGGAAAATCCTTATTTCCCTATCAAATTAAGAATTACCATAACCGGACTGAACAAAACAAAAAAGAGAATTACCATAACCAAATTGACTACTCCCTTAACCATATCACTTAATGCTTGCTGAGCTTGGCCCTGCAGAGGTCTTACAAGGGAGAAACAGCTCTCAAAGAGAGATAAATATCTCTGTCCTGAAAAGGGAAGATGAGGCTTCCTGTGCGAGCTATATGGGCGTGGGGTGTGTGGTTGACCACTTAGTCTAAAGGGTGGACAGCATATCCTAATCTAGAGGATGGGATGTTTGCAACCTAAGCTTTGTATAGACATAGGGCACTCCAGTGCCCCCTGGAAAGGTTACACTGTAGCCCTAACATCCTCACTGCTGATGTTCGAGACCGACACGCAATAGCTGCACCTCATACATATGGTTTAGGAGCACATTTACATAGAAGGGACTCCAAAGGAAACTGGCTTTCTAATTACTTAAAGACACAATCCCTCCTTCCTTAGAACCCACACCCAAGTCCACACAGAAGGTAACAGTGATTAAAGTCAAGGTCCTTAGGCAAAGATTAGAAATAGATACTGGATGTGAGAATCAAGTACACTGGTAGAGTGGGTTACATTTATAATACATGCTCTAAATAAGAGTGAATGTTGGGCTGGAGAGATGGCTTAGCAGTTAAAGTGCCTGCCTGCTAAGCCCAAGAACGCCCGTTCGATTCTCCAGGTCCCACGTTTAGCCAGACACAAAGTGACACAAGGACGCAATGCCTCACTTGCCCACAAGGGGGTGCACGTGTCTGGAGTTCGTTCACAGCTGCTGAGAGGCTGCTGGTGCACCCATTCTCTATCTGTCTCTTGCTCTCTCTCTCTATCTCTCTCCAAAAAAAAAAAAAATTGCCTGGCGTGGTGGCTCATGCCTTTAATCCCAGCACTCGGGAGGCAGAGGTAGGAGGATCACTGAGAGTTCGAGGCCATCCTGAGAATACATAGTGAATTCCAGGTCAGCCTGGACCAGAGTGAAACCCTACCTCGCAACCCCCCCCCCCAAAAAAAGAGTGAATATTATGCTTGTACAGTTGAGCACCCCCAGGCTTAAGTAGGACCCTTTCCTCTTGGATAAGACCCAGAGCCCACTGGAGCAAGGTGCATGCCTTATTTCAGGATAAGGACCCATGGAGAAGTGGGATCTATTGATGTCTGTTGTTCCCATTCCCACTGTATCAGCCCACCTAAGCTTCCTCCTTGCTCAGGATGGAGAATGAATGGCCTCTCCTGTCTAAAATGACAGGGTGTAGATTCTCTCCCCCATGGGGTCTATTGGACCAGCATTCACACCCTTGACGTCTTGGATACCAGAAGGGCAATGAACAACTACTCCACACTCGAAGTTCCTTGAGCTGGTATGTGGTGGTACTGTGGACAGGGGAACCTTCACCCAAGCTACCCTGCAGCTCATCTTAGCAGGTGGTCGGTAAACAAAAAGAAGAGGCCCAGTCTTCCCATTATTCACTCCCAAAGAAAAGTAAGCTGTGGATAGAGGCAACCTAAGGCTTGTTTAAGTCTATTCCCATTCCCCCAACTCCTGAAATCCCCAATGCCCACTCAAGGGGCCTGCCATTGTCATTTCCCGTGGGAGAAGGCTGCCCCTCAGTGCACTCCATTAGAGTCTGTGCTATTGACCTTGGCTCTTATTCTCTCTTTCTTATATTCCTCATGTTGCTCTGGAAAATTCCAAATTATAACACCCTGGACTATGTAAGCCGGAAGTGAATCCCTTCCTCCCATCAACCATGTCTTGTTGGACGTCCATCCCAGCAATGAGAAGCTGATTGCAACTCCTGGCATGTGGAGATTGGGACTCGGGCCGTCTCAGACCCCTTCAGCCCTCATACTTGTGCAACCAGCATACTTAACGGTACAGCCTGAGACAGCACAGTGACTTCCAGGTCAGCTGGGCTGGAGCAAGACCCTACCTCAAAGAAAGAGAGTTTGGGCAGAAGTAGCACATGGAGGTGGTTAATGTTGTTCTCAGAAGCCACAGATTGTTCCTAGAAACATTTTGGGCTACCTTCCAGCAAGCTGTTGGTCAGGGAGGCCCGTGATGCCACCAAAACATTATTGACTATTTCCGAAGCTCTTGGTTGCCCACCAGAACTAGACAATAAGACCTATTCCTAGAGATTCCACATGCTTGGGCTGCAGGTCTCTGAGGAATCAAGCTGTAGCAGAGCTGGAAGCCTCCTTCCTGTTGACTAGCTGTCAGCCTGCTAAGAGCTGTGCAGCCTGTTGGGGGAGAGAATCCATCAACTGTCTTAACCAGCAGTGACCCTATAAGCTTCTCAGCTGGGCAGCCAAGCCAAATGTACCAACTGGTGCCATGGTGGCATCTTGTGGGGGAAACCAACTCTTTTTTTATTGGACTTGGGACCCACTTTGCAGGAGAGAATTAGTGCCTGGTACTGAAAATATAATCGAGCAGGGCGTGGGGCGCACGCCTTTAATCCCAGCACTGGGGAGGCAGAGGTAGGAGGATCGCTGTGAGTTTGAGGTCACCCTGAGACTACATAAGTGAATTCCAGGTCAGCCTGAGCTAGACTGAGACCCTACCTCAAAAAAACAAAACAAAACAACGAAAAACCTAATCAAAAGCCTATGACTTGGGAGGTCATAAGCCCTAGGGGGGAACTACTATTGTCATTTGTCTAAAGTGATATATTATGCCCACTAAATTGCCCTCTGAATACTTTTTTTTTTTTTTTTTGCAAGGTAGGGTCTCACTCTGGTCCAGGCTGACCTGGAATTAACTATGTAGTCTCAGGGTGGCCTTGAATTCTCGGCGATCCTCCTACCTCTGCTCCCGAGTGCTGGGATTAAAGGCATGCGCCACCACGCCCAGCTGAATGCTTTTTAAAAAAAATATTTTATTTTATTTGAGAGAGAGAGAGAGGAAGACGGAGATAGAGACAAAGAGTGAATGGGTGCACCTGGGCCTCTAGCCACTGCAAATGAACTCCAGATGCATGTGCCCCCTTTTGCATCTGGCTCACATGGGTCCTGGGGAATCAAACCAGAGTTTTTAGGCTTTGCAAGCAAATGCCTTAACTGCTAAGCCATTTCCTCAGCCCCTGAATACTTATTTTTATGCCCAGATATTAATGCTACTATCTTTTATGATGGTGCTGAGCACTGGGGTGACTCAAAATTCACTAAAGTACTGAGAAGTGACAGTGGCGTGTTCAGCACTAAGTGAGACATCTCTATTACATCCCCCAAGGCTCAAGGTCCATTGCAAAGGAGGTGGCAGAAAGAATGTAAGAGCCAAAGGAAGTGGAACACTGCTTACAATACTGTCTTCTAGACACAAAGTGGACAATGTGTTCATGACTTCACAGTGGCTGATGTTATCTGCACAAGACTTGCATGATATGAGTTTAAAAAATAACAATGACATCAAAATAGTAGAGGGCTAGTTAGTAAGAATAAGGGGGTCAGTGGAGGGGGGATTTGAAGAGGGAGAAGGGAGAGTGGTGGGGGGAGATTATGATGATGTTATATTGTTTATGGAAGTTATCAATAAAAGAGTTTCAAAAGGACTGAAGAGGTGGCTCAGCGGTTAAGGTGCTTGCTTGCAAGGCCTCATGGCCTGGGTTTGATTCCCCAGTCCCCATGTGTATCTAGATACACAAAGTGGCACATACCTCTGGAGCTTGTTTGCTGTGGCAACAGGCTCTGGCAAACCCAGTCTCTCTCCCTCTCTGCTTGCACAGAAAAAGTTTAAAAAGTTAAAAACAGGTGGCACACGCCTTTAATCCTAGCATTTGGGAGGCAGAGGTAGGAAGATCGCCTTGAGTTCGAGGCCACCCTGAGAATACATAGTGAATTCCAGGTCAGCCTGAGCTAGAGTGAGACCCTACCTTGAAAAAGAAGAAAAAAAAAGTTAAAAACATAAAAAGAATATAAACAAATTGTAGCTCCCAGAATGAACTAAAGGATGCAGAAATAGGAGCTTTGCTTTCAGTAATCATTTTGGACTCAAAAAATAGCTGAATGAGGCAAAGTGCTTCCCGCAAAATGGCATCCTTCCAGAATTGAGTGTCCCTATCTTTGTAACCCTTTGACTGAAAAGATAGGACATCTTTCTACTTCTCACATTAGTGAAATTTAATATCATATCTTGTTTCAGTTACTTTCTCATTGTGGGACAAAATACCTGGCCAGGAGCATCTTATGGAAGTGAAGGTTTCTTTTGGCTTTCCATTTTGAGGGGAAGTGTCTGTTAAGGCAGAGAAGGCACGGCAGGCTTGAGCAATAAGACTGTGTCCCATCATCACCAGCAAAGATCAGGGAGAGAGAGCAAGCAGGGCTGGCTGGAACACCTCAATCTGCCCCCCACCAGTCTCCGTGGCACACTTCCTCCACCCTTTTTTTTTTAAATTTTTTTTAATTGACAGCTACTATACTTAAAGACAATAAACCATGACATTTCCCTCCCCTCCCCTCCCCCCATTCCCCTTCACAACTCCAATCTCCATCATATCCCCTCCCTCTCTCCATTAGTCTCTCTTTTAATTTGATGTTATCATCTTTTTCTCCTATTATGAGGGTCTTGCGAAGGTATTGCTAGTCACTGCAAGGTCATGGATATTGAGGCCAATTTCTCTTTAGACAGTTGTATTGTAAGGAGTCGTACCCTTCCTTTGGTTCTTACATTCTTTCCGCCCCCTCTTCCACAATGGATCCTGAGCCTTGGAGGGTTTGACAGAGATGTTTCAGTGCTGGACACTCCTCCGTCCCTTCTTCTCAGCACTATGTTGCCTTTTGGGTCATCTATTGAGATGACCATGTGATTTTTGTCCTTCAGACCATTTATATGGTGTATTACATTTATGGATTTGCGATGTTGAACCATCCCTGCATCTCTGGGATAAAGCCTACTTGGTCAGGGTGAATAATCTTTCTGATATAATCTTGTATTCTGTTTGCCAGTATTTTGTTGAGAATTTTTGCATCTATGTTCATGAGGGAGATTGGTCTGTAATTTTCTTTTTTTTTTGTTCTGTCTTTGTCTGGTTTTGGTATCAGGGTATGCTGGCTTCATAGAAGGAGTTCGGTAGAATTCCTTCCTTTTCTATTTTATGGAAAAGTTTGAGAAGCATTGGTGTTAGTTCTTCCATGAAGGTCTGTTAAAATTCACCAGTGAATACATCTGGGCCTGGGCTTTTTTAGTTGGGAGACTTTTTTTTTTTTTTCGAAGCAGGGTCTCACTCTAGTCCAGGCTAGACCTGGAATTCATTATGTAGTCTCAGGGTGGCCTTGAACTCACGGCAATCCTCCTACCTCTGCCTCCCGAGTGCTGGGATTAAAGGTGTGCACCACCACGCCAGGCTTGGGAGACTTTTTATAACTGCTTGGCTCTCTGTACTTGTTATAGGTCTACTTAAATGGTTTGTCTCATCTTGATTTAAATTTGATAGGTCACATGAATCAAGGAAATCATCCATTTCTTTCAGGTTTTCAAACTTAGAGGCATATATATTATTTTTTTCTTTTTCTTTTTTTTTTTGGTTTTTTGAGGTAGGGTCTCACTCTGGCCCAGGCTGACCTGGAATTAACTATGTAGTCTCAGGGTGGCCTTGAACTCATGGCGATTCTCCTACCTCTGCCTCTCGAGTGCTGGGATTAAAGGCGTGCGCCACCACGCCCGGGAGGCATATATATTCTTAAAGTATGTCCATATGGCTAAGATTCCAGGGTGGGGAGGGATCTACTTGGACCCTTAGACCATGTGGGTTCCACTCCTCACCCTTTGTTCTCAGAGTCACCTCCCCTGCCATTCCCCCTTCTTCAGTCCATGGACTCTCCCTCAGCCCTCCTGACTTCTGAATAAATATAATAATTCACTAAAATAGTCCTTCTCAGTCTTGGTTTATTTCAATTCTTTTTTTTTTTTTAATTTCAATTCTTTAAGTAAAGGAGACACAAGCTTGGGCTTAGTGTTTGCATTTGAACCCCCCAAAAGTAAGTCTTGTTTCAGGTGGAGGTCCCACTGAGATGTTAAGAGGCTTAAACCCATCTTGAAACATTCACAGACCAGGGTGGACCTCAACCCCAGGCTTCCCACGGGGCGAGTTGGGAAGAAGGTCGTAGGATGATGCCCACAGGAGGGCACTTAGGCTATCAAGATGGGAGTAAGACTGTACACCTTTGCACTTGGCCTTATAGTCTTTTGATAAATCTTTATGCCGTGATATAGGATGTATGGGCTGGGGGAGCTTAGGACTTGAGTCAGGCTGACTAAGATGAGCAGAGACACCCTAGCTCAGACCTTGCTCCAGGAGATGCATCCACCATACTATGTTTCCCTAGTTTGGAAAGACAGGAAGTTAGCTTTAGGGCTCTTGCAGGCAAAAGATGGGAAAAACCTAGTTTCTTCTCTCCAAAACCCAGTTCTGGAGGGATGCCCCTCCAACTAAAAGATGTGGGACAGGGGCTGGAGAGATGGATTAGCGGTTAAGGTGTTTGCCTGCAAAGCCAAAGGATCCCAGTTCGATTCTCCAGGCCCCACATAAGCCAGATGCACAAGGGTGTGCATGCATCTGGAGTTTGTTTGCAGTGGCTAGAGGCCCTGGCATGCCTATTCTCTCTCTCTCTCTCTCTCTGCCTCTTTCTCTCATAAATAAATAAATAAATAAATAAATAAATAAATAAATAAATAAATAAATATGTGGGACAGGATGAGGCATAACCTCTTCCTAGACTTTTATTTTTCATCCTCCACTTTCTTTCAGATGAAACAATTTGCCTCTAAGGTCACCACTATCCTAGTTAAAAACCTCAAACTAAAATGGTTCTTTGGTCCAAAATTTAACTCTAACAGGGACTTTAAAAATTGCCAACAAAAATTGGGTAAAATAAGCATAACATTAGATAAATTCTAAAAACTATATTTAAGGTTATCAATAAAATTATGTTGCTCCATTGGTTAAGCTTTTAACTATTGGAGAAATTGGGTCTTAAGGTGAAGGTTCACTTAATACTTAAGTTCCCAAGATAAGATTCTCATACTTAAGAACATTCTGGCTTTAAAGACAGCTCCTGTTTATTTATGCTAATTTTATCAAATGTTTCATCATCAGATTAATTGCTACCCAAGATTAAGCTACAAACATTATCCAACAGTGTTTTCTCTTTCAAAATAGATGTGTCAAGGGTTGTATTAGAGCTCAGCTGTTTTAGTTCAGAAAAATCAGGTTCTGAGTTGGAGAGATGGCTTAACAGTTAAGGCACATGCCTGTGAAACCTAAGGACCCAGGTTTGATTCTCCAGGTCCCATGTAAGCCAGATGCACATGGTGGCGCATGTGTCTAGAGTTCGTTTGCAGTGGCTGGAGGCCCTGAAGTGCCCATTCTCACTCTCTCTCTCTCCCTATCTCTAATTAATAAATAATTTTTTTTTTTTAAGAGTCACTTGAGTAAGGTGTCACTAGAGGCCTGTCATCAAAAAAAAAAAAAGCCCGGCGCGTAGCCTTTAATCCCAGCACTCGGGAGGCAGAGGTTTGCTGAGAGTTCGAGGCTACCCTGAGACTACATAGTTAATTCCAGGTCAGCCTGGACCAGAGTGAGACCCTACCTCAAAAAACCAAAAAAAAAAAAAAAAAAAAAAAAAAAAAAAAAAAAAACAAACAAAAAAAAAAAAAAAAAACAGGTTCTGTTCTATTTGTATGTGTAATCTGACTTTTAAGTTCATTTACTTATAACCCTACTCCAGGATACAGCCTCATGCTCAAGTGATCTTCACGTAAGAAAAATGAACTCATGCGCCAATGTTCTGTTTCCAACCTGTCCTGGATAATTGGTGTTTTCAAACACAGGTGCCAAGACTTACACTGTCTTACTGTCTTTTCCTGACAATTTCTAGGTCAAATTAATTGGCTTAGAGCTGTTGATGGGAATATTGTTTTCAGTAATAATAACATGTTCTGCCTGCACTTGTAGCTGATAGATATAAATGCCTGCTTTCTGTGCTCCATATATGACCTACACTGTCACAGGACAATTACATTTAAATGCTAGACAAAATGACTTCAAGCTTTTGGGGCAATCTTTATATCTGTTTCACTAACCAGATAAGTTATATGCTCACACCCTGCAAAGTTGTTGTATCGTCTTTTCTTTCTTTTTTTTTTTTTTTTTGGTTTTTCGAGGTAGGGTCTCACTCTGGCCCAGGCTGACCTGGAATTAACTATGTAGTCTCAGGGTGGCCTTGAACTCACAGCAATCCTCCTACCTCTGCCTCCTGAGTGCTGGGATTAAAGGCGTGCACCACCACGCCCGGCTTTAGGTGTATCGTCTTTTCTAAGTGTTTTAATAACGTATGTAGAAGCCAAAGCCAATTGTACTCACTGGAGCTAAAAAGGCCAATATTTAGGCTTCTGCTCCCAGGTCATACGGCCACAGGAGATGATGGGACATTGTTAATGTGTTTTACACTGGCCCTCTGGTAAGTCACCCAGCCAGGGAGGACACAGTGATCCAGAAACAAAAGAACCGATGTACAATCTACAACAGAAGAGTCACAGCAGGAGAATTAGTCCTCCAGGCTTCCCAACACAGGGAAGGCCACTCGGTCAGCACAGCCCTGCCTCACCCTGATGGGAAACACCGCACTGGAGAAACCAGAGTGCTCCTCCCACGTCCTGGAGTCTCTTGGAGAGCCGTTGTTGATCTCCAAAAGTACACCCTTGATTAAGTTGTGGCTACTTGCTTGATCTTAAAACCCTCCGAGAAGGGCTGGAGACATGGCTCAGCAGTTAAGGCACTTGCCTGCAAAACCTAATGACTTGAGTTCAATTCCCCACTACCCACATAAAGCCAGATGCACCGAGTGGTGCATGCATCTGGAGTTCAATTGCAGTACCCATTCTCTTTCTTTCTCTCTGATTGCAAATAAATAAATAAATAAATAAATAAATAAATAAACAAATAAATAAATAAATAAATAAAATAAACCCACAGCGAATAGCATAACCAAACATAAAAGGGGTGCGGCAAGGCTTGGACAGAGAGCAGACAGACAGGTGTGCTCTATCTTTCATCACAATGCCTTGTTTTCTATCCTCGCTGGTGTTCAGTTTTCCCATTCTACCTCTCTAAACCCAGGATGAGGTCTCATTCCTTGTGTGGGCACAGGAATATGCACAGGATAGAAATCAGACTAGGTGTGGGTTCACAGGCTTCTTCCCACTTCTAGTACTTCAGGATTCCCGTGGTGGGAGTCTCCTCTTCAAGTACATGACTGGAAGCTATTGCAAATATATATTAACCAAGACAGAGCTAGATTTCCTAACTTAAGCCAGGTTACTAGATAGGACATTTCTCAATGGCCTGTCAACTCTACCAGGAATGAACAGCAAAACAAAGAGCTTTTCAAAAGAGACAGAAGGGCTGGAGGGATGGCTTAGCAGTTAAGGAGCCTGCCTGCTAAGCCTAAGAACCCGGTTCCAATCTCCAGGTCCCACGTTTAGCCAGATGCGAAGTGACACAAGGGCGCAATGCCGCTCTTGACCACAAGGGGGCGCACACATCTGGATTTCATTTGCAGCAGCTGAGAGACTGCTGGAGCGCCCATCTCTATCTGTCTCCCTCTCTGTCTGTGTCTCTCTCCAAAAATAAATAAAAATAAAAATAAATAAAAATAAAGAGACAGAAAAGGTCCTACTGAGATCAGGAACCGCTTTAGACCATGTCAGGCACTACTGTGCAGGTTTTTCATGGTGGAAGAAAATTATATGCACTGTAATCTTCACAGTTGCTCTGTTGATCTTTGGACCTTGCATACTCAATTACTGTTTTAACTTTATCCCTGTTCCTGACAGTGGCTCACTCTCAGATGGTCATAGAACAATCCAACTCCATCTTCAAGAGCCCCTTGATCAGCTGATCACTCTCCACTTCTGTTCTTTTTTTTTTTTTTGGTTTTGCAAGGTAGGGTCTCACTCTGGTCCAGGCTGACCTGGAATTAACTATGTAGTCTCAGGGTGACCTCGAACTCTCAGTGATCCTCCTACCTCTGCCTCCCGAGTGCTGGGATTAAAGGCGTGCTCCACCACGCTCGGCTGTTCTTTTTTTTAAGGCAAGAGACAAAGAGAGAGGGAGAGAGAGAGAGAGAGAGAGAGAAAGAGTGTGAGAGAGGATTAGTGTGCCAGGTCCTCCAGCCACTGCAATCAAACTCCAGAAGTGTGCACCCCTTGTGTGCATATGTGACCTTGCATGCTTGTGTCACTGTGAGTCTGGCTTACATGGGACCCAGAGAGTTGAACATAAGTCCTTAGGCTTTGCAGGCAAGCACCTTAACCACTAAGCCATCTCTCCAGCCCTCACTCACCACTTCTAACTGGACTACCTCACAATGCTCAGATGGCAACAGAATAGGGCATTGGACTAATAGATCTGTCTCTTGGGCCTTTAGATCACCCCTTCTGGGAGAGACGCTAACTATAATGACTCTTCAGCCTTGTGCATCAGGAAATAGTTAAAGACTGGTCAGTCATCCTCGCTCCTCTAGCAGCAGTTAGAGTGTCTTCTTATGGGAAAGAGGATATTCACCCGCTATATGCAGCGGCTGCTACACTTCTGCAATGCCTCAGTTGCATGTGTTCAAGCCCAGCCCCTTCCAGACACTGCACCCAGGTGTGCCAACTTCTTCCAGATTTGGCCCCAAACCCAAAATAACAAGCCTGGCAGCTCATGCAGCTTATGGTGGGCTTTCCCTGCTTTTCCAGCTCCTGGCCTGTTCATCGCTCAGCGTCTGAGGTTTTCACCACTGGTAAGGTTTTGGTCTTTCCACCCTGACAACTTAGCTTATCTGCTGCCAGGGTGGGGAAGGATGTACCTGGGCCCTTAGACCATGTGGATGTTCCACTCCTCACCCTTTGTTCTCAGAGTCACCTCCCCTGCCATTCCCCCTTCTTCAGTCCACAGACTCTCCCTCACCCCTCTTGACTTCTGAATAAATATAATAATTCACTAAAATAATCCTTCTCAGTCTTGTCTGTTTTTTTTTTTTTTTTTTTTTCCAAGGTAGGGTCCCGCTCTAGCCCAGGCTGACCTGGAATTCACTATGTAGTCTCAGGGTGGTCTCGAGCTCATGGCGATTCTCCTACCTCTGCCTCCCAAGTGCTGGGATTAAAGGCGTGCACCACCATGCCCGGCTCAGTCTAGTTGTATTTCAATTCTTTAAGTAAAAAGACATGAGCTCAGGTTTGAGGTTTGCATGTGAACTCCCCAAAGTAAGTCCTGTTTCAATCCTATGACTTACTGAACACTGTTTTATGTAAACAAACTGTACTTTAGGTACTATGGCCTCATTAAAATACTCACTTTAGAAGATGAAATCTCCTGTGGTGGTATATAGTGTCCTTTGACACATATTTAATAGACCCAAATAGACCCTTTATGCTTTTTTGTTTGTTTGTTTTTTGACAGTCTCACTCTGTAGCTCAGGCTGCCTACAAGACTGAAGGGATCCTCCTGCCTCAGCTTCCCAAATGCTAGGATTACATGTGTGCACCACCACAACTAGATCCTAAACATAGCAGCTTTTAAAATATTGCATTTATTTATTTATTTGCAAGCAGAGAAAGACAGAGAGACAGTAAATATATTCCCATCACTTCCTCCAGCCACTGCAAACAAACTCCGCATGTACACACCATTTTGTGCATCTGGCTTTACATGGGTACTGGGAAATCAAACCTGGGTCATAAGGTTTTGCAGGTAAATGCCTTAACCACTGAGCCATCTCTTCAGCCCCAATATAGTGGATTTTTTTTTGAGGTAGGGTCTCACTGTAGCCCAGGTTGACTAGGAATTCACTATGTAGTCTCAGGGTGGCCTTGAATTCATAGCAATCCTCCTACCTCTGCCTCCCAAGTGTTGAGATTAAAGGCGTGCACCACCATGCCCAGCTTCAATATAGCAGTTTTAATAGAGTTAAGAAATTATGAGAATTTGGGCTGGAGAGATGTCTTAGTGGTTAAGGCACTTGCCTGCGAAGCGTAAGGATCCAGGTTTGATTCTCCAGGTCCTATATAAGCCAGAAGCACAAGGTGGTTCGTGTGTCTGGAGCTCGTTTGCAGTGGCTAGAGGCCCTGGAACACCATTCTTTCCTCCTCCTCCTTTCTCTCTTTCTCTAATAAACAAACAAACAAATAAACAAATAAATAAAAATAAATCTTAAAAAAAAGAAAAGAAAAAAAAGAAATTAAGAAGCCGGGCGTGGTGGCTCACACCTTTAATCCCAGCACTCGGGAGGCAGAGGTAGGAGGATTGCCATGAGTTCGAGGCCACCCTGAGACTACATAGTGAATTCCAGGTCAGCCTGGACCAGAATGAGACCCTACCTCGAAAAAAAAAAAAAAAAAAAAAAAAAGAAATTAAGAGTATTTGAACTTATAAAGCAAAGTAGTATAAACCTATCTGGCCTATGACCTGCAAATCTACATTATACGTATGATAGAATAAAAGTAAATAAGGTCATCTGTTTTTGTGCTAAACTTCTGTTGGAAATAGTGCTGTCCTTCCTTTTATTTTTAATTTTTATTTTTTTATTTATTAGAGACAGAGGAGAATGGGCATGCCAGGGCCTCCAGCCACTGCAAACGAACTCCAGATGCAAGTGCCACCATGTGCATCTGGCTTACGTGGGACCTGGAGAATCGAACTGGGATCCTTAGGTTTCGCAGGCAAATGCCTTAACAGCTAAGCCATCTCTCCAGCCCTGCCCTTCCTTTTATAATGGATTTTAAAATCCCTTTTTCCAGCCTCTAATTTGGAAGCAACAGCTTGATTTGAAACAAACCATCTCTCCCTCTCATTCTAGAGCTGTGCTTTGAGTGCTCACATTCCCGCTTAGGTCGGGCTGAGATAAGAACCTCAAATAATTTTGTTTGTTTTACTTTTCTTTGTTCCAGAGGGAGAAGATAAACTGGAGGGATGGCTCAGTAGTTAAAAGCACTTGCTTGCAAAGCCTGAAAGCCTGATGGTCGGGGATTCCTCAGTACCCACATAAAGAAGTATACACAAAGGGATTCATATGTCTGGAGTTTGTTTTCAGTGGCAGGAGGCCCTGGCATGCCCACACTCATTCTCTTTTTGTCTGTCCCTTTCTCTATGTCTCTCTCTCAAATAAATAAATATTTTAAAAAGAAGAAAGGGGAGAGAAAACACAGGCAATTTCTCTTATGCATTAATGTTATAATTGCAGTTTAAAAATTATCTTCAGAGAGCCGGGCGTGGTGGTGCACGCCTTTAATCCCAGCACTCGGGAGGCAGAGATAGCAGGATCAAGGCCACCCTGAGACTACACAGTGAATTCCAGGTCAGCTTGAGCTAGAGTGAAACCCTACCTCGAAACCCCCAAAAAAAATTATCTTCAGGGCTAGAGATGTGGCTTAGTGGTTAAGGTGCTTTCCCGTGAAGCCTAAGGACCCAGGTTCAGTTCCTCAGTACCCACATAAGCTGGATGCACAAAGTGGCATATGTGTCTGGTGTTTGCAGTAGCTAGAGGCTTTGGTATGTGGTTTCTGCCTCACCTCTTTCTCTCTCAAATAAATAAAATACTTTAAAAATTAAAAAAATTATCTTCAGCTGGACATGGTGGAGCATGCCTTTAATCCCAGCACTCAGAAGGCAGAGGTAGGAGGATCACTGTGAGTTCAAGGCTAACCTGAGGCTATGCCATGAATTCCAGGTCAGTCTGAGTTAGAGCAAAACCCTATCTTAAAAAAAATTTTTTTTTCTTCAAATGATCCGGGTGTGGTGGTGCATGGCTTTAATCCCAGTGCTTGGGAGGCAGAAGTGGGAGGATCACCATGAGTTTAAATCCAACCTAAGACTATAGAGTGAGTTCCAGGTCAGCAGGGGCTAGAGTGAGACCCTATTTGTGGTGGCTTGATTCAGGTGTACCCCATAAACTTATATGTCTGACTTATGGGACTTAGGTCCCCAGCTGGTGGCAATTTGAGAATTGCAGCCTCCTAGAGGTATGTATTGTTGAGGGTGGGTTTATGGGTGCTATAGCCAACTTCCCCTTGCCAGTGTGTGACTGGGGAGGTTGAGGTTGGAGGATCACTGTGAGTTCAAGGCCAGCCTGACACTACATAGTGAATTCCAGGTCAGCCTGGGCTAGAGCGAGCCCCTTCCTTGAAAAACCAAAAATAAATTAAAAAAAAAATAAATAAGACCTTTAACAACAAAAAAAAAAAAAAAGGCTGGAGGGATGGTTCCGTGTTAAGTACATTTCCTGTGTAAGTAGACAGCCTCAAGGGGCCTGAGACTACCAGAGTTCAAATACCATGGTCCTACATAAACAACTAAGCGTGGCCACATGTTCCTGTAACCCCAACCCTACAGAGGAGCAGAGACCTGAGGTTTTTCCTGCATTGTGCGTTGTGTGGGGGTAGGGGACTTGCTTTGGTTCAGTGTTTGCTACACAGCTGAAGAGATGAGGCATAGTAAGGACTTTCCTCCTAATTGAAACACTCCCTCCTAGAGAGGGGTTCAGCACACTTGGAAGGTAAAAACGCCTGGACAGCCAAAAATTACAAGGTCACAAGACCCCTCCCCAAGGTTATAGAAGTAGTCAATAATTATTGATGGGGAGGGAGTCTCTTGGACCAGTCCAGCTTCCTGTACGTCACAAAGTATGCTCCAGAGATTTGGAGTGGAGAAACTCTTTTGCTGGAGCGGGCTTCGTAGTGATGCAGCAGCTTTGGAGGCGTCCATGTGTAATCAATCCTAATAACTCACTGGTTCAACAAAATAGCCTCTCCTTCCTTCTGTGGATATGCACGCCCGTTCCCCTCCTTCCTTCTGTGGATATGCACGCCCGTTCCCCTCCTTCCTTCTGTGGATATGCACGCCCGTTCCCCTCCTTCCTTCTGTGGATATGCACGCTGTGGATATGCACCCTTCTTTCCTTCTGTGGATATGCACGTTCCCTTCCTTCTGTGGATATGCCCCGTTCCTTTCCTTCTGTGGATATGCATGCCCGCTCCTTCCTTCTGTGGATATGCACGCCCTCCTTCCTTCTGTGGATATGCACGCCCGTTCCCCTCCTTCCTTCTGTGGATATGCACGCCCGTTCCCCTCCTTCCTTCTGTGGATATGCACGCCCGTTCCCCTCCTTCCTTCTGTGGATATGCACGCCCGTTCCCCTCCTTCCTTCTGTGGATATGCACGCCCGTTCCCCTCCTGTGGATATGCACGCCCGTTCCCTCCTTCCTTCTGTGGATATGCATTCCCCTCCTTCCTTCTGTGGATATGCATGCTCATTCCTCCTTTCCTTCTGTGGATATGCATGCCTTCCTTCTGTGGATATCCCCGTTCCCCTCCTTCCTGTGGATATGCACGCCCGTTCCCCTCCTTCCTTCTGTTCATGCCCTCCTTTCCTTCTGTGGATATGCACGCCCGTTCCCCTCCTTCCTTCTGTGGATATGCATGCCCGTTCCCCTCCTTCCATGGCCATGCACACTCATTCCTCTCCTTTGGATATGCACGCTCGTTCCTCTCCGTCCATGGATATACACGCTTATTCCTCTCCTGTGGATATACACGCTTATTCCTCTCCTGTGGATATACACGCTTATTCCTCTCCTGTGGATATACATGCTCATTCCTCTCCTGTGGATATACATGCTCATTCCTCTCCTGTGGATATACACGCTTATTCCTCTCCTGTGTATATACATGCTCATTCCTCTCCTTCCATGGATATACACGCTTATTCCTCTCCTTCCATGGATATACATGCCCGTTCCTCCCCTGTGGATATGCATGCTCGTTTCTCTCCTTCCATGGATATGCATGCTCATTCCTCTCTTGTGGATATACATGCCCGTTCCTCTAGTGTGGATATGCACACTTGTTCCTCTCTTGTGGATATGCATGCTTGTTTCTCTCCTTCTGTGGATATGTAGGGTCATGTCTCTTGGCTATGGACCCAAGGATCGAATTCCTTGGAAACAATAAGGTTCACGTGGTTAGTACTGAAGTGGTTACTGCTGAAGATTTCTCCTAAATGGGTGGAGCAAGCTTTAATGTTGACACTGCTGGGAGTTTCAGTCTACGGACTCATGCTTGTGTTAGTCATGTAATAAGAACCACTCTTTGTCTTACTAGTAAAACATTGTGAAGAGCACCTGTCTTGCCAGGAATCTCTTTAGGCATTGAGGAGACCGGGATAGGATTCCCCGGAGATAGAACATACAATCAATAAGCATATTCTATCACCACACCAGGATCCCACTAAATTATGGAGCTGAGACGTCACCTCACCTATTGACACAGCTGTGGTGTTATAGCAAAAGTCTCACTCAGGTGTTGATGCTGGTGTGAGCCACTTCTGTGTATCACAAAGACAGTCTAATCTCAGAGCACAATAATTGGTTTACTGTGTGCCTCCATAGTTTGCCATGTAATACCAAGTAAGGCATTGACTGTTGTGACCAGAGACCCAACAGAAAGCCACTTCAAGAAGAAATCCTTTTTATTTGGGGTCATGGTTTAAGAAGGTATGGTTCAGTCATGGGAGAGATGTGATAGAATTTATGAAGGCTGTGATGCTTCCCATTTGAAAAGACCAGAGGCCAAGATCAGGAAATGTTGGCATTCCAGGAGTGTTTTTTTTCTGAGGTAGTGGTGCCCAGGCTGACTTGGAATTCACTTTGTTGTCTCAGGGTGGCCTTGGACTCACAGGATCCTTCTACCTCTGCCTCTGAAGGGCTGGGATTAAAGGCATGGTGTGCCACCATGCCCGGCAGGAGTGTTGTTTTTAAGTCATCTGTAGCACATCTAATTATTATTTTTGTATTTTAGTGGAGCTGGTGGTGGAACCCCACCTTACCCCTCAGCTACATCCCCAGCTTCAGTCTTTGGATTCATGGATAAAACAGCCTTAAGGATCACTTAAGAGGTATTCTTTTATTCTTTTTATATCATTAGTGGGAGCAGCAGTTTGCTTGTGTATCACTATGAACCTGGTTGATCTTTGCTGGGACAAGATACCTGACAAAAATCAGCTTAAGGAAGGAGAGTTCATTTCCGTTCCAGCTCCACATTAAGGTCCATCACGGCAGGGAGGATGTGGCGGCAGGAGCTTGAGGCAGCTGCTCACATTGCAACCACAACCAGGAAGCCGAGAGCGATGAAGGCTGCTGCTCAGCCAGCTCTCTCCTTTTTATACAGTCCAGGGTCCCAGCCCATGGAGTGGCGCAGCCACAGTTAAGGTGGATCTTCCCACCTCAATTAACCTAATCTAGATGACCCCCTCACTGGCTAGACCTGAGGCTAACCTCATCTACATCATTTCTCATAGGCTGAACCCCGGCTCATTTCCTAGGTGATTCTACACCCTGTCAAGTTGACAATCAGCAATTAACCATCCCAGGAATTCGCTATGTAGATCTTGCCTCCTGTTTCTGTCTCCTGCGGAGTAATGGGGCGCATGCCTGGTTCTTGGAAGGTGTTATTCCTTCCACAAAGTTCTGTTCTCTCCTGGTCCCTCTGGGAAAGCAGTTCTATGTTCTTCCTTCCTGGGTTGGCTCGCTGTCTTTGGTGGGTGACATCCTGGAATGCTGCTGACTGCGGGGCTCCGAAGGCAAGGGAGGCCATTCACAAGGCCACAAGGCCTTTTATCTGCCATGAAGGGGTGGCAGACGCTACAGCCAAGACCTCAGATAGCAGCTGACACCAGATCACTCTGATGGAGGGCCACAATCAGGTCTTCCTGAGAGACAGTGACCAGCTCCCCCAGGCTGCTGCCCAGTGCATGGGAGACAGGTTTTGAAGGAAGGAAGCCAAGGCTGCCACTGCAGGCTTCTTCTGTTTTCAGGCCACAAGAGTCCCTGTTTAGCAACCCATTAGGGACTTGGCAACAACACATACGTCATATGGACACGATATATAACATAATAATGTAATCATGTATACTCATATTATCATGTAATGCTGGATAGGGGTTTTGCAACATGTGTGGTTAGGTGATTTAGCCACTGGGCCAACGTGAGAGCACGCTCTTACACAACACAAATCCTTCCATCTACTGCACAACGAGCCTTCTACTATCTGCTCATTGTTACCTGTTGCTTCTGGAGTGATAAAGGACAAGATAACATGATATTAAATGAAGCACAAGATTAAATGCTGCAACAGGCACTGTAGACACTCAATGTACAAGCTTGCTGTGGGCATACCCAGCATGCTGTTGTACAGTGAACTACATTTTCAGTGTAGGGATGGATGGAGGCCAGGGCTTTAGATGCCTGGCACAGATTCTACCACAGGCTATACTCCAGCCTGTGATTTTATTTTACAAGCAGATCACATTGGGAAAAACCATTTAAGAAGTGTATACTAGTGAAGGTATAAACTAGTATTACTAGAACACAAGCATGACTCAATGTACATCATATATGCCATGACACACAACAGCATAGCCACCAAACAACATTCTTCCCTCTTCTTCCCTCTCTTTCCTTCCTGTCTCCTTTCCTTCCCCTTCTCCTCTCCACCCCCCCCCAGTCTCCTCCTTCCTTTCCTCTCTCTTTTTAAAATTTTTTTGTTTTTGTTTTTGTTTTTTAGAGGTAGGGTCTCACTCTCACTCTAGCCCAGGCTGACATGGAATTCACTCTGTATTCTCAGGGTGGCCTCAAACTCATGGCAATCCTCCTATCTCTGCCTCCTGAGTGCTGGAATTAAAGGCATACGCCACCACACCCTGCCTTATTTTTATTTATTTATTGGAGAGGGACAGACAAAAGAGGGGGGGAGAGGGAGAGAGAGAGAGAGAGAGGGAGAGAATATGGACGCACCAGGGCCTCCAGCCATTGCAAACGAACTCCAGATGCATGCGCCACCTTGTGCATCTGGCTTACATGGGTCCTGGAGAATCGAGCCTCAAACCCAGGTCCTCAGGCTTCACAGGCAAGTCCTTAACAGCTAAGCCATCTCTCCAGCCCCCCTTTCCTCTCTTTTGACACAGGATCTTTTTTTTTTTTTTTTTTTTAAATATTTATTGACAACAAAACATACTTACATACCAAAGGTGCGTATTTTTCCTCCCTCCCCTTCCCCTTAGAACTCCACTCTCCATCATATCCCCTCCCTCTCTCCATTAGTCTCTTTTTTAATATGATGTCATCCTCTTTTACTTCTACTATGAGGGTCTTGTGGAGGTATTGCTAGGCACAGCAAGGTCATGGATATCAAGGCCAATTTCTGTCTGGGCAGTTGCATTGTAGGAGTCGTACCCTTCCTTTGGCTCTTCCATTCTATCCGCCCCCTCTTCCGCAATGATCCCTGAGCCTTGGAGGGTGTGACAGAGATGTTTCAGTGCTGGGCACTTCTCCATCCCTTCTTCTCAGCACTATGTTGCCTTTTGGATCATCCCAGTGGTCATCGCCATCTGAAAAGAGAAGCTTCTCTAACCAGAAGTGAGAGTAGCATTAATATGTGAATATGAGCATTAAGTGTAGTATTTTCCGGGCAGCTTGGTGGGAATAGTATATACATTTAGATAAGGGCATGCTTTATACCCCTAAGGCTTATGACCTTACCTACCATAGACTTTACTTAGGTTTTTCAGTACCAGGTATGTATTCCCTCCCATAGAGAGGGCCTTCAGTCCAATTATAGAGCAGTTGGTTACCCCACGAGTAGACATGCCACTATTGCACCCGTTCAGTCTTTGGGCCTGTCTGGCCAAATTTGAATATTCAGCGTCCACTGTTTTCACTGCTGATGACTTCTGTCTCCCATACTCTGCATGCAGTGCAGCTTTTTCCAGCTTTCAGTTGGCTGGTCTACAGGGAGAAGGTTTTCTGCTCAGTACCAGCTTGCTTTCTCAGTGACCTTGCCTCTCAGGCAAGAGATGTCTTCAGCAATAGGGTCTTACTATCTGTTTCTCAGGGAAACCAAGGGCTTTGGCAAAAGCCTTTAATGTTTTGGAGGCTACCGGGACCTCCTTGGCCAACAACTCACTGGAAGGTATCCCATCCCAGGTACTGAAAATTTTCTAGTAACAGTCTACAGCTTCTAGATGTACCATTATTCAAAAAAGTAGTTTTACATAAGTCTTATTCACAATCTTTTGAAATTAGATTGACCCTCCCCTTGCCCTTCTTTTTTATGCATTCTCTACCCATGGCCTTGGTTAGGCCATTCCCCTCCTTGTAATCAGTCCTTCCACTTACATATATGCAATACCATACACTTCAGTTCTTCCCTTTCCTCTGTCCCTTATAGCCTTTTACCAGCTTACTGGTTTCTGGTACCAATTTTGGTTCCAGTTCACACACAAGTCTGTCTATTTGTAGCTAGGATCCACATATGAGAGAGAACATGTGACGTTTGGCTTTCTGAGCCTGGGTTACCTCACTTAGTATAATCCTTTCCAGATCCATCCATTTCCTGCAAATTTCATAATTTCATTTTTCTTTACCGCTGAGTAGAACTCCATTGTGTAAATGTACCACATCTTTATTATCCATTCATTTGTGGTGGGACATCTAGGCTGCTTCCATTTCCTAGCTATTGTGAATAGAGCGGCAATAAACATGGTTTTGCAAGTATCTCTAAGGAAGTGAGAAGAGTCTTCTGGATATATGCCTAGGAGTGCTATAGCTGGATCATATGGTAAATCTATTTCTAGCTGTCTCAAAAACCTCCACACTGATTTCCACAATGGTTGGACCAGGTTACATTCCCACCAACAGTGTAGAAGTGTTCCTCTTTTTCCGCATCCACGCCAACACTTATTGTCATTTGTTTTCTTGATGGAAGCCATTCTGACAGGAGTGAAATGGAATCTCAAAGTGGTTTTAATTTGCATTTCCCTGATGGCTAAGGATGTGGAACACTTTTTCAGATGTTTATATGCCATCTGAATTTCATCTTCTGTGAATTCTCTATTTAGTTCCATAGCCCATTTTTTAACTGGGTTGTTTGAATTCTTATTATTCTGTTTTTTGAGTTCTTTGTATATTCTGGATATTAATCCTCTGTCAGATGTATAGCTGGCAAAGATTTTCTCCCATTCTGTAGGTTGTCTTTTTGCTCTACTCACAGTTGACACAGGATCTTACATTGTAGTCGCGTCTAGGATGACCTAAATCTCACTGTGTAACCCAGGGTGCTCTTGAAGTTTCTTTTTCTCGATGTAGGGTCTCACTCTAGCTCAGACTGACCTGGATCTCACTTTGTGGTCCCAGGCTGGCCTCACAGTGATCCTCCTACCTCTGCTTCCTGAGTGCTGGGATTAAAGGCATGCACCACCATGCCTTTGAATCCTCCTTCCTCAGCCTCCTGAGTGCAGGTTTGGCCACCACACCTGGCTTCCTTGCTCCTCTTGGCTTTAATTTTCTTCTCTGTGAATTGAGTGACCTGGGTTGATTCCGCCTGGAAAGGTGGTGTTCCAGACTAATAGTGTAGAGCCGGAGGAAGCTGCCAAGTGGAGGGCAGAAGTGGGACCTAGGTATAAATATCAAGATGGCAGATCTCAGAACCAAGATGGGGTAAATGCTTTGACTCTGGCTGCTTTTCAAGTCAGAGGTCGCAGTGGTCTCCTGTTACAGCTTGTCACACAGTCCGGTGTCCTTTAGGCAAGGTTCTCCTGTCACTACACCTCGGTTTCCTTATCTGTAAAGGGGGCCTTTTTGGCTGGGACCAGGGCAGTGGTGGGACTTGAGTGATGAGCTCCGTCTGCCTCTCAGGTGAAGGCGGGGCCAGACCATGGCTGGTGCTGTAGTGGGGGTCTCTCGGTGCTAGGCTGAGTGTCTCCCTGCGGGATGGGGAAGCCAGCTGCCACCGAACAGCTAAGGACTCCTCTCAGGTACCAAAGTTTCCAGCGGTCCATGCTGCCAGACTCGGAGCTTTAAGAGATGTGCAGAGAGGCCGGGCGTTGTGGCGCACGCCTTTAATCCCAGCACTCGGGAGGCAGAGGTAGGAGGATTGCCGTGAGTTCGAGGCTACCCTGAGACTACATAGCTAATTCCAGGTCAGCCTGGACCAGAGTGAGACCCTACCTCGAAAAACCAAAAAAAAAAAAAAAAAGAGATGTGCAGAAGGTCACCGTCACAAAGCGCCTGCACCTTCCTCTGTGGCCGCTGGCCTAGGCAGAGGCCAGGTCTGGACACTGACACAACACACCACTCTCCAGATTGCCAAGCCTCCCAAGGAAGAAGAGGAGATTAGGTGAGGAGATCTGTCTCCCCTCTCACAAGCCAGAGTCTCATTAAGAGAATGGGATCCTTCCTTGCTTGTGAGGTTTTATTTTATTTTTTAATTTTTAATTAATTAATTAATTTTTTGGGGGGTTTTTCACCCTAGCCCAGGCTGACCTGGAATTCACTCTGTAGTCTCAGGGTGGCCTCGAACTCATGGCGATCCTCCTACCTCTGCCTCCCGAGTGCTGGGATTAAAGGTGTGCGCCATCACGCCCGGCTATTTTTAAAATTATTATTTTTTATTGACCCCTTCTATACTTACAGACAATAAACCATGATATATCCCTCCCCGGCCGCCCCCAGCTTGTAAGGTTTTGCATGCGCTGTTCTACCCACCACCAATACCCTTCTCTTCCTCGAGTGAATGGCTGAACTCCTAGCATCCTACTAGCCCAGTGCAAAGGTTCCTTCCCTCTGGATCCCACCGCTCCAGGGTCACGACCGAGATCGCCTCGAGTCACTTCCCTACCAAGGTCCCCGTGGAAATCTCGGGTCCTGTGAAGGCAAGGTCTTGACTAGCCTCTCTCCCGAGTTTTTGCGTGGAAGGGGCAGGGAGGGGAAGAAGGTGCAGGGCCCGCCGCGCCCACCTCCTCGTTTGCTTGCCCGCGCGCGCTGGCAGCGGTCTTTCTTCCCGCCGCCCCTCCGTGTCCCCCATAGGACAGGGGCTTAAGGACCACAACGACCCCGACGCCAAAGGGCCGGGCGCTCCGTGGTGAGGGGGCCCGGCCCCACCGGAGACTGGGGACGCGTGGCCTGCAGGTGACCGCCGGTGTCGCCGCGCAGCGGGGATCCAGGAGCTCCCCCGCAGGGCTGCCAGGATGTGCGCACGGCCCCGGGTTCCAATTCGGGACATTCTGGACCACTGCGACCCGCCCCAGGTCAGGTACCCAGCTGGGCTTCTTTTCTTCCCTTCCCTTCCCGCCCCGCCCCGCCCCAGCCGGCACCGCCCCCGTCCCCGCCCGCCCGCCCGCCCGGACTAAGTCCCACGCGACGGGCGGGCCCGCGGCGACAGGTGAGTCCGAGCGCGGCCCCGGCGGCGGCGGTGTCCCCTGCGTGGTCACGAGCATGGGCAACAGCGCAGGACGCAGCGACTTCGAGTGGGTCTACAGCGACCAGCCGCACACGCAGCGGCGCAAGGAGATGCTTGGTGAGCCCCGAGTGTCCCGCGTGCAAGCCGCTCCCCTCCGCAGCCGCCCCGCCGTCCTCTCCGCCCGGGGCCTGGCGACACCCCGGGGACCCGAGCTCGGACCCGGAGGCGCCAGCGTGGTGGAGGGAGAGGGGAGAGGGCGGCGCCGCGCGCGGGGGCCACCGGTGCTCGCCCGCAGTCAGTGCGCGTGTCATGTGCGCGGACCCCTTGGGTCCCTGGGCCGGTCCACATCGAATCCGTGAGCGCTGGGCCGCACGGATGTAGGCGCCGAGAGAGAGAGAGAGAGAGAGAGGGGGAGGGAGAGGGAGAGGGGGGGGAGGGGAGGGGAGGGGAGGGGGGGGGAGGGGGAGGAGGGGGGGGGAGGGAGGGGAGCTCTTTCTTCTTTGGGCACGTGGGGTGGAGGGACTCCGAAGGTTCCACCAAAGAATGCCGTCTGTCCTGCCTGGTGGCGTGGCGCCCGGGGGTCTTCCGGAAGGTCACTTGTGCCCGCGCTCGCGGTCCGGCGATGTCCGGCCGGGGACTGGAGGCGCACCCGCTCCGGCGGGCACCTCCGCTGGGCGCCCGAGCCCGCTGCGCGCTGCCGCCCCTCCGCAGGCCCCAGCTCGACGCCGCCTCGTTCTTCATTCAGATGGGCGGAACCGTTTCCTTGCGTACTTAATTCGCATTTATTTGGCGATTAGTTACAGGTCTCATTTGTGGTTGGTCTTTTTCACCCCGTGTGAGCGCCTTTTCCCCGTTTGTAGCTGCTCTCCCGCCAACTCGGGGGCTTGTTTATTGTCTTCGCATAGATTCAATTTATTGGATTTATCGGCCTGTGGTCTTTTCTCTTAGGTTTCACATGGGCTCTCCCTGGCCTGCCTTAAAGCTACGGAAACCTCCCCCCTATGAGCTTCAGGTCTTTGAGGCGCGCGGGGAACCTGGCTGCACCTTCTGGGTTTAAGTCTTAGGGTTTTCTCCTGAGACCGGGTGCCCTTCTCATTCTGTGATCTTCCAGGGGATGACAGCAGGGACCCTGGGACTCTTTCCTCCCACAGAAGACAGGCAGGTGTCTGGGGTGTGCGCCCCCCCCCCCCAGCAGGGCTGAGGCTGAGCAGGGGCTCTTGTGAGCCCTGTGGCTGTCTAATCTCTCCCGCTGCCCGCACATTCCTCTCACTGCATTCTCGCTCCCACCCGGTAGAGAAGTGAGAGGCACAGAAGGCAGCCACAGGTGCTTACTGGCTACAGAATACGACCCCAGGCCTGGAGGCTCTGGGGGCCTTGCTTTCCTGCTGTGTGAAATGGGCCTGATCACCCTGCAGAATGTGTATGAGGATGGGTGGGGGCTAGTGAAGCCCCTCCCTCCTTTGCCTGTGCTCTCCCACCTCCCCCCTCCTTGCTGGGATTACAGGTGGCCAGGCTGGCCTCTAGCTCTCTGTTTAAATTGACCTTGACCTCCTAATCCTCCCTCCACCTGCCTGTGCTGGGATCACAGGTGTGTGACACCACACTCCATTTGCACAGTGCTGGGGATCAGCCCAGGGTTTTTCCACATGGTCGCATGGTGGGCATGCAGGCTCCAAACTGAGCTACATCCCCTGTGCCAAGGGTCCCTTTCTAAAGACAGAAACCACAGCCCTTGGAACCTATCCAGGCTTCCTAGAGAGGCTGGAAGGAAAAGGTGAGAGGACCAGAAGGGGAGAGACCACCAGGGTAGCCCCAGGCTACCTTGATGGCCCTGGCTGGGTCAGTGAGGGCTCTTTCTCTGGCTTCTTCTCTGGCTCTAGTGCCCAGGCACTGGTCTCTAGGGCAGAGGTCTAGAGGCTGTCAAAGGGTTGACCTCATGGACAGGACTCCTATAGTCACTCATGAGTGATGGGTGAGTCAGTATGAGGAAACTGCAGTTTGGGCAAGGTGAAAGGCTGATAATGGAACATTCCTGATGGAGCTGTTGTGCAGACTCGGGAGGTAAGCTGTGAAGCTTTTAGCCCAGGACTCCATGCTATTCTTATAGACAGGCCTGGCTCTTCCCTGAACACAGGGAGTAGATACCTCACCATGTCCGTTTGCTCTAGTCCTGGGAGAAATCCATTCGTCATTGTTCTGCCTCTTTTCAGAAGAGGCAGCCACATGGGGATCAAAGAAAAGCAACCTGCTACATCACTGGGTCACATCATGGAGGGTGGGTCGGTGCTCAAGCCGAGCTGCACTCTGTCCTGGCTAGCAAATGCAGCCTGCACCAAGCAAGCTCTAGAGCCCAGCATATACCAGTTAAGATCCCAAGCTCACAGTCTGGTCCCAGGAAGTCCTTGCAAAGAGCCAGCCCCAGGCTCTGGGGATAGGTCTAAAGTCTAACTCCAACTCCTGCCTAGGATGGGGGCGCGTGCTCCCCAGGGCCAATGTCCTTAGAAAATCAAGAGCAGCGCTAAGAACCTGTCTCTCTGACCAGGGTGTGGTGCCTCCCGGCTCCAGGCAGGCAGGAAGCTGGCCCACTAGACACTGAGCCAGGTGGGGGAACAAGCTTGAGTTTGTTTCTTTGATAACAAATAGCTTTGTAATTTTGTTTGCTTTAAAACAAAACTTAGGAAAGCAAAGCGCACGTGGTTAACAAAAAAGCATTTTTTTTTCAAGTAAAGGAAAACAAAAGAGGAAAACCAGGAAGTGGAGCTCTCAGTAGTGGCTGGATTATTTTCTTAGGAAAGGCTGGGCTTCTCTCCGTGGTGATGGCAGATGTAGAGCCCAGTGGCTCGAGCTGCCAGGGGAAGGTGGAGCTCTAGTCACTCAGCCATGGAGATGCCTGCTCCTCTGCCAGGCAGGGTTCCCAGATCACAGGAGATGGTTCTGCCTGTCTGGCTTGGTGGCTGCCTTGAGTGGCAGGGCTTTCTCCCTAGGCAGGGTGGAGGGGATTTCTGGCTCCAGTTCTGAGACCTGTGGTTTTAGGGTCAGCGGGCTGGGGCAGGCCTGGACTGTGGATACGTGGGAGCTAGAGGAGCTGCCCTCCAGGAAAGATGGGTGCTGTAGGGGTGGAAGCGTGGGACAAGGGGCATGGGCCTTCAGCAACTAGGGGCAGGGGCCCTGTGGGTCCCCATGAAGCCCTGCCTGCTAAAAGCTGGCTGACTGGTGCTTGCATCTGACCCTGACACTTTATGTTGCCCTTGTTTCCCCCTCCCACCCCGCCCCCAGCAAACTGGGCAGTCCTGCCAGCTTCCCGGCTTTTGTAAACACTGTTTTCTGCTAGAATGATTATTTGTTTTTATTTGTTTTTGGGGTGCTAGGGATGGAACCCAGGACCAGGTGAAAGCTAGGCTGAGCTGTACCACAGACCCCTCTGCTAGAATTCTTTTTTTTTTTTTTTTTTTGGTTTTTCGAGGTAGGGTCTCACTCTGGTCCAGGCTGACCTGGAATTCACTATGTAGTCTCAGGGTGGCCTCGAACTCTTGGCGATCCTCCTACCTCTGCCTCCCGAGTGCTGGGATTAAAGGTGTGTGCCACCACGCCCGGCTCCTCTGCTAGAATTCTTTTTCACTCTTTCTTCATCACGGAATTTCTCAGAGGTTTTCCAGAGGACAGCACAGGCCTACGTGACATGGATGCCACACAGTCATCACACAGGCACGTACTAGTATACTGGTACCTGTGAAGCCGTTGGCTTTCTGGAGGAACCAAAAGCCCTGAGTTATACATGGAATTTGGCAATGTCTGTGTCTTACCCCCACCCCCAAGGTAGGGTCTCCAGCCCAAACTGACTTGGAGTTCACTGTGTAGTCTCGGGGCAGCCTTGAACTAATATCGATCCTCTACCTCTGCCTCCTGAGTGCTGGGATTAAAGGCATGAGCCACCACGCCTGGCTAGTGCTGTTTTTATCAGGGTTGGTGCCCAGTTTCCCAAGCCTAGCCCTGAGGTGGAGCTGGGAAGGGGTACACACTTGGGGTTCCTGTGCATGGGCCCTGTGGGCAGATCATAAATGCCACTAGCCCTCCCTTGTCCTCCCTCAGGATGCCACACCCACTACCTTTGTCCCCGAGCATCCTTTGTCAGTGGGTTCTGCTTTGCATGCCCAACTTCCTCATTGCACTCGGGGACACCCTCTGTTCCACTGGGAATATCCACAGTGGTGGCTTGGGGTTGAGGGAAACTAGCAACAGACCGTCCAAACGTCAGCCAAAGGCCCCCACAGTTGGCCTGGGTTTCCCTCCACTGGTTCTGTCAGGTGCCAGTCGTGGGTTCTGACAAGGTCACTTGCTCGTGTCTCCTTCCTATGTCCTCACACAGCAACTGAGCGAGCATTCTGGTCTCCTTTGTAAGGAATTGTGACTTTATCACCTCCGAGTCTCCATTTCCTGTGCCAGCACATGGGGATCAAAGTTTCACTCTCTGAGTTTTTTGGGGGGGGGGCACAAATATTCATCACGCTGTGAGTTTCTCTTTTAACTTGGAGAAGCTGTCCTTGTCATTTTGCCTCACAGATTTGAGATTTGTCATGCTGTATTTCAGGACCCTGGGGAGGGAAGCCACCTGCCCAGTTGTTCCTGCGTGAGGGGTCAGGCTAGGATCAAGACCTGGGTGGCCTTGGCCATACTCGCTGAGCTTCAACTTGAAACTTTTTCCTCCTGGTCCCCAACACAGGTCTTCCTGGCAGTTACAGGTCACAGGTCCCTTGGTTCCTTCCTTCATCTACCATGGCTGCTGCCCCTGGTCCGTGTTCAATTTTTTTTTGTTGTTGTTTTGAGGTAGGGTTTTACTGTACTTTAGGCTGACCTGGAATTCACTCTATAGTCTCAGGGTGGTCTCCAACTCACGGTGATCCTCCTATCTCTGCCTCCCCAGTGCTGGGATTAAAGGCATGCACCACACCCGGCCTGTCCTTAATTTTTAACAGCCTTATTGAGGTATAATTAAATGTCGTGTAATTCACTCATTTCAAGGACACAGTCCAGTGCTCATTAGTATTTACATGATCCAATTTGGGAACATTCTCATCACCAACTAAGGCTCTGTAAGGCCTCAGGCCATTCTCACCCCACTTAGCCCCACTTCTTCCATGGGCATCTCAGCCTGAGCATGCGGTGTGGCCCTCTCTGTGTCCCAGCTCGTGCTCCTGGCCCCCTCCCCCCAGGCTGGGTTTTCTTCTCTTGGCATCGATCTGGGCTCCTCGGGGACCTTCAGCACGCATTTGCTACCAGGATGAAAAGCAGGTTTAGCAGGTGGCTGGTGAGGAGGCGGGTGTGCCTTTGGATTGCTGTTCATTCTTTCTAGTGTTGGGCTGGGCAGAGCTAGGCTTGTGTATGGCTCGGAATGGGGCTGAGAGGTACAGAAAGGCTCAGCTGGCTCCTGCAGCTTGAGGAGGAGGTCCTGCAGGAAGGCTAAGGGGTGCCATGAAGGGAGGCTGCTGGTGGAGTTCACCTTCCTGAGCTGCGGGCAGGGCTGAGACGCTGCTGATATTTATCTGAGCATTGGTGGCCAACAGGTGGCGTCATCAGCACCACGAAGCTTTGTGGCGGAAGGGGACCAGGCGAGCAGTGATGTAGAGTGCGGGAGTCTTAGGTGATCCAGCAAAGAGAAGGTGACTGACCTGTGGCCAGCCCTGTCTGCTGCCTCCCTGGCAAAGCATGGGAGCATCAGGCTGTGAATGGTGGTGTTGCTGGGGAGGTGGGTCTTGCATGGTCCAGAGTGGAAGTGAGTAGGGATCCATCCCTCATTGGAGACTCCAGGAAGCAGGTCCGCTGGGAGGCTGGTGAGGCCTGAAGCTGGGAGGGTAGGTGTGAACCATGACCCAGGCCTTTCTCTGCTCACCTCGCACAGGAAAGGGCGGTAGCCCCTTGCCAAGCATCTGCTTCCTGTCTCCCTGAGCCTCTGATGGCACAGCCTACTGCTTAGGAGAAGATGGGGGCAAAACAAGAGGCTGGGCATGGTGGCACACGCCTTTAATCACAACACTTGGAAGGCAGAGGTAGGAGGATCACCATGAGTTTGAGGCCACCCTGAAGCTACATAGTGACTTCCAGGTTAGCTTGGGCTAGAATGAGGCCCTACCTTGAAAAACAAACAAAATAAAAAATAAACAACAACAACAACAAAAAAAAAAACCAACAAAAAACCCAAGGCTCCTTCAGAGCTAGCGGTGAAGAAAGCGTTCTGTGGGTGGGGCATGCCATTGGCTCAGGCCTTCCATGAGTCTGCTGACATATGTAAACGATGGATCTGTGGGAACCAGGCTAGGCCACCCCCAACCTAGAGGTCATGTGCCTCCAGGGAAGACCCTACTTCCAGGTGCTCCCAGCCCTCTGGGCTGACAGAGAAAGCGCCTCAGAGGTGGGAAGAGGTAAAGCAGGCTCCGAGAATGCCCGGGCTGCTTAGCCATACCGATAGACACTGGTGGGTGTTTGCAGGCTGAGAAGCGTGGGGGGCTCCTCTCTTGCAGGGGCCGGCTCACTCTGGCAAGTTGTTTCACCCCCAACATAAAGAGGACAGTCACTACTAGGGAGGGCAGTGAATGAGCACACCAGATGCTGGGCACTTGGCACTGCCAATGGACTTGGAAAGCACAAGAGCTCAGTCAGCATCCCACAGACCTGGAGTCGAGTCCCAAGTGCATGTCTTGGGACATTTGTCTGCTCTGCTTTGCTGGGCCCTTCCTTTGAGCCATCCTGGCTGTGCCCTGCCTGCTCAGAATGACTGAGCAGTGACAGCTGTTTCTGGCCAGCTACCTGTTGCCTATGCTGAGAAACCATTGGTCTTTGGTTCCAAGTTGGACTCTAGGCTGAGTGGCAGGGCACACACATAACTCCATCTGGACTGGAGGTTAAGTGGGCAAGGCACAGTGAGGGTAGAGGGAATCCACAGCTGGGCCAGGGCTAGCCAGACTGGGCAGAGCCAGGGTGTCCATCCAGAGCCAGGCCCTACCCATGCCAGTCTACCATTACTGACGAGGGCATGGTGAGCTTTCCTCTCATTCTTCAGCCTTCCAGCTCCCTGGGAGATGGAGCTTGGGGGAGGCCATGAAACCTGGAGCCCGCCTCAGCTTCTAGCTTTTACATGGATCTGGGGATCCGAATTCAGGCACTTAAGAGTTCCAGCAAGCACGGTGCCATTTCCCCAGCCACAAGGGTTAGTGCCCATTTGGGAACTTACCTCTTTTTTGTAGAGGAACTTTACTCCCTCAGTGGTCTTAGAGGATATTGCAGTCAGGTTCGCATTGCTGGTAGAAATCACCCAACCAAGAGCAGCTTGTGGGAAAAAAAAAAGGTTTATTTTGGCTTAGAGACTCAAGGGGGAAAGCTTTGTGACAGCTGGGGAAAACGATGGCATGAGCAGAGGGTGGACATCACCCCCTGGCCAACATAAGGTGGACCACAGCAACAGGAGAATGTGCCAAACACTGGCATGGGGAAACTGGCTATAACACCCATAAGCCTGCCCCCAACAATACACTGCCTCCAGGAGGCATTAATTCCCAAATCTCAATCAGCTGGGGAACCTAGCATTCAGAACACTTAAGTTTATGGGGGACACCTGACTCAATCCACCACATTCTGCCCCTGCCCCCATAAACTGACAACCATTTTACATGATTTAAAATGCAATGCATTCATCCAACTTAAAAGTCCCTGTTGTTTTTATCAATTCCAATGATGCTCATACATACCCATAGTCCAAGGTCTTTAACTGAGCCATAATACCAAAAAATAACCTAAAATAACCCCATAATGGCTCAGAATACACATTCACATGGCAAAAGATGGCATTGGGCATAGCAATGAAATATTCAACCAATACAAGATTTAAACAGGGCAAACATCAAACTCTGTAGTTTCAAGTCCAACAACTCTAGCCAGTGACAAATCTCCAAGTCCGATAACTTAACCCGCAACAAGTCTCTGGAGTTCCAATTCCGCCCCTCCAGCTAGGCTACTCACACACAGTCTTGGAAAACTTCATCCGGGGACAGCAGCTCTCCTTGACAACCATCTGGTCCCGGCATCTCCACTGGGTCTCCACTGCAATTCATGGTTCATCTTCATGGCCCCATGGGATCTCCATGCAGGCATCTAGTAAACCTGCTTCACATTGCCCATGGCCATTTCCAAAACACAAGACCATGTTGCAAACTCAATGACCCTCTCTTTCCTGCATTTCTTATACTCCACAGTACCAGGTAGGGTGCCAATTTGTTAATTCGGGGAGGGTAGATAAAGCAGACTTTGAAGAACAGGACACGCCTTGAGCACTCAGGCCCCTTCAAAAGAGTCTACATTCTTCCTGTTGCCCCAGTGCAGGTCAGCTGGCCCAATCTCAAAGGTTGTAATGTCTGAATTGCAGCTGAATGGGCAGCAGTTCACCCAAAGATTTTTTTTTTTTTCTGTGCCATATTCCTCTGCTCACACCAGTTCATTTCTACACAGAGCAACCCTGCACAACTTCTCAGGACACAGGCCTAACAGCAAGCTTCTCATACAAACTTCTAGCCCAGTCCAAGTAAAGTTCTTTCTCACCCTCATTAGCCACACCTCACAGTCCATAGTTCTTACTGCATTCAGGTCTTTCAACTCTGACCAGAATAGTCCATCAAGCTGTACTTACAGCACTGCCAGGCAACTCTCAGGCCAAGGTTTCAAATCCTTCCACATTCCTCTTGAAAATCAGCTCCAAACGGCCAAAGCCACTCAGTCAGGTGTCTAGCAGCAATCCCACTCCTCGGTTCCACTTTACTGTTGCAGTCAGGTTTGCATTGCTGGTAGAAATCACCCAACCAAGAGCAGCTTGTGGGAAAACAAGGTTTATTTTGGCTTAGAGACTTGAGGGGAAGCTCCATGATGGCAGGGAAAAATGATAGCTTGAGCAGAAAGTGGACATCAGCCCCTGGCCAACATAAGATGGACCACAGCAACAGGAGAATGTGCCAAACACTAGCATGGGGAAACTGGCTAAAACACCCATAAGCTCACCCCCAACAATACTCTGCCTCCAGGAGGCTTTAATTTCCATCAGCTGGGGAACCTAGCACTCAGAACACCCAAGTTTATGGGGGACGCCTGAATCAAACCACCACACAGGAGTACCAGTAGCACCGGTTTGTTTCTGACTCATTGGGTTCCTCTTGAACTTGGAAGGTTTGACATGAGCAGGCCCCTTAATGGCTGTTGGAGTGGCTAGAATCAGCGTGAGGTCTCTCCCAGGTTGGTTTTAAGGAGGGAGAAAGAGACGAGAGACATCTGAACAGCTCCTGATCTCCATGACAGAACAGCAGGTCCCATGGAGGCACTGTGCTGTGGGCTGAAACCAGGAGAGACTTGTTCATGTCGTAGTATTTATTTGAGCAGCTGTTTCATTATAAAGAAAATCTAGTGAGACGTGGTCACTCATAACATTTTACAATGTTTCAGTCTTTTATTATTTTTTTGTAGTTGGTTGAGTCAGGGCCTCCCTGTAGCCCAGGCTGAACTGAAACTCACTGTGTGGTACAGGGTGGCCTCAAACTTATGGTGATCCTCTTTCTTGAGCCTCTGCAGTGCTGGGATTGAAGATGGGTGTCCATCATCACATCTGACCTGGGTTCAATCTTAATGCTTGTAGAGTTTTCTTTGGCATGTTTTATATGTTTTGGTAACTTGTTTGATTGTTTTAAGGAGTATTATATTCCTTAAAAGTAGGCTATATTAGTCAGGCATATTGGGGCACACCTTTAGTCCCAGCATGTGGAAAGTAATATCACCATGAATTAAAGACCAGCCTGGGTCTACAGAATGAGTTTCTGATCAACCTGGGCTAGACTGAGATCTTGCCTCAAGGAAAAAAAAAAAAAAAAAAAAAGGTAAGCTATTTTTTTTTTCTGTTGAGTGCTTTAGACCACACAGATGATCTGAAATTAACCTTTTTTTTTTTTTCAAGGCTGTGAGATGCTAAATCTCCTCCAGCCACTGCAGACAAACTCCAGACGCATGCACCACCTTGTGCATCTGGCTTATGTGGGTCCTGGGGAATCAAACCTGGGTCTTTTGGCTTTGCAGGCAGGCAAGCGCCTTAACCACTAAACCATCTCTCCAGCCTGAAATTAACCTTTTTTTTTAATTGTTAAAGTCAGCTCAGACTCTTTGGAAGTTACTTGTAGTGACTTAGGAGGAAGCTCCTGGCTCCTTCAGTTTCCTTCTGTCCCTGTGCCACCTGCTGGGTGTGTCAGGGTCTTGTCATCTGTGTGGCTTCCCTCAGCAGCACAGGAATGGTTACCTCTCCGTGATTCTTTTTCCTGAAGAATGTGCGCCCGTGAGAGTCCAGTCGTTGGAGTCTCCATGCCTCCCTGGTCAAGAGCACAGGCGACTCCCCAGAGCAGTGGGGTTCTCTGAACCTGACCCTGAACCCTCATCCACTGCTTGTTGTCGCAGGAGATGTGTGGCCCTCCTGAGTGGAAGGCTATTAGAGTGAGGCCCACACATCTCTCCGTCCATCCTGTGTGTCCTTTAGGCTCTCTTGCCCGGAGCTGAGCCTGGCAGGATGGTGCTGAGGGGATCCCATGCTGGCTTGCCCACTCTCTCAGGGCTGGGGAGCAGTGAGGGCCCTGGAGGGCTGGTAGAATTCGGCTGGCCACCATCCCAGCTTTGGAAGGGGCAGGCTCAGGGGGTACTGTGTCACTTTGCACTTATTATACTGCAGTTTTGGAGGTCAGAGGTCTAGTCGTGTCTTGCTGTGTAGGATTAGCTATGTCCCTTCTGGAAGCTCCAGCCGGGATAACTGTGTCCTTCTGGAAGCTCCAGCAGGGGTAACTTTGTCCTTCTGGAAGCTCCAGCCGGGATAACTGTGTCCTTCTGGAAGCTCCAGCAGGGGTAACTTTGTCCTTCTGGAAGCTCCAGCCGGGGTAACTGTGTCCTTCTGGAAGCTCCAGCCGGGGTAACTGTGTCCTTCTGGAAGCTCCAGCCGGGGTAACTGTGTCCTTCTGGAAGCTCCAGCCGGGGTAACTGTGTCCTTCTGGAAGCTGGGTAACTGTGTCCTTCTGGAAGCTCCAGCCGGGTTAACTGTGTCCTTCTGGAAGCTCCAGCCGGGGTAACTGTGTCCTTCTGGAAGCTCCAGCCCTTCTGGGCTCCAGCCGGGTAACTGTGTCCCTTCTGGAAGCTCTAGCCAGGGTAACTGTGTCCTTCTGGAAGCTCTAGCCTTCTGGGCTCCAGCCGGGTAACTGTGTCCTTCTGGAAGCTCCAGCTGGAAGCTCCAGCCGGGGTAACTGTGTCCCTTCTGGAAGCTCTAGCCAGGGTAACTGTGTCCTTCTGGAAGCTCTAGCCGGGGTAACTGTGTCCTTCTGGAAGCTCCAGCCGGGGTAACTGTGTCCCTTCTGGAAGCTCCAGCCGGGGTAACTGTGTCCTTCTGGAAGCTCCAGCCGGGGTAACTGTGTCCTTCTGGAGCTCAGCCGGGGTAACTGTGTCCTTCTAACTGTGTCCTTCTGGAGCTCCAGCCGGGTAACTGTGTCCTCTGGCCGGGGGTCTGGAAGCTCCAGCCGGGTACTGTGTCCTTCTGGGCTCTAGCCGGGGTAACTGTGTCCTTCTGGAAGCTCAGCCAGAAGTAACTGTGTCCTTCTGGAAGCTCCAGCCGGGTAACTGTGTCCTTCTGGAAGCTCAGCCGGGGTAACTGTGTCCCTTCTGGAAGCTCCTTCTGGAGCCCAGGGTAACTGTGTCCTTCTGGAAGCTCCAGCCTGTGTCCTTCTGGAAGCTAACTGTGTCCTTCTGGAAGCTCCAGCTCTCCAGCCCTTCTGGAAGCTCCAGCTGTAACTGTGTCCTTCTGGAAGCTCCAGCCAGGGTAACTGTGTCCTTCTGGAAGCTCCAGCTCCAGGGGTAACTGTGTCCTTCTCTGGAAGCTCCAGCTCCAGCCGGGGTAACTGTGTCCTTCTGGAAGCTGTGTCCTTCTGGAAGCTCCAGCCGGGTAACTGTGTCCCCTCCAGCCGGGTCTGGAAGCTCCAGCCGGGTAACTGTGTCCTTCTCCTAACTGTGTCCTTCTGGAAGCTCAGCTCTGGCCAGCCTTCTGGAGCTCCAGCCGGGTAACTGTGTCCTTCTGGAAGCTCTAGCCGGGTGTGTCCTTCTGGAAGCTGTGTAACTGTGTCCTTCTGGAAGCTCCAGCCTTCTGGGCTAACTGTGTCCCTTCCTTCCTGGAAGCTCCAGCCGGGTAACTGTGTCCTTCTGGAAGCTCCAGCCGGGTAACTGTGTCCTTCTGGAGCCGGGTAACTGCTCCAGCCCAGGGGTAACTGTGTCCTTCTGGAAGCTCCAGCCGGGTAACTGTGTCCTTCTGGAAGCTCCAGCCGGGGTGTCCTTCTGGAAGCTCCAGCCGGGGTAACTGTGTCCTTCTGGAAGCTCCAGCCGGGTGTCCTGTGTCCCTTCCTGGAAGCTCTAGCCAACTGTGTCCTTCTGGAAACTGTAACTGTGTCCTTCTGGAAGCTCCAGCCGGGGTAACTGTGTCCTTCTGGAAGCTCCAGCCCTTCTGGAGGGGTAACTGTGTCCTTCTGGAAGCTCCAGCCGGGCTCCAGCCGGGTAACTGTGTCCTTCTGGAAGCTCCAGCCGTGTAACTGTGTCCTTCTGGAAGCTGGTGTCCCTTCTGGAAGCTCCAGCCTTCTGGAAGCTCTAGCTGGGTTAACTGGGAAGCTAACTGTGTCCTTCTGGAAGCTCCAGCTCTGGAAGCTCCAGCCTGTGTCCTTCTGGAAGGGTAACTGTGTCCTTCTGGAAGCTCCAGCAGCCTGGGAAGCTAACTGTGTCCCTTCTGGAAGCTCCAGCCCAGCCGGGTAACTGTGTCCCTTCTGGAAGCTCTAGCCAACTGTGGCTCCAGCTGGGGTAACTGTGTCCCTTCTGGAAGCTCCAGCCAGGGTAACTGTGTCCTTCTGGAAGCTCCAGCCGGGGTAACTGTGTCCCTTCTGGAAGCTCTGTGTCCTTCTGGAAGCTCCAGCCGGGGTAACTGTGTCCTTCTGGAAGCTCCAGCCGGGGTAACTGTGTCCTTCTGGAAGCTCTGTGTCCTTCTGGAGCTCCAGGGTAACTGTGTCCTTCTGGAAGCTCCAGCCGGGGAACTGTGTCCTTCTGGAAGCTCCAGCCGGGTAACTGTGTGTTCCTTCTGGAAGCTCTAACTGTGTCCTTCTGGAAGCTCCAGCCGGGGTAACTGTGTCCTTCTGGAAGCTCCAGCCGGGGTAACTGTGTCCTTCTGGAAGCTCCAGCCGGGGTAACTGTGTTCCTTCTGGAAGCTCCAGCCGGGGTAACTGTGTCCTTCTGGAAGCTCCAGCCGGGGTAACTGTGTCCTTCTGGAAGCTCCAGCCGGGTAACTGTGTCCTTCTGGAAGCCGGGTAACTGTGTCCCTTCTGGAAGCTCCAGCCGGGGTAACTGTCCCTTCTGGAAGCTCCAGCCGGGGTAACTGTCCTTCTGGAAGCTCCAGCCGGGGTAACTGTGTTCCTTCTGGAAGCTCTAGCCGGGGTAACTGTCCCTTCTGGAAGCTCTGTCCCTTCTGGGAGTAACTGTCCCTTCTGGAAGCTCTGTGTCCTTCTGGCTCCAGCCGGGTAACTGTGTCCCTTCTGGAAGCTCCAGCCGGGGTAACTGTGCCCTTCTGGAAGCTCTAGCTGGGGTAACTGGGCTCCTTGTCTTTCCTCATCCTGGTCCTTCCTCTGTTCCAGCCAGCATGGCAGGATGGGTCTGCCTCATGTGGCAGCACTGTAGCCTCTTGGCCTCCCTCTTGCACCTGTGGGGACCCTGGAGCTAACCTTGGGTGCCCAATCACCAAACTCAGTGCTCACCCTCCCTTGCCCTGTCCCCTAAGCAGACAGGCTTATGGGGTTAGTATGTGGGCATCTTTGTGGGCCCCTCATTCTGCCTACCATTAGTGCCAAATGGCCCCTTCTGTTGTGAACAGAGCTCCTCGGCCTGACTGGGGGCAGCAGCTTGGTCTCCACTGCTCAGGCTCCCTGGGCATCCAGCTGCCATTGAGCAACATGGGCAGTGTACAGCAGCAGCTTCATGTCACTGGGGCCTCTGCACATGGCCTCTCACAGTGGGCCTTAGTCTCACCCCTTAGGCCCTAGGAAGGGGCAAGGCCTTCTCTCACTGACCCTCCCTCCCAATTTGCACAAAGAAGGCCGTGCCAGGATGAGAGATGACGTTATGTCACACCCAGCAAAGCAGAAGTTGTCAGTGCTTTTCTTCTCTCTCTCTCTCTCTTTTTTTTTTTTTTTTGCTTTTTTGAGGTAGGGTCTTACTCTAGCCTAGGCTGACCTGGAATTCACTATGTAGTCCCAGGGTGGCCTCGAACACATGACAATCCTCCTACCTCTGCCTCCCGAGTGCTGGAATTAAAGGCATGTGCCACCATGCCCAGTTTCTTCTCTTTTCTTTTCTTTTCTTTTCTTTTCTTTTCTTTTCTTTTCTTTTCTTTTCTTTTCTTTTCTTTTCCTTTCCTTTCCTTTCCTTTTCTTTCTTTCTTTCTTTCTTTCTTTCTTTCTTTCTTTCTTTCTTTCTTTCTTTCTTTTTTGAGGTAGGGTCTCTCTCTGGAATTCACTATGTAGTCTCAGGCTGGCCTTGAACTCATGGCGATCCACTTACCTCTGCCTCCCAAGTGCTGGGATTAAAGGTGCACACCACCACACCCGGCCGCTCTTCTCTTTTGCCCACTGAGTCACAGACCCAGTCCACATTGTGGATGAATCCCAAATCTGGAGCTGGAACTTGAACTTTGACCAATCTGTGCCTGAATTTCTATCTGAACTCTGTTTCCCCCACCCCCTACCCCCCAAAGCCACTTCTGGGCTTGCACTATTTCCCCCCCACACTTTGAGTTAGCCCATGCTGTGACTGTTACCTGTGGGTGTAACTGGCTTGTTTTCTTGGTTATCTTTTTTTTTTTTTTTTTTTGAGAGAGACACAGAGAGAGAGAGAGGGAGAGGAAGACAGATAGAGATGGGCACGCCAGCAGCCTCTCAGCTGCTGCAAACAAAATCCAGATGCTTGTGCCCCCTTGTGGTCAAGTGCAGCATTGCGCCTCTTGCATCACTTTGCATCTGGCTAAACGTGGGACCTGTAGATTGGAACCGCTGGAGATTGGAACCAGCATTCTTTAGGCAGGCGCCTTAACTGCTAAGCCATCTCTCCAGCCCTTTCTTGGTTATCTTTAACCAACATTTTCTGGAGTCAAAGGGCCCGGGTGGTTTGGAAGCCTGTTCCAGGCCAACAGTGGCTGGGGTGGGGGAGGGAGACGCCCTGCACTTGTCCTGACTCTGCCTTTCCCCACCGGCAGCATTGGGGGTCAGATCAGAATTGTGGAGGGTGTCCTCAGGCCACTGCCCACTGGATTTAGGAACACAGGTAGCTGTGAGATGTGGCAAGGGCCCGAGGGAAGCTCCTCCAGCAAACAGCATCAGGCATGAGCCTGCTGCTCAGCCTCCCAGAGGGCGTGGCCTCTTTCCCAACCACCACCTCTCAGGAGATGGGGCTGCTAGCACCCTCCCGTGGGCTGGCATCTGTGAGAGATGCAATGCTCCTGTTGCTGTGCACTGTAGAGGCTGGGCCCTGGAGAGGGGCCTGCATGTGCCTGGCCATGCAATGTCAAGACCCAGCACTTTCTAGGTCCCTTCCTCTAGGCTGGTGTCTGAAGCTTGGTAGTGTGGGCAGGAGGGCTTCAGAACGGGGCCTTGACTGGGCCAAATCCCTTTGCCTAGCTGTCACACTGACACATGGCCTCTCTTCTGTCACTGGACACGTGACTGTAGTTGGCAGGTTGGTATTCCAGATTGAGTGCATGTTCTTGGGGTCTGGAGGCTGGGGACATACCTTTATGTTTGTTCACGTGTAACTAGGCCAGGTTGGCATCTCTGCGCTAAAGACAGGGAATAAGGAGGGCCCTGAGCCAGCCCTGCCTCGTGTGCACAACCTTCTTCTGTGAGCACCGAAAGGGAGTCACTCTCTGGGTCACGTGGAAGGAGCTGGGCAGGAGCTCACCCTGGCTTGGCCAGTTTGTGGAGGCCCCAGCCCCTGATGTGCTCCTGGGACGCTGTCTCTACAAGCCAGCCCTGGGGCAGGTGAGCTGAAGTTGCAGTCTGCTCAGGTGCTATAGGTTCTGGGGACCCTGGGGGTTGGTGCAGACCTGAGACAGACCTGAGGGTGCCTTGGCTTACGCCTGGCTGGCCTTAGTTTCTCATCTGCAGAACAGTGCTGGCTCCATCCTTAAGGGCCTTTCTGCTCTTGCCCAGGGAGTCAGGTGACTGAGCAGGCCTGGGGAAGGGCTACCTGAGCTTGTTATGGCCTTCTGCCCTGAGATGCAGCACCTGCAGAACAGCCACAGAGGCCTCTAGAAGGCATAGCTGTCCTGTTCCCTCAGCACACACCATACCTGCTTTGTTTGCCTTCTCTCCAGCCCCTCCCTGGCCTGCCCAACCTCCACTCACATTGCTCCTTTTCTACAAAACAAAACACAGAGAGGCCTGATGTGGTGGTGCACACCTTTAATCCCAGCACTAGGGAGGCAGAGGTAGGAGGATTGCCGTGAGTTCAAGGCCACCCTAAGAATACAGAGTGAATTCCAGGTCAGCCTGAGCTAGAGTGAGATCTTACCTCCAAAAACTAAACCAAACCAAACCAAAACCAAACCACACCACACCACACCACACCACACCATAGCACACCACAGAGAGTCTGATGTGGTGGTGTATGTCTTTAATCCCAGCACTGGGGAGGCAAAAGTATGAGGATTGCTGTGAGTTTAAGGCTATCCTGAGAGTACATAGTAAATTCCAGGTCAGCCTGGGCTAGAGTGAGACCCTACCTTGGAAAACCAAAAAATAAAAAATAAAAAAATAAAATAAACAAAACAGAAATACAAAGACTGATGGGACAGACACCCACTGCCACGGAGAAACAGTCAACATTTTGTCAGCTGTCCTGTGGTTCTGGCTTTAGGAACTGGAACTTTTGTGCTAACGCCAGAACCTCCCATGCCCCCTTCTCTGAGCTGCCTCCAGTATCCCAAGTACCTGATGAGTTTGAGGGTGCCCAGTCCATGTCATCTCTCTCTGGCTGTGTCTGCCCCAACCCTAGCTATGCACAGCACAGACACGAGTGCTAACCAGGGCCTGCTTAGGCCTGGCAGCTAGTGGCTCTGATGGGGCTTTGGTTTCAGCATTATGTCATTACATCTTTGTGACTTGTGGTGACACCTGCACTTTTCTTCAGTTGTTGGCAAATTTCCCACCCAGAGAGTTCTTCCAGGCCTACTGACCTTTGTGTCCTACAGGCCAGACCATCCTATCCTCAAACATGAAGTAGGACATGGATGGCGTGTCCTTCTGAGACCCTGGAGGGTGTGGGCTGGCTTCCGAGGAGGAGCTGTGTATGCCCAGGGAGGAGATACGGCTGGGTTAGGAAAATGGAGGGAGAGAGTGGAAAAAGGGCACTGTGAGTGTCCACTCATGTGTCACCGTTGTCTTTCCTTGTAGCTAAGTACCCGGCCATCAAGGCCCTGATGCAGCCAGACCCAAACATCAAGTGGACTGTGCTGGGGATGGTGCTGACACAGCTGGCTGCCTGCTGGCTGGTGCAGGGGCTGGCTTGGCGCTGGCTGTTGTTCTGGGCCTATGCTTTTGGTGGCTGCGTGAACCACTCACTGATGCTGGCCATCCACGACATCTCACACAACACCGCCTTTGGCACAAGCTATGCCACACGCAACCGCTGGTTCGCCATGTTCGCCAACCTGCCCGTTGGCCTGCCCTTTTCTGCGTCCTTCAAGAAGTACCACGTGGACCACCACCGCTACCTGGGCGGCGATGGGCTGGATGTGGATGTGCCCACACGGCTCGAGGGCTGGCTCTTCTGCACGCCGGCCCGCAAGCTGCTCTGGCTGGCGCTGCAGCCCTTCTTCTACTCCCTGAGGCCGCTGTGTGTGAACCCCAAGGCCGTGACCCGCATGGAGGTGCTGAACACCCTGGTGCAGCTGCTGTTCAACACCACTATCTTTGCCCTCTGGGGGATCAAACCCATGGTCTACCTTCTGGCCAGCTCCATCCTGGGCATGGGCCTGCATCCCATCTCTGGTCATTTCATAGCTGAGCACTACATGTTCCTGAAAGGTCACGAGACTTACTCCTACTATGGGCCCCTCAACTGGATCACCTTCAATGTGGGCTACCACACCGAGCACCACGACTTCCCCAGCATCCCAGGCTGCAACCTACCGCTGGTATGTGCCTGGCCTGGGACCCACGGCCGTGTGAGGGGCGAGTAGTCAGGGCAAGGGCTTGGGCCATGCCCAGCCTTTGTCTGTTGTGTGCTGGCCAGGTCACTTGAGCAAAGGGAAAGGCCACACGACACATGCAGTGCTTGGCTGCACTGAGGTAGCAGATCCAGAGAGGGCAGCCTCCAGATGCAGGCTCAGCTTAGAATGCTTGCTTTAATGACTAGCTGTGGGAACCCTGCCGTGACAGGTACTGGCTGTGTGTCCTTGGCAAGTGCCTGCCCCGTCTCCTTATGTCTATCAGTGATAGATATGTGAGGCCCCTTCCTGTCTTCCTGACTCCCTTTTCCTTGTCAGCCCTGTGACAGTACAGGTATATTCCCCCTCCTGGCAGCTGCCTTGCCTTTGCCACCTAAGGGACCTGGCTTCCATTCCAGGGAGGGGAGGGGAAGTCTCAGATGGCTTCTGGCTGAGGTGACCCAACGAGGGGGTGGAAAGAAGAGGCAGCAGTGAGTTCACATGCCTGTCTGCATGCCTTCGGTATGTGGTCTTTGTGCGTGCAGGGACGTGTGCCTGTTTGGTGTTCACGTGCTTGGGTCAGGTCCAGACACCATTCATGGGAGTCACGTGGCTGTCCCTCTTCCGATGGGCTTGAGCCCCTCCTCCTGTCCAGCACCATTTCATTCCAACCTCACCCTGTCATCTGACCTGACACTCGAGAGGGAAAGCTGAGGCTCAGAGGTTGGTGGCACCTGCCAGAAACAGCTGGAGTCTGGCCTCAGGTGACCACCAGGGTAGAGCAGCCATCATGGAGCCATTGCTGTGAGCTGGAGGGAGAGAAGACCTGCCGGCCCCACGCAAGCCACGAGGAAGTGTCTCTTCCCTGGGGAGTTGATGGGATCACCATGGTGGCTGGTGGCTTGGTTGCAGGTGCTGAGGCTGGAGCACTTCTGGGGTGAAGTGGAAGAAGCCTGTGGGGCAGGTCAGAGTAGAGCAGGAAGCGTGATGGGCGAAGAGCCTCTGAGAGCTAAGGGCAAGAGGCTGGAAGTTGGAGAGGGCACTGGACGCTGGGCTGCGGAGTGAGGGTGTGACCAAAGGCCCACAGGACGCAGGTCTCAGAGCTCTGTAGACGTAGTGGGAAACCACAGTAGGCCCACCTGGGCTTTCTGCGGCAGAAAGTGGTTGGGGGGAACATTCAGGGGCTTGTGATGCCATTAAGGTCATTGGCTCAGAAAGACCGGGCAGTTTCCTCCAGCTGTGACAGCTTTCGGGAGCTCAAGGAGTGGTAGAGGGCACGAGGTTGACGTGGGGATGATGCACGTGTGCATGGGTGAGTGCTTGTGTGTGTGCACGTTTGCACTCGTGGTACATACGTGACAGCCAAGGCCTGACCCCACCTCTCCACAGGTTCGGAAGATTGCACCCGAGTACTACGACCACCTGCCGCAGCACCACTCCTGGGCAAAAGTGCTCTGGGACTTTGTGTTTGAGGACTCTCTGGGACCCTATGCCAGGGTCAAGCGGGTGTGCAAGCTAGCAGAGGACCCCATGTGAGTGCACACGGCTAGCAGTCCTCAGGGGGCAGCCCTGAGCCTCCTGCCCACTGCCAACACTGCCGATGGCTGCTGTCACCCCCCCCACTCCTCCAACTGACTGTAACCAAAGTCCCAAGAAGCTGGCTTCTCTGGTGTTCCTGCCCCCTATCCAGATTAAATCCAGCACTTGATTTCAGTCTGTGTGTGGTTCTGAGTGGAAAGGAGTCTTGGCCCTAGTGTGGGCCTCTAGAGAATAAGGCCTAACCCCAGACAGGAAGTCCCAGGCCTCTGTGACCCCTTTGGTCAGCCCCATGTCAGGATTTTTATATATATATATATATATATATATATATATATATATATATATATATATATATATATATATATATATTATTTATTTGAGAAAGAGGCAGAGAGAGAGAAAACATGAATGGGCACACCAGGGCCTCCAGCCACTGCAACGGCACTCCAGATGCATGCGTCCCCCCCCCTTGTGCATCTAGCTTACGTGGGTCCTGGAGAGTCAAACCCGGATCCTTTGGCTTTGCAGACAATCACCTTAACTGCTAAGCCATCTCTCTAGGCTCATTTTAGGCTTTTGGGGAGGGTGGAGCCACTGCTCAGTCAGTGTCCCTGAAGTCCACTTCCCCCTCTCCCCGCCTTTGTGGATAGTGACCTGTCTTCCACCTTGTCGTGGAACTATTCCCCCTTAGGCCCTACACCCTGAAGCAACATCATGCCATGGGACAAAGTCAGGCTGACAGCATGGGGTTTGCCCCACATTCCTGCACAGAACAGGCTCCCAGATCAGAAGGCTGGCTGGACACCCAGGTGAACTTCACATTGCAGAGGCAGGCTGGTCAGGATCCTGTCTTAGTGAAGTGGGGTGTCCTTTGTGCATGGGTTGACAGAGCAGCTGAGACTGGGGAGGCAGTCTGTGGTTAGTGTTGTGGTCCTGTGGGTGGATTCTACTGTCTAGAGCAGGTAGGGAGTGCTGGGAACAGGGCCCAGACTTGCAGTGCACACCACAGCCTGTGCATTGGGGCACAGCTAAGGATGATCCTCTAGGTGGTGGTGGTGGGGGGCAGGAAAAAGGACGTGCTACCCTCCTGCCTGGGGGCGGTGCCCTGTGGTGCCAAGCACAGGTGTCCCTGGATGGCTGACTGCCGAGATGACATGGGGAAGCGGCCTAGGCACAGGAGTTCTAAGATAGGAGGACTTTGATCAAGGCAGGTGGACCCGCCCTGTGCATACAAGCCGTGGGGACCTAGAGACCAGCTGCTAGGTCACCTCATGACAGCGTGCTTTGCCCTCCCCCCACCACACGTCCAGCAGCCAGCGCTGAGAGCCATGCTTAGGCTCCCCTCATGCTGGAGGCTGGCCCAGGGTCTGCAGGTGTCCCTGAAGGCAGTCCTGATTGGACAGAACTGAGCATACCAGGAGAAGCCAAGGCAGAGCTAGGAGCTGGGCTCCAGTTCACAGGCTCCAAGACAGGGTGGGGAGGCCTTAGCAGAGGGCTTCTAAGGGCTGTGGCATCTGCCTCCCTGGTCAGGTGCTCAGAGCTGACCCAGTGCACTCCTGGCTTCTCAGTCGATGGGAACCCAATGACATGAAGTGTCAAGGACCTACGTCCCATTCTCCCCTCCCCAGACCTTAGCACTAAGCCTGCCAGTGGGCATTCTGCTTTGTGAACATAGTGGAAGGTCACATGGGACAACTTGTGGTATGGTCAGAGAAGAGACCAACCACTGGCTGGGGCTCCTTGTTCCTTGAGACTGTCAGAGCCTCCCTCTAGCCATAATGGAGTACAGGTGCTGGGGATACTCCCCGAGTGACTGTCCTTGGTGACGGGGCAGCAGGGAGTCAGTGGAGCAGTGTGGAAGGAAAGCTGCTCTTGTCTGTCACCTTGCGGAGCCCCGTGGCTCATCTCCACCTGAAGAGCTCTGTTCCTACCCTGCTAGGCAGTGCACACGGAGTCCCTGTGAGGGTCCCGGGAGTGGGCAGCACTGTGAAGGCCCACTCACCAGTGGTCCCAGGGCTGTGCAGTTCCCTACAGGCAGGACCCCAGGCCCAGCAGCACATAGGAGGTGTCCAGTTGCCTGGCTTACCCACCTGGGTTCTGGGGTGTGCTGATGGAGCTGAGCTGCTCACCCACGCTCCTGCCTTGTTCCCGTTAGTCTCGCTCACGCTGGCCTTGGACGCCCCTGAAAAGGGGCGTCCCACCAGGGAAGCTGAGAGCTGGCGCAAGAGTAAGAGCCAGAGCCTGTTTGTGGACAGTGAACAGTTTATTACTGTGTGGACATAACACGCACTGCGCGGACAGACTGTTAACACCACGGCTGCCGGGACAGAGCTGTGCTTGGACAGCTCCACTGTGTGGAGAGGCCACGCTGTTCCGGCTGCTCACTGCCAGCTAGGGGCCGACAGTGTACCTAGAAGAAAACTTGGAAGCCATCTAATGAAGCGGGTGATCTGGGGGTGTCCTCTCTATATACCAAAGAAATGTACACTTAAATAAGCAAATAGAAAATACAAAAAAGAATAGAGCTTGTGTTCTGTGTCAGATAGACTAGAAAATCCAGGGCTGAGCTTTGTCTCTTCGTTCAGTGTGGTGTCACAGGGTGAGACTGGTGCGTCCGGCTTCCCTGGGCTCCATGAGTGCTGGGGCTGGGCTGCGACTCCCTGCCGTCCTTCGTTGCTGGCGCCGCCTTATGTGGTGCTGATCCCACTCAGCTCCTGCCTGATGGCTGAGGGCAGGACAGGGGGTGACTCAGACAAGTGGGGAGCCAGCCTTGTGCCTGTTGTGAGGGTCTGCTTGGTTTCTATCTGCTCCAGAGGGGCTCCTGGAAACATCCCACCCAGGCTGCTGGGGACTTGGGGAGAAAGCTGGCCCTTGTGGGTGTCACTCCTTGCTGTTGCCACTCTCTCGTCAGAGCTGGAAGGGGCTGAGAAGCTGAGGTTCATGCTTGGTCTCACAGATGCCGTGGGACATGGTGACAGGACCCAGCTGTGGGGAGCTGCTCTTGGCAGTGGACATGTGAGTCGGCATGGAGGCCCGGGAGTCCCTCTCTGCCGAGCCCTGGATGGCGGTGATGCTCTGCCTTGCCCTTGCTCTCCTCCAGGGCACGGTAGAGCCTGCCATCTTCTCTCAGCTCCCTTCAAGCCCTCCCAGGCTTGGTTTCCTCTTGGGCCCCACCTCCATTCTGTCCTAGTTCTGGTCTCCCCTGCACTCAGTCCCACACACTTTCTGCCTCTCCTTCTCAGGCCTCTGGTACTCCCATGGCAGCCAAGCCGCTCTCTGGACAGACCTCCTTAGCTAGAGCCGACAGCCAGGGAGGATGAAGGGTGGGCAATGGGATGTGTTCTGGGCTGGGCATCTCACGTGCTTTCCTGTGGGCCCTCAGCAGCCTGTGAGGCAGGTTTACACAGGCTCCCATGGTGAGGGGAGGTGGGGACTGAAGCCAGGCACCCTGTGGCTCCCACTACACTCCCTGCCTCCTCCCAGCCAGCTCTCTTGAGATAGCATGGTTGGGCAGCCCTGCTCTTGGGCTCATACCAGCTCCAGGTTTCTGATCCAGCTCTGACTCTGAGTGCAGAAGGGAGCCCTCCCCACCTCCTAGGCTGGAGGGCACAGGGCAGCAATAAGCCATCAGCAGCTCTGTGGCTGTGGCTGCCTCCCTCCCTTCCTCCCTCCCTCCTCTCATCAATGCTGTCTCTCAGACTTGGCTTCCAGCGGGACTGGACAGACAGGAACTGAGAACTCTGCTACCAAGGGTAGCCTAGCTAAGCCAGGAGGCTGGGCCATTGGCTATGAGGTCCAACAGGACCCTTGAGGTCATCTCCCCTATGTAAACCCACTCTTAGCATCCACCCTTTCACTTCAAAGGCCTTTCCTGCCCAGAGCATTGCTGATGGCCTGGGTGCCAGAGTTGGGGTGGGGGGGCAGCAGGTGGAGGCTGGGGTGCAGGCTGTACTTTGCTAGCCCTGCCCAAGCCTTTTCCGCTGGCAGAGGATCTGAGTAGGCTCCCTCAAAGGCCCTGTGAGGACCGGGACGGATGTTATGTGTGCGTCTCGGTCCTGCTCTCTGGAGCCAAAGTTTCCTTTGTGGGGAACACCATGTCTGCTCCCCAGCTCACACATTCCCAGGAGGAAAGCAGCCCCTCCCCACTGCTCCTACACCAGGGATTGGAGGTGGCAGATAGGCAGTTAAAAACAGCAAAATAAATGAACAGAGGATGACGTAAGAAGCCTGGGGACGTTTCCAGGGTGACCTCTCCTCCACAGGGATTGCTCCAGGAACCTCGGGCTAAAAAGCACTCTTAGCAAGTCACTTGACTCTTCTGAGCCTCAGTTTCCATAGCTAGAGATTGGGGTGGGGGTGGGCTGCAGGGACGACCATGAGCCCTCACAGACACAGGTCAGTGTGCCTGGTCCTGGTGCCTTTCTCGGGAGCAACCCTCCAGCATGCAGCACAAGCAGGGTGAAGTCCTTGCGTAGTGCAGCCCACTCACCGTCAATGATCTCCTCCTTCACCTTGTGGAGCTCTCGGACCACCTCCTCCAGGATCTCCTGCGGGGCAAAGCCTTAAGTGGAGGGACGGGCAACTATCTCCAGGGGCATGGGCTGCAGGGGCCTGCACCTCAGCCAAGCCCCAGGCAGTGCCCGCTCCCACCACCCTTCAGTCCACACTGGCAAGACCATGGCTGCCCATGGGGAGGGACCTTACAAGCAGGCTGTGAGGGTACCCAGAAAGGTGGAGGCACATTGATTCTGGTAATGGCAGTCTGGGGACAATGATGTACTTGGGCGTACCACTTCTTCTGCTGGCTGGCTCCCTGCCTGACTATGGTAGCTAAGTGCGGGCCTTGATGACCAGATGACCCACAGCCTGCTGATTGCTCCTGGCCTCAGGGAAGGTCACTCTCACCTGTTTCATCCGGTCCAAATCTAAGGCATCCAGGGCCACATCGTTCACACTCCCAGCAGGCTTCACCCTGGGAGAGGGATGGCAGGTCACGGAAAGGTGTGTGGCAGGCCTGTAGATGCACCGTGATGGGGGTCCTGGGGCCCCAGAGGCCCTGCTCAGGCCCAAGCACCACCTGCTTCCTTGGCCATTCTGCTGCTGCTTTATTTTTGTATTTTTACTCTTTACCTAGAGCTGCTTTTAGGCTGCTCAAAAAGGACATGAGGGTTGCCCTTCTCAGAGGTCCCCACAGCTCCCACAACTACATTTCCCAGCCCAAGGCTCACTCAGGATGAGGGGCCAACAAGGACCTGAGTGTCCTTATGCAGAGGAAGCAGCCGAGGCAGACAGGGCCAATGCCCCACTACCTCCCTGCAGGAAGAGCACTGCTAACATGCTCCTTAGCTGGCTAAGCCAGCAGTGCAGCACTGAGGACGAGGAAAGGCTCAGTCTGCTCCACCTGGAAGCCAGCATTCCTGGACTGGGCGGCAGCCCCGGGCGGCCTTGCTCTCCTGAAGCAGTATGCCCAGGCTGTGCTTCTCTGCAAAGGTTCTGAACTAAGGACACTGATCTGAACGTCACTGCCTCTTGTATGGAGTGTCCTCCTGGGACACTTGGCACGATGTCGGCCTAAGTCCCAGGACTTTCAGAATATGAACAAGGCACTGAAGGCAGACATGGACCCAATCCTCAGCTAACGAAGCCTGTGGTTCCTGGGAAAGGAATATGCTAGAGCCTGGCACAGAGACTGCGATGTCATATTGTACACATCCATCTGGCAGGGCCGGCTTAGCTACCGACGGGTCACAGCTTGGGTTGGGACCAGCTGGTGAAATTGAGGGTCAGTGAAGTATTCCACACCACTTCTGAGTGACGTGAGAAAGATACGTGGTCCTGAACAAGTTTGCATGGAATTCTGGGTTCTGATGACCAAATGCACCCAGCCAGAGGCCCTAGGCCCTTCTAGAACTTCTGGAAGTTGCAGATCCACATCAGCAGTACCTGGGGCCAGCCGCTCCACCTCCCTAGGCCACACCTCTCCCATCTGTGCACTGACAGTCACTAGAGCAAGTGTGCTTTGAGAGGTATAATCACACCTTCTTTGAAAATGGGGAACCAGTTTGCCTCAAAGTTGGAAAGAGACCCCATTCCCACTGAGATGCCTTGACAGCATTCCTGCCAGTGAGGGCCACCTGCCACCCAGGACATTTCAGCCACCCAACCTCTGCTAGAAGGCAGGCCTCCTCTGCGCTGCTTTGGGCCTCCCTCCTCCGGACACAATGAACCTCTTCCAGGCTTGTCTTGCTGGGTCTTATGCACAAATACTCTTCAGGGACCCTGCTCGTAGAATGTCAGCTTGCAGCCAACCTTCTCAACCACCCTTTCTACATCCCACCTGTTCTGGCCACACTGGCTGGTTCTTTGACCTTGCTAGGGTGGTTACATTATGGGTGATGGCCCTCTTCAATTTGGAGTCTGTCCCCAAATTCCTGCACAACAGATTCCCTCTTACCCAGAGGCCTGGCCAGCCCCATTCCCTAAAGCTCCCACTCCAGAAGCCCACTCAGGACCACGGCTGTCCTGTTTACAGAGCCTGTGGGCAGGTCTTTCTTCAGCAGAAGTGCAGCTGAGTCCTGAGACGACTCTTCTCTGTCCGCCCGAACTGAGCATGGCCAAGCCTGCTCAGCTAAGCTCTGCTAAGCTCCTTGCTTAATTCTGTAAACTGGTTTCCAGTGACACCTGCTCTGTGAAAAAAGGAGGCTTCTTGCATTGGCGAGATGGCTTAGCAGTTAACTTGCCTGCAAAGTCAAAGGACCAAGGTTTGATTCCCCAGGACACAGGTAAGCCAGATGCACAAGGTGATGCATGCATCTGGAGTTTGTTTGCAGCAGCTGGAGACTCTGACATGCCCATTCTCTATCTGCCTCTCTCTCTCCCTCCCTCCCTCTCTCAAATAAAATAAATAAAAAATAATTTTTAAAAAAGAGAGTCACTTCTTTTGATTTAATCTGGGGTGGCACTGGAGACCTTTTATTTGGGGGGCGGTTCAAGGTTAGGGTCTCATTCTAGCTTAGGCTGATCTGGGATTCACTATGGAGTTTCAGGGTGCCTTGAACTCAAGGCGATCCTCCTACCTCTGCCTGCAGAGTGCTGGGATTAAAGGCGTGCGCCACCACGCCTGGCTTGGAGACATTTATTGATGACTTAAATGCCAGCACTCTTGGCCTCTTGTCTCTCATTTTTGGCACAGCTTAGTTCTAAATGTTCTATGCTGTGGCCACACTGGCTTTTGGAAAATATCTGGGAAACACTGTCAGTGGGTCTTTGGGAAGGTTGGCTTGGGTGCTGTATGTGAAGGAAGGGGCTGAGAATGAAGTGTCGGGTCTAGTGGGGCCGAGAGTATAGTGACAGCGAGTGTCCACACAGTGTCCCTGCTCTACTTCCCTGCCCTTCTGGTAGCCCTGCTGCTCCTGCGCTCCGGCCCCCTTTCCCAGGGACACTGACAAGAGCAGGTTGTTAATGCACAGACACAAGACAGGGCTGGCGTGTTAGTCATGGGGCAAGGGGGACAGAGCCTGGGCAACACATGGGCAAGAGGGTTGTTGGGTACCTAGAGTGAGGCTGCGACTGGAGGGGGCTCTTAGCTTCAGGACTCTTTGCCACAGACGGGGTTCTATAGCAATGGGATGAAAGACACATGAACGGGCGCCTTGCTTGCCTCCACCCACTCCATATGCTGCTTGGCCCTCCCAGGGGAGCTTACCTGGACAGCAGTGAGGATACAGGCTTCTCCACCGAGTTGCTCCGTTCCCAGGGCTTCCGGCCAGCCTCTGTCAATTCATGTCATGGGTGAAGAGTCACAGACCTCAGAGGACACAGTGCCAACCATCCCCAACATCCCTATCCGGAAACTACCTGGGATGAAGGTGCAGTGCTACTGGCAGGAAGGTCTGCTCAAAGTGGAGCTGTGCCCCCTTAGGCAGGGAACCCCTACAGGGCTGTAGGCAGCCCCACTGTCACACTGTCTTTCTCACTACAGGGTCCCCATTCCCTTGAAAGGACCTGATTGAGTCTTCTAATCATGGTAGGCTCTGTCAGATGTGTAAAACTGTTGGCAAGAGCCGTCTACCTAGGTGGGGCAGCCTGACTCCCTCTGCTTCTCCTTGTGATGCTCAGGAGCCCCAGGCCTGGAATGAAGCTGACTCTGAGCGAGTGTTTGTTGAATGACTGGATAATCAGTGCTTGGGCCTTCATCCCATTGCTAAGCCTCATCATCCTCCCCTAGTCACACTCCCTCTGCTCCTGTCAGCTGTCATCTGACTGCAGTAATGGGGCTAGGGGAGTAAGACTGAGCTGTGAACTCTGTAGCACCAATCTAGATGGCTCTACAAAGGTCATAGATTCTGACATTAAATATCCTCTTGACCAGGGGTGTGGCTCAGTGGCAGCTTATTAGTGTAGCATGTGTTGAGGCTCTGGGTTGGATCCCCAGCACTGCAAAAGAAAACTTTAACCACAAAGCCCCGAGCCCAGCTCCTCCGCCCAAGCCCTGCCACAGTCTCCCCGGTGAATGATGCTACTAGTGCTTTTCCTAGCACACAGGATCCAGCAGGAGGGGCAGGCCTAACAGCTGGTGTGCCCTTGAGGTCAGCTTGCTCCAGCAGCCCAGCTGGCTCGTTAGGCTCTTGGGGGATGAGTGGGCATTGAGGAGCTGGGCCTCGATAGGCTCACAGAGTGCAGAGCCCATCAGCTGATCCTGTAAGTCTACTCAGGCCAAGCGCCCTCTTACCTGAGGAGTTAGGCGGCTGGCTGGTGGCTCGGGTCCCTGGGGATGGGGAGGTGCTAGGATCTTCCTAAAATGAGAGAGAGAAAGGCCCTTCCTTTAGTCTGCTAGAAAGGCTGCTTGGGGAGAGGGCAAGACAAGTTGGACTGGGTCATTTCTGAAGCTGGTTTTCCTAATGTTCTCAGTGAGCATGTGCTCTTGGGAGATGTCCACCATGGAAGAAGGAGGACCCTACACTGAAGCAGGAGCTCACCAGGCCAAGGCAGCTGGGAGAAAGGGCAGCTTTCTCGTCCAGCTGCCACACCCTGCCTGGGCCCAAGCCCCAGCCCACGCGTTTCTCTCTAGCACCCTGTGGAAGTGACTTGGTTTCACACTGGAGTACTCACTGCTTGTCATGGTGAGCTTCTATTTCACTATGCACAGAAGGATCAGAAGTTCAAGGCCATTCTCAGCTATATAGCACATTTGAGTCCAACCTGACCTATATGAGTGAGTCTCTGTTTCCAAAAATAACAAAACAATTTAGAATTTTAGCATGGTGGTGCTTTTATAGCTGCAAGGCCTGACGGAGCAGCTGGGACCTAGAAATGTGGGCTATAAAACATACATGTAAGCTGGGCGTGGTGGTGCACACCTTTAATTCCAGCACTTGGGAGGTAGAGGTAAGAGGATCACCATAAATTTGAGGCCACCCTGAGACTACATAGTGAACTCCAGGTCAGCTTGGGCTAGAGCGAGACAATACCTTGAAAAAAGAAACCAAAAACCAAAACCCCCAAAATCCCACAAATGTAAACCAGGTATGGTGGTTCAGGCTTTAATCCCAGCACTAGGGAGGCAGAGATAGAAGGATTGCTGTGAGTTTGAGACCAGCCTATTGAGTGAGGTCCAGGTAAGCCAGGGCTAGAGGGATAATCTGTTTCAAAAACAAAAACAAAAACAAAAACAAAAATAAAAAAACACCATCAGCAAAAATAACCGGGCTGGAGGGATGGCTGAGCAGTTAAGGCATTTGCCTGCAAAGCCAAAGGACCCCGGTTTGATTCCCCAGGACCCATATTAGCCAGATGCACAACAGCGCACACATCTGGAGTTAGTTTGCAGTGGCTGAAGGCCCTGGTGTGCCCATTCTCTCTCTCTCTGTCAGATAAATAAATAAGTAAAAGTAAAATATTAAAAAATAACCAAACAACCCACTGCTACCAAACTCTACATATAAAAGATAGGTTATATAAATGAACACATAAGCCTGGGACAAGTGCCCCTCAAAACTGGCAAGAATCAAGCTGTCACGGGGTACGTGTAGAATAATTAAAAATTATAGGCTTAGGCTATAGCTCAGATGGTAGCATAAATGGAGTCCCAAGTTTAATCTCCTGCATCATATAAACTAGGCCTGGTGGTATGCGTCTGTGGTCCTAAGTACTCAAGACACACAGGCGGGAGAGCGGAAGCTCAAGGCCACTCTCAGCTATATAGCACATTGGAGGCCAGCCTGGTCTGCAGGAAATCCTGTCTATATAGCATGTTGGAGGCCAGCCTGGTCTGCAGGAAATCCTGTCTATATAGCACGTTGGAGGCCAGCCTGGTCTGCAGGAAATCCTGTCTATATAGCACGTTGGAGGCCAGCCTGGTCTGCAGGAAATCCTGTCTATATAGCACGTTGGAGGCCAGCCTGGTCTGCAGGAAATCCTGTCTATATAGCACGTTGGAGGCCAGCCTGGTCTGCAGGAAATCCTGTCTATATAACACGTTGGAGACCAGCCTGGTCTGCAGGAAATCCTGTCTATATAGCACGTTGGAGGCCAGCCTGGTCTGTAGGAAATCCTACCTACCTCAAAAAAAAAAAAAAAAAAAAACCCACAATTTTAGTATGGTATGGTGGTCTGCCAGTAATCTTAGCACTTGGGAGGTAGAGGCACAAGGATCAAGAGTTCAAGACCAGCCTGGGCTACATGAGACCTTGTCTCAAACAAAACAGGACAAAAAATTAGAGTTTTTTTTTTTTTTTTTTTTTTTTAAAAATTATTTTATTTATTTTTGGAGAGAGACACAGAGAGAGACAGATAAGAGTGAGAGGGAGACAGATAGAGATGGGCGCGCCAGCAGTCTCTCAGCTGCAGTGAACGAAATCCAGATGGTGCGCCCCCTTGTGGGCAAGTGCAGCATTGCGCCCTTGCGTCACTTTGCATCTGGCTAAACGTGGGACCTGGAGATTGGAACTGGGTTCTTCGGCTTAGCAGGCAGGTGCCTTAACCCTTAAGCCATCTCTCCAGCCCAAAATTAGAGTTTTTATCTTTTGTGCTGTTACTTTTTTTTTTTTTTTAAATCCTTGGGGCTGGAGAGATGGCTAAGTGGTTAAGCGCTTGCCTGTGAAGCCTAAGGACCCCTGTTTGAGGCTCGATTCCCTAGTACCCATGTAAGCCAGGTGCACAAGGTGGTGCATGCATCTGGAGTTCATTTGCAGTGGCTAGATGCCCTGGCACACTCATTCTCTCTCTCCCTTTCAGTCTCAAAAAAAAGTCCTTGTCACATGAACATGAACTTCAATTCACTTTTGGGTGGAGGGGCTTGCTTGAATGCCTCTTGTCAGCTGTAGGCTGTGATGCGCAGAGCTTAGTGAGTGGGTCAGTTTTTCAGGGGTGGATTTGGTCCTTACAGAAGTTACATAGATGGCCATGGCCACCAAGGGGCAGGACACCCATCCCAGTCTGGTGACTCAGATTTGGGGTTCCTTTTCTTCTTCTCCTTCTCTTCCTCCTCCCCCCTTCTCCTTTTTTGTTTTGTTTTTTGAGGCAGGGTCTCACTATAGCCCAGGCTGACCTGGAATTCACCCTGTAGTCTCAGAGTGGCCTCGAACTCACAGTCATCCTCCTACCTCTGGGATTAAAGGCGAGCGCCACCACGCCTGGCTCTGTTATTTTCTTTTTGAGGTAGGGTTTCACTCTAGCCCAGGCTGACTTGGAATTCACTATGTAGTCTCAGGGTGGCCTCGAACTCACAGCCATCCTCCTGCCTCTGCCTCCCATTTGGTCCTCCTTCATTATGCACCTAGTATGTACTCACTGAAGGTACTCTGGAAAGTACTGGAAACCACAGAGAAGCAAACACAGCTGACCATCAATATAGCCCTCATACAGCACTTGCCTGGAACTTAGGTAACCCCACCCTTTTAAAGGCAAGCCCCAGGGTGTGAAGGGCCCAGTTGTACAAAAAGCAGCAGTGACCAATGATGACAGGAAACTGAGCGTGGTGATACACACCTATAATCCCAGCTACTTGGCTGCCAGAGGCAGAAGAATTGCAAGTTTCAAGCCAGCCTGGGTTACATAGGATACTCTGCCTCAAAAAGATTAAAAAAAACCCTTGGCCCGTGACATCTACTCCTGCGCTGTGGCCCAAGGTGCTTAGGAGCTAGGGCTGTGAAGCACCAGAGCCAGACACCCAGGAAAATGCAGGTGCTGCCGGTGAGAATGAGGCCTCTACGCACCCATGCACATTGCGTAACTAACTGCTCTGTGGCTCTCCTGGCCATGTAGGCCTCTGTACTTCCAGAACTGTGCGAGGGACTCCACAGGGGTGTGAGATGCGGGGCAATGGATGAGCTAGGGCCTAGCCTGGCCCCTGCAGTATGTAGGGCAATCTTATTGTGTGAAAGACTTGACAGAAGCCAGAATGGATCTAGAGAAAAAGGAATAAGCCTTCCTGGCTGGGGGCCAGCAGTCGGTTTTTTAGGGAGTAAAATTTATGCAGCCGTATAGGCTAAGCAGAGCAAGATGGTGGGTCCAGGAAACAGTGTAGCCAGGTGTAGTGACAGTGCGCAGGTAGGAATGAGAGCAGAATGGCTAGGAGAGGCTCAGCAGATGGGAAAGCTGAGACAGGAAGAATGCACTGGTCCCAGGCAGCTGTGTTTCTTCTCTGGTTCTGCCTCTGAGGGGAACCTTTACACTGTCTGTATTTACAGCCTAGGCTCAGCAGTGCCAGTAGGAGTCCATTTTTTAATAAATAAGATTTAAAATTCATGGAAGGAAAACTGGTCACTATAAAACAAAGTAGAGGCTGGGAGTTCAGTGCTGCTAGCATAGACTCTCATGCCTGTTGAAGACAAGTGCCAGGGTTCTGATGTGCGACAGCGGAAGGCCGACCTGTAGCTCTCATTGCAGTCTTTAGGCTCAAAAATGATTTGAAAATAAAACCACCCTGGCTTCCATCTGAATTTCCCTGCAGGTGCACTCTGGTCCCATGAATCCCTTGATGAAGCTTCCTTGTGTCAGAGTGCCCTGCCTGGGGGCAGGCCTGGCTTCTCCAGAGCTCTTGGCTTCCGTCATGGCACTCTTGGGTGGCTCTTCTGGGCTGCAGTTCCAAGGGTGGAACAGTGCCTGGTCAATGGTCTCAGAAGTACAGACTTGTCTGGACCTGCCCCATCAAGAGCTCTCTGTCACTCCTACAGGTCACCTGCTGAAGTATATCCGAACCATGTGTCCAGTGCCCCAAAGGCCTTTCTGGTAGACTTGCTTACTATGGGTCTAAGTCCAAGGGAGTGGGTGGGAGTCATGATGCCTACCGTTTGGCTCTCATCTTCCTTTCTGTCAGTGGGCTTGTCTGTCTGTGAGGCTGCTTTTCTCCTAGACATTGGGGAAGAAAAGGACAAATTAGCTTCCTAAAGTTTCACAATAACCCAGAACCCCAGGCTGCCTCTATGCCAGAACCACCTGGTCCTTCATGCACTGTGTGGGAATCAGGGTGTCTGTGTGAAGAAGCCAACTGGTCAGGCGCCTCTCTGCTCAGGAGTCAAACTTGGGAAGAGAGGGCTTCGGTGCTCTCCCGTGAGCTAGACCTAGACTCAAAGCCAGTCTGGGCAGGAAGGAGGGGTTTGGGATGTTCCTCTGTTCAGCTCAGCGAGGGATGCCATGTTACCCAAGGGGGAGGAAGCTGGTTGTACCCAGTCCAGGTCTCCCAGCACACTTGTGTCTACTGTGGGACGGACTGGTGCCCTTGTGGGCTACAGTGCTCTGGGTTGGGGCTGCTCGGAGGCTTCCGTAGAAAGCGAGCTGGCTGGGGCAGGCTGGCCCCGGCACTTGGAAGAAGGGAGGATGACACTGTCTCCTGTCACTCTCATGTCTTCGACCTCAGCAGCATCTTTGCCAGTTGAGAACACCAAGAACCTGGACATGCCCAGGACAGCTCTAGGGCTGCCCTGTACTCAGTTATGCATTTCCCCCTAAAGACGAATTTCCTTAGCATGACTCCAAAACCTTATTTGTATCTCCTGGCCTCTGTCTAGACACACAATTTCCCCAAGAAGAGGTCTGGTGAATTTTCAACTCTGAAGCATCTAGAGCATTTCCCTCTTGTCACTTGAGGTAAGTTGCCCACCAAGAATTCAATGGGCCTGGCGTGTGGTGACAGTTGTCCTGGTGGCCAGTAGCCAGTGGCCGACCTCATCATGCAGCCCAGAAGCTGGAAGTGTCCTTGCTAAAGCAGCAAGCCTGCTTGCTCTGCCTCTGCATTTTACCCCGCTGCATCTGTCTTCACTTCCAGGCTCATTCGGTCAGCCACTCTTCACCTCTTTGTGGACTATACTGGCTTCCTAACCGGCCTCCCCAATCACTTTTCCCCATTGCAATCCATTCCTGCCCAGAAGCCCAAATCTTAAAATAGACACCAGCCTAGGCTGGGGATGTGGTCAGTGGCAGAGCATATATTGCACGTATGAGACCCCAGAATTGTTAAATCAATCAATCAATCAATCAATCAATCAATCAAATCACAGGCTAAGACACTCTACACTAGAGTTAATGAAGTCAATGTGACTGTCCACGCTCCCTCTTGTATGCCATGGTTGGTAGAGATTCTAAATGTCGCCATAAAAGAACCAGGAGACTAAAGCTGTAAGAACTTTATCAAAAGAAATGCCTTCAAGGTCAGCCTCACTGCCAGCCCCACCCACTCATCCACCCAGCACCCATCCTGAGAAGGGTTTCAGAGTAGCTGATTCATTCTTACTGGGTTTTGCAAAGCACTTTGCTTTTGTAAGGCCTTGACACCTGGCAACTCTGGTCTTTTCCTATTCAGAGAGGGAGAGGGGGAGGAGGGAAAATAAGAAAGGGGAGAGAGGGGGAAAGGGAGAGAGGGAGAGAGGGGCAGAGGGAGAGAGAAGGAGAGAGAGAGAGAGGAGAGAGGGAGATCCCCTTTCTGTTTAGGCTGCACCACCTACACCAAGCTGCCAACCCGCTGGTTCTAGATTCAGGAAAGGAAGTAATGTTTTCTTTTCTTTTCTTAAAAAATTATTTATTTATTTTATTTATTGGGTGGGCGAGGGGGGGAGGGAGTGGGAGTGTCAGGGCCTCCAGCATTACAAATGAACTCTACACACATGCACCACCTTGTGCATCTGACTTATGTGGGCACTGGAGAATCAAACCTGGGTCCTTAGGCTTTGCAGGCAAGCACCTTAACCTCTAAGCCATGTGTCCAGCCCAACATTTTCTTTCTAAAAATATTTTCTAAAAAGCCGGGCGTGGTGGCGCACGCCTTTAATCCCAGCACTCGGGAGGCAGAGGTAGGAGGATCGCCGAGAGTTCGAGGCCACCCTGAGACTACATAGTGAATTCCAGGTCAGCCTGGACCAGAGTGAGACCCTACCTCGCAAAACCAAAAAAAAAAAAAAATTTTTTTTCTATTCTTGTAATTTTAAATATTTTTATTTGAGAGAGGGAAGAAGGGAGGGAGGAAAAGAAAGAATAAGAATAGGCACACCAGGACCTCCTGTCCCGGCAGAGGAACTCCAGCTGCATGTGCCACTTTGCACATCTGGCTTTACGGACTGGTGCCCTTGGGTACTGGGGAATCAAACCTGGGCCATCAGGCTTTGCAAACAAGTGCCTTGAACTCCTGAGCCATCTCTCCAGCCCAATATTTTCTATACTTATCTGAGACCCTATTTTCCTCTCTAAAGTGAGCTGAGATGTAGTCTTCCGTATGCATAGCGAGAGGCTCTCTTCTGGCCTTAGCTCCTACTCTCTAAAGTGAGCTGAGATGTGGTCTTCCCTGTGCATAGCGAGAGGCTCTCTTCTGGCCTTAGCTCCTACTCTCTAAAGTGAGCTGAGATGTGGTCTTCCCTGTGCATAGCGAGAGGCTCTCTTCTGGCCTTAGCTCCTACTCTCTAAAGTGAGCTGAGATGTGGTCCACCCTGTGCATAGCGAGGCGCTCTCTTCTGGCCTTAGCTCCTACTCTCTAAAGTGACCTGAGATGTGGTCTTCCCTGTGCATAGCGAGAGGCTCTCTTCTGGCCTTAGCTCCTACTCTCTAAAGTGACCTGAGATGTGGTCTTCCCTGTGCATAGCGAGAGGCTCTCTTCTGGCCTTAGCTCCTACTCTCTAAAGTGAGCTGAGATGTAGTCTTCCCTGTGCATAGCGAGAGGCTCTCTTCTGGCCTTAGCTCCTACTCTCTAAAGTGAGCTGAGATGTGGTCCACCCTGTGCATAGCGAGGGCTCTCTTCTGGCCTTAGCTCCTACTCTCTAAAGTGAGCTGAGATGTGGTCTTCCCTGTGCATAGCGAGGCGCTCTCTTCTGGCCTTAGCTCCTACTCTCTAAAGTGAGCTGAGATGTGGTCTTCCCTGTGCATAGCGAGAGGCTCTCTTCTGGCCTTAGCTCCTACTCTCTAAAGTGAGCTGAGATGTAGTCTTCCCTGTGCATAGCGAGGCGCTCTCTTCTGGCCTTAGCTCCTACTCTCTAAAGTGAGCTGAGATGTGGTCTTCCCTGTGCATAGCGAGGGGCTCTCTTCTGGCCTTAGCTCCTACTCTCTAAAGTGAGCTGAGATGTGGTCTTCCCTGTGCATAGCGAGGCGCTCTCTTCTGGCCTTAGCTCCTACTCTCTAAAGTGAGCTGAGATGTGGTCTTCCCTGTGCATAGCGAGGGGCTCTCTTCTGGCCTTAGCTCCTACTCTCTAAAGTGAGCTGAGATGTAGTCTTCCCTGTGCATAGCGAGAGGCTCTCTTCTGGCCTTAGCTCCTACTCTCTAAAGTGAGCTGAGATGTGGTCTTCCCTGTGCATAGCGAGAGGCTCTCTTCTGGCCTTAGCTCCTACTCTCTAAAGTGAGCTGAGATGTAGTCTTCCCTGTGCATAGCGAGGCGCTCTCTTCTGGCCTTAGCTCCTACTCTCTAAAGTGAGCTGAGATGTGGTCTTCCCTGTGCATAGCGAGGCGCTCTCTCTGGCCTTAGCTCCTACTTGTCCTACCTGCCCAGGACTCTGCCTTTCCAAGTGCTTGAACCCTGACTGCCAGGTATCTCTGTGGTTCTTGCATGGGCTGTGCTCCCCTCCCCTCAGCCCAGAAACAAATAGAGGCTTAGATCTGAGACGACTCCCTCTGGCTTGATGTCTCCGACAGTCCTTGAGTGGGGGAACTAAAGGAACAGTTGGCTCTCTTCTGGCCTTACCCTACTCTCTAAAGTGAGCTGAGATGTGGACAAAGAATTCTGGGGCCCAGCAAGGACACCCAGTGCAATGTGGAGTGACAGAAATTTCCAAACAGACATGCTGAGTCTGAGATGTGGTCTTGAGACCCACTCTTCTGGCCTTGGCCCTACTCTCTAAAGTGAGCTGAGATGTTCATTTCCTCCATGAGAGGCCTCTTCTGGCCACCTCCCCACTGCTGAGCTGAGATGTGGTCTTCCTGTGCTTGGTCTTCCCTGACTTTGAGGTCCTCTTCTGGGACTGGCTCCTCCTCTAAAGTGATGCATCTTCTGGCTGAGGGAGAAGAAGGCACATGTATGTCAATCTCTGGGGCAGCTGAGATGTAGTCTTCCCTGTGCAGCAGCCCTCTCTCTGGCCTTAGCTCCTACTCTCTAAAGTGGCTGAGGCAGGGTGCATAGCACTCTCTTCTGGCCCCCTAAGGCCTCAGGAGGGAGATGCATCTGCATAGCGAGTCCCACCTTAGCTCAAATCCACAGGTGAGCTGAAAACAAGTCTTCCCTAAAGTGGCCCTTCTGGCCTTAGCTCACAGTGAGCTGAGATCCCACTTCCTGCTGATACTCTCTTCTGGCCTTAGCAGGCTCTCTAAAGGGCTGAGATGTGTCTTCCCTGCCAAGGCCACTCTTCTGGCCTCACAAAGTGAGCTGGATGGCACACTTCTGTGGGAAGGGCCTTATAATCTCAAAGTGAGCTGAGATCTGCATCCTCAGCACTCTTTTACAACCACATTTATGACCACAGGAGCTCAGCTTCACTCCAGAGCACATGTGCAAGAGATGGAAGCCAACGCTGTAGGAAAGCAAGGTGGATTCAGACCGCAGTTTACAAACTGTGCTGAGATGTGAATGAGTTAAACTCCTCTCTGGCCTTCTCAGTTTCCTCCTGCCCAGGACTCTGCCTTTCCATGAAAATGGGTGTGTTCCATTTGTGAAGGTCCCCTCAGCCCAGAAACATCTTAGATCTGAGAAGCAGCTTGATATAGTGGGGAACTGAAGGAACAGCTGGCTAACCTGACCCAAAAAGAATTCTGCTGACCAGGCAATTTGCAGATTTTCCAAACAGACATGTCAGAAGAATGGCTGGGACCCACCTCTTGGGGTTTGTCCATTTGCCCAGTGTCCCCACCTCCCCACTGTCAGACAAGTGCAGGGGTCAGAGGACTGGACTGCCAGTGCATCTTCTGGCTGTCTAGCCCACCTGCCCAATCTCTGGGACTCTTACCCGCTGCACCCTCCTCAGCTTGGCCCCGGCCAGGGCAGCAGCCAGTCCTGATGCTGAGCTCTCATCGTGGCTGGCCCCCTGAGCTCCTCCAGCTGGCAGGGGGGGTGGAGGAGGAGGAGTGGCTCCAGTGGGTGGAGGTGGAACTTTTGTGGGGTGGAGGGGTGGTCTGTCCTCAGCACTCTTTTACAACATGAGACCACAGGAGCTCGCTGGCTGCAGATGAAGGGTGCCCAGGTGGGAGGATGGGTCCTGAAATGCAATGCAGAGGGTCAGTCTTTAGCATCTAGCTGCTGTCAAACTTGATATATATATATATTTTTGATTTTTTAAATATTTATTTTTATTTATTTGAGATGGAGAAGAATGGCTGGGCATGCCAGGGCCTGTGTCCACTGTAAATGAACTCCAGATGCATCTGGCTGATGTGGGACCTGGAGCCCACCTGAATCAGGATCCTTACCCGCTGCACCCTCCTCAGCTTGGCCCGGCCAGTGCCTTAGCCAGTCCTGATGCCGAGCCATCTCTGGCTGGCAGCCCTCCAGCTGGCATATTTTTTTAAAAAGTGGGGACCGGGGTGGTGGAGAGGTATTATTTATTTATTTATTTGAGATGAAGGGTGCCCAGGTGGGAGGATGGGTCCTGAAATGCAATGCAGAGGGTCAGTCTTTAGCATCTAGCTGCTGTCAAACTTGATATATATATATATATATATATATATACATACATATATATATATATATTTTTTTTTTTGATTTTTTAAATATTTATTTTTATTTATTTGAGATGGAGAGAGAATGGGCATGCCAGGGCCTGTAGCCACTGTAAATGAACTCCAGATGCATCTGGCTGATGTGGGACCTGGAGAATTGAACCAGGATCCTTAGGCTTCGAAGGCAAGTGCCTTAACTGCTAAGCCATCTCTCCAGCCCAAGCTTGATATTTTTATTATCCAGGTTTCTGGTGATAGATGGAGGGCAGTTTGCTCCTCCGAGGGATGAGGGACAGAACACTTTGCCTCTTCCAGGAAGCCCCCACAGAGCACACTTGACCCTATTACAATTACTTCCTCCTCTTGTTTCTTCAGCACCTGGGGCCTGGCTGCACCTGCAGCATCCCACATGTGCTTAACATTCCTTGAGCGCAGTGAACTTCCCCCTGCTCCAGTCACGCCTTTCCAGTGAGAGGGAAGTTCACTGGCATGTGCCCTTCCCCCTTGGCTCCTTCTAAGGACTTGGCACCATCCTAGGTATTGACAGAAGTTGGTCCCAAGATGTGACTCAGTGACCCCTGGCCTCTGGGGGCTGCGGCAGGTCCCTGTGCTCTGAGGCTGAGTGCTGAGCTCCACTATGAACTCATCAGCTGTCCTCCACCCCACCCTGCCCGAGCCTCCACTGTGCTCTAAAAGCAGGCTGTGGTGCTGCAAGCCTAGCTGGGAAGGCCAGCAAATCACACAGGTGGGCACAGGGTTGGCATTGTGGCCAGCTAGAAGACACTAAGAGCAGGCACACAGTGCTGTGACACTTGTGCAGTCTGAAATTCCTGGAAGACTGATTTACAGAGTTGGGACTAGACAGGAGAGGGGATATCAAGTTAGGTGAGAAGAGGCAAGGGTGAAGAAGGAAGAGAAGGATGCCTAGGAGGAACAGAGAGGAGAGCCCAGTGTGTTGGGGTGGCAGTGGGAAGGGAAAGTGCAGGGCAGGAACAGGCTGCATTCCAGAGCAATGTTCCAGAAGAGATGGGAATGGCCAGATAATGGCAGGATCAGACAAGGGGAGGCAGGAAGGGCCTGTAGCACAGGCAGTAGGCGGGGCGCTGGGCCACCTAGGTGAGAGGGCGTCACCAGCCTCTGGGCTCAGGATGCTTGGAGAGCAGCTAGCGCTGTTTTCTCTTCAGCAAGACAGGACCCTATTCTGCTAGTTGTAGAAGGTATTTGAGCAAATTAAATAAGACAGACATATGAAAGCACTTGGCATGTGAGAACAGTGTGTTCCTATCAATGAAGCTCTTCCTGTTGTGTGCTACGTTCCTCTGGGTACAGGAGCTGGCACGCAGTAGCCTCTGCTCTAGCAGTCCTCTGACCCGAGGGCACTTGGGCCTCTGCTGAGTGCCTCCAGCACCCTTGGTGACAGCATCCACTGAACGTCAGGATTAGCACTGGGCCCTTTGCCCAGTGTCTCACAATGTGACAGATGCGTGCAGAGGTGCCCTGCAGATGTGGAGGGTGTCTAGCCCAGCTGCCCTTCTACGGACTCTGACCCACTTTACCCTCCTCAGCGTGGCTCCAGCCAGGGTGGCAGCCAGTCCTGATATGGAGAGCTCATCGTGGCTGGTCCCCTGAGCCCCTCCAGCTGGACACTGGGTGAGATGGGGGTGATGGGTGGCACTGGACAGTGTCTGGCTGTGGCACGCTGTGTTCATGGCCTTCAGCACGCTGGCTGATACACACAAGTTGTTCCCTTTATGTCCACCCGAGGACCGAGTGATTGCAAGGCCAGAATGCTGTTGAGTAGAAACCAGTCCAAGCTGGGTGAGCTCCCTAAGCTTGTGCTCTGGTCTCTTGTCCCCGAACTTCCTGTGAAGTAACGGTCACACTTTGAGCCTGTGCCGTGCGCCGGCAGTGCACGTGAGGGAGGAGGGCGGCCTGCAGGCGGCTCTCACCTGTGGCCGAGGCTCTTCTCTCCAGGGACTCCTGACGGTGCTGCTGCTGCTCCATCACTTGTCTGAAAAGCAAGCACAGAGCGTGGCCTGACATCTCCACACCCAGAACGGTGTCTCTGGGAATATGATCCCAGGCTTCTCAGCCGGTTCTGTGCTGCTCCTGAGAGCCATAGTACTGGCCCCCCCTTCAACAGATGGAGGAAGGCCAGGAGTCTTCTAAGCTGACACACACTGAGCAGGGAGCCCTCACCTGAAGCTGGGGTGATCCTATGACTGAGTCCCTCACCCGAGTGAGCAAGCTTTACCCCAGGCTGATGGGCTTGCCTGACTTTGGGGGCTCGTGGCTTCAACAGACATAGCCTCAGGAAAGTCTTTGGCACTGTTGGTTGTCAGAAGAGACGACACCAACACCACTTGTCTCACACTGTCCACCACATGAACTGCAGACCTGGCGCCCCTTCGGAGGTCCCCTGGTGTCTCGGGGGTGGCCAGGGTGGTGTGGGTCTGTTTGCTATGGACTGGCAATGAGCTCATGGATCTCTGGCATGCAGTAGGTGCTCAATAAATGCTGTGTGGAGGATAAACACATGAACCCATCCAGAAGAGAGCTTTCTGGAAAGTTCCTGCTCTGCCTTTGTGACTACCAAGTCGTTTCCCTTTCCTGGAGCTCAGGTGCTTATGTGAAAATGAGCAGACCTGTCCTGGGTTCTGTGAAAGGACAGGACAGGAAATGCTCCCTGGGGTAACAAAGTATGTGAAGAGCCCCCAGCAGCACCTGCATTAGCTTCTACCTGCAAACTGCCCAAACATTACCAACTCTGGAGCTCCTCTCCAAGATTCTATCTAGAACACCACAGTAAAATGAGGGTGTCAATGCAAGATCGTGTCTTGGCGTGGGGATGTAGCTCAGTGAGAGCGCTTCCCTAGCATATGTGTGCCCAGGGTTCCAGCCCAGAACCAAACATAGGCACACAAATCTCTCCCCAGGGCTTCCTCTAGTTCACAGCCTGGACTGAGGAGAGGATCCTTCACGTTCAGATTTGGCCTTGGGGTAGGATGGGGCAGTGCTGTGGGTGTTTAACTGGTTCTGAGAACAGCAAGATCACTGGGGGGATTCACTCTTTGTCCTCCTCTGCATGAAGGTGCCCTGGGACCTGGAAGGTAGCTAGGACTGGAGTCAGATTTGACTGCTGGCTTATTTATTCCTTCCTTCCTCCCTCCCTCCCTTCCTTCCTTCCTTCTTCATTTTTCTTTTTCTTTTTTGGTTTTTCAAGGTAAGGTCTCACTCTAGCCCAGGCTGACCTGGAATTCACTATGTAGTCTCAGGGTGGTCTTGAACTCATGGTGATCTCCTACCTCTGCCTCCTGAGTGCTAGGATTAAAGGCGTGCGCCACCACGCCCATCTGGCTTTTTTTTTTTTTTTCCTAGCTCTTCCTGCCTAGCTGATTGGGGGTGAGCCATTCCATTCTGAGTTTCTAGCTCATCTGGGAAACAGTAATGGTGATAACAACCCCTAAGGGTCAGTGTGAGGATTAACATAAGACAGAGCGTGCAGACCTTCTTCAGTTGCAAGGCATTGTAGGCCCGAAAGGCCAGAAGCTAGGCCTCCATGTCAGCCACACCTATGAATGGACAAAAAATGCACCCTCCTACCTGCAAGATGATAGGAAGCTATGTCCATCCAGTACCTAGTATGCATGAGACAGGCAGAGCAAGGGCCATACTATTTGCAAGCAAGGAGATGGAGAGCTAGACCAGGAGCTTGCCCCGGGTCATGACATACCACAACAAAAACTCAAAAGGCCCTGGAAATTGAACCCTGAGGTTTTTGGAGAGGCAAGGGAAGAGGAAGTCTTATGAGAAGGCTCAGGCCAGTTGCTGGGGGGCAAGTGCCGGCTCCCAGACTCCTGTGTCCAGAACCCTGCCAGAGGTTGCTCTAATCCACACCCCTTGCTCCACCAGGCTGTCTGGGACAGGCCTCTCCACCCTTGATAAGATGCTAGAACTTGTGAGGAGCAGAGCACCAGGCATAGCGATGCGAGACTGGGGTTTGAGCGCCTTTTCTGACAACATCACGTTGGGCAGGAGGCTCCATGTGGAGCCACCGCGACCTCTTGTGTGATCTGAGGACACAGTACTACCTCCTCTAGGGGCAAGAGCAGGTCATTTCTACCCATGGCCCTGGAACCAGGCTCCCTGGAGCTGCCTTTCCCATGTGCTCTTCCTCCACATCTCAGGCGCCTCCTAAAACGCTCAGGGAGGTTCAGTTCAACAGCCAGGTCCAGTGTGCAGGGCGCTGTTAGGTTTATCCTGAGGGAGGCAGGACTGAGGTCAGGGGTGGTCTTGTAAAACACCCAGGACTGCTGTAGCCCCTGGGAGCTGCCTGTATTACCTCCCCTGTCCTGTCTGGTCTGGTCTGTTGCCCCATCCTCGGTGTGTGTCCTGAGAATGCTGGCCTGAGCATGTGGTGTCGTGGCTCATGAAGGTGCCCCTGGCACTACTCAGAGAGCTGACAGCTGTGGGGCGAGGGTTTGGGTTACCTTCTCTGGATGTCCATCTCTTCAGGGGAGGGGCCATTCTGCACCTGGCGCTGGGTGGAGGGGCCTGTGGGCAGAGAAGCAGAGTGATCCATCAGTAGAGGGAAGGAGGCCCTGACAAGTAATTCATGGCACGATACCCAGCTGGCTACGGAGAAGATGCCCTTGGTTGTTCTTTAGAAGTGGGCTTTCACGGCAGTGCACCTCTGCCCCACCTCAGACTCTCCACCCCCTCCTCTCTTCTATGGTTTTGTCCTGAGCCATAAACATGACATAAACTCTTAGCTTTGACATCTCTCTCCTTCCTTTCAAGCACTGACACCAATATCACCAGGACCTGGAACTGGCAACCCCAACAGGTCTACTTTATTTACTTTTGAGCTCAGGACTGACCCCTGCAGCTGGTATCAGAGCCAGACTTGAACTTGGGACTGTGTGTGTGGAGTGGAATCTCTTCCTTGCTGCTGGCCGCACTGGAGTCTGGAGCCCCCAGGCCATATCACCCTGTTCCCAAAGGCAGGACTCTGCTGCTGGGCAGACGTCTCAGTGGTTAAAGGTGCTTGCTTGCAAAGCCGACCAGCCTGGCAGGCTGGGTTCAATTCTCCAGTACCCACATAAAGCCAGATACACAAAGCAGTGCATGCACCTAGAGTTAGTTTATAGTGGCAAGAGGCTATGGTGCACCCATTCTCTCTCTGTCTGTCTCTGTCTCTCTTTCTTAAATAAATAAATAAATAAAATGTTCAAAAAAATGAAATGAAATTTAGGCTGCAGCCCCACCCTGAGAAATAGTTGATTGCGACTTCTCCTTGCCAGCTCGGGTGTTCCTTGGGAATTGTAGTCTATGACTAGGGGAGAGACCCAGCAAGATGCTGCGTTCTATCATTGGGTGAAGTGAGAATTGTAGTCTGTAACCGCAGCAACAACAGAGAGGAGTCTTCTCAGCCTCCCACTTCACAGAGGCTCAGGGTGTTAGTGGTCCTTTCCTTGTCCTTGTCCTCAGAAATTGGAAGCAATTCCTTTGAAGACCTTAATACAGTAAGGTTCACACTTCAGTTTTTTTTTTTTTTTTTTTTTTTTTTTCAAGGTAGGGTCTCCCTCTAGCCCAGACTGACCTGAAACTCACTCTGTAGCACACTTCAGTTTTAATTCTCACGACAGATGGGAGAGCGCCTATGTGAGCTTAGAGCTACTGAGGAAACCAGGCCCAGGTGACTTGCTCAAAATCGTAACAGGTGACAGAGTGAGAAATGCTGTGTTCTTTGTGAAGTTTGGTCTCAGCATGATGTCAGACTAATCACTCACGTGTCACCAGTAAAGTCCTTGGATGGTGGAGGGCTCCTTGCCCCTCCCCTCAACTCATCCTGGCTGAGGCAGGAGGTTTTACAACGTCTCAGCTCCACAGTCTGGGGCTCTGCTGCTAGCCTGGGACCCAGCTTGACAACTGAATCTACCCTTGGGTCTGGGACTTTACCCATCTTCTAGAGACTGACAAAGTGCATGACCTAGAAGCCTCATGTAGGCCTTGGTCTCGGACCTGGTCCCTGATCTAGGACTGTGGCCCTGGATGCCTGGCCTCCAGTGGTGGCTGCAAGGTCTTTTGCAGGCGTTGGCCTGGCTTGGTCACTCCAACTGTTTCCTGTCAAGACCTCAGATGGTAGCCATTTGTCACACAGTGGTCTATTGTGATCACACACTTTGGATTCCTCATTCTGCTTGCTAGTCTCAACTTCCCTCCAACACCTTTAGGTGACCTGCTCCTGTGGAGGGCAGGGGTGACCAGTACCTTCCAGGCCCACCTCCATGCTTAAGACACACTTCAAAAGTCCGCTGAAGAGCAGAAAAAGGGCCCTTGATGGCATGAGGCCTCTTCTCTGCCTATTGTTTCTTGTCTCCTTCTACCCAGGCAGTAAACTGCATGAATAAAAAGCACTTGCTAAACCACAAAGTACTACAAAATGTCATGTGCCATTACTTCATAAAGCATCTTGGCTGGCCTTTCTCTGAGTGAGACGTGAACTCGCCTGTGGACTTGCACACCTCAATGGCCCTTGGTCCCAGTCCAGTCTGCATGTACTGTCCCAGTCCAGTCATTCATGATAAATTTTCTCAAAGTAAAAATGAAGAACCTATTTGCATTATACATATGAAAAAGGGTGAAATTTCAGGTAGAACATCAAACCATGGGAAGAACAGGGCAGCTGTGCGTTATTGGTGTCTGTGGATCTAGCCCCCTGCTCCCACCATGGTAGGGCTTATTACTGGTGACAAGACAGTGGGGAGGAGAAGGGACAGGCCGGGGCCTGTCTCCGCATGAGCTTCCCTTCTCAACACAGCTGCTAGGGTATGGGGAACTGGACCTCAGCAGAAACTGAACCCACGCTTGCTTCTCTGCTTCAAGTCCCACCATGACTTCCTACTGAATGGGAGGTCCTCTTTTGAGCCTTGGGCTCACGTTCCAGTAAGCACTCCTCCTCCCCAAACATGTGGTAACTCAGAGGAGATCCTTCTATCTTCACAGGTCATGGGGTGAGGACTATGGGGAAAATAAGCCGGATGTGGGGGTGAAGAGAGCCAGTCTCCAGACAGGAGCCCACTGGAAGGGAGCAATGGTGAAGTGGTGAGGCCAGCTGGAGTGGATGGAGTTGAAAGACCCAGGGCAGAGTGTGATTGTAGGGTGAGGTGTATGGTCAGCAAGTCGAGAGAGGTGAGCACTGGGTTATACACCTGGGACTCTGAAGGTTTTAGGTCTGTAACTGCTGCTCCAAGCATGAGTGAACTTGTATTTAAAACCAAGGCAAAATCTGCAAATACCATGGAGCTTTTCTTGCTTTCAGTTGACGTTAAGAATACTAATTTTGGAGGACATGCAGGGGCACAATGTATTTTCAGTCTCCCACTGGCTTTGCTGTAGATAACACCTCTGATGGGTAGGTTATGTAGACGCTCCTACTGCAATCGCACTGCACAGCCCCATTCACCAGTTCACAGGCTCCTTCCATACATGTAGACGTTCCTACTGCAATCACACTGCACAGCCCCATTCACCAGTTCACAGGCTCTTTCTGTACATGCAGACGTTCCTACTGCAATTGCTCTGCACAGCCCCCGTTCACCAGTTCACAGGCTTCCTTCTGTACATGTAGACGCTCCTACTACAATCGCACTGCACAGCCCCATTCACCAGTTCACAGGCTTCCTTCTGTACATGTAGACGCTCCTACTGCAATTGCACTGCACAGCCCCATTCACCAGTTCACAGGCTCCTTCTGTACATGTAGATGCTCCTACTGCAATCGCACTGCACAGCCCCCTTCACCAGTTCACAGGCTTCCTTCCGTACATGTAGATGCTCCTACTGCAATCGCACTGCACAGCCCCATTCACCAGTTCACAGGCTTCTATACATGTAGATGCTCCTACTGCAATTGCACTGCACAGCCCCATTCACCAGTTCACAGGCTCCTTCTGTACATGTAGATGTTCCTACTGCAATCGCACTGCACAGCCCCATTCACCAGTTCACAGGCTTCCTTCTGTACACGTAGACGCTCCTACTGCAATCGCACTGCACAGCCCCATTCACCAGTTCACAGGCTCCTTCTGTACACGTAGACGCTCCTACTGCAATCGCACTGCACAGCCCCCTTCACCAGTTCACAGGCTTCCTTCTGTACATGTAGACGTTCCTACTGCAATCGCACTGCACAGCCCCATTCACCAGTTCACAGGCTCCTTCTGTACATGTAGATGTTCCTACTGCAATCGCACTGCACAGCCCCATTCACCAGTTCACAGGCTTCCTTCCGTACATGTAGACGCTCCTACTGCAATCTCACTGCACAGCCCCCTTTCACCAGTTCACAGGCTTCCTTCCGTACATGTAGACGCTCCTACTGCAATCGCACTGCACAGCCCCATTCACCAGTTCACAGCTCCTTCTGTACATGTAGACGCTCCTACTGCAATCGCACTGCACAGCCCCATTCACCAGTTCACAGGCTCCTTCTGTACATGTAGACGTTCCTACTGCAATCGCACTGCACAGCCCCATTCACCAGTTCACAGGCTCCTTCTGTACACGTAGACGTTCCTACTGCAATCGCACTGCACAGCCCCATTCACCAGTTCACAGGCTCCTTCTGTACATGTAGATGTTCCTACTGCAATTGCACTGCACAGCCCCATTCACCAGTTCACAGGCTCCTTCCATACATGTAGACGCTCCTACTGCAATCTCACTGCACAGCCCCCTTCACCAGTTCACAGGCTCCTTCTGTACATGTAGACGCTCCTACTGCAATCTCACTGCACAGCCCCCTTCACCAGTTCACAGGCTCCTTCTGTACATGTAGACTGCACAGCCCCATTCACCAGTTCACAGGCTCCTTCTGCAATCGTCACTGCACTGCACAGCCCCATTCACCAGTTCACAGGCTCCTTCTGTACATGTAGATGTTCCTACTGCAATCGCACTGCACAGCCCCATTCACCAGTTCACAGGCTTCCTTCTGTACATGTAGACGCTCCTACTACAATTGCATTGCACAGCCCCCTTCACCAGTTCACAGGCTTCCTTCTGTACATGTAGACGCTCCTACTGCAATCTCACTGCACAGCCCCCTTTCACCAGTTCACAGGCTTCCTTCTGTACATGTAGACGTTCCTACTTCAATCGCACTGCACAGCCCCATTCACCAGTTCACAGGCTCCTTCTGTACACGTAGACGTTCCTACTGCAATCGCACTGCACAGCCCCATTCACCAGTTCACAGGCTTCCTTCTGTACATGTAGATGTTCCTACTGCAATCGCACTGCACAGCCCCATTCACCAGTTCACAGATTCCCTTCTGTACACGTAGACGTTCCTACTGCAATCGCACTGCACAGCCCCATTCACCAGTTCACAGGCTCCTTCCGTACATGTAGACGCTCCTACTGCAATTGCACTGCACAGCCCCATTCACCAGTTCACAGGTTTCCTTCTGTACATGTAGATGTTCCTACTGCAATTGCACTGCACAGCCCCTTTCACCAGTTCACAGGCTTCCTTCTGTACATGTAGACGCTCCTACTGCAATTGCACTGCACAGCCCCATTCACCAGTTCACAGATTCCCTTCTGTACATGTAGACGCTCCTACTGCAATTGCACTGCACAGCCCCATTCACCAGTTCACAGGCTTCCTTCTGTACATGTAGACGCTCCTACTGCAATTGCACTGCACAGCCCCATTCACCAGTTCACAGATTCCCTTCTGTACATGTAGACGCTTCCTTCCGTGCACAGCCCCCTTCACCAGTTCACAGGCTTCCTTCCGTACATGTAGACGCTCCTACTGCAATCGCACTGCACAGCCCCCTTCACCAGTTCACAGGCTTCCTTCCGTACATGTAGACGCTCCTACTGCAATTGCACTGCACAGCCCCATTCACCAGTTCACAGGCTCCTTCTGTACACGTAGACGTTCCTACTGCAATCGCACTGCACAGCCCCATTCACCAGTTCACAGATTCCCTTCTGTACATGTAGACGCTCCTACTGGTAAGCTTTTCCTTAGTCATGTTTGAGAAGGTAGAAAATCCAGTCACCACCTGGTCTTTTCCTGATGTCAGTCTTCTGTGCTCTCATGTGATTCAGTTTATGCTGAAAGCCTGTGGTCCTGGGAAGGCGGCTGAGCTCCAGTGCTTGTAAGACATCATTGGGTGTCACTTGGCCATGTTCAGTTATACCGTTTTCAAAACCATAAATTGTGAACAGTACATATACCAGATAATGTGGCAGTTCCAGCATTTAGTGTATTCTACCAGTGTGTGTGTGCAAGTGTGCGTGCACATGTGACTACCAGAGAACTAGTACAAAACCAAATGCATTAAGAATCCTTTTGTGAGCCGGGTGTGGTGCACGCCTTTAATCCCAGCACTTGGGAGGCAGACGTAGGAGGATCACCATGAGTTAATTCCAGGTTTGCCTGGGCCAGAGCGAGATTCTTCCTTGAAACAAACAAACAAACAAACAAACAAACAAACAAACAAACAAACAAAGAAACAAACAAACACACAAAAAAATCCTTTTGTGTTGTTCAGGTGTCCTACCTTGAACAACCTAATGAGTTGATTAATGGGCCCTCATACTAAACCAACAAAAACTAAGCAGATGTTGACTGGAAACAAAACAAAACAAAAACAACCTTCTTGCTTTAGTAACTGGCATAGTGTGCAGTGGGCAAAATGCTCTTGGCTTAGAAACACACTTACTTGTATTGCCCCTTTGCAAAGGGCTTCTAGAGCACCTGTCTCTACATAAGGATTTGATGAAAGATTCCAAGCAGGGTATCATCACTTTCAGGAATGCTGCCCTTGTGAAGACCACAGAAGATGGAAAGAATCAGGGCTCAGCCTCAGAGAGAAGGAACCAGATGGAGACAGCACTCCTTTTCTTCCCCATGCCCTCACAATCTGACCCGGGTGCAGTCCATGAGTGGCTTGGGTGTAGAGGGTGCACCAAGTCCAGGCATGTGTAGTGCTGAGCCCTGTGCTCATTAGAGCATGCTGTTCATGTTTGTACAAACCCAGAAACAACCCAAGGTAGATAGACAGATAAGGCAAGGCTGACACCTGCTTCTAACAAAGGCCTTCCACTTGCTCACTCCCCATAATGATAGCAGCCTCTGGGTCCTCTGGGACAGAGGGACGGCTAAGTTTCCAGCTCATCTCTATAGGAAGGCATCCCTTGGCCTCCTGAAAAGATGGAACCTGAGATCCTGGGAGTGCCAGAGACAAAGGATCCAGCACCTGCTTGGTGACGCTTGATGGAGTTTCTGGCCAGCAAACGACAGCCACCTGGTCTGAGCTGGGCAGAGTCCCAAGCCCCCCTGAGTTACCCTTCCCTTCCCTTCCCTCCTTTCCTTCTGTCCAGGTGGCCCTTCCACTTTTGTTGGAGGCCCACTGGGGTGTGGCCCCGAGCATGCCATCTCCTCATGTAAGGCCCTGCCTTTCTCATGGCTATTATTCCTATTATCAAGCAGGCAAGTGACCAAGGCAAATGTGGGAGTGGAGTCTGTGACCTGGGTCTGGCCACAATCTTTGGAGTCACTTGGCCAAAACCACCCAGGACTTGGCACCAGGGCCAGTGCCAGGACAAATGTCTCCCATCCCAGAGCTCTACCACCCACGACACTGCTGATTAATCCTGGCTAGGCAAACCCCTCTCCATTGAAAGCAAAAGTGGCTGGTGTCCATATCGTTCATGCTCAGCTCAGTAGCAGACCAATGCTTATCTGCTGCCCTCCACTTTTTTTTTTTTTTTTTTTTTATTTTTGAGGTAGGGTCTCATTCTAGACCAGGCTGAGCTGGAATTAACTATGTAGTCTCAGGGTGGCCTCGAACTCATGAGATCCTCCTACCTCTGCCTCCCAAGTGCTGGGATTAAAGGCGTGCACCACCACGCCCAGCTCACATTTCTTTTTTTTTGAGTTAGGGTCTCACTGTAGCCCAGGCTGACCTGGAATTCACTATGGAGTCTCAGGGTGACCTCAAACTCTTGGTAATCCTCTTACCTCTGCCTCCCGAATGCTGGGATTAAAGGCGTGTGCACCACGCCCGGCTGCCCTCCACACTTTAATGTTGGTTTAGCTGCTTGCTTAAGGGAACCCTGTCTAAATTTAATTTTCCATTTTTATCTGGCTAGACCTTACTGCAGACATTTAGGCTCGCAGCTTTACTCAGATCAGCAGTGACAGCTGAGTTGTCACCCGTGGAACTCTGGTACTAGAACCCTGAGCTCCGCAAATACAACTCAGCACTTTGGTGACCAACTAACCAACACTGCTGGGCCTGAGGACTCAGGCAGTGAAGGCTGGGTCACGTGGAAGGGCATCTCTTCAGATGTGGAGACTGCCTTAGAGAGGGGCAGTGTGCAAGCCACACAGCAAAAAACTCACTAGCCCTTGCAATTATGCTCCAAAAGTGACATGACAGGAAACAAAGGTCCTTTTCAAACGAATGATAGCTTGAGACCGGGTGCCAATCATGTGCCAGTGACCACTCGTGCCCTGGATCCTCACCTTTTGCCTTGGCTAAGGCCATGCCCATACTAGGGCAACTCAGGGACAGACCCAGCCTCTAGTTCCCAGGCCAGAGCACCCCACCCACACTCTTGGCCCACTAAGGCTAACTCTGAGCTATTTTCCTAGTAACATATGACCCCTTTTTTTTGATTATTCGAGGTAGGGTCTCACTATAGCCCAGGCTGAACTGGAATTCACTATGTAGTCCCAGGGTGGCCTCGCACTCATGGCGATCCTCCTACCTCTGCCTCCCGAGTGCTGGCATTAAAGGCGTGTGCCACCATGCCCACCTTGTTCCCATGTTTTAATAAGCTCAATTAAGGATATAAAACTAATCCTGAGATGAACTCTAAACAGAACAAACTGTAAAAACAATCTACCAAACCTCTATAGTTTACAAAGCATCGTGACACCATGCTTTGGTGATTCATCTGCCTGGTCCTCCAAGGTAGGAAGTATTAGCTTAGCTTATAGGTGGGGAGCAGGCTCAACTTGGATAGGGTGGGTAACTTGCATAAGGTGGCCATGTCTCCACTGAGCAATGCAGCTGGAGCAAGAGCCCAGGCCTCCTCAGGCCAGCTACTGCTGTCAACCTTCCGGTCAGTAGCATGCGACACTCTCCCCAAGTTCCAGCACTCCTGCCCCCACCCAGCCCCAGGAGCAGGTGGGAGTGAGAGAAGAGGCCCAGGAGGAGCAGGAAGGAGAGGGAGGATCCTGGTCACCTACAGGTCACTCTGCAAAGCACGGTGCAGTCACAGTGGCAGAAGCAGAAGCAGTGGAAGGTCCACTCCCTGCTGACCATTACGGGCAGGGCTTCTCGGCACAGTCTGCGAGGTGCCTCTCGCGTCCTGGCCACTTACCTCCTTTTCCTCAGCCGCCTGCTAGTGCAGTGGTAACCGATACGCTGTCCCACTGGCAAGTGGGCTTCACTGTGTCAATCTTTAATGAAGCTTCCCAGCTAACCTATCAGAACCCTCTTGGCTACCTGATCCAGCAAGCTGTGGGGGCCTTAGGGATGATGCAGACCCCTTGTTGGTATTCTGCCCATAGGTCTCAAAGACACCAGGTATCTATCTGAAGAGACCTCCCATTATGGCTCTCCTCTTACTCTGATGGAACCAAGGTAGGTGTCAAGGCAGAAGGAACAGGTGACCGCTAGGCCAATGAATTCTTGGGCAGCATGCCACTCTGTCATCTGCTCTTTCCAGACCCTACATGGGCCTCTCTCAGTCTTTGATCTCCTTTTTTTTTTTTTTTTTTTTGAGGTAGGGTCTCGCTCTAGTTCAGGCTGACCTGGAATTCATTATGTAGTCTCAGGGTGGCCTTGAACTCATGGCAATCCTCCTACCTCTGCCTCCCAAGTACTGGGATTAGAGGTGTGTGCCACCACGCCCGGCATGGTACCCTTTATTCATACACCGAACTCCTCCTTTGCCTGAGATGCACGGACTCCTCTGAAGTCTTCCCTTACGGTTACACAGGCTGTTGCCTCTACTTTCCCTGCAGTAGAATGCCAGCATGTCAAGTAAGAATGGACTTTTTGTTTAGACAAGTCTACTCTTGCTAAGTAGCCCAGGGCTGATCTTGAACTCACAATTTTTCTGCTTTAGATTCTCAAGTCCTGAGTGCTGAGGTTACAGGCATGTACCACCACTTTCAGTAAAAGTATGCCTAGGTTTTTAAAGGGCTATACTAAACTCAGAGGAACTCACAGTCCCAATTCCTAGCCCTGCTACCTCTGCCTGGGAAGTGTATCTTCACCGGCTCCCCTAGGTGGAGCAGTCACTGCTCTGCCAAGGACAATGGTGAAGAGGGCAGAGGCACCCACTAAGCGCTCACAATCTGTCAAGCACTGCTCTGAGCATGTAGCCTCGAAGGCACTGGTAACTGAGTTTGAGTCCTGGCTCTTTCAAGCATTCTTTGACCTTCCTCTCAGCTCCAGGCAAATGTTATATTTGAGCTTGCCTTCCTAGGCCTGGCCTACCTACTCCTCAAACCCCATCTTCCTACTCCTCCACATGCACCAGACCACAGTTCTCCTACGAGCAGCACAAGGCTCAAGCATGCTGTTAGGCCTCTGCAGACTTGGCTTTTCCGTTTATTATGCAGGATTACATTAGGTCGTTTTCATGCAAGTATATAATGTAACTTCACCTTCAGCATGTCCCTTCCATCCTCATCTATCCTCGGCTTTCTTATCCTGACCCCATTAGTCCCTTCTGCAAAGCACAACTGTCTAGACTAGACTCTAGGAGAACTAAAGGGCCTTTGCTTATTAGCTTCCTCTCTCTTTTTTTTTTTTTTTTTTTTTTTGAGGGTAGGGTCTCACTCGAGCTCAGCCTGCCCTGGAATTCACTATGTAGTTTCAGGGTGGCTTCAAACTCATGGCGATCCTCCTATCTGTTTCCTGAGTGCTGGGATTAAAGGCGTGTGCCACCACGCCTGGCTCTCTTTTCTTTAATATTTTTATTTACTTGTGGTGGGGATAAAGGAACTCCGGATGCATGTGCCACTTTGTGTGGCTGGCTTTGGTACTACGGAATTGGATCCTGGCTGGCCGGTTTTGCAAGCAAGCACCTTTAACTGCTGAGTAATCTCCCATCCCCAGTTTCCTCTTCTTAGACTACATTTTACCTGGCAAAATTTTATTTATCCCTCAAGATACACATCAGGCATGGTATCATGATATGAAGTCTCCCTCCAAAAGGCTTACGTGTTTTAGGCTTGGTGGTGCTGTTGAGAGGTGAATGATCTGGAGGGTGCAGACCTCTCCGGTGGGAAAATTCATTCATAGTTGACAGCTGAATGGGCTAGTAGGAGGTGGTGCCTTGTTAGAGGAAGTGTGTCAGTGGGAGTGTGCCTCTGCAAGTGTGTGTCTTGACCCCGGATCTCTCTCCTATGCCCCTTCCACTATGATGTTCTGACTCACCACAGCCCAGAAACCTGGAACCAAGTGACCACAGACTGAAACTTGAAATTGTGAGCTGAATCAAACCTTTCATCCTTTAAGTTTTTTAAAGTCATTTGTTACAGAAAACCTTATTAACAGTAATGCCCACACCCAGGGCTCTCCCTGGAGCCTGTTCCATTACCTCAGCCTGCATCCCAGGCCTTTGCTCTACCGTCTCATAAGCCCTGCATTTCCCTGCATTGTAGCACAGAACAGCATGTATCCATCCACAAGCCTCTCTTCTTCATTTGGTTGTGAGCTCTGTAAACAGGGACCATGTCTAATTCATCTGTGCATACAAAGCGGATGCAGACCTCAGAATGGACGCTCACTAGCTCACAGATGCTACTTGTTCTCTTATCAGATGAACAGTACTGGTGCTGGGATTCCGCTGGGATTTCTTTTCTTTTTCTTTCTTTTTTTTGAGGTAGGGTATCACCTTAGCCCAGGCTGTTCTCGAACTCACAGTGATCCTCTTACCTTGGTCTCCTGCATGCTGGGATTAAAGGCATGTGCCACCATGCCTAGGTAGTGCTAGGATTCAGGCCAGACATAAACTGTTCCCCTAAAACTAACAATGTAATGAGGAGAAACAGGCAACAAGGAAAGACCTAGTACATAAAAAAAAATACAGCACAACAAGAGAAATATGGTAATATGTTTGAGTTGTACTTAAGATAGACTGACTCTCTGAGTAGGTAATGTTTAAGCAGAGTCCATAATGAAGTGAAGGGAAGGAGCTGTGGATTTAAAAGGGACACTTGGTTTTCAGGCCCTGAGTTAGGAACTTACTCAGCATATGAGAAATGGTGAGGAGGGCAGTGTGACCAGAATGAATCAGGTAAGGTACAGTAAGAAGAAATGAGCTCAAGAAGGCAGCCAGGACCAGAACATACGGACCCTGGTAAGGACTTGACTTCATTCTGAGTAAGACTGAAGTCTGAGCATTGTAAGAAGTGACCTGAGCTGACCCAGAGCTGGAAAAATACATTTGCTTGCCATGTGCAAGACAGACGTGAGTGGGCTAAATGTAGGCAAATCTCGAAGGTGGGGGAGATTCTGTTAAAATTCTTGTTTTTTGAATGAATGAGTAGATGGATGAATAGACGGGCAACAGACAAACAGGCGAGGGCATAGCTTCGTGTGGTCTTCCCATATTCATGCTGGAGACCGAAAGCTGTATGCCAAGTACATCAGTACTTGCCTTGCTGGGCCCTGAGGATGATTATTTACTGAAATGTTTGAGCTGGCTCTTATCCTACAGAAGCCAAGGGTGGCAGAAAGCTGCCCGTGAAATTATTGTTAATTTTATTATTTTGAGACAGGGTCTCATTATGTAGGGCAGACTGGCCTCAAAATCAAAGCAACCTTTCTGCTGAGCCTCCCAAGTGCTAGGATTATAGCCTGTGTTACCATGCTGGGCTAGATATGATTCTGGAGGAGAGAGGTCAGATGTGCTACGAGAGAACAGACAAGGGGCACGAGTGAACACTCACTCCAGAAGACGCAGATGTTTGCCTACAAAGATGGACCAGGTGAAGTATCCAGAATCAACCCTTGATCAAGTTGGGTTATAGCTTAGACAACATGCAGGCTCCCACCCAAGCGTGTCTCTTTGGGGCAGTCTGACGGGCAGAGATCTCCACTGGGAACTGGAGCCTATCTCTCACCAGTGCGGCTTTGGGCAAATTATTTGCATGCTGCGAGCCTTTGCCTTCTAGACCTTAAAGTAGAGCCTGTACAACAGCATGTGGCAAGGGAGGCATGCTCTTTTGTAAGGCGTTCGTGGCTTATTCCTAGGGGTGTACCAGCAGAAATGGGCTGAAGGGTGGACTAGGGGCTCCAGGGGTAGGATCAATGGTGCTCTTATGGTGCTTTAAGGACGACAAGTCACATCACACCCCCCTCACTGTGACTTGAGTCTCACAGGTTTGTGAGGTGATTGTGGTATCTATCTTGGAGATGAGGAAACTATAACTCATCATGGGAAATGGTCTGCTCCAGGTTCACAGGTGTTACATGTGACAGGACATGAAGAAGACACTCGTAGCTAGTGCACAGCAGGGTCCTCTGCTTCCAGTCAGGACCCCTTCTCTCAAGCATTTGTGTTGACCACAGGTGGCTCACCTTGGCTGGCCACTTTCCAAGCCCAGCAGGACAGCTTCTCCCATTGGTGCACCAGGCAGGTACTGGTGAAGCCATACTCTGGGCTCACCACCCCACACCTCTACTAGGCCTGCAGTTACAAAGGAAGACTACCAACAGCAGTGTTAGCGCAATGACCCTGGTGATGATGGAAGGCCAGCAGTGGTAGCAGGATGCTGGTGGTGTACCTAAAATCAGGGGCCCCCAAGGGACACCAGAGTACCATCTATGTGTAGGAGGGCATCTCCAAGGCCTGCCAGAGCCTGTCCCCAGACTTTGATGTGAAATCCCAAACCATTCTATCTGCTCCCCTCAGTCAGAACTCTGCCATCCTATGCCCCCACACTGTTAATGGGCACCTCTGCAGATGGTTTTTAAAAAGAGAAATTTCAACTGCTACAGTATTTTCAGGTGGCAATGAAGTTTTACAAACACCGTCTAATGCAATCCTCACAACATCCCTGTGAGGTAGGTACGACAACTCATTTTATAGATGCACAAACAGTCCCGGAAAGGCTAAGTGACTTGTGCAAAGGCTGGAGTCCACATCTTACCAGGTCCATGTCCAGAGCTCCTTTGGCAGCCCACATACTTCATGGGCTTTAAACAGCTGAGGCTCCTTCAACAGGGCTGCTGGTGAAGAAGGTGCTTAGCAGGCCAAGGTGACGGGTGCGATTTCTGTGTGAGACAATTCCATTGACCATGTCCCTCAATCACAGATAGCACCCCTCACCTTGAGCCCAGTTTCACTGGCTGGCTGACGAGTGGTGCTGCTGGTTCTGGAACTTCATCTTGGTCTTCACAGGAGGGTGACAAGTCAGGGAATGGGGGAACATAAGATACACACAATGATTTGGGAATAAATGGTGCATTTGCTTGTTCACTTACACATGCCACGGTCAGTCTCCTTTACAAGGCAGGTAGGTCCAGACACAGATCAAAGTGCCTGCCCCAGAGGAGCTCACAGTCTAGACCAGCTAACCCAGGGTGCTGGTCAATGGGATACCAGTAGTGTTCACAGCGGGGGGAAGGATCTGAGGTCCCTTGAGCACATGGATACCTTCAGACACAGAAGTGCAAAAGATGAGTAGAGACAGGTCACCAGGAGATGGCAAGGAACTTCCAATGGGTGTATGGACAGGAGAGCTCACGGGCCCAAGGCAAGAACAAACAAAGAGAGGGCAGGTCCACTGTAGAGGGCATAAAGATACTTTAGTGCACCGACAGAGGCCTGATGGAAAAAGTGAAAGTGAAGGCTGATTCATATGGCCTGGTCCCAACATTCTAGGGAGAAACAGTGGGCCCAGGGAGCATGTGTGTCTGATGGAGCCAATGGCAGACCATGAGGTGGCTGAATTGTCCCAAGACTCAGCCCAGTGCACATGCTTTCTCCCCACAGCCTAAGATACTTGAAGCTGAGTTGAGGCCTGTGCTGAAGACTGACCAGTGAGTTCTAGGCTCACCATGTCCTCCAACCTGGTGACGCTGTACTGAGCACTCCTATACCAGCCAGCATGTCACACTTTGAGGTTCTAGAGATAGAAAGGATGCTTCCTGAATTTCCAACCTGACTGGAAACAAAGTGATGTGCCCACTGCTGCTCACTGTTAGGGTAGAGGCAAAAATAGAAGACCATGGGAGTTCAGGGACAGAGTGAATCATTTTATCATGGGAGCAACAGGCTGAAAGGACAGGTAGAATTTTGAAGGTAAGAGGAAGATGAAAGGGTACAAAGGACCGGGAGCACTCCAGGCACAGGTCAGCCAGAGAAAAATGCGACTGGTGACTTGAGCAAGTCTGCACAGATGAGCACAAGGACCCTGCCGAGCCAGCAGTGCGTGTCTCTAAGCATCATCTTCCTGCCAGGTGGGCAACAAACACATGGGTCTAACTTCTACGATGTGGCTGCCAGAGGGCAGGGCAGATGAATGAGGCTAGAGGCCAAGGAAGGAAGCCTGGGGCAGGCAGTGACCTTACATCTCCCAAGCTCAGAAGGCGCAACTGGAGGAAGAAGGTGCCAACAGCTCCACAGCCAGGGAGATGATGATAGTTTGGCATTTCTTTCTTTGGGGGAAAAGACTGGTAATTTCCAAAACAGGTTTCTGAGAAGCAAAATTCAGACAGTCTAAGAAGCTCTGAGTTGTTATCCGCTTCTTCTTTTTAGTGAGGGAATTCCTGGGCCTAATCACAGAGAGTCTGTCCACACATCCCCCGTGTGGGGCTATTTCCCCTGGCTCTAAGCATGCTGTAGCTAGTAGACCCTGTGCATCAAATAAAGACATGGGAAGGGGCTGGAAAAATTTAGAAAGCATTTATCATCTAGTCCCTGGAAAATCATACCTTAAAAGTGCCAATGATGTTATTACAAGCCAGCCAAGGAAGAAAAGGTTATATGCCATTATATGTCTCAAGAGACCAGTGAAAGTACTTTATCTCATTTTAATTCACCCAATGAGGATTTACATTAAACTACATGATTTCTCTTTTTTCATCTCGCACTCTCCCTTCCTTCTCTGACTTCTTTTTCTTTTCCTTCCCCCTTCCTTCCTTTCTTCTCCCCCTCTTTCTTTCTGACTCCTACTTCATAAAATCAGTAAGGCAGAACTATGATGGTTCTTTCGAGTAGGGTGGGGGCTCGGGACTAGCTTGCTGGCCTGGCTCTCTGGCATGCCTCAGAACAGCCGCTTTGAAATCACTGTATCCAACCCCAAACCTGAAAACCAATTTGCCTTTGTTCATGTCCACCCTGCCCCGATCGCCAAGCCAGATCTATCATCTTGAGGCTCCTCTCCTGGACTTTGGATTACGGAGGCAGATTTGTGTTGTGCACACAGCTGGTAAAGGAGACATATAGTCCTACAAGGAGCTTGCCCACAGAGTTGCTAACTCATCATTTCTAGGTTATTCTGCCCAGCTTCTCTTCAGAACTACCATTAGCACTGGCTTTTCTATAAACCAGGCCATTCACCTCCATGAACTCATTTTAGAAAGGTATCATCACCTCCCGTTTCCAGATGGGAAACAGGCGCACAGGAAACTCTTGCCTAAGGTCAGATAGCCAGTGAGCAGTAGGACTGCTTCTGAATGCCACTCTGTGGGTTCAAGTTCACACTACCGTCCAGTAGGATGGCTGCTGCCATACACATTGCCACACATATGCCCCTGGGAGGCTGCAGTGTGCCAACAGGAGGAGTTTTAAATCTCTGGGTAGGGAAGCCTTTCTACCAGAGGTGTTTAATGGGCTTTTGCTACACCTGCTGGGAATTTCATTCGCAAGAACCAAAAGGGAAAAGGTGGATCAAATGTAGTTATCTCAGGTGCCTGCTTCCCAAAGTCCCATCCTGGCCCAACAAGGAATGGTGTTTCAAATCTAGATTACCTGGGATAGTGGAAAAAGCCCTGGGCGTGGACCAGCTCTGACCCTCATCTTCATGTGGCCTATCCAATGTTCAGTATTACTTTTGTCATTTCCAAATGTAAACTTGGTCTCATGACACCTACAAGTTCTGTCCCAGTTCCCATTCAGCAGGCCCTGCCTAGGCCTGGACGTCTACCTTCTATAGCAGCTGAAGCTGTGGAAGTTATCTTTGAAGCTTTACTCCCAGGCTGGGGAGATGACTTAGTGGTTAAAGGTACTTGCTTGCAAAGCCTGTCAGTCCAAGCACCCATGTGAAAGCCAGATGCAAAGTGGCACATGTACCGACGTTCATTCATTTGTAGCAAGAGACCCTGTCTCAAAGTAGAGCACATGCACCGCAAAGTCGCTCAAAGTTTACACACCACGGAATGTGTGCCCCACATACACACATACACACCCACACCAACATTTTAAACAAGAAAATTCACTCACCAGGAGGCACAGTTCTATCATCTTGGGACCCTGCTTCAGTGCTGTCAGGGTCTTGCTTTTCTGAAATAACTGGAGATGATCATAAAATGCCTATGGCAAGTTTTAAAAGTGGTTTAATAAAAGAACAATGAGAGCCAGGCGTGGTGATGCATGCCTTTAATCCCAGCACTTGGGAGGCAGAGGCAGGAGGATCACCATGAGTTTGTGGCCACCCTGAGACTCCATAGTGAATTCCAGGTCAGCTTGGACTAGAGTGAGACCCAACCTCGAAAAAAGCAAAACAAAAAATAAAGAAAAAAACAACCCAGAAAAAAAAAAAAAAAGAACAATGAATCTGGGGGCCAAAAGCAGCTCTGAGTGAGGGAGTGACCCATAAGATCATCTACAGGCATCAAGCATTTCACATAGAAATCAAGTCACATAACCCACTACTGTTTTATGGCATTACATCCATTTATAAGTGCATTGACTTGCTGAGGGTTTAGGCATGGGAGTAGAAATTTGGATCCAAGGCAGCTTGGCCCCCAAATACATATTCTTCCCACTATGCAATGTTTCTCCTGCGATGCCCACTGTCTCAGGGTAAGATGGGAAGCAGTGCTTTTTGCTCATCCAAATTCCTCTTCCTGAGTTCAAGCCAAGTCAATAAATGGTTTGAGCCAAGTGCTCACTCCTCCTCTGAGGCTGTTTTCTCTTAAGGGTGAGGAAATGAGACAACAGGTGCAGCACAAGCAACGAGAATGAGCTTCCAGAGTTTCTAGGCCATGAGTTCACCAGCCTCTCAGACTCAAAGGCTTAGGGATTATAGACTAGAAAAATCTGGGAAGCACAAGTGTTCTATGTAAGAGACAGAGAAGTAATCTATAATAAAGCATCTACTATGTATGTAAAAGGTCAGGTACACCTACAGCAGGAGACTGAGCCAGTGAGCTACCTGCACCTGCCCACAGACTTCCTAGGAGTGTGTGGACACAGACGCTTTGGCACAGAGGAGTCACCTGGATGACCAAAGTGTCACAAGCCACAATGTTGGAGACAGGTTTCCAAAAAAGAAAACAGCAGTAAAGTTATGATCAGGATCAAGTATCATTTTCTTTTGATATGTCATAGTTACGTTTTTAGAAAATTCGGCATTTACCGGAACTGTTAAAAAAATAGTACTTTTTCTTTAAGCAGAGTTAATCCCAGGCTCAGAAAACTAAAGATCAGTTTTTTGCCTATATGTGTGCAGTGGGACATGCAAAACCATTCTTCATGTGCAGCACTGACCTGCATGCCGCAATGTGTCTGGCAAGCTTAGGCCCTGCCCATTGCATTGCCAAACACCTTTCTGCTTCCAAGCTGTCTTTATTTAGGGCAGCCCTGCTACTTCAGAGTCTACACTATCAGAGAAGATTAAAAAAATACCTAAGGCCTGCAGTACCGTGGTGGAGCGAAGAGCCTTGACTCCTGACTCCCAAGCCTCTGTAACTTGCTCTTCCACTGACACAGTGAACTTGTTGAAGGGACGCCATTCTGAGAGGGCCTGGGGCTGTGCCCTGAGCCATGCTCCCTGCTGCCCCTGAGCTCTGAGCCTGACTGCAGCATGCCAGACACAGCACAGCCAACATGGGCTTCTGTCTTTTCCTGACCCCTGAAAGTAGTTACAAAAGCTTGGGACTTTGTGGTAGTTTGAATATATGGCCCCCAATATATTCAATGTTTTATTACTTTATAGTTTGCATCTGCAATCACCTTCCTAGAGGCAATATCACTGGGGGCTGGTCTTAAGGTGTTAATGGTGGGTTTGAGATTCCATTGTAAAGATATGCAAAGTGTGCCCAGAAGGAGTTCCTGAAGTGTGCTGGGCTTTTGGCTGCAGTAGTTTTTGCCCTGTGTGCTGTGTGGCTGGGGGCTTTTGCTCTCTTGCCTGGTCCTGTGGAGAGCAGGCCAGCTTCTTCTGCCACTATGGAACTTCCCCTGGATCTGTAAGCTTCAATAAATAATATCCCTTCCTCCATAACTGTGCCTGGTCTGGAAGTTCATCTCAGCGAACCTGATGCTGTCTGCTACAGACTTCAGACCAGAAGCTCTAATCATGGGTTGTAAATCCACTGAAGATTCAGGCACCCATCTGAATGTGTGTCCCAGTAGCCTGGCTGTAAATGCTTTTGAGATTAAGGGAGTAGTTCTACAGTCCAAGAAGGTCTGCTAAAGGGCTCTTGGGCCCTCACCCCTCTAGGCTTCTTGGTTGGTGACAGCCATTCCTTAAGAAGAGGAGGGAGGGACTGGAGAGGTGGCTTAGCAGTTAAGGCACTTGCATATGAAGCCTAAGGACCCAGGTTCAATTCCCCAGTGCCCACATAAGCCAGATGCACAAGGTGGTGCATGTGTCTGGAGTGGCTGAAGGCCCTGGTGTGCCCATTCGACAGGCCCTCCCCAACCAGACCACTTCTACAGTCAACTTCTACAGAAAAAGTCTTAATAAGCCAGAGATGAATCCACTAAGGAAATTCCTGAACCCAAAGCTGAGTCCAAGATCTACAAAAGCTTTAAGCTAGCTCTTGTATGCTTTGCCTCCTCCTGGGGACCTGGCTCCGGGATTTGATTTTCTTTTTTCTTTTTAGTTTTTTGAGGTAGGGTCTTACTCTAACCCAGGATGACCTGGAACTTACTAAGTAGTCTCAGGGTGGCCTTGAGCTCATGGCTATCTTCCTACATCTGCCTCCCGAGTGCTGGAATTAAAGGTATGTGCCACCATGCCCGGCTTGATTTTCTTTATATTTTTATCTGTTAAATCAACTTTAAGTTCTCTGGGTTGGGCCTGAAGATAAGGAATGCAGATCCACTCACTGTTACAAGAAGACAGATTCTGTAGGTACCAGGTAGAAAACAGATCTTTCAAGGGTCAGATGCCTGAGAATCTCTTCCATGAGAGAATCGAGGCAGCAAAAGTATAACCCTGGTGTACCCGTTCCTCCTCCAGAACAATGTTATGAACCCTGTGTCAACAGTGGTTCTCAGGCAGGCATGGAGGGCATTCCTGCAAATCTAGTACTCAGGAAACTGAGGCAGGAAGGTTTCAAGTTTGGGGCCAGCCTCACATAGTGAAGCCCTATCTACAAAACAAAACAAAACAAAACAAAACAAAACAAAACAAAACAAAACAAAAATACAACACAACCAATTAAACAGACAAACAAAAAAGCCAGTATTGGGGTTGAAGAGATGGCTCAGTGGTTGGTGTGCTTGCCTGCAAAGCCTAAGGACCTGGGTGTGATGCCCCAGCAACCACATAAAGCCAGATGCACAAAGTGGTGCATGTCTGGAGTTCATTTGCAGTGGCTAGAGGCCCTGGCATGCCCATTCACTCTCTCTCTCTATCTGCAGCTTTCTGTTTGTTATATAAATAAATAAATAAATAAATTTTAAATTAAAAAAGCCAGTATTGTGGAGAGACAGTGCTTAATATGGCCCCTTTTGTCTGCCCCCCTGTGGCACACAAAAACGACCAGCCATGTAAACAAGTGAGTTCTGGATTTGAGTTTCAGCTGTGGCTGTGGGATCACAGGGAAGTCATTTCCTTCTCTGAACCTTCTGCCCTACAGAACAGGGATGGTGGCTGAGCTGCCATTTGCCAGAGCTGAGGTGAGAGTCAGTGAGAGCATGGGGAGAGGAAGACATGATCCTGTGTGAAGAAGGACATGTAACACCTTACTTTCAGGTGTGCTATCTAAGTGCCTATGTCTGCAAGTCTAGAGATCACAGGAGGAGTCCATATCTGTGTCCGCCCACATAAAGAAGGAGGTGTGGGAAATGTTGAATAAGTCCTAGGTGGACTGGAGAGATGGCTTAGCAGTTAAGGCACTTGCTTGGGAAGCCTAAGGACTCATGTTCAACTCTTCAGATCCCATGTAAGCCAGATGTACAAGGTGATGCAAACAAGCAAGACTGCGCATGTGCATAAGATGGCTTACACATCTGGATGGAGTTTTGATTTATAGTGGCTGGAGGCCCTGGGGTGCCAATTCTCTCCCTGTCTCTCTTGCATAAAAAAAAGGCCAGTCTGTTGGGCTTGTCTCCAAAAAAAAAAAAAAAAAACAAAAAAAAAAAAAAAACAGCCCTAGGGGATGGTCCTGAGTCGACAGTGGCTCCTAGAAGGTCCCAGGAACCAGATACTTGCCTGGGAACAAGAAATGCCCATGGGAGGAGGAAGAGGTGTGGCTGGGTGTTTATGAGGTGACAAGTATCACCCTGGGTCCTAAATCCTCCAGAACTTTGCTGAAGCAATGGTTCAGCAGTTAAGGCGCTGGCCTGCAAAGCCTAACAATCCAAGTTTGATTCCCCAGTACCCATGTAAAGCCAGATGCACATGGTGGCACATGCATCTGGAGTTTGTTTACAGAGGCAGAAAGCCTTGGCACACCCATTCTCTCTCTCTGTCTCTGCCAAGCATGGTGGTACGCACCTTTAATCCCAGCACTTGGGAGGCAGAGGTAGGAGGGTCAGAATTTGAGGCCAGCCTGAGACTTCATAGGTCATTCCAGGTCAGCCTAGGCTACAGTGAGACCCTACCTCAAAAAATAAAACAAGACAAAAAAAGGAAAAAGAAAAGAGCATGGGCTGAGGATGCCATGTATCAACAATGATATGACCTCACCATATGATGTTCCAAAACTGCCTAGGTGGGGGCTGGAGTAACGGCTCAGCAAGGAAGGGTGCTTACCAGCAAGGCTTGACAGCCAGGGTTCAATTCTCCAATACCCATGTAGAGCCAGATGCACAAAAGTAGTGCATGCATCTGGAGTTTGTCTGCAGTGGTGGGAGGCTCTGGTGTGTCCATCTATCTATCCATTTTCTCTCACATAAATAATTATTAAGAAATATTAAGAAAACTGTCCAGGGCTGAAGAGATGGCTTAGAGGTTAAGGCGCCTGCCCATGAAGCCTAAGAAGGCATGTTCGAATCTCCATGTCCCATGTAGCAAGATGCACAGTGATGCAAGTACGCAATATCACACATGTGCACAGACAGGGAGGCACATGTGTCTGGAGTTTGTTCACAGCAGCTGAAAGGCCCTGGCATTCTCTCTCTGTCTCTCAAAAAAAAGGAACTATCCAAATGACTATACTATATGGAAACAGACTTTGTGGCTGCCCAAACCTTCTGGAGTTAAGGATGCCTTTCTATTGGATCTGGTAGTAGGTACTGAGGACATACATCTATTAAAAACCATGAAGCCTGGGGCTGAGGAGATGGACCAGTTAGTTAAGATCTTGTCTTGCAAGTATGAGGACCTGAGTTTGATCCCCAGAACCCATGTTACAAAAAAAGCCCCACATGTTATAGCGCATATTTGTAATTCCAGCACTGGGGAGGCAGACAGGGCTTGATGATCAGCCAGTCTATTTAGGTGAGTTCCAGGCCAATGAGAGACTGTCAGAAAAATAAAAAGGCGGTTGGTTTCGGAGGAACAACTCTCAAGGTTCTCCTCAGGGCCAATTACACGTGTGCACTTGCATGTACACATGGACAATCACACGTGTGTGCACCTGCATGTACACATGGACAATCACACGTGTGTGCACCTGCACGTACACATGGACAATCACACGTGTGTGCACCTGCATGTACACATGGACAATCACACGTGTGTGCACCTGCACATACACATGGACAATCACACGTGTGTGCACCTGCATGTACACATGGACAATCACACGTGTGTGCACCTGCATGTACACATGGACAATCACACGTGTGTGCACCTGCACATACACATGGACAATCACACGTGTGTGCACCTGCATGTGCACATGGACAATCACACGTGTGCGCACCTGCATGTGCACATGGACAATCACACGTGTGTGCACCTGCACATACACATGGACAATCACACGTGTGCGCACCTGCATGTGCACATGGACAATCACACGTGTGTGCACCTGCACATACACATGGACAATCACACGTGTGTGCACCTGCACGTACACATGGACAATCACACGTGTGTGCACCTGCACGTACACATGGACAATCACACGTGTGTGCACCTGCATGTACACATGGACAATCACACGCGTGTGCACCTGCATGTGCACATGGACAATCACACGCACCTGCATGTACACATGGACAATCACACGTGTGTGCACCTGCATGTACACATGGACAATCACACGTGTGTGCACCTGCACGCACATGGACAATCACACGCGTGTGCACCTGCATGTACACATGGACAATCACACGCGTGTGTGCACCTGCATGTACACATGGACAATCACACGCGTGTGCACCTGCATGTGCACATGGACAATCACACGCGTGCGCACCTGCATGTACACATGGACAATCACACGTGGACAATCACACGTGTGCACCTGCATGTACACATGGACAATCACGTGTGCGCACCTGCATGTACACATGGACAATCACACGTGCGACACATGGACACATGGACAATCACACGTGTGCGCACCTGCACGCACACATGGACAATCACACGTGTGCGCACCTGCACGCACACATGGACAATCACACGTGTGCACACCTGCACGCACACATGGACAATCACACGCGTGTGCACCTGCACGTACATATGGACAATCACACGTGTGCACCTGCATGTACAATGGACAATCACACGTGTGCACCTGCATGTACACATGGACAATCACACGTGTGTGCACCTGCATGTACACATGGACAATCACACGCGTGTGCACCTGCACCACATGGACAATCACACGCGTGTGCACACCTACACATGGACAATCACACGCGTGTGCACCTGTGTGCAATCACACGCGTGTGCACCTGCATGTGCACATGGACAATCACACGTGTGCGCACCTGCATGTGCACATGGACAATCACACGTGTGCGCACCTGCACGTACACATGGACAATCACACGCGTGTGCACCTGCACGCATACATGGACAATCACACGCGTGCGCACCTGCACGCATATTATGGACAATCACACGCGTGTGCACACCTGCATGTACACGCAGCGCACCTGCACGCACATGGACAATCACACGCGTGTGCACCTGCATGTACATGGACAATCCTGCATGCACCTGCACATGGACAATCACACGTGTGTGCACCTGCACGTACACATGGACAATCACACGTGTGTGCACCTGCATGTACACATGGACAATCACACGTGTGTGCACCTGCATGTACACATGGACAATCACACGTGTGTGCACCTGCACGTACACATGGACAATCACACGTGTGTGCACCTGCATGTACACATGGACAATCACACGTGTGCGCACCTGCATGTGCACATGGACAATCACACGTGTGTGCACCTGCATGTACACATGGACAATCACACGTGTGTGCACCTGCATGTACACATGGACAATCACACGTGTGTGCACCTGCATGTGCACATGGACAATCACACGTGTGTGCACCTGCATGTACACATGGACAATCACACGTGTGTGCACCTGCATGTGCACATGGACAATCACACGTGTGTGCACCTGCACATGTGCACATGGACAATCACATGTGTGTGCACCTGCATGTACACATGGACAATCACACGCGTGTGTGCACCTGCATGTACACATGGACAATCACACGCAGCGCGCACCTGCATGTGCACATGGACAATCACACGCACCTGCATGTACACATGGACAATCACACGTGTGCGCACCTGCATGTGCACATGGACAATCACACGTGTGTGCACCTGCATGTGCACATGGACAATCACACGTGTGCGCACCTGCATGTACACATGGACAATCACACGTGTGCGCACCTGCATGTACACATGGACAATCACACGCGTGCACGCACCTGCATGGACAATCATGGACAATCACATGTGTGGACACCTGCATGTACACATGGACAATCACACGCAGTGCGCACGTGCACACACCTGGACAATCATGTGCACATGGACAATCACACGTGTGCACCTGCACGCATATGTGCACATACACATGGACAATACACACGTGTGTGCACCTGCATGGACAATCATGGACAACCACACGCGTACACATGGACAATCACACGTGTGTGCACCTGCATGTGCACATGGACAATCACACGTGTGTGCACCTGCACGTACACATGGACAATCACACGTGTGTGCACCTGCACATACACACGTGCACCCACACCTCATATGAGAATAAGCATTAAGACAAACCACAGAGCCACCTACTTCAGATCTGCGCATGGTATCATAGGGTGGTTCATATCTCAGCTGAAGAAAAAGATAAACCCTTAGCAGCCTCAGAATCTGCCATCTCTGTGCAAAGGACGTCATTGCCAACTGTTACCCCTAATGACAGTTTCAAATCAGGCCACACTCAAAACTCTATCCCCACACCCAAAAATAGCTAATGATTCCCACTCCCACTCCAGCAGGGCCGCTCACTCAATCCACAGGGGGCAGAAGGCTGCTTTTGGAATCTGACTCCTATCTAACGCTGGGAAGTTTTTCCCTCACAGCTAAAACAAAGGCTGACTTACTGATTTACTTGTGATACAATGGTGAACATAGCAAAACAACAGTTTTAATTTTAACTTCTTGCTTTGAAAAGAGTTAGGTATCTGGCTAAAACATTATTTTTTTTTGCCCTTTAATGTGTTAATATGTACAGAGAGGTAAGTTCAGATTATTCAACTCAGCTCTCTTCCCATGATGCTCAAGGCTCTTGGATGGAAAGACATTTAATGAAGATTTTTTGGCATATCTATGATGCTTCAGGCCCTGCTAAGAGCCTCCAGAACTGTGGCTAAGAAACTTCCCTACTGCTCATCCCAGGTTGTAGACATGAAATCTGCACAGTGTGGGCCTTGTTATGAGAGGAAGGCTCTGTTCAAGTATCCACTCTGCATTTGACTCATGGGTGCTTACTCAAACATGGTTTTATCAATCCTAAATACTTTCTTGATATCTGAACAGGCCCCAAAATGCCAATATGCCAGGCTTGATGGATGTTTTAAGCATGATCTCCCTTCCAGCGCTGTGAGATCCATGCCTCCCTACCTCTCTCCTCTGTTATGGTAGTAGTGGCAATAGCAGGGACAGTAACAACACAAATGACAATGGGCCAGGCAGTCCGCTAAACATTTTACCTTTTAGTTCATTTAAATGTAGAAGCACCCTCACATGTCTACATAGTACACCATGGCAACAGAAAACTTAAATAAGTTGTCCAAGAGCTCCTCCTCAGCTAGAATGTGGCAGAACCAGAACTCAAACAGCAATGTGACTTCAAGCCTGATTTGTAACCACCACGCTCCTGTGAGGTAAGATGCCTATCAACTGCAACAGCATGCCTGAGGCTATCCAGAGCCCTGATGGGAGGGTTCAGTCTTCCCTCTAAAGACACTGTGTAGGTGTCCAGTGAAAGCTGCAGGTGGTCTCTTTGCTTTTACTGAAATGTTTGCCAGGTCCTCTTCCATTGATTGCATCTTCAAGTATCAAGCCCACCCAAACCTTTCAGAGATGGGAGGCCTTTCAGGGTACTAGCTCCCACCTTCAGGTTTCCTTCCTACCTGTACCCCAGGCCCAGACACAGTGTATTATGGTCTTTCCCAGAACATGCACGCTCTCCCGCCCTCTCCCTCTGCAGCTGCAGGTTCTTTACCTGGAAACCTCACTTGCACCTCTGCCTCATACAGTGCTTGCTCCTCAGAGCTCCAACTCCAATGCCTCCACTGAAGTCAAAGCCTCCCTTAGCAGCCCAGATGGGTAGTTAGCTATTCCTTCCCCGTGTCCCCCAAGTACTTTGACCATGCTCTTATAAGAGCACTCACCACAGCACATGCATAGTTGTTTATGAATCTGTGAACTCCCGAATACTGACGTGCCATGGGGGAAGGACTCCATTTACTTCTTTTCTTTTCTCTTCTGCATACCTAGTTTCTTGCAGTACTTACTTAACTTGTTAAACTTATGAGAAAATGAATTCAAGAATAAATAGTTGCTGGGCAGGGTGGCGCACCCCTTTAATCCCTGCACTCAGGAGGCAGAGGTAGGAAGATCGCTATGAGTTCGAGGCCACCCTGAGAATACAGAGTGAATTTCAGGTCAGCCTGGGCTAGAGTGAGACCCTACCTTGAAAAACCAAAAAATAAATAAATAAATAAATAATAATAATGATAATAATTAATAAATTGTTGATTGCTATATCCTATCTCTGCCAAATATGCACTGTAGAACATGAGAATAGGAAAACCAACATAAAACAGATGTAGACAATAGAGATTTAGAAGTATGTCAGTATAAGCCTGTATCTCACAAATGGCAAAAAAGATTCAAATACATTCTTCCCTCCTGCACATTGTTAATCATATCTCTAAACCTCAAGACAGGTGGCAGGTTTCCAAAGACCCCACATGATGCCACTCAATGCAGTGGCAGTGCCAGGATGCCGGCAGCCAGAGTTGGGTCAAAGGTAGAACAGCAGAGGTCTCAGCACCAAGCCAAAATGAAGCCCTGCTTACCTCCCTCTTGGGAATTCATGATGTTCAGGGCAAACAGCATTGCATTGGAAAACGTGGTCGCCTCTTCCTTACTTGCAAAGTTTAGGCCATAGACCTGACGGGCATCTCGCCATTGGTGGAAGGTGGGCGTTGCCTGATTGTACTTCAGCCCTTTCACGATTGAATAATTGATCACAACCTGGGGGAGAAAAGAGAGAAATACACGTAAATAAATAAAACGTAAGTGAGCTGGAGGGAGCTGTGATGGGGCAGATACTGTATCCTTTAAAACACGGGGATGGGATGGGATTCAAAGGGCAAGGGTGATCAGGCAAGCATTCAGAATCATCTGTATAACAGTGAGGGTTTAAAAAGGTTGTCATTTCAAGTCACTAATAATGCTGTGCACTCACAAGCTCCAGATGTGAGTGTCTGAGCTGGGTGCCAGTCTCCCCGTGTTCTGGCTCAGGCTCTGTCTCAGCCATGCCACTAAAGGTGGCCACTGAACATGTCCAGGGCACAGTTTCTCCAGTGGTAACATGGTGATAATGTTGCCTTTACTGACCTCATGGGGGTTCCTGAAAGGATCATACTGTGATATTTATCTATACTTTTTTCATATCTTCTAGATATAAAACTCCTTAAGCACAATAGTTTTCTGTAATTTGAATCTCTTCTTCCCATAGCCCTCTGCATAGTATAGTAATTAGAATGCATTAATAAATGAATTAAAAGGACAACTTAGAAATGTTAATGAGCTACACAAATATACAGCATTATTACTATCTTTGTTACTAATTAATCCATAGGCAGGAGCAACGTTAAGCCCGGCAGAGGAGAAGACAGAAGTCAGACGCTCAGGGGTTCATGGTTTTTCGGAAACTCAGTAGGCAGGCTGTTTGGCTTCTAGACTTCTGTTCTTCTAGACTTTACAGATAATTACTTCAAGTACTTCAGGGCTATATTTAGTAAGTGGTGCTCTGAGCAGAAGGCAGCGGAGGCTGCAGTCATCATTCTGCTTTTGTAACCCTCATGCCTTGAGTCACATGATCTAACACCACAGAACTCAGTTGTTCTTTTCTTGTCTATGAAATGGGAGAATATGCTATGGCTGTGGGGTGATGCCTCATACTGTGTTGTGAAGAACCTCACACAGGTTCTGGAACATGGCAGGTTGGAAGTGTTGAATGCAAAACCTAAGCACCCAGATTAAAATCCCCAGGCCCCATGTAAGTCAGATGCACGAGGTGGCGCATCTTCTGAGTTCATTTGCAGTGGCTGGAGGCCCTAGTGTGCCCATTCTCTCTCTCTCTTGCCTCTTTTTCTTTCTCTCTCAAGTAAATTTAAAAGAGTAAAAGAAGGAGGAGGAGAAGAACAGGTGGAAGAGCAATAAAGCAGGATACCCAACTTTCTGCCCTGGCCACGGTCAGAAAGGAACGTGCATCCCAAGGGCACACACGTACACACATACAAGCAATGTTATGTGCGTTCCCAGGTATACACTTGAGAAAGGAAAGTGCACCCCAAGGGCACACACGTACACATGTACAAGCAATGTTGTGTGCGTTCCCAGGTATACACTTGAGAAAGGAAAGTGCACCCCAAGGGCACACATGTACACACGTAGAGAGAACTATCCCCAACCTGAGCTTGTAGAGCCATGGAACCCAAAGCCAAGGAAGACCCAAGAATCATCTCATACTTCCTTTCTATTGCATCACCCAGTAGCTAGCCACCCAGCCTTGTCTGGATTCTACCTGTGTGTGCATCTATAGGGACCTTAATATGCCTTGGGGTGCACTTTCCTTTCTCAAGTGTATACCTGGGAACGCACACAACATTGCTTGTACGTGTGTACGTGTGTGCCCTTGGGGTGCACTTTCCTTTCTCAAGTGTATACCTGGGAATGCACACAACATTGCTTGTACGTGTGTACGTGTGTGCCCTTGGGGTGCACTTTCCTTTCTAAAGTGTATACCTGGGAATGCACACAACATTGCTTGTATGTGTGTACGTGTGTGCCCTTGGGGTGCACTTTCCTTTCTCAAGTGTATACCTGGGAACGCACACAACATTGCTTGTATGTGTGTACGTGTGTGCCCTTGGGGTGCACTTTCCTTTCTAACAGTGGCCAGAGCAGAAAGTTGGGTATCCTGCTTTATCACTCTTGCACCTGTTCTCCTCCTCCTCCTTTTACTTTTTAAAATTTACTAGAGAGAGAGAGAGAGAGAGAGAGAGAGAGAGAGAGAGAGAGAATAGGTGCACCAGGGCTTCCAACCACTGCAAATGAACTACAGAAGCATGAACCACCTTGTGTATCTGGCTTATGTGGGGCCTGGGGAATTGAACCTGGGTCCTTAGGTTTTGTAGGCAAATGCCTTAACTGTTAAACCATCTCTCCAGCCCCTGTTCTTCATTGAGCAGAGTTTCTTACTGATCCCAGAACTTACTGTTTTTCTTTCAGCTTCAGCCATGTTCAGGGATTACTACAGAACTGGGAATACTGGTGTACACGGCCACGCCCATGTGTTTAATGTGGATTTTGGAGATTCAAACTTGGGCAGTCTCTGGTCTCCTCAATCACTTAAACTTAGGCAGGAAGTGTGCTTTACTGCTGAGTCTTCTTTCCAGCCTTTGGTGCTGGAAAATGAGCTGAAATCCTTGTTTGGTTTCTCCCTGGCCTTGGGAACCTCATGGACTGGTTCAGCTGTGGAAGGTTTTAGGACTTTGGGGGGAGTGCAATGAAGCCTCCCCGAGGGAGCTTCCTCTTCTGGACATTCTTGGGTTCTTTGCTGTGCTTGTACCTGACTGCAGCTCTTATTCTATTGTTAGTCTTGTACTCCTGTCATACGTACTTTCTCGTTGGGAGTTTTTTATAAAAATATTTTTAGGTTCAGGTCACTAATCTTTTGGACAGATATCAATGTTCACTAAAATAATGGTTTATAATTTTCTGTAAAGTTCTCACAGAGTTTCTGTATCATGGTTATGTTGGCTCAACTAGGCAGTAATAGGGAGTAGTCCTCACTCTCGTCTCTGGAAGAGTTAATCTAAGACTGATACTGTTTCTTTTTAAATGTCTGGAAGAATTAGCTACTATAGCCATCTGGGCCTGGAGTATCATTTGTGGGAAGGTTAGAGTTGTAAGTATTCATTGCATTTCTTTAGTAGATATTGGACTATTTAGGTACGTTTATGTATTGTATCGGTTTTGGTACATTGTTTCTCTAAGAATAAGTGCATCTCATTTCTAAGTTTTCTATTCTCCTGGTATGTTCTTTTATGCTTTTATTTATTTATTTTTGTTTGTTTTTCGAGGTAGGGTCTCGCTCTAGTCCAGGCTGATCTGGAATTAACTATGTAATCTCAGGGTGGCCTCAAACTCACGGTGATCTTCCTACCTCTGCCTTCTAAGTGCTGGGATTAAAGGTGTGTGCCACCATGCCTGGCTATTTTATGCTTTTAATGTCTATAGGTAGTGCTATTAATATTACCCTTTTCATCCCTAATATTGGCAATTTATGTTTTCTCTTTTTTACTACTCTGGGTTTATTAATTTTATTTTCAAAGAACCAACATTTTGCTTCAAAGAACCAAGATATTTTTCTTTTATTAAACATCTGATTTCTATTTCAGTAGCTTTGGTTTTAATTTGCTTTTGTTTTATGTTGCTTCTAAAAGCATAGATCACTAACTTTTTGTCATCCACTCTTGTAAGATATATATTTATAGCACAAAACTTCCTATGTGTACTGTTTTAACTGCACCCCATACGTTTTGCCATATTTATTTATTTTTTTGAGGCAGGGTCTTACTCTAGCCCAGGCTGACCTGGAACTTACTCTGTAGCCCAGGCTGGCCTCAAATTCATGATGATCCTCTTACCCCAGCCTCCTGAGTACTGGGATTAAGGGCATATGCCACCATACCTGACTAGATTTCATTATTATTCAGTAAAACATATTTTCTATTTTATACTGTGATTTTGTTTTGCTCCATGCTTCACTTAGCATACACCACACCTTTATTTCAGACATCTGGGGATTGGTTATTGTCACTGGTAGCTGAGGTCAAAGAGTACACTTTGTACAGTTCTAACCCTTTGTGACTTGCTTTTATAGTTCAGTGTATGGTCTATTTTGATAAACATTTTCTGGTACTTGAGAAGATGGTACACTATAGAGCAGTGGGCCGTAGTTTATTCAGATTTCCTGGTTGTACTTATTACTACCTGGCTGTCAGCCCGTTACTTGGAAGTATTATTGGAATCTCCAAGTATGCCTCTGAATTTATCTATTTCCCAGAACATTTAAATTAGTCCATTTTTGCTTTATATGTTTAGAACATGTATTATTAGATGCTTGCAAATTTAGAGCTGTTATGACTTCCCATTCAATGGTCCTCTAATTATAGAAATGTCAGTGTTCTTTCTTATGCTACTTAATGTGTTAGGATCTATCTTGTTTGATGTGAATGCAGACGTATCAGTTTCTTTTGGTGAGCATTTGTAAGGTTTATCTTCTTCTTTCTTTTTTCTTTTTTTTTTTTTTTGTTTTTCGAGGTAGGGTCTCACTCTGGCCCAGGCTGACCTGGAATTAACTATGTAGTCTCAGGGTGGCCTCGAACTCACGGCGATCCTCCTACCTCTGCCTCCCGAGTGCTGGGATTAAAGGCGTGCGCCACCACGCCCGGCTTCTTTCTTTTTTCTTCAGAAAATAAAAACAGTAGTTTAACAAGTCATTTAATGGCAAATGACAACCACAACATTTCCCTGCAGTGACTACATTCTTTGGACAAGAGAGCAGACCAGCACTGATCATTTGCAAATGATTACAGGTACTGAATTGTCACCTCTCTCAAGGTCAGTAAAAGATAACCCAGAATCTTAGCCATCGTGTGATCACACAAAGTGATCATATAAGCAATCAGGCCAGGTTTACCACCAGCATTGACAAAACCAGACCAGGGAAAGAGCGAATGAAGGTTTATCTTTTCTAATAGTTTACACTCAATCTCTTCTATCAGCTTTATTTAAAAGTAATTCCTGGGGGCTGGGGAGATGGCTTAGTGGTTAAAGGCACGTGCTTGCAAAGTCTGCTGGCCTGGGTTTGATTCCCTAGCACTCACATAAAGCCAGATGCCCAAAGTGGTGGATACATCTGAAACTCATTTGCAGTGGTAAGAGACTTTGGTATGCCCATTCTCTGTCTCTTTTATTGTATGTTTCTTTCTTTCTCTGCCTCCTTCCCTCTCCTTTTACATAAATAAATAAATAAAACATCGACAAATAAACAATAGGATACCAGATGTGGTGGTGTACGCCTTTAATTCCAGCACTTAGGAGGCAGTGGTAGGAGGATCACTATGAATTTGAGGCCAGCCTGAGACTACATAGTGAATTCCAGGTCAGCCTGAGCTAGAGCAAGACCCTGCCTCAAAAAACAAAATAAATAAATAAAAATAATTCTCTATGGCTGGAGAGATGGCTTAGTGGTTAAATGCTTGCCTGTGAAGCCTAAGAACCCAGATTTGAGGCTTGATTCCCCAGTACCCACATAAGCCAGATACACAAGGTGGCACATGTATCTGGAGTTTGCAGTGGCTGGAGGCCCTGGTGTGCCCATTCTCTCTCTCTCTCTTTCTGCCTGTCACTCTCAAATAAATAAATAAACAAAAAAAAATTCTCTAAAACAGGCATGGTTGTGCACACCTTTAACCCCAGCACTCTGAAGACAGAGGTAGGAGGATCACTGTGAGTTTGAGGCCAGCCTGAGACTACATAGTGAATTCCAGGTCAGCCTGGGCTAGCGCAAGACCCTGCCTCAAAACAACAACAACAACAACAATAACAAACAATTCACTAAGATTTGGTAGAAATGACTTAGATACTTTGGATAAACTTAATTTTAAAATGTTGAACTTTCTGACTAGGAGCCTATAATCACAATGTGTGCATGTTTTATTTTGGGAGTGTAGGAGTAAATGGGAGTTCCTTTTTTAAATTTAATTTTTGTGTGGTGTGTGTGTGTTGTATGAATGAGTGTACAAAAGTGGAGGCCAGAGGATGATGTTGGGTGTCTTCCTTGACTGCTCTTTATTTACTGATGCAGTGTCTCTACTGTAAACCCAGGGGCCACTGATGTAACTAGTCTAGAAAGCCAGTTTTCCCAGGGGATATTCAGTCTCCACTTCCTGGGTGGTGGGATTACAGGTAGGCCACCACACCCACCTGGCATTTACATGGGTACTGGGATCCAAAGTCTGGTCCTCAGGCTTGCATGGCCAGTTCTTTATTCTAATGTGTTTTGAAGACTGTGTAAAAATAGTCCAAGAGCACAAAGAAAGAAGCTTAATGGTGGAGAACATATTCACTAGGATTTAAACACTATAGAATCTGGTTGGTTAGACTGCTGAGGCCCAAATCTCTACCTATTGACTGAATGACCAAAAAGTCAGCTGGCCTCATAGGCTCACAGTGCATCACAGCGCATCTTTCAGCAGTACACCTGTTACTTGTTACTATAATGAGCTATCGGAAGCAAGTTAATTTGATAAAAAGAAGATAATTGTTCAGCTCACAGTTCTGGAGGGTCATGGGCACCAACAGGTATGAAGCAAATGGAAAACTTATCAAAATGGAAGCAATTTAGGAATTGTACCAGGTAATAGACTTTATAGCAAATCAGGTTTCTAGAAAAACCTTCATGCCATTCAGGTTCATCAAAAAGGGAAGGAAAAAACCGGGCGGGGTGGGGGTGGGGAAGGAATGCCTCTGAAAGCACCAAGAGTTCAGGGTTAGACAGACTACCTTGTATCAGGAGTCCTGAAGTAGGTTTGTCCCTTTTAGCCACAGACTCTGCAATTTAATAGGGCTGTTTCGGCCAAAGCATAAACACACTATAAACAGAACTCAAAGCTTCTGACTGTTTTTCATTGTTAACTTGCTGATGCCTTCAGAGACAGCAGAGAAGCTGTTGTTCACTGTTAGCCAAAGCTGAACCACAAAAACTGCCAGAAGAGCAGTAAAGGTTTTCATAATAATGAAACCACAGGCTTGTTAACTTCACTGCTAAAAACGCCCTGGTTAATCTTTCAGAAGGGAGCGGGCGGGACAGAACTCAGGCCCTCAACAAGGTTACTGTGGTTAAGCAGAGAGCCTCCTTGCTTTAGTTATGCATGAGTGACATTCATGACATGGGTGGCACAGGCTAGGACCTTACACTCGTGCAGGTATTTCCCAGCAGCACCACTAACTGCCTCCGCTGCTCTGTCCAGGATGTATGACAGAGAGAAAAGTGACCCTGGCGATCCAGTCCTCTTGGTGCTCTTTCCAAAGTGCGATTGAGGGCAGTGGTAAACCAAAAATCTTAATAATAATCTTACAAGTAGATGTGTAAGTATAAAGTGTGTATAAAATACTTGTGTACTACAGTTTTCGAAGCCTTTTCACATCTATTACTTTGTCTGAATCTGGCAATAACACTGCGAAGCAGGCAGGCTGTAGAGTATTGTTTCCACGTGACAGACGTGAAAACTGATGTTCAGAAAAGAATGTTTTTGGTCTCATACTTTGGAGTATGAGGCTACAAAGTCTGAACTGAACCCACATGTCTCACTGCAGAGACTGACTTCTTGGGAAGCCTCCCCCCACACCATGCACAACTCAGGGGCGTGACCTCTAACTCTAGCATTTACCTGCTGATCCTGTAGCTTGACCCCAACGACTCTGAAGGTGTTGCTTGCAGTGTTGTGGTAGATGTTGATCCGGCTGAAGCCCTGCTGGCCTGGCTTGATTGGTACCCATTTCTTACTGGTGTCGTCATAGACCATCACAGAAGCCCGCGCTTGGCAGATACTCTGTTCACTGCAGAGTGAGAAGAACAGTGTCAGCCTTGGCTATGGCTACTGTGGATGAAGGCTGCCTCTGCCCTTGTCAGGAACAGAGGCTAAAGGCTATTTGACATAAAGAAATTTCTAATTGCTGTCATGTCCCCCTGTCTCTGGTAAGGCTGTCTTGTGAGGAGATGAGTTATTCTTCAAAGACCATGCAGAGTGGAAAGGAGATTCTGTGCCAAAATAAACACAGAGACTCCCAGATTTGGTTTGTGGTGCACGTGTGCTTGAATGAAGAAGAAATTATTAATTTGTTATCTATATCCATCTATATTATAGGCCCTGTTTGTTAAGTAAGACAATGTTTTAAAGCACCTTTGGGTCACAATCTATTAAGCAACCATTATTACCTAGTTTTTTGTTTTTATTTTATTTTATTAATTTATTTGAGAGAGAGAGAAAGAGGCAGAAAGAGCGCGCGCGCGCGAGAGAGAGAGAATGGGTACATCAGGGCTCTAGCCACTGCAAACGAAATCCAGACACTTGCGCCACCTTGTGCATCTGGTTTATGTGGGGACTGGGGAATTGAACCTGGGTCCTTAGGCTTCACAGGCAAGTGTTATAACTGCTAAGCCATCTCTCCAGCCCTATTACCCAGTTTTATAGATGAGAAAAAAGTGGCTTAGAGATGGAAAGGATTTACATCAGTTCACACAGGGATTCAGGGATGACAATCTGGATTTTTAGTCAGCTCTCCCTGACTCAAGAGTATATCACATAGCAAGTTTCTTTGCAGCATCTGATTCATGTTCACTTTATAGTATTCATGACAGGGTTGCACTAGGTAAGCTATGGATACAATGAAGTAATTAGACAATGTAGAGAACAGATCAAATTATCAAAATATATAGGTTGGAAGCTGGGCGTGGTGGCACACGCCTTTAATCCCAGCACTCGGGAGGCAGAGGTAGGAGGATCGCTGAGAGTTCGAGGCCACCCTGAGACTACATAGTGAATTCCAGGTCAGCCTGGACCAGAGTGAGACCCTACCTCGCAAAACCAAAAATATATATATATATATATGTATATATATGTTGGGCTAGAGAGATGGTTCAGTGGTTAAGGCGCTTGCCTGTGAAGCCTAAGGACCCATGTTAAATCTATCTTCAGATCCCACGTAAGACAGACACATAAAGGTGATGCAAGTGCAAGGTTGTACATGAGCACTAGGTGGTGCACGTAGTGGCTAAGGCCCTGGTGTGCCAATTCTCTCTCTCTCTCAAAAAATAGCAGCAACAACAAAACCACACAGGTAGTTAGGTCTCACTCACTGAGCAAAGCAACCTCACATGTTTAAAGTATGATGGAAAACGAAGAAGCAGAAGCAGCCACTGCAGAGATAAGACAGCCTGCAATGGACACACTAGGCTACCTCTAGTATATTTAGAGGTACTTTTCAGAGCCTGCTAACGTACTCATAAGCTCTGAACATAGTCTTAGTTAATAGCACATGAAGATTCTTTTTTTTTTTTTTCAAGGTAGGGTTTCACTCTGGTCCAGGCTGACCTGGAATTAGCTATGTAGTCTCAGGGTGGCCTCAAACTCATGGCAATCCTCCTACCTCTGCCCCCCCGAGTGCTGGGATTAAAGGCGTGCGCCACCACGCCTGGCCACATGAAGATTCTTAAACTAAAAAGGTAAAAAGTGGCCAAAAAGTGTGGACAGGTCCAGTTACCAAAAGAGGGCTGCATCAAGACAATGATGACTGGAAACAAGGTCTACAGTGCAGGCATTTACAGTAAGAATGACGATGCCAAGTAAGTACAGTGGTGGATAATCATAGATGACATTCAGTGGACCAGAAAGTCGCACTGTGTTGATTTTGCCATGTTCGGAGAGCAGGGAACCAAATACTTGCGAAAGACCCCTTTCCTTGGCCCTGTGATTCCTAGATGATAGGAACAGTCTTTTAAGATTAGGCTCCATGGCTCAGAAACTAAATGTGATGGGTTAGTTAGTTCCTAAGCAGGCTGAGCTTTCTTAGGACCTCGTGTGTTTCAGGTGTTGTGGGTAGTCCAGGCCATAGACTACTACAGCCTGAACGACCTCTGGGTGGTGTCTTGCCCTCATTGTACTTTGAGGAATTCCTTCCTATGTGCGCTTTATGGTTCTCTTCTCTTTCCTTCCTTCCCTCCTTCCCTCCTTCCCTCCCTTCCTTCCTTCCTTCCTTCCTTCCTTCCTTCCTTCCTTCCTTCCTTCCTTCCTTCCTTCCTCCCTCCCTTTCTTTCTTTTTTTTTGGTTTTTCGAGGTAAGGTCTCACTCTAGCTCAGGCTGACCTAGAATTCACTATGTAGTCTCAGGGTGGCCTAGCCTACCTCTGCTGCCCAAGTGCTGGGATTAAAAGCGTGTGGTACCACGCCCGGCCACTTTATGGCTCTTAAGTGCCAGCACTGGGTCTCAGCCTAGCAGACCTGCTCAGCTCTGGCACTTGGGTCTAGAGAAACCTGTTATCAGCCAGATGCCCAAGTCTGAGGGTTTTGGAGCACCCGGCAGCTGTACTAGGAATTACCCACAAGGCTTTTGGTCCGTGGTGTGCTTTCTTCTCTATGATTCATCACTTACTTGTCCCATAGATACACTGGGGGCAACAGTCAGGTTTCTATGTTTGCCTGAAATACCATATCTTTTTTTTTTTTAATTTTTTACTTTTTTGAGGTAGAGTCTCACTCTGGCCCAGGCTGACCTGAAATTCACTATATAGTCTCAGGGTGGCCTCGAACTCACGGCTATTCTCCTACCTCTGTCTCCTGAGTGCTGGGATTAAAGGTGTGTGCTACCACGCCAGCTGGAATACCATATCTTTTAAGGGATTGTGCTGGGAGGCTTGCTCTTTCTCTGGCTAAGTCTATTAGTAAGTCTAATAGAGATGAATAAACCACACAGAATCAGTTTGGTCTTGGTTCAAGTCATAGTCCCATCCCAGGATAAACTAACCATAAATTGTGTTATTATAAGTAAAGTTTTGCCTCTCACTGCCATTGATATGCTCAGTTGCTGGCTGTGACAATGGGCAAGTAAGTGTGTATTTTAGATACTTCTTGGGGGCCGGAGGTGGTGTGAACTTCAAGATAGTGTTCAACCCCTAGAGGAGGTGGACTTGGGATTCTAGATGGAGGAGACAGGCAGCACAGACAGAGGCAGGAAACGGGAGGCATGCAGAGCCACAGCTCCTTGGCAGGGTGCAGTGTATCTGGGAGTATCATACATGCTGTTTAGGGGTTTTAGGAACAAAGACAATATAAACAAAGCATTTGCACTGGGCTACTAGATGCTTCAGTGACCATGACATTTTTGGCTGTTCCAATCACAGCTACAGGTTCCTTTTTTTTTCTTCAGAAAGTCTCCCCCTGGCTCCTTCTAGGTTAGGTTTGTAACTCTTTGATTCTCTGACTAGCTGCTAGCTCCCTGCAGGCAGGGACTGGCCTTTCATCTGTTTCTTGGTTAAATGTTTCTAGACTCACTGTTATCTACTGCAAGGCTAACACACTAACCAATGTTAAGGCCTACATAGCAGACAATTCTGCCAAGTTCCCCAGCTTCATGAAGGAGAGTTATTGCATGGCAAATAGGTAGGTAGGTTTATTGTAGGACAATGGGAAGAACAAAGAATGCCTTTATCTGTCTAGTGGATTGTCACAGGCTATCTACAACCCTCTGTGACTGGAGAGGAGTGAGTGGAATGTCACTGAGAAGGAGAGGTTCTAGATTAAAGCCACTTGACTCGTCTCTCTGGAGAGTGGTAAGCTCAGTGCCCTGTCATTTAAAGGCTCAGTGTGCATTGTTAGGGCAGCTTTATTGAACATGAGGGAGGATTAGATTACATAATCTAGGGCTCTTTTCAGCTCTGACAGTCTCCACTGAATAAATTAGATACCTGCTGTGTGCCAGGTCCTGGAGAATAGAAGAGAACGGGACAGGCATGTCCCTGCCTTCATGATTTTGTGGCTCCTGTCAGACAAAACTGCTCATCTTGGGCTGGAGAGATGGCTTAGTGATTAAGGCGCTTCCCTGCAAAGCCTAAGTACCCATGTTCAACTCTCCAGATTCCACATAAGCCAGATGCATAAAGGTGAGAAAACACGAGGTCGCACATTCCCACCAGGTGGTGCAAGCTTCTAGAGTTCGATTTCAGTGGCTGAGGCCCTGGCATACTGATTCTCTCTCTCTCTTTCAAAAAAAAAAAAAGTCTGTTCATCTCATTATGCTGTGGTGGCTTTGCTATGGAGGTTCAATTTCTCTCCCCAGCCAAAGACCCTGACTGGAGGGTCCTGGGAGGTGGGGCATGCAGAGTTGAGACTGGGACTGTCTTAGGCACAGCAACATGAGGTGGCTGCCCTACTGGGATCTCCTTTTTAATTTTTAAAACCGAATCTCTCAGGCATAGTAACTATTTCAGGAGACATATCTAATAAATATCTGTGGTCTGACATGAGTAGGACCCCCCTCCTATTCTCAGCGATTACCTTCAAGCTCCTTTCTTCCAGCAAGCTGCTGGTCTGCTTCTTCCCCCCCTCTCACTCACTCTTCATTTTCCAAATCCCCACTGGGCCCAGCTTCTGTTTCTGATGATGCATGGAAACAACCCTGATCACTTGCCTCCTCTTAGAGATGCAAATGCTGCATCCTCAGCTTTGCAAACCTCTCCTGATTCCCATTTTACATGCACTTGGTTCTCTAATATCTCTTGATGATTCTATTTCAGCCTCATTTATAGAAAAAAATATATAAAATCTTACATCATGGGATCTTAAGCTGGGGCCAGAAAGAAGCTTGAAGAGTCTAAGGATCTCTGAAATCATTTCAAAAGTGAGTGTTCATGCTTTTGGAAGCATGTACCCTGCTCCAAATTTGATTTTCAAACTACCTTAAATATTTATGTTTCCCAAATGTAAACTATTTCAAATGCCCCCCTCCCTCTATGCTCATGGGTTTCTTTCTTTCTTTCTTCTTCTTTTTTTTTTTTGTTTTTTGAGGTAGGGTCTTGCTCTAGCCCAGGCTGACCTGGAATTCACTATGTAGTCTTAGGGTGGCCTTGAACTCATGGTGATCCTCCTACCTCTGCCTCCCGAGTGCTGGGATTAAAGGCGTGCGCCACCATGCCTGGCTTGCTCACGGGTTTCAAACTGTGCATTTAAAGATCAAGTAAAGTGTTGATTTCAACACAGACTGTCAGGTCCTTCTTTGGAAGGTTCTGATTCACTGTAAGTCTCAGGGTGGGGCCTGAGTCTCTATTTTAAACTATTCCTGCTGATTCTGGGGTAAACAGTCCTTTGGGTATGCATGTGTATATATGTGTGTGAGTGTATGTGCATGTGTGAGTGTGTACACATGTGTGTGGACAACCCTGGTTGTTCTTTAGGCATCAGGGCCTCTTACTGATCTGGAACTCAAGCTGGACAGTGAGCCTCAGGGATTAGCTTGTCTCCTCCTTCCCAGTGCTGGGTTGTAAGTGTGCACCATCACACCCGCCTTTGAAATGTAGGCTCTGGTGACAGAATTCAGGTCATCATGCTTGGAAGGCAAGCACTTTACAGACTGAGCAACAGCCCGCAGACAGTCCTTGAAGTAGTCTCTACGGATCTTTCTCAGCCTTAGCAAGGATTTGTGTGATCATTAATATCTTGACAAACCCGATGCTGGATCTTCTACCTTGAATCTCTGATCCCAACCTCCTTCCTTCTAAGTGACCGAGTCACATTTCCAACTACTGGGTGTACTTCAGATATATATATGTTCAAATAGAAAACCTTGTTTCCCTCCCCCTCCCCCGAGGTAGGGTCTCACTCTAGCTCAGGCTGACCTGGAATTCACCATGTCATCTTCTCAGAGTGGCCTTGAACTCACGGCAATCCTCCTACCTCTGCCTCCTGAGTGCTGGGATTTAAGGTGTGTGCCACCATGCCTGGCCAGAAAACCTTTTTTGTTTCCTCTTTCAAGAAATGGCAACATCCCTACCTAAGGTCACATTTGATACTCACATCTTTGTGCCTCGCCTTCTGTGGTCAACAGGCCAGCTGTTGGACTTTCTAAACACCTTTCAGGTCTGCTCCTTTCTTTCCCTCCTGGTTGCTAATGCTCTAGCCCTTTTTATTTTTCATTTAGACTGCCACCAGAGCTTCCTGGCTGCTTTTCCTGCCTCTGTGTTCTAGTCTCACGAGCCCAACACACCTTTACAAGGTCTTCATCAAAGGCAATGCTGACTGCGCCTCCTCCCTCACTGAGAGCCCTGCAACTCGCAGCCATCATGACCTCAGACACATTACTTCACTTCTCTGTGTCTCATCTTATCTATATCTCGTCTTTCCTTTCCTTATCACCACTGTCTTTCCTCTTTCCTCACCGTGTCTGGGGAATTAAATATGCATACCATGTCAGCGTGCAGCGCACAGTACTAAGGAGTGTGTGAAGACTGCTCCTGGGCCCTTCCAACCCGTCCTTGGCTGATAGTGCTCCGGGAGCAGTCTAACAGAAATACTCAGGGTCCCTAACAGGCCCTGCTCTCTGTGGTCCCTCTCCCATAGCTCATGAGGCTTTTTCCGGTCTAGCTGACCCAGTAATCCCCACCAATCCCTAAAGAATCTAGACATGTGTTAGTCTTTTAGAAAGTCTTCCTTGAAGTCCCAGGCTTAATTAGGTGATCATTTTCAGCCCGACTACCATGTCCTTGTGTGACCCAGCCTAACAGCGCTTCCCAGAGGGTACGCAACAAGACTTGTGGGCTGGTTCCAGGAAACTTTTTTCCTTACTCTCCCAGAACAGACACTGCCCACACCCTTCCCAGTACACTTCAGTGCGGAATGCTGGGCTGTGCTTGGTAGTAAAGGAGGGTTTGACAGAAAAAGCAGCCCCATAACATTTGGGCCGACTAAAGTGACTTCACTGGTGTCACTCAAGTGAGTGAGTGAAGTAGAAAGAACTGTTTCCCAAGACGCTCTTTTCCTACATCCAGAGTTCTGGACTTTACCTTTGCTCAAAGCTCAGGTGACACGACGCCACCTTCAACAACGACCGCTCCATTCATTCCCATTCGGTTACAGCTAAGACAAGCTACGCGGCTATGAACGTGATACATGTCTGCCCTGAAGATGATGTTCTGTCAGCAAAAAGAAAAGAAAAAGAAAAACTCCCAACACAAAGTGAGTACAGGAGCGTGCTGGATGAGGAAGCGTACCAGGCCATATGGGAAGCTAATAAGTGCATTAGGGGTTTTCTGTACTCTTGTATACCCAAGACACATGCATGCATGTACTAGCACTGCCCTTGGAGCAGTCCCTGTGCTAAGGAGGTGTCCAAGGTCTTGTGTGCTTCTGGAGGGTAGGACATACATAAGTCACCATATTCTCCTGATGGAGCCTGGTGCCTTCCTGGTGCCTGGAATCAGGGAACGGTGAGTGGGGTACCTGGAGACACAAGTCCCAAGCCAAGTAGACTCAAAGTCAGACTCTAAAGCACTGTGAAAAGCCCTGACTTGTTTATTTCTAACTTACAGCCCTGAAAGCGAACTCTGAAAATGGCTGAGATGTCAGTAAGGAGGCTCCTCAGCTGGGAGCTAGGCAGCCTACAATGATTAGGCAGGCTCCTAAGAGCCTGTCTGAGTGGCCCCAGTCCACTTGCTGGGTGCCAGTAAGGAGCCGCGGATAAAGGAGACAGGAGTCTTCTCCTTTACAAACCAAGCCTCTTTTGGAAACACATCATCTTGCATGTCAAAGCCTGTGTGGTTTGGTGGGTCCACCACAAAGTCATTTTTTCTGTTTCCATTTCACATTAAGTGATGTCCAAAGTTCCATGGGAAAGAGCACTAGCTGGGGACCTGTCTGGAGGCCTCTCCTTCTGGTCCCTCAATCTCACAAGCTTCACTTGCCTTGCTCCACTATTCCATAGCAGCTACCTCCTCCAAAGTCTCTCTCAGACTTGTCCTCTTTCTCACCCTCCCTCTGAAACCTTTCATGGGTTCCCAAGACATAGCAAAAGCTTGGCTCTTCTTTAGAGAGCTTTGCTCCTCTTCTGACCACTCTCTGTCCCATGGACAGAGGAGGGAGGGAGGAAGAGAGAGAGAATGAGAATGAATGGGAATGAGAATGAGAATGAATACGAATGTTACAGAAAGTCTTATTGTCTGGTACCAGAAAGCAAGGCCTAGTCTCAGCTAGCTCATGATGCTATTGCAGAGTGGAGGGACACGAAACCACGTGGCCTCAGGGAAGTAAGGTCAGGGTCTGTACGACAATGGTAACAATCTCAAAGGACTTTCTTGAGTTTGCTGGAGATAAAGATTGAAGAAATAAACGGGAGAGCAGTTTACTAGAGGAACAAGGCAAACCTACACATACCAAGCTTTCGGTCAAGTAGTATGTGTGCATACCTGGATCCATCATGACCTCTTGTTCCTCCAACACTCGGGGAGCAGTGTTCCTCCTCAGGGCCTGGAGAAGCACCCTGGCTGTCAGGTCCTGTCTTCTCAGGTCCTCTGCACTGCAGGGACGGTGGGCCACCCCCAGGCTTCACTGTGGGGGATTTCTACACTGGGTATCTGAGCCCTGCCTGTACCTGTACCCTCCTCCTCCAGCTCTATCACTTCCAGGTAGAGCAATCATGTGTTCTGTGGAAGAACAAGGTGATGCCTACCCCATCAGGCCTCTCACACTGCTTGACTTCTCCTTATCACTCTGACCACTGGCCCGAAGTGGTGTTTGCTGTCACCAACTAGCACATAAGGTTACAAGACAGGTGGTTTAGTTTGCTTTTGTAAGGCACTGTTCATCACCAGGACCCAATAGCTGCAGGAAGCATCTGAACACATGCTTGTGCTTCGGCCTGCAGAGTTCTGCTGAGCGTCCTGTTTCTTGTCCTTCAAGTCGTTTCTGGTTGGTGGGGAGGAGGCATGATGCAACTGAGCTCTGGCTACCTCTGCTTCACTTTTTTTTGGCACTCATTTAAAACTTTTTATTTTATTTCATTTGCTAGAGAGAGAGAGAGAGAGAGAGAATATGGGGGTGCCAGAGCCTTCAGATGCTGCAAACAAACTCCACATGCATGTGCTATCTTGTGCATATGGCTTATGTGGGTCCTGGGGAGTCAAACCTGGGTCCTTTGGCTTCACAGGCAAGTGCCTTAACCACTAAGCCATCTCCCCAGTCCTTTTTGCACTCATCTAAAACACAAACCAAGCAAACACCCCATCTAGTGAGTACTGACTATATACTGATTATATTCCCATGCTCGGGGCTTCAAAGACACTTAGCCTGTGTGTTGGATGAAAGTCGTGGTTTGTTTCCAGGTGTAGACATAGGTACATGCAGAGTTCACACTTCTACCAGAACTCTGTCCTGGTACAAGGAATCCAGACAGCAGGAGCCCCCCTCCCCCCGCTCACGTGTGTACTGTGTATGGTGTGCAGCATGCACACCCGCCCGCGTGTGTACTGTGTATGGTGTGCAGCATGCACACGTCGAGGTGCACACCACTGCGTGTCCTCCTCTAGGACTCTTCCCGCTTATTTCCCTGACACAGTCTCTCCCTGTGCCCTGCGCTCCCTGTTACACTGGCTGGCCAGGTGGCCCCAGCACTCCTGTCTCTTCCCTCTTCAGTGCTGGTATTACAGGCACAAATGGCAAGGCTTGGGCTTTGACATGGTGCTGGGGATTGAGCTCAGGTTGTAGTGCTTTTACAAAAGCACTCTTACCTGCTGAACCACCTCCCCAGCCCCTACGGCTGGCTATGAGATTACTGAAACAATGGACCGTGAAGAATTGGGGGAAGGGAAAGGCGGAAGCCTTGGTAATAACCAGTGGAGGAACTTGCCTCTTAGGAAGACATCTCACCAAGTTCTGAAAAACCGTGGAATCACCACCTTGCGGGACAGACCTGAGCCAAGGCACTGATGTGGCAATGACTGGTCAATGACAAGCCAGACCACACCTTGACCAGCCTGCTTAGTTACACATACCTTTTGTCCCTGCTTAAACTCATGATAGCTGTCTTCAGCAGACTTGGGGGGGGGGGTCACTGAACCTCTATTTGTTCTTCCACATGTGGGCACATTCAATCAACCTCCTTTCCTAGCTTTTCAAGACTACCTGTCTCTTTAGTTGACACACAGAGGATGGTTGGCCAGGCCTCACTTGTTAGGGCTGTCAGGGCCTCAGCTTGTACCCTAAAAACTAGTAACATCAGGGCACAAATAAGGCACATTTGAGTCTACCCAAGGGATCATGGGGTAGCTGCCATGAAGGAAAAGTAAGACCTTTCCAGAAGAGGGAATGGATTACTTGAGGAGGGAAGAGTATTACTAAAGACCCAGACAAGAATTGGCGGTGTGTTGGGGTGTGGCACCTCCTCGGCCATCATCTCAGCACGTAGCACTGCCAGGAAATAAGGAAACCTGTACTCTGTCTCCATGTCCCAGTTCAGCTGCTGAGAAACACCTTTGACCACAGCTGTCTGGATGGAGGTGACAGGCCTGAGGAGGCAACCCTTGACCCAGCCCAGCTGACACGTGGAGATGCTTACAGATCCATCACAGACTTGATCTGCTGCTGTGTGGTGGGCTTTTCTCCTCACTCAGCAAAGCAGAGCACCCTAACTTCAACTTTTTCATGTTATTTTGAAGCTGTTTTCAAAAAACTTCAAACCTACAGAGACACAATGTGTGCCCAGTTATCTAAATTTGCCCAAAGTTAACATTTTGCCACATATGATTTATTATTGCTTATCTTTTTCCTGAATTATTTGAAAATAAGTTACAGATATGATATTTTAAATGTAGGTTTCTAAGCATACATTTCCTTAAAATACAGATATTCTAGTGGGGATGTGGCAGAGAAATTAGCCACTATGTAAGAGGGCCCTTGGGTTCCTTCCCCAGCACTGCAGTAAAATGAAATAGATATCTAACATATAACTTAAAGACCATTGTTTCACCAAAGAAAATGAATGATTTCCTAATAAGTCTAATATAGAGACTATACTGAGTTACTTTTCCCAAAAATGTCTTGGTAATTTTAGACTCACCACCTACTTGTGTCCTGTACGTGTCTGTCTTGTCTATCTACTCTAAGCTAGAATGTTGAAAAGTCCATTTTCCATTTTTCTTTCTTTTTTCTTAAATTGATGACTGTGTGCATGTGTGTGTGCGCGCGTGTGTGTGAAGAATTCAGACCCCCTGTCTTGTAGGATACTCCAACACTGGTTGTTTCCAAGTGGTGATTCAGGAAGACTACTTCACAGATCATGGAGGCTGCCCATCCCATCTACCAGCAGACACACAATGTTAGGCTGCTTTCTGTTTGAAAGGGCTTAGTCAAGGGGTGGCCAACCACCTTCCAGGGAAAGGTCCATTTCCCCCTTGATAATTTTTAAATGATCTACATAATCTACAGAGTGACTCCTCACAGTGGGAGTATACTAGCCTTATGTATATTCTGGGATATTTCTGCAGACCTGTGAGGGCGGTTCCTGTGTCCACACAGCCTGGGTGAAGTCACATTAGACAGCTGTTTAGTTCAAAGTGAAGTTCCACATTCCCTCCCTTCCCAGACCCAAGCTGCTGTTCACATAGGCTACGCCTGACCATATTTACCACTACTTTGGTTTGAATAAATGTCCCTCAAAGGCTCATGTGTTAAAGGATGGGTCCCAGGGTAGTATTAGTGGGAGGTGGGGTGAGCGGGAGGTCCTTAGTCATTGGTAGAACATCTTCACAGGGGATTATGGAATTTTGGTTTTCTTATCTTTTTTCCTGCTTCCTGGCTTGTACTATGAGTGGACTGTTCCACCTTGTGGAGGTGCCACCCTTGTCATATGCCCATATGAGTCCACTCAGTTTTGGCCTTGAACCTCCAGAGCTGTGAACTAAACAGCCCTCCCCCTTTTATGAGTTAAACTGCCCAAATATTTTGTGGTAGTAATGTCATGTTGGATAATTAACCACGTTGGAAGTTAAAACAACTTTTTAAAACACGAGAATGCACAAGTACACATTTCACTGTCACAAACATGATGTTAGTACATGTCACGTATCTCTGGAAGGGTCCCCTATGAACTTATGAGGCAAATAATGCTTTAGTATGGTCATCATCAATACAGTTTTGACTCAGCATACTAAAAAGGTCACTCTCCTGACCACAGTTAGAGAGCTACTCCACTGTAGCAATGGCAACAGGGACTAGGCCCACAGTGGCAGCAGCAGATACTCAGTGACTGCCCGAGGCTCGTTTCTTCGAGCATTCCACACAGAGGCTTTGCAGGAGCAAAGCTGGAAGTCCACATGAAGCCCAGACATTGCTTCTTTCATCCAAACTAGCTGGAGGATCAAACTGCCGAGTCAAAGGGTATCAAGATGCTTGCTTTTTCTCCCATTATCCTAAATGCTTGCCCAGTTGGTCTCTACTTCTCTGTGAAGACTAGTGGAATCTAGAAAAGACACTCCAACCAGCTGTCAAAAGAATCTGATATTCTTAGCCTCACTCTTCCTTACAGCACTTCCCACCCCCTCTTGCAGCCCTTTCCTTAGGGAGCTGTCTAACAAGCCACATGGGCACCAAGGCTTCTCATCCTCAAAAGCGTCATAATTCGGATATGTGCCTATCCCAGACTCTCTCATTCAGTCTGTGACTTTGAACACATGCAGAAATGGAATAGGTTTTGGCATAGCCTCAAGACAGCTGTGGAGGCGCGTTCAGAGCGAGGAAGAGGTGGCTTGGTGCCGACACACTCACTCGTGCATCACTGGCACTGCGGATTGGGGGTGTCCGGAACGCCACTGCACCGGCGTGACCCTTGCGGTGTGCGCAGAGCGGGGAGCGGACAACGTGCAATCCGGCTGAGGACCTCCGGGGAGGCCGGCGCCAGGAAGCCTGTGCACCCCCACCTGCACCCCCTCCTGTCCCCTGGTGAATCCGAATGGGATTCCTGTCGTTACTGGAGAGTTTTTTAAGCAACGCCAGATACAGATAATGCGAGGTGGGGGCATGGGCTTTGGTAACCGTGGAGGCTGGCGCATGGATGGTTGAGGGTTTGTTGTGTGTTTTCTCCACTTGACGGTGTGTTTGAAATTTTCCCATTAATAAAAGTGCTTAAGTGCCAAAAAAAAAAAGACCGCTGTGGAGTTCTTGGGTTGGCCTGGGCTGCTTTATGTTTAGCTCTAAGGGTATTTTACGTATTTTACTATCTGGGAACTGAGAGCCTGGGTCTGTTCCAGATAACATCCTTGATCTTTTTGTAGCCATTTAGCTCAGTTCAAGGAACATCCCAGTAACAGCATACTGTTTACTATGTGCAGGGACAGACAGGGTGAGTGACACAAGTGCCCTGCTCCCACAGAGATCTAGGCTGGCTGGGGAGATCTGGGACAGACGGTTGCCGGAGAGATGTGAACGGTGCTATAGAAAGGTAGAGGTGGTTTCTTGTTTTCTTGAGATAGGGTCTTACTGTAGCCCAGGCTGACCTGGGACTCACTCTGTGGTCCCAAGCTGGCCTCGAACTCATGGTGAGCTTCCTACCTCTGCCTCTAGAGTGCTGGAATTAAAGGTGTGCACCACCATGCCTGGCCAAGTAGAGGTGGCTTCTTATCTCTCTCCTATTAACAGTGAAATGGCAGAGGCTGTAAACAGAGACTGGGGGAAGGCTAGCTCCTTAGAAAAGCTGCAGCTAAAACAGATTATGAAGGCACAAGAGACCTGGCTTTGGACAAGACTGCCCGCTGATGCAGTAATGGCATGACTGTTACGGGGTAATCAACTGTTCTTTGAGTGGGTCTCGAGCCTGCTCTAAGGGAGGAGTTCATGCCGGGTACTAAACACCTAGTCAGAAGCTTATGCATGGCTGTGGGGGGGTCACAGGCCCTAGGAGGGAAGCTACTTCTGCTATTTGGCTAAATGGATACATTGAGCCCATCCCCATCAAGTTGCCCTTTAAATACAGTTTTACAGCTTTGTTTCTAGGTTAGTGCTCCTCTCACCTTTGGTTAGAGAAGCGTCTTTATGTAGTTGGTGGTGACCACTTGTCAAAGTGCTGAGATTAAGTGATGGTGGAGTGTTTATAGCTAACTGATACATCTATGTCACCTCCTTCAATGCTCAGCAAATGCTATAGAAGAGGGAATGGAAAGGATCTAAGAGCCAGAGGATGGCGAGGAGTGCTGTGGAAGGCTCACAGGGACTGTCATGACCTGGATAAGACCTATATAATACTGGGCCCGTGAACCTTCTATCATGGATGGTGGAGAAGTATTCAGTTATGGTTGCGGGGAGAGTGGCGGACATTTTCTACAGTGGTATAGCCACTGGGAAGTTGCATGTGCTCTAGTAAATACCCCCATCTATGTTCATACAGGCAACTAACTAAGCTCACGGGACCACACAAATACACAAGAGAAAAGCGCATCAAAGCAGAGGAACTAGCTGGGAAGAAGGTTCAGCTGAAGGGGTGGGGAGGGAGGGTAGGAGGTGGTGATGATCAAAATGCATGACATAGGCCGGGCGTGGTGGCGCACGCCTTTAATCCCAGCACTCGGGAGGCAGAGGTAGGAGGATCGCCATGAGTTTGAGGCCACCCTGAGACTACATAGTGAATTCCAGGTCAGCCTGGGCCAGAGTGAGACCCTACCTCACAAAACCAAAAAAAAAAAAAAAAAAGCATGACATAGATGTATACAAATTGTCAATAAAGAGACATTTGGCAAAAAATAAAGCTCTCATTAAGACAAAATGAAACAAACAAGAAAGGGACATGACTGTGAATACCAGCTCTACCAAGTAGTGCCAGTGAGACCTGGAGCAAATGTTTTGATCATGGAAAGACAGTACAACACTCCAGAGGACAAGGACTACATGTCGTACATGCGGCACAACTGCAAAATGCCTGACGCTTGCACTTTTCTGTGGACCTAGTTACCAAGGAAGTCACTGGGCCAGAGCAGTTCTGTTTCCTGCCTGACACCCTCTGACCCTAAGCCCTGCTGTGAGAGTGGCCCTGAATCTTCATAGCAGTGTCTCTCCACTGAGGATGGAGGAGGCAGAGATTTTAGAAGCTCTCCAAGTTTCATGGTTGCATGTTTCTGGGGAAGTGTGCTCTAGGGAGAATAGCCACTAGATGGCCTTTGAGAGCTTGTTCAGTCACAAGCTTCTGGGACAAATGACACCTCAAAAAAACAAAAAACAAAACAAAACAAAACAAACACAAAAAAACCTCCAGGGGTCCTGTGAGGCTGTGGGTAACCCAGGATGTATGAGATGACATCTTTAAGCTCTGCAGGCCTGCGGGATCAGTGAAGATTGTGCTTGGCAGCCAAATATGGCTTGCACAGGGGCCATGGTCCCCCAGGGCAGACACCCTGCCTGCTTCTCTGGCCTGTCTTGAACATGTGACACTGAAGAAGTTCCCACTGAGCAGCAGCTGCGGTAGAACAGCATTGTCTGCCAGTAGGTATGCATTTCCACTTTGAAGCAAAAAGACCAAAGTCCTGCCTATTTGGACCTTATTTTTTAGCAAGATGGGGACAGAGTGCTTTAGAAAACATCCAAACATGCTGAAGGCAAAAGGGAGCCTACAGCGGTTAAGGTACTTGTCTGCAAACCCTAACAACCTGAGTTCAATTCCCCAGTACTCACATGAAACCAGACGCACAAAGTGGCACAAGTGTCTGGGGTGTATTTGAGGAGCCTGGAGGCCTTGGCACTCCCATCCTGTCTGTCTCTCTCTCTTTTCCCTCTCTGCTTGCAAATAAAATAAAATAGAAGAAAAGAGAGCTTAGGAAAGGGACTGAAAATAACTGGCTCATCCTGGAAGTGTCAAGCAAATCAACCACTCAGTCCCAATGTGTTCTCTGCAGCCACACTGGTATCAGCTGGTTCCTGCTTAGGTCAGGTTGTACAATCACCCTTTAAGAGGACCTGTTCTGTAGAGCCCTACCTCACCTAGGGCTCTTCACCTGGCTCTCTAGCTGCCTATATCCTCCTGAGTCGTGTCAAACTCCTGTGCTTCCTGCACATCTATATTGGATCCACCAGGAAGTCCTGCAGGTGACCCTTCCCCAGCACCACCTCTCCACCCTGCCACTGTCTGTAGCTAGTTCACCACCTCCAACTTGGATGGTTGTGGCAGCCTCCCAAGAAGTCTCCCGTCTCCACTCTTGTCACACTGACAACTCCTACCCACACAGTGGCCGGAATGTCTTTCTCAGGCTTCTCTCAGATATTTTCCTTTGCTTGTAAATCTAAACTTCCCTGCTGCAGCTGGCATTTTATGAGCTAAGCTCAAACCCCTCAGCCCTCATCCACCTCCATTTCCCCCATTCATGTTGCATTGCCCTCTTCTCTTCCTTACATGACCTTTGAACCCAGCAAACCATTCTCCTCTCAGGACACTTGCTGTCTGTCTCTGTTCCCACAATGTTTTCATTTCAAGATTTTTCCATGGCTGTCTCACGTTACCAATGGGTTCCCATGAAGGGACAGTGAAGAGTGGCCTGCCATTCTCTACTGTGACACTCTGCTTGCTTTCTCTAGCTCTTGTTTATGACTTCTTGACTGTGTTCTCCCCTTTCCCCAGTCCAATAACTCTGAGGACCAGACTGCCCCTGGCTCAGCTCTGTCTCCTAGCACTCACCAGAGTCCCCGGCTGACTGACACACCTGCTGGCCCTTTGAAAGAAATTCTCTGTCCTTCAAAGTTCCACCAAGAGCCCACTTTCTCCTCAAAGTGCTCCCTGATAGTCTCCACCGCCTCACCTTTCACTGCTATTTCTGCCTACATTTTGGGTTTTGTTTTCGTTTTTGTTTTTTTGTTTTTTTTTTGAGGTCTCACTCTGGCCCAGGCTGACCTGGAATTCGCTATGTAGTCTCAGGGTGACCTCAAACTCACGGTGATCCTCCTACCTCTGCCTCCCAAGTGCTGGGATTAAAGGCGTGCACCACCACACCTGGCTCTATTTTGGTTTTTTTGAGATGTGTTTCACCTGGCTGACCTAGTATTCAGTCTATAGCCCAGGCTGGCCTCAAACTCACAGTAATTTTCCTGCACCAGCCTATTCAGTGCTGGGATTACACAATGTGTCAGCATGCCTGGCTGCCGACATTTCTTCCTACCTGAGCTGGGTGGTTCTACATGAGGTGTCTTCTCACTTCTGAGAATTGGCTCCCCAACTCTGTGTAGGTCTGAGGACAGAGGCCAGCTCTTCCTCAGAGAAGTGCCTGCAATCTACACTGACCCAGGCAGCCTGTCACATGCTCAGCTGAGGACGCACTCCTCTTTCGAAAATCACTTGTGCTCTGGGGTTATCTGTACGCTCCCCTCCCCCTCTCAGGAAGAGGCCACAGAGCTTTTGGCTTCCTGGGACTGGTACTGGGGGTCACTGTGCTTCATGATGCATCTGTGCTTAACTCGAAGTCATTTTTCTCCACCATCAGTTTATTTCAGAGCCTCAGTCATCCTCCACATTTGCTCCCTTCAGGGCAACTATGAGAATATGAATATATATGTATATAAATTGCCAAATACTCAAAAGAATTATAGCTCCTACCTAATCCTGAACTAGGTGTGCAGAAAAGGTTTCTTGAGGGCAAAGGAGATGGCTCTGTAGGCAGGGAAAGCACTTGCTAGTAGGATCCCCAGCACACACATAACATGCCAAGTGTGGCAGCACATGACTGTCATCCCAGCCCCGTGGAAGTGGACACTGGAGGCTCCCCAGGCCTTTCTGGTGAGCTAATCTAGCTGAACTGGAAGTTCTGCTTCAGTGAGAGACCCCCGTCTCTAAACAACAACAAAACAAAATAAATAATAAATGAAGTGGCGAGTAATTGAAGACACCTGATACTAACCTCTGGCCTTCAGACACGTATATAATTAGAGCACACATGAGTGCCTGCACATGCACACCCACACATTTGCACACAGCCCACAAAAGGTTTCTTGATCCAGGGGTGGCCAGCGCCAGGGCAGCTTCAGTGCGTGCTGGTGATGGGAAGCCCTCTGTGGCCTCACCATAGATGCCAGGGTGACTAGGGAGTCTAGAGCCTGTCCTGCCCCTGCTGCTCCTGAACTGCTCTGCTACAGCCTGCTGCCCTCCGGCCTGGTCCCTGGTGTTAGCCATGGGCTTGTTTGGTCAGACAAATGCACACAGCCTTGATGAGGAAGGGAGGCACCAGGAAACCTGGGCTTTGGTCTTACTTTGGCCACTAACTGACTGTGGACAAGTCATGCCCAATTCCAGGTGTCCAGACCTGGACTAGATCAAGGATTCCGACGCTGAGGTCATCATCCGCACAGCACAGAGGCTTCGTCCTCAGTGACACTCAGCACACAGGAAAGATAAGGAGTAGTATTCTGGCCAAAGTGGAGGGCTGAAGGCCTAAAACTCTGCTGTCTTGGAAAACCTCCAGGGAATGGTCTCCAAGGTCCTTCTCTGACTTCTGCATGTTAAAAAAAAACACTTGAAAAATGTACTGTTTCCTCTCTATTCTATTTTCCCCATCAGTAATTGGCAGTGACCTGCCTAAGCTTTTCACAGTATAATTCATAAGTGCAAATAAGATACCTTTGAATGGAAAGCATACTGTTTTACACATCTCCACCCACCAATCCCTTGGAGCTAGAGTAAAACTACTAAAATGATAGACGGCTGGCTACAGAGGAGCAGGAACAAAGCCACCCAAACCCACAGCACAAAAGTGGCATGTTTCCCAGACTGGCTGGACTCCAGGCTTAGAGGGGAGGACTGCAGAGCTTTGTAGTCATGGGGAGGGCAAGGTGGCTCCCCTTGCTGTCTGGATCATCATTTAGGCTCCACTTACTGTCACACGAATTCTAATAACTCCCTGAAAAACATGTCTAAGGAGGCTGGGTGGTGTCCTGGAAAAACTTTTGGGTGAGGCACTTCAGTTCTACTCCCTCCTAAAACAGGTGTGCCACCTTGGGTAAGCCCCACAGCCTTTCAGAGTCTACACGTTCAGCCACAAGGCAGGAACAGCGTGCCCCCTTCCTCATCAGTTGGCGAAATAGAACTTTGACAAACTGAAATGGCTTTAAAGTGAGGGATTATCATTTTATGTGAAGACACAAAGCTATAATGAATACTGAATAAAAGCCCCAAATAGAGGATAAAACTGTCCTATCACTAACACTCTTTTCACGGAGACACAGGGTAGGGGACAGTCATGGCCAAGTCACTGTCTCTCCTTTCGGAAGAGTACTTGTGACAGGAAGCATGGCCGGCAGACCAACTGGTGCTTACACACCAGCACACTCTATGGACAAGTAGCCCAAAGGCACAAGTCTTGCAGCAGGTCAGGTTGTTGTTGTTACAGTTCACACAGTTTCTGCTGCAAAAGAAATTCAGCTCTCCTGTACTGACTCATACTCAGAGCAAACGAGGGGCCTTGGACCATTTTTGAGAGAAGAGCCTGGACCCCATCACCCACACTTCTGAGTCAAACAACACCCCTTACAGAGCTTACTATGCCCTGTCTATCCTCCACGGCACGAGGTTACCTTCTGAGTAAGTCCTTTTTTTTTTTTTTTTTTTTTTTTTTTTTTTTTTTTAACTCAGAAGCTATTCAAAGTCATGGGCATCAAGAGACTCAGGCCTGAGATTGGAAAGTCCAGCAGGTGGATAGTGAGGCCGTCAACTTTCTATGTGACTTTGGGTAAGTCCCTTGCCCTCTGGTCCAGGATTTCCTCCTCGCTGACTGGTATTAACAAGAGACCTGCATGATGTCTATGGAATCTTCAACATTAAGATTCTAGGTTTTCTCTTGACATCTGTTGCAGTCAGGTTCACATTGCTGGCAGAAACCACCCGACCAAGAGCAGCTTTTGTGATAAAAAGGGTTTATTTTGGCTTACAGACTTGAGGGGAAGCTCCATCATGGCAGGGGAAAACGATGGCATGAGCAGAGGGTGGACATCACCCCCTGGCCAACATCAGGTAGACAACAGCAACAGGAGAGTGTGCCAAACACTGGCAAGGGGAACCTGGCTATAATACTCATAAGCCTGCCCCCCAAAATACACTGCCTCCAGAAGGATTTACTTTCCAGTTGTCATCAGCTGGGAACCTAGCATTCAGAACCCCTAAGTTTGTGGGGGACACCTGAAACAAACCACCACAGCATCCCTCTGTCCCCTATGGGTCCCATTACTCACCCTGGGGCCATGTCTGAAGCCTGAGGAGGTCAGTCTTGCTCTCTACCCGTCTATGTAGACCAGAGGACCACAGACCCTAAGGAAGCAATGACTTTAGACTCTACTTAAAGCCAAACAGGAAAGGGAAGCTGAACCAGAGACAAAGGGGAAACAAACCCAAGTTAAAAACTGAAACTTAGGTAGAAAATAGAGAAACAAGAAGCTGACTGGGCCTCAGCAGTGTGGGCGGCTGAGAGCTGCAGCCTAGACCTGAAAGCCCCGAGACTGGCAACCTCAGAATTTAAGAGTGACAAAGCCATCCAGGAGGTGAGGACTGGGCTGGGGTGCTGGCTCTCCCAGTGACTAGCAACTCCACCATTGCATCTAGGTCAAAGCCACCTCAGAGGTCTGGGCCTAGCTCTCTACTTGGCACACAAAGTACAGGATCAATGCAAATGACTTCCTACAGGCCCCTAGGAGAAGGCTGCCAAAGCTCAGAGTCCTGACTGGTTGAAGAGGACTGTTATGATAAGTTTGATAGCTGGTAGGAAGGTTTAATGTTTAACTATGGTGTAAAATTGGCATTTATATTGGGGAAACACTTCTGTCTAATGGGATATTTCAGACAGAAATTTAGAGTCTGACAAAAACATCTCAGGAGTATAAGAAACTTGGCTTTGTTACTTACAATTGAGACTATGACCTCAACTTCCTCAACTGTGAGATGGGATTAGTAAATCTTTTCCCTACCCCTTTGCATTTTCATGAAGATAAGGTTCACTCTTAATCTTTTAGACTCTTAATCTTTCCTTCAAAAAGTTTACAAAATACTAAGTTATGAACCTGTGCTAGAAATCAGAAACAAAAATTAAAGAATGGCAGGACTTGTCATTAGATGGCTTCTACAGTTTAGTGGTAGAACTTGTTGTTATAAGGTCTACAGTTTAGAAAGGGAGAAGTGTTAAAACGTCATTGAAGGGCTGGAAAGATGGCTTAGAGGTTAAGGTGCTTGCCTGTCAAGCCTAAGGACCCACGTTCGATACTCAGTACCCATGTAAGACAGATGTTCAAGGTGGCACATGTGTCTGGAGTTTGTTTGCAATGACTGGAGGCTCTGGTGTGCCCCCTTCTCTCTGCCTCTTTCTCTCTCAAACAAACAAACAAACAGTTTAAAACATGACATTGAAATGGTGAAGAACAGCAGTGCAAAGGAGCAGTACTAACTGCAGGGATGAGTGCACTTTGGGCGCTGAAAATGGCTTTTAAAGATACACACTTCCTGTCAAGCACTATGTCAGTCACAAACCATATTTTTGACATATTGTGGCTTTTTATGTTGTGTTGTTAATATATTTGCTATGTTCCCTTGTGATTTTTTCTTTGTAACCATGGATGTTTTGTTATTTAATTTTAATTTCAACGTATTTGGTGTTTTCTGCTTTGTTTCTATTTATTTCTCACTTAATTCTATTGTGGTTAGAGTACATGTTTAATATGGCTTATTCTGTGCTTCCTGGTATGAGTCATACTTATACAAGACTTGTTCCAGGGCACAGCACATAGCCAGTCTTGCTGAATGTGCCATGTTCAAAAGGAGAGAGGAGGTATTCTGAAATTGAGTGTAACATACTAAAATGTCTATTAGGTCAAGGTGGGTAATTGTATTGTGTTTAACTTATGTTACTTGTTTGTGTAGAATTGTTTTATCAACTGCTGAGAAAGGTATTCAAAATCGCCAACTCTATACTATTATCATATTATAGATATCATATCATAGGCCTATCATTTTGCTATTGTTCTGTTTGTTGCATGCTTTTGGTTTCCCTGTTTTTCCATACCATCATTCTTTTTTTTTTTAAATTTTTATTGACTTTTAATCTTACATACCAAAAAAACCCCACCTGATATTTCCCTCCCCTCCCCCATTCCACTTTAGAACTACGGTCTCCATCATATCCCCTCCCTTTCTCCATTAGTCTCTCTCCTAATTTGATGACATCATCTTTCTCTTCTATTTTGAGGGTCTTGCAAAGGTATTGCTAGGCACTGCAAGATCATGGATATCGAGGCCAATTTCTGTCTGGGCAGCTGCATAGTAAGAGGTCATATCCTTCCTTTGGCTCTTCCATTCTATCCGCCCCTCTTCCGCCAGAGCCACTGGAGGATGTGACAGAGAGTGTTTCAGTGCTAGGCACTCCTCCATCCCTTCTTCTCAGCACTATGTTGCCTTTTGTGTCATCCCAGTGGTCATCACCATCTGAAAAGAGAAGCTTCTCTAGCCAGAAGTGAGAATAGCGTTAATATGTGGACATGAACATTTAGTGTAGTGTCCCCAGGGCAGCTTGGTGGGAATAATATATACATTTAGTCAGACATGAGCAGGCTTATACCCCCAAGGCTCATGACCTCACCTACCATAGACTTTTACTTAGGTTTTTCAGTACCGGGTATGTATTCCCTCCCGTAGAGAGGGCCTTCAGTCCAATTATGGAGCAGTTGGTTACCCCAAGAGTAGACACGCCACTATTGCACCCGTTCAGTCATTGGGCCTGTCTGGCCAAGCTTGAATATTCAGCATCCACTATTTTCACTGTTGATGGCTTCTGTCTCCCATACGCTGCGTGCAGTGCAGCTTTTTCCAGCTTTCAGTTGGCTGGTCTACAGGGAGAAGGTTTTCTGCTCAGCACCAGCTTGCTTTCTCAGTGACCTTGCCTCTCAGGCAAGAGATGTCTTCAGCAATAGGGTCTTACTATCTATTTCTCTAAGGAAACCAAGGGCTTTGGCAAAAGCCTTAATGTTTTGGAGGCTACCGGGACCTCCTTGGCCAACATCTCACTGGAAAGAGTTCCATCCCAGGTACTGAAAATTTTCTAGTAACAGTCTACATCTTCTAGACGTGCCCTTATTCAAAAAAGTAATTTTACATATGTCTTATTGAAAATATCTTGAGTTTAGATTGTCCCTCCCCCTGCCCTTTTTGTATGCATTCTCTTCCCATGGCCTCGCTTAGGCCATTCCCCTCCCTGTACTCAGTTCTTCTACTTATATATGTGCATTACCATACACTTAAGTCCTTCCCTTTCTTCCCTCCCTTATAGCCTTTTACCCGCTTACTGGTTTCTGGTACCTATTTTTGGTTCCAGTTCACACACAAGTCTATACATTGGTAGCTAGGATCCACATATGAGAGAGAACATGTGACGATTGGCTTTCTGAGCCTGAGTTACCTTACTAAGTATAATCCTTTCCAGATCCATCCATTTCCCTGCAAATTTCATAATTTCATTTTTTTTCTTTACTGCTGAATAGAACTCCATTGTGTAAATGTACCACAACTTTATTATCCACTCATCTGTGGACGGACATCTAGGCTGCTTCCATTTCTAGCTATTGTGAATAGAGCAGCAATAAACATGGTTTTGCAAGTATCTCTAAGGAAGTGAGAAGAGTCCTCTGGATATATGCCTAGGAGTGCTATAGCTGGATCATATGGTAAATCTATTTCTAGCTGTCTCAAGAACCTCCACACTGATTTCCACAGTGGCTGGACCAGCTTACATTCCCACCAACAGTGTAGAAGTGTTCCTGTTTTTCCGCATCCACGCCAACACTTATTGTCATTTGTTTTCTTGATGGCAGCCATTCTGACAGGAGTGATATGGAATCTCAAAGTGGTTTTAATTTGCATTTCCCTGATGGCTAAGGATGTAGAACATTTTTTTAGATGTTTATATGCCATCTGTATTTCATCTTCCATGAATTCTCTATTTAGTTCCGTAGCCCATTTTTTAACTGGCATACCATCATTCTTTCAGGTAAGCTAAGGATTCCATTTGAATTTCTCTATTGACTTTTTTTTTTAATTTGAGAGAGACACACACAGAGACAGAGAGAGAGAGAAGAGAGAGACAGGAAGAGGCAGAGAGAGAATGGGTGCGCCAGTGGCCTCTCAGCTGCCGTGAATGAACTCTAGATGCATGCGCCCCCTTGTGTGCATGTGCAACATTACATGCTTGCATCACTTTTGCATCTGGCTAAACATGGGACCTGAAGATTCGAACAGGCATTCTTAGGCAGGCGCCTTAACTGCTAAGCCATTTCTCCAGCCCTCTATTGACTTTTTTTTTTTTTTTTTTTTTCAGGTAGGGTCTCACTCTGGCTCAGACTGACCTGGAATTAACTATGTAGTCTCAGGGTGGCCTTGAACTCACGGCGATCCTCCTACCTCTGCCTCCCGAGTGCTGAGATTAAAGGTGTGCGCCACCACGCCCGGCTCTCTATTGACTTTTTATAGCTATATCTCTTTATTTTCTGGAGGTCTTTCTGGCGTTACTATACACATCCTTAATTTTATACAGCATACTTAGAATTAGTATTGTACCACTTCAAGTAAAAGAACTTTGTAACTACACAATTTCTTTTCCACTCCCATGCTTTACAATATTGTCATCATTAGTACTACATAGTCTCAGTATTATTTTTAAATTTTTTCAGTATTATTTTTGTTTCAGATAAATACACATGCATATATGTATATGGAAAATCCTTTATATTTACCCATACATTTCAATTTTCTGGTACCCTTTATTCTTCTTGATTATCTGAGTTTTCTGGCATTATTTTTCTTTAGCCTGAAGAACTATCTTCTAGCATTTCTTACATAGCACATACATTGGCAATAAATTCTCCTAGTTTCTCTCTCTCTCTCTGGTACTGGAAACTAACCTAGGGCCTTGAAAATTCTAGGCAAGCACTCTACCACTGAGCTATATCTCTAGCCCTTCTTAATTTCCTTTTGTTTAAAAACATTGAGAACAACAATATATGAACATATATAACTTGATTGTGTTCTCATCCTTTCATCATTTCTTGTGCCCTCTCCTCCGCCCCTCAACCTCGGAGGACTCACTGCTCAAGGCAGCCCTTCCTGTCTTGTCGTCTTAGTCCTTTTGTCCTCTCTGTCTTCCATGTCAAAATGTTGATGGTCTCAGAACCACGTTGGTCACTAGGGGTGGACCTTGAAGCTATAGTCTGGTCCCACTTCCTGTCCACTTTGCTTCCTGATGCTCCTGCCATCATTCCTTCCCTGTCATAATGAATTGTGTCACTTCATAAACTGTGAGCCAAAATAAACCCTCCTTCCTTAAGTTGCTTTTGTCAGATATTTTGTTACAGCAAAAATACAAGTAGTGAACACACAGGACTGGTACTGAGAAATGGGTCATTACTATGTTTAACACACCAGACTATAGCTTCAAGGTCCACCCCTAGTGACCCACTTTCTCCAGCAAGGCTCTTCTTCCTAAAGGTTCCCCAGCCTTCCAAAAGAGTTCTATCGGCTGAGGATCCAGTGTTCACAATGAGTCGATGGAGTTCACATTTGACTGACTGGCTGAACTGCTCTGGAAGCCCTTTTACAGACAACTCAGACGTTTGGGCTACCGGAGAGTCTCTTAAGTAGCCCAGGCTGGCCTCACTGTATAGCTGAGGATGCCCTTGAACTTCTGATCCTCTGCCTACACCTCCTAAGATCTGAGATTACAGGCATGCACCACCATGCCGGGTTTGATGCAGTGCTGGAGCTCAAACCCAGGTCCTTGTGCATGCATGCTAGCCAAAGTCTCTAATGAAGGAGCAATATTCCAGCTGTGACATTTCACATTCAAACCATAGCAGGGCTCTCACCTGGCTGCACTGTACAACCTGTGACATTACCATTCAGGGCATAGCCCTACAGTGAGCAATCTGTGCTAGGCTTGTTGGCGTCTCAACCTGCACAGCCAGCCAATCCTCAGGAAAAAACTCAAAGTGAATCCTTATGTAGAATTTTGCCACCGTTGCCCCTAACCAAGGGCTTCCTCCTTTTCTAGTACTTGCAAAATCCAGTTCTTTTGTAGCCCAGAATTCTAATGTCTGCTTCCTAAAATGACCTTCAGCTTAGGCTCCACCACTTTCTGCTAATACCAAAAATTAAATAGAAGCTCAAAGCCTGGGTCATTGTTGGGCTTATCTTGGTGTCTCTTTTCTCAACAGAGTCCTGTACTATCTGTTCAATACCTACAATGGCAAGGATTTTGTACTTTTGTGAGCTTCGGTACCCTTCATATATTCAGTTGCTTCTCATATTTTGTTCATTTTACCGTTGCTCTTGCCTAGTCAATGCGATTACTTTGTCATGGTCAGAAGCAGAAGTCAATCATTGTTATTAAAGTACAAACGTCATTTGTTTTATTTCTGGAAGATGTAGGCCTAAGTGTAGATATCTTCTGTGTGAGAAAGCGCCTCTCAGTTTCACCCCTCACTTTCTCATTGTTCAAATGTTGCTACTGTCTTTAGTTGGTATTAAGTGACCGTTTCTAATGGGAGGAAAGGATTTACCTTGGCTCACAGTCTAGATGACGGCAGGGACAGCAGGACATGAGCAGAGGCTGGACATCACCCCTGCCACGGCACGTAGGAAACAGCAGCAGGAGAGTGAGCTGAACTCTGGAAAGGGGGAGCTTCCCCCAACAACACTCCTTCTCCAGCCAGGACCTACCTCCCAAATTGCCATCAACTGGGGATCAAGCACTGAAAACACATGAGTTTGGGGGGATATCTCATTCAACCTCCCACAATTCGTCTCACTAAGCAAGTAGTAAAAGTGAGCATTTCATGTGGGGCTCTTCTAATTGCGGTCTAGCTCTAGCACTGCACTTCAACAAGATCATGAGAAGGAGCCAGAACATGAGAAGGCTTCTGGCTAGGGTTTGGGGAGACATGATGCTAAGACTTGCTTTATGCTGTAACTTCTGGTTACTCATCCCCCCTCTCAACCCTGAATCACTGAAAGGAATAGCCTTATTAAAAATTCATGGTGACAGGCCCTAAGTCAACCATATTAAAGCAGTAAAAATGTTGGAAAAGTAAGATAGGACCTGTGGGCAATTGAGGAGCAATTTAGAGAGGAAGAAAAGTCTCCTGTTTAAGGTAGCAGCTTGCTTAGAAGTGGCATCAATTGATCTTAGTACCAGGACACTGCTTAGGACGTGGGGTAGGTTTGGGGTAGATTGTGATTGCACAAATGAATATGCACACATGAATGAATGAATGAATGAATGAATGAATGAATGAAGAGAAGATAACAAAAATAACACAGGATATTAGTCCTAAGGCCTTTGGCTCTGGCTTGCCAACCTAGTACAGCTTTAACAAACACAACAGTGCTGACTTGAATTCAAAGAGACCTCCCATGCGCCTAGACTCCTAGACAAAGCACAGTAGGCAAACCAGGGAGCTTCACTGAAGGACGGTTTACTTGAGAGATATAGTTGAATAGCTGTGTCTTGGGAAAGTCATTGAACTGGTGGATCTTGACTTCCTTTTCTGCAGACAGACTCATCAGTCTTCAGCTCCCTTTCCCTGGTGGGAGGCTGGGCATGGCGACAGTCAGCTTCTTGTCATACAAGGGAACACTGAAGAATGCAGCTCATGGTTTTGGTGGCTACGGTCTAGCATCAGCAGCCCCATGCTTTGGATCTCTGGTTAGGGTGACACATAATGACAAAAGCAGGTGACAGGTACTTTCAACTCTGGCCAAGAAGCAAACAGAGACCAAGAGACGGGATCTTGCCTTAACTTTAAAGGACTAGCCTCCAAGGGCGTAATGACTCCTCCAAGGCACCACTCTCACAACAGCACCAGTCTGGGGACCAAGCCTTTAACACATGGATCACAGCAAGCACAAAAGGGACTTTGACTAAGAATGCAGAAATGAGTTATTCTTGCATAAAGCTGGCATTTTATGAGAATTTGTGGTAGAAAAAAAAAAGAGGCAGGTTGTTCAAAGTAGAAGGTTCCTATGCCCGAGGAGTAGAGAAAACAGGGGTGAAAAATGGCTACAGAGAATTAGTCACCCTAGCTGACATATTATGAAGGTGTATTAGAGACGCTGCACCAGATCTTCATGTGGTATCTTACTTGCGCTGTGACTGTTTTGAGTCTTACAGCCTTAGCTATGACTTCAAAAATCAAAATGGGAGGATCACCATGAATTCAAGGCCAGCCTGAGACAACAAAGTAAATTCCAGGAAAGCCTGGGCTAGAGTAAGACCCTACCTTAAAAACCAAAAATCAAAATGGAAATTAAATTTGCTGGAGATTGTTGTATTTCCAATGACTGCTGCAGAGGCATTTCTTACAAGGTTTACACTAAAATAGCACAGCTGGCCACAAGGTGCTGAAACCACGGTTCACCACCCACGGTGCAGCCCTGCTCCTGCTGCGAAGTTCTCCATGGCGCAGTCCTGCCTCAGCCTGCGGCTGTGTGAGGATCACCGATACTAGTAACCCCAGGGACAAGACATGAAGAACCAATCTCTCAAGCAGCTGCTTGTAGTTTGGGACTTGTCCTCACGATATGCTTTCCTCCGAGTTAGTTACAGAGCTTGGAAAGAAATGTGAATGGCCAGATAAGATTACTCAATGTCACTAGATTAATCTTGTAGGGAAAGCAATATGCCTCAATGACAGCTATGATCTCAAAGTCCATGGGCTTCATGTTTGTGAGGACCCTGCTATAATCTCTCCATATACATGTTCCATCATCAGATAAGAAGAGACAAAAGGAAACTACCAAGGAAAGGTACATCTAGCCACTAGTTTCCTGTTTCTTGTGCATGCCCCGAAGGTTTAGGAGCCTTTACACACACCTTTATCCTTACCCCCGAAATAACCTTTTACCCCACCTGTAGTCAAACTTGGGCTTGTCCTTCAAGACTCAGTTTATACACTTCATATCTTCAGTAATCATTTACTGAGCAAGACAGAGATGTGTGCTGCCTCCATACTCTGCAATATTATCAGTTTAGTTCTGTGAGAGCACTGCCCTTTAGGAAGATGTACGTATGGATGTACGTTTGTTTTTTTTTCAAGATAGAGTCTCACTCTAGCCCAGGCTGACCTACAATTCATTATGTAGTATTAGGGTGGCTGTGAAGACACAGCAGTCTCCTACCTCTGCTTCCTGAGTGCAGGGATTAAAGGCGTGCGCCAACACACCCAGCCAAAGCTACTATAGTTTATTTGCCTTTTATAACCAGTTGCTCCAGCATAATTCTTGGTATAGAGATGTGTTCAGAGTCTTAGTTAAGCTGTTCTACTGAAAGGACGGGGACTCAAGAAGTACACAAATTACTAGCTATACAGAGAGGATAGGTATGTCCTTGTTTGTTTTAAATCGCAGAGTTTGGGGAAGGAGGAGGTGGAGCCTAACCTGCAATCCCAGGGCAGCCTGCCTCAGCTAGTTCTCTTCCAACTCCTGGCAAAACTCATATGCAACGTACATAGGTCCATGTATGCCATTCATCATTACAAGTGGACATAATGAAGCTCTCTCAGGATAAGCTTTGTCTCAGGAACACAAGGACAATGAAAGATTTAAAAGACTTATACAAATGAAGTAATCCCAACCATGGAACTCTGAAATCCAGTGTCACTCACAGTCAGGGCACGGAAGCTATGCTTCGAGTTAGTAACCTGGACGGACTAAGCCCTGCATTCCCTGCTCTTTTCTACATGAGCTCTTTGCTCTTCTAAGTCTCCTTCAGCGTCAGTGTGTCCTCACACTGTTCCTGTGCTTGGTCTGCTGAGGTTATGTCCTGGGGCAATGAATCCTCACAGGATTTGGAAACTGTGAGAAGAGAAATCATGGAAGGTGCTGTGTGAAGGAGAATCACACACTTCATCAAATTTCCAAAGAAGTCACAATTAGCATGGAGTATAAATGGAAGTGAGGAATTAGGAAAATGGCTCCCTTGCATCCCCAGGAAGACATTATGACCCACAGGAGTCAAAAGGTGTTGGTCTGAATTCTGCATATAATTTAAGCAATAATTATAAATAGGTTAAAATGACTGATCAAGGGACATGAATTGTTAAGCAGGGACACAGTTTCTTAAAGTGAGATCTCTGGGATCTATACACTCAAATATCACCTATTGCTATTTCTTTTAAATTTATATATGCCTCAAGTTCGAAAAGTCAAACTGCAGAAAGATACCAAAGGTCAGTTCAACCTCCTCTCTTCACTCACCAAAGATAATCACAGTAAACACTTAGGAAGTGTTTCTGTGGGGAAATCAGGGAACTTAAGACTCTCAGTACAGTCCACTGAGGGGGACAGACTATAAAGTTTTGCTTTGCAAAGAGGTGGAAAATTTGTGTACCTCAAAAAGTAATGCATATTGCTATGTAACATGGGTAAACCTTAAAACAGTAGGCTAAGGGGAAAAGTAATAAAGATTCAATTTATTTATTTATTTATAAAAGAGTGTGTATGAGTGCACCAGGAGCTCTTGCAGAGGCAAATGAACTCCAGATGCATGAGCCACTTGGTGCATCTGGCTTTATGTGGGAACTGGGGAATTGATCCCAGGCTTGCGGGCTTTGCATGAAACCATCTTTAACCACTGAGCCATCTCCTCAGCCCCAAAGATTCCAATTGTATGACACATGCAGAACAGGCAAATCCAGGGAGTTAAAAATCACCTGGTGGCTGCTTAGGGCTGGTGGGAAGTGGATACCCTGAGACTTAAGTGCCAATGAGTAGTTACCATTTGGAGTGATGAAAATTCTCAAAGATTGATAATGGCGATGGTTGTAAAACTGGTGACTCTATTAACATTCACTGAATGGGTCCAACACCCCTCCAAGAGCAAATCCACACCAAAGGCTATGAGAAATAAGCAGGAGGCAGAGGGAAGGTGACTGTTACAATTCAAGGCCAGTATGGGATACACAGTTTGATTTGGTTAATTACAATGAATAAACCCAAAGGAATATAAGAAACCATTTTTATCACTTAAAATCTCTAGTGCTGTTTGTCTCTCATAGCCTTTGGTGTGGATTTGCTCTCATGTTATTTGTACAAAAATAACACATTCATGACTATATAGAACTGCTACCACAGAAGGTCTAATGGGTCCCAACACTCCTAAAACCCTCTCTGCCTCTCCCTTTGGAATCATGCTCCTCCCTCCCCTTACTTCCAGCAGCCTCTAATCTGTTTTCCATCTCAGGAGTTTTGTCTATTGGAGACTGTCGTATCAATAAAATTACATCATGTGTAATCTTTTAAACTGGCTTTCTTCACTAAGCACAATGCCGCTGCTATTCAAATTACTGTGTTTGCTGGGAGGCACAGGTAGGAGGATCACTGAGAGTTCAAGGCCAGCCTGAGACTACATAGCCAATTTCCAGGTCAGCCTGAGCTAGAACCAAAAACCAAAAAAACAAACAAACAAACAAGCAAAAAAACCACATTCCTGTGTTTGTTAGTAAAACAGGAACTTTCTGTGTTCACTTCAGAGCAGTACTCCACTGTATGAATGAAGTGCCAACTATTTACCCACCTAGTTCTCTTATTTATTTATTTGAGAGAGAGAATGAGAGAGAGAGAATTGGTGTGTCAGGGCCTCAGCCATTGCAATTGAACTCCAGATGCTTACACTGCCTAGTGTGCATGTGCAACCTTGCATTTGTGTCACCTTTATGCGTCTGGCTTATGTGGGATCTGGAGAGAGATCAAACATAGGTCCATAGGCTTTGCAGGCAAGCCCCTTAACCACTAAGCCATCTCTCCAGCCCCTGTTCACAGTTCTTGACAGCTGTAAATAGGACCTCTGGAAGCAGTTATGCACAGATTTTTCTTTCTAAAGGGTAAATATATAAAGTTGTTTGATAGTTAACTATATATTTAACTTTGTAGGAAACTGCAAAACTGTCTTGCAGAGTAGCTGTACAATTTTGGGTTTTCCCTAGCAACACAGGAAGGCTACTGTTGCTCTGGATCCCTGCCAGCATTTGGAAATATCAACATTTTATTTATTTTAGTTATTTTTGTAAGTGCACAAATAATATGTTACTGTAAATTCAGTTTGCGTGCCCTAGTGACCAATGGTGCTGTGTATATTGTCATGTGCTCACTTGCTGCATCAAGTTACTTTCTTCTTCTTGTGACCAGAGCAACTGAAGGGAGGAAGGAGTTCATTTTGGCTTACAGTTCCACTGGCAAAAGCTACAGGCTTGGAACAGAGACAGCACACAAGAGGCTCTTTGTACTATAGGCAGCAGAGCTGGATGGGTGGAGGAGTCCCGGCAATTTTATCATGAGTCCCAGATACCAAACATGGAACTGCAAGATTTGTTGTCTGGCTCAGCTGGATTTGGTTGGGCTCTGGTCCAATCTTGTCTTACTGTATCTCTGTTTTGGAATGAGAAGGTTTATTCTGTAACTTGAGCTTTGATCTTTTTTTGTTTATTTATTTGTTTTTTGAGGTAGGGTCTCACTCTAGCTCAGGCTGACCTAGAATTCACTGTGTATTCTCAGGGTGGCCTCGAACTCACTGTGATCCTTCTACCTCTGCCTCCCAAGTGCTGGGATTAAAGGCATGTGGATCCTAGCTACAAATGATTGGACTTCTATGTGAGTAAAAAAAAATAATAATAAAACTCAGTAGCAGAAGCCAGTAAACTAGAAAGGGGGTATAAAGGGAATAGAAAGGAAGGGAGGGGGGACTTAATAGGATGGTATTGTATATATGTAAGTAGAAGAACAGATTGATGGGGGTGAAAAGGCCTAAGTGTGATCTTGAGCTTTGATCTCAAAGCTTGCAGTTTAGAGACTGCCTTAAGTCTCAGATGAGACTTAAAAGACTTAGAGAAAAGATTCCAAATCACACAGGCTTGTCTTCATCTCTATTTTTAGTCTTAATGTTTGAATAGTGTTGGGACTGGTAGACTACTGGAACTTTAAAGTTGAACTGAATGCATTTTCTATCATAAGATGCTGTGCAGCCTAAGGGACCAGAGGCAGATTCTTGTGACTTGAGTGTAAAATGTCCTCTATCACCTCATGTGTAAATAAACATTTGGTCCCTAGTTAGTAGTGGTATTTGGAAATGAGCAACCTTCAGAAGGTGGAACCTTGCTGGAAGATGCCTATCACTGGAGGTGAGCCTTAAGGTGTTACAGCCCAGTGTCACTCGCTGTTCTTCCTGTTTCTTTCCTGCCGATGTGACGAGCTGGTGCCTGCTCCTGCCATGCCTTTCCCACCACAGACTTAGAGAAAAGATCCAAATCACCCAGGCTTTCCTTCCTATTATTATTCCTATTATTATTCCTATTATTACTCTTTCTTTTTTTAAAAAACAACTTTTTATATTTTATTATTTTTTTTGGAGAGAGACACAGAGACAGACAGAGAGAGAGAGAAAGAGAAAGAGAGGGAGAGGAAGACAGAGATGGGTGCACCAGCAGTGTCTCAGCTGCTGCGAACGAAATCCAGATATGTGGTCAAGTGCAGCATTGTGCCCTTGTGTCACTTTGCATCTGGCTAAATGTGGGACCTGGAGATTAGAACCACTGGAGATTGGAACCACTGGAGACTGGAACCAGAGTTCTTAGGCTTAGGAGGCAGGCGCCTTAACCCCTAAGCCATCTCTCCAGCCCTGCTATTATTACTCTTATCAGCAGAGTCCTTCACAGACACACCATCTCCTGCTTTCCCTTGGCTGTCCAGCCTTTCACGCTCACTACTGTCCAGCTTTTCAGGCTCACTAACTCAGAGGCCTCTATAGAGAAAGGAGCCCTACAAGTTTTTCAGTGATAAATGGAGGGAAAATCAGGTATTCTAAAGATTTTATTTCTGTTATGAGCTGTTTTGGGTGACCCACTGCTCTAATTAGGCTGGAAATAAGCCTGGTTTCATGAGATCCAGAATAAAGTTGGAGGAAAAAGTTGTCACAACTACTCAAGATCACCAGGCCACACTGGCCTCAGAGCATTCCAAGAATTTACGGATTCATTCCATAATTCATTCTGCCGATTAACCACAGACAGACACTGGGAGAAAAGACATCAGTGGCTGACTCAGCTTTGCTAATCTACACAGGGCAGTACAGAGATTAGAAAGTAAAAGCCTACAGTTTATTGATCCTCCCACAGGTAGTGAGGCCCAGCTGATAGCTGGAAGGCACCACATCCAGTCCCAGCCTCCCTCTCTGAGTGTGCATTCACCATCAACTGGAAGAACAATCTATCCTTTCTACCTGAGAGTCCTGGCAAAGATTAAATGAGATAACAAATATGAAAAGTTTTACAAACTGAGAAGCACTGCTACCTACATGAGAAATTTCTTTGCCTAACAAACATATGTTGGGCACTTATTAAATGACATGTTGCAAGTCAAACACCATGGATATCAAATTAAATAAAATGTAGCTTCATCCCTCAAGAAGATAATCAGATATCATAGTGAGGCAAGAACAACAGCAAAGCAAGCACAGTACAATGTTATTGCACAAGGTCCTTCCCTCAGCTTGGACAGTAAGAAAAATGGCAATTAAGAACCAAAGTGTCTCTCTCTTTCTCTCTTTTTCTGTCCCCCTGCCTCTCAAATAATATATACATATTAAAAAAAAAAACAAACACCTTTGGGCTGAAGAAATGGCTCAGTGATTAAGGCACTTGCCTGCAAAGCCTAAGGACCAGGTTTAATTCCCCAGTACCTAAGTAAAGCCAGATGCACAAGGTGGCACATGTGTCTGGAGTTTGTTTTCAGTAAGACTGAAAAATATTCTGCTTCTTTCTTTGCCTTTTTCCTCCTCCTCTTCCTCCTCCTCCGATATGCAATGTCCTAAGCAAAATGGATGTGAGAATGTCCTGGAGCCTCAAGGTAGTCCCTGCCCAGCTCATCAACCTCCCTCCTCTTTCCTTATTCCACCAGGTGTAGACCCACCAGAGCTATCCCCTGGCTGAAGTGCAGATCACAGCAGACCATCATCACTAACTTGCTCTGCACTTGTGGGCTGGTTGCTTCTGCTCTGTGGGTCTCTGTTTTCTGCACAGCAGGCTTTCTCCACCTTCGATTAGTTGACATCTAGGGTCCTGCAATTCTTTCCTGTGCATGGTGTGATATTTAGCAGCATCATAGCCTTCGGCCACTAGATGCCAACAGTAGTAGCACCCCTGTGTGACATGCAGAAATACCTGCATACTGCCAAATGTCTCCTGGAGGAAAACTCACCTCACTCCCCCTTCCTCAGATGAGAGCCATGCTTTTTGGCACTAGGGATAACAATAAAGAGTGCCACTCTGTGGGATTAAGTGTTTAATAATAGGGTTTGAGGTATTTTCTAGAAGCTAATCCATAACTTCTACTTCTGCCTTACTTCTGTCCTGTCCTACTTCATTTTGTTTTCCAAGGTAGGTCTCACTGTAGTCTAGGCTGACATGGAACTCACTCTGTAGTCCCAGGCTGGCCTTGAACTCACAGTGAGCTTCCTACTCTGCCTTCCAAGTGCTGGGATTAAAAAATCATACACCACCACACCTAGCTTCTGCTTTGCTTCTCTTTAAAAATATTTTATTTATCATTTGAGTGGGGAAGAGAATGGGTGTACTGGACACTGATGGCGGTCTGCATTTATAGAAGCTCACTTCACACTCGGCGTCTCATCACGTCACCATCAGTCACGACAGTGACAGCAGAAAGCAAAGATCAGTTTGCTAACCTCTGTTGCCTCGGAAGTGATGTGGGTCACCCAAGATCACAGAAGTATGTGAAGGAAGGCAGGACTCCCAGGCAAATTCTCCCTGCCATTTAGTGTTATGTCAGCCCTGAGCATGCCCTAAGTGCCCCACAGTCCCCAAAGGCAGGGCAGCAGTTTCTCTAAAATGACTTTTACATGGCCTCAGGGGGTACTGGGTGAACAAGGGGCAAAGCCAAGTACTCAAAAGGTGCCATGACCACAAGTGTGGGAGGAAAGCACACATGGGCTTGGCTCCTGTGTTTGCACCAGCAGGTAGGTAACTTTAGACCACCCCCTGGCCTCAGGGCCTCCCTGCCTCCTCGGCTGTTAAAATGCTTTTCCTGAAGCCAACAATACTGCTTCAAGTGTGACTAGGAAGGCAGCTGGCACAGCTCAGTTTCCTGTCTGGCTTCAGAGGAAATATTCACTATGTAAATTAGTTAATTAAAAAAAAACCTACAGAATCCTTAAAAAATTATTCAGGGCTGGAAAAATGACTCAGTGATTAAGGCACTTGCCTGCAAAGCCTAAGAACCTGGGTTCGATTGTTTTTTTTTTTTTTTTTTTGGTAGTTTTTCGAGGTAAGGTCTCACTCTGGTCCAGGCTGACCTGGAATTAGCTATGTAGTCTCAGAGTGGCCTCGAACTTATGGCAAACCTCCTACCTCTGCCTCCCGAGTGCTGGGATTAAAGGTGTGTGCCACCACGCTCGGCTCTGGGTTCGATTTTTTGATACCCATTAAAGCCAGATACACAAAGTGGCACCTGCATCTGGAGTCTGTTTGCAGCAGCTGGAAGCCCTGGTGCACCCATTCTCTCTGTCTCTCCTCTCTCTCTGCTTGCAAATAAAAATATTTTAAAAACCACTCAAATTTAATGTATCAGTTAAAATTGTTGTGCTGGGGAGATGGCTCAGCAGTTAATGGCACTTACTTACAAAGTTTATAAGGCTGGATTCATTTCCTCAGTACCCACATAGAGCCAGATGCACAAGGTGGCGCATGTGTCTGGAGTTCCTTTGCAGTGGCAAAAGGCCCTGAAGTGACCATTCTCTCTTTTTCAAAATAAGTAGATAAAAATATATTAAAAACAAAAAATATTCATGTCTGATTTAATTTACCTTCTGAGTTATGCACTGAGTTGACTATAAGCAGTGCAGCCTTTATGGATGTGGCAGTCTGAACCAGGATCAACTTAAACTTGTCCTAGGACCTCAGGTAACTGTTCATGTTTGAAGCTTCACTTTCCTTATTTCAAAAATGAGAAGACTGGGCTGGAGAGATGGCTTAGCGGTTAAGGCATTTGCCTGCAAAGCCAAAGGATCATGGTTCTATTCTCCAGGACCCACACAAGCCAGATGCATAAGGGGGCGCATGCATCTGAAAGTGGCTGGAGGCCCCAGCATGCCCATTCTCTCCTTCTCTCTCTCCCTCTCTCACTCTGCCTCATTCCTTCTTTCAAATAAATAAATATACTTTAAAAAATGAAGAGACCAACTGTTGCAGTAAGGTTTGCATTGCTGGCAGAAATCACCCAATCAAGAGCAGCTTGAGGGGGATAAAAGGGGGTTTATTTTGGCTTATAGCCTTGGGGGGAAGCTCCATGATGGCAAAGGAAAACGATGGCATGAGCAGAGGGTGGACAACAACCCTTGGCCAGCATAAGGCAGACAATAGGAACAGGAGAGTATGCCAAACACTGGCATGGCAAAACTGACTATACACCCATAAGCTGACTCCAACAATAAACTGTGTCCAAGAGGCATTAATTCCCAAATCTCCATTGGTTGGGTAGCTAGTATTCAGGACACCTAAGTTTATGGGGGACACCTGAATCAAACCACCACATTGCGCTCCTGGCCCCCATAAACTGATAACCTTACATGATAGAAAATACAATGTATTCACTCCAACTTTCAAAGTCCCACATTTTTTATCAATCCTAATGATGTTCAAACATTCCCATAATCCAAGGTCTTTTAACTGAGCCATAATACCAAAAAAATCCCCCCAAACCCATAATGGCACAGAATAAGCATTCACACTGCAAAAGACGGCACTGGATATAACAAAGAAATATTCAGCCAATACAAGATTTAAAACAACCAGGGCAAGCATCAAACTCTATAGCTTCAAGTCCAATAACTCTAGTCAGTGACAAATCTGCAAGTCCGATAATTCTAACAGGCAACAAGTCTCTGGAGTTCCAATTCTACCCCTCCAGCTAGGCTACTCACAGTCCTGGAAAACTTCATCGGGCCAGCATCTCTCCTTGGCAGCCATCTCATGGTCCTAGTATCTTCACTGGATCTCCACTACAATCCACGGTTCATCCTCATGGCTCCATGAGGTCTCTGTGCAGGCATCCAGCAAATCTGCTTCACACTGCCCATGTCCGTTTCCAAAACACAAGACCGTGTTGCAAATTCAATGACCCTCTTTCCTACATTTCTTATACTCCTGAATACCAGGTAGAGTGACAATTTGTTAATCCAGTGGGGAATAAAGCAGACTTTGAAGAATAGGACACTCCTGAGCATTCAGGCCCTTTCAAAAGAGTCTACATTCTTCCTGTTGCCCCAGTGCAGGTCAGCTGACCAATCTCAAAGGTTGTAATCTCTCATATAATTGCAACTGAATGTGCAGAAGCTTCAGCCCAAAGATTTCACTTCTGTGCCATACCCCTCTGCACACACCAGACAATTTCTACACAATGCAACCCTGCACAAATTCTCAGGACACAGGTGTAACAGCAAGCCTCTCACACAAACTGCTTGTAGCCCAGTCCAGGCAAAGCTCTTACATTTTCCCCATCACAAAACCAGCTGTATTTACCCCTCTAACTACCTGCTCACTACTTACACTGCAGTATGATTGTGTAGACCAGAGATAGAATTACCTTCCATTAAACCCTACACAGCATCCTCTAAGACAGTGTCACCACTTGATAGCAAGTTCCTTTCTTGGGAGTCTCCCTTCTATGTCACTGAATTCTACTTTAATAGTGTATAGTAAAAGCCAGGCATGGTGGTGCACGCTTTTAATCCCAGCACTTGGGAGGCAGAGGTAGGAAGACCGCTATGAGTTTGAGGCCACCCTGAGACTACATAGTGAATTCCAGGTCAGCCTGAGCTAGAGTGAAACCCTACCTCAAAAAACAAAAAACAAACAAACAAACAAAAAAATCAATACTATCATACTAGTGTGGAATCTATGACTCTGTGTTTTTTTTTCTGTGTTTGTTTTTGACACATGACATTCAACTCTTTCTACTCTTAGACATAGAAAGCTGTTGAACTTTGCTTCTGCTGGATGGTGACCCACCAGCTTCCCCGTAAAATCTTCTCATAGCCATTGGCCTTGAAGCTGCCTGTGAGACAATGACTGGACCAGCTTCTCCATTTCCAGATCCTCAGAGGTGGTAGTTCTTCCCAGTCTGTTCTTATTATCCAGCCTCCCTTTCTGACACAACCTTGGTCTCTCCTTTTAAAAAGATTTTTTTTTTTAGAGGACAGACCCAGAATCCAAGGCTATACTAAAAAGCAACTGCACCTGGGCAGGGTTATTATAATTCAACAAAACATTGTCAAGGCCTGGCGTTTCGGATGGTGACTATCAATTAAAACTTCATTGCTAGCTGGGCGTGGTGGCACACGCCTTTAATCCCAGCACTCGGGAGGCAGAGGTAGGAGGTTCGCCATGAGTTCGAGGTCGCCCTGAGAGTACAGAGTGAATTCCAGGTTAGCCTGGGCTACAGTGAGACCCTACTTGAAAAACCAAAAACCAAAAAAAAAAAAAAAAATAAAAAAATCAAAACTTCATTGCTGGGTGCTTCCCACGCTACAAATACAAGGGATGTCAGGCTGATCTCATGTACTAGCAGCTTTATCAAATGTCACCTTAGAAACACTTATTCTTACTGTATGGCAACATTATACACACTGTTTTGCACTATTAAAGAATAAGAGCGTCTTACCTAGGGTGCTCAAGTAGGCTTCAGGTATCCATAAAACCTGAGGATTTTAAGCAATGCTGTGTTAAGCATGCTGTACTTTTTCAGAGAATTGTGCCAGTAACTACTATTAATTTCTCAAAGTAGTTTATAACCCCCAGAGTCTTCCCATCAAAACGAGCACATGGAGCAGCTTGTAGCTGGCAGTCTGCTCACGCTGATGGAGGAGGAGCTCCACTGTCCCCAGGAACACATGGCCAGGACTGCCGATATCAACGCCAACCGTACATGGCAAGGACTGCTGCGATCGATAATCAGAAAGTCTGCTTGGCCCAACACTTTTAAACCTTTGCGGAGTGACAGAGTCTCTGTCTCAATACCTTCTGTGTCTCAGTTCATTGATTCTCAGATATCTAACTCTACAGCCTCATAGCACCACTGAGCCTTTGAAATGTGGCCACTCAGAACTGAGAAGTGATGTTAATGTAAAATACATGCCTTTAAAGACTTATACAAAAATAATACAATGTAGCTTACTAATAATTTCCATCTGGGTAGAGGGTGAAATTATTATGTTTTAGACATAATACTTTAAACAAATACATTATTACAACTAATTTGATTTTTTTTTGTTTTGTTTTTTCTTTTTCTTTTTCTTTTTTCCTTTTTTTCTTTTCGAGGTAGGGTCTCACTCTGGCTCAGACTGACCTGGAATTCACTATGTAGTCTCAGGGTGGCCTCAAACTCTCGGCGATCCTCCTACCTCTGCCTCCCAAGTGCTGGGATTAAAGGCGTGCGCCACCACGCCCGGCCACTAATTTGATTTTTGAAATACTTTTGATAATATTGCCAGTAAGATTTAAGTCTCACCTGAGGCTCTGGCTTGTGGTTGGGCACTAGAGAAAGAAGGCATGCTGCTAGTCACTATTTTTTATTTCCATCAATGATTTATTAATGCACACCATGGCAGTGTGAATGTAAGTCTCCATAGAATCAGGTGTTTTAAAGCTTGTAACTTGGGTCTCCAGCTGCCTGCCTGGAGGAGGTGACATGGGACAGATCCTGGGGTCCAGCCCTCAGGTCTGCACAGAGGTCTAAGCTCTGGTGGGGTTTGTGTGCTTGCTGCTCTGGTGTTTGCTTGCTGGTGGTAGTCTCTCTCTGTGTGTGCTTGGATTAATGAGGGAGATCCAGCTTCTTCCACCACTGATGGAACATCCCTTGGATCTGTAAGCTGAAATAAATCCCATTCCTCCCATAAACTGTGTTTGGTTAGATGCTCATCCCAACAAGCAGAACCTTGTTTTAAAACTGCTTGTTCCTCTAAGCTTAGATTTAAAAGGGAGCACAGGAAGGGGAGCCTTTACTGTTAGCAGTAGTCATACTGTACCAATAATATAGCTGACTCCTCTAAACACATATTTCTATACACTGTATATTAATAACTTAATCCAGTAGGAACACCATGGATTTATGGTATCACATTTTATATATCATGTCCACATTTCATTTCTTCTTCCATGCCTACAGTAACATTCTCATTGTAAGAGGAGGAAACTGAGGCATAGAATAGAGCCTCTGTGGACCAAACAGCTGAAATGCATGCAGTGAAAGTAGTGCTGAGCAGAGGGCCTCTGTGGAGAAGCCGTTCCCTTCACTTTTCAATGGCCCAGAGAAGGTGTCTGATGCCTGGTGTGTAACCCCTTTGTAGAGCAGGGAAACGTACCAGTAAAAGGACAGGAAGACCCAGGGAAAGAGTTACTTTGGGAGTGCTCAGATTCTGTTTGTTCCATAAATGTGTCCGTTTTCTGAGGAACAAAGTAGCAGCCACACTTGACCATTTCTATGCACAATGCTTAAGGAAAAACAGAAAAAATAATAAAGAGAACCCATCCAGACACAGGAAAGTGCAACTTGGGTTTGGCTTGTTATTTTTTCTATGTAATAAAATAAAGTAAAATTATAAAATGGTTTAAAAAGCTCAAGTAGAATACAAGCCGAGGATATGGGAATAGCAGAGGAAACACACAGAGCAAAATGAATGAGAAGAGAAAGCTCAGAGGACAATAACATTACAAGTGCATAAAAAGACACAACAGGGAGAAGGGACTTTTGTAATAAGATAATGAAGTACTGATAATACACGTGCTGTGCACTGAAACACTTGCTAAAATTGTCCAAGTGCCAGTAAACAAGGGACAAAGAGACAGAAACCACAGAGCAGCTCACGGTCACACTACCTCAGGCATACAAACCAGGGAGAATGGAGAAGTCAAGGGTAGAAAGCTACTTGTCACTTCATCACTGGACCTCACTGTTGTAGTTTATCAAAAATTTCTTTCATGTGGCTTACTCAACATTTCAGTAAATCTATAAATCTAGTTCTTTTAGCCAAATTGTATATCCAAGTTATTTGATATAAAAATCTGCTTTAAGGGACTGGAGAGGTGGCTTAGCGGTTAAGGCATTTGCCTGTGAAACCTAAGGACCCAGGTTCCATTCCCCAGCAGCCATATAAGCCAGATGCACAAGATGGTGCATGTATTTGGAGTTTATTTGTAGTGGCTGTAGGCCCTGGCATGCCCATTCTCTGCCTGCCTCTTTCTCTCTCTTTCAAATAAATAAAAAAAATAATTTTTTAAAAATCTGCTTTAAGAAGTTTAATGAAGACTCTTAAACAGAATATAACTAAACTTCATCATAAAGGAAAAGCTAGAAAAACTAACATTATAAAGCAAGTATATGGGGAACTGTGTTTTAAAAAAAGTTTCTCATCTGTAGGGTCGCTGTCCCCAGGGCATAACTTGGAGAAGCTCTAAGGTTCTTCCTAATGGCCTTTCTTCCTGCTGAGTCTTACGTTTATTTGGTGTCCTGCCTAATTCATCCACTTTCTTCCCAGCACTTTTCTGAGGAGAAGCCAGAAGCTAGAAGCCGGTCCCATGCTCTGCAGATTCTTGATGAGTGTACCTGCCTTGGGAGAGATCAGATATATTCACAAGAGGATCCAATTGCCCACATTCTGCACTTGCGTTTTAATTCTTATGTGAAGTCAAAGCTCTGTTTTCTCTTTAGAGCATGTTTCCCACATGTACACATACATACTCCTGAGAAGTACCTCAGACCATTACAGACAAATTCCCACCCAACCTATGGCTTCTGCTGAAAGTGTAAGGCTCTCAGAAAAGTTTCAACATTATTCTACCTGAGCTTTCTAAACTGTTTTATAATTTTTACTTTCATTTTTTGCATATGTGTGAATATGGTATGTGTGTGCCTGTGGGGTGCCCTGTGCACTTCCTTCAGTGACTGGAGGAGAATGTGGGTACTCCTCCATTATTCTTTCTCCATTCTTGCTTGAGCTAGTCTTACTGACCCTACAGCTTGCCACTTTTTCACAAGCCCAGCAATTCTCTGGTCTCTGCTTTCCACAGAACTGGGGTTACAGAAGTGTGCTGCCATACCAAGCTTTTTTTTTTTTTTCAAGGTGGGGTCTCACTCTAGCACAGGCTGGCCTGAAATTCACTATTAGTTTCAGGCTGGCCTCGAACTCACAGTGATCCTCCTACTTCTGCCTCTCAAGTGCTGGGATTAAGGGTGTGTGCCATCACATCTGGCCGTGTGATACTTTTTAGGACAGCTGATGAGGGCCTCCTTCCCCAGGCAGGGCCCCAGCAGACTAAAGTACCATTCCACTGAAGTTAACCTGGTGAACCAATGAGTTACTGGGCTTCCTCACACAGCTTGGGGTGGGGGTTGTTTACAGGAGCATGGACCCAACACAGCGGTAGCACTGAAAAGTCTAATGCCAACATGGACAACAACCTGCCCCTAGCTGCACAGATGGAGCTGTCTTCTGATCTTCCACCATCTACCTACTCAGTCTCCCCCTGAGCCTACAAGACCACATGCATGTCTGCATACAGCTGGCACAAGGGGCAGCTGAGATCTCAGGTGAGAGATGACAATGGCCTTTCTTCCTGCCCCACCTTCTATGGGGAACATCAACAGGCCTAGATCTCCAGGGTCTCTCACAAGTGGTCACAACTGCTTCTGATAAAGACGGTAATGGCTGTTTTTCTTGGAGGACATCCTCGTACACCACCTCTCCACTTACCGGTTCTTTTGACTTTGGGTTTTTCTTTTTCTCTTAGTTCTGCAGGGCATGGCTAGGATAAAACGACAGACCTTCCTCCCACTACCTGGGATGGATCTTCCCTGCTCTGTGGTTTCCCTTCAGGCCAGAAGGAGAATACTAGTTCTGCTCTGCTGGCCATGGCCAAGTTCTGACCCTTCTCAGGTTTATTTCCTGAACTGTAAATTAATTTCTAACTTGCTGGGTGTGGTACTAATTAAGTAATATTCTTTACATGAAGAACTTGGCTAAATCAACAAAACTTACACCCACCTATATCCATAATGTCTAACTCTGAATGAAGGAAGTACACATGGCACCCCCTGCTAGGACATAGTGAATATTACTTTCCTTTCCTTTACTCACTGGAAGTATCTCAAGGGACCTGGACACTTCTACTTCAGGGAAGTAGAAAGTAAATAATGCATCTCAAAATGTGATTCCTAGAGATCTGAGCTGATTAATTCCTGAAGGAGTTTTCATTGTTCTGATGTTCTCTAGCCTGCCAGTGCATTTACTCTGAAAACACTACTGAGGACCTGAAACACATGCTGGGCAGCATCAAGCTTAGAAGTCATGAGACAAGCTCCTTCCAGCAGCTCATCAACTAGGAGTTAGGGCTGACAAAAACAGCAGCCAAAAGGCATGGTACATACAGACAGAAGTAGATGCAGGGTATTTCTACTGTGCAAGGGAAGGAAGTTAACTCTGCCCAGTGGAGCAGGTGAGAATGTAGGTCTTAAGCACTGAGTGGAGAAAGGCTGCAGCCTTGAACTGGGTGAAAATCCCTGTCCTATAGCTATCTTGATGCTACACCTTGAGAACATGACATGAGGACAATCTCACATCATGACTTTTTTCTTTATTTTGGTTTTTCAAGGTAGAATCTCACTGTAGCTCAGGCTGACCTGGAATTCACTCTGTACTCTCAGGGTGGTCTTGAACTCATGGTGATCCTCCTACCTCTGCCTCCCGAGTGCTGAGATTAAGGCATGTGCCACCATGCCCAGCTAATCATGACTTTTTTCTAGATACCTCTCTCCCTAGCAGGGAAATAGCTACCTCTGTGTCCTCACATGGTCATTTCTTTGTGCACAAGCATCTAGATGTCCTTTTCTCTTCTCCTATGGACACTAGTCCTGTTGGACTAGAGTCCCATCCACATGACAGCAGTTAACCTTAATTATCTTTTTAAAATATTATTTTATTTATGAGAGTGAGTAGGCCAGAGCTGCTGGTTGGTTCCCCACCTCTCAGTTCCTAGTCCCGGTACCCCTGCTGCTGGCTTGGGGTTGCCTTGACCCTGAATACGTGCTATATAAGCAGGCCACTTGCTCGGCCTTCCTTATTGAAGGGCCCCTGGGTTCCTAAGTCCCTGATCCCCTGCTCTGGAGGGTGCAAGCACAGATTGAGTATGCCAGAGCTCTTGGTTTGTTTCCCGCTTCCCAGTTCTCTGGTCTCGGTACCCCTGCTACTGGCTTGGGGTGGCCAGGACCCTGCATGTGTGGTGCAGAAACAGGCCTTTTGCTCTGCCTCACTGATTCACTGACCCTGGGTCCCCAAATCCCTGTTCCTCTAAGACAGAGAGTACAATGGCCACTGTGGGAGCTGGCATATGGCCCCTGGCTCCCCAGCTCCTAGTTCCCCAACTTGATTCCTCTGTGCTGAAGAGTATATACAAGTGGAATGAGTAGGCCTGAGCAGCCAGCTCCCCAGGTACCTATGATGTACTTGCACTGTCCACAATCTGTATATCTGCGGTTATAACACCAACCTACTCCAATTTGGTTCACATTTAAAACAGAACACTCACTGAGGATCCTACAAGGACAAATATTGCTTCCTCCTCAATAAAATAAGACTTTTATCCCAAGATGGGTAGACCACAATGCAATAAAACCAACGAAAGTCAGAAAACGGAGAGATCTACACCAGGGATGCCTAGTCCCTCAATGGAAGTCAATAATGAAATCATAGAGAAAACAACAGAAATTGAAACCAAAACTGAAAACACAATAAGCTATGTGACCCTGATCAAGAGAATTGCTAAACTGAAAGCAAAGGATCAAAAAAACAACAAAATGAAATTGAGCAAAATTGTCTCTTCAAGCACTCAGCTTTTGTCACTAGGCTTAACTTAATTGAAGAAAACTAGAGAAGCCTCAAAAGAGAGACAAATAAATTGAAGGTGAGTCAACAAACACAGGATCTCAATAACCAGATGACTAAACTTAATGAAGACATGATCAAATGCAAGAATGAATTCCAGAAAACATCAAGAAAATCACACTTCAAAAAAGCAGATGGACATGATGCAAAACACACACACACCAGAAAACAAAAATCAAACAGAGCTTTTTAAAACCTCTTTAGAACCACTCACTAACAGAATCACTCATGTGAAGGACAGAAGTTCTAAGCTTGAAGACAAGACAGAAGAAATTGATCTAGAGTCAAAAAACGTTGCTACGTTCAAAAAAATCTTGCAAGCAGAACATGAAGGAACTGTGAGATACCCTAAAATGACCAATCATATGGATCATGGGTATGCCAGAAAGGGAAGAAATCCAGGCAGAGGCATAGAGAACATAGTCAACAAAAATTATTGAAGAAAAATTTCCCAATTTCACAAAAGAGAGGCTGTGGTAGTTTGAATCCAATCACCTACAAGAAGCAAGGTCACAGAACAAGGTGTGGTGATGGTTTGAGATTCAGGAAGATATGCAAAAAGGAGTTCCTGAAGTGAAACTGTAGTTTTTGCTCTGTGTGCTGTGGTGGCTGGTTGGCTTTCTCTCTCTGCCTGGCCTTGTGAGAGCAGGCCATTCTGCCGTTATGGAACTTCCCTGGATCTGTAAGCTTAATGAAAATCCCTTCCTCCAAAGATCTCAGAGTGTTAGTAAAGCAGCAAGAGATGAACCAGAATGTGGATATTCATCTTTACAACCTTTGTTTTGGAGGAATGGGCATGGACTTGGCTTGCAACCCAAGATGCCTTCTGAGTGGTAAAAGCCAAGTTTTATGGACTATTCTGATGAGAGTTTGAGAATGCTAAGTGCAGATAGTACTGAACAAGGTTTCTAAGGAAAAAGACCAGAGGACTTTGTTGGAACTGGGCTACTGGCAGAATGGGGCCCAGAGTGTTTGATCAAGGTTAAATTTGTAATGGACTGATGTGCTTGGCTGAAGATATCGGACTGAGATTTTAAGATTTTAAGTTGAAAAACCTCAAGCAAGTTAAAAGAAGGCACTGAGACTGGTTTAGCTGCTCAAACACATTAGCAATCTTAAGGAAGGTGGAAGGAACTATTTACATTAAAACAATGGAGAGCATGCCTGATGAAAGACTGTTAAAAATGCAAATTCTTGGAAAAGCTATCCCTCTTTTCAAGGCTAATTTTGATGGATTAAGAATATGGCTGTGTCTGGAAGTTTTGGAAGCATGAAAATGCATGGAGTGGTCATGAGTTGCACACGGTTCCAGGAGCCCATGCAGCATGAAAAAGACCCTCAGGAATTATGGACCGTGGTTTGCATTATGTGCAAAAGGGCTACCATGGAGTGCAGTGTTGGCATGGGATGAAAGTTTTCAAAAATTGGAAACCTGGAAACTCTGGTTATATTGAACTTGAGAAATAGTTTGATGATTGCTGATGATGGCTGAGTTTGCATTGTTTTAGTTTCTCCTAGCATGCCTTATACCAGTTAAAAATGTTTTAGTCAAAAGTATTTAACTTGTTTGATTTTAATCTCACTATCAAGAGCCTTTAAATTGACTGAGTACAATTTAATATAGTTAAAACTAGAGCCAGGCTAAAAAAAAAAAATATGTCCCCAATATATTCAATGTTTTATTACTTTATAGTTTGCATCTGCAATCACCTTGCTAGAAAGCACCAAACCCTTAAGGTGTAAAGATGGTTTGAGATTCCATTGTAAAGATATGCAAATGTGCCTAGCAGGAGTTCCTGAAGTGTGCTGTGATTAAGTTTTTGCAAACTGTGGTGGCTGGTTGGCTTTCAACTTGTGAAAGGCGCGACTTCTGCCGTTAAACTGGATCTGTGACTCATCCCTCCATAACTGTGCAAAAATCTCATGAGTTAACAGAGGCCCATCCAGATACAAGAAGCTCAGAACAAATGGACCAAAGAGAGAGTGTTAAAAGCAGCAAGAGAGAAATAACTCATCTGGCAATCCCACAGAATTACTCAGACTTTTCAATGAAACCCCTAAAAGCCAGAAGGGCTGGAGAGAAAGTGGCTTAGCAACCCAAACTATTGCATTTGCAAAAATATCCCTGAAAAGGAAAACCTTCCAAAAAAAAGTGATCTATGATTATATGAACACAAACCAAACCTTTCAGAGAATAATTCAGGAAATACCACATGTGTTTCTCAAGAGCCTATAAGAAGATCACAATAACCAAAACTAGAGCAGGCTCAAAAAAAAAAAAATACAAAGCCCTAGAAAGCACCAAACCCCATAAAGCATGCCATCATGGCAGTGATTAAGTCAAACCTCACAGTTACAACCTTAAATACTAATGGTCTTGACTCACCCATCAAAAAACATGAGTTAACAGGGTGGATCAGAAAAAATAGACCCTTCTATCTGCTGTCTGCAAGAAACCCACCTCAGGGGCTGGAGAGATGGCTTAGCAGTAAGGCATTTGCCTGAAAAGCCAAAGGATCTTGGTTCAACTTTCCAGGACCCAATAAATAAATAAACAAATAAATAAATAAATTCATTTGCAAGGCCCTGGCATATTTGCTCTCTGTTTGCCAAAAAAAAAATAAATAAAATATTTAAAATGTTTGCAAAAAAAAAAAAAAAAAAAAAGAAAGAAAAAGAAACCCACCTCACCACTAAAGACAGACATCTCCTCAGGGTGAAAGGATGGAAGATGATATTCCAAGCAAATGGAAATAAGAAACAAGCAATTATTTCTATATTGACATCTGATAAAATGGACTTCAAACCAAAAGTAATCAAAAAAGACAAAGAAGGCCACTTCTTACTCATCAAGGGCAAGATCCAACATGAGAACATCACAATCACAAATCTATATGCACCAAACACAGGTGCACCACAGTTTGTAAAACAAAACCTACTTGACAACAAAATAGAAATAAACACCAACACCATCATAGTTGAGGACTTCAATACTCCAATATCATCATTAGACAGATCATCCAAGCAGAAAATCAACAGGGAAATAATAGAGCTCATCAACACCATAGATCAACTAGACCTAACGTACATTTACAGAACATTCCACCCAAATTCTACAGAATACACATTCATCTCAGCAGCCCATGGAACCTTCTCCAAAATACATATGTTTGGCCATAAACATGATTCCATAAATTCAGGAAAATTGACACAACTTCCTATATCATATCAGATCACAACCAAAGAAATCCAAAAAGAAATTGTAAAATTTCTAGAATTGAATGATAATAAAAACACAACTTACCAAAACTTATGGGACACAATGAAGGCAGTACTAAAGGGAAAATTCATAGTGTTAAATGCCTTCATAAAAAAGATGGAAAGATCCCAAGTTAATAACCTAACTGTTGACCTAAAGGCATTGGGAAAACAGAAGAATCCAACCCTAAGAGCTCCAGATGGAAGGAAATAATCAAGATCAGAGCAGAAATTAATGAATTGGAAACTAAGAGAGCAATTAACAAAATTGATGAAATGAAGAGCTAGTTCTTTGAAAAACTAAGCAAGAATGATAAACCCTTGGCCAATTTAATCAAATAAAAAAAGAGAAGTCTCAAATTAACAAAATCAAAAATGAAAAAGGAGAGGTCACAACAGACATCAATGAAATTGGAAGAATCATCAGGACATAACTCTAAAACCCTCTTCCACAACACTGGATAATCTGGAAGAAATGGATGAATTCCTAGACATATACTACCTACCCAAACTAAACTTGGAGCAGATTAATCTCCTAAACAAGACTATCACATTCATCGAGATTGAAAAGGTGATCAAAACCCTTCCCCAAAAGAAAAGTCCAGGACTGGATGGCTTCTTGGCAGAATTCTATCAAATCTTCACTGGAGAACTGAAACCAGTTTTCCTCAAATTGTTTCACATAATCAGAGAACAGGGAATCCTCCCCAACTACTTTTATGAAGTTAGCATCACCCTACCAAAACCAACAGAGATCCAAGAAGAAAACTAAAGGCCTATATTCCTGATGAACTTAGATGCAAAGATCCTGAATAAAATCCTTGCAAACTAAATTCAACATCACATCAAAAGCATTTATCCACCTTGATCAAGCAGGATTTATCCCAGTGATGCAGGGATGGCTCAACATATGGAAATCAGTCAACATAATACACCACATAAATATCAAAAGAACCATATGATCATTTCAATAGATGCAGAGAAGGCCTTTGACAAAATACAACATCACCTTCATGATCAAAATGCTGAAGAGAATGGGCATGGGTGGTTTATACCTTAACACAATAAAAGCTATATATAAAGCACCTAAAGCCCAAATAATACTTAATGGGGAAAAACTCAAGGAGTTCCCATTGAAATCAGGAACAAGACAGGGGTGCCCACTCTCACCACTGCTCTTCAACATGGTACTAGAAGACCTAGCCCAAGCAATAAGACAGGAAAAAGAAATAAAAGGGATTCAAATTGAAAAGGAAGAAGTCAAATTAGCCCTATTTGCAGATGACATGATCCTATATATAAGTGACCTGATCATCTCCATCTCAAAACTCCTAAAGGTGATTAATTCCTTCAGCAAAGTGGCAGGATTCAAAATCAACACACAAAAACCAGTAGTCTTTCTATATGCAAAGGACAAATATACAGAGAAAGAAATTGGTGAGGCTGTCCCATTTTCAATGGCAACAAAAAAATTAAATACCTTGGAGTAACATTAACAAAAGATGTGAAAGACCTATATAATGAAAACACAAAAACACTCAAGAAAGAAACTGAGGATGACTTGAGCAGATGGAAAGACTTGCCACACTCCTGGACAGGTAAAATTAATATTGTAAAAATGGCAATTCTATCAAAAGTAATATACAAATTTAATGCAATACCAATAAAAATCCCAGCATCATTCTTCACAGAGATAGAAAAAAAAATAATCTCAAAATTCATATGGAATGGCAACAAGCCTTGGATATCCAAACATATCCTCAGCAAAAGAAACACTTCTGGAGGTATCACCATACCTCATCTAAAGCTATATAACAAAGCCATAGTAACAAAACAGCATGGTACTGGCATTAAAATAGAAATAAAGACCAATCAATGGAACAGAACTGAAGACCCAGACTTTAGATCAAGTAACTACAGCTACTTGATCTTTGTCAAAGGTGCCAATAACACAGACTGGAGAAAAGACAGCATCTTCAACAAATGGTGCTGGACTAATTGGATGACCACATGTAGAAAAATAAAACTATACCCACTCATCTCAGCATATACAAAAATCAACTCCAAATGGATTAAAGACTTCAATATAAGACCTGAAATTCTTCAACTACTGGAAGAAAAAATAGGAGGAACTCTCCACCATATAGGAGTGGGGAAAGACTTCCTGAACAAAACCCCAGCAGCCCTGGAAATTAAACAATCTCTCAACCAATGAGATTTTATGAAGCTAAAAAGCTTTTGCAAAAACAAATATACCATAAGCAGAGCCAATAGATTACCCACAGAATGGGAGAAATATTTTCCAGATATACCAGGATAGCGTCAAACTCTCGGTGATCCTCCTACCTCTGCCTCCTGAGTGCTGGGATTAAAGGCGTGTACCACCACGCCCGGCTATTATTTTATTTTTTAAATATTAAAAAATATATATTTTATTTTTACTTATTTGAGAGAGGGAAAGAGGCAGAAAGAGAGAGAGAGAGAGAGAGAGAATGGGCATGCCAGGGCTTCCAGCCACTGCAAATGAACTCCAGATGCATGTGCCACCTTGTGCATCTGGCTTACATGGGTCCCCAAAACAAGACAGGCTCTGTCAAAGCACCTGGTTACCCACCTGAGGTAAATGGTAAGACCCTATTGCGGAAGATACCATATGCTGCTGACACACAACACAGAGAGACCTGGTTGGAATCTGGAAGAGAGCCAGTCCCCAGACAATTAGCTTGTCTGGTGCTGGAAAGTTCAACATGAGCTACTGGGGGAAAGTGGCCAACAAGAGTGTGAGCAACAAGGGTCGAAGCTACTCAGAAGCAACCAGCTTGATAAGAAGTACACACTGGTGCAATGGTGGCACACAGCCTTGGTGGGTAACCAATGGCTTTCTGACTGGCTAAGAGATCTGCTCAGTGGGAAGGAACCCATATCTATATGGGTTACCCATACCAAGAACCAGGTCTGAATCCTATGGAGACAAAAATTATGCTCTCCAACATCAATCTCCCACTAGTCTTTGGCTAAAAGAGGGCTATATCCATCAACATCTCCCTAGATTAATAATGTTTATCCAACTTAACCTATGCTGACTTCCCTCTCCGTTAGACAATTTGTTTTTCTTCTTCAGACGTAATGAGACTTGAGGAGATAAGCCACCCCTCGCTCTCAGTCAAGGCCCAGGTGAAACCACAAAGGAAGTGGGGAGACGAGCAAGAATGCTGCTTCCACAGTGAGCCTGACAATCAGTGCCAAGGTGAAGGAGACAAACACTGAGGATACTTAACACAGACCAAAGCAGAGATCCAGAGGCTCTTAAGAGCTGAAGTAGACTTAAAATACACCCAGCAAGGCTCAGAGAATTTTGCAGACAGATGTGGAAAGATTGTAAGAGCAACAGGTTGGGGTGTCATGCCCACAGGCATTGCTTACCCCCAGTAACTGACTACAGCTCCCACAATACAACCCACAACCCCATAGGAAATACCAGCAACCCCACTGGGGAGGGCCACCTGTGGAATGGGGGACAAGGAGGAAGGAAAAGATGGTACTAACACAGGATGTAGCCGCACAAAGTATGTTCTCAATTTTTAAAATTTATTTTATTTATTTGTGAGCAGAGAGAGACAGAGAATGTGAATATGGGCATGCCAGGGCCTCTAGCCATTGTAAACAAACTCCAGATGCATGTGACACTTGGTGCATCTGGCTTTACATGGGTACTAGGGAACTGAACCCAGACCACTAGGCTTTGAAGGCAAGTGCCTTAACTTCTGAGCCATCTCTGCAGCCCTTAATTATCTTCTTAAAGGCCTGAAATACAGTCACACTGGGGAGCAGAGCTTCAACCTGCAAAATGTGTTTTGGGAGGGGCATAATTCAGTCGGTACAAATGACCCAGAGTGCAAGAGTCCTCTGCTAAACAAATACTTAGACAGAATGACAGGTTAGAAGACAATTGTGATGTTTATCTCCATTAGAGATAAAAATATTGTAACTTCTAGCCTGCTTTTCATTTCTCTCTTGGGATTACATTATTATTGATTCTCTACATAGTAAGCGACAGATACTAATAAGGAAAACTAAAATTCATTAGCTCATATAATGCTAGAAAAAATTCATGGCTAAGTCTGGCTTAGGCAAGACTGAGCATGGGTACACAGGTAAAAGAACCCACACGTTCTGCCCATCACTGTCTCCTCTCCCCTCTCTGTAGCTTTATCACCAGTCTCTCTTCACATGGTGGGAAAAGAAGAGTACCAATACCTTGAGGCATTCACTGGCCTGGGAGTTAAGATAGCTCAGAATGTTCTTAGCAGTCCCAGTCCAAATCCCACAGGGGGTCTTCAATGACAAGCCCTCTGAAACCAATCACCATAGTCAGGAATTGAGTTTTGATCTGGCCAGGACTGAGTCACATTCCTCCTTACAATGAGTGGGTGGAAGGGCATAGACCCACTGGAGCCAGAAGACAAAGCTGAATTGCTGTGGAATGGGGAAAACAGCTCCTTTGCACCCAGTTCCTCCTTTCTGCACCAGCTGCTGGTAAAGCACAGTACCTGTTTAGAAATAATAATACTATACTAGTAGATAAATAAGTGTGCTAAAAATGATTTCAATGTCCTTTTTAAAATTCTCTTTTGTGCAATACTTACTGGAATGATCTCCAAATCACATGTATCTGTTTGGCCTGTGCTAAGAACCAAATGGCTTAACTAACAAAGGTAAATGGTGCACTTGGGTACCTGTCCCTGCCAGTCAAACCTTCAGGGGCATGCAAAACAGCAGCAAGTGTTTCTTCCTGAAAGTCCTTAGTCAAGCCAGACTTTGTCACAGAAACGTCTAGAGTAATTATGTCAACAGGATGATACATTAGAAATTTTTTTAAAATAGTTAAAAACAAAACCAAAAACAGATGGCCACATTCGAGGAAATGAGCAAAATGAAAAGAAGGGGGAAAAACCACATTACACTATTGAATGAAATTTAACATTTTGGAACTATGCAAAAAATGCTATCTTCCAGGAATGTGCCAGAAATCCAAAGTGGGTATAATATAATGAATGAGAAAAAAAAAAAAAAAAACATGTTTTCTGATTTTCGAATTGAGTGATTTTATTAAACGCTTCAAACAGAAAAACTAGTGAAACACAAACATTTTGTCTTCAAGTAACCCTTAATCCAGTTAAGAAAACCAAAGTTAGATTAATGTTTTATGCCTCAAGTAATGTATGGGAAGCAAAAAGAAATGTTTGGGGCTACAGAGGTTGGAAAATGTTTATAAGGGAAGAAGAGTACATGCACAGTCTGGAATTTAGAGGATTTTATCAGGAGAGAAACAGGTCAGAGACTAAGCAAGGCAGTATGCTCAGATTCATGACTAGTGCAGCTCCCAGCCCTCGCTTCCAATGACAGGATCTTGCTAAGTAACCCAGGGTGGCTTCAAACTTGTTATACAGCCCAAGCACGTGTCACCACAACTGGTTAGCAAGCATTTTTCTGGAGCAGGAAAGCTAGATTTCTTAGAAGTTAGGCTTCAAAATAAAGGGTAGAAAGACCACAGAGGGGTTTATAAGCAGCCGTACTGACTTGGGAAGGATTGCCCCCAAATACAAGGACCATATCTCACATTCTCACTTTCTAAAGGAAGCTGTATTTAAGTTTTTGGCTGTGGGCAAGGATGAACTGACTGTTTCTCTGTTCATACCAGGGATCTACTAACCACAGATGTCCCGACCAAAGCCACCCAGTACAACCACCCAGAATGTCATCAACTGCAACAAATGTGCTGCTCGTGAAGATGGAGGGAAGCTAGACTCTGCTTTAGCAGCTCTACCACTTCACTTGTCATTACGCTGGAGAATGTTCCCAGTCATCTTTAGGGCACTGGAGGTGCTCCAAGGTGCATTTGTCTATGAATGTATTCTCTCTCCAAAACAAGAACTCCATTGAGAAAAGATATTTTTAAAATTTTCCTTTTGATGCAGGGTATCACCAAGTAGCCCCGGCCAGCATAGAACTTGCTTTGCTGGCTAGGTCCCCTTTAACCTGCAGCAAACCTCCAGCCTCTGCCTCACAAGTGCTGGGATTATAGGTCTGAACCACCATGCTTGAGACAAATCAGTGTATATTGTCCGACTCATAAAAATGCCTCCTGCCAAATACTTTCATCCATCTCTTCATCTCCCTCAGTGCTCTGCTGGCTACAGAGGAAAATGAGTAACAGAGTTATAACTTCTGAAAAAGCAGGTGAGGGCCCTGAAAAGGCATGTCCACCTCCCTGGTCCTGGTTCTCTTCCTAGCCAGCAGCTTGTGTGCCCATGGCCAAGGGGTGCTCTTCAGAGGTGAGAGGCCTTCGTGTTTCCGAGTTTTCCTCAGTGCACTGTGACAAGTGAAGGGAGTGGTCTTTTCTTTCTCCTGGCACTTGTGCTGATGAAGACAAAGGGTGAGTTTATGAGATTGGTCCTGGCATCTGGACAGCTCTGAACAGGCAGCATAGTGAAAGCAATTCCTCTTGCATGTAAATGAGTAAAAATGGACTCCTGAGGTCCAAATGACCAGCCATGGACTTTCCAAGTCCAAGACACAAAACCAGCCTGAGAACAAGACCGAATGCTGTGGTCTGTATAGGCCACATGGTTAACACCTGCAGTCATTCAATATGCCTTAGGTGGTACCAATTAAATCCAGGAGCACATATCATTGAACCTTTCATTTGCCATTGCTTACTTCACAAGGCTTACACACACCTATTCTTATTTTCTCTGAACCACAAGTCTGTAAAAAAAAAAGTATTTTCAGGTGGAAAAACTAAGTCCCAATAAAGTAAGGCAATTTGTCTAAAGTAACAGTACTCATTAGATGTAAGGTTTCTAGGTTCCTAAGCTTGGATTCTTTCATAGCTGTTAACTACACAATGATCAGAATCATCAGTGAATCTTGTTTTGTTTTGTTTATTTTAGAGAGAGAATGAGTGAGAAAGAGAGAGAGACAGAGAGAGAAACAGAGAGGGAGAGAGGACAGAATTGGTACACCAGGGTTTCAATCACTGCAGTCAAACTCCAGATACCTGCACCACCTAGTGGGCATGTAAAATCTTGCGCTTGCCTCACCTTTGTGAGTGTGGCTAACGTGGGATCTGGAGAGTAGCACATGGGTCCTTAGGCTTTGCAGGCAAGCATCTTAACCAGTAAGTCATCACTCCAGCCTGGTTTTTTTTTTTTTTTTTTTGGAGGTAGGATCAGTCTAGCTCAGGCTGATCTGGAACTCACTCTTTAGTCCCAGGCTGGCCTTGAACTCACAGGGATCATTCTACCTCTTCTTCCTCAGTGCTGGGACTGAGGAAGCATCAGCGAGTCTTAAAGTATGCTCCTGCCTTGGTTTTTACACATTTAGACTCAGAAAGTCTCCTCTAGTACCCCTCTCCTCTAGTTATGTACATACACAGGATTCTCAAGTTCAAGGACATTCTTAAAATTTCTTCAGTAGCTCCTCCTGCTATCCAAGAGCATCATCACATTACATTTCTCATCACAACTATAATAGCTCCTTCTTATTGGAAAAGTCCTCAGCACTGAATTCTCACTTCTAATGAAATTTCACCTCAGTGGAAGAGACCTCATACATCACACTCAAGTGCAGCCCAAATAGTTCACAGACGTTTACTTATTATGCCAGGCTCTGAAGATAATGAGCGATGGTGCAGAGGACTGGCTGTGGGATGAGTGTGTAGGACCTATGGTCTCAGCCCTCTTGGGGCTTGGGGGGAAATACTGATGCTTGGTGGTAGGCTTTGGCTATGTTATCACAGCCAGAAAAACTATAGTTCATTTGTCAACTGTTAGGAGCTATCTGACAACCAGCAAAGAGCCAAGCTCTCTGCCCCCACCACGTTTGCTTCCCTGTGTCATAAATACACAGGGTTGGTTATCTTCCAAGGACTGACTTCTGGAATTCTGAATTTGAACACTTAGAGATTAGAAGTGCTCTGTCCTTGCAGTGTGTCAGCCTTCTACCTGGCTCCTATATAATTCTTTCTTTTAAATTTAAATTTTATTTATTTGCAAGCAAAGAGATAGGATAGAGAGAAAGGAAGGAAGGAAAAGAAAGAGAAAATGGGCATGCCAGGGCCTCCAGCTGCTGCAAACAAACTCCAGATACATGCCAACTGTGCAACTGGCTTTACATGGTGTTGCAGTCAGGTTTGAATTGCTGCCAGAAATCACCCGACCAGGAGCAGCTTGTGGGAAAAAGGTTTATTTTGGCTTACAGACTCAAGGGGAAGTTCCACGATGGCAGGGAAAATGACAACATGAGCAGAGGTGGATATCACCCCAGGTGGACAACAGCAATAGGAGAGTGTGCCAAACACTAGCAAGGGGGAGCTGGTTGTAACACTCATAAGCCCGCCTCCAATAATACACCACCTCCAGGAGGCTTTAATTTCCAATTGCCATCAGCTGGGGAACCTAGCGTCCAGAATTCCTAAGTTTATAAGGGACATTTGAATCAAACCACTGCACATGGGTACTGGGGAATTGAACCCAGATCATCAGGCTTTGTTAACAAGAGCCTTAACCGCTGAGCCAGATCTCCAGCCCGCCTATATAAATCTTAATCTGGGGCGAGAATTTGGGGAATGCTCTGCTGTTTTTGGCAAAATCCAAGGACTTAATTTATTGACTGTCTATTAAGTTCCAGACATCTTGTGAGGCTCTCTCGATAAGGAGTCTGACTTATCTAGGCACGATAACTCTCCGAGTAGATGACAACCCCACTTAACAGACAGGGAAACGAAACCACAGACTTAAGAAAGTAACTCACTTACCTGAGGTACAAGTGGAAAAGCAAAGGCGCTCGCATTGCAAAAATCCAGCAGGGTTTATTCCCTGAAGGTGCAAAGGCTGACTTGGCAAAGCAGTGAGCTTAGCTTCAGGACAGGGAAAGTCTTCTGTCATGAGAGACAACGCAGACTAGAAAGACCCATCCCCTCAGGGTCCCCCAGCTAAAGCGTGGCTAAGGGCACACAGTACACTCCATCCAGCTCCTGCCTCCACTCCAGCACGGTAAACTCCCCACTCATGCCAACAACCTTTTTGTGAATTCCCATCCACCGACCCCACCCCTCACTTTAGGAGACGACAGCCTCCTCCTGAGCTCTGTCACTCTCCCCAGCCTTGCTCTCCCAGGTGGCAGCCTTGCTTTCAGCTTCCTCCTCCCTGAGGTTTTGGTCTGTTCAGTAGCTCTTGAGGACAGTAAGTTCCTGGAGACAGGCTTGTATTTAAATTTCTCACTATGGTTTTCACTTTCAGCTGTTCACAGTGCTTGTTGACTGAATGGCTATTCTAAGAGCAAAGAGGTCCTCCTATCTTCTACTTCCAAAAAGCCACACCAAAATGTTCAGAACCTACAGTTGGAGATACTTCTACAACTATCCTAAGTCACTGGCAAGAGTCCCACCAACCCATAGTGGAATTCTAGAATGTTCTGGGAACCAGACCTCATTACCCTATTCCTCCAGATAATTAGTCTAGTTATACTCCTAACTCTTATTTTTATTTTACTGTGAGAGAAACTATTATGCTGGGCAAAGGTGAGAGGAGGATGGTACCAAGCAAGGGCTGTTGTTAAAAGTAGTTCGTGGGCGTGGTGGCACACACCTTTAATCCCAGCACTCGGGAGGCAGAGGTAGGAGGATCACTGAGAGTTTGAGGCCACCATGAAACTACATAGTGAATTCAGGTCAGGTTGGGCTAGAATGAGACCCTACCTTGAAAAACCAAAAAAAAAAAAATTCCTTTTAAGGGGCTGAAGAGATGGCTTAGCGTTTAAGGCATTTGCCTGCAAAGTCAGCAGACCTAGGTTCAATTCTCCAGAACCCATGTAAGCCAAGCACACGGTAGTGCATGCATCTAGGGTTCGTTGGAAGCCCCGGTGCACCTATTCTCTCTCTCTTAAATAAATTAATAAAATTAAAATATTTTTTATAAGTAGCTCCCAAGCCAGTTTAACATTAACTGACCCCAAAACACAGAATGCAACCACAGCAATGCTTTATCATTTGTATATCTTTCCTACACATTATCCTCAAAATAGTCCTTCTATAGACAGGTAACCAAGGCTGAGTGACTTACCCGTGGTCACAGCTTCTACACTTTCACTTTACGAACTGAAGCCAAGTATTTGGATGCCAGATCCAGAACACTGCCTCTCTCTGAGTAAAACTCACTGAGAACTGTAACACATATTTAGTGACTGAGGGTAGCCAGTGTTTTTGCTCTGCCGTTCTAGGCGCTAACTCGCTTTGCTTGTGATTAGCCAGACATGAACCGAACTGTCAAATCAGTACAGTGTGCTTGTCCTTTTCTTTTCCTGTCTGATCTCCCAGGAGCACAAAAGACCTCAAATGGCCTTGGAATTTTATAATCTAGCCCCACTTGCCAGTGCCAGCTCACTCATATTACTTCTTCCCTTCTGTTGCTGTTTTCCCCTGCCACGATGAAGCTTTCCCTCAAAACTGTAAGCCAAAACAAACCCTCTCCTATAAGCTGCTTTTGGTCGGGTGTTTTGTCCAAGTAATGAGACGCTAACTGCAACATTAAAGTTGCAGACAAGGCAACTGGTAGTGCCTAGGACACAGCAGGTGCACTATGATCATGACCTTCCCTTTCCCTGTCCAGCTGGTTTTCTTTTCTCACTTAATCTGAGATGGATTACTCAGCATAATGCAGAGTAAATGTACCTAAACACTGGTTTGTTTAAGGGGTCCCTAGCAAATGATGGGGTCAAGCTGGCCCAGGCTCTGGCCCTTGGATGATTGCTGTCAGCTGTAAGCTGCAAGTTTTCTGATGCTACTCATGTAGCCTTTTTCAACACTGTAGTGAGAGAGCAGAAAACATTATAACTGCCCCCAAGACTGGGTATGGATTTTCATTAAAGAAAGCCAGCCAGTGGGAGTTGGAACCTCAACCCTTCCATGACAACATTTTTGTATTAAAATAAAATACAATAAGACAAGACACTCAATGCAATTACTTCCCATGTAAATGACACAGTCCAACTGTAGAGTTTAGATTTGTGAGTTGGTATTGTACATTCCTTTTGGAAATAAAACAAGTACAGGGATTCTGAACAACTAAAGTCCATGATGGTGGTTCCATTCTCACCTAAGGGTTATGGAAAAAATCATTTAAAGCTTTATTTTGTTTGGCAGACAAACAAATTACTGCTCTGGAAAGGGACAGAGCATTTTACAGAGCATTCAGAGGACAGTCTACAGTGCACTACAGGTACATGTTCACTTGAAGCTATCCGTTCAGTACATGCCTAATCCAGACTCTTGTTAAACACAGAAGCACCTCAGTGCCACCAAAAGTAAAAATAAAAGGGCCAAACTCCAGTGATCCATGTCCACTGCAACAGCACGTAAGAACAGCTTGCTTGGTGTTAGAAAAATACACTTTGTAGTTGATGACAGGCAAAACAACCCAAACCACTAGAAAATGCCAGCTCCATCTCTCCGGTGCTCAGAATCCTGCAGCTCTGTGACCTGGGAATCAGGCAGCACAAGTAATTCCCTATGCAATGCCACAGCTCTCGGAGCCCCAACAAGGGTGATGTGCAGAGACACCTCCCATGTCTGCCAGGTCAGAAGTCCCCTTTCCTGCACACTCTTCTGAGCTAGCACACAGCACGGCACCAATCCCACCTAGCTAGAGCTAGCAATAAGGAGCAATGGCATGTAAACACTCTGCATCCAAATCAGACTTCCTTCTTAAAATGACCATGACCCTTGTGTCCTCAGTGCTGGGGTATGGAGGTGTGTGTCCACACAGATGGCCTGAAAGCATGTGTGAACAATCTGATGGAGTTGTCTCCAGCATCCTCTCCTTTTATAGTCATGAAGAAAGGACCACTATAATCTATAAAGTTTATGCTATCCCATTTTATTCTAACATTAGATATTTTCTTAGCAAGATCATTTATCCCCATTTTCAGCTGAGAAAACTGACACTAAGAAAGATCTGGAAACTTACCAGGGCTACAGTGGTAATATATGGCAGTACAAGGATTAAGATCCAAGGTCTCTGATGTCTCTAATGTTTTTCCTACTGCTTTGCAGGACCTCTCCAGGAGAAAGGGCTATGTATCTGACTTGGCCATAGTTTAAACTCTTCATAAGCATGCCTGGCTCTGATTTGCTTGCTTTTATAGCTGGTTATCCATGCATTTAGCAACCTCAGATTGAAAAGATATGGGAAGCTGGGCATAGTGGTACCTGCCTGTAATCCTAATACTTGAGAGGTACAGGCAGGAGGATTAGGAGTTTAAAGTTATTCTTGGCTAGTGAGCTACCTTGGGGTACACAAGACCCTGCCTCAAAACCAAACTAACAAAAAAGAAAAGACATAGGGAAAACTTTTGATCTATACTAAACATGTACAGGCTCCCCCCCCCCCCGCCTTGTCATTATTCCTTAAACAACACAGTATAACAACTACTTATAAAGCACTGACATTGTGTTAGGCATTATAAGTAGTCTAAAGATTTAAAATACACAATGATATGCATAAGTTATAGCAAACATGACCCATTTTCTATATGGGGCCCTCTGAGCATCTGCATATTGGGGTTTCCACCTGTGGATAATGAAGGGTGACTGCTCCTGAACTGTTTCTCTCTGCTTCTCATTTTTTTTATACCTAGATCTCCATCCTGACTTTGCCTCTAATGTTTCATTTCCATAATAGTAAACTCGGTCTGCTTTTACAAAGCCAATATTCCTCAAAGTCTGGTGCCCAAACCTAAGGCATCAAAATCACCTGAGAACACATTACAAGTGTGGATTCTTAACCTCCACCTTAGACCAATCACATCCGAAATTCTTGGAGTGAGCTTAGTAAACTCTTCAGTATTCTACTACATGTTAAAAGCTTGAGAACATCTTGAACCAAACTAAAGAGCTACACTCCTCTGTAGTATCAAGAATGCTCTACCACAGTCACCTGGCTCCCACGGTTATAAACCCCATGATTAAAGAAAGCCATTTGTACACAGGATGCCACACATATGTCAAGAAAGATTCTTCAGGGCCAGTTCGAACAGAATTCCAAACTAGGAGATGACAGACCTCCCATTCCTAGTCTACTTTCCATAATGATTTCCCCATTTTTCTCAACCAGGATAGTGTCCTTAACTCAACTCCCTTTCACCTCATCAAACTCAGACAGCTCCTAGTTTTGGGGTCAGGAGCTCACTATCATGAGAATGGGTTTGTTGATATACATATCCTTCTACCTTAACTAAGAAAAAAAAAAGAGGCTCTCAGCTCGGTTCATGGGGCTTACTCCATCTAATTCTAGAACAAATGCTAACAACAAAATCTTCACACTACAACTTTTGACATGTTACAGAACTCTTCCATAACTCTCATAAGATATGAAAGGCTAATCTTGAAACCAAGATCAGAACCCAGGATTCCTGATTCATTCCCTAAAGGCCCAGCAACTGTCGCATGACAGGCATTAAGTCAATTCTTGTTAGTTATCTAGTGGAGCTACCCTCAAACAGTAAGTTTTGTCAACCTGCAAGAGCACAGGTCCCATGTCACCAGGGCACATTGCTACATGCTAAGTATTTCTTTCCCCAAGTCCACTCCATTGGAGATCAGCAGACACACGCTTGGAAACAAAGGATAACTTCCTGGATCCAGAGCAAAAAGTTTACAAACAAAGACAGGGACTAGATTTATAGGCTGGCTTTTCTTCGTGGAAATCTAATGATCCTCTCATCTACCCTCTTGATTGGCTCCAGATCTCCAGTTTTCTTTTACAAATAACAGAGAAAGATGGTTCTTCTCTTCCATTTCAATGTCTATTGCAGCAATATTTGGAAGAAACAAAAAGGGACTTTCAATGTAGAACTGAGGTCCTGCATAATCACCACCTTTGCCAGTCAATATGATATTTATCCCCAGTTATAAAATATACAGAAATTCCACTTGAAAAATGAAAAGCTATCAGAGGTCAGAAATGGCCACACATACTCCTGTTCATATGCTCCAAAGAGGTAGCAGTAGGCATAAGAACAATCTAATTGCCCTCCGTTCTGCCTCCTTTATTTTAATTTCTTAGAAACTACCTCTGTTGGAACATCCCTTTTCACATTGATATGCAGGGACAGCTTCCCACAGAAGAGATGGAAGAAGCAGAAGGAATAAGATTCACAAAAGACCTAGTTTGGAGCATTTATTAATTGAGGAGCTCACAAATGCAAAGAAGAACCTTGTTAACTAAACATTATCAGGGCACTTCCCAGAAAGCAGCCCAGTCAGGGATTACCACTAACAATAATGAGAAAAATCAGAGCCCCAAATCAAATCACAACTATGCAGACAGACTTGTAGCATTTTCACCTCCACTGCTACAATTCATTTTTCATTCTTTAAATAAAGGAGCAGTATACTGCATGAGTTTGACAAAGGAAGAAAACAAAAGATAGCAGAGACTCATTCTGGATAAGCAGTTGCTATTCTGTATTCATAACTCTGTATCAGCAAGAACAGCTCAAATAAAGCACAAGGTGGGGTCCTTGATAAATTACACATGATCAATTATCCATGCCGCACTTTCGCATGCAGTAAACATGCCTGACCCATACCATCTCTGCACCTCCCACTCCCACGGCTGGGATAAACCCCTCCAAATGTGGCCAAGAATGGTTTTTCGTGTGTGAGAATCAGCCAGAGCCCAAGCAGTCATTACACAGCAAAAACCCAGCGAGAACAAAAAGCCAGCAGCAGACTGACAGAGAAAACCCAGAACATACCTGAATTCTTCAAATGCAAACATGACCTAGTGAGAAGCAATTCCCTTGGATGGTATGCTAGCCTTCTTTGTACGGAGGACAACCATTTAGTCAGTCAGATGGTACTAAGTGCAGAAAAAGAGGCGAGGCTTCCACCTCCCCAATATTCTGAAGTAGAAGGCTTTCTGCAGACAGGGGCCTGCAGCCTCCAGCTCGGCCAGCTGCTGAAAAGCGGCAGCTAACAGGGGAGGCGGCTAGAAAACCATGTGATCACTCCTGCAAGTCTGATTAATGCAGTGCATGCTTAGGCTCCAGGCAGGAAGCTGGATTAAGCTAGAGAAATAAATTGAACCCAGGGCACATCACATAGCACACCTACCCTCCACTACAATTGTGAAGCACAACCTGGTTTTCAGTCTCAGAACTGCCAGCTATTCTGTGACTATTAACAAGGTTCTGAAATTCTTTGAGCCTTGGCTTCCTCACTGGTAAAAATTACAGTAGTATGGATACTCCCCATGCTTCTCTCACAGGCGCCAAGGCAGGAATGTTCAAGTTCTTACAAAAATTAAACATTCTTGGGGCTGGAGAAGATGGCTTAGCAGTTAAGGCATTTGCCTGCAAAGCTAAAGGACCCTGGTTTAATTCCCCAGGACCCAAGTAAGCCAGATGCACAAGGGGGCACATGCATCTGGAGTTCGTTTGCAGTGGCTGGAGGCCCTGACGCACCCATTCTCTCTGTCTCTCTTTCTTGCTCTCTGTTTCGAATAAATAAATAAATAAAATATTTCTTAAAATTAAACATTCTTTATCATCTTTATCTTATCATAAGATGGTCTTTGACTGGATGGCTCTGACTCTTCTTCATGGGAAGGTCACCTCTCTTCAAAAGTGATCTGTTTGCTCACTGGTAGCTCATTTAATTTGGAAGCAGGTACAAAGAATTTCTGTCCTGTGATTCTCATGTCAAGGGACATATATTTGCTTTTCCTTTTGTACCTGCGAGAGAGTGGACATCTCCACATATACCAAATTCTGCATATGCTCAAGTCACTTACATAAAATGGTGTACTGTTTCCATGTAACTACACACCTTTCTCCTGTACATTTTTGTTTTTTTCTCTCTCTCTTTTTCCTGTACACTTTAAAATTTTTTGTTAATTTTTATTTATTTATTTGAGAGCAACAAAGAGAGAAAAAGGCAGAGAGAGAGAGAGAGAGAGAGAGAATGGGCACACCAGGGCCTCCAACCACTGCAAACGAACTCCAGATGCATGCGCCACCTTGTGCATCTAGCTTATGTGGGTCCTGGGGAATAGAGCCTCAAACCAGGGTCCTTAGGCTTCACAGAGGAGTGCTTAACCACTAAGCCATCTCTCCAGCTCTTCCTGTACATTTTAAATCACCTCTAGATAACTCACAATCCCTAACCTATGCAATAACGACATCAATGCTATGCAAATAATTGTTACCTTATTTTACTTAGGAAATAATGAAAGAAGAGTCTGGAGGACTTCTAGATCCTATGCCTATTTTCCACCAATGACTCATGAGTCTCCTCTTAAGAGGCTAATCATACCGTTTAGCTATTCCTAAGGTCTTGGCAGAGTTGGCACAAATGGCAAAAAGCCAAGTCATAGCAGGAAGTGTGTTTTATACACAATTTTATGTGATTCCCTAATTTACTAACAATAGGGAAACAAAGGCCAATGTGGTAAGGTAACTTGTTCCGCAGCACGCAGCTGTAAGGGGAGAAGAAATGACTTGGCTGGTCTAACTCCATCATACCTCCCTGGTGTCTCAACAGCGATGACCCACTCAGCTCAGACTGCTTCCAGAAGGGGATTCTTTGACAGACTGTTGACAACAGTGGCCCTATGACAAATGTTATGGTTTGGATGTGTTTGAATACTTGATCTCCAGATGGTAGCATTGTTTGGGGAGAATGTAGAACCTTTGGGAGATGGAGGTTAAGCTAGCTGAATCATTGGCGCCAAGTTCAGCAAGAGATCTTGTCTCAAATAAGGTGGAAGACAACTTAGAAAGATATCTGACACTGATCTCTGCCTCCATACACATGCGTGCTCCACATATGTACCAAAAAAAAAAAAAAAAAAAAAAAAAAAAAAAGAAAAAAGTCATAAATCCTTGAACTCTAGTGGAATTAACTTTTCTAAAAACTCAAAGATCAAACCCTGCTTGAAGTGATAGGGAATGTGTAAGTTCTACACTATAAACCAAGTCTTCCCAAATTACATAGATCTACTGAACTTCTAATGATATTTAACTTTAAGATAGAAGTTTAAAATAAAACCACCCCACCTCTATTTGGAGAAATCTATTTAAATTCAGCTACCAAAAAGAAGCATCCTACTATAAAACAAACACAACTACAGTTTTTAATTTATATTGTTCAGAGCTGGAGAGATGGTTTAATGGTTAAGGTGCTTGCCTGGGAAGCCTAAGGATCTAGGTTCAATTCCTGAGATCCCACATCAGCCAGATGTACATGGTGGCACATGTGTCTGGAGTTCGTTTGCAGTGGCTAGAGGCCCTGGTGTGCCTATTCTCTCTCTCTCTCATAAATACATAAATAAATAAATAACTTTTATTGTTCAAAAGAAGGAGTTTATTGGTAATAATTTCTGCATTCCAGTCTACAACAATCTCTTCTATCAAACAAATACTCTTTGGCTATCTTCTAGACTTATTGAAAATCATTCTTTATTCACTTATCAATACTTGAAGGGCAACTATGTGCTGGACACACAGAAAGAGCCAGAGGACAATAAGCGAGCTCAGTGACCAGCTGCAATGGCTATTTTAGTGTTGTTCTTTTGAGACAGGGTCTCACCATGTCGTTCAGGGCTCTGGTGGGCTGTGGTTTATGTGTGCTCCACCTCCACTATTACCAGTGCTTCCATCCACTAGTTACAACCTAATGAAGGGAGTCAGACAATAAATGGGTAAGAAAAAGATGATAAGATGTTAAGATGGGGTAATATTCCAGTGTGTACGTGGTGTGAGAGGAGGTAGGAAATTTAGAATAGATGATAGAAAGGGTAGTGATAAAGCTGAGATGCAATGACAAGGAACCAAATGTGCAGACATCAGGGAGTGATCTTTGAGGCAGCAGAAATAGTTTGTAAAAAGGCCCTAGGTGAGAAGAAACAAGTTTGACATTCATCCCTCTCAAACAGTGAGGGTGGAACAGACAAGGAAAGGCGCAGAGGACAGGGAGGTAAGACAGGAAGGCAAGAAGGTCTTTAGAGCCACTGAGGAGTTGTAGGAGGGGAAGTTATATGAGCTGGCTTTCATTTTTTAAAAAAAATTATTTGAGAGAGACAGAGAGAGAGAGGGAGGGAGAGGAAGAGAGAATGGGTGCTCTAGCAGCCTCTCAGCCACTGTGAACCAATTCCAGACATGTGCGCCCCCTTGTGGACAAGTGTGGCATTGCACCCTTGCGTCACTTTATATCTGGCTAAACGTGGGACTTGGAGAATCAAATAGGCATTCTTAGGCTTGGCAGGCAGGCGCCTTAACTGCTAAGCCATCTCTCCAGCCCTGGCTTTTATTTTTAAAAGGAAAATGGAAGCAGATTTGTTATTAGCTAGTGCAGAAGTTCAGGTAAAATATGATAGAGTTGAAACTCAGCTCCCAGCAGCAAAGACAGAGACAGATTTCAGACAAGTGTTGGAGATCGTCTTTCTTATCATTCAATTGTCCTGTGGTTCTTAGACTACTAATGAAGTAGGAAGAAGACTGAAAATATTTCTAAGTATTCTGAGAGAACAAAGAATACAACTAGCATCATGAGCCAAAGGAAGTGTGAACTGCACGAAAGGAAGGAACTTGCCTCATCTTTACCATTCTGCCCAGGGTCTGGCATACAACATTATGTATCTGGTGAGCTAATCAATCAGAGGCCTGAGGACTTAAGAGATTTCACGGGAAGTTGAAATTGGAGTAAATCAGCAGTCCTCTTTCCAATGCAAGTGTCAAATAGAGCAGATTATACTTGTGAATGAACAAGCAGAGCTGTCGCAGTGTCACCTGATGTACTGAAATTTGCCAAGAAAATCTTTCCAGGAATAGGGGGAGGATCAAGAAAATAGAGTGTGTGCAAAGCAAATATATATAGCCAATCAGGAAGTGTGTACTAGGCACCTGCTACAAGGCTCTATCTCCAAGAGGGGAGAGAAGCCAGAGAAGATGAAGACCTGCTTCAGGCCTTGCCAACAGCTGAAAACAGACCCCAAAGGCAGTGTGTTTAGGCTTCATCACCAGCAAAGATGTGATTAGGAAGTGGAGGCAGGAGGTGGAACTTAGTGGAATCAAGTCAGCCAGTGGGGACTGCCCCTGAAGGGAACATTAGGAAGGTATTTTGTCCCTCTATGTCTGGATTTGTTGTTACCACGAGGTGAGTGACCTCCTCCACATGTGCTGGACTGTGCTGAACCAGGCCCAAACCAATGTAGCCCAGCGATCATGGCTGAAACCTCTACAACTGAGCCACAATAATTCTTCCTTAGAACCTGAAATGTCTCTGATACTGTTGTCAGAGCTAAAGAAAATCTGTACCACCAAAGGGGCTGTTGCTGTGACCATACTTGATGATACAGTTCAGAAGCTTCTGGAACTGATTTCAGAAGGTGTTTGAAATTTTTGGAGAAGCAAAATAGAGAGAAAGCCTAAAATACCATTAAGTGATGTTTAATTTTGCTCTTCCTGATAAGGGTTCAGAAGACCAGAATGCTGACAGGAATGCAGACTGCAAACACCATGCTGGTGAGAATTTCAGATGGAAATGACGACTCTCCTGAAAACTTGTGTTATAGTCTGGTAAATATCTTCTTTCCATTTTGTCTATGCCCTGAGACTTCACGGGAGGCTGCATTTAAAGGTGAGTGACGAATTACTCTGGTAGAGAATATTTTTAAATTATTTATTTATTTATTTATTTATTTATTTATTTATTTATTTGAAAGTAGACCGAGAGAGAGAGGGGATATGAATATAGGCGTGCCAGGGCCTCTAGTCATGGCAAATAAACTCCATATGTTTGCGCCACTTTCTGCAATTGGCTTCATGTGGGTACTGGGAATTGAACTTGGGTCATTCAGTTTTGCAGGCATATGCCTTAACCACTGAATCATCTCTCCAGCCCAAGACCTTTTGAATTTATTTATTTATTTGAGTGAGACAGAGAGAGTGAGAGCTCAAGCGCACACAGAAAGAAGCAGAGAATAAGCAAGCTCAGGGCCTCGCGCCCCTGCAAACAAACTCCAACACATGTACCACTTTGTGCATCTGGCTTTATGTGGGTCCTGAAGAATCAAGCCCTGGTCATCAGGCTATGCAAGCAAATGCCTTAAAGAAACACAGTAAGAGTGTGTGTGTGTGTGTGTGTGTGTGTGTGTGTGTGTGTGTGTCTAAACATCAAGCCCATGGTGGCAGCTCCTTTTCTTCTTTTTTCTCCTGATTCTCGTGTTTTCGTGAGAGTTAAAGTAATGTGTATATACAATGGCACAGGATAAATACCCCCATTCCAAAAAAGAGAAATAGGGACATAAGAAATGAGTCACTGGGAACCAGGTGTAGAATGCTATGGTTTGGATCTCAGGTGTCCCTAAAGGTATATGTGCTGAAGGTCTGGTCACAGCTTGTGGTGCTACTGGGAAGTAGGGACCCTTTAGGAAGTGGGAGTCTGGGGCCTAATGAAAAGTTAGGATGCAGAGGGCATGCCCTTGAAGGTAATATTAGGACCCTGGCTCCTCCTTCCTTGTTTCACTTCCAGGCCACCATGAAGTGAACAAACTTCATTGCCAAGATTCTCAACCTTGATATACTGCCTCATCATAGGCCTGAAGGCCATGTGATCAAGGAAACATGGATTGGTGAACCCATGAGCCAAAATAAATCTTCCCTCCTATTAGGTTGGTTTCCTCAGGACTTTCCTATGGTACTAAATCCCCACCACCATATAAACACACACCCCAAATCCTAAAATAGCAATGGTAAACCAACATGTTGGGTTGTTTGAAGGTGTGGCACAGAATCTTCTATGTATTCTGTAGTGAGCTCCACAAACCTGTTGCAAAGAAATAAAGCAGAAGAGTGACAGAGGACACCTGACCTCCCCCCCCCCGGCCTCTGGATGTGTGTATGGGTATGCACACACACCAAAAGTGTCTTATGACCCTGTGGTAGGCTTGCTAAGCAAATGGTCTGGAGTGATATTGAAAGGGTATACAATAATTTTGCCTCTTCTCCAACTTTAAAAAAATATTTATATATTTATATAATTGAGAGAGGGAGAGAGAAAGAGAGAGAGAGAATGGGCATGTCAGTGCCTCCAACCACTGCAAATAAACTCCAGATGCATGTGCCACCTTGTGCACCTGGCTTACATGGGTCCTAGGGAATCAAACCTGGGTCCTTTGGCTTTGCAGGGAAGCGCCTTAACCCCTAAGCCTTCTCTCCAGCCCATCTTCTCCAACTTTTTTATAATAAAGTTCTTTAAATTTTTTTTTCAAATTTTATTTTATTTGAGAAAGAGAAAAAGAGTCAGAGAAAGAGAATGTGCATGCCAGGGCCTTCAGCCTCTGCAAATGAACTCCAGACACATGCACCACCTTGTGTATCTGGCTTATGTGGATCCTGGGGAATCAAACCTAGGTCCTTTGGCTTTGCAGGCAAGCGTCTTAACACTAACCATCTCTCCAGCCCTTCTCTAACTTTTATATAACCTTTCTAAAGTATCTCTAAAATAGCCACCACGGTTTATCATGTATCCATGATTGTTTCCTGAGGAGTTCTTTCCTGTCTAGCACATTCTTCCTTTGACCTCATCGGGATCCTCTTTATTGTGAAAACCTTTCATATGACTGAAAATTATAAATAATGTTCAGTCTTCCTTCCTAGATGAAGTCATCATGAAATATGGGGGAGGAAGTGTAATTTCCAAAACCCCCAGTCCTCAACCTCTCTCTGAGTTACCCCATCTCATGAACGGTCTCCTAAAGATGAGAAATGGAATATCTGATTCATAGATTACCTGAACTTCCTAAAGGCTGGCTATTCCAAGGCAGTTAGCATAATTAATTCTAATTCTTCACAATCCCACAACTGCACTGTCACCCTGTATTTACAATCTAACAGTGTTTGGAAATCACAAACCAAACCATTTCAGAGGCACACATAAACCCAACCACATTAGCCAGCAGAATAATATAAAGTCAAAGAAAAAACCTAATGAATCAGAGAATGTCTTATATAGATTGGTATTTACAACAGAGTTAAGGATTAGAATTAATGAATAAACAATAAAATGAATGAGATGAAAGAACAAATGGATTCCAAAGGCATTGGGATGCTAAGTGCCTTTCTAGAAACCAAACAGGGAAGAGATTTCTGGGGCCTTTAGAAATAGAGACCAAATGGAAGAACACTGAGATTTTCAGTTATATTTTAGTAAGGCAAAGATATTTTGTTTGTTTGAGACAGGGTCTCACCTTAGCCTCTCCAGCAGCTGGGACTATAGGTGTACACCATTGTACCAGGTAAGATATTTCTATTTTGAACGTTGGAAAGTCAAAGAGAAGTATAAATAATTTGCATCTGAAATAGGACCACACAGGTATGTGTGTCTCCCTCCCCATTCTTGAAGAAAGTAAATAGGCCTTGTTTTGAAGATCTAGGGAGGTTGAGGCAGGAGGATTGCTATTTTTGTTTGTTTGTTTGTTTTTTTCGAGGTAGGGTCTCACTCTAGCCCAGGCTGACCTGGAATTCACTTTGTATTTTCGGGGTGGCCTCGAACTCATGGCAATCCTTCTACCTCTGCCTCCCAAATGCTGGGATTAATGCATACGCCACCAACACCTGGCCGAGGATTGCTATTTTGAAGCCAGCCTGAGCAGCATAGTAAAATTATCTTTAAAAAAATCTATTAAGTCTGAAGTTTAGTACTAATTCTGACCATGGGGCCCAGATTTAGAATCATTACAAAGACAGCCATGTTTTAATTGGGGAAGGAGGCGAATGAGGGAAGGCAAATACAATGACAGAGAAACTTCATGAATATATGCCTAAGAGAGTTATAATTTGAGGTCTGAACCAGATAAATGTTTTATTCCTTCAAAAAGCTGTTTCTTTCTCATGTTCAATTTCTGAGATCCATACCTTCTCTATTTTAATTTTTACATGGTAATATTTTCCTCATCCAAAATAGTACTGTCTTAGTTTCCAAAGAGCTCTATCTGCAGCTCGCCACTTGCAGATTATAGTGTTGTTTATATTCCTCCTCACAAGTCCCAACACCCAACCAGTCACTGATTACTGGCATGTTTAAATTAACAGGGATGAGGACAACTCAATTAAGACCTTCCCATGGATTAGATGGCTGGCAGCAGTTTGAACTTTTTCAAAGGATATTTTCCCACTAACATGAAAAACTGAGCACTTGATTTATGTCTCATTTTCAAACCATTCAATTTGTCTTTGGACCCCCAAAATAAATGCTGAATATAAAAGCAAGGAAAAGGATGAAGGGTGCATGCCTTCAGATAGCTGAACAGGCACTGAATAAGCCAGACCTTGAAGCCCAATGCACTACAACAAAAGAGCGTGCTCTCTGAAGGGCCTCATAGACTTTGCTAATGTTGGAAGTGACCTAAGAAAAATGCCTGTCTGATCTTCTCACTTTGGCCGAGAAAGGAGAAAAACACAGCATCTTGCCTAGGGTCATACAACTGCTGTCTGAGATGGAAATAGAACTGACACCTCTGATTTCTCGCTCAAGTGCTTTCCCTCAACATCAGTGGCTCTCAAAAGTAAGGTCTTCCACCCGCTGTGCAAGCATCACCTGGGAGTTGGTTAAGGATGACCATTATGAGACCTCAAGATGCAGCGAATCAGAGCTTCAGGGAGGACAGCACCCAGCCCTCTTTTAACAAGCTCTCCAGAGGCCTTTCACATGCGTTAGAACTTTGAGTCATCGACTGCTCTACTTGGGTGCTTCTCAAGTGCGGGATGCCCGCTGTCGCGGCCCACCCTCCCCAGGGAGACACCTGGCAATGTCTGGAGACATTTTAGCTATCATACCTGGGAGGGGTTGTTTCTGGCATCCAGTGGAGAGAGGCCAAGATTGCTGCACATCATACTATGGACAAGGCGGCCATCCACAGTGAAGAACCACCTTGCCCAAATGGCAACAGTACAGGCTAGAGGACGAGAGGCCACTGGGAGGTGGACAGGGCGGCCCTCCACAGAGAAGAACCACCTTGCCCAAATGGCAACAGTACGGACTAGAGGACGAGAGGCCACTGGGAGGACAGCACAGCTACCAGCAGCTGTTGATGCTTCTCTCTCTCTCTCTTTCTCTCTCTCTCTCTCTCTGATCCCCTTTAGTTGAAGGTTTAGTTCTTTTTCATAAGTGTTTCCCAATAGCAAGGCAAGCTGACACATACTGGCACCTCAGCTACTGTGAAGCACAGCCCAGCCAGGGCCTCCAGGGCCAGTCACTCTTGTGATATCAGTTCCCAAACATAGTGCCAGACAAATGCTCTCCTTTTCTATGAGAGACACGATGTGCTTAAAGATTAAAACCAGGAAACCAAGCTGCCGAGACTGTTCAGTGGACAGTGTTTGCTGCACAAGCTTGAAGACCTAAGATCAGATCCCAGCATCCATGTAAAAGGGCAGGCACGTTGGAGACAGATGGATCCCAAGGCTTGTTGGCTAGCTAGTCTAGCCAAATCAATGAGTTCAGGGGCCAGTGAGAGATCCTGTCTCAAAGTAAGAAAGGTAGAAAGCAAAAGGAAAACAACTGACACCAACCTCTGGCCTCAGTGTGCACATACACATGTATGACTACACACACATGCACACATACCACATAGACATATACCACCTCTTTCAAAAAAAAAAAAAAAGGTCAGAGAACTGCATTGAACTTTTAAAAAATAGTGATTTTTCCATTTCTAGTAACAATAGAGGTTTTAGATAAATTGGTCTAGTGAAAGTAAACAAATAAGCCAGTAAAACAGACTGCTATCAGCACAGGAAGAAATGAGTAGGTTAAAACTAAAGAGAATGGGGCTGGGGAAATGGCTCAGCAGGAAAAGGAGTCTGCTACATAAGCTTGGGAGGCCTGAGGCTACCTGAGTTTGATACCCAGCACTTAGGTAATAAACTGGGCGTGGTCCCATAGCCTGTAACCCCCATTCCTAGGGTGAACAGAGACAGGAGAATTGCCAGGGCTCACTGGTCAGCTAGTGTGACTGAAGCACCGAAAACAACTGTGGCTCCGGATCCTTGGAGATCCTATCTCAAGGAAACAGACCGAATAGCAACCAAGGAAGACACCTAATGTTTATCCTAGCCACCTATTGCAGTCAGGTTCGCATTGCTGGCAGCAATCACCCAATCAAGAGCAGTCTGTGGGAAAAGGGAGGTTTATTTTGGCTTACAGGCTAGAGGGGAAGCTCCATGATGGCAGGGAAAACGATGGCATGAGCAGAGGGTAGACATCACTCCCTGGCCAACATCAGGTGAACAACAGGTACAGGAGAGTGTACCAAACACTAGCAAGGGGGAGCTGGCTATAACACCCATAAGCCCACCCCCAACAATACACTGCCTCCAGGAGGCTTTAATTTCCAATTGCCATCAGCTGGGGAGACTAGTATTCAGAACACCTAAGTTTATGGAGGACACCTGAATCAAACCACCACACTACCTCATGTGTACAGATGAGGCGCACACACATGCATACACAATATACACATTACACCACACCACACATGCTATACACACAAAACAAAACAAAAAAACTAAGAGAAGAAATAGGAGCCCCAAAGGCAAATAAGCACAGAAGCCTCTTTTTGCCCTAAGAGCTTTTTAAAACCCTTCTATTGACAATTTTCCTATATGTACATAATGTACCTTGAGCATCATCCCTTCCTGTTACCTTCTCCTGTCCCCTCCTCCATTCCCCTTCTACTGAAAAATCTCCTTTTTACTAAGCACGCACCTTTAACATCTGAGCTAGCATCTACCTAGCTCTGAATTCCTTTCCAGATAGCCCCTCTTCTACTCTGATGTCTTTTTTTTTTTTTCCTTTCCTCCACCATCCAAGATGGAATGTTGATGGGCTCAATACTGTGCAGGTCTTGCGCAGCTCACCACAGCTGCTATAAGGTTTTAAACTGCATCTTTGGAACATTGACAATGTTCCACAGCATTCCTCCCCACTCTTGAGTTCTTACATTAAAGCTCTTCCACAATGTTCCCTGAGCTTTGGAGGGCATGATAGGGATACTGAGAGCTCTGTTAATTCTGTAAAATCCCAACTTTCCTGTGATGGCCTCTCAGGGAAGAGAGTTACCCCTCAAGGTTCCAGGGGTTCACAGACATCTCTGTGCAGAAGCGATCCACGATACTTCAAAAGAAGTCGTATGACCACCACTCCCCATGAGTAAAGGGTTACGTTTATTCAGAACTCATGCCCCAGGTACTGCTAATGTACTTCACCTGTGCCAACTGATTTACTCCCGGGAGCAGGTAAGAATTAGGACCTGTTACTTTTCTCATTTTACAAGAGAAGCACAGGTACAGAGATGGGAAGACATTTGCCCAGGATTGCATAGCTACAAAGCAGCAGAGCCAATCACACTCAGACTTGGGCTTCCTGACGTGGCCTGTCCTATCAATTGCAGCTAAATAATGTGAAATCAAAAGGGCACAAACACTTTGATTCTTGTTTGACTTCACGTAGCAGAAAGCTATTGCAGTAGTTACATTCCCAGTGCTTAGACAAACACCTGACCAGAAGCAGTTTATGGAAGGAAAGGGTACATTTTGGCTTACAGTTTCTGTGGAGGGGAAGCTTCATGGCAGGAGCAGCTAGCAGTGAGTCAGATCTCTTCCACAGCAGCAGGGAGAAAGGAGAGAGTGGGCTCACAACATGTGACAAGTGGACCTGGGCTATAATACGCCAAAGCCCATCCCTAGCAACATAGCTCCTTCAGCAAGACTCTACCTCCCAGAGGCTCTACCAGTTGGGGATTAAGTATAAGGCTTAATCGCATACACATGAGGCTATGGGGGACAATTAGATTTAAACCACCATTCCTATCCATCAAGAAAGACAAGACTGATCAAACAGAATCCCAAATAGCCATTATAAATGTAGAACTTGGTTAACTGTATAGCATTACTATTGGGTAAAAATGTAAAGGAATATAATCATTCAGTGGAGGAGTATTTATGAGGGAAAAGGGAAAGGTGGTGGGAGGGGATTTTGATCATGGTATATTGTCTATTTATGGAACTTGTCCAAAGAAGTTTAAAAAGGATTACAATCAATTATGATTTACACAACAAACACTTCCACAAATTAAAAACACTGTTATAGATCTTATACAGTATATGTTCATTGGCACAACTATCATTTATACTCTACACAACAAAACATAGTAGCTGTGATAGTGTGAATGTATGTCCCCAATTGACTCAGGAGTTTTATTAAAGCTTATAGGGCTGGAGAGGGCTTAGCAGTTAAGATGCTTGCTTGCAAAGCCTAAGGACTGAGGTTCGATTCCCCAGTACCCATGTAAGCCATATGCACAAGGTGGCGCATGTGTCTGGAGTTTATCTGCAGTGGTCTAGATGTCCTGGTATGCCCTTTTTCTTTCCCTCCCTTTCTCTCTCAAATAAACTATTTTGTAAAAAGCTTATAACTTGGATTCCTAGCCACCTGGGGCAGGTGTGGGGGCAGATCCTGAGGTCCAGCCCAAAAGTGTATTTGGGGGGCAGATCTGATTTCCAGCCTAAAAGCCTGCACAGTGCTTGAGCTCTGCCTGGGTTCCTGCTCTTTTGCTGCCAGGTTTTGCTCTTGCTTGTGGTGCTGGTGCATGATTATGTCTCTTTGCCTGGATCTGTTAAAGGAAGCCAGCTTCTTCCACCATCAATGGAACTTCCCTTATCTGTAAGCTTCAAATAAATCCCTTCCTCCCATTACCCATGTCTGGTTTGGAAGGTCGTCCCAGCAGTATGGAGCAGACTACAGCAGTAGCTATGAGCATGGGTTTTTCATTCAGAAACTTACTACTGCCTTACAACAGGCAAATTACTTTACTGTTCTGAACATCTATTGCCTTCTGAATAAAATGGGGCAATGTTATATATCTCATTGAGTTTTATGTATAAGAGAATCAAATGATATAATGCACATAAAACTGGTCACCAGCCAGGCATGGTGGTGCACGCCTTTAATCCCAGCACTTGGGAGGCAGAAGTACTAGGACCACTATGAGTTCGAGGTCACCCTGAGACCAGAGTGAATTCCAGGTCAGCCTGGCCTAAAGTAAGGCCCTACCTCGAAAAAAAAACAAACAAACAAACAAACAAACAAACAAACAAACAAACAACAAAACTGGTCACCAACAGCCAGTACATAATGGCTAGTAAAAAATAGCTGTTCCATTATTATTGTGCTTTTATGTAAATATTTTGTGTTTATAAAGCGATGTCTGGAAGCACACTACCTAACAAAATGTTAACATGGCTTATCTCCAAGAGATATGAGGTGATTGGTTTTTTACTTATTTTACTTTTTTGTTTTTTTTTTAATTTTCATTTTATTTTATTTATTTGACAGAGAGATAGAAAGAGGCAGATACAGAGAGAGAAAGAGAGAGAATAGGTGTACCAGGTCCTTCAGCTGCTGTAAACAAACTCCAGACGCATGTGCCACCTTGTACATCTGGCTTACATGGGTCCTTGGGAATTGAACTTGGGTCCTTTGGCTTCACAGGCAAGTGCCTTAACCACTAAGCCATCTCTCCAGTCCAACTTATTTTATTTTTATTCATTTATTTGAGAGAAAGAGGCAGAGAGAAAGAGAATGGGTGCACCAGGGCCTCCAGCTGCTGCAAATGAACTCCAGATGCATGTGCCATCTTGCACATCTGGCTTACATGGGTCCTGGGGAATTGAACCTGAGTCCTTTGGCTTTGCAGGAAAGCATCTGAACCACTAAACCATCTCTCTAGCTCGGTATTTTTTACTTTTTATACATTATATATTGTTGAATTTATACAACAAACAAGTATTTTTAAACCAGTTAACACTTCAGTAGGTAAATACATATCTTCTCCCATGTAAAAGGATTTATAAATGGAGTGTGCTCCCTGTTCCAACAGCACTACAGTGCCATGACAGGCACTATTTCCAATTAGACAGCCTGACAAGCAGAAGCTGAGGAAAGGGAGAACTTACAGCTGAAACACTGTCAGGCACATCATAACAGTTTGTGAAGAAATGGAGGAACAAATGAATTCGAAGGCAACATAGTCCAGTAATATTAAACTTTGCAGCCAAACACAGCAGGATCTAAATATCCACTTTCCACTTCCCAGCCATTAATCCTGAACAAATTTACTTTTAACTCCTCTGATTTCCAGTCCCTAGTATAAATGAATAATAACAATTCATAAAATTATTACATGGATTGGATGAGACGGCAAATGTGAAAGAAGTTTGCATTAACAAAAATTTAATAAAATCCAGTTCTCTACCCCTTTGCAGCTTAGGTTTGCCTATGGTAGATTATATGACATTGAGCAAACTGTTTCTGAGTCTTGGTTTTCCCATCTATAAACTGAGACTATCTACCTAATTCTTGGCTACTATACTATATAAAAGTGCTTTGTAGAAGGCACTATACAACTGGCCAAAGAAGACTTAACTATGATTTTTGTGGAGTTTTATGTCAATTTATTCTATAGCTCTTAGATTCCCCAAACAAAACTAAGTTTTTAAAATCTGACAAACATAAGATTTTATTAGTTACCAATAATCTGCTGAATGTTGTTAGCTTTCCCAGACTCGCATGCTCCTTCTGTCCCGGACCCTGTACAGAACTTTCTTCCCAAGTTAGAAAGACAACAGAACACAAAGACCTCCAAACTGGACAGAACCTTAAAAGTCATTTAGTTCAGTTTTCTCCTGACACAAACAGATGGTAACAATGAAGCTCAAAGATGGAAAATGATTCACCATTTGCTTCCCAAGAAACCCTGGTCCATGCCAGCCTGTCGTTCTCACTGCCCGCGGACACAAGTGCTAGCTGCCTGTGACTTCAGTTTAATTCTCCTGGGAACCCTCATTTCTTTCAACTGCTATGGAAGAAGCATTAGCTTATCTGTAATGCCACCAGCTGGAATCTTTACATAATATCATGTTTTCATAATATAATATTGAAAATCTATAGAACCTTTTCAAAGTATTTTTCATATGTTGTCTCTATGACAAAAAACCTATCTACTAAAGTAGGCAAGAGAAATTACTGTCCTATTTTAAAAATGGCAAATTATAAATCCAAGAAGTTAAGTGACTTAATCAAAATAAAGTTGTTTCAAACCAAGCTTGGTAACAGGGACCTGTTTATAGTACACTTTTTTCAGGCAAGCTGAGACAGGGGAGGAAAAGTCACTCTGTACCTTTAGTCCACAAGTAAGGCCACACCAAAAAAAAGTGTTTGGAGTTTACTTATATCAGGATCACTATTCTCTAATGTAAACAACCAAGAAAAGGAGATATTTACATTTATTGTCTCAGTTCTGTCTAGAACTCTGTATACAGGTCTTTCCTGTTGCATTTGAAAGACCCATAGAATGAAGACCTTCTAACCAGACAAGCCCTTACATGTAATTTAGTTCACTAATAGCCAGAACATAAAAAACAGCTACTATGTTGTTCACTTCTCCTTTCACAAATAGAAGGTGACAGTGAAGAATGCCCAGAGAAGGAAAATGGCTCACCAGCATTGCCAGTGAGGTTAAGCAAGCCAGGGCTAGCATTTACATTTCCACATTTCAAGCCCCACACTCTTTCCACACTATTCTATAAAACATGGACCTCAAGCTATCTCCATTTGACAACCCTCCTCCCATCCCTCCTCCCCTTACTCTCTTTGCTCCGATCTTTTTCTCTCCCAGAATCTAAATCATTCATATTGGTCGATGACACCGGGATATACCATTTGCCCAACCATGGTGGAAACCACCCCAACCTCCTGACCTTGATACAAGACGGATAAACTGGAACAGGAAGGTCCTTGCCCTGCCCGTAGTGAACAACAACTAAACAAAGGCACTGAACTGTGATGACAAAACACCAACATTACCCTTTACATCGGCTTCTTCCTGAAAGCTTCTCAATGAGAGGCCAGGTACCAGCCAAACAATGTAAGCCAAAGGAGTTATAGACAAACACTTATGCTTGAAAGTGACTTGAAAGAATGAATGTTGCATCAAAGACGTAGAACAACTAGAAATTCTAGCTTGCACATAAACAGACTCTACAACCATGAGCTATGAATTCTGAGTAGTTTAATTAGTGTACAGACTACCAAACTTAGGATGAACTGGGTCATATTTTTCAGCCATTTTCATCTCTCTTGCCTCAGGTTTCTCCCCTGTAAAAAGAAAGCAATCGATGGCATCTATTTCCTGGATTATTCTAAAGATTAGATGATGTGACCTGGTTCGAACAGTGCCTGGCATATAAAAATACTCAAAGAATATGAGCTACTATGAAGCTGTATTTTTGAGCTTAATGCTTATCACTTTTTTTCTTGGTTTCTCCAGATAGAGTCTCATTCTAGCCCAGGCTGACCTGGAATTCACTATGTAGTCTCATGCTGGCCTCAGACTCACAATGATCCTCCTACCTCTGCCTCCTGAGTGCTGGGACACACTACCACACCTGGCCTTATCACTTTTCACAAACTACAGAAGGACATTAATTATCCCAGAGACCTCCCACTTCATTTGAGAGCACAGGTCACTGTAATGCTGGAACTGAAAGCCCACGTCTCTCCTTCCCCAGAGAGTAGTTAGCAACAGATGTACCAATTGCTGTGAGGGAAACCCAGAAGCCAGTTAGGAGACTCGTGCAGCCCATGAAAGCCAAAAGCCCTCACTGAAGCAGAAATATTCATAACATTTACTTGTCACGATCTGAAAGAAAGTATTTATTTCCAAACCTCACTTTCTCCCTGAAGAGGAAAACGGTGAAGTAGAACACATATTTAGTGGTCTCATTTTAGGGGATAAGGGGGAAATTTTCCTAAGGTACTGTATATAAAACCTGCCTTCAATCTCACTTTTGACAGGAACTGACCAGGTTAGAAGCCGTAGAGCGTGACTATCACTGATCACAGCTACAGGCTCTATGCAGTACCAAAGAGCGACACTAGGGGGAACTCCTGCACCAAGACTTGCCACAGCACCAGAGAGGAAGCAGTAATGAAATCAGAGGTAAGGTACAGGGAGGATCCTGAGTAAAAACAGGTAGACCTTACCTGGGAGATATAACCCAAGCCCAGAAAAGATCTATCTCCAGAAAAGGTGTGAGAGGTGTCCATAAGTTCAGAATGACTGGCAAAGCCTCTTCCTGTGTACAAAGCCAAGCTGCAGACTAGAAGATGCTATGTTTCCAAATGCTCAACTCCGAACAAGAGATGCTAATGCCTACAAAGAAACAGGGAAGTCCCCAAGAAAAGGAACAGATTACATATTAAAAAGTAACCTAGAGAACCAGAGATATATGAATTACCAAAGACCTCCAAATAACCACCGTAAGGACGCTTAATGAGCTGAACGGGACCCAGGTAGACACTGGGCGAGTCAGGAACACTGCATCAACAGTAACAGCAGAAGCAGCAATGGGCAGTCCACCAGAGGAATGCCAGCAGACATAACCACGCAGAAGAACCAGTAGACTTGATGTCAAGGCATTCAAGGTTAGAGCTGGAAGGTAAAAATAAGTTGGCCTTGGTAGCACATGACTGTAAGCCCAGCACTTGGAAGACTAAGGCAGAAAGATTACAAGTTCTAGGCCAGCCTAGACTATGAAGTAAGGCCTTGTCTCAAAAGGAAAGGAGTTATGAAGTAAGGAGGCTTTAAGGAGAGTCTGAGGGAACAGCACACACATTATGGACATCCCAGAAGCACACAAAACAAGGAAAGACGAGGCGTTTTTATTAAAAAGCATGTCTCCAGCTACATAGCTGGAGGAGGTATTACTGGGGTGGATCCTGGGATCCAGCCCTAAGGTGTCACTGGGGGTGATTGTGATTTCTAGCCAAAGGTATGCAGAGTGCTTGAGCTCTGCTGGGCTCCCTGCTGCTTGTGGCCCTAGTATGCCTGCCTGCTTTGTGTGCTGCTGTGTAGTTGTGTCTCTGGATCTGTGTAAAGGGCCGCTTCTTCCACCATTATGGAGCTTCCCCTGGATCTGTAAGCGTCAGATAAATCCCACTCCTCCCACAAACTGTGCCTGGTTTGGAGGCTCATCCCAGCAGTGTGGACAGGACAACAAATGTCCTTTGGGACAGATCCAAACAAGCTAGAAGACACATAATAACCAATTCACAAAGAGTTCTGAAAGTAGCAAGAGAAAAGCTCTCATCAGGTATATATGTGAGCTCCAGTAAGATTTCCAAGGGTTTCTCAACAGAAACAGCGAAAGCTAGAAAGGACCAGGATGACAAATGCAGTGATAAGAAAAAAGGATATGCTAACCAGAAAATACTGAAAGATCATGACATCAAACTGAAGGAGACTGACTGAGAGGGGGAGGGGATTTGATGGAGAGTGGAGTTTCAAAGGGGAAAGTGGGGGGAGGGAGGGAAGTACCATGGGATATTGTCTACAATTAAGGAAGTTGTCAATAAAAAAAAATAAAATAAAATAAAATAAAATAAAATAAAATAAAATAAAATAAAATAAAATAAAGGAGAAGTCAAGACTTTCGGTCTTCTGATCTTTTTGCTCTACAGAAATGCTAAATAAAGTCTGTCAAGTTGAAATAAAAAGACCCCAAACACTGGCATGAAACAATATGAATATAAAAACTCAGGTAAACTGGGCATTGTGGCGCACGCCTTTAATCCCAGCTTTCGGGAGGCAGAGGTAGGAGGATCGCCATGAGTTCGAGGCCACCCTGAGACTACATAGTGAATTCCAGGTCAGCCTGAGCTACAGTGAGACCCTACCTTGCAAAACAAAACAAAACAAAACAAAACAAAAAAAAAAAAAACAAAAAAAACAAAAACAAAAAAACTCTTGGGTAAAAGTAACTATACAAAGAACTATTGAATTCTGCAGTCCTGAAATGTAGATGAATAAATAACTTTAAAATGTGGTATAGGACATAAAACTAACTACAAAGTTATTTTGATGAATACACAATAAAAAGAGATAATTTGTACCATTAATAATTACAAAGTGAGAGACAATAGAGGTATAAAATAATTAAAAGTTTTCATATGCAATGGAACTTACCAGTTCACAGCAGACAATGTTTATGTATTTGCAATGGTAGCTACAATAAAAACATCTTAGCTGCTGGGTGTGGTGGCGCACGCCTTTAATCCCAGCACTTGGGAGGCAGAGGAAGGAGGATCACCATGAGTTCAAGGCCACCCTGAGACTATATAGTTAATTTTGGGTCAGCCTTACCTGGAGTGAGACCCTACCTCAAAAAACAAGAACAACAACAACAAAATCTTAGCCAGGCGTGGTGCTACACACCTTTAATCACAGCACTCTGAAGGTGAGTTAGGAGGATTGCCATGAATTCAAGCCCACCCTGAGACTACATAGTGAATTCCAGGTCAGCCTGGGCTAGAGTGAGACCCTACCTCAAAAAAACAAACAAACAAAAAAAATCTACAGAGGCCTGGAGAAATGGCTTAGTGGTTAAGGTGCTTGCTTGCAAAGTCTAAGGACCCATATTCTACTCTCTGGATCCCACGTAAGCCAGACACACAAGGTGACACAAGCGTACAAAGTCACACATGTGTCTGGAGTTTGACTGCAGTGGCTGAAGGCCCTGGTGCACCAATTCTCTCTCTTTCTCTTTCTTTCTCATAAAAAAATACAAAAAAGTTGCCGGGTGTGGTGGCGCATGCCTTTAATCCCAGCACTTGGGAGGCAGAGGTAGGAGGATTGCCGAGAGTTCCAGGCCACCCTGAGACTACATTGTGAATTCCAGGTCAGCCTGAGCCAGAGTGAGACCCTACCTCGAAAAAACAAAAAACAAAAAACAACAAACAAACAAACAAAAAAAAACTACAGAACATACACAAAAAGAAATGAAAAAGGAATAAAAACATTTCACTACAGAAAAATCAAGAAGGCAGTAAAAGAGGAAGAGACAAATGCAGAAAACAACTGGCGACAGGAAGTCCTTTCCAATCAGTAATTAAGTGCAAGTGGGTTAAATTCTCCAACTAACCAACTTGAATGAAGGAATTAAAAATAACAGCAACATAATCTGCTATTTTCAAAAGCCACCTTTCATGTCTGAATTCACATTTAGGCTGAGAATGAAATGACAGATAAAGATAGCCCATACAAAGAGAAGCATGCATCAAAACTAAGAGACAAAGGAGGGAATGGGGTAAAAAGAGGTTCGGTTTACACGGAAAGTGCAGAAACGCACTGACATTAGAATTCTATATATGAAGCAAACGCCGAGAGAAGCGACTGGAGAAGTGATAACACAACTGTCACCAGTCAGCTAGCTGTAGGTCCTCTGTTCAACCCAGACAGAAACCAGAGCAGCCAAGAAGGGCTGCCCTTGAACTTCCCTTTGTCAGTGCTTGGCAATGGCAGGCAGGTGGGAGCAGCAATAGGCAGGGCCCTCTAGTGTTGCAGCCGTAGTTATCAGGACCCTTGGCCCTAGAGTGACAGCTCTCGTATGGCTGGGACAGCCCTGGGTATCAGAATTCCTCAGCTCCTTGCGGCAGCCTTCGTTACAGTTCTTGTGTAGGTCTAAGAAGTCAAGATTCAGATTCCTTAGCTCTTACTACCACCCATGCATATCTCTTGGTCTCAAGTCTGAGACCTTTGTCCCTAAAGACCTGACAGCTCTTTGGAACTCTCTTCTTTGGCTCCTTACATTACAGACTTTTATCCTTCTTCAGCCTCAGCCTCCTACTCTCTCCTGCCATCTCTGTTGGTGCTCTTCAGCTGTCAGACAGCTGGTGGCCTTGCCCTCTGCACAGCGTGGGCCACTGACTGCTCAGTGTCACAGTCTCTGCTACTCCCCTGCCTCTGGTTGTTCTACTGTCTGTTGCTTCTTGCTGCATGTTACCAGCTCCAGCACTACACAAGGCAGTACAATGAGACCACTCAAGAGAAGACTCCTCCTGGGCGCTGATGTTTCAAGCTTGATAGTCAAGCTTGACTACCAGAAAACCAGACTAATAAAAGTTGAGCTTTGCAACAAGAACCTTTAAATGCTGAGCCCTATTAAGCTTTTTAAACATCTGTTGCCTTTGACTTCAGTTACTTAGGTAAATTTAGGTGCAATCCAGAAAAATTATTCCTTCTGTATAAAAACCTAAGTTCTTGGTAAATAAGGTATCTGGATAAAAGCACAAGGCTGTCATCTTATCCATTCAACACGGCCAGGGTTTGATTCCCCATATCCCCATATCCATATAAAAGTCAGAGGCACAAAGTGATACTTGCATCTGGAGTTTGTCTGCAGTGGCAGGAGATCCTGGTGTGTCCATACTCTCTCTTTCTCTCTCTCAAATGAAACAAAAATATTTTTAAAAAAGAAGTTAATTACATAACTCAGTACATTAAAATAAACTGGGACAGTGATAGTTGAATGTTTCAAAAATATGTAACTGGAGAAAAGAACCAATGTATACAATTTGGAAGTTGTTAAAGTGAGCACTCAGAAGGCTGAACAGTGCAAGACATAATTTTCCAGTTCCATGCTCAAAGCCAGAATAAAAACAGAATTATAGCTTTGTTTAAAACTATAAGGGAAGTTTGAAATTAATATTAAAAAGCTTCCTTGGGTCAACCCCAGAAATGAAATATCAGATTGCTTTGCCATGGACATTATGATTTTCACAGATTTAACTTAAGAGGACAAAACTTTCATACCACAACTAATAGTAAGAGTTCTTTTACACATTCTAATATAATCCCTGTTCTGACATATTTACAAAAATATTTCCTCCTATTATAAAGGATTGTCACTTTCTGTTTATTACTTGTAGCACTAACTTTATTCAATTTATCTTTGTCTTCGGTATTAGGGCTCAAATCCAAGAACATGTACATGCTAGAAAGTGCTTTGCTATCAGCTACACCCACCCCAGCTCTATTTTATTTATTTATTCTTGTCATTTTGATGTCAAGGATCAATTCCAGAGTTCTGCACGTGCTAGACACCTGCTCTTCCCCTGGTACGGCCCCAACCTTTTAGCACTTTAATATTTTAGCTGCTATATTTAGGGCTATGACCCACTTTAGATTAATTTTTGTGCATGGTGTGAGGTAAAGAATCCAATATTATGTGGATACTCTGTTGCTATAGTATATGATAAAAAGTTATTTTCCTTCATTGTCTTGCACCCTTGTAGAAAACCAACTGCTCACAAATGCAGGGGTAGTGAGTCTTGTTTTAGACATACTTTGAAGTACCTGTGTTTTAAGTCCTTAGGACTGACCTACATGTGGGGAAGATTTCACATACAGCCCAGGAATATATTAACAGAATGTATCAATACATGTCTGCTGAGTCAGGAGCCATCTGTGTGTTGCAGGCACGCTGCCTTATGCCCGTAACCTGACACTCTGCAGCACGGCTGTCAGTCTTGTGAAGGGACCAGCTGGGTTCTTTCTAGTGTGCTCCTCTATTTAGGACTGCCTTTATCTGATCAGTCTGTTGCTTACAGTTCTATTTCATTTAGTGACACAAATCAACAAGGCAATTTTCTTCCTCCTAGGAAAGGAAATGTTTATCAACAGAACCATGAAGCTGCTCAGTTAGCGATCTCAGCGGCCACACGGAAGCAGTGCTAGCGGGCACGTTTGGTTTTGACCTGTGGACACACCGCTCTAAAGTTGAGGTGTTTTTTTTTTTTTTTTTTTCGAGGTAGGGTCTCACTCTGATCCAGGCTGACCTGGAATTAACTATGTAGTCTCAGGGTGGCCTCGAACTCTCGGCGATCCTCCTACCTCTGCCTCCCAAGTGCTGGGATTAAAGGCGTGCACCACCCACACCCGGCAAGTTGATGTGTTTTTATACACAGGGTTTCATTTGTGTGCCAGGCCAAGATTGCCCGGTGCTCAAAGTTACAGAATCTAAATTGCTTGTCCTCTTTTCTTTTTCCTTCTTTCCTTTCCCGCTTCCTCCCTCCCTCCTATTTTTATATTCTATTTCTCTCTCTCTCTGAGAACCCAAGACAGCCTTGAACTGTACATAGCCCAGATGGCCTTAAACTTGGTATCTTCCTGCCCCATGAGTGCTGGGATTACGAGGTGTGTGCCACTTGCCCTGTGGGACTATAAGCTGGTAAGACTTTAGTAGGTCTGAGCTCAGTGGAAGGCCGACCTTCAGGAAAGCCATTAATTTGAGGAGGTCGTGAGTAGCTAGAAGACCCAAGGGCATTTACTCAAGTACCTGAGAGGACAACTAGCAAGGAGAGTAAGCCAGCTCAAAGAAATGAAAAAGAACCAGAACAAAAGATGCAGTCCTCTGCCCAGAGTCCTGCCAGCCCCCCAGGCCCGTCACAATGTGAAACGGGAAATGGCCGCGTGCAGTTCACAGCCTTCTGATACTTTGATACCAGATGCTGATGCTCGCCCTACCGCCCACACTCTTGGCTACACGGTTATTCTTTAGGGACTGGTTCCTAGACCCCATTTTGATACCAAAATACATAGGTGCTCATGTTCTTGGTATAGTGTTGGTGTTTACATGGAACCTATACATATCTTCCTATACACCCAAGATCCAGGGCAGACACTGGTTCACATGTGCCCACCAGAGACAAACCACACACACTTTTATCTGAGATCTGTGCCAGTCTTTATGCTAAGATGGCCATGGTAAACTTTATGATGCCTGTTCTTATTGTTTTTTTTTTTTTCTCTTGGTTCTGGTAGATTTTTTTTTTTTTTTTTTTTTTTTTTTTTTTGGAGAGAGACAGAGAAAGAGAGGGAGAGGAAGACAGAGATGGGCACGCCAGCAGTCTCTCAGCTGCTGCAGATGAAATCCAGATGCGTGCGCCCCCTTGTGGTCAAGTGTGGCATTGCGCCCTTGCATCACTTGCATCTGGCTAAATGTGAGACCTGGAGATTGGAACTGGGTTCTTAGGCTTAGGAGGCAGGCGCCTTAACCGCTAAGCCATCTCTCCAGCCCCTGTTTTTTTTTTTTTTTTTTTTTAATTAGGTGCCAGTCATAGTAATATGAACACTGTAGTATGAACGTGGTCATATGAACATTGTTGTATGAACGCTGTATGGCTAATTTAAGGTTCTGGACATCATGCTCTTCTAGCAAGAGTTTATTCTTGCTTTTGGCAGGCAGATAGGCCAGAGGCCTACACTATCCCCAATCATCTTAATGTAGCCAGATACTAAATGATCCAAAGCACCACTGGAACCTGGCCTGGTGGTACAGGCTCCCAGCTATCTGGGAGGCTAAACCAGGAGAACTGTAAGTTTAAGGCCAGCCTGGGCTACAGCAACTTAGTGAGACCCTGTCTCAAAAGAAAGTTGTTTTTTGAGTAAAGGGCTGGGGAGATGGCTCAGTGGGTAAGAGCACTTGCCACACAAAAGCCAGGCATGACCACACATGATGTAACTCCAGTGCTGAGGGAGGCAGAGACAAGATTGCTGGGGTCACCTGATGTCCTCCTCTGGCCTCCACAAATCAGTGTGCGTGCACTTGCATGCGTGAGCATGCACACACACACACCCCTTACATATGCTACATAAACACACACCAAAAACATTGTTTTTTAATTATTTACTTGTTTGAGAGAGACTTGGGGGGGGGTAGAGCAAAAAGAATGGGCATACCAGGGCCTCTAGCTATTGTAAATGAACTCCAGACACATGCATCACCATGTGCATCTGGCTTATGTGGGTACTGGGGAATTAAACCTGGGTCCATAGGCTTCACAGACAAGCACCTTAACCACTAAGCCATCTCTCCAGCCCCAAATAAACAGTTTTTTTTTTTTTTTTTTTTTAAAGAGAGCTGGGGATGAAAGTTAAGAGCACTTGCCCAGCATTTTCAAGGCCCTATATTTAACCCTCAGGATTAGAGAGGAGGAGCCTTTCAGTAGGCAAGGACTACTTGCATAAAGAAGAGGCATGTAAACTAAGATGTGATCTTTTTTCCAGTGCTGGGGACTGAACCCTGGACTACCACTGAGCTAAAGCCTCCATCCCAGCTTTTTGAAGAGTATATTAGCAAGCTGAAAAGGAAAAGGAAGGGGCTGGAGAAAGCAAGTGAGCACAAGAGGAACAAAAACAAAGCAACACCTGAGTCCCCATGAGAGACCATCTATTTCTGCATCACCTTTATCCTTAAGTACAGCCCTAAACAAAAAGTGGGGCACTGATTAGGGCTCTTGTCTTTTGCAGGCTAAATACCAATTACTAGCTCACCAGTCTCATGAATTTACCTAATGCTCTACTCATCTCAGGTGACAATGTCACCAATAATAATTGCTTCAAGGGGACAAATAGTGTGGAATGTCCCTGTACCTGCCAGATACTCTCTCATTGCTCTAATGATTTGTTTTCTCTCTCTCTCTCTCTCTCTCTCTCTCTCTCTCTTACACACACAGAGAGAGAGAGAGAGAGAGAGAGGGATTATAACAGCACTCACGTTAAACAGACACAACAGAAATCATGAATGAATCAGGGTTGAGATACAGTGCAGTAACCCCAGGGAATGATGTGTGTCAGAATCCCTTGGGGGATAATTATAATTTATGACACAATGCATGTGATTTTTGAATATAGATATCCAGGCCAGCATGAGTAAGGCTGAGAGGACACTCCCAAGCAATATGGCTTCAGGGTAAGACTGAGGGCAACCCTCAGTTCCTCTACACAGGCATATTCAAGTATGAATGAAACTACAGTTTGTTTTGGAAGTTTATATAGTATGTGTGTGGTGGGGAAGAGCAGGGTCTCATGCAGCCCAGGTTGGCCTTGAACTCATACAGCTGAGGATGACCTTTTACTCCTGACCCTCTTATCGCCATCTCCCAAATGTTTAGACAACGACCAACACAACTGGCTTTTCCTTCTTGTTCAGTGTTACTGGAGATCAAACCCAGGGCCTTGTGCATGCTAGGCAAGTGCACTCCCACTGAGCTACATTTTTTGACAGTGTTTTGGATCTTCAAATAGGTAGGATATCTCTCCCACCCCAGCACCATGCCAGAGTAGGAAGAGACACTTTTTATCTTTTATTACTATCTTCACTTTCAATCTTTTGGGAAGTGCATGTTTTTTAAAATCCCTTTTCATGTTTTCTCCCTAAGATCCATGTTCGTTTATGTGGGCTCCCAGGCTACACGTAGCACACATGGGCTTCATGGTTCCACACAGTGTATCTCTCTTCTCCCCACTTTACCTTCCCTTCCTTACCCACCCCCCCCCGTTTCTGCCTTCCCCACATCTTTGTAAGATCTGAATAAAATGTGTTATTTTAAAAATCATTTTCTTGTAGGCTAGAGAGATGCCTTAGCAGTGAAGGTGTTTGCTTGCAAAGCCAAAAGATCCCGGTTCGATTCTCCAGGACCCACGTAAGCCAGATGCACAAGGGGGTACACGCAAGGACTACTTCCATAAGGAAGAACCATGTAAACTGAGATTTGACCTTTTTCTAGAGCTGGGGACTGAACCCAGGGTTACCGCTGAGCTAAATCCTCAACCCCAACTTTTTGAAGAGTAAATGAGCAAGCTGAAAAAGAAAAGGAAGTGGCTGGACTTGGATCAACCGTGTGATTTGGTTTACTGGATGTTTTTTCTTATGCAAGGATTCTGGTAGAGGGAGATCAAAGCGATCAACAGCTCCACAGAAGCTGAGATGTGGCTGGCAGAACAGATTGAATTTGGGGTCGGCACCTTTAGAAGCGGGTGTGAAGACTGCCCAAATTAACTTCTTGTAAGGTCAGCAGTCCATGGTCTCTTCAAGAGTCACAGAAACCATGTTTAGAGCTGTATAAAAACAGCTTATTCCCCCACAAGGACACACGCTGGCTCACGCTCCCCCAGCCATGGTTTCAGTGAGGCACACATTAAATGTGCTCAAGCACTTCTTCACTGGAGTTCCTGATACAGTTCCTTCTCTACCCACAAGTAACATGCCTCCTTGCTTTACCTTTATTCTGATAGTCGTACTTTGTGGCTTTTGCACAGAATGCCCCTGAATCTTTTACAAGTTGAAGCATCAGCAAGGTCTACTGGCACATGCCTGATTACAGATTACCCAGGACTCAGGAGGCTGAGGCAGGAGGATCATGAGTTCCAGGCCTGCCTATGCCATATAGCAAGATCCTGTCTTGCCTTATAATCAAACAAACAAACAAACAAAAAATATCAAGGACAGAGGGCTGGAGAGATGGCTTAGTGGTTAAGGTGTTTGTCTGCAAAGCAAAGGATCCAGGTTCAATTCTCCAGGACCCACATAAGCCAGGTGCACAAGGGGGTGCATGCATCTGGAGTTCGTTTGCAATGGCTGGAGGCCTTGGCACACCCATTCTCCCCCTCTCTCTGCTTCTTCTCTCTCTCAAATGAATAAGTAAATAAATAAAATATATTTTTAAAAATCAAGGACAGGAGAGTGTACATTAGTGGTAGAGTGCTTGCTTAGAATGTACAAGATTCTGAGCTTGAGCTCCAGCACAGAAAAAATAAAATAAATCTTGAATTATAAAAAGTAACTCTGGTTTCTAAATCAAAAGAAATGATCACATATGGAAAAAAGTTAGTGATCTGACAAAAGGGCAGATAATTTGAAATTGGAATTACTCCAGTTTTTCTAGTTTTATCTTCCTCACAGAACAAACTGGGATGGGAGTGGGGTAAATAACTTTTTAAAAAATTTGCCGGGCGTGGTGGCGCACGCCTTTAATCCCAGCACTCGGGAGGCAGAGGTAGGAGGATCATCATGAGTTCAAGGCCACCCTGAGAATACATAGTGAATTCCAGGTCAGCCTGAGCTAGAGTGAGACCATGCCTCAAAAAACAAATTAAAAAAAAATATTTGAGAGGTTGAGAGGGAGGGAAAGAAAGAGAGCACACATGTGCGCGCGTCAGAGCCTCAAGCAAATGAACCTCAGACACACATACACTACCATGTGCATCTGGCTTACGTGGGTTCTGGGGACTTAAACCTGGATCCTTAGGCTTTGCAAGCAAACACCCTAACCACTAAGCCATCTCTCCAGCTCGTAAATAACTTTTATCCAACATGAGCTAAGAACATTAGGAAGTGGGAGTGCCTCATTTTATTTAATAATAAAAAAAAAACCTGGAGAATCTAAAAGTTAAAGAACTTGTTGAGGTCAGGTGTGGTGGCGCACATCTTTAATCCCAGCACTCGGGAGGCAGAGGTAGGAGGATCACCATGAGTTCAAGGCCACCCTGAGACTACATAGTGAATTCCAGGTCAGCCTGGGCTACAGTGAGACCCTACCTTAAAAAAAAAAAAAAAAAAAAAAAGAACTTGCTGAAAATCAGCTACTATTAAGTAGCTCATGAAGAAGTGAGGTCTGACTGAAAATCCCAGTGAACTAAACTACTCAAGCGTTTAAAGATAAGCAAAAAAGGGTGTTCACTCATCTACCCATAATTGCAAGCATGAGAGTAGATGTCTTTGACACAGCCCTAAAGACAAAGACAGTCAATCTTCATAGGTAATACCTACCTTGGAACCTGGGACCAAGGACCCTACCTTGGCCAACAGATAGGACTACACCATTATATGCACAAAATCACGTCTTCCCCTCACCTGCCCTCTTACCCCACTTCTTGCTTTTAATTCCTTATCTTGCCTTTCTTTTCTTCTACTTTCTTTCTTTTTTTTTTTCGAGGTAGGATCTCATTCTAGCCCAGGTGAACCTGGAACTCATAGTGATCCTCCCACCTCAGCCTCCCGAGTGCTCACACCCCCACCACCCCTTTCTTTGCATTTTCTGGAGAACTTCCAAGTTAAACTTCTGCATTTAAACTTTATTCCACTAGCTTTATCTTGTTCTCTCTTCTTTAAAATTAACATTCTGGTAATAATGTGTAAATAGCTTTTAAAATGTTCCAGAAATACCATTTGCTAATTTATCTTAAGGAATAATCATAGATACACAGATAGTTGTCTCAGTCTTGCTTATAAATGATAAAAAGGTGAAAATAAATTGCCTCAATAGTTGGGTATTAGTATATGATGGCATGTCATGTAATACACTACAGCTATTTGGAATGTTTCTAAAGAATATTTAACAAAGGGGAAACAATTATGTTAAATGTAAAATGCCCAACAAATAATATAGTAGAGGACCCATTTCATACAAATGTTATGAGCTCTGGAGATGGCTCAATGGTTAAAGGCACTTGCTTTCAAAGCCTGCTGGTCCACATTTGATTCCCCATATAAAGCCAGATACCCAAAGTGGCACATGTGTCTGCTTTATTCTGCAACAAGAGGCCTTGGCATACCCATACACACACGCTCACTCTTCCTTTCCCTCTCCCTTTCAAGTAAATTTTCTTTTAATGTTATGCCTACATATGAAAAAGATAAAGGGACCACATGATGCATTTAATGAGTTTATCTACCAACAGTACAATCAATGCTATCTTATTTTACACAGGGTCACACTATGTAGAACAGGTTGGACTCTAACTTGGCCTGAGTGCTAGATTTACAGGTGTGTGCCACCAGACCCAGCTTCAGTGTGAAAATACTCTGTGACTCTCTGACTGGTGATTGACTGGACAGAACTCTAATGGTGGAACCCAGGGCCTCCCACATACTATGCAAGCACACTATTGAGCTTCATGCCCAGAAAGTGTCACTGGTTTAATAAAAAAATATATTGTTCCAATTAAAATCTGTCCACAAGATAACATAAATAGCACTGAGTCCAAGCAAGGAGCCGAGAATGGCAAGAGGTCCATGTCAAGTGTCTTCCTCAGTTGATCTCCACATTTTTTGAGACACAGTTTCTTGTGGGGGATGGGAGTGAAGGTACTGGTGAAGAGGCAAACAGTATGGAGGGAGAACAGAAAAGACATGTCTTCACAAAGAACATCTCAGTCCATGAAACTGAACCAAGGTCATCCCACTTGCATGACAAAAACAAGTGTGAGAAAAACTAGTAGAGAAAAGCATTTTATGCCTCAAATCATTTCTACATTTTTTCAAAGATGATGGCCAGCACGTATTAAAAAGAAAAAAAAAAAAAAGAGCTGGAGAGATTGCTTAGTGGTTAAGGCATTTGCCTGCAAAGCCAAAGGATCCAGGTTAAATTCCCCAGGATCCATGTAAGCCAGATGCACAAGGTGGCACATGCATCTGGAGTTTGGTTGCAGTGGCTGGAGGCCCTGGCATGCCTATTCTTTTTTGCTGTCTCTTTCATATCTCTCTCTCTCAAATAAATAAATACAAATATCTTAAAAAGGAGAAAATACTAGGCATATGAAGAGACAAGACAGAATGAAAATAATTCAGAGATACTTCCAACATCAGACACAGACTTAGATAAGTGCATAATATGTTCAAGGTGATAAGACAAGGCTAATTATATTGGTTGATAACTAGAAATTATACAAGAGAGCCAGATGGAATTAAAAAATATAATAACTGAAATAAAAACTTAATTGTTTCAACAACAAACTATACATGACAAAAGAGACAATGAAGCCGGGTGTGGTAGCGCACAACTTTAATCCCAGCACTCACTAGGGAGGCAGAGGTAGGAGGATCACCATGAGTTCAAGGCTACCTTGAGAATACAGAATGAATTTCAGGTCAGCCTGAGCTACAGTGAGACCCTACCTCGGGAAAAAGAGAGAGAGAGAGAGAACGAGGAGAGGAGATGTCCAGAATGAAGAGCAGAGAGAACCAAGAAGGAAGACACACAGAAGATATATAAAAATGCTCTAACATATGTAAACTGCAGAACCGGAAGGAAAGGTAAGAGAGAATGGAGTAAAATAATCATTGGAGTACTAATGGTGATGACGTCGAAAACTAATGAAAGACATGAGGCTGCAGATTCAAGAAGTCCTAAGAACTCAGGTATAAACAGAAACCCATATAAGAGATGATGCAGTGGTGTACACTTATAATCCCATCACTTGGAAGGCAGAGAGGTAGGAGGATCTTGAGGTCCAGGCCAGCCTGGGCAACACAAGAAGACTGCCTCAAAAGAGAGGTAGGGGCTGGAGAGATTGCTCAGCAGTTAAAGGCATTTGCTTGCAAAGCCTGATGGCCCAAGGTTCAATTCCCCAGTACCCATGTAAAACCAGATGCATAAAGTGGCACAGGTGTCTGCAGTTTGTTGCAGTGGCACTATGCCCTGGCACATCCATTCTCATTTTCTCCCCCCCCAACCCCGTCTTTCTCTCTTTCCTTGCAAATAAATATTTTTAAAGAGAGGGAAGGATGAAAAGAAGAAGAATAGGAAAACTAATGAAAAACAAAGATAAAGAGAATTTTCTTTTTCGAGGTAGGGTCTCATTCTAGTCCAGGCTGACCTGGAATTCACTCTGTAGTCTCAGAGTGGCCTTGAACTCATGGTGATCCTCCTATCTCTGCTTCCCAAGTGCTGGGATTAAAGACATGTGCCACCATGCCCAGCAAGAGAACATTTTGTTTTTCATTTTATTATTATTATTATTTGAGAGAGACAGGGACAGAGAGGAAGAGGCAGAGAGAGAGAGAATAGGCACACCAGCAGCCTCTCAGCTGCTGTGAAGCAACATCAGACTCGTACACCCCCTTGTGGGCAAGTGTGGCATTGGGCCCTTGTATCACTTTTGTATCTGGATAAACGTGGGACCTGCAGAATCCAAGTGGCATTCTTAGGCTTGGCAGGCAGGCACCTTAATCGCTAAGCCATCTCTCCAGTCCACAAGAGAACATTTTAAAGGCAGCCAGATAGCCAAGTGTGGTGGCTCAGGTTTGTAATCCCAGCACCCAGGAGACGGAGGCAGGACTTTTACTAATTTGAAGGTAGCCTGGGCTACAGTGTGAGATCCTATCTCACAGCAAACAGAAATAAACAAACCACCAGATAAATAAATAAACAACCAGAAAGAGAACTACTCTTACAGAACAGAATGACAAGTGACTATCAACAACAACAAAAAATCCAAGTCAGAGATTATGAGAAGACTTTAAAATGCTTAAACAATGAAAAACCATGAATTCTGAAACTCATAATGAAAACACTCTTTAAAATGGAGAAAAATGTTTCAAAATCTAATGGTGGCAAAAGCTTCACAACTCTGAATATTCTAAATATCAATGCAGTACATGCTTTAAATGGACGTTTTGTAGCAGATAAATTATGTCTCAGCAAAATTATCTATAAAACATTTCAAAAAGTAAAGGATGGGAGTGGGGAGATGGTTCAGCAGTTAAAGGTGCTTGCTTGTAAAGTCTGCTGGCCTGGATTTGATTCCCCAGTGCTCATGTAAAACCAGATGCAAAACAATGGCACATGCTGCTGAAGTTCATTTGCAGTGGCAAGAGGCCCCAATGTGCCCATCCTCATGCTCTCTCTCTCTCCTTGCAAACAAAATAAATTAAAATATTGGGAAAAAGTAATGAACACTAACATTTTCAAACAAGCATAAAAACTTTCCCACCAGCCAAACTTACACAAAAGAGAGAATATTAAAGAGGCCAGCCTGGTAGTACCCAACGAGAATTCCAGCACTCAGGAGGCAGAGGCAAAAGAATCACAAATTTCAGGCCTGCCTGAGCTATTAACAAGACTCTGATCTGGAAAAACCAAAGATAGCCGGGCATGGTGGTGGACTTTAATCCCAGCACTCAGGAGGCAGAAGTAGGGGGATTGCGGTGAGTGTGTTTGAGGCCAGCCTGAGACTACATAGGGAATTTCAGGTCAGGTTGGGTTAGAGTGAGACCCTACTGCAAAAAACAAAACAAAACAAACAAACAAACAAAAAAAAAAACAACCAGAATTGGCACGCTAGGGGCTTGGACACTGCAATCAAATGCCAGACTCCTGTACCACCTAGTGGGCATGTGTGACCTTGCACTTGCCTCACCTTTGTGCCTCTGACTAACGTGAGATCTGGAGAGTAGAATACGGTCCATAGGCTTCACAGGCAAGTGCCTTAACCACAAAGCCCTCTCTCCAGCCCTGAAGTACCTTCTTAACTATGGAATAAAAACCTTACAAATCGGAAAGAAAAATACATAAAACCCTTAAAGAAAATTGAGTTAGATATTTAAACAGATCCTTCATCAAAGAAGATATAAAATGCACACAAAAAGGCAATTAGCCTCATTAGCCAATAAGAAACTGCGAATGAAAACCACTATGTGATATAGCTTCACACTCATCAGAATGGCTAAAATTTAAGACAGACAATAGCAAGGGTTGACAAAGATGTTTGAACAAGAATCCTTTGACACTAGATGGTGGAAGTGTAAATTGGTCTAGTTACTTTGGAAATAAATTATTATCCACTAAAACTGAAGACATGCATGGTTTTACCTAAAAATTCTACTGCTAGGTATACAGAGTGCACCGGGAGATACACAGTATTAATCGTCAATAGTTGGAAACAATTCAATCGTCTACCAAAAGTAGAATGGACGAATTGTGGCATAGTTTTACAAGAGGTCAGCACAAATGACCAAACGGCGACGACTAAATGGATGGATCTCAAAAATATCTTGAATTAAGGCCAAAAACAGAAGATTATTATCTCACTTACATAAAGTTCACAAAACAGGCAAAATGGAATCTATAGTTAGACATTATGGTTTTTAAGGACTATGTGTTCAAAAGGTTAAAAATTGCACGAGGGGAAAAAAAGAGGCAATTTGCTCCCCCCCCCAAAGTCAGCCCATGGTTAGTGAGGGGAGGAAGGAAGGGGGTGGCGACTGGACAATGCTTTATTTCCAGACCTTGCCCACCAGGCTCCGGGGCTGAGTGACAAGGCGAGGAGTGGTCCCTGGGAGCGCGGTGGGGTAGGCACTTGGAGTGACAGCCAGAGGAAAGGAGGAAGGTGGCGAAGGGGAAGAGGGTAGCCACGTCCAGGTGGACGCGCAGCGACACATGCCACACAAAGTGCCCGGAACAGCGGCCGGGGCACGCGGCGGGGTCGCGTCCACCGTGCGCCTCCCCCGACCCCCAGCCCTGCCCAGCGGACGCTCCTCTCCCGAGGCCCGATCGCGCCCCGGAATCTCAGCCGAGGCCGCCGCCGGCCGACTCACCTCATCGTGGCTGCCCGCCTGCCGGGGCGGGCGCGGGGCGCGGGGCGACGGCGGGCGCGGGGTTGGGCGCTAGCGGGGCAGCCGGCCCCGGGCGCGGCGGCTCAGCGTCTGGCTGCGCTGCGGACGGCGGGGGCGGCGGCGGGGGCTCATCTTCTCCGGCGGGCGTCCTGGCCGCTAGCTGCGGGGAAGGGCTGCGGCGGCCACCACTGACAGCTGGGCCCCGGCCCCTGCCATCTTGGCGGGCGCGCGTGCCCCGGGCCGTCGCGGGTGCGCGCGTGTGTGCGCGCGTGTGGGTGTGCGTGCCCGCGCCGCCCGCCGACGGCCTCGGGCGAGGGGGCGGGGTGTCTGGCCGACGGGAGCGCGCGCGCGCACGCACGCACGCACGCACACTCGCACGCGTCCGCCGGAGACCCCGGGGAGGAGTTGCGCGCCGGCCGCTGCGCGCGCCGACGTCCGCGGACGGGAGGGAGCGCGCGCGGCGGAGGAGCTCCACACAAAAGGCGCGACGCCCCGCAGCCCGCGCCTCTCTCGGCGAGCGCCGGGCGCTGGCGCGTGGCTGGGGGGCGGGGCCTGGGACCCAGGGGGCGGGGCGGAGCGGGGCGTCGAGGACTAGAGTTCCTGGGCAGAGGCCGGTCCGAGCTGCCGCCCTACAGCCCGCTAGGGGTCCGGGACGGGCGGGAACCAGGGGAGAGGCCGGAAGCGGAGGCGGAGCTCCGGGGGCGAGGCGGGGCCCAGGGCGTGGCTCAGGGAGGAGGTCCGTAGGAGGAAGGGCGTGTGCACCGCATCTGTGGCGGGGCACTAGGTGGGTGTGTGGGACGTCCTGCGTGGTCCGGGGAACGGAGCCCAGGGGGGCGGGATGGCTCTTGGCGCGTGGACTACCGTACCTCCATCCTTACCTCCATCCTTACCCCCACCCTTACCCCATCCTTAACCCATCCTCCTCCACCCTCCATCTTTACCCCCCCCTCCTAACCCCTTCTTACCCCCATCCTTACCCCACCCTCCCCCACCCTACCTTCATCCCTTACCCCACCCTTACCCATCATCTTTACCCCCACCCTTACCCCATCCCTTACCCCCATCCCTAACCCCATCCATACCCTTACCCCCCACCCTTACCTCCATCCTAACCCCTTCCTTATCCCTTACCCCATCCTTAACCATTCTTACCTCCATCCTAACCCCCACCCTACCTCCCCCAACCCCATCCTTACCCTTCCTTCCCCATCTTTACCCCCATCCTTGCCCACATCCTTACCCCATCCTTACCTTTATCCTTACCCCCATCCTTACCCCCTCCCCGTAACCCCATCCTTACCTCCATCCTTACCCCTTCCTTACCTCCATCCTTACTCCCACCCTTACCCCCATCCTTACCCCCATCCCTACCCCCCATCCCCATACCCCCATCCATCCCCCCCATCCTCCCTAGGCCCATCCTTCACGGAGGACAAGGAAGGCCCCAGAGCCAACAGACCCTGGCTCATGGATTCCTGTTACTCTGCCCCTGCTGCACACCTGGCCTGTGGGTGCGCAGCCGTGATCCAAGGGGCATTAAGGTCATGTGAACAACTTTTTTTCAATTTATTTTTTATTTTATTTTTGGGGGGGAGAGAAACAGAGAAAGAGAGGGAGAGGAAGACAGATAGAGATGGGCACGCCAGCAGCCTCTCATCTGCTGCAAAAGAAATCCAGATGCGTGTGCCCCCTTGTGGTCAAGTGCAGCATTGCGCCCTTGTGTCACTTTGCATCTGGCTAAACGTGGGACCTGGAGATTGGAACTGCTGGAGATTGGAACAGGCGTTCTTAGGCTTAGGAGGCAGGTGCCTTAACCCCTAAGCCATCTCTCCGGCCCTCAATTAATTTTTTTATGAGAGAGAATGGGGGTGTCACAGCCTCTAGCCACTGCAAATGAACTCCAGATGCATGCGCCACCGTGTGCGTCTGGCTTGCATGGGTACTGGGGAATCGAACCTGGGTCCTTAGGCTGCACAGGCAAACGCCTTAACTGCTGAGCCATCTCTCCAACCCAAACAACTTTCTTTCTTTTTTTGGTTTTGCAAGGTAGGGTTTCACTCTGGTCCAGGCTAACCTGGAATTAACTATGCAGTCTCAGGGTGGCCTCGAACTCTCGGTGATCCTCCTACCTCTGCCTCCCGAGTGCTGGGATTAAAGGCGTGCGCCACCACGCCCGGCTCAAACAACTTTCTTTTTAAAGAAGGAGCCCAGGTGGGAACCGGAGTCACAAGCTTGGGACAACGGTGATACCTGTAGGAACCTCCCCGTTCAACTGAAGTTCCACCTGGCCCACCAAGGCAACAGCCTGAGAAGATGTTCACATTTCACAAAACAGATCAAAGTCCAAACTTTCTCTGTTTTTTTTTTTTTGTTTGTTTGTTTATTTTTATTTATTTTATTTGAGAGTAACAGGCAGGCAGAGAAAGAGGTAGAGAGAGAGAGAGAGAGAGAATAGGCACACCAGCAGCCTCAGCTGCTGTGAAGCAACATCAGACTCACACCCCCTTGTGGGCAAGTGTGGCATTGGGCCCTTGTATCACTTTTGTATCTGGATAAACGTGGGACCTGCAGAATCCAAGTGGCATTCTTAGGCTTGGCAGGCAGGCACCTTAATCGCTAAGCCATCTCTCCAGTCCACAAGAGAACATTTTAAAGGCAGCCAGATAGCCAAGTGTGGTGGCTCAGGTTTGTAATCCCAGCACCCAGGAGACGGAGGCAGGACTTTTACTAATTTGAAGGTAGCCTGGGCTACAGTGTGAGATCCTATCTCAAAGCCAGCAAACAGAAATAAACAAACCACCAGATAAATAAATAAACAACCAGAAAGAGAACTACTCTTACAGAACAGAATGACAAGTGACTATCAACAACAACAAAAAATCCAAGTCAGAGATTATGAGAAGACTTTAAAATGCTTAAACAATGAAAAACCATGAATTCTGAAACTCATAATGAAAACACTCTTTAAAATGGAGAAAAATGTTTCAAAATCTAATGGTGGCAAAAGCTTCACAACTCTGAATATTCTAAATATCAATGCAGTACATGCTTTAAATGGACGTTTTGTAGCAGATAAATTATGTCTCAGCAAAATTATCTATAAAACATTTCAAAAAGTAAAGGATGGGAGTGGGGAGATGGTTCAGCAGTTAAAGGTGCTTGCTTGTAAAGTCTGCTGGCCTGGATTTGATTCCCCAGTGCTCATGTAAAACCAGATGCAAAACAATGGCACATGCTGCTGAAGTTCATTTGCAGTGGCAAGAGGCCCCAATGTGCCCATCCTCATGCTCTCTCTCTCTCCTTGCAAACAAAATAAATTAAAATATTGGGAAAAAGTAATGAACACTAACATTTTCAAACAAGCATAAAAACTTTCCTACCAGCCAAACTTACACAAAAGAGAATATTAAAGAGGCCAGCCTGGTAGTACCCAACGAGAATTCCAGCACTCAGGAGGCAGAGGCAAAAGAATCACAAATTTCAGGCCTGCCTGAGCTATTAACAAGACTCTGATCTGGAAAAACCAAAGATAGCCGGGCATGGTGGTAGACTTTAATCCCAGCACTCAGGAGGCAGAAGTAGGGGGATTGCGGTGAGTGTGTTTGAGGCCAGCCTGAGACTACATAGGGAATTTCAGGTCAGGTTGGGTTAGAGTGAGACCCTACTGCAAAAAACAAAACAAAACAAACAAACAAACAAAAAAAAAAACAACCAGAATTGGCACGCTAGGGGCTTGGACACTGCAATCAAATGCCAGACTCCTGTACCACCTAGTGGGCATGTGTGACCTTGCACTTGCCTCACCTTTGTGCCTCTGACTAACGTAAGATCTGGAGAGTAGAATACGGTCCATAGGCTTCACAGGCAAGTGCCTTAACCACAAAGCCCTCTCTCCAGCCCTGAAGTACCTTCTTAACTATGGAATAAAAACCTTACAAATCGGAAAGAAAAATACATGTAAACCCTTAAAGAAAATTGAGTTAGATATTTAAACAGATCTTTCATCAAAGAAGATATAAAATGCACACAAAAAGGCAATTAGCCTCATTAGCCAATAAGAAACTGCGAATGAAAACCACTATGTGATATAGCTTCACACTCATCAGAATGGCTAAAATTTAAGACAGACAATAGCAAGGGTTGACAAAGATGTTTGAACAAGAATCCTTTGACACTAGATGGTGGAAGTGTAAATTGGTCTAGTTACTTTGGAAATAAATTATTATCCACTAAAACTGAAGACATGCATGGTTTTACCTAAAAATTCTACTGCTAGGTATACAGAGTGCACCGGGAGATACACAGTATTAATCGTCAATAGTTGGAAACAATTCAATCGTCTACCAAAAGTAGAATGGACGAATTGTGGCATAGTTTTACAAGAGGTCAGCACAAATGACCAAACGGCGACGACTAAATGGATGGATCTCAAAAATATCTTGAATTAAGGCCAAAAACAGAAGATTATTATCTCACTTACATAAAGTTCACAAAACAGGCAAAATGGAATCTACAGTTAGACATTATGGTTTTTAAGGACTATGTGTTCAAAAGGTTAAAATTGCACGAGGGGAAAAAAAGAGGCACTTGCTCCCCAAAGTCAGCCCATGGTTAGTGAGGGGAGGAAGGAAGGGGGTGGCGACTGGACAATGCTTTATTTCCAGACCTTGCCCACCAGGCTCCGGGGCTGAGTGACAAGGCGAGGAGTGGTCCCTGGGAGCGCGGTGGGGTAGGCACTTGGAGTGACAGCCAGAGGAAAGGAGGAAGGTGGCGAAGGGGAAGAGGGTAGCCACGTCCAGGTGGACGCGCAGCGACACATGCCACACAAAGTGCCCGGAACAGCGGCCGGGGCACGCGGCGGGGTCGCGTCCACTGTGCGCCTCCCCCGACCCCCAGCCCTGCCCAGCGGACGCTCCTCTCCCGAGGCCCGATCGCGCCCCGGAATCTCAGCCGAGGCCGCCGCCGGCCGACTCACCTCATCGTGGCTGCCCGCCTGCCGGGGCGGGCGCGGGCGCGGGGCGACGGCGGGCGCGGGGCTGGGCGCTAGCGGGGGCAGCCGGCCCCGGGCGCGGCGGCTCAGCGTCCGGCTGCGCTGCGGACGGCGGGGGCGGCGGCGGGGCTCATCTTCTCCGGCGGGCGTCCTGGCCGCTAGCTGCGGGGAAGGGCTGCGGCGGCCACCACTGACAGCTGGGCCCCGGCCCCTGCCATCTTGGCGGGCGCGCGTGCCCCGGGCCGTCGCGGGTGCGCGCGTGTGTGCGCGCGTGTGGGTGTGCGTGCCCGCGCCGCCCGCCGACGGCCTCGGGCGAGGGGGCGGGGTGTCTGGCCGACGGGAGCGCGCGCGCGCGCACGCACGCACGCACGCACACTCGCACGCGTCCGCCGGAGACCCCGGGGAGGAGTTGCGCGCCGGCCGCTGCGCGCGCCGACGTCCGCGGACGGGAGGGAGCGCGCGCGGCGGAGGAGCTCCACACAAAAGGCGCGACGCCCCGCAGCCCGCGCCTCTGTCGGCGAGCGCCGGGCGCTGGCGCGTGGCTGGGGGGCGGGGCCTGCGCCTCGGGGCGGGGCCTGGGACCCAGGGGGCGGGGCGGGGCGGGGCGTCGAGGACTAGAGTTCCTGGGCAGAGGCGGGTCCGAGCTGCTGCCCTACAGCCCGCTAGGGGTCCGGGACCGGCGGGAACCAGGGGAGAGGCCGGAAGCGGAGGCGGAGCTCCGGGGGCGAGGCGGGGCCCAGGGCGTGGCTCAGGGAGGAGGTCCGTAGGAGGAAGGGCGTGTGCACCGCATCTGTGGCGGGGCACTAGGTGGGTGTGTGGGACGTCCTGCGTGGTCCGGGGAAGGAGCCCAGGGGGGCGGGATGGCTCTTGGCGCGTGGACTACCGTACCTCCATCCTTACCTCCATCCTAACCCTATCTTACCCCATCCGTACCCCCATCCTTACCTTCATCCTTACCTCCACCCTTACCCTCATCTTTACCCCCACCCTTACCCCACCCTTACCCCTTCCTTACCTCCATCCTTACCCCCACCCTTACCCCCACCCTTACCCCTTCCTTACCCCCATCCTTACCTCCATCCTAACCCCATCCTTACCCCATCCTTACCCCCATCCTTACCTCCATCCTAACCCCATCCTTACCCCTTCCTTACCCCCACCCTTACCTCCATCCTAACCCCTTCCTTACCGCCACCCTTACCCCATCCTTAACCCTTCCTTACCTCCATCCTTACCCCCATCCTTACCCCTAACCCCATCCTTACCCCTTCCTTACCCCCCATCTTTACCCCCATCCTTACCCCTTCCTCCTCCATCCCCTTCATCTTTACCCCATCCTTACCTTTGTCCTTACCCCATCCTTACCTCCATCCTAACTCCATCCTTACCCCTTCCTTACCTCCATCCTTACTCCCGCCCTTACCCCCATCCTTACCTCCATCCTTAGTCCCACCCTTACCCCCATCCTTTACCTCCATCCTTACTCCCACCCTTACCCCCATCCCTACTCCCATCCTTAGGCTTTCACGGAGGACAAGGAAGGCCCCAGAGCCAACAGGCCCTGGCTCATGGATTCCTATTACTCTGCCCCTGCTGCACACCTGGCCTGTGGGTGCGCAGCTGTGATCCAAGGGGCATTAAGGTTATGTGAACAACTTTTTTTCAATTTATTTTTTATTTTATTTTTTGCAGGGAGAGAAACAGAGAGAGAGAGGGAGACGAAGACAGATAGAGATGGGCGCGCCAGCAGCCTCTCATCTGCTGTAAACGAAATCCAGATGCGTGCGCCCCCTTGTGGCCAAGTGCAGCATTGCACCCTGCGTCACTTTGCGTCTGGCTAAACATGGGACCTGGAGATTGGAACTGCTGGAGATTGGAACCGGCGTTCTTAGGCTTAGGAGGCAGGTGCCTTAACCCCTAAGCCATCTCTCCAGCCCTGAATTAATTTTTTAATGAGAGAGAATGGGGGTGTCACAGCCTCTAACCACTGCAAATGAACTCCAGATGCATGCGCCACCGTGTGCGTCTGGCTTGCATGGGTACTGGGGAATCGAACCTGGGTCCTTAGGCTGCACAGGCTGCACTGGGAAATACTTTCTTTTTTGGTTTTGCAAGGTAACTGCTGAGCCATCTCTCCAACCCAAACAATCCTCCTACCTCTGCCTTTGGGATTAAAGAAGGAGCTCAAACAACTTTCTTTTTAAAAACCCAGGTGGGAGTCACAAGCTTGGGACAATGGTGATACCTGTAGGAACCTCCCAGTTCAACTGAAGTTCCACCTGGCCCACCAAGGCAACAGCCTGTGAAGATGTTCATGTTTCACATAACAGATCAAAGTCCAAACTTTCTCTGATTTTTTTTGTTTATTTTTATTTATTTTATTTGCGAGTAACAGGCAGGCAGAGAAAGAGGTAGAGAGAGAGAGAGAGAGAGAATATGGGCTTGCCAGGGCCTCCAGCCACTGTAAACGAACTCCAGATGCATGCGCCACCTTGTGCATCTGGCTTACCGTGGGTCCTAGGAATCGAGCCTTGAACCAGGGTCCTTAGGCTTCACAGGCAAGTGCTTAACCATCTCTCCAGGCCCTTTCTCTGGTTTTTAAAAAAAATCCATCCTTCCTGAAGTTTAGTAATCCTAGTGCTGACTGGAAACCCCAGACCCCTTCCTCCCCTCCCTCCCCAGAGGTGGACACAGTTGGGTACACCTCAACATCACAACTAATTCCTCCCTTTGTCACCCCAGCAAAATAGTTACTCATTTCAGATTAAAAACAGGTTCTAAAGAGCAAATATGGGTTTGCCAGTGGCTGGCAGATAATGGGAAGGCAGGGAAGGGTTCCTGTTTCATTACTGGCCCATGTTGAGAAGAGGCTATGTGATTTCTCAAGTTTTACTGACACTGAACATCCTCCTTCGAGGTTCTTGTCTTGGTCTCTCTCTGTGTCCTTGTCTTTCTTCATCAGGTCTGCCCAGACGTTGTTGTCCCCACCTCCACATTCCCTCCCATTTTTGTTTGTGCTTGAAGTCTGAGCTTTTATTCGTCAAATCTGGAAGGACACCTTGATCTACAGTCCCGTTAGAGGTAGTAGTCCTCTTACCCTCATTATACCACATTTCACACACACACCACATTACACACACAACATTATACACACACACCACATTACACACACACGCACCACATTACACACACACACACCACATTACACACACACGCACCACATTACACACACACACACACATTACACACACACACCACATTATACACACACACCACATTACACACACACGTACCACATTACACACACACACCACATACACACACCACATACACACACACCACATTACACACACACACGCACCACATTACACACACACACCACATTACACACACACGCACCACATACACCACATTATACACACACACCACATTACACACACATGCACCACATTACACACACACACACCACATTATACACACACACCACATTATACACACACACCACATTACACACACATGCACCACATTACACACACACACACATCACACACACACACACCACATTACACACACACACACACACCACATTACACACACACGCACCACATACACACACACCACATTACACACACGCACCACATTACACACACACACACCACATTACACACACATACACACACACACATTACACACACACGCACCACATTACACACACACAAAAAAAACAACATTAAAAGATTAATTAGACACAGAAAAACAGAGACACTGATCTAGAATAAAGGTTGGCACATTTTTCTGCCAGAGACCCCCAAAACACAGCTCTTACTTCAAAGGGAATATAAAGATAGTTGATTATGAAGCCAAATATGAGTGACCATGACTGGAACACAGATTGAGGCTATCCCAAATACCATGTTCCAGCTTGGTAGAAGTTTCATGAAGTTTCTATGGCCATAGAACATTCCAAAAAGATTTCACCTGGTAGTCACAAGGATGTTAGGTCAAACAGAGGTGGGCAGTGAATGGCTACTAAGGGGCTCAAGATAGCCCAGGATAATTTGGCTTTGGCCCTCTAACATTCTACCTCCACAACCACGGAAGTTCTCGTCAGAACCAACCTTGTAGAACCTTTAACACAGGTTTGCCTTCGTTTCTTCCCCTAAAAACTTCAGCTCACACTGTAAAGGGCCAGTTAATATGCACTTTTGGCTTTTTGCAGGCTATTTTTTTACTTATACTTTCTCTGGTTGACCTTGTAGATTGAAGGCAGCCAGAGACAATAATAAGTTAATGTATGTGACTGTGTTCCAATAAATAAAAACCTACAATAAGCTGTAAAAAATAGGTACCAGGGCTGGGGAATGGTTTAGTGGTTCAGGCATTTGCCTGAGAAACCTAAGGACCCCAGTTCTGTAAGCCAGATATACAAGGTTGGCACATGCATCTGGAGTTCATTTGCAGTGGCTAGAGACCCTGGCATGCCCATTCTCTCTTTCTTTCTGCCTCTTCCTCCCTCCCCCTCAAATAAATAAATAAAATATTTTTTAAAAACCCAGGTACCAGGCTGGCTTTGGACCCTTGACCTAAGAGATCAAATAAAAAAGAAGTCACCTCACAGAGTAGAGTGGGGGGGGGACCCAGAAGTTATCACCCACAAAATGAGACAAATGATGGGGTGAGGAGAGCTGACTTCTCAGTAATGCAAATTCCAGAAGGTATGAGAGGAGGAGCGCCGTGATTGAGGACGCAGTGCATGTTTTAGATGAAAACAGCGCCTCAGACCGAGCACTTAGTCCCAGATCAGGAATAAGACAAGAGCTTCTGTTCTCCTGCTCTTTACTACTATATTGGAAGCTGGGTGTGGTGGCACATGTCTTTAATGCCAGCACTCAGGAGGCAGAGGTAGGAGGATCCCCAAGAGGCTGAGGCTACATAGCAAATTCCAGGCCAGCCTGAGCTAGAGTGAGGCCCTACTTCAAAACAACAACAACAAAAATAGTATATTAGAAAAGTTCCTCAGAGAACTGAGGCAAGACAAAAGAGGACATTCATATTAAAAGGAAGTGTCTTTTTTTTTTTATCATGTGGGCAGATGATATGATCTTGTGTATAGGGAACCCAAGGAACCCACTAGAAAGTATTAGAACTAATAAGTTCAGCATTATTACAGTATAGGATATTTTATTTTATTTATTTTTAATTATTTATTTATTTGAGAGAGAGAGAATGGGCTCGTCTGGGCCTCCAGCCACTGCAAATGAACTCCATACACGTGAGTCACCATGTGAATCTGGCTTACGTGGGTACTGGGGAGTGGTACCTGGGTCCTTAGGCTTCTAAGGCAAGTGCCTTAACTGCTAAGCCATCTCTCTAGCCTGAGATAAATATTTCAAAATCAACTGTATTTTTATGTAAATAATATGAATCAGAAATTAAGATCTATTTATAGGACAGAAAAGAATGGAATACTTAGGAATAAATTAACAAAAGAAATTTGAGATTTTACTATGGACACTGTAATATGACATTGAAAGAAATTAAGTTATAAAATGGAAAGCTATCCATTCACCTGGACTGGAAGGATTGCAAGACTCAGCTGCTAAAATGGCAGTAGACCTCAGATGGATCTATAGAGATCACCCAACCCCTGTCAACAACCCAGCTGCCTTTCTTTTTTCTTTTTTCAGTAATTAGCAAGCCGATCCCAGCATTCATTTGGGAATGCAAAGGACCAGAACAGCCAAAGCCGTCTTGAAAAAGCCAAGCAAAGCAAAGCTAGAGGAGTCATGTGTCCCAATTTCAAAGCTTGCTGAAAACCACAGAAATCAAGACTGAGTGGTACCTGTATGAGAACAGATATACAGAGCAACGGGATAGAACCAAGAGTCCAGTATAAACCCTGATCTTCATGGTTGACTTCTAACAAAGCTGCCAAGTTTCAATGAAGGGTTTTGGAACAACTAGATATCCACATGCAAAAGACTAGAGGTGGGTCTTCCCTTATACCATGCATTGGTTACTTTTCTTTCTTTTTTTTTTTTTTTAAAAACATTCCTTGAGAACTTTAAAAAATATTATTTATTTATTTATTTATTTGAGAAAGAGGCAGAAGGAGAGAGAGAAGAGAGAATGGGTGCACCAGGGCCTCCAACCACTGCAAACGAACTCCGGATGCATGCAGCCCCTTGTGCATCTGGTTTATGTGGGTCCTGGAGAATTGAACTGGGAGCCTTTGGCTTTGCAGGCAAATGCCTTAACTGCTAAGCCAAATCTCCAGCCCCGGATTGGTTACATTTCTTGTAGCTGTGACAAAATACCTGACAACCAAAACTTAAAGGGAGAAGGCTTTATTTTGTCTAATAACTAAAGAGAGACTACAATCCATCATGGTGGCACAGTAGGACCATGAAGCAGCTGTTCGCATTGGCTCTGCAGTCAAGAAGCTGAGAGATGAGTGCTGAGGCTCGGCTCATGACACTCCTTTTCCCTTCTTTTCAGGCTGGGACCCAAGCCCATGGTGCTGCCCATATTCAGGGTGGGACTTCCCTCCTCAGTCAGTCAAGCCTCCCTGGAAATGCCCTCTAGACCTCATAGGTGTGCCTCAAAGTAATAATCAAGATCAGCCATCACACATGATATGTAAAAATTACCCCAAATGCACCATGGACCTAAATGTCATAGCTAAAGCTAGAAAGCAAGATGAATTCTTACATGAAAGTTTGCATGACCTTGGTTTAGGCAAAATCTTAGATATGATTCCCAAGGCATAAGTTATCAAAAAAGAAATAGGTAGGCCAGGCGTGGCGGCACACTCTTTTAATCCCAGCACTCGGGAGGCAGAGGTAGGAGGATCGCCATGAGTTCGAGGCCACCTTGAGACTACATAGTGAATTCCAGGTCAGCCTGGGCTAGAGTGAAACCCTACCTCAGAAAAAAAAAGTTACAGAATGGGAAAAAATATGTACAAATCAAATATTTGATAAAGGTTTTGTATCCAGCACATATCATGAACACTAACAATATAGTCAGAAAGACCAATAACTCAACTTAAAAAGTGAGCAAAAGGGCTAGAGAGACAGCTCAGAGGTTAAAAGAGCTTGTTTGCAAAGCCTGGTAGTCCAGATTCAATTTCCAAGTACCCATGTAAAGCCAGATGCACAAAGTGGTTAATGTATCTGGAGTTTAATTACAGTGGCAAGAAACCCTGGCATGCCCATATTTTAATTGTCATTCTCTCTCTCTTCTTTTCTCTCCCCCTCTCTCTTTTTCCTCTTGGAAGTAAATAAAAATTTTAAAAACTAAAGTAAAATAAAATAAGTGGGCAAAGGATCTGAGAAGGTCTCTATAGAAGACAAACAGATGACCAATATATGAAAAACTTAACATCCCCAGGTGCCTGGGGAGTGCCAACCCAAACTGTCCACCAGTATATGACTGCTAAATGAGATAGGGTGCACTGTGGGATAGCACTTGGTAACAGAAATGAGTGAGGGGCTGGGGAGATGGCTCAGCAGTTAAAGGCACTTGCTTGCAAAGCCTGTGAGCCTAGGTTTGATTCCCCAGTACCCACATAAGGCCAGATGCACAAAGGCCAGATGCATCTGGAGTCTCTCTCTCTCTCCACAAATAAAAATAAATTTTTCTTAATGAGGGAGGTAGTAGTATCACTACATTAATGAACCTGAAAAAACATTATGTAGCATGAATTTTCCTGCAGTATTTTATGTGAAGAAAGGTTTTGCTGCTTGTGGTTGTTTGAATCAGATGTGCCCCATAAACTCAAGTGTTCTGAGTGTTTAGTCCCCAGCTGATGGTAATTTGGGAGGTGGAACCTTGCTAGAGGAGGTGGGTTGTTGAAGTCGGGTGTAGGGGTGTTACAGCCAGCTCCCCCTTGCCAAAGGTTGGCTCCCTCTCCTGTGGCAGAGGTGATGTCCAGCTTCTGCTCATGCCATGCTTTCCCTGCCATCATGGGGCTTCCTCTTGAGACCATAGGCCAAAACACAAACCTTTCCTCCCGTGAGTTGCTTTTGGTCAGGTGCTTTGTTCCAGCAATGGGAAGGTGACCACAGCACTGCTGGTGTTAGTCAGGGCTCCTCAGAGAAACACAACAGAGAGAGGTACACACAGGACGAGATTCATCACCAGGGGCTGACACACAGCCTGAGAAGTCTCACGGCCTGCTGCCTGCAAGCCGGAGGCCCAGAGAAACAGGAGAGGCTGTTCCATGAAAACCGGAAGGCTGAGAGCCCCGGAACAGAGAGCCCGAGTCCCAGTCCCAGCTCAAAGGCTGGAGGGTTGGGAGCCTGAAGCCATGGTGGGAGGTGAGCACCAGTGCCTGGGCCAAGTGAGCTAGCTCCTCTCTCCTCTCTGTTCTGGAGAGGGGGCTCCTCACTCACTGCCAGCCTCTTCCAGAAACTCCCTCCCTGACACACCTGGAAATCACAGCTCTGGGAAGCAGGTGTCTCTGAGCAGTCGGGGATCCACAAGCTAACTGGTGGCCTGGAAAGAAAGTTCTAGTACTCGATGACTCCAGTTCTCAAGCTGCCCTGGGCTCTGCCCTTTTCAGAACACTCTCCTGCTGTAGTTTCTTGGTTTTGTCTTCGCTGATTTCTGGTTTCTTCCTTTCAAAGCTGTGCATAAGTCAGCTCAAAGGAGGATGGATATGTAGGTGAGAGGGCGTGCACATTTTCTTCCTCCTACAAAACCCCTGCTTAACTTGGAACATTATTTAAACTGGCTTTTTCTGAATGACCTAGAACCAGGTGAGGCTGCAAGGTCTGAGGGGGCCTTCTGGGGCCCAGCAAGGCCAGCAGACAGCTTCTCCACACACTGCGGCTTTCTCCTTTGAGAATGGAATGATGAGGTTTACAGCCTTTAGGTAAAAATAGCTTTGGGTGCCTGCCACCATGGAGACTCTTAAAAAGGAAAAGAGAAGTCATTTGCTAAAAAAGAAAAAGAAAAGGCCTACCCTGTTACCATGTTGCCACCATCATTTTGGAGTTTTTTTTTTTTTTTTTGAGAGAGAGGCAAAGACAGAGAGAATGGGTGTGCCAGGTCCTTCAGCTGCTGTGAACCAACTCCAGACACATGTGCCCCATGTGTGTATATGTGACATTGTGTGTTTGCATCACTGTGTATCTGGCTTATGTAGGATCTGGAGATTCGAACATGAGTTCTTAGGCTTTGCAGGCAAGCGCCTTAACAGCTAAACCATCTCTCCAGCCTGGAATTCGATTTTATAAAGTGTGTGTATCAGTAGACCTCAAGAAGTCTTTGCCCTCTAACTCAGTGGTTCCTCTCCTGGACTCCTGGGTATGTGCACAGAAAGGAAACTGAACTAAAAACCAAGCTTGAAGGACAGAGCTGTGGATGGCAGTCTCCTCTGCTGAAGGAAGGAAGGAAGGAAGGAAGGGAGGAAGGAAGGAAGGAGAGACACTGGAAGCAGGAAGAAGCAAAACGAAATGGAGTGCCCACCTGCCAGTCAGGAGTCCCCTCCGTTGAGTCCTCACTGAGTGCTCATGGAACCCAGCTGTACGGAGTGCTGTGCTAGGTGCTAGCAAGACAGAAGTGTGGAAGCAAGTCACAGTGACAAGGGGAATACACTGGCAGTGGGGACACATAGGAAGGGCAGAACCCAGACTTAGCACTCAGGGCAGACTTCCTGGAGGAAGTGAGTTTGAATCTGAGTTATGCAAGTGATGATTGGCCAGTAACAACAGGAGGAAGAGTGTGGAGCAGAAAACGTGTAAAGACTGGGTTGACAGGGCTGGAGATGGCTTAGCAGTTAAGGTGTTTGCCTGCAAAGCCAAAGGACCCAGGTTCAATTCCCCGGGTCCCACGTAAGCCAGATGCTCAAGGTGGCGCAAGTGTTTGGAGTTCATTTGCAATGGCTGGAGGCCCTGGTGTGTCCCTTCTCTCTCTCCATCTGCCCCTCTGTCTCTCTCATTAAATAATTCATTAATTATTTATTTAAAAAAATTAAAAAAGACTGGGTAGCAACAGAAAGTATGCTGCAGTGGGTGACAGAGAAAAGCTCAGGGAGAGACATGCAGAGAGAGGCGATACTGCAGAGACCCAGAGCCCACTGAGCTCACATGAACAAACACTTTTCCAAGAGCCATGAAGGTGGCTGAGCAGGAGTGTGACATGGCTAGGCTGATAGTTTTGAAGTGTCTTTACTCAGTGGTTAAGGGCGCTTGCTTGCAAAGCCTGTTAGCCTGGGTTCAATTCTCAAGTCGTCCACGTAAGACTGATGCAAACAGCAGCACAAATGTCTGGCATTCATTTGTAGTGGCAAGAGGCCCTGGCATGCCCATATACACACACATATAAATAAATATGTAAGTCAAATTTAAAAATAAGTAAATAAATAGAAAGAAAGCTCCTCAGCCTACCTGGAGAAAGAACAGAAAACCTGAGCAAGGCAGTGCTGCAGAGATGACGGCCTGCCGTGACAGAGGTGGCACCAGACCTCCAAAGGCGTCTACTGTGGGCTAAGGGGTGCTATGGGAGCCATTGTGACTTGGCAGTGTGCTAATATGGCAGGGGTCAAAACAAGGGGCTGAAAAGGAATGTCCACATTCCTGGTTTGGGCCATTGGGAAGATGGACTCCAGGGTTTAGAAGGGGATGGGTTAGTTAGGTTTCGGACATGTGGAGACTGTGACACCTGCACAGTGAGCAGAAAGACACTCTCTGCGGGCCGATGGAGTGACGGTTGGAAGCTAAGGAGACAGGCTGAGCCAAAGACACTGACTTGGGCCTTGTCAAGATTGGAGAGGTGACTGGGACACTGGGAGTTGATGAGATAGTCCAAAGAGGTGAGGGGATGGGGAAAGAGACCAGGAGAGAGCCTTGTGGGTGAGGGTACATGTTGGAAGGCCTTTCTTGTAGTGGGAAGAAATCTGGCCATTTAAATGGTGTCAAAAGGAGCCTTGAGAGCTCACTGTGGGGAATGGCCCTCAGGAAGTGAGGCCTTGATTGGTTTTTCTTGTCATAGTCACTGCCACTGTCATCATCGTTATCACCATCATCTTCACCATCACTGCTGTCATTGCTGTAGTAGTTATTTTCTCATTGCTGTGACCACATACCTGACAAGAAGCAACTTAAGGAAGGAAGGGTTTATTTCAGTTCCAGGGCATCCTGGCAGGAAAGGCATGGCGGCAGGAGGTCGAGGCAGCTGCTCACATTCAGCACAGTGAGGAAGCAGAGTGCGATGAAGGCTGCAGCTCAGCCATTTCTCTCTCTTTTATCCTGCCTTGGACTCTGTCTTGTGGAACATTACCACCATAGTTAAGGTGGGTCTTCCCATAATTAACCTAGAAGACCCCTCACAGGCATGCGCAGAGATCCCTTTCCTAGATGACTCTAGATCCTTTAAGCTGATAATCAATATAAACCATCACAATCACCACTGCCATCGGCAGCACTGTCATCCCCATCCCCACCACCATCATCACCATCATTGTCACCATGGTCACCATCATCACCATGGTCACTATTGTCATCACCATGGTCACCACCCTTGTCACCATGATCACCATCACCGTTACCATGGTCACCATCATCATCAATGTGAGAGGACTGCTTGAGGAGCTACAATAAGTATCATGGAATCATGCTAAATGCAAGAGTTAATTATCACAAAATCCTAATAACATGGAAAAATGCCTATAAAGTTACAAAGCGTTATACATGCCAAGTGTTAACCATGGACACATCTAAAAATTGACTGATAGAGTAAAAATACAGGAAGGAGATGCACAAAGAAATAATCGTGCTATTTTAGGGTAGTAGGAATTCAGCTAGGCCTTTTTGAGTTTGCTATAATGAGAGTGTGCAGTTTTATCATTAAAAAGCACAGTCCTTTTGCAACTGCCCAGACAGAAATTGGCCTCGATATCCATGACCTTGCAGTGCCCAGCAATACCTTCGCAAGACCCTCAAAATAGAAGAAAAAGATGCTGACATCAAATTAAAAGAGAGACTAATGGAGAGAGGTAGGGGATATGATGGAGATTGGAGTTCTAAAGTGGAATGGGGGAGGGGAGGGAAATAGCATGTGATTTTTGTATGTAAGTATAGAAGTTGTCAATAAAAAAATTTAAAAAAAGAAGCCAAACGGGCAGTTGGTGCTGCCCCTGTGAGGGTCACAATGACCTTGGGCACATGTGTTCTAGCCTGTAAGAAGAGGATGCTACGCAAAGAAGGACAGGCTGTGCGGTGGAGTGCCTCGGGGCCTGGCACAAGGAGATGTCGATGGTGGCAGGGCCCAGGTCCTCACGTGCACGGCCCCTGCACAGCCTGCTCCAGGTCATCTTCCACGCTCAGGCTCGAGCCCCACCACTCTGCCTGACTCCAGCTGGCACACTCTTCCGCCTCTTTGTTGTGATCTCCAACCACAGTTCCATGGCAGCAGGAGCTCCGCATTCCAGAGGTGTGCTGATCAGAGGAGGGAAAAGTAAGGGAAGGAGGGAAGGAAGGGGAAAAGATGGATGAATGGATGGACAGAGCAGTGCTTCTGAACTCATGATGCACGTTAATATCTTCAACTAGAGCTTTCCAAATCCAGGCTCTCTGGCATGGATGCTCCACAGAACACTTGGGAAACATTCCTGCAGTGCGCCCTCCCCTCTGATGCTGCAGCTCCACCTTCCTACAGCGATTCAAATAATCACCCCTGCTGGGAAGGCGGCCAGGACACCTCCGGAGAGGAAGAGTGTGGTGGCTGCCCTCCCGAACACAATGTCTCCTGCTCTGGCTGTCCTGAGCATACTGGGATCTCTCTTGGCTTTCACTGATGCCTGAGCCCTGGACCATCTCAGCCTAGGAAGAGAGACACGCAGGAGCAAGCTTGTCAGGACAAGGGGAAACTTTCACATTGGCTGATTAGAAAATCCACCTACCAACCAGCAGCCTAGCAATGATGGAAGATGAGGACAGGGCCACCTCCAGGGCTTGGGGGTCAGGAGCTCAGGGATGTGTCTGGTTTCTCCCAGAGCTTGCTGCAAATACAGTTCAGTGAATGTGGCAATCATAAGCTTCTGCTGCCTCTATGGGCACCTGAGTAAAATAAACCCCATGAAAACAGAGCCTCTGTGCAGGTGATGGGGGCAAGCCCACTCTCATTTCCAGAACCTATTCTCCGAGGACCCTGGGGTAACCTTGAAGACACAGAAGCTCACTTGGCCAAAAAAAAAAAAAAAAAAAAATCTAAAAAATGATGTCACAAAACATATGACATAAACCTTCCCATGGCAGGGAGATGGGCAACTTCCCAATTCAGGTTTGGAAGGAGGGAGCAGTTGTTATGAGCAGTAATGGTATCACCAAATTCTTTTTCAGGGTCTCCTATTCTGCCCCTCCTGTTGCCATGGCAACTCACCTACTGAAAGGCTCAAGAAGAGAGGTGTTGGTCCTCTTTCATTGGGGAGCTTGCTCTATTGCCGCAGCATGCTCATCCCTCTGCCCCAAGGGGCTCCAGTTCCCGATTTTACACACCAGGCAATAGATCCTGGAGAGGACCATGGAACAAGATCTAAGGAAGTTGGGGGAGCCCCAGAATAGCAGGCAAACCCTCAGGCACCTATCTTCAGCATTGCTGGCAGATATGGGCGAGAAGGGGCTGGGTGGGCCTCTGAATTCCCCTCCTGCCTTTTTGATGTGAACCCTCTGCATGATGAACTTTCTTCCACAGCATCTGCACAGCAGGACAGCATGCGAGGGGTACTGCTCCCTGGGCCAGTAACCAGCCCCAGGCAAGCACAAGTGCTAATGCTCTGGTTGTGGAGACAGTCAGCTTTGTCGTCTTAGTTCTCCATGCCCAAGCAAGACAACTGGTACAGAAGTCCTCATACACTCAGGACACCATTCTTTCTTAACTTACTTGGAGCCTTCCCTTAGCAACCCTCCAACCTGAGAAGGCTGGAGTAGACTATGGTCTGGGAGAGCTGGGACTTCCTCCCTTAGCTCTAGGGCCCTCTGCTACTTTGTCTTCAAGGAGGAACAGCTGATTCTGCACTCTGAGGGCTGCAGTGTTGATGACACGACACGTGCAAGGCCAAAGTGGAACACAGGGTACCGCTTTCCACTGCGGGTCCACTCTGGGGATTGGACAACATCCAGTGTCTACTCTAGAAAACTAGCATTCTCAGTCCCCGGCAGGGGCCCTAAAAACTCACTGCACATATCGCTGTACAGCAAACTGTTTAAGAACATTCACACAGCATAGGCGATGGTGTCACTGGATGCGAGGTGGACTTTGGACTGTGGTTCATTGAGGATGTGACTAGGCCAGGGAACAGGCTACAACTGGCTCCCAGAAAGCCTACCACCCTCGCATGCATGTGATAGACATGCCAGGGCAGGAACTAAATCCCCTTTCTCTCAAGAGAGAAAAGTTGGGGTTACTTCCGTCTCACCCCAAGTCATGTGGACAGCTTGACATGTACTCCCTTGGTTTGTGGACCAATGGCTGTTGTAGAGGGCAGCTGTCAACCAGGTGCACAGAGAAGACGAGGGGCACAACCTCTAAGTGGTGTTGGGATGTAATTCATAAGTGTGTCCCCAGACAAGAGAGGTGAGCCTCCATGCAGGAGAGCCACAGTGTGTCGTCGCCTCAGGTCCTACCCCAGCAGGGCTCCCTCGACTAGTGGTGGGAGAGGCCTGGAGAAGGAGAAAGCAGCTCTCAAGTTCAGAGAGCTATCAGCAATGTAGGAATCTTCCAGGAACCCCTGAAGGCTCTCCTGAGAAGTCAGGAATGCATATGCTGCAGCCCAGAGCAGAAATTATCTCAGTAGTTAATAAGACTCTCTTTCTCCCTCTTCACTCTGCCCCCCTGAGGGCAGAACCAGACCTGGCAAGTTGGAGAGAGACAAGGGCTGTTCTCCATTCCTGCCACCAGGTGGCGCACAGCAGCTAGCACTCTGGGGCTGTTCACTAAGGTGGGAGGTAGTAAGTTTAATACAAGTTCATTTTCTAAAACTATGTAACGGGTTTGTTCTTCCGTCTGCGTTATGAGCTCAGACAAAATATGTGTTTCAGAGCACCTCAATCACACTTCTGCCTCTGGCTTCCTGAATGCAGGGTGCACACGTGGCCGGAGGCAGATAAGCCCCACACCTTCCAGCTCCCTGGCACCCAGATGGAGTGAATTATTCTTTTGTTTCTGTCATTGATTTGTCATAGTAATTCAAAAGTAACTATACACAAGCTGTCATGAGTCCCTTTTACTTCCTTGATATCTTATTGTTCTTGTAATAATTACTTTAACAGCAATTGATGCACCAGTACTTACATGACCACAGAATCTAAAAGCTAGGCATGATCATTGAGCCAAATTCTTGTTTTTTAATTTTTTTTATTTTTTGAGGTAGGGTCTCACTGTTGCCCAGGCTGACCTGAAATTTATTGTGTAGTCACAGGCTGGCCTCGAACTTACAGTGATCCTCCTACCTCAGCCTTTCTGAGTGCTGGGATTAAAGGTGTGCACCACTGTGCCTGGTAAGTCAAATTCTTTGAGTCCTTGAGTTGTCTCATTTGATGAAGAATTACACACCATGTGAAAAGTGTGTTCTATTTGTAAATGACCCAGGTGAGTAAATAATCTACCTAGGAAACAGAATATAGTGTGAATCATATCTAATTTTAAATATTTTAATTTATATACTTTCATGAATATAGGTCAATAAGAAATCCACTTTTCAGATTTTATTTCATTATAGAATAGATTTGATAAGGATACATACAAACAGATTCGTCTTCAGTACATGTTATTTTCTGGTGCCCTGCACTTTTGCAGCAGGCTAGAGATGTCATGAAAAATGTTTCCAAATGTCCTTCATCAGCCACTCTAAACAACCAGTGCTCACTTCATTTACTTGTTTAGAATGAGTGACCATCTTAGCATTTGTTCTTAAGTCTGTTTATGACTCTTCGATTTAAGAATCCAAGATACAGTCCCCAATGTAAACAATAACTTCAATCTGTCACACAATGGGTAAGGCCTTCTGGACAAATTTATGCCACCTACGTTCTACTCATCAGAACACAGTCTTATGTCACACTGCCAAGACGAGAGCTGTCCGGGCACAAGAGGCAGGGAAGGAAGCTGCCCTTAGTTCCCAGGGCCTCTGCGACATCTGTGCTCTGTAGGTCGCCGGTAGACTGAAGAGACTCCTCTCCATTTGGCCTGCTTGGTCATCTGCTACAAAGTACAATGTCCAGAGTGTACACTGCGAGGCCCGCGGTGGGCGTTTATTATGAGCTGCTAAATCCTAGACAAGCACAATACCATATCATGCCATTAATACACAGAGGCTGGTGGCCAGTTACTCAGCCATTCACCAGGGCACGTGTGTGGGGGCGGGGACGGGGTCAGTTCACAGCGGTGCTGAGAGGCTGGCTGTGTCCAGGCAGGACAGTGTGACGGGAGCGCAGTAGCATCCACATGGTTAGGTTCACCTCATTCTTACCAGCCTCCGGAGGTGGGGGGGGGGGCTTAGTGAAGTCTTAGAGAATGTGACTGAGGTCAGTCTCATATCTGCATTCCTGATTCAGCTGGCAAATCAGTGATTCTCTTATGTGAGTTATCCTTTTAGGACCAATTAGTCCACAGCAATCCCGGTTTGGTACCTCATTATTATCATAAATATCTGAATTAGCAAGCTAGGTGGAGAGACAGTGACAACTATATACAATATTTTAAAAGGCATTCTGTGACCATTTTTGAAGAGTTCATAGAAAAGCGACTAAAAAGCCAGTACCTTTCGTTCTTTTGTTGATGACACTACCAGGTAAACCTCGGGACCTTTTCTATACCCAGTGTGTACTGCTTCCTGCACTGCGCAACACCAGTGGAGATGGAAGTGCTTATCTGGTGTGGCACTCGCTGGCTCCCCAAGCTAAGGTAACTGGTAGAGAGAGGATTTTCCTGAGGTTTGTAAGAGTTTTCAGATAAAACAGAAATCACAGTGACCAAGCGGAACGTGAGTCTGTCTTCTTGGGCGTGATCTGCTCCCAGGGCTCCCGTGGACACTAAATGACCCGCCACTGCATGATGCTCGTGTCCTTCCCACCTGTGGAGATGAGGTGGCTGTCTTCACAGAGGAAGTCGACATTGGTGACGTGGCTGCTGTGCCCACCGTAAGTGTGGCTTGGAGCCTGCAAAAGCATGGTGTGGAGGAAAGCTTATGAAAAGCTAACTGGCCTCTGGATGGGCTTGGGTTCCAGATCAGTCCTTAGCACGCTCACTCTTTCCCTGCTTAGCAGGGCTCACATGTGCACCTGCTGCGGGTGTGCGACACCAGAGGGACACAGAAATGAGCCTCACTGAGCCCCTGGGGTCAGGTGGGGGACAAAGCAAGCACATGACAAGCCTACATTCCAGAGGGCTGCAGCAGACAGGCTGGCCCAGGGGCGGGACTAGGAGCGGCCTGGGTGAGGGGGAGTGCAGTCAGGTTCATGGAGGCCCAGGAGGGGGTTTGAGGATGGGGTCAGGTGAGCTGAGCAGAGCTAGAGTGGGGATGAGGGAGTTGGAGGTGGGCGAGGGCCTATAGCTGCACAGGGAGACATCCTGGACCCAAAGGGCTCTGGAGGCCTTCTCAGGGTTGGGGTCTCCCTGGGGGCAGTGGGGAGCCCTGGGAGTGCTCAAGCAGCAGACTGGCAGGATTATATGCTGGCAACCCTCACCCACAGCTCACTTCTATTTGGTTTCTCAACACGTCAGCCATTATGCATGCTGTGGGAGAAGAAAGAACGGCAGCTCGGGCCTCACCCTGAACTGGGAGCAGGGGTAGGAGAACAGGTGCACTTTGCCAAAGTCATCGCCCGTTGACAGGAGCTTCTTCTCGTGGGCTCGGCAGACAGCATTAATGTCGGTTCCATCTGAGCCTTCTGGCCACACCCCTAAAACAGAACACAAACAGCACTGGGAACCCCAGGCCACATGGTCACAGCACACACGGCTGCTGAGCTGCCAGGGAAGGAAAACTACCTTAAGTCCAGGCCTTAGCATTAAGGGCCAGGAGGATGCTCAGTCCCGGATCCTGGCCTCTCCTGGGCTCCCAGATCTGGCTCACGTGGGGCCGGATTGAGAAGCCTCACAGGGCTTCCCAATGCTTCATGGCACTGCACAGCCTCGACAGCTTTGGAGCCCTTCTGGATAGCACCAATGCCCCTGGTTCTGAGGTTAGCACTTTTCACTCTCCTCAAAGTGTGTGAGGAAGGCTGGCAAGTCCTGGAGGCCACAGGGACTCTAGGACTTGGGGGCCTGGTCTCTTCACCTGACAGCTGAAGTGACCTAGAGAAGGTTAGCACTTAACACCAGGGAACAAATGCTAGCGCTGAGGGGACTTATAAATTCCTGTCAGCCTACTCACTTCTGGTCACTCATGAAAACATTTTACAAATACTGCCTTTTTGTTTTAGTCTCTTATGTTGTGGCAATTTAGTTTAGGTTATTTATGAATATATTCCTAAGCTAAATTTTGAAGAAAGTAAATTTTAAAGGCTAAGAATCAAAAAATATATCAAAAAGCCTGATGTGGTAGTGCAAGCCTTTAACCCCAGCACTCCAGAGGCTGAGGTAGGGGAATCTCCATGAGTTTGAGGCCAGCCTTGGCTACAGAGTGAGTTCCAGGTCAACTTGGGCTAGAATGAGGCCATGTCTCAAAAAATAAAATACAAAAATACAATAACAATAAATAAATTGCAAGTGCCATATGTTCATGAAGGACACCTGGCCCAGCCTGCCGGGGGATCTTGTGAATGACCTCAGAGCTCAGCTCTCAAGACCCATCTTGTTCCACTGAAAGGGTTAAGGCCCGGCCCCCCGGCCCACCCCACCTGGCCTGACCCTGGGGAGCCGCAGAAGTGTGTCTTTGGGCCCAGGCAGGGCAGAGCACTTAGACAGACCTATGGTAATACCTCTCACAACCATCAGAGAAATGCTCTAAAAGCCACACAGCCATGTTCTAAGCCAGTGGAGCCTGCAGAAACCCTATTGTTGCAATCAGCTTCACACTGCTTGCAGAAAACACCCAACCAAATGCAGCTTGTGGAAGAAAAGGGTTTATTTTGGCTTATAGACTTGAGGAGACGCTCCATGATGGCAGGGGAAACTGAGGGCATGAACAGAGGGTGGACATCACTTCCTGGCCAACCTCAGGAGGACAATACCAACAGGAGAGTGTGCCAAACACTGGCAAGGGGACAGTGGCTGTAACACCCATCAGCCCACCCCCAACAATACACTGTCTCCAGGAAGCTTTAATTCCCAAATTGCCACCAGCTAGGGACCCAACACTCAGAACACATTAAGTTTATGCGGGACACCTGAATCAAACCACCACACCTACCAAAGACATGGAACCCCAAGGTGCAGGTACAGGTGGCCCACTCGATGTCCCTCGTGGTTTCCACACTCACGACTTGCTTACAGGCAGATGGAACCCCTGGGAAGACCAGACAGTCTCATAACTGCTCAGTCAAGGCTCCAGGTCTCCTTGAGCCAGGCAGGGTCCTTCAGAGCTGTGCCCCCATCTGGACAAGGACCCTCACTTCTCAGCCCTGGGAACCTGTCCACAGCTGATGCCCCATTTCGGCAGAAGCCACTTCTGTTTTCTTCCACCTCCTTCCCTGAGAACACACCCTGCCCAAGCCCCAGCCTGGCTTCTCTTGTCTGCGACAGGCTTCTGGGCCCCAGCATTCCCTGTGTTGCTCAGTGTCCTCACCAGTGGCCTGAACCCTATTCTGCCTCTGAGTTGAACTGCTCTTTCCCAGCACGCACGCACACACACACACACGCACGCACACACGCACGCACGCACACACGCACGCACACACGCACACATGCACGTGGTGTCCCTCAGCCCCCTCTGTTAGGAATGGAAACCAGTCATATCAAGTGCCAAAACCTCCAGGGTGACTTGCTTACTCTCTGAATGAGTCTCACTAATGGAGCATGTCTGAGTAGGTAAAAGTGAGGGCCATCTTTCAAAATCATCACCCTGATTTTGCACCTGGGTCAGGTAAGACCTGGGAAGAGGGGGTCATACCAGGTGAACGCCTTCCCCACTGGAGGAGGTCTGTTGTGGAACACACTACTCTCCCTTGCCTGTCCCAGCTCCTTCACAAGTGGGCAACAGGTTCAGGGAAGTGTGGCTTCCTCCTCACCCACTGACTCTCAGTCCCTGGCCTGGCATCGAAGCTTTAATTTATTTATTCATAAACGACAACAAGCCAGAAAGTGGAGTGCATGGTGAGAAAGTGGAGTGCATGGTGAGAAAGTGGAGTGCATGGTGAGAAAGTGGAGTGCATGGTGAGAAAGTGGAGTGCATGGTGAGAAAGTGGAGTGCATGGTGAGAAAGTGGAGGCGCATGGTGAGAAAGTGGAGGCGCATGGTGAGAAAGTGGAGTGCATGGTGAGAAAGTGGAGTGCATGGTGAGAAAGTGGAGTGCATGGTGAGAAAGTGGAGTGCATGGTGAGAAAGTGGAGGCGCATGGTGAGAAAGTGGAGTGCATGGTGAGAAAGTGGAGTGCATGGTGAGAAAGTGGAGTGCATGGTGAGAAAGTGGAGTGCATGGTGAGAAAGTGGATGGTGAGAAAGTGGAGTGCATGGTGAGAAAGTGGAGTGCATGGTGAGAAAGTGGAGTGCATGGTGAGAAAGTGGAGCGCATGGTGAGAAAGTGGAGCGCATGGTGGAGCGCATGGTGAGAAAGTGGAGCGCATGGTGAGAAAGTGGAGTGCATGGTGAGAAAGTGGAGGCGCATGGTGAGAAAGTGGAGTGCATGGTGAGAAAGTGGAGTGCATGGTGAGAAAGTGGAGTGCATGGTGAGAAAGTGGAGGCGCATGGTGAGAAAGTGGAGTGCATGGTGAGAAAGTGGAGTGCATGGTGAGAAAGTGGAGTGGTGAGAAAGTGGAGTGCATGGTGAGAAAGTGGAGTGTATGGTGAGAAAGTGGAGTGCATGGTGAGAAAGTGGAGTGCATGGTGAGAAAGTGGAGTGCATGGTGAGAAAGTGGAGTGCATGGTGAGAAAGTGGAGTGCATGGTGAGAAAGTGGAGTGCATGGTGAGAAAGTGGAGTGCATGGTGAGAAAGTGGATGTGCATGGTGAGAAAGTGGAGTGCATGGTGAGAAAGTGGAGTGCATGGTGAGGAGTGCATGGTGAGAAAGTGGAGGCATGGTGAGAAAGTGGAGTGCATGGTGAGAAAGTGGAGTGCATGGTGAGAAAGTGGAGTGCATGGTGAGAAAGTGGAGTGCATGGTGAGAAAGTGGAGGCGCATGGTGAGAAAGTGGAGTGCATGGTGAGAAAGTGGAGTGCATGGTGAGAAAGTGGAGTGCATGGTGAGAAAGTGGAGTGCATGGTGAGAAAGTGGAGTGCATGGTGAGAAAGTGGAGTGCATGGTGAGAAAGTGGAGTGCATGGTGAGAAAGTGGAGTGTATGGTGAGAAAGTGGAGTGCATGGTGAGAAAGTGGAGTGCATGGTGAGAAAGTGGAGGCGCATGGTGAGAAAGTGGAGTGCATGGTGAGAAAGTGGAGTGCATGGTGAGAAAGTGGAGTGCATGGTGAGAAAGTGGAGTGCATGGTGAGAAAGTGGAGTGCATGGTGAGAAAGTGGAGTGCATGGTGAGAAAGTGGAGTGCATGGTGAGAAAGTGGAGTGCATGGTGAGAAAGTGGAGTGCATGGTGAGAAAGTGGAGTGCATGGTGAGAAAGTGGAGTGCATGGTGAGAAAGTGGAGTGCATGGTGAGAAAGTGGAGGCGCATGGTGAGAAAGTGGAGTGCATGGTGAGAAAGTGGAGTGCATGGTGAGAAAGTGGAGTGCATGGTGAGAAAGTGGAGTGCATGGTGAGAAAGTGGAGTGGTGAGAAAGTGGAGTGCATGGTGAGAAAGTGGAGTGCATGGTGAGAAAGTGGAGTGCATGGTGAGAAAGTGGAGTGCATGGTGAAAAGTGGAGTGCATGGTGAGAAAGTGGAGGGCATGGTGAGAAAGTGGAGTGCATGGTGAGAAAGTGGAGTGCATGGTGAGAAAGTGGAGTGCATGGTGAGAAAGTGGAGTGCATGGTGAGAAAGTGGAGTGCATGGTGAGAAAGTGGAGTGCATGGTGAGAAAGTGGAGTGCATGGTGAGAAAGTGGAGTGCATGGTGAGAAAGTGGAGTGCATGGTGAGAAAGTGGAGTGCATGGTGAGAAAGTGGAGTGCATGGTGAGAAAGTGGAGTGCATGGTGAGAAAGTGGAGTGCATGGTGAGAAAGTGGAGTGCATGGTGAGAAAGTGGAGTGCATGGTGAAAAGTGGAGTGCATGGTGAGAAAGTGGAGTGCATGGTGAGAAAGTGGTGATGGTGAGAAAGTGGAGTGCATGGTGAGAAAGTGGAGTGCATGGTGAGAAAGTGGAGTGGTGATGGTGATGGTGAGAAAGTGGAGTGCATGGTGAGAAAGTGGAGTGCATGGTGAGAAAGTGGAGTGCATGGTGAGAAAGTGGAGTGCATGGTGAGAAAGTAGAGTGCATGGTGAGAAAGTGGAGTGCATGGTGAGAAAGTGGAGCGCATGGTGAGAAAGTGGAGGCGCAGAGCACCGACTGTAGCTTCCAGCGCATGGAGACCAGGCCTTTACCGTGTGCCATAACCACCTTGGCTTGGCCCAGAGTGTAGCCGGTGCGCAGGCCATGGTACGTAGTAGGTTCTCATTCTCCCCTCCCCCCACCCTAGGTCCTGCTTAGATTCAGAGCCTGGCCAGGGAGGGGCTAGAGGACAAAGAGGGTCCTGAGGACAAGGAGGGTCCCTGGGCTTCTGTCGTTCATGGTTGGCTCACTTAGAAGGGCACCTTTACCACGGACATTCAATTCTATGACATCTGTCCACCCAGGCACTCCCCTGCACACCCGGCTGCCTCCTCATCTGGGTGGGCCCTGCATTTTATCTGACCAAAGCCCCCTGTCAAACCAAACCTGGTGTCCAGTGTGAGGAAGGATCTAGGAGGCCATGGAGCCAACTCCCCCACCCACTGAGGAGGGAGCCAAGGAGCAGGGATGACCCCAGGGCCCGAGTCTGACGCAGGCCCATCTGGGTCTCCAAGTGAACATCTCCTCTCATCTAAACTCAGAGGGTGCCTGGGTTGTTACTTACAGTAAAGGATTTCATAGTCCCCGGAATTCGATACAAGGAACTGTGAGTTCACAGACCAGTCCAGGTGGGTGATGAAGCTGGAATGACCCTGGGGGAGAAAAACACTGGGTGAGACTCGTGTGGATTCCCAGCTAGAGCCACAATGCCACCATGAAAGAGCGCGTGTGTTTGTGAGAAATGGTAAAAACTCACCGAGCATTTGCCAATTCTTGTGTATTTCCTCCCATTGTCGCCAACTCCGTAAATATAGACACAGTTGTCATGAGAGCCTATCGCTAAGAAATTCCCATCTGCAGAAACAGATCATATATCAAATGTTAAAAGCAAACATTCATTCATCACAAGAGAAAATGTCAGTTGTCACCTGTGATGGCTGGCAACTTGACAGCATTTATAATCACCATGGAAACAAACCTCTGGTTGTGTCTGTGAGGGATGTTCTGGATTAGGTTGGTGGGAGGACTCACCCTAACTGTGGGTGGCACCATCCCGTGGGCTGGGTCCTGCGCTGTATGAAAAGCAGGAAGCCAGGTGAGGGTGAGCCCAGCATTCATCACCCTCTACCTCCCCTATGCTGACCCATGAGACTGCCTCCTGTGCTTGAATGTCTGCCCCACTGTCCTCTGAAACTACGCAAAAATAAACTCCTTCCTCAGATGGCTTCTGCTAGGGTATCCTGTCCCACTGAGGAGAAAGGAACTGTTACACCACCTCAGATTTAGACAAAGTGACCAGATAAATGGATCATTTCAAAGAGAAACAAGTGCTTTCAAATGAGTCCCGTACCACCCACAAAGTTTTCTTTTGAAAAATACCCATGGCATCAGACTACAAAGTCTGGGGAAAGTTTTAAAATGCAACTATATAAACTCTCATGAAACCCTCCCTGGCTGTTCCTGTCCTGACCCCTGCAGGGTGGACACCAGGTTCCTTGGCCTTGGCGGCCACAACTTTCTTCCTGGAGCCCAGGTCCCCCACTACCTCTGCCTTCAGGACCTGCCTGCGGCTCTCCTGGCTCTTCCTGGGACCACCCCTTGGTGTATTCACTCTCTGTTTCAGGGCCTCAATGCTGCCAGGCAAAGAGCATGCAGTAAGAACCGTACAGCCATTTTGTAGCTGACCAATGGTACCCAGGTGACACTGGGAAGGGAAGAGAACCTGGAGGCTGGTCCTGAAACCCTGGCCCTTCCTGAGCAGGGGCAGACAGAGGCTATAGGAAGCAACATCAAAGTGGGGACCTGATGCTGCTCAGGGATTTGGACTAGAGTAGACTGGGTCCCTCCGGCCAGCCTGGACTGCTGGCAAATCCTTGCTCTCACTGACCAGGTTTCCCCATCCACGAAGCACAGCACCTGCTACCTTTCACAGCCATGGGCAGGGCTCTCTGGACAGCATCTGTGAGGTCCTGGCAGCCCCTGGCACACATGCCACTTCAATAAGGCCATTTCTCTCCCACTGCAAAGACCATGGCCTAGGGCTACCAGGAAATGGAAGTTCAAGCCTAGGTCAGGCCACAGGAGAGGTACTGGCAAGACTGAAGCACCCTGTGAAAATCAGGAAGCCTGAAGGAGTGAGGCAAACAGAGCACCATGGAGTTGGAAACTGGGATCATCCACAGCTGCTGGCCAGGAAGAGCCAGGGAGCTGCATTGAAGCCAATGTTGCATTGACTCCTCCATCTGCTCACCTGACCACAAACCCTCAGTGCTAACAATCATAGCTTGACAATGATAATTACCGCCTTCAGAACAGCCACCATGTACCAGATGCCTGCTATGGGCCAGGTGCTACTGAAATCTTCAGCACTAATGTACCCGGTCCTCATGACAACTGTATGAGGTAGAGACTATCAACACTATGTTTCAGGAGTGACAATAAGGCTGGGACGACTAACTTACCAGAGGCCACACAGGTTTCCAGAGCCGGCATTGCAGCAGTGAACACTCTGAGCACCACCCTGTGACCCCCAAGCCTCATTTCAGCCCTCAAAAGAGCTAGGGCACCTTGCAGGAATGGCTCAAACAGGCCTGAGGCAGGACATGTACAGGAAGACCCTAAAACCCCATGTTATACCAGAGAACAGCGTTAAAGGCAACCAAGGTCATGTCCAAAGGACTCAGGAGCCAGTCAAAGTAACTGCCACCAGTTGACAACATGTAAGTTTGTGTATATAACTAGAATAGACAGAAACAGCACATTTAAGTTCATAAATGTACCAAAACTGCCACCATCAACAACATGTAAGTTTGTGTATATAACTAGAATAGACAGAAGCAGCACATTTAAGTTCATAAATGTACCAAAACTGCCACCATCAACAACATGTAAGTTTGTGTATATAACTAGAATAGACAGAAACAGCACATTTAAGTTCATAAATGTACCAAAACTGCCACCATCAACAACATGTAAGTTTGTGTATATAACTAGAATAGACAGAAACAGCACATTTAAGTTCATAAATGTACCAAAACTGCCACCATCAACAACATGTAAGTTTGTGTATATAACTAGAATAGACAGAAGCAGCACATTTAAGTTCATAAATGTACCAAAACTGCCACCATCAACGTATTGGCCACTGCTGGGGAATGCAAAGGGCAAACTCATCGTGGAAGCTGGCAAATACCTTATTGATTATTTATTTATTTATTTACTTATTTTAAAAATATTTTTAAATTTTATTTATTTATTTATTTGAGAGAGAGAGAAGGAGAGAGAAAGAAGCAGTCAGAGAATGGCACTCAGGGCCTCTAGCCATTGCAAACAAACTCCAGATGCGTGCACCCCCTTGTGCATCTGGCTTACGCGGGTTCTGGGGAGTTGAACCTGGGTCCTTTGGCTTTGCAGGCACATGTCTTAATGGCTAAGCCATCTCTCCAGCCCGATTATTTATTATTTTACGGTGCTGAGGGTATTACCTAAGGTCTCATGTATGTTAGGCCAGCATTCTGCTGCTGAGCTATATCCCTAGCTGAGAAACCAAAAAAAAGTAAAGTGAAAAATAAAAAGGGCATTTATTTCAACTTTCCTCTATGAATTCTGCTACTGAGTAAGTAACCCAGCAGATGAAGGGAAGTAAGTTCCTCTCTATAGCAGCTGTGTTTAATAAATGAAGAGAAAAGCTGACGCTGGAAGTCACGGGTGTGCACTCTTACGGATGGAGGCGTTGGCCATCCATCCACAGCTGCCAGCACCACAGAGAGACAAACCCTTTACACAGCACCTGCAGGAAGACACACCAATGTACACAGAGCCTGAACATGACCATGCCTCGGGATCCAAGAATCCCTGCAGGAAATGCAGGGGACAGAGGGACACACCAAGCATCTCATGGGGATACTTACAGCACAACTCAGTGTGGAAAATGCTTCAGGCAGAGTGAGCCAATTTCTTCAGTGAACTTACTAAGAGAGAGGAGGGATTTATGGACTAAATGAAACTTACAAGACGTATTGGCCAATTACCATCGATGTCTTTTTCTGGATTCTGAATGAAAACATGAACCCCCTGGGACACCAAATGGTATGAGGTATCCATGTACACTTGGTGTGGGCATGATAATGATGGGCAAGACTCCATGCTGTGGCATGTGAAAAGGCTGGTACAGGGCTGGAGAGATGGCTTAGCAGTTAAGGCATTTGCCTGCAAAGCCAAAGGATCCCGGTTTGATTCCCCAGGACCCATGTGAGGCAGATGCACAAAGGGGTGCATACATCTGAGTTCATTTGCAGTGGCTGGAAGCTGTGGTGCATGCATTCTCTCTCTTTCTCTCTCTCTGCCTCTTTCTCTCAAATAAATAAATAAAATATATTTTAAAAAAGAAAAAGGCTGGTACGACCTCCCCTTGTTAAGCAATGGTGAAACTACGAAACTCCAAAGTACCATGTGAGCATTCTGGAGACTGACCAGTGATACCAGATAATCTACAAAGTGTTCGCTCTTTGAAATCTGCTGCCCTTCAAGTAGGAGCAGGGTGTGGCCATGGTGTGCTTCCTGGGCTGTCCTCATCCCAGCACCTTGATTGACACAGAGGTCCCATCAAGGGCTCTGGGACCAAAGTATGCCACTCAGCACTGGCCCAGCAGCACTGTCAAGGAAAGTGACAATCTCTAGAATGGCTCGCTGGGCCAACAGCTCTATTAGCCTGAGGTCAGAGTTGTGGTTGGGTTGAGCTTCATTCTGCAGATGGGAGCAACCGCTATAGTGCATGGATGCAGGAGAGACAGGACACCTGGCCGCACCTAGGCTAGGCTTGTGAAGCCATGGCATACCTGGAATGAAGCTCTGGGTTAGCTCTGAGACCTGTGCCCAGGGCCAGTGTCGGAGGACAGATGCCTGACTGTAGGTATTTGAGCCCAACTTTGTCCAACTTTTCAGACAAAATGCAGGAAGCAAAACTGGCAAACACTGAAAAGGACATCATCAACACAGTGACAATGGCCAGACCTCAATCTTGGCAGGGTCCAGGTGACCTAAGCACCACTGTCCACCCAGTCAGATGATCAACCAACCAGAACACTCCAGCCAAGATGGCAAAGAGCACATTCTTCTCCAGTGTCCAGAATGTTCTCCAGGATGGACCATATTCTAGGCCATAAAATAAGTCTTAGTGCAGTTAAAATATTCTATGGCAATGATGAAGATAACTTAGAAATCAGTAACAGAAATACATTAAATACATAAATACAACTATTTGGAAATGAGATAATACATTTCTAGATAACTGTAGGCCAAAGAATAAATCATCAGAGAAATAAGAAAATATTTGTGAGCTGAAGGAAAATGAAGACACAGGTGCAAGTATCTGGGCCGGGATCAAGCAGTGCCGCAGGGAAATGCATAGCTTTAAATATCTGCACTAGAAGAAAGTTCTCTTATAAATAACCCAGGCTTTCACCATCAGAAGCTAAAAAAGAAGAGCTAAACATAAATCAAATGGAAGGAATGAAATAATAAATATTGGGTCAGAAAAAATACCACTGAGACAAAAAATTGATTCTTTATAAAAATCAACAAAATTGACAGGGTTCAGTCTGGCTGCCCAAGTGAAAAAGAAAGAAGATACCAATGGCCACAACCAGGAACTCAAGATGAGTTACTCAGGACCAACTTCTGAAAAATTCAAGGACTAAAAGCAAATACATTAAGTGTGCTTAGGACACAAGTTAAATATTTCACAAAACAAATTCCTAGTGAGACCCACATCACCAAAGCAACTTAATAAGAAATACAACATCTGAATAAATCTTTACAAGAAAAGCACGGAGCTGGATGTGGTGGTGCAGGCCTGTGATCACAGCACTCGGGAGGCACAGCCAGGGAGGATTACTGTACTTTACAGGCCAGCCTGGGCTATATGGAGATCTTGTCTTAATAAAACTAAACACAACATTTCCCAAAGCAGAGCCCAAATAGTTCCACGGAGTTTGTGGGAATTCCACTAGATATTTACTAAACAAATCCTTCCAGCCAGTTGTAGCTATGGTGGTGCAGACCCAGTGTTCCAGCACTCTGGAGGCAGAAGCAGGAGGGTCCCGGCAATTGAGAGGCTAGCCTGGGCTACAGAACAATATCTTGTCTCAAAAACAAGACAAACAACATCAATAACAAAACACTGGGCTTAGGCTGGGCATGGCTGCATACGCCTTTAGGAGGCTTGCTATGAGTTTGAGGTGAGGCCAGCCTGAGACTACATAGTGAGTTCCAGGTCAGCCTGGGCTACAGCAAGACCCTACCTTGAAAAACCAAATGAAACCAAAATAAAAAATCCTGTGGCTGAGGAGCTGGCTTACCAGGTAAGGAGGCTTTCTGTGCAAGCATGAGGACCTGAGTTCAATCCTCAGCACCCACATAAAAAGCTGGATGCAGCCACACCTGTCTGTAACCCCAGTGCTTAGGGAGGTGACAAGTCTGATCGAAAAAAAAAAAAAAAAAAATATATATATATATATATATATATATATATATATATATATATATGCCCAAAATCCTCCAAACTAAACAAAGAAAAAAAAAAAAAAAAAAAAAAAGGCAGCTGCAGGCTTAGTGAGATACTCTGTCTCAAGGAAATATCGTGGAAGAGGATGAAACCTGACACTCTCTGGTGTGCACAGGGTGTATGCATCTGCACACACACTACATACACTGCCTGCACACACACTGATAAAAGAAACAACACACAAAAACACAAAAAAACAAAATAAACTCAAAACCCACCATGCGCCATGAGGTGAGCAGCGCTTTCCGAAGACAAAGCCATCGCAGGAAAACCACAGGCCAGGCTCCCGCACAGGCCCAGTGTAAAAGCCCTCACAGAGCACTAACCAACGGAATTCATCAGTGCACAAGGGGTCAAACATCACAATCAAATAGTGTTTTCATAGGAATGTAAAGTTGGTTTAATACTGGAAAATTAATACAAAACAACATATTTTTAAAAAGGATAAAACCGGGCTGAGAAATGGCTCCATGGTTAAGGCACTTGCCTGAAAAGCCTAGCAACCAGAGCTCGATTCCCCAGTACTCACGCAAGGCTAGATGCACAAAGTAGTGCATTCATCTGAGTCCATTTGCAATGGCTGGAGGTCCTGGTGCACCCATTCTCTCTCTCTCCCTGCTGGGTGTGGTGGCACACACCTTCAATCTTAGCACTAGGAAGGCTGAGGTAAGAGGATCACTGTGAGTTCCAGGCCAGCTGAGACTACATAGTGAATTCCAGGTCAGCCTGGGCTAGAGCAAAAAAAAAAAAAAAAAAAAAAAAGAGAGAGAGAGAGAGAGAGAGAGATAAAACCTTACGGTCATCTTAATAGATGTAGAAAAAGCATTTGACAAATCCCAATACTCATTCATGCTGAAACAATTAGGAATGAAAGAGAACTTTCTCTTTAAAATGAAAGGAAGAGGGAGCGGGACCTGAGAAGAGAAACGACTCTGCGCACTTCACCCTGGCCCCAGCTGAAACCATAGAGGAATTGGGGAAATGAGCAAGAGTGCTGCTTTCTTAGTGAATCTGATATCAGCTCAAGGATGAAGGAGACAGACACTGAGGACACTCAACACCTACCAAAGCAGAGATCCAGAGGATCCTACGAACCCATCACTGAAGTAGACTTAAAATGCTCCCAGCATGGCTCAGGAAATTTTGTAGAAGAGAGGGTGGAAAGATTGTTAGAGCCACAAGTTGGGACATTATGCACAGAGACATTGCCTCTCCCATAACCAATGGCTGCCCCCCACAACGCATCACCACAATCCCCATAGGGATGACCTGCATTCCCAACAAGGAGGGTCTCTTTGGAAAAGGGGCAGGGATGAGGGAAAGGATGGTACCAACATGTGCTGTTTACATACTACTTATGTTTATAACTAAGAAAAAAATTAAAAAGAGATGAAAGGAAGAATCATTACTCCTGGAGACAAAAGACTGTGGGCTCTTTCTCCTTGAGGAAAGCTTCAGACAAGAGAGCCATTCTCATCAGTTCTGTTTAACTAGAGACGCTGGCTAATGTACTAAAAGAAATAGCATTAAAAGCATCTAGCCTAGAAAAGAAGTAAAACTGTTCTCATTTGCAGATGAAATTATTATGTTGATGAGGACTACCCCAAGGATCACATACATGTTCACAAACACACATACATGCACATACACACCTACACGTACAGGCCAAAATATATAAGATCCATAGGCAAAATTAAAATTTATTTCTATTTACCAGTAACCAATAATCTGAAAGTAAAATTCAGAAAGATCCCATGCACAGTGTTATAAAAACAACTTGGGGGCTGGAGAGATGGCTTAGTGGTTAAGGCGCCTGCCTGCTACGCCTAAGAACGCAGGTTCCAATCTCCAGGTCCCATGTTTAGCCAGACGCAAAGTGATACAAGGGCGCAATGCTGCACTTGCCTACAAGAGGGCACATGTGTCTGGAGTTCGTTCACAGAGGCTGAGAGGCTGCTGGTGTGCCCATTCTCTGTCTCCATCTCCCTCTCTCTATCTCTCTGTCTCTCTCAAAAAAAATAATAATAACTTGGGAATAAATTAAAAAGTGTAAGACTTGTACATCAAAACTATAAAATACTCTGAGAAAAGTTAAAGAAGATCTAAACAAATGGAGAGACACGCCATGTTCATGAGCCAGAAGACTCAGTGTCAATCAAGATGGGGAGGAAGTCTCTGTCATATCCCTCTATCAATTCATAGTAGATTCTATTAAGATCCTAGTAAGCTTTATTTTCCTAGTAGGCTTTTTAAAGTTAGAAATTGACAAGCTGATCCTATACAATTAGTCAGACAAAATGTCTTCTATGACTATGATGAAGTCAAAAAAAGTCAATAGTAGAAATAAATATGGGGAATACCCAAAATTATAGAGATTAGACAACACATTTCTAAATAATCCATAGGCCAAAGAAAAAATTGATTTATAGAAATCCTATAAATAGGATTTAAAGAAATCCTGACATTTCGATAAAATCTGATGTATGCTGAGTTCCTAAAATAGCACTATAATTTTAGAAAATGGAACAGCAAAGTTGGAGGGTTCTGCTACTTGATTTCAAAGTCATCAACACTGGTGGATGAACAGAGGAAGGAGACAGAACTGGGTATTTGAACATCAATCTTTGAACTCTAATCTTTGGTGAAAATGTCAAGAAAGATCATCAGGGAACTGTAGTGTGGGGAAAACTGGTATCTCTGTGCAGAACAAACAAACACACCTGACTTTCTTCTCCTGTACTCATGAAGAAACTCAAATGTACTGCAGACCTAAGTGGAAGAAACCCTTCTCGAAGCACCATGGAGAACATCTTCGCCAACTTGGGTCAGACCCACAAAAAACTGAATGAACTGGACTTTGTTAAAATGAAGCCTTTTGTTCTTCACATGGCCCAATGAAGAAAATGAAAAGAGAAGCCAACATTGGGGCAAACAGCAAACATTCACAGCTCACAGTGGGGCTCAAAGAATAAAAACTCTTACAGCTCAGTTGTAAGATAAGCAACCCAAATTTTAAAAGGGTGAACTAGATATCTCCAAGAAATATCTAGAAATGACTGACAGGCATATGAAAATTGCTGAGCATCAACAGTCATTAGGGAAATGCCAATAAAACTACACTGAGGTACGTGGTCCTCCTTTTAGCATGGCTATGACCAAACAGCTTAGTAACAGGTAATTGGAAAAGACATGGAGAAGTTAGAACCTTACCTGATTCTTGTGGAAATTTAAAACAGTACAGGCACTTGGAAAAACAGTTGGAAATTTCATAAAATATTAACCCAGCTTACTGTAAAATATACCAGTTCTAATCCTCAGAATGTACCCAGGAGAAATGAAAACATATGCGTACAAAGGACACGTGTACACGAACGTTTACTGTGGCGTTGTTCATCCTAGTCAATATCTAGAGTCAATCCACTGCCTACTGCTGAGTAAACAAAATGAGGTGAAGCCATGAAACGGAATCTATTCCATAATTAACAAGCAATTAACTATGGATATAGGTACACAATAACATGGATCTATCTCAAAAACATTATTCTGTGAGAAAGTAGCCGAATGCAACAGGATACATATATAATGTGATTACATTTACATGTCATGTTCAGAAGTGCAATTGATAAGGACAGGAAGTAGACTAGTGGTTGTCTCGGGCTGTATGTGTGTATGCATGTGCATGTATGCATGAATGTCTATGTGTAGACAAACGGCTAATGGGCATGGAGGGGTGAAAAGATTTTAACCTAAACTGTGTCAGTGTGGTGGCTCGTGCCTGCAGTTCCAGCACTTGAGAGGCTGAGGCAGAATGATTAGCCATGAACTGAAAGCCAGCCTAGGCTGCTTAGTGAGACCCTGTCTCCAAGAACTGAAACCAGAGCAAAACAAATTCAAAATCCATATCGTGGTGATGGGTATGCAACTCTACACATTTTGAATGGCGACTGGTTTGTCTTCTGACCTGGTGAGTAACGCATGACAGACAGCTGCTCGTTGCCGTCCGTGTGCACGGTGACCAAGTCCTTTGTTTCTGTGTCGAACACAAACCACCTGTTGTAAACAAGAGGTCAAGCACAGTAAGCTGTTTGGGGAGCGTGAGTGTCTTACCACAATGTCAGCCTATAGATCAATGAGAGTGTTACCACAGTGTAACCCTACTGATCACAAGGGCTAGGTAAGCAGTGTGAGTGTGATAACAAGAAAGCTATACTCAGGTGTTATCCAAAGACAATTCTACACACAAGCGCTCCCTAAAGAGAGGAACAGCATATGGTTCTCAGCCAGTGCCTCTGTCATTTGCACATGGAAGGAGGGAACAGCCTGGGCAGCGGGAGAGTCAGTACTGGGGCCTGTGATCGGAAGAGCAGCACAGAACCATGGTCTGAGCTTACTCAGAGCTCGGGCCCAGGGTGGAGGGCGAGTCCCAGAGTGTGGGGTGGACAGTATGTGTGGAATCTAGACCTGCACAGGCAGCTGATGGTGGATGAAGGGACAGGGGCCATGGGAGGACGGGGGCGGGGGGAACTAGACTTGAGACAGAGCCGTATTCCCAGGACTTCCACAGTCCTAACCGACCCTTGACTAGCAGTTATTGTTGTCGACTCTCACTATGCCTCCTTCTCGGTTAGACTCGGTCCTAAGCAAGCACAGAGAGGAGAGACCCGTGCTGCGTGGCTTCAGTGCTACTGATGGTTTCCGGCATCCGGTGGGGGCCTGGGAACATAGGCCCTGAGTCTACTGCACTGTGAAGGACAACCAAACCTGCAACCATAATAACTGTCTCTACTATGGCCTGCTAGGCAATCCCAGCAGATGTCCTATGCACATGGCTTCTTTTGGCCACCAGCATCAGTGATAGTATCATCATTTACAGACAAGAAACACATTGGAAGTTTATGTAACCGCCTTGCAGACATGGCGCTGTAGAGGCAGACAAATTGCTGCAGAGTGGAGAAGCTAGGTTCAAACACAGATCTACTGCCCAGAATTGGAGGAGCTTAAATAAGTATTTGCTGGACATGACCAGGAGGCTTGGGAGCTGAGTACTGTCTACAGTGTTGGGAAGACAGCCAGAGAAAGCGGGGTTCACTTCTCTGCGCTCTGGATGCTTTCTGGGCTCCACAGCAGGACTCACAGAGCTTACCAGAGCCCCTGCAAATGGAGGCAGATGGGAAAAGAGGGTGAGGGAGAGAGGACACTTCAGAGGCCCCTAGATTCCTCAACGTTCCCCGACGCTCTAAATGGGAAAGGCCCCAGTCTGAAGTTTTGCTCTGGAGTTTGAACTAAGTTCTCGTAAGTTATTGGAGCTGAGAAGATGCAGCGAACCTGTCTTGGGAAAGTCAGGCAGCAAGCTCCTCTCCAAAGCTCTGAAAGCACAGGCCGGGCTGGCGGGGGCTTACCTTCCAGTCAGTGTTCCCACCGCAACCACAGACCCTGAAGGATGAAAACCAGAAGACTGAGCTGGATCCTAAAATATTGTAAAGGAAGTGTAAATTGATGGCCAGACACAGCACTACAACACAGAACCCACCCGCACGGCGCTCCCTCTTTAGGCTACAGGGCTCTGTTTGAAAAGCCACTTTTCTTCCCCGAGAAGAAATGCTTTCCCACTTGGATGCATGTCACATTTCAATAACAGTAAACATCAGAATTTTCCTCTTTTGTCTGTGGCCTATCCTACCCACAGTAATCAGATAAAGTGCAAGTGTGTAAATTTACTTCTTCCAAGCCATGGCTTGTGTGCTGGGCCCCCTCGCTGGGGCTCAGTGGAAAGCTGGTCAAATGGTGTGCTTGATCTGTCTGAAAATACAACCACTGATCATGGCCAGGAGAATGAGAATGGGGCACAGAGGGGTTCTTGGTCAAGTTGAAAACACAAGCTCAGCCAGGAACTCCAGCCACCTATCGATCATATCATCTCTGATGCCTTTGCCCAGGCAGGAAGCCACCTGCTCAGCTCTGCCAGCAACTGGCACACAGACTCTTGCTCCCATTTCAAGGCAAGTGCGTAACCATCACTGATCTAACCCTCTCTACAATCTTCAGGTGAGGACACTCGGGGCCATAGAGGGTCAGGGCTCCCGTCCAATGCTGTATGGTCCATGGAAACAGAACCAGGACTGACTTCAGGGCTGTGGCCTCCAGTCCTGGCCACACCCTGGCCTCAGGAGAGAGCAGTTAGCAGTCTGGTGTGGGCCAGGGAGATGGAGTGTCATGGCTGTCAGTTGACTGAGGACTCTCTTCTGCCGATGGGACTGCCCTCACTGGTCACCACTACAGTGGCAGTGCCTGCTCTCAGGCCCTCCACCTTGGGGCTCAGCTGGCTGCAGTGACCAGCATTCTATGGGACTTTGAAAGTGGAGGACAGGTGAGACAACTCTAGCCTCAGCTCCTAAGATACACCAGTGGTTTTGTGCATGCGCAGCGCAGTGGGGGGATGGGGGATGGTCCTATGCTCTGCAGAAGGGCTGTTTCCTCGCCTGGGGTGTGCATGTCTTTAGGGCACAAGCAACCAAGGATACGCCTCAGGCTCTGCTGTGTGATGTCAGAACCTGAGGGTTTTTTTTTGGGGGGGGCACACTGAGCTGTGCAGCCGAGCTCTGTCATTTACTTACTTTGTGACCTTAGCAAGTGATTTAGCTTCTCTATACTTCACTTTCCTGATCAATAAAGTCAGAGCACAACCCGAGGTCTTCAACCTGCAGGTTTGCTGCAAGGAGTAAGGGTGATATACACTGGGTGTCTGGCATGTGAACAGCAGTGCTCAGGAACCTGTGCCTGCCTGCCTGCCACACAGGGGGAGGTGGTCAACATCTGAGATGTACTCTGTGCTCCCTGTGTAAGGTTCTCAGAGCACTAACCCTAAAGTCAGTGTGCATTCTTTGCAGTCAAACTCGAGAAGTTGAGATAAGTTAAACTATATATTCCCAGTGCATCTCTTAAATTTTGCATATGACATGCCCACGCAGAATGCAGGCCCTTCACACGTGTTTCTTAGGCCAGTTAAGACTAGACCCAGGAGCCCTGGTAACCAACTTGGAAAAGCTAACTTGCTGTTGAAAAACTTAAACAGTAAATTTCAGAATTATATGGATGAGGACACTCAAGACATTATTAAAAGCAATGTGACTCTAAAGAGGTAAGTGTAATGACATTTGCTTTGGGACAATTTGCGGTCACCATTAATTCCATACAAAAAATTGAATACAGTACAGATGAATTTTATAAGAAAAACAGAAATGTCACACTAATACTCACCTCTATGATTTTGTCCCAGACAGGCCTATGATGGACAGCGTCCCAGAGAGTGGCGTGCTTGTCATGTCCGCAGGTCAGGAACTGAGGTTTGGAGGCATGGATGGCCAGACCCCAGAGCTCATCAGTGTGACCCTATGAAGAACCCAAATCAGGGGTTCTCTGAGACCCCAATCATGTAGGAGCCTATGGAATGACTACCTGGCCCTCGGTGGTTCACTCCTCCCAGCTTAATCATGGCACCAAATGCCACCTGAAGCAGAGGAAGGGCATTTCAGAGTGAAACTTCGGAATGACCCGTCCTTCCAGCATTTGCTGGGCCATACCTGAGTGATGGGTGTGAAGTCCCCTGACAGGGTGCCTTGCAGGACAAAGTTTCTGGTTGTGCCTATCAAAATGACATTGCCTTTCCCCTCAGCCACTGTTCGTATTGGTCCAAACTGTTCTGGAATCTGTATTAGAAAGAAAGATTTAAGGTCTTATTACACTGTAGGTTTTTGAGACAAAGTCTTGCTATGTAGCCCAGACTGGCCTTGAACTTACTATGTGGCCTAGGCTGGGCTCCAACTTTAGGTGCTCTTCCTGTCTTAGCCTGTCAAGGGCTACAGGCATACACCAGTATTTAACTCAAGCATTTAAAATATATGTTTGTCATATGGTAGCTTCTGTAACAGGCTTGTATGCATACAGAAAGGGACTTAGCTATATAGATACCACAGCCAGCTGTTGAGTGTATGTGTGCACAGCGTTAGAAACTGAACTAGGGTCTCATGGACGTTAATGCATGTGCACATGTGTGTGAGCAGAGTTAGAGAGTGAAGTAGGGCCTCATGGATGTTAAGCAAGTGGTCTACTTTTATTTTTTAATTATTTATTTATTTTATTTGAGAAAGACAGAGAGAGAAAGAGACAGATAGAGAGAATGGGTGTGTCAAGACCTCCAACTGCTGCAAACGAACTCCAGATGCATGTGCCACCTTGTTCATCTGGTTTATGTGGGTCCTGGGTCCGTTGGCTTTGCAGGCAAGTTTTGTAACTGCTAAGGCATTTCTACAACCCCTACTTTTACCTTTTTTTTTTTTTTTCAAGGTAGGGTCTCACTCTAGCTCAGGCTGACCTGGAATTCACTAGGTAGTCTCAGGGTGGCAATCCTCCTACCTCTGCCTCACAAGTGCTGGGATTAAAAGTGTATGCTTCCATGACAGGCTACTTTTATTTTATTTTATTTTTTGGAGAGAGAGAGAGGGAGGGAGGGAGAGAGAGGGAGAGGAAGTAGGATAGAGATGGGCGCGCCAGCAGCCTCTCAGCTGCTGTGAACGAAATCCAGATGCATGCGCCCCCTTGTGGTCAAGTACAGCATTGTGCCCTTGCGTCACTTTGCATCTGGCTAAATGTGGGACCTGGAGATTGGAACCGGCATTCTTAGGCTTAGGAGGCAGGTGCCTTAACCGCTAATCCATCTCTCCAGCCCTACTTTTACTTGTTAAACCACAAACATCTTGCATATGTTAATTGAATCAGCAAGGCTGATGTTTCTTTTTTTCCGAGGTAGGGTCTCACTATAGCCCAGGCTGTGCTGGAATTCACTCTGTAGTCTCAGGGTGGCCTTGAACTCACAGCGATCATCCCACCTCTACCTCCCAAGTGCTGGGATTAAAGGCATGCACCACTACTCCTGGCTTAGGCTGATGTGTTTTATAAAAAGTTAATGCAAGCAAAAGTCTATGGCAGGGGAGGTCATGAGCCTTAGGGGTATAAAGCCTGCTCTTGTCTGGTTAAATGCATATATTATTCCCACCAAGCTGCCCTGAAAGCACTACACTTAATGTTCATATTCACATATTAATGCTACTCTCACTTCTGGTTAGAAAAGCTTCTCTTTTCAGATGGTGATGACCACTGGGAAGACCCAAAAGGCAACATAGTGCTGAGAAGAAGGGATGGAGGAGTGCCCAGCACTGAAACACCTCTGTCACACCCTCCAAGGCTCAGGGCCCATTGTGGAAGAGGGGGCGGAAAGAATGTAAGAGCCAAAGGAAGGGTATGACTCCTTACAATGCAACTGTCCAGACAGAAATTGGCCTTGATATCCATGACCTTACAGTGGCTAGCAAAACCTTCGCAAGACCCTCAAAATAGAAGAAAAAGATGATGACATCAAATTAAAAGAGAGACTAATGGAGAGAGGGAGGGGATATGATGGAGAGTGGAGTTCTGAAGGGGAGTGGGAGGAGGGGAGGGAAATATCATGCATTTTTTGTATGTAAGTATAGAAGTTGTCAATAATTTTTTTAAAAAAGTTAATGCAGTGGCAGATAATATTAAAAAAATAATTAGTCCCTAAAAATATCCCCAAAGCAAAAACAAACAAAAACACCTAGAAAAAAGTCCCTAAAACTTAATTATAACTTTAAAATGGTCACAGTTTTGGCCATACCACTCTATTTAGTTTTTGAATTCATTGTTCATGTTGATAAACATATAGAATAATTCAAATGTGGGCTGGAGAGATGGCTTAGTGGTTAAGGCATTTGCCTGCAAAGCCAAAGGATCCAGATTCAATACCCCAGGACCCATGTAAGCCAGATGCACAAGGTAGCACATGTGTCTGGAGTTCGTTTGCAGTGGCTGAAGGCCCTGGTGCACCCATTCTCTTCCTCTCTCTCTCTGCTTCTTTCTCTCTCACTGTCTCAAATAAATTTCAAAAAGAAGAAATTTAGAATAATTCAAATGTTCAGAAAAATGATTTCAATATGCAATTGCTAAGAGCAATTTGGTATGACAAGGTGACCTACGTCCTTTTTGCTATAACACTGGAGCAGCTGGGCTAGGGGCCTGGTTAGGCGTCCAGGCCTACACAGTTAGAAACAGCTTGCCCTCCTACATGGTCTCTGTCTGCAGCATGTTGCCAGCACAGACTTGAAATGTAATGACAAAGCCAGGTGTGGTGGCACATGTCTGTAATCCCAGTACTCAGAGGGCTGAGGCAGGAGGATCACTGTGTGTGTGAAGTCTTACTGGAATAAACAGGAAGTTTCAGGCCAGCTTGGGTTGTGAAGCAAGACCCTGTCTCAAAGTTATTAAATGCCAACACTCAGATGAAAGCCTTCCTTTGTTAAAGGTGACAACCAATAGAACCTAAAACAGTGTTGCACTTCCCTGTGCTACAACATGCAGCTGCATCCTGTGCATCCCACTCCAAAGCCAAGGAAGTCCTACAATGTGTCCTATGCTAGCAACGAAGGGTTCCCCTTCAGATAGACACCAATTTTGCAATGTCTACTCCTAACGGTCTGGAACCGACATTGAGGGGCTCAGTGAGTGTGCAGAGGTGCCCTTGGCTCTACTAGAACACAGGGCTGAGCACCAGCACCCAGGAGGTGAAGAGCATTTCAGAGTGCCAGAGAGCCGCGCACAGCAGGAGCTCAATAAGCTCTGGTTCACAGGAGCGACATCTACAAGGTAGCACACTGGAAATTCATGAAAAGAGAGCAACAGTCCCTTGGGAAATTAAGACTGCTTCTAATATAAAAGCATCCTACATGGGAAGTGTTTCATACCCTTAAACTGTACAATTTTAGTTGTACTTACACAGCCTCCATACATTTGCCACACTGTTGCCTTTGTATAATTACACCTGAAGGTTTTCAAAACTATAAGCTAAAGATTCTAAAAGGAAAGGAAACTTTCGGATGACACGTGAAGGCTCAAAATGAATTTGCGCTGCGCTTGTGACTTACCTCGGTTTTCTGAAGCTTTTGATAGTTCCCATTCCAGGAAATGAGCTTTCGGTCCTTCCCTCCTCCCGAGACCAGTGTGCCATCTCTTAACATACAAAGTGCAAAAATGCCTCCCTCGTGGGCCCCTTGAACTGCATAGCTTATCCGATTCGTACCTAAACACACCAAGAAAGCCACCATTGACTGATACACTATCAAAAAATCTGGCCTCTGTTCATTTTCAAATCGCATTTCATTTTGTTTTAAAAGGCAATATGGTAAATTACAATATCCTTTTAATATATCCCCCACAAAGGATTCAACTTCTGGAAGTTCACAGAGCACCAGGCATGTGTGAAGCAATTTGCTCTGTAATTAAGAAAAGTGAGAAGTGTGGTTTGGCGGGAGGAGTGTGGTTGAGAACATGGGCTGTGAATTTACATCCCAGCCCCCTCCCTGGTGAGTGGTGTCAGGGGCACTGGCTCTTTCTCGAGTTTTCCCCTTTGTGGAATGGGTTTACTGCTTGTCCTGCAGGGTTGCTATAAGGCTGAAATGAACAGAGCATATAGCAACAAAAGCAGAAAAAAAAACCTCCAAAAGTATCCTGAAATTATTCTTGTGGGTCTGTGTCTACCTTGACTCCCCAGCCCCAACTCTGTGGCCCAGGAGGACAGGGTGGAGGGGTTTCCCTAAACCTGGAAAACACTCCCATACACTCATTGCACTTAACTGTTTTTTTTTTTTTTTTTTTTTTTCCGAGGTAGGGTCTCACTCTAGGTCAAGCTGACCTGGAATTCACTATGGAGTCTCAGGGTGACCTCGAACTTATGGTGATTCTTCTACCTCTGCCTCCCGAGTGCTGGGATTAAAGGCATGCGCTACCACGCCCAGCTACCTACCTTTTTTTAAAAAAAAATTATTTATGTATTTATTTGAGAGTGAGAAAGAGGCAATTATAGAAGAAAAATAGCCAGGCAGGGGTGGGAGGTAATGAGTATGTGCACACCAGAGTCTCTTTATCATTGCAAATAAACTCCATACACATGTGCCACTTTGTGCACCTGGCTTTACATGGGTACTCGGGAATTGAATCCAGGCAGTCAGGCTTTGCAAGTAAGTGCCCTTTTAACCACTGAGCCATCTCTCCAGCCCCTACCTGGTTTTTGAATGACGGATCTCCCTTCCTGAACTGGAAGGGATTCAGATCTGATTTGGGTACATGATCCTCATCTGTGCTGTGATATGTGACTCTCCATGGATGTTGCCTACATATAGCATAGCTATGCAGCCATTAATAACTTCATCACTCCCAATAAAGTTATTAATTATAATTCTTAACCTTTAATAACATTTTACAATGTACCTTGTAGTAGTCCCCAGTTCTCGTCCACTCTGGTTTCATGAAAACATGTATGTGCACACATACACACACACACACACACACACCTCCTATATAACTTGGAATTTAACAGTTAGTCTATATATACTATTAATAGATTATTCCTATAAAAGTCACCTTTGATATTATACTTATAACATTGCCAAGAAAAAGTGCCTTTGGGACAATCACTTGTTACCTTTTCCCCATACCAAGATGTTCCCACTTGAGTCTCCAGTAATGGTGTCACCATTTTCAGAAAATGTCACGCAGAGCACAAACTTTGGCTTTTCTTGTTTCTGTAGAAGGTAGTAAACATGTATAGATATAGCTGTTTAATCAAGCATTATTTGTGTTAATAAGCTGACACTAGCTGGATTATGTTAGCCTCCCTGTGTAACCGCCCTGTGTACTTTGTATTTTTACCCACTGTGGTGGTTTGGATTGGAAAATCCCCTGGGGACTCACATGTTTAAATACTTAATCCCTAGTTGGTGGCACTGTTTGGAAAGGTTGTAGAGCCTTGCTGGAGGAAGTGTGTCACTGGAGGCGGGCCTTGGTGTTATAGTCCAGCCCTGCTTGGCACACTCAGCTCGCTTTTGCTATCTCCTCCCCACTGCTGTGAAGATGTGGCGCAGCTGTCTGCTCCTGCCAGGCTTTCCTTGTATGAAGACGCTTTCCCTTTGAAACTGTCAGTAGGAAGTAAACTCTGTCCTCCCAATAGCTACTTCTGGTCTGGTGTTTTGTCCCTGAGACACCTACTGTTATGAAATTTATGCCACAAGATTAATTGCTCCAAGAGAAAGAAATTTCTGGCAATCTGAAATGGCTGAGGAATCAAGCAGAGGGAGATCAGGGATGGGCTGTGTCATCATGACTGTGGACTGAAGAACAGAGCCAGACAACCCACCCCACCATCCTTAGCAAAGACAGGTTGCCCAATCTCAGCAGCAAGAGGTCTGTCTGGGCTCCGCGAAGCTAGTCACTCCGAGGGATGGCCCTTCCTGGGCTTTGTCCTTCTCTATTCTATTACTAGTCAGATCCTCAAAACACAAAAGGCTCCCCAACTGTGTGAGGGATGCCAGGGGATAGTCATTGTCTCTACAGGCCCAGATACACCCCCACATTTGCTACTAAAACAACTGTTAAAACTGGAATACCTCAAATCTCTCTTTTTTAATTTTTAAATTATTTTTTATTTATTTTTAGAGAAAGAGACAGACAGACAGGGAGACAGAGATGGGCGCACCAGCAGTCTCTCAGCTGCTGTGAACGAAATCCAGATGCGTGCGCCCCGTTGTGGGCAAGTGCGGCATTGCGCCCTTGTGTCACTTTGCATCTGGCTAAACATGGGACCTGGAGATTGGAACCGCTGGAGTTTGGAACCAGCATTCTTAGGCTTAGCAGGCAGGCGCCTTAGCCGCTAAGCCATCTCTCCAGACCTCAAATCTCTTTTACAATCTGCCCTCACACACACCATATGAGAAAATGGAACCAAAAATGGACTTTACCTCAAACAACCCTTGCTTTTTGTTAAGAGAGTTTCCTTCTAGTGTCCAGAAGTAGAGATGTGACTTCCCACAGGTGACTATGATATTGGTGTCTGTGGGGTGGAAATCTGCAGCAAACACTGCTTCATTTGAACACTTTAAGAAAAACAAAACAGCAGAATCAAATACCTCAGTTCAGATTTAATCTGAATCACAAATTAAAAAACCCATTCAAGCTGAGCACTGGGCCTGTGAGTTTCCTTCAGTGACTTCATCTCACAGGGAGTTACAGGAACTGCTGCCTGCCTGCCCCTTCCGGTGGAAGTAGAGCCCAGGGAGTGTGGAGCAGGTCGCTCAGGAGCAGCAGGTACTTCAGGTCTTCAGTACTGGCCCCTGTCTTGCAGCCCTGGGCTCCCACCTGGCTGAGCACTGACATTGCCTGGTATGCGGAGAAAGGATGATCTCCAATCCTCATCCCCTCAGTGCCTGGGGTCTCCAGGTAAAGGCCCAGGAATCTGTATTTCCTAGGGCTTACTGTGGCTGCCCTGTCCCCCATAAATCCTTCCTGGTTTTAATTCCTGCTCAGGATGCAGTCTGGGGCCTCATGTGGGGGTCCTGGCTCATTAGCAACCTGTATCTGGCCTGCTGAGTCTGGCTCTGAGTGTTGCCTCTAATTAATAATTCAGTTTTATTTCCTTGAACCAGGCTAATAACTTGCCACAGATTACTTCCAATCTAACACAGCGAGGATACTGTAAATCCCTGATGGGAACATTAGAAGTCAAGGAACAGCATGCCTGGTTAGGATACAAGTCTGCACCCAACAACAGGAGACAAAAGTTAGGTAGCTAAGGGCATTTGATGGCAACCCTCATCCTAGACCAGGAAGGTTGTCTGATATTTCTAATGTTAGATAAGTAAGGTTATCTAAGGTTGATCAATGACAAAGTGAGAAACCTGAAATTAGTTCTATAAAAATAGGAACCCCAGGATGATCTTTAGGGGAGAAAAACATATGAAAGCTTCAGGAATGTTAATTTGACATTTCATGCAAAGTAGATTTGAGGCAGTAAGGAAGGCCACAGCAGACTAGGGTAAGAGGAGTCCCCAGGGGGATTGGGGCTCTCACTAGTCCTTGCTGAGTCTGTGCAGCTTGGGTTAGCCCTTGTGCTGGGGCAGTGTCCCAACCTCGGGGGTGCTGGCATCCTCCTGTCCCACAATTCTAGATACTGGAGGGACTGAGCACACCCCAGCCTTGGTCCACCTCCAGCATGCCTCACAGGTGCCAGGCCAGCACACAGTGGGCACTTGGGGTTTGCTAAACAAATGAAAGGGAACAAGCAGCCATCGAATGAGTTAGAAGGGCTCTAGCTATGAAATGAGGAAGAAAAAAGAAACTTATGTCAGGAAATAACCCTGACAGGTCTTAGGTAGAGTTGCACAGAGGAAGAGAGGAGGGATGAGAACAACCCACAGGGAAGAGGACATTTCTAGGGGCCAGGGCAGCGGGCACCCTGGAGCCTGCTCCAAGGAGGCTGGAGCCTGTGTGAGAGGCTCCATGTGAGAAATGACACTGTGGCCCCCAGTGTATGGCTTAAGCGAGACCTTCACATCCACCAGTCTTTCTTCCTTCTGCCAGTCCCACACAGACAGCACGTGGTCATTGGAGTCATCCACAGCACAGAGGTGGCTTCCCCCATTCTGCAAAGAAAAAGTTATCAGAGGAAGGCTATGTTTGAGAGTAAAATGGGATGGACATGATTGAAAATGAACATTAACTTTACTTCTTTTTTTTTTCATTTTTTTCTTTTTTCAAGGTAGGGTCTTGCTCTAGCACAGGCTGACCTAGAATTCATTATGTAGTCTCAGGCTGGCCTCGAACTCATGGTGATTCTCCTACCTCTGCCTCCCAAATGCTGGGATTAAAGGTGTGCACCACCATGCATGGCATTACTTTTTTTTTTTTTTTTTTTTTGGTTTTTTCGAGGCAGGCTCTCCCTCTAGCTCAGGTTGACCTGGAATTCACTCTGTAGTCTCAGGTTGGCCTTGAACTCATGATGATCCTCCTACCTCTGCCTCTTGAGTGATGGGATTAAAAGCATGCGCCACCATGCCCGGCTGGCATTACTTCTTAACCAAGAGCCCATTACTTTATAAATTACTTTATAAATACGAACTCATTGAATGTGGGGTTATAAAGGGAAGAGTAGGGTAGTGAGAGGTCCCAGGGGCAATGTCACTACTATGTTCCATGCAAACCAGACACAAAGGGGCTCACACCCCTCTTCCTAGAGGAGACAATGCCCACAACTGGCATGGCCCCTGGTCAGTTCCCAGCCACACACATGACTACCATAGGATTGTGCATGGTGCAAAACAGTGGGAACATGAATAAGCAGGGGTATTTGATGTGAGCACATGCGTGGACGTGTGAGTATAAGTCTCTGAGCTGGATGGAGATTAAGAGTGTTAGTGTGGATCTGTTGGGCCAGCATGTCTGAGGAAGGTTGGAAGCCTACGAGGCCCCTAAACCTGTGCTTGCAGATACACAGCAAGACAAGCCATGTCGATGGCAGACTGGGAGACCACCTGTGAAGTGAGCTGTGCTGCTCAAGGCAGGCACACATAAGGTGTCTTCGGCAGTGTGAGGACACTATCCCTGGTGGGGGTGGGAAAGTCTTCCTCACCAAGTCCATGTGGCTGGAAATGCTTGGTTGGGCACATGTCCCTGATGAGAGGAAGTAGGAAGTGGGAAGACTTCTGAGATCAAATCTACACATGCGCTCTGGCAGTGAACTCTCTCCCCTGCATCCAGGAATGGGTGGATTCCCTCCCCATCACAGTGCTCATACTTACAGATTTTGAGAATGCAATGCAGGTGACGGCTCTGTCAAAGAAGCTTATTCCAATGACATGCAGAGTGCTTAATGTCACAGAGTCCCAGATACGTACATGTGGAGGCAATTGCTGTTTTTTTTTTTTTTTTTAAAAAAGAAAACACAGTCAACTGTGAATGTCACTAAATTCATCTAAACCCTGAAGCTGCACAATTGCTTGGACAGTAACTTCAACTGTGTCCAACCAAAGGTCTTTTTCTGCATTGTGGTGACTGCTCCTGAAAGTGACTAAGAACTGTCAGGAGAGGTTGACCACATTTTAAGCATTGTCTAGCCAGTCCTTGACAAATGTGACACAGGAATTGACAGTCAATTTGTAATCTGCACTCGTCCCATCTTTAGAAATGTCAGGAAGACGGCATTTCACATGAGAAAGCATAAGCCCACTCATCACCACAAAAACCCACTACGTGGTGTTGAGTGGAGAAGCGTCAGGCAAACCGTGCTCTAGGTGGGCCTTGTCTCGGAGCAGCTTGGCAACCTTCACTTGGCCTCTCTGGGTTTCCCCACGGGCCAAGGATTCACGCAGACAGCCTTAACATGTTCTCTGGTTCTAAAGTTACTATTCTGGTTCAGTGCCAGAACTAAAATACACTTTACTGCCACTAGAGGGCAGAACAAATGGTCTATTATTAACTTTAAAGAACTTTTCAAGGGCATGTAACATTAAAAAGAAAAGATGAATAACTGTTCCATTTGTGCGATTTTATGTAACAGTAGCCTGATTTCAGTTATTCCCCATGACTGCTTTTCAGGAGTAGAATTGTAATGGAACATATCACAAGGTGAATAGTTAACATTTGATGTTATGAAAACCTTTTCTCAAATAAAGCAGCATTCATGGTTTCTGTGTTGATAAAATTGTTAGTTTCAGGTACTATTTAGCACAGTCATAAGCTGCATACAGGTACACAGCAAAGGAGCTACAAGGAGTTCTGAATAAGGCACGACATTCACGGGATGTGACATGTAAGCCACTAGAAGCCAGTTTTGAATGGCTCTGCTTGTACATTTCACAAAATCTTGCTAAAGTGCTTAAAATTTGCATAACACTTCTCAGCAGCTCTTGTGTTTACGTGATGGCGAAATCTCCACAGGCAGAAGCTGTGAATGCCAGGGCTTTGTAGCCAAGGTGCCCACTTGCATGGGGCTATTTATCATGACATTTACTTTGATTATTAAATTGGTATATTTTAATGCTTATCACTTAATACTTATTGAAATAAGTATTGCAAGAATCAGTGGGTTCTTAAGTAAGACAATGCTATTTTAAAATTTGCTGAAATGAAAGTGAACTTGGTGGTGGGGTGGGGCGAGGCTGCTGTAAGATATTCAGTCTGCAGGAACAGCTCCTGGGAGGATTCAGAAGCTCCCTAATGCTGAATCTACACTTAAGCAGGTGGGTCATCAGCAGAACGTTTTCAGGAAATTGCCATCTTTTCAGAAACAAGAAAAGATAATTCAACTCACCTTTCCATCCTTAGAGGTGCCTGCGACCTGTCCTGTTGCTATTGTGATCCTATCAGGGTGAACTGCTAGGCTAGAAAAGGGATATTTAGAAGATATCATCACTACAAAGGTGATCTTTAGTCTCCCCTCGATCAACTACAACCTGTCAAAAGTTTAAATATAAAAATCCCTGTATTGCTTAGTTTCTCACAGATTCACCCTAAGTCCTCTGAACACCTCAGTGGCCTCAGATAGCTAGTGCTTGTTTTATTATTCTGAGTCCCCTTGTTTCTCATTGCAAACTCCCAAACTAAAGGAGATAACATTCTTTGCTGGGAAAATACCAAGTCAATCTCAGCATTACTTAATTAGTCTACACAGTTTATTAAGAAGTTATTGTGGGTATGTTAAATAGCAAAGGCACCATAGCTTTTGTCAACAGGACTTTCACCATTAATCAGGAATCCAGGACACAGCCAGGCAAATATATAAATCTATTTACTCAGCTAATCCTTCCAGAGCCTTCCTACTGCTATAAATAAATTATAGGTATACTGGACCCCACCATAAATACAAAGCAAAACCCAAATACTAAATTTTTTTTTTCCAAAAAATAAAGACCTAAGTTGGAAGCCTGGAACTTGTGATGTGTCACGAGGGCTTCCGAGAGGGCGTCTCCGGAACTGTCTGTTAGGGAACCTGGTTACTTAGGTGAGTGGTGGCCATGGAAAGCTGAACATGAAAGGGCCCGCAGAGCCAGAGGGCAACACGGAGAACAGACAGAAGAGCTCTGCCGGGATCTGACCTTCCCAGACCCCAGCTTTTCTCCTGCCTCATGTTCCAATGCTGACCTCTTTTGGCTAAGGCTCCCTCACCCAGGACTCACCACTTCACATCATCATTGTGGCCCGTGTAGTGCCTCTGCAGCTGCTCCTCCACGTTGTACAGCACCACCACTGATGCAATGAAATACACTGTCTCCCCCGTTGGGAGCAAGTACAGGTTATTGCGACAGTCTCGACCCCGATATCCGTATCTTGATGCATGTCAAGATAAACACTGTTTGCCTTCAAGAGCTGACAGACAGGTCATTGGCTTTAGTCAATAAGCAACAAAATATCATAGATGATTCCCATCAGTTTAACTGCTTTAAATAATCCTTAATTGAGAGTATGTGGTACCAATACATCTTACCATCTGGATGCTTGCAGAAGTAGTCCACACATGCTTGGCAGGGCCTTACCCACGAGCTAAAACTCCAGCCCTTGGACTCTTGACACACAGGCTCACTCTGTAGTCCGGGCTAGCCTCAAACTCAGAATCCTTCTGCCTCAGCCTCCCTAGGACTGGGATTACAAATGTGTACTGCCACATCTCATATGAATACAGATTTTAACTTGTTATTTATTTGCATGTGTGTGTGTTTTCACCAGGGCCCACTGCCATTGCAAACACACTCCAGAGTAAGCACCCAGCTTCACATGAGTACATTTTTTAACACTACAAAGACTGGTTCACTTTTAGAAGTGTATTCAAAGGATACACCCATTCCAGCTTAAGCCGCTTGGTTGGCAGCTCTGCTTTTGCCTCCAAATTGTAAGAATCCACTTGATCTTTGGGCATGTACATGGTCACAGGACGTCCCCGAAGAAACATTTTGACATATCCTTCTTCTACGAAGAGAACAAAGATGTCAGTAAGATACGTCAGCGTCCAGAACAACTAAAAATAAATGTCATATTCTCACTAGTCTGTCAATGCACAAGTGAATATCTATCCTGTGTCATTTTCCAGAAGAGTCCCAGGGAAGGAACAGTAACACATAAGGAAAAGCTTTTGCTGTCCTGCTTTTGACATTCTGTTCGCTTAAGTTCACAACATACATAAGAAATTGTAGGGCTGAGAGATGGTTTAGCAGTCAAGGTGCTTGCTGGCAAAGCCAAAGGACCTAGTTTTGATTCCCTAGTACCCAGGTAAAGCCAGATGCACAAGGTGGCATATGCGTCTGGAGTTTGTTTGTAGTAGCTAGAAGCCCTAGTGTGCCCATTCTCATTCCCTCTCTGTCTCTTCTCTCTCGCAAATAAATAAATTAAATAAATATTTTTTTATAAATAAATTAAATATTTTTTTAAAATTGTAGAGGCACAAGCTAGATTCCAGCAATCATTTCTTAGTGTGGATACTTTAACACCAGAGAGGAAAATTTACCACTAATACTTATAACTTACGCAAGAAATGCACTTGTCTTTTATTGAGTTCATTGTATATATAATCTCACTACCAACATTTATGAAATATCTTGCAATATTCAAATTGATTTGTGATATCAAAGTGTAAAAATATATCTTCATGCATCTTTTCCACTGAACAGCTCTTTCAGATGCAGAGGACAGAAGGTCAGTAGAAGTGCATGCAAGAATGCAGATTTTGCTCGATGCAGAAAATGTGAGAAGAGAAGCTAGTTGTGGAAAACTGAGAAGCAGGAGAGCCAGCAAAGACGAGATCAGGAGCCAGAGTTTTCCAGAATGAATATTTCTATTGATAACTTTGGATATTGAAAATTTTTAAAATTTATTTGCGTGTGTGTGTGTGTGTGTGTGTGTGTATGGGTGTTCCAGGGCCTCTTGCTGCTGTAAAGGAACATCAGATATTTGTGCCATTTTTTTTTTTTCCAGGTAGGATCTCGCTTTAGTTCAGGCTGACCTGGAATTCACTATGTAGTCTCAGGGTGGCCTTGAACTCATGGCAATCCTCCTACCTCTTCCTCCTGAGTGCTGGGATTAGCCACCACACCCAGCTATGTATTCTTTTTTTTTTTTTTTTTTTTGGTTTTGTGCCACTTTTTTTAATCCAGCTTATGTGGGTGGCTAGGAATTGAATCCAGTCTGGTAGGGTTTGCAAACAAGAACCATTAACCTCAGAGCCATCTTCCCAGCTCCACTTTTGTTATTTTAATAAATTATAGGCTACAGTTAAAACAAAACAAAACAAAACAAAACAAAACAAAACAAAACAAAACAAAACAAAACATGGATATGTTGACCTGGGACAACCTCAGGACCTTAAAAAACGTCAGCTTGGGGCATTCTGACTAGTTTTTTTTTCTTCAGAATATGATGGGAGCACGTGTCTCCTTGAGCCCCTGGGGAGCTCTGTTCAGCCGCAGACTCTTCAGTCTAATGCTCTCTGTAGATCAAAGGACCCCGGCTAGATGACATGTAAACTGGGTCGTGGCAGTATCTGGACAAACTCAACAGACAACCACACCGAGGAGACCGGCAAGGGAAAACTCATGAGATGGTCACAGTACCGTCAGTACTGCAACCACAAATCCGTTCTGGATGGCTTACTTCAAGGCTTCAGACAACGCCACGTGCAACATTAGTGTTTGCCGTGTGCATGCACTTCACTCGGCACTTAGTGAATCTTGACGTTTCCGTGAGAACCAGGAATGCTCTCGGCCCTGCATATGCTGCGCCGCTGCACCCACCCAGAGTGTCCCGTTAGAAATGTTCTCACATGGGCACTGTCCTCCCTGGTTCTACTGGGACCAGTGCATCTGAGGTTGCCATCACTGCTGGTCCTTACTGCTTCCCTGGGTCACCTTATATACACTGTCACCACAGCCATCACAGCCCAGATTGGATCTTGTCTGATGCTCATCCACATTAAGTCCTTTGCCTGCTCTCTTACTTGCTGGACTGAGCAGGTCAAACTGACCTGACCTCTCCGACCACCCTAAGAGGGTTCTCCTCTCTGGCCAGAAGTGTGTCTTCCATACCTTACGGCCCACCTCCCCTCTCAGATGTAGCTCCAGCTGTTTCCCTTTGAACTAACTCTCTTCCCTCCCCCAGCTGCTCATCACTGTACAGTGATCACAAGTGGAGGCTCTAAAAGCACTCAGCAGACCCACCTTAGAGAAGAGAGATTCAGGAGTGATGGCGTTTAAAGTAAAACAGAAAGCGATTCTGTCACTTTTCTGTCTGTAAGATACAAATCAATCCTGCTGGAGTGCTGAGTGCAGATAGGAATAGCGTGTGTACAATGCATCTCCAAGGCACAGAGAGTCTGCAGGGCAGAGACTGTAACTGTATAGGAAGTGCCTCCTGGCTATGTAGTTGTTATGTTCTAGTTCAGAATCCCTATGACTAAGGCTCTCTGTAGCCGTTTAAATTACTGACAAGACCAAAACAGCACTGAATTCAGCCTGGGGCTATTATTTCCTGTAACTCAGACATCTACTTCTCAAATCACAGTGCAGTGAGGGAGAGCAATGCTGTTTTCAGGCATGTTAGGAGCAAGACACACAATCATCAAACCCAAAGGTGCTAGTGGGGAGAGGCCAGTAGTGCAGGACATCGTGCCAAACAGTGGACACCCAAGGACTGCCCTATAGCTCTCTTCAGGTTTTTTAAAAAAGAATTTTTATCATCAGCCAATTACCGATCATGATCGCAATCATGTCCATGTGTTGAAGCCCATCTGAGTAAACGCTCAGGGATGCTTTGAACTAAGTAGGACAGATGGAAGGGGGCCGTGTCACAGAAACATTTTCATAAAGGAGGGTTTTCCTGTATGAAAACAGTCTCTGGAGCCGGAGTAGCAATCTTGCTCAGAGAGCTATGGGCTCGGAAATGCTGCCTACCTTTGCAGTGTGTCACCCGGCGCTTCGGAGACAGAGACAGAAGGGCTAGACAAAGAGATGCGGGTACTAGAAGTGTGGCTGGCCCGCCTGCCCGGGGCTCACCAGCCAGCTTCAGGACGAGGGGTCACCCGGCCCCCCGCGGGACACCTGGACATTCAGGGATTCTGACAGGATGGAGGCCTGTGGGTTTATGGCAATTTCATTTTCAGGAAGTCATTTCATGCTTCCTGGAGATAAAATGAACAGTGCCTGTTCTATCTTCACTTTGAAAACTGGGAAAAACTTGGAAAATTAAAATTGGATGAATTTTACCAATTACACACTTGTAATAATTTGCATATAAAATATTTAAAAGCAGGTTAATATGCTAATAAAAACCGAACATCTGCCTTATTATAAAATGTGTCTTTATAAAAAAGATACATGAAAATATATCTGTGAATTATTAGTCTGCAGTTTAGCAAATCATACATAGAAAAGAGCAGTTATTTTTAGACAATGTTATATAACTTGGGCAAGAACCCTTCCCTTTAGGAGTGCACGTGCATTTGGCAGAGTAGGTAGGAAGGAGGGCTGAGGGGTGATGGGTGTCTTCGTGTAGAAGTTCCCATGTAGCATGGCACCGTGTGTCAGACTAAGCCTATGATGTATCTACGTGAGGCTGAGAAGGGTCTAGTCTCTGTGACTGTTTTCTGAGTGATCCTGCTTTGATCTGAGCTGTCTGACCCCACCCAAGCTGCCCACAAACACCAAAGCCACTCTCTGAGTGCCACGGGCTGGTCCTGAGATCACTACTTCTTATCTGCTGAGCAGTCAAGATCCAAATTCTAGCCACCCATACAAGAAAGAAATCAGACTTACCTGGGCTGAACACAGGCTCCTTAGGTTTGCTGTGAAAATAAATCAAAAACAGTTCTCAAAGGGCGTCTGGGTATTTTATCTCATTTGCATATGGCTCCACAGCCATGTGCTGCAACACTTTCCACATGTGCGCTGTGTAAATGACATACTAATAAGAAAACAAAGCCAATTTCATTGTGAAAGAAATGTGTAAATTTTTTTTTGTAATGTGTAAATTAAAATGTTCAAAACTAGGTACATATGGTTGTAATCCTAAGTTTATCACTGAAGGTGAGCTATGTGTGTGTGTGTGTGTGCGTGCATGCACGTGTGGTGTGTATGTGATGTATGCATACGTGTGTGCAGATGCATGCCCCATATGCATGCTGGTGAAGGCCAGAGGAGAACATTGGGTGTCCCCCCTCTATTGTTCATCCATGTGTTTCCTTGAGACAGAGTATCACAGATTCCAGAACTTGCTGTTTTCTCAAGCCCTAGTAATTCTCTGGTCTATGTTCCTCACAGGACTGGGGTTTCAGGCATGTGTGGCCATGCCCAGCTATTTATGTGGGTGCTGGAGAATCAAACTGAGGAGGTCTCAGGCTATCATCATGCTTGTGCAGGAAGCACTCTGACCTGCTGAGCCATCTCTTCAGTCCCCAGTTATGCCTTTTTTTTTTTTTTTTTTTTTTTTTTAAATTTAAGGTAGGCTCTCTTTTGCTGGCTAACCTAGAACTCACTCTATATCCCAGGCTGGTCAAACTCACAGTAATTCTCCTACCTCAGCCCCCGAGCACTGGGATTATAGGTGTGAAACACCCTGCCTGGCTTCTCTTTCGTGCTTTTAAAAATATTTTGATTTATTTCCAAGCAGAGAGAGAGAGAGAGAGAGAGAGAGAGAGAGAGAGAGAGACAGAGGGAATGGGCACACAAGGACTTCCAGCCTCTGTAAACAGACTCCAGATGCATGTGTCACTTTGTGTATCTGTCTTTACCTGAGAACTGGGGACTGAACTTGGGTCACTAGGCTCTGCAGGCATGCACCTTAAGTGTGGATTCATCTCTCCAGGCCCCAGTTGTGCTTTTGAGGAGAGCAAATAACTATTAGGGGAAGGCATTTGGCTGACGACGATGGGAATGGCTCTGTTGAATGTTTCAAGAGGGCTCTTTTTCTTCCCACTCTCCATAGACTTAAAGAACTTATTTAAAATGACTGGTGTCCCAATGAACGACCTTGTGTGTGAGGACTCTGTGAGCCCATCTCCTATGGGAGGAGTAATCCAAGGAAGACGGGAGGGTGTGAAGAAGCCATTTCATGGGATTTGTGGGGATGTCACTGCTGACCCCAGCCACCCGAGTGCCCATCACCAAGCAGACTGCAGACTACCTATGTGATGGCACTTGGGAAATAAAATCACTAAAGGGTTGGAGGAAGGTGCCTGAGATGGAACAAGGTCATTTCTAGGGCAAGCATACTTACTACGAGCAAAACTTCCCCAGGGATCTCCAGATGATGGGGGAGAGGAGGGCTGTTGTGTTAGGTCCATCTCTTCCCAGGGGGCACACCCTCACAGGACAGCCACTTATGGGAAGAAGGTGCCATCTGTACTACAGACAAGGACAGAGATGCTGCTACCGTTTGACACAGAGCTCCATGTGTTTGGTCCCAGCGCAGCAGGGTTGAGAGAAGGTGGCGTCTTTAAGATACTGGGTTCCAAGGGCCCCACGCTCATTAGTGATCACTGTTGGCAGGCTCGTTAGGTCTCTCGGAAGTAAACAGGGTATCGGGACCTTGGGAGTGGGCTGTTAGAAAGCATGGTTGCCATGGTGTTTGGGCCTCTTCTACACATACTCCAACCATGTGATACCAATGCCATGTTCTGACTGACACAGTATGAAGTCCTCACAAGGTTGATGGCCCCAACCTGGACTATTCAGCCTCCCAAAACGTTTATTTATTTATTTTTTTCTTTAGTAAATTCCCAGCCTTGGGTATTTGGCTGAAGCAACACAAAACAGATTAGGACAGAAGCTCAGGGAGGTGAGGGAACACAAGCTATTTCTGTGACCCTGGTCTGGAGACTCCAAAGTTGCTGCTGTTTCCCTGCACAGCCCAGCATCTCTGGTTCTATCCTGTCGTAAGATACAAAATGAGACAGAAGAAATAAGACACGGGCCATGAGGGTTACTGGCTTCATCATCACCCCTTCAGTGCTGCTACAGGCGCAGACCATTTTTGCACGTTTGCATATTTAAAAACCCAATAAGAAGGCGGGGAGCTGGCTCAGTGGGTACAGTGCTTGCTGTGTGTAGCAGTCACCTTCTCGTTGCTGGGGCAACACACTCAACCAGAAGCAGCTTACGGAAGGAAAAGGTTTATTCCTGCTTACAGACTTAAGGGGACGTTTCATCATAGCAGGAAAAGCATGGCAGGACAGACAGCTGAGCATCCCACCTTGTGACATTAGCTGGAAGGAAACAGCAAGGTGCTAGGACTGGCAAGAGGGTCTCAAGGTCCATCCCCGGAGCTCCTCCTCCAGCAAGGCCCTACCTCCCGAAGGCTCCAAACCTTTTCCCAAATTGCCACTAGCTGGGGACTAAGTATTCAAAACACATGAGCCCACGGTGGACATTTCATTCAAACCGCCACATGGCACAAGCAAGACGACGTGAGTTTGGAACCCCAGCACCCACATGAAATGGCAGGGGTGTGTTCTGTGCCTGTGATCCTGGAGCTGGAGAGGCAGAGACAAGAGGATCCCTGCAGCTTCCTGGCCAGCTGCTTGAGCTGACTTGGTGAACTCTAGGTCCAATGGGAGACCCAGTCTCAAAGGAAGAAAAGGTGCAGAGAAACTGAGAAACATGCCCAGCATCAGCCTTAGCCCCCACATGCATGCATGCTCACCAACACATGTGTGCACGCACACACACACAAACACACACACACTACACAGATACACATGTAAAAAAACTGGTGGGATATATTTCTTCTTTTTTGTTTTATTATATTTTCTCTCTCTCTTTTTTTTGAGGTAGGGTCTCACTCTAGCCCAAGCTGACCTAAAACTCACTCTGTAGTTCCGGGCTGTTCTCAAACTCACAGCCATCCTCCCATCTCTGCCTCCCAAGTGCTGGTTAAAGGTGTGCACTACCAGGCCTAGCCGAATGAGATATATTGCTAATGTTACTTATTTTCTCCATAATTTTCACTTAAAATACAATGAAAACTACCTTGACCAAACATGACCCTACAAGTCCAAGACGTATTGATATATTCCATATTGATGCCCTTCATATCCAGGTCACCTCATGCATGTGCGGAGTGGCCAGCAGGAGCTGTGCTTTGCTGCTGCTCGGTGGTTCATACTGGTTCAAATACAAGCAGCTGTATCTGCCGTTGGCATAGTTTCCTGAACTCTGAGCTATGGGAATTGAAAACCAGACTGCACAAGGCCTGCTCAGCCTTTCCACTTAAAGGCTAGGGTCTCCCACAGGCCTTCACAGCTCCAGGCAAGCTCTTGGCTTCCTTGGCTACCGCACTCCAGTCTCTCTGCATCCCTGCTTTCCCATGGACCTGCCAGGCACACGCCAGGGTTCAGCATGTGCAACCTGTCCCTCCTCCTGGACACCAGGCCTGCAGATGGCACACAGCTGCTGCTTGGGTCTGTGCTCACAGCCACTTCCTGTGAGGCCTCTGGGAAGTCCAGCTGACACCACAACCTTCCTTTGGCTCTCCTTCCCACACTCCCTATTCCTGCCCCATCTGGATTCATTTCTGTCTAAGGCACTTTTAGTCATATATTTTATTTTGCTTCATATATTTTATTTTGCTTCACCACTGAGGGCAGGATCTTTGCCCTGCTCACTGCTGTGTTCCCAGTACCCATAAGAGCGCAGCCGTTGCCTGGCACTTGGGCAGGGCCTGGAGTGTGGACAGCATCTCTGTTTTCCTGCCCTGCTCTTACACTACAGAAAACTGGTGTGCCTCAGAGGGGTCTCTTCATACTTCCAGCTGGCTCAGTCTACGATGTGCACTCCCTGAAGGTCCATGGAAAGGGGTATAGGAGGGATTCCTCTTCTTGCCCCCCGCCCCGCAAACCCTGATCTGTCACTCAAGTCCATGCTCAGTCAGCCATGGGTGACTTGCCCTCCTCCCGTCCAGGCAGGGATCCTTCTCTTTCTGCTGCTCTGCCCAACACGAGGACACACACGGGCTAGTCACCTCAGAGAATGAAGCTGTCCCTTCTGGGGTCTCAGCTTAGTGTATTTCTTGGTATCCATGGCAGACTCACAATAGCTGTGGGTTCTGTAGCTCACCTGGCTTGTCCCCACTGTCAGGGCATGAGTGACATTCTGTGATCTGTGTGCTCAGGAGAAGGCAGAGTCTTGACTCCACGAGACTGACATGTGTATATTTGGCCCACAGGCAGAATGGGGGCAGGAGAGGGAAATCTAAAATAAAAGGCTTCAAGGCAAACTTTCCATGATTACAGAAACATGATCAAAGGGAAGCCAGGTAGGGATCTAAAAGCAGGAAAAAAAAGGGCTGGGAAAATAAAGCACTTGCCTCCTGAGCCTGAGTACAAGTGCGATCCCCAGACCCCATGTACAAAGCCAGAGCTGTGGTGGGCTTCTGTAGTCCCAGCATGCTGATGCCGACAGCAAGATGGGAGGCAGAGACAGGAGTTTCCTAGCAGCTTGTGACGAGCCCAGCAGAGAACAGCAGAGCATGAATCCAGAGTGAGAAAGCTTGCTTCAAACAAGATGGACAGGCAGGGACCAACCTGAAAATCGTCCTCTGACCTCCACATACATGCTGTGGCACACATTAACCCACACTCATAAGCACATGCACACATGGAGAGAAGTTTTAAAAATTGCTAAAAGATAGGAAAATGATTCCTTCATGATGCTGATCACAAAAGTAAAAGATATAAAAACTTTGAGCACAGGTACAAGCCCAAGAAATAGAGAAATGCAGTTGTAGGCAGTGTTCTGCTGAAAAAGAGAAAATCCACAAAGGAGTTTGAATCCCCAAAACAGGGACTCTAAGAGGAAGAGAGCAGGTGTGAAGAAGACAGCTGGAGCCAAGGTAGTAAGCAGTGCTTGTATCTTTTAATTAATTGATTTTCATGTATGCATACATTTATGTGTGTGTGTGTGTGCATGTATGTATGCATGCATTCATGCATGGATGGCATGCTAGGGCCTTTCAGCACTGCAAATAGATGCCAGATGCTTGTACCACTTGTGTCTGGCTTACACGAGTGGCTTGAGACTTGAACCCTGGCTTTGTAAGCCAGCACCCTTAATTGCTGAGCCATCTTCCCAAATACTAGCTCTCAGCACACCATTAATTAATTCCTGTGGAATTAAATTGCCACAGGAAGTCAAAGTACCCTATCATGTAAATAATAATGCCTTGTAAACCTTAACCTTATATAGCTTTTTTAAAGGGTTGGGGTCATTTAGGAACCATCTAGAAAAATGTTTAGAACTCACTGGAGACTTTGTTGGGGACAAGAAACTAATGCTTCAGTGTCAATGAAAAGCAGCATAGCACAAAGGGGACACAGAGTGCTATCCAAAACAAGCCTTGTCTCCTACATCGTGGGAACAAAACCACTGCAGACAGAGAGACATGACAGTGTCCCACACAATGCTGCTAATTAAGACCACTTCCTGCTGGTCTACACATATTTCTGGATCCTTCTCACAGCTGAAAACCAAAGCAACTTCAAGGATGTCAGCACTGATGACTTTAAACCGTGTTAAAAGATAAACAAGGGCTTGGGAGGTGGCTGCAAGCATGAGGACCTGAGTTTGGACCCCAGAACTCTTGTGATTGCTGGGTACTCGCTCGGAATCTCAGCACTTGGGAGACAGAGACAGGCAAGCCCCACGGCAAGCTGGCAAGCTAGATTAGCCGACGCAGCAAGCTCTGGGTGCAAGGGAGACCCTGCGTCAGTGAAAAAAAGGTGGAGAGTGATCAAAGATGACAATGGATGCCAGTCTCTGGCCTCCACACCCACACACATGCATGTACATCCATCTACACACGTGTGCCCGCATGCATGTAAACAGACATGTATACACAAAAATTTCAAAAACATAAATAAAAGGTGAATGGCCCCATGGCTGGAAGGGTGAAAAAACCCTGGTAGGGAAAGACATTTAGGTTACTTTATTTCCAGCATAAAATGTTTTTAAACCTAAAGGATGGTGTTAAATTAACTGTTGGCCAGTAGGTGGCACTCATTACCCAGTTCTGAATTGGCTTTATTTTTATTTTTTATTTTTTTCTTCCTAGGCAGGGTCTCACTCTAGCTCAGGCTGACCTGGAATTCACTATGTATTCTCAGGGTGGCCTCGAACTCACGGTGATCCTCCTACCTCTGCCTCCCGAGTGCTGGGATTAAAGGTGTGTGCCACCACGCCCGGCTCATTCGACAAATTCTTTCTGTGCCCAGCACTGTGTAGAGGCAGAAAGTGAGGAGATACAGAGCTCCTGCCCAGAGCCCAAGGAAGACATGGCTGGGTGGCGGGGGAAGCCTCAGCCATACTCCTCAGACTCATCTTGCACCGGAGGGCCAGGGAAAGGGGCTACCCAGCTGAGCACTGCAGGTGAGCTGCAGTCTGTCCAAAATGGGGAGCTCTTCTCAAGTATGGTCTCCTCTTACTTACACCTGCACTTGGAGACTGTCATTACCTTTACACTGGTGCACTGCCGGCCATGTTTCATTCTCAGAGAACTGCCTGTTCTGTTTCATTAGCTTTTCCCAAAGGTTTGTGTTGATTCTTATGAGAATCAAAGAACCCAGACAGAGTTTGTTCACATTTGATGTGACAATGCTTCCCTTTCTACTTCCCACCCTGCCTTGCACCAATCAGTGCACGCAGTGGGTGCTAAGAGAAGCAGTATGGTGGGACTGAATTAAGTGGTAGACATTTTCAGAATTTCTGATTCCTCTTTTCAGGTTGGGGCAAGAGCACAAACAGGAGCCTCGGAATTCCAGAGTCCTCTGATAGAGAGGCTTTTTAAATGTGGAGCATGGCATGAGCAAACATTGATCCCAATATTTTGGGATAGACACAGCAATAACCAGTTACCAGTGCCAAGAGCAGGCAAGCCCTGTGTGCAGGATGTCACATACAGGGTCCTGTGCTATCAGTGTGATAGATACTATTTCTATGCTGCTGAGGAAATTGGAAAAACCATTAAGTCATTTAAAACCATATAACAAAAAGTGGCAGAGCTGGGATGGAGTCTTGGTGTGGCTGTAAAGTCACATCACTTTGACTTTCTCTGGCCATCATAAGCGGGACAACATAGCTGCTCAACAAATGTTTGTCGAGTACCTACTATGTGCTGACCAGTAGTCCAGATGATGGGCTGGTCTGACAAGTTTAGAAAGATCTTTCTGGGCATGGTGGAACATACCTGTAACTCCAGCACTTGGGAGGCTAATGTAGGAAGACTGCAAGTACCAGACCAACTGAGCTACACAGTAAGTTCAAAGCCAGCCAAGAATAAATAGTGAGATGCTGTCAAAAAAGGTCTGTCTGTCTATCTATCTATCTATCTATCTATCTATCTATCTATCTATCTATCATCTACCATATATCTATTATGGATTTAAATAAAATCCTGGGGCTGGAGAGATGGCTTAGTGGGTAACAGTGCTTGCTATGCAACCACGAGTGTCTGGGAAGACCTGATTCATGTTGAGTTCAATTCCCTAGCACTCACATAATAGCTGGATGTGGCCATGTGTACCTGTCACCCCAGGGAGAAGAGAGCAGAGAACTGCTGAGACTCACAGATCAGCCAGTCTGACCAGTCTGACTTATACTGCAAACCAAGACCACTTCAAAACACACAGAAGCCAGTGATGTCAAAATAACGCATGCCACCCTAGAAGTTGGACGTGTGAAAAGTGTTAGCTGAGACTTCTCTGAGTGTGAGGCTCTAGGGGACTTCTGTTCCTCTTTTTGCACATCTGGATTTCCTAAAACAGGTTGCTAATGTAATAAACGAATTGACTCAAAGGGAGAGAAAAAAATCCCACTGGGAAAAAGTAAGAGACGTGTTGGAGTGACATGGATATCGGGCCCCAGGAGAGGAGGAATAGCCAGAAGATGAAGGACTTTGACTAAGGCTGAGGGGAAGGTTTCCTTACAGCAAGGAGGTTCTAACATGTAAGACAAACAGCTCTGAGCTCAGAGGAACCCAAGGAACCACCCAGAAGACAAAACCATGACCTGCAGAGTTTTAGGAAGGAGGGGAGCCCAGAGTGCCCAGCACAGCAGGCCTGACCTCACCATCTTATGAAGCAGCAGGGATGCCTGGTACCAGTGTTCAGACTGTGCACTGTACGGGCATTGCGTCCATGGTGACACTTCACCTATGAACATATTCATTACTTTGACTTTTTTCCTTTAGTGCTGATTTCAAGGATGGACAGTGTATACATGAATATTATAACAAAGGTCCCCACAGATGTCCTGAACAATTATTATTCTTATAAAATCAGCCCATTATAACAGCTTCTAGAAAGCAACATATTTTTTTATTTTTTTTTTTTTTGTTATTTTTTTGTTTTTTGAGGTAGGGTCTCATTCTGGCCCAGGCTGACCTGGAATTCACTATGTAGTCTCAGGGTGGTCTCGAACTCTTGGCGATCCTCCTACCTCGGCCTCCTGAATGCTGGGATTAAAGGTGTGTGCCACCATGCCCAGCTAGTTTTGTTTTGTTTTGTTTTTTTTTTTTAAAGAGGGCTGGAGAGATGGAGAGATGGCTTAGTAGTTAAGGCACTTGCTTGCAAAGCCAAAGGACCCAGATTCAATTCCCCAGGACCCATGTAAGCCAGATGCACAAGGTGGCACATGCATCTGGAGTTCATTTGCAGTGGCTGGAGGCCCTGGCACAACCATTCTCTCTCTCTCATTCTATCTGCCTTTCTCTCTCTCACTCTCTAAAATAAATAAATAAATAAATAAATAAATAAATAAATAAATAAATAAATAAATAGTTTTCTAAAGTTTTAGGGGGAAAAGAAGCCGGGTGTGGTGGTGCACTTTAATCTCAGCACTCGGGAGGCAGAGGTAGGAGGATTGCCGTGAGTTCAAGACCACCCTGAGACTACATAGTGAATTCCAGATCAGATTGGCTAGAGTGAGACCCTACCTCGAAAAACTAAAAGAAAAAAAGAAAGAAAGAAAGAAAGAAAGAAAGAAAGAAAGAAAGAAAGAGTCTTTCTTATGAAGTTGAAATGTCTCACTCCTCTGAGAATTTCAAATATGGGGATCTGTGTGGCAAAGGAAACACTTTATCAGTCTAGCCACATCTAATATGGACTGCTTCTAAACGCATAGATGTTTTTGTTGGTTATTAAACATTTTTAACATTAAAACATTCCTTACTGAATTAGTGGACTGGCTACACTACGTGCCTTCTATTAGAAGGTTCTTGCTAATTCCCTATTTAAATTTAATAAGTACTTCACGATGATGAGTCATTACATAATTATTAATATTCATTGGCTATGAATTTTGCATAAAGGAAACTATTACATTGCCTTATATTGCTTTAGTCTTTAATGAAAGCTTTGTCAGTGCAGAGAGTAAACACTGCTAGATGCTATGGCTGGCTGGAAGCAGAGTACTTTAGGGCGTCACACATTTCGAGATGAAGATGCTACTACGTCGTCAACAAGACGACTGTCAGTTCTGGAGATGAGGTGCAGAAGCAAGATGACTGAAATCATCACAGAGAGTCACTTTTAACGAAGGAAAAGCATGTGTGGTTATTTTAAAATAAATTATTGTATTTTAGAAAATGCAAGTGTTTGGGATTTCAAAAATACTTCTTTTCTGTTTAATAATAAGATTCATCCAAGTATAAAGACAGATTTATATTTCCTAAAGTTATTGTACTTGAGAAGTACATATGCTGGTATAGAGTTCTTTTTTTTTTTGAGTAAAGAAAACCTTTTACCAATTTGTGAAAAAATGCCTTTTGTGCCAACAGCAGCTTTGTCCGTGGGCATGAACACTGAGCTTTCCAGCCAATGTGTTACTGACTGGGGTTAAAGCTGTGTGTGAGCTTTGTGACTACCAATCTGGTGGAGCCCAGGTACGACAGATGACACCAGCACTCTGCCTCCTGGTCAGTGCAGGGCTGTCACTTGGCTAGCAGGTGGAAAAATCAGGAGTGGGGCATACTTTCTTCCCCCTAGCCATAGTTAGATTTTGACAAAATGTGGGTTGTACTCAATGCCCCATGTCACATGCAAAAGTAATTAAATGTGTCAGATCAAAGAAAAGACTGACCCCTTCAGATGCCATCAGATACCCTCATCTTACACACGAGGAAGCCAAAGTTGAGATTGTTTTCTGCCTTACCAGCAATGATGACCATTACTAAGTGCCACACACTACCAGCTAGCACATGGGCAAGAGTCAAGGGAGCCAGGCAAAACCCCAGGTTCACAGAGGAAAAGCCATGGCTGGCAGAAGTGGAGGGAAAACAAGTTCATAAACCCAGATCTTTGGTCTCGCTGCCGACAGAGAACAAATGGGTGAAACTCGTCAGACATGAAGTGGCCACCTAAGGCAGCTTCTGGAACAGAGTGAGGGAGCAGGCCACCGCTTCTTCTGCAGGCAGCAATGTCTGTGGCAATCCACGAGTGCTGTCTGGACTTTGCTCTGCACCTGTCTAGAGCTAGGACTGGCCTTCCTCAGTAAGCCACCAGTCTTGCAAGGTGCAAGGCCACAGCAGCCCAGGCCTGAGGCTGTTCACATGGAGATTGGGGAAGGGGGGCTGTGAATGGAGGAACCTGGTGAGGCCCTCCTTACTCTTCTGCTTCCTTGCTGCTATTCCCATGGGTCCCTAAAGGTGTCTGCCAGCTCCAACAGTCACTCAAGAAGGAACCCAGTGCTTTCTCTGAAACCCCTCAGGGGCCTGGCAACTCAAGCGGCTGGCTTCTGTTCTAATGAAGTAAAGGATTTAGTGGTAAGTGGACACCTTTGTCCATTGCCAGAATTATTACTTTTTAAGGCAGGGTTTCACTCTAGCCCAGGCTGACCTGGAATTCACTCTATAGCCCAGGCTGGCCTCAAACTCACAGCGATACTCCAACTGACCTCAGCCTCCCGAGTGCTGGGATTAAAGGCGTGTGCCACCACACCCGGCCAAAATTATTTTTAGAAAATGATTAGTAAACTTTCCCAGTCCTTCATTCCCAAATCAAAATTCCTTCCTGTGGCATTTCTCAAAAATCCCTTTGTAAATATCTTTTATGGAAATATTTACCCAGCACATTAGCCAAAGCCATAGGATTTAAAAGATAAAACAGTTCTGGAGTTTACACAATGCACAGTCTTTCTGGAAATTCTTAATAAAAATCAGATGTTCTGACAGGGAGCCAAGTTCATGAGAATTGCCAAGATCTAGACATTTTAGGTCAACTTCAAGCTCAGCTGGAATTCAGTGATGCCCTGGGGACTGCTGCATCTCCCACGGGTTCACACTCTGCTATCCTGTGGCCACCTGGTCTCATTGCCAAGGTATTATCACCCAATTAGCATAATCTTTGATAAGAAGAGTAATAGTCTAAATTACAAGACGACAGCCCTGGTCAATGTTTTTAAACTTGTTAACTGACTGTGGACTTGACCTGCAATACATTGAAAGGTATCTATTTTTTTTTTTTTTTTTTTGTACCTAAGATTCCTTTGGGGAATAAAGCTGAAAAAGAGTTTAAGCATCCTTTTTAGGACTGAATCACAGTGGATTTATGAACTTGGAACCTTTACAGCCTGTGGTTTGGAGACTAAGCCTTCTCCTCGCATGAACATTAAGAGAAGAAATGTGTTCTGCCACTGAAGCTGAGATTCTTTCTTGGGCTTTGCCAAAGAATGGAATCAAAGCACAATGTTCACAAAGTTATAACAAACCAGAGGTGAGGCAGGTACACACAGAAAAACTGACCTCATCTATGGAACACACTCTTAAGACAAGCTGTTAGTATGCCAAGAAGTAGCTTTCAAGAATCAATGTTACTATGAGCTTCACAGATATTTGTCATGATCCAATATAAACTAACCTCATAAAAATTGAAAGGTAGGAGTAAGTGTAGGTCAGGAGACCAGAAAGAAAAATGGCTCATATTTCTAGGGTTAGCTCACTACTAAAAACAGCCTCTGACAAATTTTAAAATTACAACTTTTGGCCTATTCCATCTGAGAAAAATATTGCTGAGAAGCTTAAGACATTCCATTGCTATTAATCTCAAGAAGAATTTGGGGACGTGTGACGGAAACCTAAGGGACCCCATGTGGGAATGCAGAAGTGTCCCCAGGTCCATGTACTTGGTACCTAAGCAAAGTCTCAGAAACTTCTAATGTCCACGTGGAGAGGCGGGGAGTCAGTTACAGGTTTTCTGTCCACATGATAAGTTGTGTGAAATGAGACTACCATCTGCTGCCCAAGTGGTTGACGAATGCCAGCGGCACTTGAGCAAGAGGGTCTCCCTTGGAGAGTCAAGCGGCCAGGGTGGAGCTGGCGGGGGAGGGGCTTACCTCTCACTGTTCTTCTTACCACTGGAGGAGCTGCTGCTGGAGCCTGTGCGATTCCGGCTTCCTTTGGAGTCCCCGGAGTTCTCCCTCCGGCCACCAGGAGACACACGTTCCGAAGAGTTGGTCCGCTTGATGCTGCTGGAAGGGGAGGCGGATGAGAATGACTCTTCCTCAGAGCCATTCCGCCTCACTGCTGAGGGGTCCTTAGCATACAAAACGCTGCCATGTGGGTGTACATCCTAACTACGGAGGAACAAGTCCCCTCACAAGGTTGTGTGGATCTGTCTCTGCTAAATGACTTTGTAGCTGAGGCAAGTAGACAGTTCCAGCTCACAGAGGAAGCTGAACCAAAGCATCACCAATTCTCCATGGGAGGGGCTTAAAAGGATGCTATCCTCTCTTTGAGGATGCAGTGTTCTAGTCCAGACGCGCTCCATCAGCAGTGATGCTGTCCCCCGGGAGACATCTGCCAACGTCTGGAGGCACTTATGGTTGTCACAGCTCAGGGAGGGCTCTGCTCCTGGTGTGCAGAGAGTGAGTGTAGGCCAGGGGCTAGGCATCCTAGGAAGCACAAGACGGTTGCACAGCAGAGAATGACCCAGCCCCATGCCCAGTGCTGGTGCCTAAAAGTACACCTGGGACAAACACAAACAGGGTGCCACAGGTAGCAACAGAAATGACAAATGTCCACGTCCATTCAACTTCTCACACCAGTGTTGGGATTAGAGGCACGCACCACCACGCCCAGCTCTGAGTTTTTTTAATGAAACTCAAGTCAGTAACTCAGACAGGATTTAAAGTCAGTCTTACGCAGTACGACCCAAAGACACACTGATATTTGCATGCTGAGGAATGACTAGAAAATACTAGTCTTTGATTTCCATAATTCAACCATTATATTTCTATAAGCGCAAAACACTTCGTACGCAGAGTGAAAACACCGCAATTCCTAACATACGATAGTCTCGGCTAAGCTGAGGTGTTTCAGGCGCTGTGCTGCGTTGCGTGTGGCCTGAACAGTGTGAAGTGTGCGTGTTGTATGTTGAGAACCAAGGCTGCAGTGAAGCTGCTTGATGAAGCATGTGCGAGTGCTACCAGAAACACCTCAAATGCATTATGCATTTGATTTTGAAATAATTTTGGTTGTTCATTATTATTGTTACCAAACTTTTCATGACCCCTACATTCAGTTATGTCATCCCATATAGGTTTGTGCCACATAGTTTCAAAAGCTGTGGTCTAGGCAAAGGTATTCCATGTACAGGAAAGCCACAGGTCTGACGCACAGCCAGGATATAGTGAAGATTGAGGCCTCCTCTGCCAGGGCATGTGATGGCTGAATGACATATAGTCCATGCTACTGTATTTGGAGGTAGGGCCCTTGGGGAGGTAATTAGGTCATGAGAGAGGAGTCCTCACAAACGTGGTTAGTGCCCTCCTAAAAGGGACTTCTCACCTTCTGTCCATCATGTGCAGGAAGACGCCGTGAGAAGCACAGGCCTGAAATCAGAAGAGGCCCCTAAAGAACCTGGGCCATGACACCATAATCATGGCCTCCAGATCCCAAACCACGACACGGAACTTCCTTCCTGTGGCTTGTAGTCAACGGGCTGTGAGGTCTGTGGTACTGTGGTGCAATAGCCCACCTCACTGAGGCCGATGTGACTCCTGCAGTCCTCTCTAGTGAATTTCTTGCCTGCCTCATAGGTCATCCTTGAGATCATTGCTGCATTAATCATTTTTGCATACTAGACAGAGCCTCATACAAATGAAAAAGGATGAAATAATACAGGCAAAAATGAAGCCTCGCCTTTGACCTGGCCACAAAAGACTGCCTTACACGTTGATCTGTGAGAGGGAAGAAAGGTCTTTTAGGGTAGAGTTGTGTGCAGGCCTGGCTGGATACATAAAGCTGGAGGAGCTGAACTATGCTCATGAGAGTGTGGAGCTCCTGCCATGGCGTGGGATAAGACCATCCCATAGAAAGAGGTCACGAGCACGCAAATAGGGGAAGTCGCCAGGTGAAGCACCAGGGAAGAAGAGAGAATGAGAAGAGACCCCAGGGGAAAAGATACTGTTCAGACATAAGTTGAGAAGAGTCCACGGTACCAAGTAGCAGAGACACAGAGCAGATAGCCCCGTGGCACTGTATAGCCAGAAGGGTGAGGACTGAAGTTAGGCTATCTCAGGAGCTGCAGGAGCCATGGTCCTGGAGGGGAGCCACGTCTCTTTAGAGGAGTGCCTGGGAGCTGAGGGACCAAGATAGCAGCAGCATCCTGCTGCCGGGTTCCACATCTCAATTCCCACAGCGAACCCACAGGAGGCCCTGCTTGCTGTCTCCTGCAGCTGCTCCCTCACTTCCTGTCACTCTCTTCCTTCTTGAACCCAGCCTTCAGCCCTTTTTCTTTCTAGTCTACAAGTATTTGGGTGATAACATCTTGGCATGGATTTAAAAGCCACCTGGAGTGCCAGCCTTTGAAAAATAACCTTGTTTTCTGAGTTGGCAAGCATAAATCCAGGACCCTGGCTGTGATTATTTCAATACACTTTCTGCATAGCATTTTGGTGACTGATGGTGCTTTGAATTTACAGCACAGGATCTTACAAGTAGAGCCTACATGGGTGTGCCTGCCTAAAGGTCACAGTGTGTTGGTTTTTTTTTAGAATGTTCATTTTGGGGACAAGAAAATTACACATGTTGGACAATATGACTGTTTTGAAATTTAGGATCACAGTCTAAAAATCATAGAAACCTTTTTGCCTGTAGTTTGCCATCTTCCTGGGAAGAAAACCATAAGTTACCATAGCTTGTGCCATCATTCTCAGCCAAGGACCTGGTACAGGCTCAGAAGCTCTGGGGCTGGGGCAGCTGACAGGGCCCCAGGAGGTTCTACGGCAGCGGAAAGCAGCCCAGAGCATCGCCTCTGCCGTGTCCTTGTGGGAGTTCATGTCAAGTTCATGGCAATTTGAAGAACTGTATAAAGCACCTTCACAGAGCTGGAAAAATCATGACTATCTTTCAACTATGGCAACACTACCAATGTTCTAATAAAAAATGGCGCCCAGAAGAGAAGAGGTGGTACAGCATCCATGATGTAGACGGCAGTGACCACACCATCAATGCCAGCAGAGCACCTCATAGTTTATACAGACTACTGCCTCTCAATCTCACAACTTCCCTGAAAAAAATGCCATTGTCCTTGTTTTATATATGAGGAAACAAAGTCAGGGATAGACAGCAAACAATTGTCTGGGTTGGTGGCTGCCCCTCACCCTTCCCAGGGGCGACCTAAACTAGGACCTTCCTGCGGGAAGCCTCCTTTAACCACCAGCAGGGGATACAAGAAAGCCAGGTTTCCTCTGGATGTTGAAACACACTGGCTTTTCAGAACCTGTTGGGTCTCTACAAATTCAAAATATACAAAGAGTCTCTGAAGGCCCTGGGTTCAAGCTCCAATACCTCATAAAAAGATAAGGATTATTTCACATGCCTTTAAACAAACCTAGCACTCGAGAGGCAGAGGTAGGAGGATCGCCATAAGTTCAAGGCCACCCTGAGTCTACAAAATGAATTCCAGGTCAGCCTGGACTAGTGTGAGACCCAACCTCAAGAAACCAAAAAACAAAACAAGACAAACAAACAAACAAACAAACAAAAAAAAAAAAGAAAAACCAAAACCAAAACCAACAACAAAAAAAAACCCTAAGAGTTAATATGGTTACATGGATAAGACCATTAAAGACACTTCACTGAAGGGAGATGAAGTGACAGGAGGAGCAGTCAGGGTTAAAAGGACATCCAAGTTCCCCTCACCTAGTTGTCCATCTATTCACACTGCCAGCATTGAGGAGACTCAGACCTGCTTAATCTACATGTAATAGAAGAACAAACAAGAGGCATAATGACAGTGTGGGAAAGCACTTTGACAAGCTTTAGTAAATGGCAGGATGCATACCAGAATGGAAAGACAGTAAGTTTTGCATGAACAGTTGGGGTATAATCCATCACAACTCTTTCAGGACATTTGTCATTCCCACATTTGCATCAAAATGTTAACATTAAAAGAAAAGTTACTATTGTCCTATATGTAGAAAGAAATAAGACATTTCCTTTTGAGACCCAAGAGCTCTTATGAATTAAAGAGGATTTACTAGGACTCAAATGAAGGGCAGAAAATAAAAGCTTGAAGACAAGACATTTGCAGCAACAAGGGCAGCCAGAGAGCAGTGCTGGCGACTGACTGCAGGAAGCCGCCTTCAATCACCAGCAGGGAATATCAGAGACACAAGGGTCCCCGTGGACAGCCAGTGAAAGCATCGTTCTTCATTTAATCACCAGCAGGGAATATCAGAGACACAAGGGTCCCCGTGGACAGCCAGGGAAAGCATCGCTCTTCATTTGGGAAGTACAGGGACGCTGTCTTATGAGAGGCCTCACAATGCCCCGCACACACATTCTTAGCACCACGGCAGGCTAAGTGCTTGTGGTGCGTAACTACAGAAGCACCATTTCTTCCTGCCTGTGTCATCTCTGTCTCCACTCCAGCACACAGCTTCTTAAAGTGCTGAAGGTAAAGGGCTCTTTATATTTCATTACATCTGCATATTGCTGATTTAAATTTCAGATTTAATAAAATCTCTGCCGTGGAGATGCCGTGGTGACAATCTTTGTATTGATGATCCGATAATAATTCTCAGACTCACAAGCTACAATTAAGTCTTTCTTTCATCAGGTGATTTGGGCTTAAGAAATGGGTTTCCAAAAATTTGCCAAAAGATCTTGAATTTTTACAATCAATAAAAGTTTGACAAATGACTCTTATGCAGGACCAGAGAGCTTCTGATGACACTCACATGACAGCTGGGGTGACTAACAATGCATTCAGACCATCACCCACTGAACAAACAATGGGCACTGACCATGTGCTGGGTGCTGTGCTGGGCAAATGGCGAGATATCTAATTCTGATGGATGGCTACAGCATACTTCAGCAATTAAATAAAAATGCTCTTAACTCACTGTAATTGATGTGGATAAAACATTATTGTGGTGGCAAAACACAAGTTCTTTCTCAGGAATGCTTGTGGTCTTAGATACCTTAGTGAAACAAACACACAGAGAGGAAAAAAAAAAAAAAAAAAAAAAAAAAGACAGAAAACAGAAAAAAACCTTTTCCCTATAATATGCAGCTGACTATCGGAGTTGTGGCAACAAGCAAACAGGAAAATCTTTCCCTATGATATGAAACTGACTAGCAGAGCTGTGGGAACTATATGATTTCTGATAATGGTGAGTGCCAATTGCTCCTCCCTGGCCGAATGGTATAGTACTCTCCGTTCTATTTTGAATGAATAGCAGTCTCCGCTCTATTTTGCTATTGAGAACATACTCGGGATCAACAGTCTAGTCAAAGCCATTTTATTGGATCTGGTGGTGCTGGGGATGGAACTCAGTGCCCTACACATGGCAGGCAAGTCCTGTACCACTGAGTTCCATCCCCAGCACCACCCCTTCTTCCCACACGTGTGTCATGTGTGTGTGGAGGCCAGAGGACAACCTCGGGGTCACCCTCAGGAATGCACCCACCTCCTCTGACACAGGGTCTCTCACTGACTTGGAGGTCACCAATTAAGCTAAACTAACTGGCTGGTGAGCCCCAAAGACCTTCCTGCCTTCTGCCCCACAGTGCTCAGAGCACAGGTGCATGCCACCGTGCCCAGCAGTTCACATGGGTACTGGAGATCAAACTTAGGTGCTCAAGCTCCTGAGGCAAGCACTTTATTCACTGAGTCGACCCCCTTGCTCCCCACTCTTTTCTCAGGATAGGGTTTCATATGGCCCAGGCTGACCTCTAACTTGTTATGTACTGAGGTTGATCTTGAATCCTGATCTTCCTGCCTTCACCTCCCAAAGACTGGGATTATAAGAGTGTGCTACCACACTGTTATTTTATTAGATATGAATAATAAAGAGCCATTTTAGAAATATATATAATATATACATAACTATAAATAAATATATTTATGAAGAGAGAAACGGGACCTGACTTAGCAGTCCAAGCTGGCTTGCAACTTGCTATGTAGCAAAGCTCGTCTTAAACACAGGCAATCCTCCTTCCTCAAGTCCTAGGACTACAGGGTGAGCCATCTTGACTGGCTTACAAATAACTTTGTTGTTGTTTTTCAAGACAGGGTCTCACTTTAGTTCAGGCTGACCTGGAACTCACTCTATAGTTCCAGGCTGGCCTCGAACTCAAATCTATACTCCTACCTCTACCTCCCAAGTGCTGGGATTAAAGGCGTGCACCACCACGCCTGGCAGTTTACAAGCAACTTTTGACCAAGGTCAGGCTTTGACTTTGTGCTCTGCAGTGGGGTAGATACGCAGCAGCACAGCTCCACGTGCCACACTTGTAAATGAGCACTTTTAATGGCAGAGCCATCTTCCCAGCCCACATGTTGCACTTGGAACAAGTGGAACTACTTTCCACAGGACTGCTGGCTGTTTGTTGGGAAGCTGTCTTACCTCATACTCGGCACAGAGCAGTTTTTAAATGATGCCTTTTATACCAACAACACAGAGTACTAACCATATGATCTGGCCACCTTTGTCCTTTCAATCTCTGCTAATACTTCTGCCTATTGCCAGGCTCTGCTTAGGCACAGACAGAAGGCATGCCTTTCCTTTTCTTGAGCCACTGGGGACTATTCCATTGTCCGCTTGAGTAAGCCACAGAGCGAGGTAGAACCTCTAGCATCTTCCCTGGGTTTTCTGCCTTTTCCCTTTTTACTAATGGAAACAAAGCTTTTCCCAAGGATTCCAAAGTGAGCCGCCCCCCATCCCAAGCGTCTTAATTGGCAACACAAAGCACAACCACCGGGCCCTGGACTATGTCCAAGGGGGATTTTGTTCTTAAGCACCAGGCTGAAACCCCCCAGAGTCTTCTCTTGAAAACAAATGTACACCATGCACACCCGCAGATGTCTCAGCTTGGTTCATTTGCAGCTGAGACTACAACAAAATTCTTCATGATTGGAAGCATATTTGCAAGGACTTAGAAGCTAAGTTTTAACCCCAGTATTCAGAATGCCTGGCTCGCCTCTTTCTGCCCTGAAACCTTGGCTAATGAGAGAGCTACAGGATGTTGCTGTTCTCATCTCAGCTTCCAAACGGATGGTGCTCACATCCATGGAAGCCCGTGGAAGCACTGCCCCTTGCCCTCGTGGTCCAGAGTGGAGAAAACCACCCCCTTCCAGTGGGCAGCATCATGCTGACCACAGCTGAGTGGGGGCACTGAATGGATTACTTTGTAAATTAAAAGTCTACAGAGGCTTTAGCAGACTTCAGGAAGGAGGGGTACTGTTAGATGCTCATAGACACACATACATATGTGACATGATGACAAGAAGTCATCATCTTCCTTCTTCCTGCCCTTCTTTCCCAAGACATTACTGCTGACAGTACTTGCCACCCAGGAGCCCTTTGTGCAGGGTGAAGACCAGGCCTCTGATCACAACACAGGCCTGCCAAGCACCCTGGAGTCTGAGCTCCTGCAGCCCTTATTAATGTGCAGTCCTGTCTGGCAGACTAGTTACCCCCCTGAAAACCTCTGCTCATAGTCACCCTCCCTCCTGACCCTAGTTCTTGCTTCTAACAAATAGTAAACAGGCAAAGAGGGCATGGAGAAAGGTCCCTTCCAAACACTGATAATATCAAGCAATTTTCATGACTAGATGTCAGGGTTGACCAGGAGACCTTTGTCAGAAACAGCTTAGCATCGCAAAAGGGCCAGGGACCCTGAGCCATTCAGACCTGGGTAGACCCACACCCCCTCCAGTCTCCTCATGGGACCCTTGGAGAAGGTCCTTTCCTCCTCTCAGCCTGAGTTTTCTCATTGGCAGAACAGACATAACAATACCTGCTTGACATATGCTCCCATTAAGAAGAGATGAACTGAAAGCTAGAAATTATGCTCACATTTCAATTTTTACTTTAATGTTTGCTCTTAAATATTTTTCTTTTATCTAGATTCCAAATATATAAAGATATGAATTACAACATTCTATTTTCTTTAAAAATAAAGGGAAGGAATCTCAATTATTTGCTACTGTAAAGGCCAACTTGAAATGAACTCATTCTTAAACAACCAATGGTCAAAGATGAAATCCAAAGGAAATTTAGGAAACTAAAGACAAATGGAAATGAAAATACAACATATCAACATCTGCAGGATGAGGTCAAAAGCCACATCCAGAGATACTATAAGGCCACGTAAAGAGAAGGAAGGTCTCAAACCTACCACCTAATTTATACCTTGAAGAGCCAAAAATAGAACAACTGGAATCAAAGTCAGCAAAAGAAAGGAACTAGCCGGGCGTGGTGGCGCACGCCTTTAATCCCAGCACTTGGGAGGCAGAGGTAAGAGGATCGCTGAGAGTTCGAGGCCACCCTGAGACTACATAGTGAATTCCAGGTCAGCCTGAGCCAGAGTGAGACCCTACCTCGAAAAACCAAAAAAAAAAAAAAGAAAGAAAGGAACTAGATAGGGCTGGAGAGATGGCTTAATGGTTAAGGCGCCTCCCTGGAAAGCTAAAGAACCCATGTTCTATTCCCTAAGACACATATAAGCCAAATGCACAAGGTGGTGTATGTGTCTGAAGTTAGTTTGCAGCAGCTGGAGGCCCTGGCATGCCCATTCTCTCTCTCTCAAATAAATAAATAAATAAAATATTAATATATATAAAATAAATAAATAAAAATAGAATAAAAATTTTTAAAAAAAGAAAGAAACTAGATTAGAGCAGAGGGCGGGAGAGATGGCTCAGGGGTTATAGGCACTTGCTTGAAAAGCCTAATGGCTTGAGTTCCATTCCCCCGTACCCATGTAAAGCCAGATGCACAGAGTGGCACATGTGTCTTGAGTTTGTTTGCAGTAGCAGGAGGCCCTAGCATGCCAATTCTCCCTCCTTCTCTCTCTCTCTCTCTCAAATAACTAAATTAAATAAATAAACAAAAATTCATTTATTTAATTTAGTTATTTGAGAGTTACAGACAGAGAGAGAAAGAGGCAGATATAGAGAGAGAATGGGCGCTCCAGGGCCTCCAGCTACTGCAAATGAACTCCAGATGCACATGCTACCTTGTGCATCTGGCTCACATGGGTCCTGGGGAATCAAGCCTCAAACAGGGGTCCCTAGGCTTCACAGGGAAGTGCTTAACCGCTAAGCCATCTCTCAGGCCCAATAATGAATATTTTTTAAAAAGATGAGAGTAGAAATGAATGAAATAGAAAACAAAAAATAATAGGGAAGAAATCAGCAATACCAGGAGTTGTTTTTGTTTTTGAGAAGATTAACAAAACTGAAAAACATTTTGGAGAACTAAAAGAGAAAAAAAAGTTTAAATAATTAAAATTAGAACCAAAAGAAAGGATATTACAACTGATGTCACAGAAATAAAAAGGATTACAAGAAACTACTATGAATAATTATACGCCAACAAACTGGATAACCAAGAGGAAATGGGTAAATTCCTAGAAATGTATAACCTAATAACACTGAATCATAAAGTAATTAAAAATATGAACAGACCTATAATTAGCAAGGAGATTGAAGCAGTAATCAGAAATCTCCTGACAAAGACAAGCCCAAGACCAGATGGCTTCTCTGGAGAATCCTATCAACAGTTTGAAGAAGAGGTGACACTAATCCTCCTTAAACTCTTCTAAAGAACTGAAGAGGAAGGAAGAGTTTGAAATTCATTCTAAGACCAAGACTAGACAAAACACCATAAGAAAAGTAAATGCCAATATCCTTAATAAACATTAATTAAAAAGTTAGACCTCAACAAAATAGCAGCAAACTGATTTCAATAGTATATTAAAAGCCTTGTATAATATGACCAGTTGGTATTTATACTTGGAATTCAAGGATGGTTCAACATATTAAAATTCATCAGTATAGGGCTGGAGAGATGGCTTAGCGGTTAAGGCGCCTGCCTCCTAAGCCTAAGAACGCTGGTTCCAATGTCCAGCGGTTCCAATCTCCAGGTCCCACGTTTAGCCAGATGCAAAGTGATGCAAGGGCGCTATGCCACACTTGCACACATCTGGATTTCATTCACAGCAGCTGAGAGACTGCTGGCGTGCCCATCTCTATCTGTCTCCCTCTCCCTCTCTGTCTGTCTCTCTCTGTGTCACTCTCCAAAAATAAAATAATAAAAATTTTAAATTCATCAATATATCACATTAGCATAATTAAGAGCAAATACTTTATGAAGATCTCAATTAATGCAGAAGAAACATTTGAAATATCATAAAGATGTTCAATAAACTAGGAATAGGAGCAAAGAACCTTCAACATACCAAAAGCCACATATGAAAAACTTGTAGCTAACATTATACCCAATGGTGAAAGACTAAATGTCTTCCCTCTAAGATGAGAAACAAAGTAAGAGCACCCATTTTTGCCACTATTATTTAGCATATCACCAGAAATCTTAGACAAGAAAAAGGCATCCAAATTCTCTCTCTTTTTAACAAACAAAAATATCTTTAAAAACACAAAACAGGGCTGGAGAGATGGCTTAGTGGTTAAGGCACTTGCCTGAAAAGCCAAAGGACCCAGGTTCAATTCCCCAGGACCCATGTAAACCAGATGCACAAAATGGTGCATATATCTCGAGTTTGTTTACAGAGGCTAAAGGCTCTGGCACACCCATTCTCTCTCTCTCTCTCAAATAAATAAAAATATTCTTAAAAACCCACAAAACATAAAAAATTAAAATAACTACACAGGTAAAGATGTTTAAAGAAGATATAGAATGGCCTATGAAAGCATACTCAAAAATGCTATCACTAATCATAAGAGAAATACAAATCAAAACTAAACACAAGATGTCCATGAAGGTGGCAGGATTAAAAGGAAAGAAAAGTCAGGCATTGTGGCTCATGCTTATAGCCTCAGCACCTGGGAGACTAAGGCAGAAGGATCATGAGCTCAAGCCAGCATGGGCTACAAATGGGGGCCTTTTCAAAAAATAAATAAATAACCCAAGCAAACAATAAGAACAGAAAGTAACAAATGTTTAAGATCAGAGAAACTGGAACCCTTATGTACTGCTGGTGGTAATGTAAAATACTGTCACTCATTATGGTAAACTCTATGGAGGTTTCTCAAAAGACTAAAAATAGTATTGTAGGATTAATGTTGCTAGATATGTTCCCAAAAGAAATGACAGTAGGCTCTTGAAGACTTATCGGTCACCCATGTTTCTCAGCAGTGTCATTTATGATAGCTAGATGTGGAACAACTTGGTGTCATCCATGAATGAATGACTGACAAAATGTGCTCTCAGCCAGGTGTGGTGGTGCACGCCTTTAATCCCAGCCCCTGGGAGGCAGAGGTAGGAGGATCACTGTGAGTTCAAGACCACCCTGAGACTACACAGTATTCCAGGTCAGCCTGGGCTAGAGTGAAACCCTACCTCAAAAAAACAAAAAACAAAAACAAACAAAATGTGCTCTCCATGCACATGTGATAAAATACCACTCAGCCTTAACGATGAGCTTGGCTATCTGCTCTAGCATGAATGAACCTCCAGGGCATTGTGCTAAGCAGAAGGAATCAGTCACGAATGGACACACACACAATGCCACTCATATAAAATAACCCAAGCAGTCAAAGTCCTCGACACAGAGGAGAGGTGGTTACTGTGGGTGGTAGAAGTGGAGAGGAGAATGGTGGTTTAATAGTTTTGTGAGGTGAAAGGGTTTTAAAAACAATATGAACACAGTTAACCATGGTGAGCTATAGTCTTAACATGGGCACGGTGCTAAATTTAATCATATGTGTTTTTACCATAATAAACAAAGTTACTTGAAACTTAAAGAGAAAGTAATTCTGGATGGATTACTGTCTTATCTACTGCAGTTACAATCCAAAAAGGCTTTGTGGTGGCTTAAATACAAATGATTCAAATGAGTGTTAAAATATATAAAATGAGGCCAAGAATTGCACTTTAAAGTCCTAAAAACCAATTTTTTTAATTCACAAAAAATAAATGCATGAAACTCTATGGGATGAAATGCAAGGAGAGTTTGCTGGAGGATGAGCCATTCTTTAGGCACTCTAGGTACACTTAAAAGATGCCACAACTTTGTTTAAGGTAGCTGCAGTATCAGCATTAGCTTTTAAGCTTGACATAATTTATGAAACCCAATTGTACCTCACCACCTTTGGCCTAGTTAAAACTTCTTGAGGGTGTTTTTTTTTTTTTTTTTGGTTTTTCAAGGTATGGTCTCACTCTCGCTCAGGCTGACCTGGAATTACCTGGAATTAACTATGTAGTCTCAGGGTGGCCTTGAAGTCATGGAGATCCTCCTATCTCTGCCTCCTGAGTGCTGGGATTAAAGGCGTGCGCCACCATGCCCGGCTAACTTCTTGAGTTTTGCACACACATTCCTCATGTCACTGACCCAAACTCCAACTCACCCCCAATCCCAACACCCTCCCTGGCTGCTGTCCAAGGTGGCACCTCATGGCCAGCATCCAAACCAGGCAGGAAGCTCTCTACTTGGTCACACCTTCTCTAAAGCAGCCAAGCCTCACATGCCTTGACAGCCTAGAGGACGATGCCATAGCACCTAATAAAGACGCACCCCACCCTCAGAGAGACCCTCAGGGCCCACGAAAACCCCTTCTTCCATGGATCTGTTGGTAATAAAATGCTTGTGTCGGGTCTCTCACGGAGGGACAGTCAGAGCTGTCCCAGAGAGTGGCAGTCTTGGTCAGAACAATAGGATACGGTAACAGCCACAAGAACACCGACATCTACAGAAGTCTCCTGTGAGAGGGTCAGTGGTGGGACACAGGCACGAGGAAGGGCGTGCTATAAACAGCAGCTCTGAACCCCCGATCCCAGATGGCACACGCCGGAGTCCACGGCCACCTGGGGAGGGACCTCAAGGCCACTTTAGGGGAAAAGAGTCAAGTGAAGGTGGGTGGCTAGATCCCCATTCCCAGTCAGAGGCATCAGCTGCAGTGCTGCACCTTTTCCATGCCACAGACTCCCAGCATCCTTAAGGCCATTAGTATCTCAGTGAACTGCCCAGTTATTTTTTTATGTGTATGTGTGTTAATGTGTGTGAGTGTGGGCACACACATGCTAGAGCACGAGTGGAGGTCAGAGGACAAGTTCAGGTATCAGTCCTTGCCTTCCACCTCACTGAAGCAGGGCCTCTCATTAGTCACCACTCCTTCTGCCAGGCGAGCCCACCCACGAGCTTCTAGCCGAGTTGCCATCTCTGCTTCCCTTTTCGCCACAGGCGTGCTGAAGTTATAGGCACTCTTCTGGCTTCACATGGGTTCTGGGGATCCAAAGTCATGTACTCAGGCTTGTGTGATAAGGGCTTTATCCACTAAGCTATTTCCCCAACCATGAACTACGTGGGTTCTGTTGTAGTCTATGACACGCCTAGAGGTAAAATGCAGGGGAATTTCTTCAAAGTTAGCTGTATTATAAAACCATCAGGCATTTAACTTTCTCCAGTCTAAGAATTAATAGTGATTCTAAAACGAAGTATTGTAGTGTGACCATGATGAAGTCGTCGAACAGCAAACCACTTTGATGGGCGAAGGCAATATCTAGATCTCTGTCAGGTTCAGTTGAAAAGCACGAGGTTATTCAAACTTTTCAGATAAAACTTCAAGTTGCCATGGCAACCTGACTTTGCTATGTTCCATGTGTGAATATGTGTGGGAGCAACATACTCATTTTCCCCTAGGTTATATTCCAATTTGTTTTTTTTTTTAATAAAGAGAACCTTAAGTGAAAATGCAAACTGCCACACTGTGCCTTTAGTTAATGAGATTTCACAGGCAACATGATTAAATCTGAAACAATAATAATAATAATAAATTTATAGAGTTCTTTTGATTGCTTCTATAAGCTTTAATTCAGATAAGACATTGCAAAGCCTCATTCAAGAAAAAAGTGCTCAGGGCTGGGCAGATGGTTCAGCTGGCAAAGTATCTGCTGCATAAGCGTGAGGACTGGAGTTTGGACCCCCAGCACCTACACAAATGCTGTGTGGCAATGACGGCCACCTGTAATCTCATCTGGGCTCAACTGAGAGGCCCTGACTCACTAAAATAGTGACTGAAGAAGATTCCCAAGGTTAATTTCGGGTCTGCACACACACACAGATGTGCATGTGCACCCATACACACATGAGCCCACATACATGTACACCACGTACACATGCAAAAAAGGAATAAACACTCCCTTTAAAGTCTAAGAAGTTGCTTTGAGAAGTCACCAAAGGCCCTTCTTATGGCCTACCTTTTGCTTGTGTGCATAGCAGTTTCTTTTCTGGACCCAGAGGGGGATGGGAGGGAGCCGCTGGGTTTCTTTGGTAACACGGTGCCATTGTTGACGGTGGTTCTTAAAGGCAGAATCTGCACCAGTGGTCTTACTGTAAGACAAGCACAGGTTGGAATCAGAACTTTCCCCTTGGTCGTGGTAATGCTTGCAGAGTTCAAGCCGACAGAAGGGACAGCAACTTACAACGCAAAGGCAAGTTAATTCAGTGAAGAAAGGACCAGCTTTCAACAGTGAACTTAGACACCACCTCACACCTAAAACATGGACTATAATCAATGAAAAGTACACAGCTGGCTGGGGTATAGCTCAGTGGTAGGTGCCTACAAAGCATGAACAAGGTCCTAGGGTCAATGCCCAGTACCACACACACACACTCCAAAACTGTAAATTTCTGGAAACAAATATCTTAGAGTTTAGTAATAGGTTTTTAAATATAATACTAAAAGCATGATCCATGATAGAAGAAAAATTAACAGTGTGGACCTCTTTAAATACTTCAAAAATTTGGGTGAGAGGGATGAATCTGTGGGTGAAGAGCATGCTACACAGGCACAAGGATCTGAGTGACAATCTGCAGTGCCCACATAAAAATGCTGAGCTTGGGCTGGAGAGATGGCTAAGTGATAAAGGCACTTGTTTGTGAAGCTTAAGGACCCATGTTCAGCTCTCCAGGTCCCACATAAGCCAGACACAAGGTGGCACAAGTGTGCAAGGTTGCACATGCACACTAGGTGGTGCATGTGTCTGGAGTCAATTACAGTGGCTGGAGGCCCTGGTGCACCAATTCTCTCTCTCTCTCTCCTACTTTTGCTGTCTTGTATAAAAATAAAAGGCCAGTCTATTCTATTAAGCTTGCCTCAAAAATAAAAAAAATGCTAGGCTTCATGGCACACGTCTGGAATACTAAGGGATGGAGGGATGGAGACAGGGACTTCCCAAGTTCACTGACTAGTTAATCTAGCCAAAGTGAATGGGTGAGCTTGATATTCAATAAGAGGCCCTGTGTTGGGGCTGGAGAGATGGCATAGCAGTTAAGGCGTTTGCCTGCAAAGCCAAAGGATCCCAGTTCGACTCTCCAGGATCCACGTAAGCCAGACGTACAACGGTGGCACATGCCTCTGGAGTTCGTTTGCAGTGGCTGGAGGCCATGGCATGCCCATTTTCTCTCTCTCTCTCTCTCTCTCTCTGCCTTTTTCTCTCCCTCAAATAAATAAACAAATAATGTATATATAAAGAGACCCTGTGTCAAAGAATAAGGTGGACAGCCACTGAGGAAGACACCTGATGTCAACCTTCGACTTCCATATGCATATGTATACACACATTGGAACACACACATGCACACATATGCACACACATATCCACAAAAAAAAGTAAAAATTTGCAAAAGAAACTTAAAAAAGAAGATGAAAATATAAATCATAAGTTGGGAGAAAATATTTGCAAATTACATATCTGAGAAAGAATTTGTATAGAGAACAAGAACTCTTACACTTGAACAATAAGAAATTAAACAGCCTTAGCTGGGCGTGGTGGCGCACGCCTTTAATCCCAGCACTTGGGAGGCAGAGGTAGGAGGAGTGCCAAGAGTTCGAGGCCACCCTGAGACTACATAGTGAATTCCAGGTCAGCCTGAGCTAGAATGAGACCCTGCCTCAAAAAAACAAAAACAAAAACAAAAACAAAAAGAAATTAAACAGCCCAGATTTCAAGCATGGGAAAAGATCTGCAAAAATACCTCACTAAAGGATTCTTACAGATGGCAAATAAACATATGAAAAGATGGCCACATCCCCACCACAGGGAAATGCAAACTGAAATAATAATTAATACCTCTATCTATATGCCTGTTAGAATGGCAAAAATTAAAAAACCATACCCAATACTAACTGCACCCAGGAAGCTCTCCCTCATCACTGGTGGAAATGCAAAATGGTTCAGCCACTCTGGAAGGCAGTTTGGCAGTTTCTCATAATGCTAAATATAGTCTTACTGTTTCATCCAGTAATTATGCTGACACTAGGTATTTATCCAATCAATCTGAAAACGTATGTCTCTACAAACCTGCATGTAAATATTTACTGAGGCTTTAGTCGTGATTGTCAAAAGCTGGAAGCTACCAAGATGTCCTTCCGTAGATGAATGGGAAAACAAACTGGCCCACTTAACAATGGGCTAAGCTCAGTGATAAGAGGAATGAAGCAACTTACATGTAGCATGAGTGGTCTAAAGTCCACACTGCTAAGTGGAAGGAGTAAGTCTGAAAGTTGCATGGTATATGGTTCTTTCATGTGGTGTTAAAACCAGAAAACAGGTCTCAGTGTGCTGCCAGAGGTTGCGGGTGGGGGAGTAGTGGAGCAAGGGAGACTTCAAGGGCAGTAACGATCTGTATGACACTGTAGTGGTGGACATGCGATCTGGGCATTGCCAAAAGCCAAACACCCTACCCAAGCATGAACTTTAATGTCTGTACATAGAAGTCAATTGGGTGAGGAACTCCATGAAGGAATTCAGGTTGTGAAAGGGAGCCTACTGTATCACAAACACAAGGTCGCATGCTCTCTGCAGGGGGTGGTGAAAAGTGCTGACCAAGTAACTTTGGAAGTCAACAGGACCAGGAAACAAGACAAGGGGACTGCTGGCAGCACTGTGCTTGACCTGCCCAGGTTAGCAATGCAGAAGCCACTGTACTGGGTACTGGATAGGGCATTGAAGGAGGAGGAGGATGCAGAAGCCAGTTTTCTCACTGTTGGAGGCCAGGACAGATAAGCAATGGGAGATGCCAGGTAGTAAGTGAATCTAAAATAACAATGAACCCAAAGCCCCTAAACCTGGACGAAGAGGGCAGGTCAGAGGGACGCAGGAGCAAATGACCAAAGCAAGAACATAAACTGGACATAACCACAAGGACGTAATGGACGCCCGCGGGCTCCCACTGATGTGTGCTGAAGACTGAAGTGGATCATCTCTTCTTGTGCATGACAGCAAACACTCTGGGAAGAAGAGACACTGATAATTTCTTTTTTTAAAAGATTTAAAAAAATTATTTATTTATTTATTTGAGACAGAGAGAGGGAAAGAGAGAGAGGGAGAGGGAGAATGGGCACACCAGGGCCTCCAGCCACTGCAAACAAACTCCAGATGCATGCACCCCCTTGTGCATCTGGCTTATGTGGGACCTGGAGAATTGAACTGGGGTCCTTAGGCTTCGTAGGCCAACACCGTAACCACTAAGCTATCTCTCAAGCCCTCACTGATCATTTCTGTAGACACTCCATCCTCACAGGTGGGATATTCCTCCCAATCCTTAAAGATGGGAAGCGTATTGATGTCTTTAGTCAAGACATTATGGAGCAGAGGACGGTGACTACAGAGCAGAGCCTGACAGGTGATCAAGGTGGTGGTATGTGATGTGCTGAGAGATGCTTCACTCTGAGGTCCTTCCTACAGCCCCTATCCTGAGTCTAACCATGAGAACCTCTGACAGACCCACACTGAAGGTCAATGAACTCCCTAGCCAGCATGCCTCAGAACTATCAAAGTCATCAAGAGCAAGGAAAACTTCCACCCAGGGGAGCCTCAGGATACATGCTGACCAAATATGAGGTACTCTGGATGAGCTGCTGGACCAGAACAAAAGGCATAAGCAGGGCTGGGGAGATGGCTCAGTGGTTAAAGGTGCTTGCTTGCAAAGCTGCCCCAGGTTGGATTCCCCAGAACCTACATAAAGCCACATGCACCAAGTGGCACATGCATCTGGAGTTCATTTGCAGTGGCAAGAGGAGGCCCTGGCATACCCATACACTCTCTCTCTTTCTCCTTTCTCTCTCACAAACAAATAAATAAATAATTTTTAAAGGACCTAAGGGAGTCGCAGTAAGTCATGGCCTGCACCTAACAGTCATATATACCAGTAGTGGTCCATTCACTGTGACAAACGTGCCACTATATTGATGTAATGGGGGAGGCATGGTTCAGGGTACAGAAAATGTCTGTACTTGGAACTTCTATAAATCTAATCATTCTAATTAAAACTTTACTGTAAAATGCTACAAAGGGCTGGAGAGATGGCTCAGCAGTTAAGAGCACTTCTTAGCAAGTATGTGGGTCAGAGGAGGTTTGAGAGATCAGTGAAGTTCAATTCCCATGACCCACATAAATATAGCTGGGTTGCTCACACACATCTGTAATCCCAGTCCTGTGGGGTGCAGAGACCCAAGAATCACCAGGATTTATAGAAGTGAAAAAGCTACAAGCTCTAGGATCAATAAGACTCTGACTCAAATAAGCATGAACAGAATGGGGCTGGAAAGATTGCTCAGCAGTTAAGGCACTTGCATGCAAAGCCTGACGACCCTGGTTCAAATCCCCAGTACCCACGTAAAGCCAGATGTGCAAAAGGGCACATGTATCTGGAGTTCGTTTGCAGTGGCAAGAGGCCCTAGTATGCCCATTCATATTCTCCGTCTGTGTGTCATTGAAAATAAATAAATAAAAATTAAAAAAAATAAGAATGGGCAGAAGTGCAATGGAGCCAGACACCCACCCAACATTCTGCTCTGACAACCACAGGCAAGTGCACCCTGCTGCAGGTGAGTGCACGGGGTATGGCATGGGCACAAATACATGCATACCCACACACATTACACACACATACATACACAAGCAAAAAAAAAAAAAAATACCAGCAGAATTTAGCTGTTCATCACAAAATTAGGTCTGCTTCTATTCAAGCTCTTGAACTATCAGCAACAATTTTGCACATAATGCCAGATTTTTAGTACACCGCTATGCCTAAAGCTGCAGGCCAGCCCCACTTCTTGTTTAAGTGTGAAACAAAGAGGGAAGAGCCAGTTGACCTCACCAGGCAGAGAGCGTGAGCTGTACCTCTCCCAAGCCCTTCCCTTTGCAGTCCCTGAACGTCTTTCTCCTAGGCTTGGGCCGGAGGCTAAGTAACACTTCTCTGAAGTGGACATGTTGCAGCTCCCAGACAAACTTCAGGCATCTGTCACATACAATCTGCTCTCTGGATCCTCCTGCCACAATCCTCGCCTCGCTCTGCCACACCCGCCATTCAGTTTATTACATTTCTGGGTGATCGTGTTGCCCCAAACTCACATCCACTAGGTCCTCAGAATGTGACCGTACTTGGCAATTGAGTTTTTGTGGTATGATGAAGGTAAAGATGGAGAGAGATAAGGACAAGCGGATTTGGAAGGCTGTGGGGAGACATGGAACAAGAACTGCCAGCAGCAGCTAGAAGTGAGCCGTGGACAGGTTCTCCTCTGTGTGTCGGGGGGGGGGGGTGGAGAAAGGAGGGCCTGGTTTTTGGGACCCAGGTCTCCAGAACAGTTAGAGAATGGACAGAATTCTGTTGGTGAAAGGCCAAGTGGTAGACTTGGGCTGGTGTCAGTCCTGTCACCCTCACTGTCACCATCTCTGCCTTCAGGAGAGAAGCTGTGTTCCTAACTCCTAAGTGACGGCTCCCACACCCAATTTTACCAAGGTTATTGTGACCTCGCCTCATGCTCTTCATGCAATTTTATTTTTCACAATGTAAACCCACATTTTTCAGTGACAAAAACAACAACACATAAAACCCCACCTAACCCCACCCCTTGGTGGTTTTCAAATATGTGGGTGTGTGGGGATGACCTGGAGGGTCTGCTGGGAGAGCTTTGACTGCAGGTCTGGGGAGGAAGGAGTCCAGGGACCTGCCCTGGTAGCCTCCTCTCAGGTACTGCTCTGCAGTCTGGGGACCACACTAATGGTCTTGTCTTCACCTTCACTGTTCCAACCCTTACTGCCCTCTTCGCGGCTTCTACCATGTAGCAGTGTGTGCCTCAATGGCAGCATTTGGTTACATGCTGTTTCTTCCAGTGAGCACATTAGAGTCCAAGGGTCAGGGGTCACCGAGACACCCTTTCACTCTCTATCTAGGTGCTTTAGTCGCACAGATTCCACACCCAGACTCAGAACCCGGCTGACCACCCTGCCCTCCCAGCTAAGAACTGTCACCACTCCTAGACCTCAAGGACTAAGGGACAACAGAGGCCCTGGGGAAGCAGCAGCAACACTGCGTGGGGGAGCAACGCCAACCCGAAGGACCCACAGAAAAGGAGACAAGAACGTAAACATTCTGATCCCCCTTCCCGTTTCTCCTAATCCTCACCTCTCAATCCTAAAGGAGAGGTGAAGGCAGAGGAAGTCTGTGGGTGTGGTCAGCCTCCAGTAGACACTGCCAGGGCAGGGCAGGGCAGGGCAGGGTCCAGAAGGGACCTAGAAGAGGCCAAGCTATCACCACCTAAGAATCACAGTTGTCTGTCCACTCCTCTGCCTGGCTCCTGGAAGTAAGCATCTGCTACCAGGCCTGTACACACAAAGAACTTAACACAGGGAAGGGTTACCTCCTGTGTCCATGGGTTCTGTGTCTGTGAATCAGCTGGGTGTGGTGGCTCACACCTGTAATCCCAGCACATAGGAGGCTGTAGCCTGGGCTACATACTGAGTTCCAGACCAGACGAGGCTATAGTGTAAAGTCTCTGTTTCAAAAACCAAAACCAAAACAAATTAATAAAGAAAAAAGCAAGGGGCTTGAGAGATAGTGCAGCAGTTAAAGTGCCTGGCAGCCTGGGTTCAATTCCCCAGTACCCATGTAAAACCAGATTCATAAAATGGCCCATGTGTCTAGAGTTCATTTGCAGCAGCACTACACTAGGCCTTGGTGTGCCCATTCTCATTCTCCCTCCCTTTCTCTTTCACTCCCTTTCTCGCTCTCTCTCTCTCTCTCTGCTTGAAAATAAATAAATATTTTAAAATATTTTTTAAAAAAACAAAATGAAAAAAAGGGATGTGGGAGAGCCTATGGGAGATGGGACCCAGTGGAAGGAAGTGAGGTCATTGGGGGAATGATCTTAAAGGGGATATTGGGACTCTAGCCCCTTCCTGCCATTCTCAGGGCTTTCTAGCCTCCATGAGTTGAACAAGCCTCTTCCAACAAGTGTTTTCTTCCATGATGGTTTATGCTGTCACAGGCTCAAAGCAACAGGGCCAAGTGATCATGGACTAGAACCTCTGACACTATGAGTCAAAGTAAACCTTTCTTCCTAGTAAGTTGACAATCTCGAGTATTTTGTTAGAGTACTAGAAAGCTGACTAACACAGTGTCCGATCTGAATAAGTACCAGCCTGGATCACGAGGGTGGCAGGAGAGAAGAGCAGCTGCAACCAACCATTGTCAGACGGCCACTCTTTAAAAACACAGAAATGACCCATGTTTCCTGCTCTTTGGGTGCTAAGAGAAATGAATGCCTGGCTTTCAGGTGACACCAAGACAGAAGACATTCTTCTCGCTCATGAGATGTTAAATGATGTTGGATGACACTGGGTGTGGTATGGCTATAGACTGAAATTTTAAATGTTTTAAAATCACACGCAATCATTAATTCAGGAATTCTGCACCAGAAGGAGAACTTCTCAGATGAAGGGGGCATGATCAACACTGTGTCAGGAGTGCCTTTGCTGAAGGGCAGCAGGATGGCGAGAATGCCAGGACTCAGGGAACAGACAAGAACGCATGAGTGAAGAAAGCACAAAGACTCTTGAGCAGACAGGACTCTCTCAGCTCAATTTAACCACACAGCCATAGCTAAGCCACTGTCCCATCCAAGCCTCACTCTCCTTGTAAGTTAAGATGTGCCCATCTTGCAGGTCTGCTGTGAGGGCTGGGAATGAGGAGTGAACATTCCCAGAACAGTGCCAGGCTCACAATGGGCATGGGAGATGAGGTGGCTAAGATCTGGTGGCTGCACTCAAATGCTGCATGCTTCACTTTGGACACCAGGGTGCAATTTGGTATCCTGTGTACAGAGTGGAAAAAATGAACCCAGGCCTGACATTATGGTGAAGAGGACCCGAGCAGAGCCCACAGGCTGTGACACACCAAGAAAGTTGGAGGAGGATTCCAAACACAATCTTATGTCAGACAGGTGCGTCTGGCACTGATGACAGAGAGCATGGCGGGCACTGGGTCTGGGACCCACTGTCCCTGATGGGTAGTGTGATGGTGGGCAAGGCCTTCCTCTGGGCTGGTTTCCTTATCTCCAAGAGAAGGGCTGTAGCATGCCTCATTCCTTCGGTATCTTTCTGCTCCTTCCAGGTGGGCAGAACACTGGCCATACTGTGTGATCTCTCAGGCAGACACCAGCACCTCCTCAGAAGTGAAGAGAGAAGCTGCTTAGCTGATGTCCAGGGTGTGCAGTAACATGCTTTATTCATGGTCAACAGTTCCCTGCACTTTAATATTATTTGATACACAATCTTTCTAAATCACCTGGAGCTGACTTCCTCACAATCCAACCCCACAGCTTGGTAACTGACAGGACTCTGGCTCTAAGGTCAATTCAGAATCTCAGGAATAAAAACATTCACAATTAAGCTGAAATGCAATACTTTTCTTCCATATTTCTTAATGGAAGGATTAAAATGTCAGACTTTCAGAAGTACCATCCATGGTAACATATTTTCAGAACTATAGTTTTGAAACTGCTCTAAGTATAAAATCCAATTACAGCTAGTCAAATCTATTACTGTGATATTAAGTAATCATCTAAAGATCAACCATTCTTTCAGTTTGCATCAGATTAATAACTCCGTGTAAGATACCTGATAAATGAAACTTCCCGATAGGTGTAGAAGTAAATCATGCAGCTAGGTTATGTATATGTTTAAGTATAAAAATCCAAAATTTAAATTTTAGCAAACCTGACTGGTATGTCAATTCAAAATTTAACAGCTATCTATATTGGGAATTGGAGTAGAGAACCTGCTTTTGCTAATTTGTAGGACAAAGTAGATAATTACTTGAGGGCTGGGGAAGATTCTTATCACAACCACCCCCATCTAGAAAGTGAACGGTGTACTTGTCCTCTGGCCCAGCAAACACTTCTAGGAATCTGTTCTAAAGATACCCTGACAAAAGACAAAATGCCTGATGTACAGAGTCACAGCCCACAGCACTGAGTAAAAGTAAGGAAGGGCACAGGGACGGCTGAACAGGCAGTGTCCACCCTCACAAGGACCTCTGTGGCTGTGAGAGGAGCCCCAGCCCTGGTGGCCATGTGTCACAGACATAGCGCAGGGAGCCCAGCGAGTGCAGAGCAGTGTCCACCCTCACAAGGACCTCTGTGTCTGTGAGAGGAGCCCCAGTGATGCGCAGACATAGCAGGGCCCCAGTCAGTGTCCACCCTCACAAGGACCTCTGTGTCTGTGAGAGGAGCCCCAGCCCTGGTGACCATGTGTCACAGACATAGTGCAGGGAGCCCAGCGATTGCAGAGCAGTGGCGCATGCCCCCGTGTACCTATTGTGCCACAAAGAACCAGGGCAGGACGAAAACCCCAACTCTTAGAACATAGCTTCAAAGAATGTTTTGTTGTTGTTATTTTGGTTTTCAAGGTAGGGTCTTGCTTTAGCCCAGGCTGACCTGGAATTCACTACTCAGGGTGGCCTTGAACTCATGACAATCCTTCCTCTGCTTCCTGAGTGCTGGGATTAAAGGTACGTGCCACCATGCCCAGCTACAAAGAGGTTTTAAAATGATCAATATGCAGATAAGAATGCATTAATATATGATTTAACAGGTAGATGAAGCTGTCCATTGTTTACAGTTCACATTTGGACACCAGACTCTAGTAACGTTCAGAGTTCAAGGCCAGGCATGGTGGCAGACACCTGCCATTCTGGCACTTGGGAGGTTGAAGCACGGGGGCGAGAGTTAGAAGGCAGCCTGAGTTACAGATCAAGACCCTTTCTCAAAAACAAAACAAAATAGAATGAACTACACTGGAAATATCTATGAGGAAAAGGGCATTAGTGAGCAGACTCTACAGGGTCATTTATTAGCAACCTAAATATTCGTTCAGCTGGTAAGTGGGTAACAAACCACAGATGCAGCAAGAATATTGCAATGAAAAGGAAAGATGCATGTCACAACATAGATGAGCATGGAAGTAACTACCTACTTCAAAACTTTGCTTCAAAACAAAACAAGAGGGCTGGAGAGATGGCTCAGCGGCTAAGCTCTTGCCTGAAAAGCCTAATGACCAGGGTTCAAATCCCCAGTACCCATGCAAAGCCAGATGCACAAAATGGCACATGTATCGAGTTTGTTTGCAGTGACTAGAGGCGATGGCACACATTCCCTCTCCTCCCCTTTCTCTCTCTGCCTCTTTTTCTCTCTCAAATAAATAATTTTTTTAAAAAAAAAAGGGCTTGAGAGATGGCTCAGCAGTTAAGGTACTTTCTTGAAAAGCCTTACAATCTAAGTTGGATTCCCCAGTACCCACATAAGCCAGATGGACAAAGCGGTGCATGCATCTAGAGTTTGTTTACAGTGGCTGGAGGCCCTGGTGCACCCATTCTCTGTCTGGCTTTCTTCTCTCTCTCTCTCTCTCTCTGCTTGCAAATAATTTTTTTAAAGCTGGGTATGGTGACGCATGCCTGTAATCCCAGCACTTGGGAGGCAGAGGTAGGAGGATCGCCATGAGTTTGAGGCCACTCTGAGACTACATAGTGAATTCCAGGTCAGCCTGGGCTAGAGTGAGACCCTACTTCAAAACACCAATAATAATAATAATAATAATAATAATAATAATAATAATAATAATAAAATAATAATAGTAACAGAGTTGGGCTGGGCGTGGTGGCACATGCCTTTAATCCTAGCACTCAGGAGGCAGAGGTAGGAGGATTGCCATGAGTGTGAGGCCAGCCTGAGACTACATAGTGAATTCAGGTCAGCCTGAACTAGAGTGACACCCTACTTTAAAAAACCAAAAAATAAAAAATAAAATAACAGAGTTGAGAAGATAGCTCAGTTGCCAGAGGCCCTGGCGTACCCATTCTCTCTCTGTCTGCCCCTCTCTTACTCAGCTACTTAAATAAGTAAAAATATTTTAAAAACAAAAAATACAAATAAATCTATAACCCAAGAAAAACCCCACTGATAACTTGTATACCTCATTGCAGTCTTGCTACTTTAAGTTACAACTTAGGTGACTGTCAGTTTTTTCAGAGCCTCGCGCATGCAAGCTGTACTGGCAGTCCTCATCTCTTTACTGAAATGATACAGTGTGCATGTTTTAATCTCTTGCTTTTGACCTAGAATGACGACAAGTGATGTTCCTGTCAGATCCTACAACTCAAACATCTCTAAAGACAACACCGGGTTTAATCACATGGAGTGTCATAATTTTCTGGCCATGCCCCAGTTGCTTGCTGTTCCTCTATTGTGCCTTGCCCAATTTGTCTCTGCTGTGACTAATACTGCAATGAGTGCCTTCGTTCAACAAATGGTTTTCTGTATTTACACTCACAACAGCAACACCCAGGGAGGTCTGTTCACCACATCCCACTAGCGGTGGGGATGGCCCCGCTCCAATCACAATTCTGAGAAACCTTAATTATTAGCGTGAGTTTTAGAAACACGCACCTCCATGATCTATGTAATTCTCTCTTCCCCAGTCTATGGCAACACAAACTGAGCAACAAAGACACGTGCAGAACCATTCTATCTGAGCAAATCCAAAATGAACACACTGGCAGGAGAAGGTCTTCCTGCACAGGAATGGCGTGTGACATGGCAAGCCAATGTTGATATGTTAAAAACTACCAAAAGAAAAGGAGAAAGCAGTCTTGGAGCTTAGGCAGACATTAATCCTAAATTAAGATGAGCAGGCCACTCTCAGGCACCAGAAAAAATAAAGTGCAGGACATGGCCTCTTCTAGTTAGGCTGTGCGTCCAGTGGGCCAGCATATTGCTGGCCACAAAATGTGGTGCAATGGTTTTAAATCCTGATTACCACCAGCAGCAGAACAACTTCCTGTTGAGTGAAATGTTTCCCTGCACAGAAGCAGAGCTGGCTGGCTTTCTTGGATCTCAGGACCCCTGAACTAACTCAGTCTGGTGGTCATTCATTTTTGGAGACTTAACTACTAATTCTTATGCTCACTAAGTCATACTATGAATGCTAAAATATGTCATTTTGAGATCATGATTTTTTTTTTTTGAGGTAGGGTCTCACTGTAGCTCAAGCTGACCTGGAATTCACTATGTCATCTCAGGATGGCCTCGAACTCACAGTGATCCTCCTACCTCTGCCTCCCGGGTGCTGGGATTAAAGGTGTGAGCCACAACACCCAGAGAGATCATGATATTTAAAAAAAAAAATAATAAGTGAAGTACTATTGTGGGAATTGCTGGATCAAGTGAAAAATTTGTTCCCATGGATCAGTCAAATACTTTCTTTCTTTCTTTGAGAGAGTCAGAAAGAGAGAGAGAGAGAGAGAGCAACAGAGAGAATGGGCATGCCAGGGCCTCCAGTCACTGAAAACGAACTCCAGACACATGTGCCACCTTATGCAGCTGGCTTATGTGAGTTCTGGGGAATCTAACCTGGGTCCTTTGGCTTTGCAGGCAAACGCCTTAACTGATAAGCCACCCACCAGCCCCAGTCAAATTCTTAAACTGAACAATTTGATCCCCTAAGTCAAATTACTCAGCTGGAACCAACCCCTGTGTGTTAAATTCTGAATGATTTTTTGCTTGTGTGAGTGTATGTGGTGAATACATGTGTATATGCCCTTGCAGTGTCCTACGACTGTGGTGGGGTGCACTCGCCTGCGGTGGTGGCTGGAGCAGAAAGCCACGTGTTCCCCTTCATCACTCTTCTGAATGTTCTTGTCTGAGCTGGAATCTCTTTACTGGTCTGGCGCTGTGGTTACAGATGCACATGGCCATACTCACTGCTTGAATCCAGAGGTTCAAACTCAGCTGGTTTCAGGTTCCGTGAGGTTCTCATGCTTGAGCAGGAAGTGCACTTAATCACCTAGCCATCTCTCCAGTCCAAATCCAGAATATTTTTAGTGGTTTTATTTTTGAGAAAATTTTCATTATGACTCCCCCAGTGGAAAGATGTTTATTTCAAGATACATTGCAGTGTATTAATGTCAGTGTTTCAATGGCTATTGAAAGCTCTCTTGCCTCTCTCCCGCCCCTCTGCCTCTCATAAATAAATAAATAAATAAATAAATAAATAAACAAAAATGTACAAAAATTTAAAATACTGAGCCCTAAGTGTCTTAGATCAGGCATACTGACTGCAGTCATACATCATGTTAAGAACCAAATGTCAGGGCTGGGCTGATGGCTTCATGGTTAAGGCACTTGTCTGCAAAGCCAAAGGACCTAGGTTCAATTTCTCTAGAACCCATGTAAGCTAGATGCACAAGATGGCACATGCATCTAAAGTCCATTTACAGTGGCTAGAGGCCCTGGTGTGCCCATTCTCTCTCTATCTGCCTCTCCTTCTCTCTGTTTCTTTTTCTCTCTGTCTCTAAAATAAATAAATAAAAATAAAATATTTTTTAAAATTAAAAAAAAATGTCAGGCGTCTGTGGTGGCACATTCCTTTAAACTCAACACTACCTCAGGAGGCTGAGGTAGGAGGAGTGCTGTAAGTTTGAGACCAGCCTGGAGCTACAGAGAGTCCCAGGCCAGCCTGGGCTACAGTGAGACCTTACCTTTAAAAAATGTAAAAAATAAAACAAATGTCTTCATAAAATTTATTCCATCTTGCTTCTAGAAGATCCCACCCCACCAAACCATGGCAACAGAGTACCAGTGGTGCAGAACGAGGGGAAGAGAGCTCTGTGAAACTCAGACACCTCTCCCAGAGCTTCTGATATGGAGCCCCACTCTCAGCCAGCATAGAGCAGGGAAACATGGCCCACTCCACCCAGGGGCCGTCATGCCCCTCACCCATTTTCTTTTGTTCTTCCTTGTTTCCCACTGTGAACTTTTGGCTTTCAGACTGAAAACAATATTATAATAAAACAGCAGATAACCATGAAAAAGTCATTTCTCCTGGAAGAAGTTTTATAATGTCCAAACTTCACTTGTAATGGGTTGGGGGAACCTTGACAAGACTTAATATTATTTTCTCGCACTTTCCTAAATATAAGGAAGTTTCAGAAGTCTGAAGCTTCATGTGAAGCAGTACTTCAAGTGTGCTCTTTGGAATACAGTGGTCATCAGGTTTATTTTTGGAAAGCTGCATAGGTCAAGAATACCTCAAATAAGCAGGTTTCTAATTTAACATGCCCCAATTGCTTTGTAACTTAGGAGAAAAAGATCACTTGACAGGGTTGCTCAAAATATAGACTTGAAGTGAGCATGTGTACCCTGCATGGAGCCAGTCACAGTGGCCCAAGGGCAGGAATGGATCTCTTCCCACAGATGTGTGGGAACATAGCCAAGTATTTTAGAAAAACTGAAAAGATGCAATGTTAGGCAGTCTTCTCTGGACGTTAAGGACAATCTAAACCAAAAAGAAAGTTTTAAAAAAATCTGTGTGTGTGTGTGTGTGTGTGTGTGTGTGTGTGTGTGTGCACCCGCATGCACAGGTGACATGGCATGTCTGTGGAGGTCAGAGGACAAGCAAGAAAGGTGATTTTGAAGAGACACTGACATACCGCAGTCTCAGTGCGTTTACACAGAGGAATTTCACAGCACCATAGAAGAGTGACTCTGGCAGATGAGCAACTGGACTCAAATGTAGACATCTGGTGTGGTGGTTTGAATCAGATGTCCCCCATAGCCTCATGTGTTTTGAATACTTGGTTCCCAGCTGGTGGCAATTTGGGAGGTGGAACCTTGCTGGAGAAGGTGTATTGCTGGGGGTGGGTTTGGGGTATTATAGCCCAGCTCCCCACTGCCAGATCTCAGTTCACTCTCCTTCTGCTTCCTGCCAGCTGTTATAGCAAGATGTGGTACCCAGCCTCTGCTCTGCCATGTTTTCCTGCCATGACACAACTTCCCTTAGAAACTGTAAACATCAGCTGCTTCTGCTTGGGTGTTTTTGTAACTGCAACCTCTGGGTACTGACTAGTTTGTGCGGTGTAGCATGGAGCTTTTTTGAGGTGTTATATTTCCAAAATTTGAAGAAGAGGTTGCTGGAAAGTTACTTAATGCAAGCATTGCTTCTGTGTGCCTCATCCCCAGGAGCTTGGAGATCTGAAATGTAGCTTCTGCTTCCGCAGGCAGCAGAGGGAGCTCAGAAGCAGGAGGTGCACCCTGAGAGGAACAGAGAGGCCTTCAGCATGGACTCAAGGTCTTTGGGGGCAGAGCCTATCCCCTCTGTGCAAACTGGCTGAGGGACTCACCATAAGTGGCTAAGTGTTTGCTAAGCTTCAATGACAATGTAAACTGAGGACACAGGAAGGGAAGAATTACTGGTGAACTTTCTAGATGGAACCTGCACAAAGAGACTAAAAAAGCTCTTTTCTTTCTGCCAGCTCTCTCTGTCCCACGCAATCTTAATTCTTGGTGGCCCATGTTGTATCCCTTCTTTGACTCAAAAAACATTTAATGATAACTTGCAAATGTACACCTCAAAATCACATAGGACAACTCACCAACATCATACCAAAATTACTGTGCTGCTCTGTCATTGGCTGTGGCAGGACCAAGCCTATTTTGTTGTGACTCCAAGTTTTGATTCTGGCCCACATCAGAGGGCCAAACATTTGCAAGAGCAAGAACCCTCAGTGACTGACCGTGCATCATGCCCACCTTTGGTAGGTCCTTTTCTATTCAGCACAGCCTGCTGCTCCTCGGTGATGTTCAGACGTCGAACCACGTCGGCCAGCGCTGACTTGAGTAGTTGGATGTCGTCTTCCTGCATCTGGACCCGCTGCTCCAGAGAGGCGATGCGGTCCGACACCTCCATGCTGCTGGCAGCTGATGCGCTGTCATCTGAACCAAAGGGAAGGGCCACGTGAGTCACACACCCCAGAACAGTCGGATCTACAAACACCTGAGCACGCTGCTTAAGTACAATTTACCACGGAAGACAACTGCTTGTTCTCAGAATTGCGGGGAACCATTTGCAATATGGAACTATAACTCCCTGTCCCACCACAGATTTCCTATTCTCCCTCTCAGGGCTGTTCATGGTTAAACTGAGGTCTTCATTGGTATTATATTTTTCTACATGCAGGCCAACTTACTTTCTTTTTGTGATGACATCAGAGAATCTCAGAAGTGTAAGCGATTTTAGAATCTACTTCAAGTCCCCAACATTGCAGACATTTACTCTGCCTGGTCTTCTAGCTTTATTCTAGCAATGCCAACTGGCAGGAGGTCACACTGTCAGAAGGCCGCACTGTTCACTAGCTAACACCCTGCAGGATAAAACATTGAATGGCCAAATCTGTTTGTGAGCAAACCCTTTTAGCTATGGTTGTCACCTCTCACCCAGTCATACTTCCCAGCTCCTCATCACTCTCAAAGCTCTGCATGACCTTCACCACCTCTGCACCTCATCCAAGACTTCTTCCTTCACCTGCTGCACTTCCTCCATGCTGGCCTCTCCCTCTCATTGGGGCTTGGGCATCTGCTGTTGCCTTTGCTCAGAACAGTTCTCACCCAGTCATTTGCATAGCTTAATTCTAATTCTTTAGGTCTCAACTCAAATACAAATTCTAGCTGAGCGTGGTGGCACACACCTGTAATTCCAGCACTTGGGAGGCAGAAGTAGGAGGAGCGCTGTGAGTTCGAGGCCACCCTTAGATTTCATAGTGAATTCCAGGTCAGCCTGAGCTAGAGTGGGACCCCACCTTGAAAAAAAAATAATCTTTAGAAAACCTTCCCCTAAACTTTATCTAATGTTGCTTTTAAGCCAGGAGTCCCAGTGGGTATGGCAGGCTGAGGTAGGAGGATCAAGAGTTCCAGGTCATCTTATGCTACAAAATGAGACCCTGCCTCAAAAAAATTTGTTGCTTTCTATGTCATTAGCCTTATTTATCTCACAGTATGAACTATGCCCTATAATCACTGTGTTGGCTTCTCTATTCTCTACCTTTCCCACATGAGGTATGTGTGTCAGGCTAAGACTCTCCTGGGCAGCACCCCATTTCATGCAGAAAACAATTGTTAAGAGTGGAAATCACATACAAAACAATTAGCACAGGCACTCCAGTAAGACTGGGGAAGAGCTCACACTCAGGCTCTGGGGGAGTGCTCACACTCAGGCTGTCCTGGGGAGCACAGACCCCAGAGGGAGGTTGGTACTTTCGGGGCTTTCCTTCTCACACTCTGCGGGAACGGACAGACTGTGTGGGGGTAATGAGGGTAATGACACTGGTAATGAGTTCAAGTGCACTTAGAGAAAAGAAGCCAAAGAACGGGCAAGAGAGGTCTTTGCAAGGCTCCTAGCCTGGGCTAAGTGGAAGACAGTGGTTCAAGGGCACGTGTGGGAAACTCTGAAGTCTTCTTGTCCTAAGCAAATGAAGAAATGAAGTCAGGACACTGGTGCTGGAGAGAGTGGGAGAATCACAGAAGGAACAAAGTAAGAGAGGGAGCCCCAAACTGTGACTGACCTGGTCATCACACAGAGAAAGAACAGACATAAGCACTCCAGCTAAGTACAGAATATCGGAGCTAAAAAGAGGTAGCTACAGCTCCAGTCTAGATAACAATGGTACTTCTTAAGACTGAGGCAACGGTACTTGTCAGAGAAAAATACCAGAATACAGAACCTCTACAGAATTCAGAATTATTCACACACTAAGACTGAATAAATAGAACATACTCTCAAGAGAAAAGAAAATAAGTTTGAGTCGCATTTCCTCCATCAAGAACAAAGTGTGTGTGTGTGTGTGTGTGTGTGTGTGTGTGTGTAGCAGGTGTGATGTGGTCTGTGTGGTATGTGTACATGTGTGTGCAGATGTAGCACCCTGTGTGTGTATGTGGAGGCCAGAGGAGCACATTGGATGTCCCCTCCGTTGCTCATCTGTGAGTTTCCTTGAGATGGAGTCTCTGCTGATTTCAGATCTTTGGCATTTTTATGAACCACAGCAATTCTCTGGAATCTGCTCCTGCAGGACTGGGGATACAAATGTGTGTGGCTATGCCCAGATATTTATCAGGGTTCTGTGAATCAAACTCCATAGTCCCAGGCTCCCTCCAGCCCTCATGCTTGCACAGAAAACACTCTTAACCACGGGGCCATCTCTCCAAGCTCACAGGACAAAATTTATGAACTAATACATAAGGAATTTATAGTAGAAATAATGATCTCAAAGTAGATTAAACATTTTTCTCAATGAAGAAAACTTTCAATAGAATTTCAGCAGGCCAATTGAAACAACTAAAAAACAAATGGGACTTTCAGAAGTAAAAACTATAATGTCTGAAATGGAAAGTGCACTGGATGGGCCCAATAGCTAACAGGAAACATGAGACTAAAAGGCTGGGCCACCTGGCGATGGGCCAGCAGGAAGCATCCAGGTGCTGGACTCAGAGGAAAGAGACTGGGGAAAACTGAAGGCATTTTGGAGATTTGTGAGATGACAAACCATTTAATTGCAATATAAGAGGGAGGGAGAAGAAGAGATAGAGGGAGAGGAGAGAGACAACCTAGAAAATAATGGCCCAAATATCCCAGAATTGGTAGACGGAAATGTACAATTAAAAATACTAACCACAGGCTGAACAGATGGCTTAGCAGTTAAGGCACTTGTCTATAAAGTCAAAGGACCGAGGTTCAATTCCCCTGAACCCACATAAGGCAGATGCACAAGGTGGTACATGTGTCTGGAGTTTGTTTGCAGTGGCTGAAGGCCCTGGTACACCCATTCTCTCTATATATCTCTCTCTCTAGCTGCCTCTTTCTCTCTCTCTCAATAAAATTATAATTTTAAAAGTTAAAAAAAAATACTAACCAAGGCTGGAGTGATGGCTCAGCGGTTAAGGCACTTGCCTGCAAATGTTAATGACCCAGGTTCAATTCCCAAGACCCACATAAAGCCACATGCACAAAGTGGCACATGCATGTTGAGTTTGTTTGCAGCAGTTGGAGGCCCTGGGGTGCCCATTATCTCTGCCTCTCTTCTCTCTCTCGGCTTATAAATAAATGAATAAAAATAGGTTTTTAAAGCCGGGCATGGTGGCACACGCCTTTAATCCCAGCACTCGGGAAGCAGAGGTAGGAGGATCGCTGCAAGTTCAAGGCCACCCTGAGACTACATAGTTAATTCCAGGTCAGCCTGGGCCAGAGTGAGACCCTACCTCGAAAAACCAAAAAAAAAAAAAAAACAAAAAAAAAAAACCAGGTTTTAAAAAATTAAAATATTTAGGGCTGTAGACATGGCTTAGTGGTTAAGGTGCTTGCCTGTGAAGCCAGAGGATCCAGATTCAATTCCCCAGGACCCATGTAAGCCATATTCACAAGGTGGCACATGTGTCTGGAATTCATTTACAGTGGCTAAAGGCCCTGGCACACTCACTCTGTCCCTCCCCACTTTCTCTGCTTCTTTCTCTGTTTCAAATAAATAAAGCACAATAAAATTTTTTAAATGTCTAAAATTAGTTAGAACACTACTTTTTAAAATTTATTGATTTTTTTTATAAAAGGTTGCACATATAGTTCCCCCTCTCCCCTACCCCAGTTGTGCTGAGGGACTTGGGTGGGGTTATTGGTGTTCACTGTGGAGACCAAGAGGCCTCAGTCAGTCTCTGCAGGGATGGGAAACATGGTGTCTCAGGCTATTCCCACCCACCCTGAGGCTCTTCCAGTCTTTCTGCATCCTCTTCTACAATGCTCCCTGGGTCTTGGACAAGAACAAGGTCTGATTTAGTGCTGTTTTCTCTGTAGACTCTCGATCTCTGTTTTTATGAGGTTTGAGTGACCACAGTGTGTCTCCATTCCCCTGGACCTGGTTTTTAGGGTAGGTGTGAGAGCAGTGTTCCTGTCACCACCTTCCCTGTCATGGGCCTGCAGATGAGCTGGAGGAGATCCTTCTCCTGGAGACAGTCGGCTTCCTCTTGGTGATGGACTGATATATCTTTGTTCTCACCCAAAATACTACTCTTTTTTTTTTGTGCCTTTCTTCTTGCTTTTTTGTTGTTGTTGTTGTTGTTGTTATTGTTTGTTTATGACAAGGTCTTACTATGTAGGCCAGATAGCTTCAAACTCACAGTCCTTCCTGTCTCAGCCTCTGGAGTGCAAGAGTTACAGATGTGTGACATCGTGCCGCTGTGCCTGATGCCTTTCCTCTTGATGTTCACATAAACATTTAAACTTCTACAGGCAAAAATTTACAATATTGTCTTACGTTATATATAATATATGTGTATATGACACATAGAATTAGCATAACAAAAGATGGAGTAGATAGAAATCTGTAAGTTTGCAAGATTTCAATATTTTACATGAAACATATGTTGATTATAAGTGGCTTAGTTTATTTTAGTTTTTCGAGGTAGGGTCTTCTTGCTCAAAGCCAGGCTGACCTGGAATTCACCATGTAGTCTCAGGTTGACCTCGAACTCATGGCAATCCTCCTACCTCTTCCTCCTGCGTGCTGTGATTAAAGGTGTGCACCACCACACCCAGAAAAAAGAGAGAGACAGAGCGAGAGAGAGAGAGAGAGAATGGCGCACAAGGGCCATTAAAAAACAAACAGAGGTGGAAGAAGAGGACCAGCACACCAAGGTTGTCCTCTGACCTCTACACATGGGCCTTAGCGTGTCCACATGCATGTGTGGGCAAGCACGTACACACACACACAATCAGTAAAGTCCTGGAAAATCTGGATGCCACTGCAAGAAATACACACTTATTCTTCATAGAAATCTGGCATGGTAGTGCATACACTGTGTATTTTCTAGGATATAAAATATTCTGATCCGCGAAACAGATTTGAATGAATTTGCAGATTAAAAGAGCAGATTCTCTGATCATAAAAGCACTAAACTGAAATCAAAAACTGTGAGCTAGGGCCGGGCATACAGTTCAGTGGTAGAGCCACTTGCCTAGCATGGATGAGGCCCTACATTCAATTCCCAGAACTACAAAACAAACTAACAAACCCTGGAAAACCACAAACACTTCTTGGATGAAAGAAGTCATCATTGAGGAGAAGTTATTTTTCACTGAGGGTTAGGGAGATGGCTCAGTTGATAAAACGCTTGCCACACATGCATTAGGACCCGAGCTTGGATCCCCAGCATTCATGTAAATGCTGGGCATGGTGATGCATGCCTATAATCCAGTGCTTGCAATACAGGAAACAGGAGAACCCCTGGGGTTTGCCAGCTAGCTGGTCTAGCTGAACTAGTGAGCTCCAGGTTTAGTGAGAGACCCTATCTCAAAAAACAAGGTGTAAAGCAACTGAGGAAGATACCTGATGTTAACTTCTGACCTCCACATGCATCTGCACAGCACATGTATGCCCATACATACAAATATGAATACACATGTGCCACAAGCCCCAAAATATTTTTGACTGATAATAAAATCACAATATATCAAACTGTATGGGAGTCAGCTAAAGCAGGGCTTTGAGGAAAAAGTAAGTTTTTAAATCCCTATATTAGAATATAATATAATTATATATTATAATATAATATTATATATAATAATATAATATATAATATAATAACAATATAATATAATATAATAACAATATAATAATATAATATTATAATATAATATTAGAAAAGAAGAGACTGGTTTTCAGAAAGACCAATAAACTGGAAGGTCCATAAAGCAGGGATCTTTGCTGCTGGCTCATTTCTCTACCTCAGTCTCTGTGCATAGTAGGAACCTAATAAATGTTTTGTAAATTAATGAACAAATGCATCAGTGAGTATTTGCTATGAAGCATGCATTAAGTTAGTTGCTTGGGATATAAACATGATTGATTTCCACTTCTACTTAAAGTGTTCTCTGTTCAATGGAGAATATGCATGTCCACAAGATTTTTAAACAATTTGATAAGCTGTATAACAAAAATAAACAATTTGTGTAAGTATAAAAGTCAATAAAAAAACAATAATTAAAAAAAAATTCTACTCAATAATAAAAATAAATAAATAAACAATTTGGTAAGTGAACACAGAAAAGAGGATATTGAGTCTATTTGTAAAAAAAAAAAAAAACAGGATCAAGCAGAGGTTGGGCTTGACAATAAAAGAATTCGCCAGGTTGAAAACCAAGAAGAAAGACATTCCAGGCAAAGGAAACAATTTAAACAGAAACATGGAAATATGAAAACGTGTGGAACACTTGGTTAACTGAACTGATGTGAGATGTAACTCTGCCATCCTGTAATTTCTGGGTCTTGGACATATCCCTGTGTTGTCCCGACATCGGGCTCTGCCAACTCTCTAAGTAACAGATAATTGCTTCATACATAGAAACAGCTGCCAGGTGTATCTACAGTACTTCTGAGAATAAGAGACATTAAGTACCTATTAACCAGGAGAACTTACTAAGCACTCAAGGACATTTAAAACCACTAAGTTCTAAATGTGTGCTAGGACTGGAGAGATGACTCAGTTGATAAAGTGCTTGCTGTGCAAGATGAGGAACTACATTTGGATCACCAGCACGCACATAAAAGTTAGGCTTGGTGGTGTGGGCCTGTAATTCCAGTGCTCGGGAGGCAGAGACAGGGGCTTCCCAGGGCTTGCTGGCTAGCTAGTCGAGCCAGATCAGTGAACTCTAGGTTTAGTGAGAGATCCTGTCTTAAAAAGCAAGGTGTAAAGTGACTGAGGAAGATACTCAACCTCTGCTTACACAAGCACCTACACACATACACACACGACCACATACACAGATATACACCACACATACATGCGCGTGCACACACACACACACACACACACCAATAGTGAGAAAGCAAACAACGCAATTAAAAAATAGATGAGGGGCTGGAGAAATGGCTTAGCAGTTTAGGCACTTGCAAAGCCAAAGGACCTAGGTTTGATTCCCCAGGACCCACGTAAGCCAGATGCACAAGGTGGGCATGTGTCTGGAGTTCGTTTGCAGCGGCTGGAGGCACTGACGCACCCATTCTCTCTCCATCTCTCTTTCCCTCTGCTTCTTTCTCTCTATCAAATAAATAAATAAAAATTTTTTAAATCATTTTAAAAAAAAGAAAGCAGAATTAAAAAAAATAGATGAAAGGGAAAAAAAGGAAAACTTGAATAAATATTCACTACAAATGTTTTACAGATGACAAATGTGTGTGAATGATGAAAATGCAAATTAAAGCCACAGTGAGAGCCAGAAATGGTGGTGTTCCCTGTTGTTCCAAATACTCTAGAGACTGAGGCAGGGCAATCGTTTGAGCCCTGGAGTTTGAGAACAGGTTGGGCAGCACAGTGAGACTCCATCTCAAAAAAGAAAACACATCAACAAACATGGTGGAGAACTGAAACAAATCCCAACAGAAATACAGACTCTACAGAGAACTCAGCACCGAGAACAAACTGCTAACACTGCCGCCAAAGCTCAGGGACTGTTACGGAAAAGGGGCGCAAAGATTGTAAAAGGCACACGAAGGGTAAAAATGTCCTGATGCACAGCCCCCCCACACACACACTGACGGAGGCCCTGAACACCCCACTGTGAGCATCAAGAGCCCTGTTGAGTAGGGTTCTCAGGGACCCAGAGACCAGGGTGAAGGGATACAAGACTATATAACCTCTGTGAAATTCATACATATACAAAACTTGAAAAGAAAGAAGGAAAGATTCAATAGAGGGAGGATTTGGGAGGGGAAAATGGGAGAGTGGTGGGAGGTGAATATGGTCATGGTATACTGTTAATATTTATGAAAACTGTCAATAAAAACACACACGTGAACATTCACACACAATAAGCTATCTCTACACATATATTAGGAATAAAAATAAAGAATATTGATAATACCAAATGCTGTCAGAAAATACAAGCAAATGAAAGTCCTTCTTTGCTGATGGGCATACAAAATAGTATGGCCACTGTGGAAAACAAGTCAGCACTTTCTTATGAAGTGAAACACGCACTCTGCACAGGACAATGACCAAGCAATTCCTAGGTGCTGACTCTAGAGAGATGAACAATATTCCAACAACAATTGGTACCAGTGTTTACTGTGGCTCTGCTCAGCAATGATTGGAAACAGCCCAAATGTCCTTCAGCTGGTGAAAGGAGATAGCGTGGTACATTTCCAATGGAGGACTACTCGGTAACAAGCGATGGACGACTGGTGTGCAGAATGATGGGGATGGGTCTCAAAGGCATTCTGCTGAGTGAAAGAAGCCAGCCTCCCAAGATGACGCACTGTACCGCGTCTTCTGACAGATAAAACTGCAGTGAAAGGGAACAGCTCAGTGGTTGCCAAGGGCTGAGGCAGGGCCACAGCACAGGGAACTTTGAGGGCTAATTGAAATGTTCTGTATCCTTGGGGAGCTAATTACAGAAGGCTATTCCATGATAAAAAGAATTATCTTAAAAACAGCAGTTTTGACCAAGTTATGGTGGTGCACACCTTTAATCCCAGCACTCGGGAGGCAGAGGTAGGAGGATCGCTGTGAGTTAGAGCCCAGCTGGGGGCTACAGAGTGGGTTCCAGGTCAGCCTGGACTACTGTGAGACCCTGCCTCAAAACAGTAACAGCAGCAACCAACACAACATATGAAAAACAGCAATTTTGTTGAATGCTAACATATAAAGTAAAATAACTTCATGAGAATGTGGGTGAGATAAAGTCTCTGCGTTGGCTTTGCCAGTGTATAATTACTATTTTTGCCTTTATTTTATTTTACAATTTGACTTATTATTTATTTTCAAGCAGAGAGAGAGAGAGAGAGAAAATGGGCATGCCACAGCCTCTTGCCACTACAAACAAACTCTAGATGCATGAGCTACTTTTGCATCTGGCTTTACATGGGTACTGGGGAGTCAAACCTGGCAGTTTTTAACAAGTATTTTTAACCACCGAGCTATCTCTCCAGCCCATTTTTGCCTTAGATTTATGAGTCCTCAGCTGAGAAATATTTTTACGAAACAAAACTAGTTGCTCATTGAAAAGAGGCCATTCTTATTCCACAGTGTTTGGTGTGTAGATAGCAGTGCCCTGGGACTTCTCTCCTGGGGTAGCTCCACCCACAAAGGGAAATCTCCCTTCTTCATAATGTGGAGCCCACCCCAGGAGAGAAGCAGGGCGCACATCTGCCTTCCCTCTGGAGCAATCAAACAGCAAAAGAAAACCTCATGTGAATAGAAGACAAGGAGGGCAGGGCTGAGCAGCAGCTGTGGCCATCACAGAGCTAACCAGGAAGGTCTCAAGGCACAGGGGTTCTAAGACAGGGGAGCCACTCCAAGCCAAGTCAAGGCCAGAGAACTCTAGTGGAAGACGGGCACAGACTCTGGAGTCGATCTACCTGAGTTCAAATCCCAGCTCTGCTCCTTGAGTGTCAAAATAATATTAAATGAGTTCATATTTATAGTCACTTAGAATATATTTTGTGCATAATTAATGTGTAAAAGTAAGCTATAGTTAAGCTGTTGTTATCAATGAAAATTATCAAAGTAAATTTAAATTGCAACATTTCCTTCAAAATTCCTGTGTGCTGTTGGAACATTTCAATGCAAGTTGGCATTAGCACTTTATTAATAATTAACAATTGCTGCGCTGGAGAGATGGTTTAGCGGTGAAGGCACTTGCCTGTGAAGCCTAAGGACTCATGTTCGACTCTCCAGGTCCCACTTAAGCCAGACACAAGTGATGTAAGTGCGCAAGGTCACACATGCATACAAGGGGGCATTATGTGTCTGGAGTTTGACTGCAGTGGCTAGAGGCCTTGCTGTGTCAATCCTCACTCTCACTCCCTCTCACATGATAAAAAAGAAGGCCAGTCTGTTAGGCTTGCCTCAAGAAAAATAAAAGAAACTGTGATTGTTTAAATGCTGGTTGTCTCCCGTAGGCCCATGTTAAAGTCTGGTAGTCTGGGGGACGCTGTTACAGGTGCTGCAGAACCTCTGGGAGGTGAGGCTGGGTGGGAAGCCCCTAGGTCATTGAGGCCTTGGAAAAGGATGGTGGGATCCCGCCTCTCCCGCCCCCTCCTCCCAGTCTTCCTCTTCTGTTCCTGGACATGGGGTGAGTGTTTTCGCTCCTCCACATACTCCTGTCATGATGCACTGCCTTACCACAGGCCTCAGCCACAGGGCCAATCAATCACTAACCAGAAGTTCCACAACTGTGGGCCCAAATCAACCTTTTCTCTTTGATAAGTTAATTATCTCAAGTATTTTGGTATGGTGACAGGAAGCTCACACAGAATGGATCTGCTCTGATCTCTCTGGGCTGCTCATGTAGACAGTAGCTTTCAAAGTGGCCACACGGAGCCGGGTGTGGTAGTACACGCCTTTAATCCCAGCACTTGGGAGGCAGAGGTAGGAGGATTGCTGTGAGTTCGAGGCCACCGCGAGACTACATGGCCTGGGCCAGAGTGAGACCCTACCTTGAAAAACAAACAAAAACAACAACAACAACAAAAACGTGGCCACACAGACTCACTAATGGGGCCCAAGCCAGTACAGTGGTGAAGCCTGCATGTCCCACCTTGTATTCAAGTCAACACTGTATAACAACCTGGGGTAAGACAACAATACTGGCTTACCACCTGTGTCCTAAAAATGTAGGGTTTAATTTTATTTACTCATTTACTTATATTGAGAGAAAGGCAGATAGAGAGAATGGGCACACTGGGGCTTCCAGCCACTGCAAATGAATTCCAGATACATGTGCTACCTTGTGCATCTGGCTTAGGTGGGTACTGGGAAATTGAACCTAGGTCCTTAGGCTTTGCAGGCAAGCACCTTAACTGCTAAGCTATCTCTCCAGCCCTAAAAATGTATGATTTTAAATAGCACTGCTATGGCCTTGATAGATGGATATATGGGGTAGATAGAAGGCTACAATAAAATTTCATAAACTAAACCTTTAATTATCTTGCCAAATTTGTATAGAAAAGGTCAAATTTGGGCTGGAGAGATGGCTTAGCAGTTAAGACACTTGCCTGCAAAGCCTAAAGACCCAGGTTTGATTCCCCAGTGCCCACGTAACGCCAGATGCTCTGTGTCTGGAGGCTCTGGCGCACCCATTCTCTCTCATTCTCTGTCTCTCTCTCTCTCTCTCCCTCCCTTTCTCTCTCTCTCAAATAGTCTAGTTTAATAATTTACCAATGAAGCACCTTCCATATCTGCCTTCCATTATAAATAGTTAAAAACTAAAATGCCTGGTTTGCTTCAGAGAATTTGTAAGAGTTGCTCAAGTACCCCAATGATAGAACCCTAGTGCTTTTCCCATCCTGCCGTGCAATCTCCCCAGGGAAGTCACTGAAGCAGTGTCAGTAACAGACCCTTTTCATTATTAGTGTCTTCAACATTTCCACATTCTGGTCAATCTCCCTTCCCTTGTAGTGGTGGGCGTGGGGCTGGGGCTGAAAAAGACAGTCTTCTGCCCATCTACTCTCACCTCTTGGGTTTGTGTGTGCTCATGTATATGAGTGCAGGTGTGACATGCCAAGGCATGTGTGCAGGTCAGAGGACAACTCCAGGTGTCTGTCTTTGCCTTCTGCCTTGTTTGAGGAAAGGTCTCTTGTTGTTCACTGCTGCATTCACCAGGCTGACAGGTCCATGAGCTTCCAGAAGATTCTCTTATGTCTGTTTCCTTTTATACCGTAGGTGCACTGAGATCACAGAGGCCCAGTTTTGTACACATTCTGGATCTAAACTTAGACACTCACACTTGCATGGCAAGTGCTTCAGACGTGGAGCCATCTTTTTAAGACTTCTGTCTCCACTGGCACCATTGGTTTTGCATCTCCTCACTTCTTATGAGGCTTGGGTTCTGCTTACACAGCCGAAGGTGTAACTGTACCCATGAAGAGGGGTCTCTTTGCGTTGGTCTTGGGCGACTATCTCCAGATAGCGGCCACACTGCACATGGGGCTGTGCCCACAGTGGTGAGATACTGAGAGCTGAGGTCTGAGGATGTGACTTCTCCACACGTTGCTCTGCCTCCACAGCCACCAGCAGACGTTCTCGAGGTTACCCACTCCAGCATGTTGTCAACAGCCAGACACGATTCAGAAGGCCTACTAAGAGTTGCCTCACCAACCTGTCTGGGTCCTGGGGCTTTAGCAGTAGAAAGTTACAATGTAGAGAGTCCTGACTGGGGAGTCAAAGCAGGCATGGTTTGATTCCCGATCTCTTATGTTAAATTAGCTCTGTAACCCTACCAAATGACTTTATAGAGCTGGGAGGCCAGGACCGCCAAGGTGACTGGAGGTGGCAGGGCGGCATATGGAAGAGGGGAATGCTGCCAGAAAGGAAAACTTTAGACATCCAGGAAGAACACACCCTGTCTTCAGGAGAGATGAAATTACATAAGGCTACATTCACCAGACATCGTGCGGGGCTGTGAATTGTGCCTGTCACCTCTCGGAGGGGAAAGTCCCATAATCCCCAGGGAGTGGTGGATGTTACCCAGAGTAAATGCCACCCTGGGCCCCACACAACTTCAGTGAAAGACTCAAAAGGATCCAAGTTTTCCCAAGTAACATATCCACATTCCACAGCAAGGCTCAACAGAGGACGGGAACAGGAACCAGCCAGCATCCCACAAGGTCTCATTCTCAGTGTCTGGCAGCCAAGAAAGAATGATCAGGCCCTCAAAGAAGCGTGGAAATATAAGCCATCGAAGAAAAAGAGTCGACCAAGCAAAACTAACTCGGAAATAACACAGATGCTGCAATCAGTGGTGAAGCCAAATGAAAGCATTATTATAAGTCTACTGCGTCTATAACTACATGGCATCTCTTCAAGAAGCTAGAAGAAAGACAGGATATTCAGCAGCACTGTGGAAAATAAACATTAAAAATAAGTCAAAGGTCTAGATATGAAAATTATAATACTCTGGATGAACTTGACCAAGAGGATATGCAAACATGAAGAAATAGTAAAGGAAGCTATTCAAAGTGAAATAGAAAACGAGGTGGGGCAAGGTGAAGAACAAAGAGTGCAAAGCATGGGAGGTGTGGCGGTCTGCTGGGATGAAGCACCTAGCCAGAGCAGTGGATGGCAGCTAAGGGTGTAACTCCAGCTAAGAGCTTCAAGGGGAAGTTTCGTTGTGGTGGAAAAAGCTGCTGACAGGCAATGTCAAATGTTGTCAGATCAGCAGGGAGGGAGGGAGGGAGGGAGGGAGCAGCAAGAGCAAGCTGGCTAGCACTGGCAAGGGGGCTGGGTTATAAAACCCAAGGCCCACCCCCAGGGACACAGCTCCTCCAGCCAGGCTCCACCTCCTAAAGGCTCTGCAGGTCGGGGTTAAGTCTGAGACTTAATCACAAATACTTGAGGCAATGGGGACATTTTACATGTAAACCACCACAGGAAGTTCACAGACAACACCCAGTGTCCCCTGAGTGACCAGAGTCCCTAAAGCAGAAAAGAGTCAAGTTTCTCAAACTTGATAAAAGTGATAAATCCACCTGTCAAGAAGCTCTGGGAATCCCAAATGCAAGAATGGTGAAAATTACAGGGAGATAAATCAAAATCAATTCCTTAAGCCGGTGATAAAGACAAAATCCCAAAGAAAACTGCCCTAAATAAAGACTTTTATAGTTTGAATATGTCATGTCCCCCAAAGACTCAGGTTCTAAGGCCTGGTCCTCAACGCAGTGTTTTTAGGTGGGACCTTGAGAACTGGTGAGGTAATGAGGGCACTGGTTTTGATGAATTCATAGCAGAGTGGACTGTGAGGGGTGGGGCCTTGTTGAAGGAAGGAAGTCACTGGGGGTGTGCCCTGTGTGCAGAGGTCAGAGAATGTGGGGTGTCCTCCTCTATTGTCTTGTTTTATTTCCCTGAGGTGGAGTCTCTCACTCAACAAGAAGCTGCTGTTTGTTCCATCACACTGGCTGACCAGTGAGCCCCGGCAATTCTCCAGTCTCTGACCTCCAAGAACTGGGGTTACAGGTATGTGTGCTTATGCCCAGATTTTTATGAGTGTTGGAGATCGAATTCATGCTGGCTTAGATCCTCTCACACCCTCATATTGTGTGGCAAGTGCTCTTACCCACTAAGCCATTTTCCAAGCCCACTTAAGTTTGTACGGAAAGACGAATGGTCCAAAATAACCAATGCAATATTGAAAAAGAACAACAAAGGTAGGAGAACTAACACTGTGACTGGGGAACTTTCTGTGAAGACATCGTGTTATTGCTGAAAGAACAGAGATCAATGACATAGGTTAAAGCCAAAACAGACCACATGAATAGGTCAGCTTATCTTTGACGAAGGCGCAGAGGCAACTCAACATGAAAGGACAGTGTTTTCAGCAGAAGCTGCTGGAACAGTTGGAACTTCATGCTGTGTGCAAAATAAATACATAATCTTGACCCAGACTTTGTGCTTTTCACAAGTAATGATTGGATCAAAAGGAAAATTTGAAAATACTTTGAGCTGAATGAGCATACAAATATAGCCTAGAGAAGCTGTGGGATACAGCTGAAACCACTCTAAGAGACAAAGAAGGAGGAAGAGACATGAGCTTGGCTTCCACCATAAGAAACTCAAAGAAGGTAGAAGAAATGAAGCAGCAGACACTGGAGCAAGAAATTTATGAATCAGAAAGAAAACCCCAGGGATAGCTAATTTGGTGGTTTGATTCAGGTGTCCCCCCAAAACTTAGGTGTTCTGAATGCTAGGTTCCCAGCTGATGGAGATTTGGAAACTAACACCTCCTGGAGGTAGTATATTGTTGGGGGTGTGCTTATGGGTATTATAGCCAATTTCCCCTTGCCAGTGTTTGGCACACTGTCCTGTTCCTGTTGTCCACCTTATGTTGGCCAGAGGGTGATGTCCACCCTCTGCTCATGCCATCATTTTCCCCTGCCATGATAGAGCTTCCCCTCGAGTCTATAAGCCAAAATAAACCTTTTTTCCCCACAAGCTGCTCTTGGTTGGGTGATCTCTGCCAGCAATGTGAATCTGACTGCAACAATTAATAAAACTAAGAGCTGGTTCTTTGAGAAAACAAAGTTGGCAAACCTTGGTCAAATTAGTGAGGATAAAGAGAGAGAGAGAGGGAGGGAGGGAGAATCAATAGCAGTAACAAGTGACCTCTCTACAGATCTACAGCTAGGAGGACAATGTGAGAGTATTAAGAAACCTATCCCAATAAAATCAACAATTTAGAGAGAACATGCAGCTTCTTTTAAAGAAGAAGAAGAAGAAGAAGAAGAAGAAGAAGAAAGAAGAAGAAGAAAAAAACTACCAAAGCCCATGCAAGAAAAAAACCCAGCCCTGTTAAAGGAATGAATTTGTAGTTTAAAATCTTTCCATAGGTAATTTACTGCTGAATTTCTACTAAACACCTCTGGAAGAAATAATACTAACTCTATAAATCACTTCCAGATAACCACAGAGGACAAGCATTTCTCAGCTCATTTTCTAGGCCATTATTACTCAATGTAAAAAAAAAGAAAAAAGAAAAAAGAAGAACAAATAAACAAACAAAAAAACAGACAAACAAAAACTCAGACTATGAACCAAATCACACTCAGGCAGAAAATCGCCAGAGTAAATGTGAAAATTTCTTCCAGGTCAACCAGAGTGAGACCCTAGCAAAAAAAAAAAAAAAAAAAAAAAAAAAAAAAAATGTCTTATACAACTAAAAATATACATAAAAAATACATGTGATCTACTAGTAGGCTTAGCCCAGGATTGGTTTAACTTTCAAAAATCAACATAATCCACAGTAATCACTAAAAGAGCAAAGCTGTGTGACCCTCTCAACAGAATCAGAAAAGCAGATAATAAAATCCAATAACCCTCCTATGAGGAAGCCTGGGAAGAGATTCCTCCATCCAGGGCACAGCGTCCACAGCAAACCCACAATCAACCTCAGACTCCTCTAATAAGTAAAACCTTTTCACAGACAGCATGATTGTCCAACTAGAATATATCCAATGGAATCTCCCAAAAAGCTACCAAGATAAGTGAGTTTATCAAGGTTGCAGGATATTTAAATATATATTTGAAAAAATATAAATATATATATATGTGTGTATCAAGTATATTTTTATTTAGTTGCACACAAAAAAAATGGAACTAAAATGTATATGTCAATGCAAAGGACCTATCAGCCAAAACAATTTTGAGAAAAACAAAGTCGAAAGAATGACTATAAAGTTATAGTGAACAAGACAACGTAGAGATGGTATAAACTGAACAGCAGAGCAGAAGAGGTAATTATAAAACAAAGCCTGGGGATGGAGCCATTCACATAGCCCAAATGTCCACCGCCACCAAGTGACTGGTTTAACACTGGTATATCTGTACCCTGGTCCTGAGCGGGGCAAACAGAGCACTGATGTGCAGAAGCACAGATGGAACTCGAGACAATGGCACTGGGTTAAAAAAAAGCCAGAAAATAAGAGTGCACACTGTGTGGCTGTTTACATAAAACTCCATCAAGTACAAACTAATTGATGGTGACAGGTCTTGGGGAAAGGGGAAAGGAAGGGGCGGGCTGACGAGACACAAAAGACCTTCTGGGAGGGCGAACATCTTCATTGTCTTGACTGGGCGATGGTTTCATGGTCACATACATGTGTCAAAAATTATCAAATTGTTCGTTTAAATATGTTCAGATCATTGTATATCAATAGTACCTTAAACTTTTTTCTTTAAAGGGAGAGAAGCAACAAAAATGTGTCATCTTCAGTGAAAAGAAAAAGGAGAAAATGGTTTGTTAATGATTCAAACAACTACTCAAGTGCTACAAGACATAATACTTCATGGAATGAGGCAGAATATTGATATGATAAAACACTCTGTTGGGGCAAACAAAGGAAAATGGCCAATTAAACTGCTTCTAGACCTAAAGGTGATGGTTTTTTAATAGCCCTTAAAAATGAAAAATATTTTTAATCAAGGCCAGTATTACTACATATTTCAATAGCAGAACACAAATCTATGGCTCCCCAACCACCACTTTGCCCTCAATATCACATTTAAAAATCTCACTAGAAGCTGGGTGTGGTGGCGCACGCTTTTAATCCCAGCACTTGGGAGGCAGAGGTAGGAGGATTGCCGAGAATTCAAGGCCACCCTAAGACTACATAGTGAATTCAGGTCAGCCTGGGCTACAGTGAGACCCTACCTCACAAAACCAACCAAACAAACAAACAAAAAAATATCACTAGAGGGCTTGGAGAGATGGCTTAGCAGTTAAGGCACTTGCCTACAAAGCCAAAGGACCAAGGTTCAATTCTCCAGGACTCACATAAGCCAGATGCACAAGGTGGTGCATGCATGTGGAGTTGGTTTGCAGTGGCTGAAGGTCCTGGTGTGCCCATTCTCTCTATCTGCTTCTCTCTCTCCTCTCTCTCATAAATAAATAAATAAATAAATAAATAAATAAATAAATAAATAAATACAATTCCACTGGAGATTCTGCAACCCAGATTCTATACCAGGCAGAATACCCCAACCCACAGCCACTTGTGGAGCCAAGAGGAGTAGTGGTCAGGAGCCTTGGGCCAGAGCTACCCATGCCTTAGACTGTAGCACTCCCCCGGGCCCCACTGGCCCTGTCCAGAGTGAGACTGTCTAGAGAGTCACTTGAGGCATTTGCCGAATTCTCAGATCTACCCAGAAAACCTTCAAACCCTGTTTGAAACTCCCATGCCAAAACACATGGGAGACTGCCACCACAGAACATTCACCTAGCATGGCAGAAAGTTACTGTGTAGAGCCGGGCATGGTGGCACATGCCTTTAATCCCAGGGCTTGGGTAGGAGGGTCACTGAGAGTTCGAGGCCACCCTGAGACTCCATAGTGAATTCCAGGTCAGCCTGGGCTAGAGTGAGGCCCCACCTCGAAAAACCAAAGAAAACAAAAAGTCACTGTGTAACCTGGGCTGGTCTTGAACTCACAATCCTTCTGATCCCAAGTGTTGGGATTACAGGTGTGTGCCACTATACCCAACTTACATCATCACTTTTTAAAAAGTATTCGTGCAACATAAATTGGCAATTGAGCTCCTTAATTAATAATTTTATTACTACTTTGTGTGTGTGTTTATATGTGTATGATGTATGCAGGTATGGGTGCACACCACGGTGTGTGTGAGGAGGTCAGAGAACAACCTCAGGTGCTGCCCTCCTCTTGTGCCTCCTCAGAGATAGGGTCTCATCTGTCGCTTTGCTATGCTCTAGTCTAATTGGCCTTTGAGTTCTGGATTCTCCTAGCTCTACCTCCCATGCTGGGATCAGACACTCATGCACCGCTTTGCATTATGAGGGTACTGAGGAACTGAACTTGGGCGGGCAGGCTTGCAAGCAAGCTCCTTTAACTGCTGAACCATCTTCCCAGCCTCTCTTTAAAAATTTTTAATGCATTTGAATTATAGCACTTTCCAAAGTGAAATTTTGCAGTTTGATCCTTTAATGAAATGCCACTTGAAGTTCAATCTGAAATGTGAGCACTAGAAAAAAGTACGAGCAAGCCAACGAAAGAAGAGGGAAAGGAACAAATGACAAAAACAACCTTGTCAAACTGAAACTGTCAAAATAGCTTCCCACAGAGCCAAGCATGAGGAGACTGCCATCCTTTTAAACAGCTTTTTTTCCCTTTTAAATTTCAACCATTTTGTTCAATAACAAAACAATAACAAAGAGATAAATTCAATTTAAAAATGGACAAAGCCCTAAATAGAAGTTTCTCTGAGAAGATATACAAATGGCCAATAAGCACATGAAAAGCTATTCAAATGACTAATGATTAGGGAAATGCAAATTAAAGTTATAATGAGATACTCCTTCAGCCAGACTAGAACAACTATTAAAATAACAACAACAACAAATAACAAACAAACTACAGTGTAGTTCAGTGATACAGTGCTAGCCTTGCATGTGTAAGACTATGTAACTCTGGGTTATATACCCAGCACTAAATATTATCAAATAAAAACTCAAAAAAGGGATGGAGAGATGGCTCATCAGTTAAAGGCTCTTGCTTGTAAAGCCCAGTGGTCCAGGTTTGATTACCCAGTATCCAGGTAAAATCAGATGCATAAAGTAGCACATGCATCTGGAGTTCTTTGGCAGTGGCAGGAAGTCCTGGTGTGCCCATATTCACTCTCTCTGTCTGTGTGTCTCTGTCTTGCTTTCTCTCTCTCACACAGACACAAATAAATAAAAATAAAACAATTTAAAAACTAAAAAAAAAGGGGGGGCTGGATATGGTGGCACATGCCTGTACTCCCAACACTAGGGAGGCTGGTGCAAGAAGACTGCCATGAGGCCACCTGGGCTCAACAGAAAGTACCAGGCACAGAATTACACTCACAAAGGTGCATGCAAGAAAGGGTGGACACTCCTGGAGGCACAGGGAAGGAATTCAATATGAACAAGAACACTCAGACTGCTAGGCGGTATGCTGGGCTTCTTGGCCCAGTGACCCTGGCGGCTGTGTGAAAGGACTAAAGGAATTAGCCAGAGAAGAAAAGGATTGTGAAGAGGAGTCCAACGCGGCTAAGAAGTATCCAAACCAGAAATGTTAGTGACCCCGCACTTTTGTTTATTACTTCTCTCTTTATATACTTAATAAGCAACACCATCTCTCATTTATTTATGCACTTATTTATTTGCACACAAGCATACATGCACATGCATGTGTGTGTACATGTGTGCATGTATATGGGCATCCCAGCAAATGAATGCCAGATTCTTATGCCACTTTGCATCTGGCTTTAGGTGGGTGACTGGGAAATTGAACCAGACAACAGAATCATTTGTTCCTCCCAAGTTGGGAAGCTGTGAGCCTGAGAGCTTGCTATTAGCACGGCAGGGTTCGCTGAGGCAACAATCCCTGGACTTCTCCTGGTGGCTTCATATGGCCTCCCTCACTGCATGCCTATGTCCTAATCATGTCTTCTTAAGCGAGTGTCAGTCCTACTGAGTTAGGGCTCACCCTGATGGCCTCACCCCAATCACTGCTTTGAAGACTTTTCTCATAACACTGATACAGTCAGTCTGAGGCACTAGAAACAGGGACTGAAGAATATGGATCATAATTCATTAATACAGGGCACTTGCAATGCTCATACACATTAGGCAAGAAAATGCTGCCAGGGTATGATGAGTACTCATCCCACCAGGATCAGCTATGCTGCATGGTAATGCAGTGCTCATCCCACCAGGACCAGCTATGCTGCATGGTAATGCAGTACTCATCCCACCAGGATCAGCTATGCTGCATGGCAATACAGTGATCATCCCACCAGGACCAGCACTCATCCCACCAGGACCAGCTATGCTGCATGGTGTACACAGTACTCATCCCACCATGCCCAGCTATGCTGCATGGTGTGCACAGTACTCATCCCTCCAGGACCAGCTATGCTGCATGGTAATGCAGTACTCATCCCTCCAGGACCAGCTATGCTGCATGGGAATACAATAATCATCCCACCTGGATCAGCTATGCTGCATGGTAATACAGTGATCATCCCACCAAGCCCAGCTATGCTGCATGGTAATACAGTACTCATCCCACCAAGCCCAGCTATGCTGCATGGTAATACAGTACTCATCCCACCAAGCCCAGCTATGCTGCATGGGAATACAGTACTCATCCCACCGGGGTCAGCTATGCTACATGGTAATACAATAATCATCCTACCAGGATCAGCTATGCTGCATGGGAATACAGTACTCATCCCACCAGGACCAGCTATGCTGCATGGGAATATAGTACTCATCCTAACAGGACAGGCTATGCTGCATGGGAATACAGTACTCATCCCACCAGGACCAGATATGCTGCAAGGTGCATACTGTACTCATCCCACTGGGACCAGATATGCTGCAAGGTGCATACTGTACTCATCCCACTGGGACCAGATATGCTGCAAGGTGCATACTGTACTCATCCCACCGGGACCAGATATGCTGCAAGGTGCATACTGTACTCATCCCACCGGGACCAGATATGCTGCAAGGTGCATACTGTACTCATCCCACCGGGACCAGATATGCTGCAAGGTGCATACTGTACTCATCCCACCGGGGTCAGCTATGCTGCAAGGAACTTACTAATCAAATACACCAGGCCCAGCTATTCCACAGGCTACTCACAGTACTTATACCCTGCAGGCCTAGTTGCTCTGAAAATACTTGAGCACACCAGGTCCAGATACTCTGCTGGGGACTGGCAGTATGCCATATCTCTCTTGGTAGGGCCGACCTGGACTGTCTACGTGACTGTTTCCTATGTTATTAGTGTACGTACAATTCCTGGCTCCGAATGAATGAACAAATGAACGAATGAGTTGACCAATTCGCTCCACCAGCTGAGCCCAGGACCTGGAACTGCCTTAAATAGTCCTCTCCAGTGTTCTGAGCTACAATTAGGCTCTGTTCCTCAAAACTACAATGTTCTTGTTTTGCAGAACATTCCAGCCTCACAAATCCCAAATACAACTTTCCCTCTCCTTCACTTCAGTGTGGACTTGGGTTTTTTTTTTTTTTTCTCTAAAATCGAGTCACATTTATAAACACACGTGGAGCTCTTGAACCTTTTTGCCCCAAGTATTTTTTTGTCAAGAAGCAGGGTGATATAAGTTGGACCTTACCACCTTACCATTACAAGCTGGCCTAGTGAGATGAGTATTATATTACCACGTAGCATAGCTGGTCCCGGTAGGGTGAGTACTGTATTACCATGCAGCATAGCTGGTCCTGGTGGGGTGAGTACTGTGCACACCATGCAGCATAGCTGGTCCTGGTAGGATGAGCACTGTATTACCATGCAGCATAGCTGGTCCTGGTGGGGTGAGTACTGTGCACACCATGCAGCATAGCTGGTCCTGGAGGGGTAAGTATTGTATTACTATGCAGCATAGCTGGTCCTGGTGGGATGAGTACTGTATTCCCATGCAGCATAGCTGACCCTGGTGGGATGAGTACTGTATTCCCATGCAGCATAGCTGACCCTGGTGGGATGAGTACTGTATTCCCATGCAGCATAGCTGACCCTGGTGGGATGAGTACTGTATTCCCATGCAGCATAGCTGGTCCTGGTGGGATGAGTGCTGTATTACCATGCAGCATAGCTGGGCTTGGTGGGAAGAGTACTGTATTGCCATGTAGCATAGCTGGGCTTGGAGGGATGAGCACTGTATTACCATGCAGTATAGCTGGGCTTGGTGGGGTGAGCACTGTATTACCATGCAGCATAGCTGACCCTGGTGGGATGAGTACTGTATTCCCATGCAGCATAGCTGATCCTGGTAGGATGAGCACTGTACGTACCATGTAGCATAGCTGGTCCTGGAGGGATGAGTACTGTATTACCATGCAGCATAGCTGGTCCCGGTGGGACGAGTGCTGTATTACCATGCAGCATAGCTGGGCTTGGTGGGATGAGTGCTGTATTACCATGCAGCATAGCTGGGCTTGGTGGGATGAGCACTGTATTACCATGCAGCATAGCTGTTCCTGGTGGGATGAGCACTGTATTACCATGGAGCATCACTGGGCTTGGTGGGATGAGTAGTGTATTACCATGCAGCATAGCTGGTCCTGGTGGTATGAGCACTGTATTACCATGCAGCATAGCTGGTCCTGGTGGGATGAGCACTGTATTACCATGCAGCATAGCTGGTCCTGGTGGTATGAGCACTGTATTACCATGCAGCATAGCTGGGCTTGGTGGGATGAGCACTGTATTATCATGCAGCATAGCTAGTCCTGGTGGCATGAGTACTATATTCCCATGCAGCATAGCTGGTCACAGTGGGATGAGCACTGTATTGCCATGCATCATAGCTGGTCCTGGAGGGATGAGCACTGTATTCCCATGCAGCATAGCTGGGCTTGGTGTGATGATCACTGTATTCCCATGCAGCCTAGCTGGGCTTGGTGGGATGAGCACTGTACATACCATGTAGCATAGCTGGTCCTGGAGGGATAAGTCCTGTATGCATCATGCAGTGTAGCTGGGCCTGGCTTTACTTGATAAAATGGCAAAGGGAGCATCCATACATGATGGGACAGGAGCACCAGTGCTTGTGTTCAGGAGCTGTGGGGCACTGGGAAAAGCTAAGAGCTCAAGTGGGCCACAGCCCTCTGGGAGAGCAGGTTCTGATTTTTGCAGGAACGAAAGTTGAGATAGGAAAGCAGCCCTCCCTGAGGTGTGTGTGTACAGTCTTGCAATTCATCCTGCCCCTTTTTGAAGAGTCCGTGTGCAGAGGTATGATTTAATCATTGAGAGCTGGCCAGACAGAAAGTAGGCAACTGCCTTTTTGTTTTCTAAACTTTGTATTGATAACTTCTGTATGTATGGATAATAAACCCTAATTCCCTTCTACCACTCCCACAGTCTCCCTCCCAAATCCACCCTCTGTTGAATCTCTTCTTCTTTCCAATTAGTCTGTCTTCTATTTTGATGCCATTTTTCATCCCTGTTATAAAGGTCTTGTGTAGGCACTGTGAGTTCATTGAAGATCAAAGCCATTTTGTGTCTGGAAGATTTCATTGTAAGCAGTCCTATCCTTCCTCTAGCTTTTACATTCTTCTGCCACCTTTTCTTTTTTGGGGGGAAAGGGGTTTGAGGTAGGGTCTCACTCTAGCCCATGCTTACCTGGAATTCACTATGTAGTCTCAGGGTGGCCTCAAACTCATGGTGATCCTCCTACTACCTCTGCCTCCCAAGTGCAATGGACCCTGATCCTTGGAGGGTGTGATGGAGATGTATTCCAAGGCCCTCTTGCAGTGGAAAGATCTCAGTTCATTCACTGTAATTTTGAGATGTGAGAGGGTTTTTTTCCCCAAAGCTTTTTTCCCTTTTTTCTTTCTTTCTTTTCTTTTCTTTTTTCTTTTCTTTCTGTTCTTTCTTTCCCTTTCTTTCTTTCTTTCTTTCTTTCTTTCTTTCTTTCTTTCTTTCTTTCTTTCTATCTCTCTTTCTTTTCTCTCTTTCTTTTCTTTCCCTTTCTTTCTTTTTTTTAAATATTTTTAATTTTTTAAATTATTTTATTTATTTTTGCAGAGACACAGAGAGAGACAGAGAGGAAGAGGGAGACAGATAGAGATGGGCGCACCAGCAGTCTCAGCTGCTGGGAACGAAATCCAGATGTGTGCGCCTCCTTGTGGTCAAGTGAGGCATTGTGCCCTTGCATCACTTTGCATCTGGCTAAATGTGAGACCTGGAGATTGGAACCGGCGTTCTTAGGATTAGCAGGCAGGCGCCTAAACTGCTAAGCCATCTCTCCAGCCATTCATTCATTCATTCTTTCTTTCTTTCTTTCTTTCTTTTTTTTTTTTTTTTTTTTTTTTTTTTTGGTTTTTCAAGGTAGGGTCTCACTTTAGCCAAGGCTGACCTGGAATTAACTATGTAGTCTCAGGGTGGCCTCGAACTCACAGTGACCCTCCTACTTCTGCCTCCCGAGTGCTGGGATTAAAGGCGTGCGCCACCACACCCAGCTTGCTTGCTTGCTTGCCTGCCTGCTTTCTTTTTCTTTCTCTCTCTCTTTCTTTCCTTCCTTCCTTCCTTCCTTCCTTCCTTCCTTCCTTCCTTCCTTCTTTCTTTCTTTCCTTCTTTCTTTCTTTCTTTCTTTCTTTCTTTCTTTCTTTCTTTCAGGGAGGGTCTTGCTCCTAGCCCAGGCTGACCTGGAATTCACTATGCAGTTTCAGGCTGGCCCAAACTCACAGTGATCCACCTACCTCTGCTTCCCAAGTGCTGGGATTAAAGGCATGCGCCACCATGCCCAGCTCAAAGCTTTTTAAAACAGAAAGCTTCTGTCTAAAATAAGCTTTTACATGAAAGAGCCCTTATTTTTTTTCTTGTTTCCTCTCTATGCACATCCAGCTGGACCTCTCCCACTGCTACTGGCCCTGGAGCCAGGTTCTGATAACTAAATTACCTCTGGTGTCTGTACACAGAGGGAGGTCTAAGCTGGCTATGAAGTCAGCTGACTTAAAACAGTAAGGGTTGTAGAGATGGCTCAGCGGTTAAGGTGCTTGCCTTCAAAACCTAACAACTTGAGTTAGATTCCCCATCGGGGAAGCCAGATACACAAAGGGGTACATGCATCTGAAATTTGTTTGTAGTGGCTAGAGGCCCTGACACACCCATAATCTCATTTTCTCCCCCTCCCCCCCTCTCTCTCTTCCCTTGAAAATAAATAAACAGAAATATTTTTTTTAAAGAATAGTAAGAACCTGGTGGGGCTCCAGGCGTGGACAGTAGTTCCTAGCCTTTGGGAGCTCAGACGGTGCTGGGAAAAGCACATGGAGTGTAAATGTTCATAGGCTATGGAAAGGCTGGGAGGGTGAACAGAATGTCCTTGGCACAGTGAGCTTGTGACAGAAAGGGCAGAGTCTTCATTAGGACCTTCTGTTCCGTTGCTTATGAACAGGTGATATGGACCATAGACCTCTCAGGTCTGTTTCATTTTAAACTAGGGAGCAGGCTGGAGATATAAATTCCATCCTCAGCATTGAAAACTAAGGCAGAGGACACTTGAGATAATGCATATGAAAGTCCTTGGCACCCAGTAGGTACTAAATAAACCATAACCATAGCTATGTCAGCTTCAGACAATCAGGCAACACTTCTGGGAGGAAATGGTGCCAGGCTCCTGTGTAATCAGATGGATACCAAGTGATACTCAGGCGTATAAAGTGGTCAACTGTTGTCAGTTATCAGCTGCCTCCCGAGGACTCAGTTTATTCACTGCAAATGGGAGAGGCCATGCCACTGGAGCCCCTGTCGCCTTTGCTTCAGAGCTGGACACTGGCTGGTGCTGCTGCTTCCTTGTTCACTGCCCCTCCCCCTGGGAAACAAGAGCCTTTCACGTTTGCTCTCTTCACTAGAATGGCACATCTGGGCATTCAACACGTACACACAGGAGCAAGGGCAAGCCAGCACTCCGCCAGTTCACTTGGAGTCTATGGTCTACACACACAAGCACACATAGACACATGCATGCATATACACGTTCACTGAACATGCCCGTCAAGATGGGTGTTACCAACTTTGTAGATCATAGAACTGCAGGCTTAGAGAGGACGTACAGTCCATTGCAGGCTCTAATCCAAGCCTGTAATGTCTAGCCCCAGCCCGCCAGCTGTACCACACTCCAGCAGAAGGCACCTGCTCTGATGCCCAAGCAGAGGCATGGCTGTGGTGCGACCCAGACAAGGTCAACACCATCCAGCCCAGGGGTCAGAAACTGACAGGAGCATAAGAAAAGTAGCTCTTCCGCCAGCAGCCGGGTCTCCTAGATAGCAATCTTACAAATCAAAATTGAGGCAGTGTAAAATGAAGCCACTTACATACTGCAAGCCAGCCTTCCCCACCCTGCCCGGCAACTGAGCGTGTGGCAGGATTAGGAGTTTCAGCGAGCGGAGAGGAGCCTTGGTCTGCATCCTGGAAGAGAGCCTGTACAGGGGCTGCTGGAACCCATATTCTCACCACACTGACACCCAGTGTGCATCCAGAAAACACAGTTGGATTGGACTGGTGACAAGCAGCATGTCTGGTGGGGCAAAATGGGCCAACAACAAAGAGTGCAGGAACAGGAAAAGCTAGAGAGAAGCCAGCCTGAGGTGGGCTCAAGAACATCAGATAAGAGACACAGCTGAGGGAGGGACAGTGGCTTCCTCTGCCACCAAGTTCAAACCCGGTGATCTTTCATGTGGGACACTCGACAATAAGCAAAGCACATTTTTTCATGAGCGAGAGAGAATTGGCATGCCAAGGCCTCCAGCCACTGCAATAGAACTCCAGATGTGTGTGCCACCTTGTGCACATGTGCAACCTTGCACATGTGTCACCTTGTGTATCTGGCTTATGTGGAATCTGGGAAGTGGAACATGGGTCCTTAGGCTTCACAGACAAGTACCTTAACTGCTAGGCCATCTCTCAGTGCACCCCCCCTTTTTTATGAGAAGAGAGAGAGAAGCAAAGCACATTTTAAAACAAAATAGACAAACATGTGCCATATTAACTGGTTTTGGATGTCCAACCAAGAGGTAGTTTATAAGAGGGGATTAATGAGGGATTAATGAATGGGGTACTGGGGGGAATGATATGAATGAATGTGAATGCAAGAAAACAAAGGAAGAGGTGGGTGAACAGAGCTCTGCTTTCCCGTTTTTATCTTTTGGTTTTGGCAGTGCTGGGTCAGGGGTTACCCACATACTAGGCCAGCAGTCTACCACTGAGCAATATCCCCAACCCTTTTTCCTTTTTGAGCCAAGGTTCGCTCAGTTGCCCAGACTAGTCTGAACTCACACTATAGCCCAGACAGGCCTCAAACTCATGGTGCTCCCACATCAGCCCCCACTTTAATTCTCCATCCTTACTCCCAGCTAAGGCTCGGCTTCCTCAGAGCACCATTCAGACGATATCTGGGAAACCCTTTAAAATCATTAATATTGCTTACACATGTAAAGGATTAATGCTGTTGTTATTCAAATAACTCAATGTTGTTGAGTGGCCCTGAGGTACCAGGGACACACACACGTGTAAGCCAGCATTCTCATACGGCTTCTGCACATATATACAAAGCACCACAAGAATGGAGCCATGGTCTCAGAAGAGGGAACTTTATTTTAAATCAATAAACAACCCTACAAGAAGGAATCCTAATCAAATTGAAGGTGGGATCCTCCTCTTAGATGAAGGTGGGGGACTCCATCTCCTCTTAGATGAAGGTAGGGTACTCCATCTCCTCTTAGATGAAGGTGGGGTACTCTGTCCTCCTCTTAGATGAAGGTGGGGTACTCTGTCTCCTCTTAGATGAAGGTGGGGTGCTCTGTCATCCTCTTAGATGAAGGTGGGGTGCTCTGCCCTCCTCTTAGATGAAGGTGGGGTACTCTGTCTCCTCTTAGATGAAGGTGGGGTACTCTGTCTCCTCTTAGATGAAGGTGGGGTACTCTGTCTCCTCTTAGATGAGGTGGGGTACTCTGTCCTCCTCTTAGATGAAGGCGGGGTACTCTGTCCTCCTCTTAGATGAAGGTGGGGTACTGTCTCCTCTTAGGTGAAGGTGGGGTACTCTGTCTCCTCTTAGATGAAGGCAGGGTACTCTGTCCTCCTCTTAGATGAAGATGGGGTGCTCTGTCCTCCTCTTAGATGAAGGTGGGGTACTCTGTCTCCTCTTAGATGAAGGTGGGGTACCCTGTCCTCCTCTTAGATGAAGGCGGGGTACTCTGTCTCCTCTTAGATGAAGGCGGGGTACTCTGTCCTCCTCTTAGAAGAAGGTGGGGTGCTCTGTCCTCCTCTTAGATGAAGGTGGGGTACTCTGTCTCCTCTTAGATGAAGGTGGGGTACTCTGTCCTCCTCTTAGATGAAGGCGGGGTACTCTGTCCTCCTCTTAGGTGAAGGTGGGGTACTCTGTCCTCCTCCTAATGAAAGCGGGGTACTCTGTCCTCCTCCTAGATGAAGGCGGGTTACTCTGTCTCCTCTTAGATGAAGGCAGGGTACTCTGTCTCCTCTTAGGTGAAGGCAGGGTACTCTGCCCTCCTCTTAGATGAAGATGGGGTGCTCTGTCCTCCTCTTAGATGAAGATGGGGTACTCTGTCTCCTCTTAGATGAAGGTGGGGTACTCTGTTTCCTCTTAGATGAAGGCGGGGTACTCTGTCCTCCTCTTAGATGAAGGTGGGGTACTCTGCCCTCCTCTTAGATGAAGATGGGGTGCCCTGTCCTCCTCTTAGATGAAGATGGGGTACTCTGTCTCCTCTTAGATGAAGGTGGGGTACTCTGTCTCCTCTTAGATGAAGGCGGGGTACTCTGTCCTCCTCTTAGATGAAGGTAGGGTACTCTGTCCTCCTCTTAGATGAAGATGGGGTGCTCTGTCCTCCTCTTAGATGAAGGTGGGGTACTCTGTCTCCTCTTAGATGAAGGCGGGGTACTCTGTCCTCCTCTTAGAAGAAGGTGGGGTACTCTGTCTCCTCTTAGATGAAGGCGGGGTACTCTGCCCTCCTCTTAGATGAAGGTGGGGTACTCTGTCCTCCTCTTAGATGAAGGTGGGAGACTCCATCTCCTCTTAGAAGAAGGTGGGGTACTCTGCCCTCCTCTTAGATGAAGGTGGGGTACTCTGTCCTCCTCTTAGATGGAGGCGGGGTACTCTGTCTCCTCTTAGATGGAGGCGGGGTACTCTGTCTCCTCTTAGATGAAGGCGGGGTACTCTGTCCTCCTCTTAGATGAAGGCGGGGTACTCTGCCCTCCTCTTAGATGAAGGCGGGGTACTCTGTCTCCTCTTAGGTGAAGGTGGGGTACTCTGTCCTCCTCTTAGATGAAGGTGGGGTACTCTGTCTCCTCTTAGATGAAGGTGGGGTGCTCTGTCATCCTCTTAGATGAAGGTGGGGTGCTCTGCCCTCCTCTTAGATGAAGGTGGGGTACTCTGTCTCCTCTTAGATGAAGGCGGGGTACTCTGTCCTCCTCCTAGATGAAGGTGGGGTACTCTGTCTCCTCTTAGATGAAGGTGGGGTACTCTGCCCTCCTCTTAGATGAAGGTGGGGTACTCTGTCTCCTCTTAGATGAAGGTGGGGTACTCTGCCCTCCTCTTAGATGAAGGTGGGGTACTCTGTCTCCTCCTAGATGAAGGTGGGGTACTCTGTCTCCTCTTGGATGAAGGTGGGGTACTCTGTTCTCCTCTTAGATGAAGGTGGGGTACTCTGTCCTCCTCTTAGATGAAGGTGGGGTGCTCTGTCCTCCTCCTAGATGAAGGTGGGGTACTCTGTCCTCCTCTTAGGTGAAGGTGGGGTACTCTGTCCTCCTCTTAAAGGTGAGGTATTCTGCCCTCCTCTTAGCTGAAGGTGGGGTACTTTGTTTAGATGACAGAGCTGACCTTTTTGATTACTAGCAATCACCTTGCAGGTAGTAAAATGAGTTTGTTCAAAAATGAGCAGCCTGAGCTCTGATTTCTGTGCACCAGACATCTGTCTACTGATTACTCAGTGCTCCAAAGAGATGATGTGGCAGCTGCTAAGCTGTGCTTGGACCTGCCTTTTAGATTCACCACCCCCATCCAACCAGGATGCCTTCTAGCCACTTAACCACAGGGCCTGTGGCTGTGAGCAGCCTGTGGTTAGCCACAGAAGCACCTCACAAAGGCCGCATATTAGTGAAGTGGAAGGCACTTGTACATCTTGACCTGGAAGGCTTCCAGATCCGCCCTTGTTCCAGGTCCTCACTGTCTGTCACACAGTGGAGAATCTCTAGAGCTGGGCAAGAGAATTTGGCAGTTCCCTTCTTGTTGCTGAGACAAAACACCCAGCAGAAACAGCTTAGAAGACGAATGGTTTATTTCAGATTACACTTTCAAGGGAAAGTTTCATCATGGTGGAGAAAGCATGGCAGCGCAGACAACCAACTCACATCTTTGTAGATCAGTGGCAGTGTGGAGCAGCAAGAGTAAACTCCGAATGCTTATCAGGCGGAACTATTAAACCTCAGGGCCCGCCTGCCCCCAGTGACACTCCTCCTCCCACAAAACTCCACCTCCCCAAGGCTCCACAAGTCTCCCAGATTAGCACTAGTTGGGACCAAGTATCCAAAGCACATGAGGGCTATGGGGGACATTTTATATTCAGACCACCACAAGAGTGTCACCTTCCTCCTGTGGCAGAAGGCCCCCTTGCAAGAAATAAAAGCTCAGGAAATCAGAGGACCTGGAACCCCATCAGCCTGAACCAGTCATGCAATGCTGGGCTCATGGCTCACCTGTGCATGAAGAATGATGAGCCTGTTTGTTGTTTTTTAAATATATTTCATTTATTTATTTATTTATTTATTTATTTATTTATTTGAGAGAGAAAGAGGCAGAGAGAGGGGATGGAGAGAATGGGCACGCCAGGGCATCCAGCCACTGCAAACGAACTCCAGATGCATGTGCCCCCTTGTGCATCTGGCTTACATGGGTCCTGGAGAATTGAACTGGGATCCTTTGGTTTTGTAGGCAAGTGCCTTAACCACTAAGCCATCTCTCCAGGCCCTGATGAGCCTGTTTTATAGGACTGTTGAGTGAGACTCACATTTACAGAGCTCTGAGTAAAAGCAAGGAAAATGTAAAGGCTAACCTGGGAAGCCCTGCTGCCACAGCCATGTCAGTCACACACAGGCCCTGCTTTAACCTCACAATGCAACTGCAGATGTTCTCTTATTGGGAAGTAGGTGGACTAACAATTGCTGGTGAAATGTGCCCCTGGGCCCAGCGTGTCATGCCACCACATAGCTCTCTCCTTCTGCGCTCCCCGCCTCCTGTACCCATCCCCTCCAGCTCACTGCATAGCAACAGCTTAGCTGGAACACCTGAAGGTAATTCTTCATGGAGATGAACCAAAACAAAATATCACCTTCAATTCTGAACCTGCCTCAGATCCTTATCTGATGCTAAGGTGTGCAAGGGGTGGTTAGAAATTGGTTTGCTCAAAGACAGTACATCAAGTTAATGGAGTAATGATCACTCTGTATCTTTGGCCTGTTTGGCCTGCATGTATAGGTGTCTGTGCATACCACTGGCTTTCTAAGGGTTGGTGTCCAACAGTAAAACTATGAAGAGAAAACATGTAGAAAGATGTCAAGGTTCCTTTTCATCATCCTCGATAATCCTTCCCCTGTAACCTGCCATGTCACTGAGTAGAGGGTGAGAGCTGAGGTCTCCTCCATGCTGTGCAGTGAGACGTGAACAGGCGTTAAGAGTGCCTTGGCACTAATACATGCAAGGGCGATGTGCCACAAAACTCGCTGTCGGGAATTGCAAAGACAAGAACATGGTGACAAAATGAAGGACTAGGACCCGTCCCTTCAAAACAAATACTGTAAAGGCAGAGCTTACAAAAAACAAACTCTAATGACATTAAAAACACATTGTTGGGCTGGAAAAATGGCCTAGCAGTTAAGGCATTTGCCTGTGAAGCCAAAGGACCCATGTTCAATTCCCCAGGGCCCACGGAAGCCAGATGCACAAGGGGCACATGCGTCTGGAGTTCGTTTGCAGTGGCTAAAGGCCTTGGCATGCCCCTTCTCTCTCTCTCTCCTCAAAAATAAATAAGTAAAATTTAAAAAAATATTTAAAAAACAGGTTGTCATCGCTTGAGTCTAAAATGTTCCCCACGAGCTCATCATGTGTTTGAACACTTGGTCTCCAGATGGCATGGCTCTGTTCTGGGAGGTTATGGAACTTTAAGAGGTGGAGCTTAGCTGGAGGAAGTGAGTCACTGATAATATATTATCCTTGGCTTCTTCCTGGTCCAGCCGCCATGTGAGAAGCTTGGACACATTCTCCTGACACCACTTTGCCATACCTTCCCTGCCGTGGTGGACTGAAACCATGAGATGAAATAAACCTCTTCTCTCTTACGTTGTTACTCCCACAACTCTTCCTGTGCAGTTGCCCGAACAAGTTGTAATGTGTCAACAGCTGGACAGTAGCGTCCTCCACATCCACAGTGATGTTTAGCTCTGCCATCATAACCCCTCCCATATCCTGAGTGAATCTGGAAGGTGTTATTTTTCTCATCATTATAACAAAATATCTAAGAGAAAAAAGGTAAGAAAGGATGGATTTATTATGCCTCACAGTTTCAGAGGTTTCAGCCGATCATAGTGGGTGGGAGTGGTGGGGCAGAGAGGCTCACCTCATGGTGAACAGGAAGCAGAGAGAGTGCTTGCACTATGTGTGTGGCATGTCTTCTCCTTTACACTTTTTTTTTTTTTTTTTTTTTTTTTTTTTTTGAGGTAGGGTCTCACTCTGTCCTGTAATTCACTATGTAGTCTCAGGATAGCCTCAAACTCATGGCAATCCTCCTACCTCTGACTCCCAAGTGCTGGGATTAAAGGTGTGCGCCACCACGCCCGGCTTCCTTTTTACTTTTATTCCATGAGGGCCCAGCCTACAGGATGGTACCACCCACATTCAGGACAAAGCTTCCTCCTTAATCCTCTCACAAACCCCCTCAGAGGTGTGCTTTCTTAATCCCCTAGGTCCATTTAATCAAAATAAATGGACATGAGGAGTGTGTGTAAGAGACAGCCTGAGTTATGAGCAAATGGCTTGAAATCACTTTAATTGCTTCTTATTTTCTTTGGATATATATTTCTTTGGATATTATTTCTTTGGATATGTTTATTTGCAGTGTTGGAAATGGAATCCAGAATCTTGCATATATAGTGCTTTGGTTTTAGGCAAATACACATTAGAAAAAAATTTCAAACGAAAAAAGAAATACAAAAAAATTAGCCCTTTCCTACCCAAGTGAGGCTGGCTACCTACAGTCAAGCCACAATTCAAGACAGGTATGCCTGTTGCTCTGGGGATGCTGTGGGGCTTGGGGGCAAGGTTGAGCTCTCGTGCCAGCTCCTCCCTTCTTCCCACCTAAGTCTGCTGCACACTCACCATCATGGAGGCAAACCAGCAGACCGGACCCAAAAGCTGCTTCAGTCCTAGGATGGGACTGAATCCCTCCTCCTGTTCCACACATGTGAAGGATCAGGTCTCATCTAGACCCCACATGAAAGAAGAGGCTGCCTCTACCACTATTTCCCCTATCTTGACCATTCAACAACAGGGGAACATTAACTTGCAAAATTACTAGTATATCTTACTAATAATAGAAGGGAACTTTTTCTAGACCCAGAGATAAGAAAAAAGAGATTGAATAAAGGAAAGATGGAGAGAGGGCTAATCAAAATCTAAGAGGATATAAATAAGTCATATGGAAACCTACTTTTCTGGACAATGGAACACTCAGAAGCAATAGATTGTTACTAGAAAATTTTCAGTGCTAGGCATGGGATACCTTTCAGTGAGTTGTTGGCCAGGGAGGTCACTGATACCCCCAAGACATTATAGGCCATTGCCGAGGCCCTTGGTTTCCCACCAGGAATGGATGGTAAGACACTATTGCTGAAGTCCCCACATACTTGGGCTGAAATGTCACTGAGAAATCCTGCTGGAGCTGAGCTGAAAGCCTCCTCCATGCGGCCTAGCTGACAGAAAGGTAGAAAAAGCTATGCTGCATGCAGTTGAATGGGAGAGAGAAAACACCAGTGAAGATACTCAACAGTGAGAACCAACAGGTGCAATAGTGGCATGTCTGATATGGGGGAAAACAACCGCTCTCTAATTGGACTGGAGGCCCGCTCCATGGGAGGGAATACATCCCTGATACTGAAAATCTACAACATCTGCTGGTGTCTGGCTAAATGTATATACTATGCTCACCAAACTGCCCAGTAAGCACTTCTCTTAATGTCCATACCCATATATTAATGCTACTCTCACTTTTGGTTAGAGAAGCTTCTCTTTTCAGATGGTGATGACCTTGGGATGACTCAGAAGGCAACATAGTGCTGAGAAGAAGGGACAGAGGAGTGCTCAGCACTGAAACATCTCTAACACACCTTCCAAGGCTCAGGGTCTATTGCGGAAGAGGTGGTGGAAAGAATGTAAGAGCCAAAGGAAGGGTAGGACTCCTTACAATGTGCTCCTCCAGACACAAAATGGCCTGGATATCCATGACCTCACAGTGCCTGACACTACCTACACAAGACCATCCTAATAGGAGGAAAAGATCATGACATCAAACTGAAAAGAGAGACTGATTGAGAGGGGGAGGGGATACAATGGAGAGTGAAGTTTCAAAGGGGAAAGTGGGGGGAGGGAGAGAAGTACCATGGGATATATTGTCTACAATTAAGGAAGTTGTCAATAAAAATAAATAAATAAATAAATAAATAAATAAATAAATAAATGAAAGAAAGAAAGAAAGAAAGAAAGAAAGAAAGAAAGAAAGAAAGAAAAAAGAGTTGTTCTTGTCTTAAAAGAAAATTATTCTGCCGGGGGTGGTGGCGCACGCCTTTTATCCCAGCACTTGGGAGGCAGAGGTAGGAGGATCACCGTGAGTTCGAGGCCACCCTGAGAGTGAATTCCAGGTCAGCCTGGACTAGAGTGAGACCCTACCTTGAAAAAAAAAAGAAAAAGAAAAAAAAAAAAAATTACTCTGGTGGGAAAGGATCTACAAACCACAACTGGTATTTTACCATCCTGTACGGATCTAAAGTCTGAGTTAGCTCAGGAACAAAAATGTGTATTATACAGATTGTTGCTCACAGAGTCCTGTCTAGTGTCTGCATGTTCAGACCTTCTTCACGTGTTCAGCTGAAGAGTTTTACAGTCTCTCTGCTCTGTAGGTGGGAAGCCCAGGAAGGTCCTCTCGGGTGTCCTTCCTCCTAAGCCTGCCAACCTATTTTGACACCCCATTGGCATGTGCGTGGTGAACCTTGGCAGGCTAACACCTTCCTCCTGCGGGATCTCATCAGCTTGATCTCGGCCACAGCTTACCCAGCAGTCTCCACCACAGCCTCCCTGCTTCAGTGTCCACTCTATCACTGTGGACACCTTCACTTGGAGACATTCACGCGTGTGTGTGTGAGAGTGTGCGTGAGGATGAGATCTAATGTCCTCTTGCCTATCTCTCTCCCCAGGCTCTCTCTTGCCTCTGTCAATGATAACCTGTGTAGCCAGGCATAAATGCACAACAGAACACAGGGCCTTGCACATGCCAGTGCTTGGAGTGACCCTGCTAATTCTATGATTCTTACACACACATCAAATCAGTCACCAAATATCTTCATTTTTGGAATATGAAGTACCTTCTAACTACTGCAGCCCCCTCCCATCTCCTTAGCCACCTCCTTGGATTGGCACAGATCATTCGTTTCACTGTTCCTGCAGGGGTCTCAACTGGTTTATCTAGCAGCAGTGGATTCACCAGGCCCCTCCTCACTCCCCCTAGGTCAGCATGACCTTCCTAAAATGCAAACTCAACCCTCTCACATGTTCTCAAAGTTGGGCCAGATGCAGAGACAGAGAAATTATGTGGACCACAATCATGAGAAATGCCACCTCAGTTTCTGCTGTGGGTCTCCACTGTCCATTGGCAGGGCCCTTACTCAGTACTTGTCCCCTGACCTCTGTGTATTTCTTTAGCCCCAGCCTCTGTCCCCCAGCCCTACTGAACTTACCTGAGGTTTCTCAAACACTTCACTCTCTCTCCTGTTTCCTGGTCTTCCCCACAGACCACCCTATCTTCACACTCTTCTGCACCTGGATTAATTCTACTTATACCCTTCCAGGCTCAGCTCAATTTACCTCCTTCCAGAAAAATCCCTCATCATCACCACTTGAGTGACAAGCTGGGTGGGGGCTCCTTTCTCAGTCCTAGAGCAGCCCTGTGCTTGCCATGGCCACGCCATCTGCTTCTTTGGATTCCTTCCACATGAAAGTAGGTACCGACCATTCGCTCTTGGTGTCCTGAGCACCTAGGACAATACCTGGCACAGTTTCACTCCTGGGAATGTGACAGATGAGTAGAGGCCAGAGACTCCCCCAAGTCCCCAAGACCCCTGAAGGAAGTCCATGAGGTCAAAACCATTTTCCTAATTATACCAAGATGCCAATTCCTTTGTCACTGTGCTGACATGTGTACTGATGATGACATGATGGTGGGTAGGAAGAGATGGTAGCACCAGGTCCTTGCACCTCCACTGCCACCTACTCACAGTCACGATGCCTTGATGGAACTTCACAGGATAGTCATTGTGCTCAAGTTCAACCCTTGAGCACATGTCTCTTAAGAAAGCATCCCAAGTACCCAGGGTCAGAGCAATGTACTGTGCAATTAAACTGTGAGTTTTCTCTTGGGGAACATGGCTTTCCCCTCAAAGAACAGCTGATGGGCAAACAGCATTCTCCACACCTGAGTATTCTGTAATCATCTTCTCAAAAACCAGAAAGCCTGTCACTTCAGAAAATGGCTTATAGTGTGCTGCCAATAACATTTGAGCTTTAAAGAAAAAGTTTATATCATCTCTGCAGCTGCCTAAAGACCTTTTTGATGATACACAAAGGAAGTGTTGTTGACACGTATAATGGTTTGATGTTATATAATGAATGCGTCACACCTGGAAGATCCGCAGAACTCCATGAATCTGTGTTTCTAGAATGATCAAAGTAGGGCATTATGAAATGAAATCGTGTGTGGGAAAGGAACCATTCCCATGCAAGACAGAACACGAGGCTGAGGACAGCTGGCCCATGGCACCACGCCGAAGGACAAGAGGTGAAAAGACATCACTGGACATGGCTTCATCAAAACAGCCTGCAGCCAGGCGTGGTGCCACAGGATGTGATCTTGGCACTTATAAGCAAGGGCCAGAGGATCACCAGTTCAGGCATCCTGGGCTATATAGTGAGCTTGAGCCCAGGCTGGGCTCCCTAACAAGACCTTGTCTTAAAACCACTCGTGTGTGCGCACACACACACACACACACACACACACACACACACACACAGCAGTAGCAGCAGCAACAGGGACTCACCAGGCCCCTCCTCACTCCCCCTAGGTCAGCATGACCTTCCTAAAATACAAACTCAACCCTCTCACATGCTCTCAAAGTCGGGCCAGATGCAGAGACAGAGAAACTATGTGGACCACAGTCATGAGAAATGCCACCTCAGTTTCTGCTGTGGGTCTCCACTGTCCACCAGTAGGGCACTCAAAACAAACAAAATCACAGACTCCTTCCTGCTCTTAGACATGGCCACGCACCTCACCATGTATCTTGTCCTTGTCATTTCAAACAGAATACACAACTTGCAAACTTAGGCCAAATGGACAGACAACCTATATCAGAAGAAACTTGATGGCAGGAATGACAAGAACTGCACTCCGGTTGTCACCTGGCCCCAGGTCACTTGCTAAGAAAAGCAAAGTCTCCATCCAGCCTTGAAGCCTCCCCCTCCCAACCTGGCATCTTTACCTTGGCATTAGGTGGGTCTACCTGACTAGAGACACTGTCACGGAAATCAAACTTCAGCGAGAGCCCTTCCAGATAGATCTACCTGTCCTCAGGTATACATGAGGCTCACACTGAGATCAATGACAGGAAGGGGCAGAACTCAAGTCAGTGGGCCAAGACAGCACTGAGAAGTAAGCAGAAAGGGCTGGCAAGAGGAACAGGGAAACAACGCTTCGGCATTCGTGTCGGAACATCAGAACTTATCCCGCTGCGAGGGCTGGCTTCCTGAGACTCGGCACATGTCCGTCTTCTAGCAATCCCCCCTTCACATAACAAACCACTCAGAAGTGTTTCTACACAGACTCAATACAGGGTCACCAAGTGATTGTCTTTTAGATGATAAAGAAGAAAGAAGAAATGTCAAAGACACCCTCAAAATCCCTTAGCTTATAAAAGCAAACCAAGTAACCTGGAAACGATCCACTGCTGATCCCTCGTGAGTAATTCTACTGATCACCAAGCCTGTCAGCCCATCAAAGCTGTTCTTCCACACTGGAGGAAGTATTACACAGAGCTGCTACAAGCTGGCTATCTGAAATAAATACCTTCTCCTAGCTATCTTAACAAAAGATAAATGAACAGAAAGCATTGTTTGTAGGAGAAAAGCAGATCAGTTACAGTTTTCTCCATCATAAATCAGTATTGAACATGACACAAAAGGGTGTATCTCTGCTTTGTTAGAAGGGTTAGAGGCCTCACAACAAAGCCTCTCAGGTCTCAGGTTTGGCACAGGACAAAACTCAGGCTCACTGATGTCAAAATGATTAGGCAACGCTTGAGCTGTGAGCTACGGGTCCTCCAAGCAAGTCTTGGATGCAAATCCACCTGGGGTTGGGAAGACGGCTCAGTGGTAAGAGTGCCTGATGTGCAAGCATGAGGACCTGAGTTCAATCCCCAGTACCCATAGGGGAAAAAACGAGTGTAAAGGAGACAGGAGTATTGTTGGGGCTCCATGATAAGCCAGTCTAACTGAAAATGGGGGCTCCAGGTTCAGTGAGATTGCCTCAGGGAAATAAGGTGGAAGGACGATAGCGGAGAAAAGTCTGGCCTCTGCACAGATGCGCACATCTGCACACCCACGAGCACACACCACATGTGCACACACACATCATCCATCGGAATCCCGGTTCTGCCACTCCCTAGCTGCCTGACCCAGACCAGTGAACCTTGTTTCTCTCAGCGCCTGCTGTCCAGACTGCAAACCCTGAGGGTCACTGGGATAAAAGTGGACACACACTGACACACACTCATGGACAGTCATCTTTATCAGGTGTGCAATCTCTGGTTAGGGAAAGGACCTGGGTGCTAGCTGGTCCATTTAAGGTAGGATTCAAATGCCTTGGGAGGGCCTTAGCAGCCGCAAATATAACATAACAAAAACCTGTGGCCAGGGCTGGAGAAATGGCTTAGCGGTTAAGGTGTTTGCCTGCAAAACCAAAGGATCGCGGTTCGATTCTCCAGGACCCATGTAAGCCAGATGCACAAGGGGCACATGCATCTGGAGTTCGTTTGCAGTGGCTGGAGGCCCTGGCACGCCCATTCTCTCTGTGTCTGCCTCTCTTCTACCTCTCTCTCTCTGCTTGAAAATTAATTAATCAAATTTAATTAATTAATTTAAAGAAACCTGTGGATGATCTATAACATAAACAGCTCTAGTCTAAATTTAAGCACAATCTATTATATAATCCATTCTTGGTTTTACAATTTTTTGACCTATCAACTTAAAAACACTTCATAACAAAATACAAACCTCAGATCTTCTTTTTAGATGGCTATTTTCTAAGATGATTTTTAAGCTTAAATCTCATTTTGTTTTGTTTTGTTTAGGTTTTGGTTTTTCTGAGACAGTATCTTACTGTGTAGCCCATGTTGACCTTGAACTCCAGATCCTCCTGCCTCGGCCACCTAAGTGCTAGGATTATAAACATGTGCCACACCTGGCTTCCCTTTTGTCTTCTACCATTCATGGAAAGAACTGTGTGAGCTCTCAGAAGTCACAGAACCACAGAACGCTCTGAAGGTGAATATTGTGAAGGTCTCCCAATCACCCACCAGTCCCTGGCAAGTATCTGCCTGCCATGTGTACAAGTAGATGGTCTCGGGGTCTCCCTGGCAGTCAAGGTGGGCTCTGGCAGCTGACTCAGAGATTCTTGGAGCCAGACATAGTGGTATGAGCCTGTAATCCCTATAATCCCAGCACTTGAGAGGTTGAGGCCAGAGGATCACGAGTTTTAGGCCAAACCGGGATACATAGTGCAAACTCATCTCAAAAAATTAACCTCTCCCAAAAGAAACCTTCTTTTTTAAAAATATTTTCTTTTTAATTTATTTATTTGAGAGAGAGAGAGATACAGAAATAGGCAGGTAGAGAGAAAGAATGGGTGCATCAGGGCCTCTAGCCACTGCAAACGAACTCCAGATGCATGTGCCCCCTTGTGCATCTGGCTTATGTGGTTCCTGGAGAGTTGAGCCTCGAACCAGAGTCCTTAGGCTTCACAGGCAAGTGTTTAACCGCTAAGCTATTTCTACAGCCCCCAAAAGAAACATTCTTACATCAGTTTTTCCAGCATATAAAAGAAGTATAGAAGTAAATATTGGGGTTGAAAAGATGGCTCAGTTGTTAAAAGGCACTTGTTGCAAAGCCTGATGGCCATGGTTCAATTCTCCAGTACCCATGTAAAGCAGATGCACAAAGTACATGTGCCTGGAGTTCATTTGCAGGTGCAGAAAGCCCTAAAGTGCCCATTCTCTCTCTCTGTTGTCTGCCTCTTGCTATGTGTGCCTTTCTCAAATAAATTAATAAAATATTTTTAAAGTAAACACTCAAATTGTCTCAGCTCAGATCAGCATTCCATTTTCATCAATGGAATCGTTGCTAATCGAGTCATTATTGATTTGGATTAGTGTAATGATCTTCAGAGCTGGCAGCCGCTTCTATCTCTGTGGTATTTAGTGGGTAAAGAGTTACCACGGTTAGTCTTATATCTTTTTCTACAAGTATAACCTTTTATGTACTTTCTGTATGAATGTATGTGCAAAGGCATCTGAGGGTTCTCCTTGAAGCTAAGCTACTGTTTTGTTTTTTCCCTTAAATAAAAAACCAGTCCTCCTCTTGAATGGGGTTGGCCTTTGTGAAGCCCTGATTGAGAAACACAAAATCCACAGGGTTGGTATTTCAAAGCACACAAAACTGGTTCAGCCCTACCCATAATCCTTTTGTTCAGATAACAGGATTAATTATCTTTCTTCAAGAAAGGTAGCTAAGAAGAGTCTGGGCTAACACAGTACTTATTTCAAAGGTCAACACCCAATGTGCTCTCAGCCCCAACTAGAAAGACCTGGGAGCCCACAGAGTGTGGAACACAGTTTTTGGCAGTGAGCACGAGCAATGTGGCTTGAGGCTCCCTTGGCCCACCCTTGGCTTATTAGCCATACATCGGAACAGAGAATTAGTGCACTTCAGAAACAGTTCATCCATTTTCTTGCAAAACCATGTAAGTGTGTTTAGCTGGAGGAAAGTGAACGGGAACAAAGCAGTGGGTCACTGAGACACTCAGCACTAGGAACTCAAGCTGTTCTGAGCCCCTCTTCAAAGGTTTGTGTTATTTCCTTAACGCAGGCACTTTCCAAACGGCCCCTGGAAGAGAGGGCTGCACCCCCACCCTGCCCTCTGCAAATCTTCCCTAAATCTGAACACTGGGGATCTCTGCAAGGAGGGCCCCTCTGTGCCACACTGCAGGACCAATTGTGTGGGAAGACAAGGGCACACTGGGAGGTGTATTATGCAGCCACAAGGGGTCATGGAGAGGTTTATAGCAGGGGAGAAGTTCCCCACAAATACCTTAAGGCTATGTGGCTTGTCCAAGAGGCCTGATGGTTTGCAGGGCAGTACCTTCCACTTACAGGAGTTGGAAGAATCATCAGGTGAATCTTTGGATTAGGTTAGAAAACACTCTCCTGCTGCACCCACCACTTAGGGGGCACAGAGGCACAGCCAGGCGAATGCCCTCAGCCAGGCACCAACATACCATAGGTGGTGACTGATGCAGCTGACCTAAAGTGCCAGAGTCGCATACAATCCATCCTCTGACTGTACCAACTCACACCAATGGTTTTGGTCCACTTACTCAGCTAGTCAGCGCACAGTGGTCAGAGAAGAGTGAACGCCACGGGGGCGGCGTATGTTCCTGAGCATGGCGCACAGGAGACTGCAGAAGCGAACAGCATGTGCTGCAGAAGGGTGATGACGCTGTGATGATGGCCTGAAACTGGACCGTCCAGTGACATGATCGTCATCTTGGCATGTGCAAGCACGCTCCATCATGGCTGTAGTGTTAATTTTAGACAGGCCGCCTCTCTTTCCCCATCTCCACAGCTATGATAGGCATCCCCAGATGTCCCCAGGGCTGTGACTTTGTAATCTTCACTGTTGAGCCCCACTTCCCCAGAGTGAAGTTGTCATAGCTACTGCCTGTGGCCCCGATGGAGAAGTGACATTCTAAGCCTCACTTTCCTGAAGGAGTTTAGCATGAATCCTAGAGATTCAAACACTAAGAAGTGACCATAAAACCCAGATCCAGAAAGAACGGCTCCCATCGTGTAGGACTGAGTCTCTATCCTCCTTATGTTATGGGTTGAAAGCCTATGATGACTCTCTGAGCCCTAGATGGGCTTAGAACTCCCTGAGCCAGTGGCTCTTAAAGAATTGAAAAACAAAGACACAAAGAAAGGTAAATTATGAAATATTTATTTTCAGAAATAGTACAGAAGTAAAGCAGAAAACTCTCAAGGTAAGAGGCCAAAGCCAGGGAAATCCACATGACAACTTGAATCACATCTTTTTAGACATTAGGTATCCAATTAAAATGAGCCTCATTGCCAAGTTTAAATGTGTATGAAAGACCTCTAGATTCATTGGTGGGCCCAGGAAGAGAGTGCAGATTCAGAAAGAGCGTGTCCATGGGGTGAAAAGACCTCGAAAAATTAAGAAGGAAGATTCTCTTTTCTCTTCCCCAAAAGACTTAAAGTCAATTCCTTTCGTTTACCCAAACAGTTTGAAGTTCCCTTCTTTTTGCTTCAAACACTGCCATTCTCTTGCCTGGCATTAAATAAATCCTGGGCCCCAAAGAAACAGTTCATCTCTGAGTTCTCTATTCTCAAACCCAAACCTTACTTGCACAATGATGGAATTGCCTACTGACACTTACTTCTTAGAATGCACTCTCACTAACTGACACACCATTGCCTATGGGACAAGCTCTGTGAGAGAGGAGGGGCTATCCATAGGAGGATCTTAGACATACATACCTGAATATGGTGGTAGGAAAAGGAAAATTGGAAAATACTTTTCCATGTGATCCAATGGATTTTTTTAAATTGAAAGATAATAATTTCCAAAAAGATCATGACATCAAACTGAAAAGAGAGACTGATTGAAAGGGGGAGGGGATATGATGGAGAGTGAAGTTTCAAAGGAGAAAGTGGGGGGGGGAGGGAAATACCATGGGATACTATCTATAATTAAATAAGCTGTCAATAAAAAAAGAGATAAAAAATGAAAAAAATTACAATTAAATTGTAAAATTAATTTTAGGGCATGCACACCTGTAATCCCAGCACTAGGGAGGTAGAAGCAGAAGAATTAGTAACTCAAGTTCATCCTCAGCTACACAGTGAGTTCAAGACTAGTATGTGAGATGAGTGCAAGAGACCCTGTGAAAAAATGAATTATGGGTAAAAATTTGATGCTTGATATATGCATAATGTTAAATGATTAGCTCACAGTAACATATCCACCATCCGCATACTTATCATTGGGGAGTTGAGAAGATTTAAGAACTGCTATTTATTTGTGGTTGTTTTTGAAGCAGGGTCTCACTCTAGACCTGGAACTCACCTTGTAGCCCAGGCTGGCCTTGAACTCACAGCAATTCCTCCTACCTCAGCTTCCTGAGTGCTGGCATTAAAGGCATGCACCACCATGCCTAGCTGAGTTTTCATTTTGAAACACACTATTACTAACTGTATTTTAACACTTTACAGGAATTACAGTCACCAGATACAGTCTTGCAGTTATAACAGTCATTCAGATTGTAAGGCTAGGACTCCCAGTTTATGACACAGGAAACTGGAACATGGCCAGTTAGATGGATTGTCCTGGGTGGTGACCAAGAGCCACCACTCTGTGTTGAGTTTTGAAGAAGTGGTGGGTCTCAGAAGGGAGAACTGGGTTGGAAAACAGTGGGATAGGAGCTGTGTGTGGGTTAAAAGGGCGACTGAACCCTCAGATTCTGTGAGAGAAACCAACCCCAGCCTGTCCTAGGACTGTGGTGACAAAATGCGACACTGCCACAATTCTCCAGTGGAGAAGCTGAGCAGGTGGGAAGGATCACTGTCACTCCTCACAAGCCTCATGCCAGGCTTTGTTTACAGTGGACACAGAATTCCACTGAGCAAAGCAGGCAGGAAGCAAGCGACAAAGGAACTCAGCAAAGTCAGTAGGACCTTCCTCAAAGTGGCTTTCTCAGAAAGAGACTGGCAGTCTGGCTGCTTGGCTTTCTAGGCATCTGGCTCCTTCGAAAGCAAGCTGCTGCTGCTTCAGTCTTCTTTCTTCCTTCCTCCTGTCTTTTCTGTTCTCCTTCCCCCTCTTCTTCTTTGTAAAACAAGGTTTCACTCTAGCCCAGGCTGATCTGGAACTCACTCCGTAGCCCAGACTGTCCTCGAACTCACAGATGTTCCTAGTTGGGATTAAAGGCATGTGCCACCACCACACCCAGCAGGTCTCTTTAAAAAGATGGGCATCTGTGTGTGGTGTATGTGCATGTGTGTGAGCACACGTGTATGTGCATGTACAAGCTAGTAGTTGACACCGAGTGTTTTCCTCAATCACTATCTGCCTTGTTTTTTTGAGACAGGGTCTCTCACTAAACCTGGAGCTCACTGATTCAGCAAGACTAGCAAGCCAGAGAGCCCCAGGATTTCCTGCCTCCTTGGGCACTGTGCTGTCCTTACAGGCATGCACCGCAGAGCTGTTTTTACATAAATATTGGGAAGCTGAACTTAAGCCCGCATGCTTTTGCAGCAAACACTTGACCACTTGAGTCATCTCCCCTGCCCCAGAGAAGGGCTTCTTAAACAATTCATGATCTCTTTTTGCCTGAGTTATGCAATTTCAGGTATTCAGGTGTATAAAATAAGTATACAAATGAAACACTTACTGATAATAAAACATAAATAAATTTAAACAATTTTTGGCATACATAAGATGTTGCCGTTTATTAAAAACAAAACACATGTGCATGCTAACGCAATGGATGTTCTTGCAGAACTTATAGAAGGCTTCATCAATATTATGATTTTTCTTCTTGGTTTTTCAGGGTAGGGTCTCGGTCTAGCCCAGGCTGACCTGGAATTTACTCTGCAGTCTCAGGATGGCCTCAAACTCACAGTGATCCTCCTACCTCTACCTCCCGAGTGCTGGGATTAAAGGCGTGTGCCACCACACACAGCTGATTTTTCTCTTTTGCTTGTGTGTGTATGTGGTGTATGTCTGTGTACATGCCTGTGCAGTACCGTGTGCATTCACCTGCAGGGGCTGGAGGACACATGGGGTGTCCTGCTCCACTGCCCTTGTGCGGGGCTGGAGGAAACATGGGGTGTCCTGCTCCACTGCCCTTGTGCGGGGCTAGAGGATACATGGGGTGTCCTGCTCCACTGCCCTTGTGCAGGGCTGGAGGATACATGGGGTGTCCTGCTCTACTGCCCTTGTGCGGGGCTGGAGGAAACATGGGGTGTCCTGCTCCACTGCCCTTGTGCGGGGCTGGAGGATACATGGGGTGTCCTGCTCCACTGCCCTTGTGCAGGGCTGGAGGATACATGGGGTGTCCTGCTCCACTGCCCTTGTGCAGGGCTGGAGGATACATGGGGTGTCCTACTCTTACTTGAACTGGAGTCTTTTACAGATCCCAGAGCTTGCAGATTTGTCCCAAACTCCAGTGATTTTGGGGGGGTCTCTGCTCCCCATGGGCCTGGGGTTACAGACGGGCATGGCCATGCTCTGCTGTTTATGCGTAGTCTCTCGGGTCTTCTCAGGCCCTTAGACTTGCATAGGAAGTGATATTTACCATTGGGCTGCCTCTCTGGCCTCAGTATTTTGAATCATTAATGCGGAGAATGCTGCTTTGCATAAACACATAGTACAAAGTATCAGAAGCATATTCAGGGCTATTTTGGAAATTTTGTCGTAATCCCAAGCCAAAATCCATTTAATATTTTTATGACACTCAAATTAGCAACTCAAACAGCATTTTAAAAAATTAAATGTTTAGGGCTGGAGAGATGGCTCAGCAGTTAAAGGCACTTGCTTGTAAAGCCTGATGCCCAGGTTTGATTCCTCAGTACCCATATGAGGCAGATGTACAAAATGGCACATGCATCTGGAGTTTGTATACAGTAGTAAGAGGCCCTGGCGTGCCCATTCCCTCCCCCCTCAATTTCTTGCAAATAAATAAATAAATATTTAAAAAATCAAATGTCCTACCACAACGTGATCTAAAGATACACTATTTGTACTTTCATGCTAGGAAATGGTGGTAGAAAAAGATTGAGCCTTTATTTTCCATAATTAAATTATATGCTTCCATGAGAGTGGAAAATTTTATGTGTTCAGTAAAAATCTACAAATCAGGCAGGCATGATGACATATGCCTTTAATCGCAGCACTAGGAAGGCAGAGGTAGAAGGATCATAACATGCAACAGCCTCAAGTCTGATCTGAGGTGTTTCAGGCAGTGCTCATTGGTGCTGTGTGAAGTGTGAGGTTATGTGCTCAAAATCAAACCTGCAGTGACATCACACAATGCAACATAGTCAAGTGCTGCCAGAAATGCTTCTGATTCATTATACATTTGGATTCGAATTGATATTTTGTTATTGAGCTTTCATGAAAATTTTATAATTTTTGCAACCCCTGCTGACAGTTACACAGCCATAGGGGGTTCCAACCCACAGTTAAAGAAGCTGAGATCTAAAAGACACTGTGACAGATGCCTGGTATGGTTCTCAAGGAACCCCATTCACCTATGTGCCAGGTTTCAATGAGAACACTGGTCAGGGCTGGACAGATGGCTTCACAGTTTAGGTGCTTACTTGCAAGGCCTAAGGACCCATGCTCAACTCTGAAGGTCCCACATAAGCCAGACGCACAAGGTGATGCAAGCGCACAAGGTTGCACACGTGCACAAGGTGGCACTGGAGTTCAACCAAAATGGCTGGAGGCTCTGGTGCACCAATTCTCTCTCTCATGTGTGTGTGAACTGGAACCAAAAATTGGTAGCAGAAACCAGTAAGCTGGTAAAAGGCTATAAGGGAAGAAGGAGATGGAAGGACTTAAGTGGATGGTATTGTACATATACAAGTAGAAGAACAGATTACAGGGAGGGGAAAGGCCTAAGCGAGGCCATGGGAAGAGAATGCATAAAAGAAGGGTAGGGGGAGGGTCAATCAAAATTCAAGATAGTCTGAATAAGACTTATGTAAACCTACTTTTTTGAATAATGGCACATCCAGAAGCTATAGACTGTTACTAGAAAATTTTCAGTGCCTGTGATGGGATACCTTCCAGTGAGTTGTTGGCCAAGGAGGTCCTGGTAGCCTCCAAAACATTAAAGGCTTTTGCCAAAGCCCTTGGTTTCCCTTGAGAAACAGATAGTAAGACCCTATTGCTGAAGACATCTCTTGCCTGAGAGGCAAGGTCACTGAGAAAGCAAGCTGGTGCTGAGCAGAAAACCTTCTCCCTGTAGACCAGCCAACTGAAAGCTGGAAAAAGCTGCACTGCATGCAGCCGTATGGGAGACAGAAGTCATCAGCAGTGAAAACAGTGGACACTGGAAAACTAAAGTTTGGCCATACAGGCCCAATGACTGAACAGGTGCAAAGGTGGCATGTCTGCTCTTGGGAAAACCAACTGCTCCCTAATTGGACTAAAGGCCCTCTCTATAGGAGGGAATACATGCCTGGTACTGAAAAACCTAAGCAAAAGTCTATGGCAGAGGAGGTCATGAACCTTAGGGGTATAAAGTCTGCTCTTGTCTGGCTAAATGTATATATTATTCCCACCAAGCTGCCCTGAAACCACTACACTTAATGTTCATATTCACATATTAACACTACTCTCACTTCTGGTTAGAGAAGCATCTCTTTTCAGATGGTGGTGACCACTAGGATGACCCAAAAGGCAACACAGTGCTGAGAAGAAGGGATGGAGGAGTGTCTCTGTCACACCCTCCAAGGCTCAGGGTCCATTGTGGAAGAGGGGCAGAAAGAACATAAGAGCCAAAGGAAGGGTACGACTCCTTACAATGCAACTGTCCAGACAAAAACTGGCCTTGAGATCCATGACTTGCAGTGCCTAGCAATACCTTCGTAAGACCCTCATAATAGGAGAAAAAGATGATGACATCAAATTAAAAGAGAGACTAATGGAGAGAGGGAGAGGATATGATGGAGAATGGAGTTCTGAAGGGGAATGGGAGAGGGGAGGAAAATATCATGGTTTTCTTGTCTGTAAGTATAGAAGTTGTCAATAAAAAAATTTTTAATTACAAATAAAGAAAACACTGCTCAACTGTCAATCCATCATCCACAGGTGAGGACAGCAGACTTGACCACGCAGTGTGGCAGGAGGCACTGTCCTGGGAACTGGATGTGGGTACAGGGTAGACTTAGTCACCTGACATACTGGTCTCCAAACTATAAACTCTTCCCTAAACTACTGGGACCTGAAATGTTGCTGAATTCTGATTCAGATATTAGAATGGACGTTATGGAGCATGTACCAGGTATTTTCAACACTCCTAGAAGGGCCTAGGGCAAAACCCCAACCACACTCAAGAGTACCTTTCCATGGGCTGCTAGGGTGCAGATCGGTGACAGAACACTTGCTCTGAATGCACGCAGCTCTGGGCGCTGTCTCCAGCACCACAGAAGCAAAGCTAGACAAAAAATACACGTAAAGAAACACAGAATTGTCACACTCAAAGAAATAACTACAAATCATTCAAAGTCACATTTTGCCTCAGAGGAGTTTTGTTTTCCCACCAAATGATCAAGCCAAATCCACTTTAACAAATGAGTTGCCCCAAAACTTTTGGTTTTCAGACCTTTCGGGATCTAAACTCCTAGTTAAGGGGTGATGGGCCCGATTCAGGAGCCATTGGCTGTATCTCTGTGTGTCTGAGATGAACCTTGTGCTGTACGTAGGTGGAGCACTAGCATGTTCCCAGGGTGCTGAGCAGGGCTCTGTCCAACTTCTGGAAGTGCAGCTCAGCCCAAATGGAGGCTGCGTGAAGAAGGATGCTCTACCATGAAGTCAGCAGTAGCCTCGCCTCCTGAAGATACACTGCTCTGTGATTTGAGGAAGAAGTGGAATTAAAAACAGAAGAAAGTCTGGGGAGATGGCTTAGTGGTACAGTGCTTGCCACACAAGTACAAGGACCTCAGTTCTGATCCCTAGAACTCACCTAAAAGCCTGGCGTAGTGGTGGAGCCTGTAATCCCAGTGCCTAAAGACAGGAGGGTCCCTGGGGCTTTCTGGCCTGCTTGTCTAGCTGAGTGAGTGAGACCCAGGTGAGCGAGATACTCTGTCTCGAAAATAAGGTGGACAGCAATTAAGGTAAACACTTGATATTGACTTCTGGCTTCCACATGTGCACCCACACACATATGCTCACATGCATACACACACACACACACACACACACACACACACGTATGTATACTGCATACATATACACAAGCAAGCAAGCAAACAAACAAACAGAAAACAGAAAAAAATGCAAGCCACTTTCCTCATGATGTGGCCTAAAGAACAAAGTCAAAGCTTGGGGTTTCAGTGGTCAAAGGCGTTTGCTTGCAGGACTGAGGGCCCAAGTTCTATCCTCCTCAGTGCCCACATAAAGCCGGACACAGATAAAAGATGGTGTATGTATCTGTAATCCTAACAGGTCTATGGCAACAGGAGGTGGAGCCAAGGCAATCTGCAAGCTCTCAAGCAGCAGTGACAAAATAAAAGAGACCTTGTCTTGGGCTGGGGAGATGGCTCAGTAGTTAAAGGCACTTGCTTGCAAAGCCTGCCAGCCAGGATCAATTCCCCACCTAAAGCCTAGATATACAGTGTGACACATGCATTGCATGTAGTAGCAAGAGGCCCTGGTGTGCCCAAACACTTATTCATCTATCTGTCTGTCTGTCTGTCTATCATCTATCTATCATCTATCTTTCTCACTCTTGTGCAAATATATATATATATATATATATATATTTTTTTATATATATATATATTTAAAAAGACTGTCTCAAAGGAAGATAGAAGGAAAGAAGAAACACCCCAAGGTGTCCTCTGACCTCCACACATGTGACATGGTTCACATGTGCCCATTCACACAAACATATCATATATACATACATATACACACAAATAAATGATTTAAAATGGTGTATATCTTATTTAAGCAGAAGACAGGAATTTGTCATTTTAAGAAAGTGTTCTGGGATACCTGAGAGGCTGACGCAGGAGGACTGCAAGTTCAAATCTAGTCTGGGAAGCTTAGTGAGACCTTATATCAAAATAAAAACTACAAGAAGGATTGGGGATGCAGCTTCATGCTAAAGGGTTCACCTAGCATGTGTGAGGCCCTAGGTTCAATTCCCAGTACAGAAGAGAAAAAGCCATGGGGTTCTGCAAATAATTTTTCAATGGTTTATATATTTAGAATTTTTGAATGTTAAGTTTCCTAAAACAGGACTGGAGAGATGTCTTAGCAAACGAACTCCAGATACATGCAGACTTTTTGCACCTGGCTTATGTGTGTACTGGGGAATTGAACCTGAGTCCTTAGGATTCCCAGGCAAGTGCCTTCACTGCTAAGACATCTCTCCAGTCCTCTTTTATAATTTCCTCAAAATAAAATATTTTAATTTTTTTCAAGGTCTATAAAGGGGAAAACACTCAAAAATTTTCAGAATAGATATAATTTTCTATATCATATTTTTTTTCTTTCTTTAAAGCTAGAATCTTGCTCTATAGCCTAAGTTGCCTTTATCCTCACGATCTTCCTGTATCAGTCTTCCAGTGTTGAAATTAGAGGTGTGGACCGCCATGCCTGACTCATATATTCTTTTTAAGTAAAGTGCTCGCATAAGCATAGGTTAACAGATCACTACAGATGCAAAATGAAAACCAAGGTACTTGGTACAGTTCAGAGAGCAATGGGTTTTCATCAGGAGACCTAGGCTTGTGATTTTTCACTAATTGACTACCTGGCCTTGATAACAGTTTACTTTCCTTAGATCTTAGTCATAAAAATCATGTGAGAAACAGATATGAAGATGCCTTAAGAACTGAAAACAAGCTGAGCATCAAGGGTCCTGCCTGCAGGCCCTGCTACTTGGGGGGCTGAGGTGGGAGGCTCACTTTGAGCTCAAGAATTTAAGGCCAGCCTGGATAACATAATAAGATCCCATCCTTAAAACAACACAAACTATAAGATACTTCAGTGTAGACTGTCTTGCATCAGGGTTATCCGGGATTAGATGAAAATAAAAGTGTGTTAAAATTACTCGGAAATTTTCTAATACAGTCCACAGAGTACAGCACACACAGTTCTGCATATACTGTGTCATCTCCCTCTAAGTCCCTCCAAAAATGGAACAGATTACTGTCTGCAGGCTGAACTCACGCAGAGGTTGACCTGCATTTAGAGGTCATGTTGATCCAAAACGGGGTAAATAAAATAATGTATGTTATTCTTTACCTGGTATGTATATAAACATGTATGGTCTGTGAATGTGGGCAGTCTGTACACCGAGTCTATTCTATAGTCATGCCAATGTGTGTTATTTCATCATGGCACACAATAAAGAAATGTTTTAGATAAAATTGAAAATCTCCTCAGGATTGAGTTCTCTCTGCCTTGCGTGAGAATATAAAGAGGACACAGCAGCTCTTTCTATGATTTTAGTTGACTTTTCCTTCAGCAAGCATTTCATGAACCCATAGTATGTGCAAAGCACCATGCAGAGCAATGGGAGGAAGCGAAGTGGAGAGGAGCCCGGGGAGCCTCCCTCCAGGAACTGCCTGGCTAAGCACAGTCACTCACTCCCTGATAACCACAATGCAAGACAGAATGGAGCCGGCTCTGTGTAGGGGTGTGGGCATTCTGACTCAGAAACACAGAGAAGGCCAGCAACCTATGAGAGGGGGAAGGTTTCACCCAGGATCAGGCTGAAACAGGGAGCTGAGAAATGGGCACACAATTTAATATGAAGCAAGAGGGATAAGGCAGGACCACAAAGCCATGGCATTCTTGGCATACGGTACACAGGGGATGTGGTAAGGCCCTGAATCCAACCTTAATAGGATACCTGTGAGGCATCAGGAATGAGGTGTCAGGTCAAGATGAAGGCAACACTTACTGCTAAGTATTAACATCTCCATGCAAGGCAAGGAAGGTGAGCTTCCGGGGAATGCCCTGTAAATCCTGCCTCACACCTTCAACCCTGTGCTCTGTGAAGGGAGGTTGCCTGCGTGGGCCCCACGCACAGGATACACTCAGCAGCTGGGAGGAAAGGGAGACTGAGGTCAGAATACTAAGTTCCCAGCTCCCCTCGGAAGGGCTCCTTGAATTAGCTGGTGGTCAGAGCTCCTATCCACACAGCGGTCTGAATCAGTTCTAGAACTGGGCCTTTTGGGGCAAGTTTGGGCATTTTTCTAGCCTCATGGGTGAGTGCATACCTGCCTGGGCCTTTCTAACAGTGTCTTTATAAAATATTCCTTAAACTGCTCAACTTGAGGTACCACTATTTCTGCCTGGACTCAGCTTAATCTCCTTGTTCCAGCTGAAGAAGGCAAGGTCGGTAAAGAAGAAGCCGTTTGCCCAAGCCCACAACATCATCTCAGCAGTGCAGAAACAAGGTCGGAGCCCAGATCTGCCTTCTCCACCACCCACGCTCCCAAGCTCAGCAAAAGCCGCCTGTGATTTTACATTCATATAAATAAAAAATAAATTATTTTAAAAAACACATAAAGCCGGGCGTGGTGGCGCACGCCTTTAATCCCAGCACTTGGGAGGCAGAGGTAGGAGGATCGCTGTGAGTTCGAGGCCACCCTGAGACTACATAGTGAATTCCAGGTCAGCCTGAGCTAGAGTGAGACCCTACCTTGAAAAACCAAAAAAAAAAAAAAAAAAAAAAAAACCATAAATAAATAAATAAAATTTTTTAAAAGCCGTCTGTGGCAGGTGACAGAGGGCTGCCAAGAGATGTGTGTGGTCTTCATGCTCCATCTCAAGAACTACTACTCACTGGGGCACATGCAGCATGTCTGCTTATCTTTTTAAATGGTCCTGGAAACGGGAAGAGATGCGTGCGGTCTTTGTGCTCTGTCTCAAGAACTACTACTCACTGGGGCACGTGCAGCTTATGTCTGCTTATCGTTTTAAATGGTCCTGGAAACGGGAAGCACCAGTCACACATTCATGCCAGAGAATTGTGCCAAATGTGCAAACGCAATCTGAAAAAACTAAGAAAAGAAAATCTCAGAGATATTCCAAGACTCCAGTCCAGATCCTCCCTAGACCCTGGGTCTTGCATCTGCTGTTTCCCTTCTTGGAATCTTATCTAGTGAAGAGAGAATGCACGCTGCTCATGATCACAAGACAGATGTCATGGAATTTCTTTAGCAAACATATGCCCCTCATAATTTCTCTAAATGGCTCCAAGTTCTTGTTCCCCCTCCCCCTCCCCAGAGGAGCTCAGGCACTCCTCATCACTGCTTGGCAGAGCAGCCTTCGGTGCTATATGGATGGAAAGAGGAGGCTGGTCTTGGATCCAGTATCCCAGGGCCCTTCACTACCCTTGAACATGGCCTCTGTTTGCCCTAGCTTGGAGAAAGGAGCTCATTTACAATTTGGAATCTAGAAGTGAGACCCTTACCCCTTACACAGGCTGAGCAGAGGGTCTGTAGTGCAAGTTACTTAGTGTGGTGACAGGGCATAGCCCACACGTACAGGAATTTATGCCAGGCTTCACATCAGGCCTCGAGCCTTTAGTTACAAGTCTCTTTGTTTGGAATGCTGTGACTTCAGGAAACCATTGTTTTTAAAAGTGATTCTGAAAGTGAAATGACTGCACTTGCTGGAGATCCCCAGAGTCCTCCAGGTCACAGAGACAAAGTTCAATGGCAGCCATGGTGGGCGGGGGAGGGAAGGATCAGGAGGTTAATGGGGAAGAATTTTAGCTTGGGATAATAAACAGAGTTCTATGGACAGATGGTGGCATCAGAGTCCTCCAGGCCACTGAACTATATCCTTAAACATGGTTAAGATGGCTTATCCTATGGCATGTGTATATTGCCACAAGGACATCATTTTTCTTGTTGAGAAAAGTGAGGAAGTAAATAGAATGAGAACGCTGGATGAGCTCGAGCTGTTAACAGATCAGTTTCAACACTGGGTGGCAGTGGACAGAGTGGTGACCAACATGACATATTCCAACTTGCTTTCTTCTTCCTTTTTATTCTCCTCTCTTTCTCTCTCTTTTCCAATTTTCAATTTTCAGTGCTGGGATTGTTCTGAAGGCCTCACACGCCAGACAAACACTCTACCACAACACTGCAGCTCATCCCTTCTCTTTTGTTTCCCTGGAGCTGGAGATACAACCTAGGGCCTCGTGCATGGCAAGCATGTGCTCTGGCATTGAACTCCACCCCCAGCCTAAGAATGTTAAAAATTGAGAAGCAGACTGAAATTCTCATTTAATCTTTACACTCTGAAATGACTAACTCTGGTTCAACAAGCTGATCCCAGCCACACTGTGGCACAAGCCAGCGAGCTGTCTCCAGTAGTACCTAGTCTGGCTGGGGATCAGGGTGGCAGTTCCGGGAGATAAGCAACTGTGGCCTCGATACCAAGACAACTGTGCTAAATGGCATCTTGCCTCAGGAAGGCTGCCCATGGTCCTGGAGCATGAGGAGGCAGTAGCAGGAAGAGAGACTGACAAGGGGTCACAGTAAGTGAGAATACAAGTAAAACAACCTGCCGCCTTCAGAAATTACCAGAAGTCCAGGTGGCTGGATTCAAGGGTCCCTGGGTGGAAAATCTGCCACTGGGTCAGCGAGACAGGCAGGTGGTAGAACAGAGTTGCCCATGTCCTGGGCCCCTTGTACTAAGGCTAAATTCTGTGGGACTTTGTGCAATGCAGAGATAAATCAATTTCTGTTCTTAAGTGTTGAAAATGTTGAAGTGGTTGATTAAAAAACCAGGTGATGGGCTGGAGAAATGGCTTAGTGGTTAAGGCGTTTGCCTGCGAAGCCAAAGGATTCCAGTTTGATTCTCCAGGACCCACATAAGTCAGATGCACAAGGGGCACATGAATCTGGAGTTTGTATGCAATGGCTAGAGACCCTGGTGTGTCCATTCTCTCTCTGACTGCCTCTTTTCTATCTCTCTCTCTGCTTGCAAATAAAAAAAATTTTTTTTAATCAGGTGATGTTGGGGGGATGGCTAAGTGGTTATAGGTGCTTGCTCCCTGTCTCACCACATGATGCCCTCTGCTGCATTGGGATTCTGCCAGCAAGAGGCCATCACATCAGGAATGGCTCCATCTTGCCTGATCCAGCCTGAGTTCAAGTTCCCAATGCCCATGGAAAGCTGGATGCAAAGTGATGAATGTGTCTGTACCCTAAAGTGCCTATGATTACAGAGGATGGAGCCAGGAGAATCTGGAAGTCCACGGTACAACTAGAATGGAGCATGCAGCAACAAAACTCTCAATGTTGTCCTAAGTCCTCCACAACACACACACACACAGCCTGCTACACTCAGCCACACATCCACATCCACACACATAAATACATTTTAAAAAGGAAAGCAGGGGCTGGAGAGGTGGCTTAGCGGTTAAGGTGCTTGCCTGTGAAGCCTAAGGACTCAGGTTCAATTCCCCAGTACCCATGTAAGCCAGATGCGCAAGGTGGTGCATGTGTCTGGAATTTATTTGCAGTGATTAGGGGCCCTAGCTCACCCATTCTCTCCCCCCCGCTCTCTCTCTCAAATAAATAAATAAATTTTTAAAAACTTTAAAAAAGAAAAGCAGGAGGAGAGTCAATGGTCTTCTGTGTTCCATACCAGGTGAGGTAGAGAAGAAGAGAAGAGGTTATTCTGATGCTAAGCCTGGGAGTGCAAGAGCAAGCTATTCCTGATGTAATGGCCTCTTGCTGGCAGAATCCCAACGTAGCAGAGGGTATCACGTGGTGAGACAGGGAGCAAGCATGTCTCTCTATGTCAGGATTCCATCCTAATGATCACCTCTCAAATGCCCCACCTCTAGCCACCATCAGATTACTTTCCCACCCTCTGAATAACTCACAAAAAGGATTAAATTTCAACACATGAAGGCTTAGGAGACATGTCAAACCGTATCCAAACTACATCAACAGTGAAACCTGTTCCAAGACCCTTACAATAACCCAAGTGAGAGGCAAGAAGGTCTGAACTGGTAGCATGTGTTCCCTTTCCTAGTGGCTAGGGGCCAATGTAAGCTGCCTGCTCATCCCCATTCGTGCCTGTGATCATTCCCATCTACTGACTCACCTTCCTTCACCAAACACTGGAGCCACAATGCCTGGGTTCAAAACCCAGCTGTGGGGAGAGAATCAAACAACAGAAATACATAGAAACTTCCCAAGTCAACACTCCACAATGGTAGGGTTTCTCTCATCTGCCCTGCTAAATCTCTCTCTCTCTTTTACTCATGCATGCACATGCGTGCACGCACACCTGTTGAGAACATAATAGTGAATGAGACATGGTCCCTACCTTCAAAAACAAAAGCACAGGCTCAGTTTGGGAAACAGTAACTCTGGTTTCAGATGTAATTAAGTACGAGATAAGTACAACCAGATAAAAGACCATTTTCAAGAAAAGCAAAGAAATAGCACAGCAGGTAGAGTCCAGTCTCTGGGAGCTGTGGCGTGTGGACACGCCTGTCACTGCTCTTTGGCAGGCTACCCCCGTGGTGTCACCGGTCAGTCTTGATCAGGTCCCGTGTGCTCCCTTGGGTGGGTGAGCACTGCAAGTGACTCAACAGTAGGGAGGATCATCTTGAAATGTTGTTCCTTGGGTCCCCAGCTTGCTACAATTGGGGTTAAAATGTCTAGTGATGCCGTAGTAGAAGAGTCCTAACTCCACTGAACCACTTCTCAACTGAGGCTCGTTTTTCTAAAAATGCAAAATCTTGGCATGTGTGTGCACGTGCACTCGTGTGCACATGTATGGTTTGTGTGTATGTGGGGGCATACACATATGTGCACACATGTGCAGAGACCAGAGGTCAATATTGGGTTTTCCTTAGTCACCCTTCATTTTTTTTCTTGAGACAGGGTCTCTCACTGACCTCACTGAGTCAGCTAGACTAGCCAGTGAGCCCCTGAGAATCTCCTGTCTCCCCTGCACTGGAATTATAAGTGAATGCCACTATTCCAGGATTCTACACAGGTTCTGGGGATTCAAACTATTATTTGGGGGTGTTTAAGTCAAATCCTTTTTATTATTTTATTTATTTTTGGAGAGAGACAGGCAGAGAGGGAAAGGGAGACAGAGATGGGCGTGCCAGCAGTCTCTCAGCTGCTGTGAACGAAATCCAGATGTGTGCGCCCCCTTGTGGGCAAGTGCGGCCTTGCGTCACTTTGCATCTGGCTAAATGTGGGACCTGGAGATTGGAACTGCTGGAGATTGGAACTGCTGGAGATTGGAACCAGCATCCTTAAGCTTAGGAGGCAGGCGCCTTAACCGCTAAGCCATCTCTCCAGCCCATCAAATCCTTTTTACTGTTAAAAATGCTTGCTTTAGGGCTGGAGAGATGGCTTAGCAGTTAAGGCAGTTGCCTGCAAAGCCAAGAGTCCCATGTTCAACTCTCCAGATCCCACATAAGCCAGATGCACAAAGGTGAGGCAAGTGCAAGGTCACACATGCCCACTAGGTGGTGCAAGCATCTGGAGTTCAATTGCACTGTCTGAGGCCCTAGTGCACGAATTCTCTCTCTCTCTCTGTCTCTCTCACTCTCTCTAAAATAAAAAAAGAAAAGAAAAAATGCTGGCTTTAGCTATACATCTGACAGAGGATTAATAGGTAGAATATACAAAGAACTCAGATAACTAAATAGTAAGAAATCAAACAACCCAATTAAAATATGGGCTAAGGAACTAAATACAGAGTTCTCAAAAGAAAAAATACAGATGGCATATAAATATCTTTAAAAAAAGTTCTAGGGGCTGGACAGATGGCTTAGCAGTTAAGCACTTGCCTGTGAAGCCAAAGGACCCTGGTTTAAGGCTCGATTCACCAGTACCCACATAAGCCAGATGCACAAGGAGGCACATGCATCTGGAGTTCGTTTGCAGTGGCTGGAGGAGCTGGCATGCCCATTCTCTCTCTCTCTCTCTGTCTCTCTCTCTCTCCCTGCCTATTTCTGTATCTCTCTCTCTCAAATAAATAAATAAATAAAAGTTTAAAAAAATGTTCTACATCAAGGTCAATTGTGGTGGCTCACACTTTTAGTCCCAGCACTTGGGAGGCAGAGGTAGGAGGATTGCCATGAGTTCAAGGCCACTCTGAGACCACAGAGTGTGTTCCAGGTAACCTGGGCTAGACCGAGACCCTACCTCCAAAATTAAAAAAAAAAATGTTCTACATCCCTAGCTATCATAGAAATGCAAATTAAAGCCTGGTGGTGGTGCACACCTTTAATCCCAGCATTCAGGAGGCAGAGGTAGGAGGATTGCTGTGAGTTCAAGGCCACCCTGAGACTACATAGTGAATTCTAGGTCGGCCTGGGCTAGAGTGAGACCCTACCTCAGAAAAACCAAAAAAAGAAAAAAGAAAAGAAATGCAAATTAAAACTACTGTGAGAGCCGGGCGTGGTGGTGCACGCCTTTAATCCCAGCATTCAGGAGGCAGAGGTAGGAGGATTGCTGTGAGTTCGAGGCCACCCTGAGACTACATAGTTAATTCCAGGTCAGCCTGGACTAGAGTGAAACCCTACCTCGAAAAACCAAAAAAAAAAAAAAAAAAAAAAAAACTACTGTGAGATTCCATCTCACTCCTGTCAGAATGGCTAACGTCAAGAAAACAAATGACAACAAATGATGGCAAGAATGCAGAAAAAGAGGAACCCTTCTACACTGTTGGTGGGAATGTAAACTGGTCCAGCCATTGTAGAAATTGGTATGAAGGTTCCTGAAACAGCTAAAAATAGATTTACCATATGACCCAGTTATACCACTCCTAGGCATGTATCCTAAGGACTCGTCTCACTGCCTTGGAGATACTTGCTCAACCGTATTTATTGCTGCTCTATTCACAGTAGCTAGGAAATGGAACCAGCCCAATTGTCCCTCAATTGATTGAATAGATAATGAAGATGTGGTGCATTTATACAGTAGAGTACTATTCAGTAAAGAAAAATAAAGCCAGGTGTGGTGGTGCACGCCTTTAATCCCACCACTCGGGAAACAGAAGTAGAAGGACTGGCATGAGTTTGAGGCCAGCCTGAGACTACATAGTGAATTCCAGGTCAGCCTGGGCCAGAGCAAGACCCTACCTCGAAAAACCAAAAAAAAAAAAAAAAAAAAAAAAAAAAAAAGAGAAAGAAAAGAAAAGAAGAAAAGAAATTTGCAGGGAAATGGATGGATCTGTAAAGGATTATACTAAGTGAGGTAACCCAGGCCCTTGTCAAACGTCACATGTTCTGTTTCATATATGGATCCTGACTACAAATATTCAGACTTGTATATGAGTTGGAGTAAAAATGGTAGAAAAGGTCAGTAAGCTAGAAAAGGGCTGTAAGAGAGGAAGGAGAGGGGAGGACTAAAGAGGATGGTGTTGTATATATGTAAGTAGGTAAACAGATTACTGGGGTAGGAATGGCCTAAGCGAGGTCAGGGGAAGAGACTGAGTAAAGGAAGGGTGAGAAGAGGGTTAATCAAAATTCAGGATATTGTGAGCCAGGCATGGTGGCTCACACATTTAATCCCAGCACTGGGGAGGCAGAGGTAGGAGGATCACCGTGAGTTTAAGGCCACCTTGAGACTACATAGTGAATTCCAGGTCAGCCTCAGCTAAAGTGAGACCCTACCTTGAAACCCCCCCCCCAAAAAAATTTTTTTTTTCCTCAGGATATTGTGAATAAGCCATATGTAACCTACTTTTTTGGATAATGGCACACTCAGAAGCTATAGACTATTACTGGAAAAATTTCAGTGCCAGGGATGGGATACCTTCCAGTGAGTTGTTGGCCAGGGAGGTCCCTGATGCTCCCAAAGTATTACAGGCTATTGTCAAGGCTCTTGGTTTCCCACCAGAAATAGATGGTAAGACCCTATTGCTGAAGACTCCACGTGCTTGGGCTGCAAAGTTACCAAGAAATCAAACTGGAGCTGAGCTGAAAACCTCCTCCCTGTAGACAAGCTGACTGAAAGCTAGAAAAAGCTGCACCACATGCAGCCCTATGGGAAACAGAAGTCATCAGCAGTGAAAACAGTGAACACTGCAAGCCTCAAGTTTGGCCAGCCAGGCCAAATGACCGCACAGGTACAATAGTGGCATATCTGTTCTGGGGGAAACCAACTGCTCTTTAATTGGACTGGAGGCCCGCTCTATGGGAGAGAATACATGCCTGGACTGAAAACCCAATCAAAAGCTTATGGTAAGAGAGGAATGTAATGCCTGCTCTTGTCTGGCTAAATGCATATATTATGCTCACCAAACTGTCTGGTAAGCACTTCTCTTAATGTTCATACCCATATATTAATGCTACTCTCACTTTTGGTTACAGAAGCTTCTCTTTTCAGATGGTGGTGACCACTGGAATGACCCAAAAGGTGCCAAAGTGATGAAAAGTGACAGAGGAGTGTTCAGCACTGAAACATCTCTATCACACCTCCCAAGGCTCAGGGTCCATTGCAGAAGAGGTGGCAAAAAGAATGTAACAGCCAAAGGAAGGGTAGGACTGCTTACAATGCAATTATCCAGACAGAAATTGGTCTCAATATCCATGACCTCGCAGTGCCTAGCAATACCTTCACAAGACCCTCATAACAGGAAAAAAAGATGATGACACAAATTAAAAGAGACTAATGGAGGAAGGAGATATGACAGAATGTAGATTTGTGAAGGGAAAAGTGGGGAAGGGGAGGGAATTATCATGGTTTATTGTCTAAGTATGGAAGCTGTCAATAAAAAAAAAAAAAAAAAAGGTAACGGGCTGGAGAGATGGCTTAGCAGTTAAAGCACTTGCCTGTGAAGCCTAAGGAACCAGGTTCAATTCCCCAGGACCCATGTAAGCCAGTTGCACAAGGTGGTGCACGCATCTGGATTTCGTTTGCACTGGCTGGAGGCCCCAGCGCACCTGTTCTCTCTATATATTTGCCTCTTTCTCTTTCTCTCACAAATCAATTATTTGTTTATTTATTTATTTATTTATTTATTTATTTATTTATTATTTATTTATTTAAAAGGTAAAAAAATGCTGGCTTTGCCAAGAACTACTTCATACGTGGGCTGAAAATAACGTGTTAAGACTGTCAGGCACCACATGCTTTCTGCCAATGTTTCCATTTATTGACTTGAGGCTTTCTGAATGACAGCTCAGGGAAGATCTGACTCTGTCAGGCCCATCCCCTCCTCACCCAGCATTCAGAATCCTGGGTTTAGCAATAAGGCTTCCTGCAACTAAAATACCTTCTCCTCTGAAAGCCTAAGTCCACTGGTTCTCTGAGGAGAGGCGGGCCAAGTATGTATTCATGGTGTACATGCATGTAGATATGGAGATAATAGCACAGGTTATATGCAGTGCACAAATATACACCCACAGTAATCTTCCAGAAGTGAAAATCTTATTTACGGTCCCAGGATGAGGCAGGAGGATTGCATAAGGCCTGCAGTCCAAGGCCCATCTGGGCAACACAGAGAGACCTCCATCTCAAATGAGAGGGGGAATGTGACATTTTGATTGTCATTATCACACACCAACATTCTCCCCTGCCCTTAGGAATAAGACCACACTCTTGGGCTCAGAAGCCCCACCCCATCCTCTCACTTCACTACAAGCCCCTCCTTTCTCTTCCACCACAAACCTGCTTTCAGTTTCTAAAAAGTTTTCGTTTGGTTTTGTTTTTTCTGCTCAGGGCTTCCTGCAGTCTTCCCTGGGCCTGAAATGCCCTTCACTCTGCCTGCCTGCCTGTGTTAGCTGGCAATACCAGCCTGAGTTTGCCTTCCTTAGGAAGCCACCCTGACACTCACCCCA